>JAPDVU010000010.1:35346383-36643883 GCA_026230045.1 Corynorhinus townsendii
CCCCTCAGGAGTGAAACAGATAGTCGGTTACATTGCTATTTTCTTCCCACTGTCTCAAAAATTGTTTCATCCAGGTGTAAATGTCTATTTATTTGCTGAAGTTGAAGTAGGAAAAGAGAAGTTCATTGTCACTTCCTATTTCTATACTTCCTTCATCCTGGGTGTCTGGGATTCCTGTTAAAAGCTCCGACTATTGTGTAGACACATCTTTCCTATCAGCATTCCAGCCTGCAAACAGCTCCAATTTGATCCTTGAGTCACTAAAAGCCATCGGCTGGAGTTAGTAGCAAGCTCAATGGTACTAGCTTTATGTGGCTTTTGCTGAAGACACCGAAGTTCCATGAGGCAAAATTCAGTTTCCAGAGAGGGGTCTGGTGTCCACTTGACTTAAAATGTTCGGGGCTTCCTCTCTTTTCATCAAGCATCTGTCTGGGGAGGCAGTGTTGCCTTCTTGGCTTTGTTGTCCTCTAGTCTAAGGAGACACAGGGAGGCATGATGGCAATGTGGCAGTGGGAAGAATAAAGAGTTTTTTAAAGAGTAATATGGAGATAAGATAAGCAAGCCTCCTTTACTGCGTGTTTGAGAACTTGGAGGCTGTGTGTTGTGGGGTTGAGAATGAATACCCCAGATCTCTAAAGGAGAGTTGTTTCCTAACGCAGGCCTTCTCACACAATGCCTTCCTAATGATATTTCCCCCTCCTCTTTTACGTTCCAGATGTTTCTTGTCATTATCCCAGTTTGTCCAGTCCTGACGGTTTTCTCCCCGTCAGTTTTTTTTTTCATCCAGTCTGGTTTTTGAATCAGCCACACAGAACTTCAGTTGCTGGCAAACGTCCCAGGAGTTTGGCCCAGAGCTAGGAAACATTAATCTCTCAGACATCCCTGCAATTCAGGAGGGGAACATTTCTAATACAGCAGGCTGTCCGCAAATGGAATCAGAGTCAAAGAGAGTCTTTTTTGCTTCCTAAGTTCAGTGGCTCTCTTTTCTCTTCTGATGGGTCAGTCTATTGCTTTCATGAGCAGTGAGGCTCCTATGTTAACCACTGTCTGCCAGCATTCACTCATTGAAATCAGTATTTAAGTTTCTAGCAATTTCAAATGAATAAATGGTGAATCTAGTTGTGTCTCACATCTACAGGGGGAAAGATATTCTAGCAATTCCTCCAGGTATTTTTACATACCTATTTGTCCTGAAATGTTCCCGAAAGATCCTGGTGTTCTCTGCAATATTAGGATGCTTTAGCACCCCCACTATAGGACGCTGGGATCATTTATTGTTTTCTCCTTGTCCTTAACCTTAAAGTTCATAAAGGACTAGAGACTCAGGAGAGGGCGTCATTGAACTGAATTACAGACAGGTTTGTATCCTTGTAAACAAAGAAATGTAACTGGATACTGGTTACTAGCAGCTTTCTGTCCCAGGCTCTCATTTTAAGTTGAATGCACCTCACAAGGATGCCTGAGTGATCTCCCTTCTCCTGGACACTGCATTCATTCATGGTAAGTTGTGGCTTTTCAGGCAAACAATGAAATAACTAGTCAACTGGCCCTCCTTATAACCCAGAGTCTTGACTCTCTGTGGTCCTGGTGACACTAGGGCAGGAATATAACCATTAACATCTCCTGTGACCCATCTTTATGCTCAAAGGGTATGTCTCTCATATCCAAGGTGGACCACCTGACCATGATCTCTGCCCCTCCATGTGACTTAACTTCAACCAAAGACATGTGTATCCCAGCCTCTAGGTGGTCAAAATGAACTCACCTACTGTATTTCAAAGGCCATTTCTGGTGCTGGAAGAATATGTCCTTTGGGAGAATGTAACATTTTAATTTTTATCAATGATTATTAAGGTTGCTTTGCAAAATTCCACTTTGAACAGTCATGTGTATGGCCCCATACTAAAATGTAAAGCAAGAATTTTGTGCATAGTACTCATTTATAGTCCTATATACTAACAACAAACAGGAGGAACATTTTGAAAAATTAAAGCATTCATCAATTGGAACAAATGTACCATCTAGGAGATGTTGATAATAAGGGAGACTGTGTAGTTGTATATTCAGAAAGTACATGGAAAATCTCAGTACCTATAGTTTTGTTTTGGTGTGCAAGGGTGTCCTCGCTCACCATTCCAGTTCAACATAGTACTGGACTCTTTGCCAATGAAACAAGACAGTAAAAAGAAATAAAAACTGTAATGATTAGAAATGAAGAACTAAAACTATCTATATGCAGATGACAAGATTGTCTATGTAGAAAATCCTAAAGAATGGACCGAAAACTTCTATACATAATAAACAAGTATAGCATATTCACTAAATAACAGGTTAATATGAAAAAGAGTTGAGCTTGGCCGGCACTGCTCAATAGTTGAGCCTCTACCTATGAACCAAGAGGTCACAATTCAATTCCTGGACAGGGCACATGCCCAGGTTGCAGGCTCCATTCCCGGTATGGGTTGTGCAGGAGGCAGCTGAACAATGATTCTCTCTCATCATTGATGTTTTTTTTCTCTTCCTCCCTCTCCCTTCATCTCTGAAATCAATAAAAATATCTTTAAAAAAATTTTAAGGAGTTGAATAGGGAATGCCTATGGATTTCTTTAGACTGGTGAAACTATTCTGTATGATGTTGTAATGGTAAATACAAGACAGTAATAATTTGTCAAACTCTGTAAAACTTGACAACACAAAGAGTAAACCTTATGGTTTGTAAAATTTTACAAAAGAATATAAAGGTATTACAACTGTATGAAATAACTTCATTGAAGAGGGACTGGGGGAATAAGATGCCTTTACAATAGGTACCTTTGTAAACAAATGGAATTTGTGAGACTAAAGACAAAAGGAACTGTACTTAAGACTTGATAAAGTTGTTTACCATGAATATGTAGGGTAACAAATCTGAAACATCTTTTCCCCAGTACTCTAGCCTGTGAATTATAGATGTCTTGGCTATCTCAAATTCTAAATTCATCAACTTACAAAGGTTGCCAGGCTCTGTTTGGGTTCTGTGCTTATTTAATTTGTCCTCTCAACAATCTTTATCTTATCCTACATGTGGTTCAAGTCTGAAATTTATGATTCTTACATTGTGTCCGAATTTTAGTTGTTTAAGAAAAATGGGCAAATGTGTTATTCTATCATGTCTGGAAGTACATTGTCTGATGTATGTTTTGCCATAAATTCTCCTACTATATGGATAGCTTATTAAAAGTTTAAATGATGTCTTTTGAACATAAACTTTTTAGTAATAATTATGATACAACTTAATATATTGAGTTTTAATAATGGTTCATGTGTTTTATGTTTAAGAAAGCTTTGTGTATTCCACTGTGAAAAACAAGAGTCTCTTATTTTTCTTCTAAGCGTTTTATAATTGTAGGTTTTACTTTTAAGCCTATGATCCATTTTGGGGTTAATTTTTGTTGTTGCCCCTGTACCAGTGGTCAGCAAACTCATTAGTCAGCAGAGCCAAATATCAACAGTGCAACGATTGAAATTTCTTTTGAGAGCCAAATTTTTTAAACTTAAACTTCTTCTAACGCCACTTCTTCAAAATAGACTCGCCCAGGGGGTGGTATTTTGTGGAAGAGCCACACTCAAGGGGCCAAAGAGCCACATGTGGCTCACAAGCCGCAGTTTGCTGACCATGGCCCTATACCAACTAGCTCTCTATGAAGCAATTTCCAAAAGAATGAAAAAGGTATGTTTTGCCCTGGTGGGTGTGACTCTGTTGACTGAGAATTGTCCCATGCACCATGAGGTCACCTGTTTGATTCCGGTAAAGGCACATACCAGGGTTGCAGGCTCCATTCCAGTAAGGGGCCTGCAAGAAATAGGCAAGAGATGTTTCTCTCTCATCAATGTTTTTCTCTCTCTCCCTCTCCCTTTCTCTCTCTCTAAAATCATTAAAAAGAAAACTTTTTTAAAAAAAGTATATTTTTATCATCTTTCTGAAGTTGTTTCTTAAATATCCAGTATATTTTATGAGCCTTTTTTTTTTAAATCCAGTGTTCCTGTTTTTACTCTTGGGTTAGAAATTATTTCCTTAATCCATGTTTACAAGTACTTGATATTTATAGGTAGATTTTATGTCCCCTGGTAGACTTTGCTCACTCTAGCTCATAAAATGTGCGGTACTTTAATCTCTTCTCATTTGTCAATTCACTTTCTTAATCTCTCATATTGCTTCTGCTGTGAGCTCCTGTTTTTAATTTATTTATGTATTCCTAGGATTAGAATGTCTACAACTGAATATATTTAAGCAGGTGAGTTCACATCAAATAAAGTAAAGGCAAATCATTATTTTCATGTTTGTATAACTTTACAAAAGTTGCACAAACAAAAACACTCTCCTATATTAATTTCTTCAATATTTGATTATTACAAAGAATTTATATAGCATGCTATTTACATATCACATTTTAACTTTTTAACTTACATATATGTCTCAAACTTTTGTGTATTTGTTTAACTTCTTGGTATTTTAAATCCTCAAATGCTCATTTCTGTACTTAAGTAATATGTCTAAATTCTAAAATATGATTGCTTCTAAAATTTATTAAATATTTGAATTCTGTCTCTGTTAGTACCAATAATATTGCTTTATTATCCCTGTATACCTAACTTTAAAGTCACAAATGTATAGAAAGATGTAGTAGCTACTCTAAAAATTATCAGTTGTAAAACTGTGAAGTTACAGAATGGTTACAAATAATGATGGGTAAATACCTTTTTTAAGATGGAAACCCCTTCTCTGATGAAAATCAATGTAAAAAAAAATCACCATATGAAAATCGGTTAATTCAAAATAGCTGAAAAAAACCTTAAGTATGCCATCTTGGTATTGAGATTTTTTAAACTAATTTATTTTTGTTTGTTTTGTGAAACCAGAGTCATGTGCATCTTTTTAAAACATTAGTACATTAAAACATAGTCATGACAAATAGTAAATTGTAGTTAGGCTTAATATAAGAATCTGTTCCAGGCTTCCTTTATGTTATGATGATATAAATTAAACATAATTCTGCCAGTTGATATCAGTTCTATTTCATACATTCCATTAAGTATGAAAATCTGATCAATTTATTTCCCATATGTTGTTAAACAGAAAGTGAATAGATACTTATAGCCTTCACAATGTGTAAAACCAACTCAGGCTTTTACTAAAAAGAAAAAGTTCACTTTTGTTAACCAATTATGCTCTTTATAATTACTAGCCAATACAGAAAAAGAAAATTGTAACGGGAAACACAAACTGTATTTTCTATGGAGTAAGTCTATAAAAATTAGATCTCAAAATCAAACAGCAACATAATTGAAGTGTCCGGAAAAATTTACAAGGAGAAAGCATTTTCCACCCACAACTCTGGGAAAGGTAAAAATAGAGAGTTTGATGAAGAATTAAAAACTAAAAAGAGAAAGCATCTCCATATCACTTCATCTCTCCAGCCTCAATATTAGAAAGTATATTCAAGGACACTTCAATGTTTCTATGAAGACATTCTGACTAACACCAGTTTCAATTTTCACTGCAACATATTTCAGTATTATACACACGAAGACACAGAAAACCTTAAATATCAGAATATTGCCATACACTAGGACTGAGAGACAGCCTAACACTGGGCTGTAAGAATAAAAGGTAGAAAGAACTGAAATGAGAGAAACATTGTCTGAACGTTCCTTCTGGAATCCTAAGGCTCTGCCTCATGAAACTGGCCGGAGGAAAGACAGTGTCTCATACCTCCGCTCGTGGTTGCACTTCCCTTGTGTTCTGCAGGAAAAACAACAACAAAATAAGACAAAACCAAAAACCCACTCATTACAAAAATCCCTAGAAAATGTGGGTTTGTTGTTGTTTCGTTTTGTTTAGAAAAGGGGCACTAGAACATGAAGAGAATCAGGATTCTGGAGATGCTGGGGGGACCTATTTCAGAACTTCTCTGACCCTCCCAGAAATAAATCAACTTTCCCTAAGTCCTTAGAAATTTCCAGACCCTTGATATTTCCTGATGGTTTTATCTAATAACAAGTAATGCACCCTATTACAATAATGGCAAGTCGTTAAAAGAGTGGCTGAGTACAACTCTGTGGAAATCAGGGATAAACAATAAACTTCCCCAAAGGATAGCAACCGAGATTTACTTACAGAGAATGATTAAATAGACTTGTTTCACAGTTCAAACACTCAAAAAGGCTTTTGTATTCTTCAGAGGGAGACTACTGTTTTTTGCTATTTATAATGCAGTATCATTGTCCACTTTGTAATTCCCTTGGATAGCACCATAATTATCAACAGTTAAGAAACGCATATTCACAGTATACAGAAAGTTACAAAATACATCGGGGATTTTATCTACTCTCAAGAAGTTTTATACTGCAAACTCAAATGGCAATAATGACGATAATAATCTCAGATAATGATCTGTATTCTTCTCTCATTTTTTGGCTCAAGGAAAACATATTGATACCTCTCTGCATCTACTTTGCCATTCCCTATTGTCCATATGATGGTCTGCCGCGATTAGAATTAAAATCACATTTATTCTGTTCTCTGTATGGCTTGAAGTCATAATGTGACATTTTTCACACACACACACACACACAAAAAATTATTTTCCTCTATATGCTGAAATCAAAGATGTGTCGGTACATAAAAAAATAGTACAAGAAGGCTATTTGCAAGATTTTTTAAAGGCATATTTTACATATTCTACTTTAACTGCTAATTTTTAAAATTTGAATATTTTTTCCTAACATGATTTAGTTAACTAGCAGTCCTGTCAATTCCTCTCTGTTGCAGGAATCCACATGGTCTTGGAGGTGTTTTCTGAAAATATACAAACATATTCTCGACCAAAAGTTAATAAAGGAATCTTTTCTATAAATTTGACTTGGGATCCTTTTTCATTTTTTGCCCAAATGATTTTCCTTTGGCTTGTTTTGACACCATGTGTGTTTTTCATGGGTGTCTTGCTGTTAGCATTACAAATGAAAGTTAATTTTCTAAAGTAAAAATTTTATAGATGTAATTTACTTACAGGATATTTTCCTTACATGATATTCTTCTACTATCCCCCCTTTTTTGATTTAAATATTAGGAGGCTTTTGGAACTTTTATAATGTAATCTTGATAGCTTTTACATTTTAATTTTTTTGCACTAAAATATGACTGCTTTAGGTTCATTACATGTTACACAATTTTACCATGAGATGAACTACCAATAAAAATTTTAGTTAACACTTTAGGAACAGCTTTTTGTCCAGTACCATTAGTTTTTCTAGAATATTTGCTTATTTCACTTAGCCAATTTAAATTAGTCTGAGAACTTGACTACTATTTTATTGTCAAATTTAATACTCTAACAACAATCTTATTTTGCCCTGTAAATATTAGTGGAAAGGATTATTTGCTTTCTTGAGTAGGCCCTGAGCATTCCTGGTGCTAGGTTGGATTTAGATATCAAAAACCCACTTCCCCATACCATGGGTACAAGACAACTCAAACAAGTCTTGTTGCAGTGAGAGGGCAGCTGCTGTCGGCCAAGTCTCTGTCTGTTACCTGGGTCCTGATTTGAGCTGGGCATGGGAAGTGAAGCAGCCATGGGGGCAGGAGACCTCCCTCAGAAGGGGTGAGGGTTCAGGCCCCTGCAAAGTTGGGGGGGGGGGGGGTGAGGGTCTGTGCCACACCTCTGTTGACCCCCAAGTTCTCTCCTGATGGCCCCTCTGCGACTGTGCCTGTCTTAGGTTGTTCCTTCCCTGAGGAATCTTACCAGTCTCTGGCTAACCAGCCATCCTCCAGGGCCAAGCAGGGTGATGTGAGGTTCAGTTCTGTCTCCTTGGTAGCTTATGACCCTGTGGCCTCCATGCCCAGCACCTGCCTTAGGATCCCCTGGCCTGCTGGTGGGGTCCCGGTGCTGATCACATATCTCAGGGAACTCGGGTTCCTTCTCCAGTGAGGGCCCAGCTCACTCAATTGGGTGTGAGACAGATCCATGGTACCAGCCATCATGAGGCTTCAATCTCAGCATGAACAGAAAGCACAGGCAACAGCTGTGGGCAATTAGATTGTGAGAAGAGGGTCCTTCTTGCCCTTTTGGCCAATATAGAATGCTAATGATAATATAATAATAATAATAATAATAATAATAATAATAATAAATAGAAAATAAATTGTGAGGTAACCAGAAGCCCAAGAACGCCTGAGAACGTCTTTCTTGCCATGCTGGCAGTCATCAGCTGTATGGTAATATTACCTGGGGAAAATGGGGAAGTATTTTGGACTTACGTTCCTGAACTTGCATGGGTAAGAGCCCTTATATGGGCTAATCCCCCACCTCCTTCTTTAATATGTATTTTGTCTTATATCTTCACTAGTGGCCGGGTGCAAGAAATTCATGCATGGGGGGGTGTCCCTCAGCCTGGCCTGCACCCTCTCCAACCTGGGACCCCTCGAAGGATGTCCTACTGCCAGTTTACAGGGATCGGGCCTAAACCGACAGTTGGACATCCCTCTCACAATCCAGAACTGCTGGCTCCTAACTGCTACCTGCCAGCCTGCCTGCCTGCCTGATTGCCCCTAACCACTCTGCCTGCCGGCCTGCTCACCCCCAACTGCCACTGGCCACTGGCCTGCTCTCCCCCAAATGCCCCTCCCCACCAGCCTACTCAACCCCAACTGTCCCCCCTGCTGGCCTGCTTGCCCCCACCTTCCCACTCCACTGGGCTGCTTGCCCCCAACTGCCCCCCTGCTAGCCTGCTCACTCCAAACTGCCCCCCCTGCTGTCCTGATCACCTCCAACTGACCCCCACTGACAGCCTGCTTGCCCCCAACTAGCCCCCCTGCTGGTCTGCTTGCCCCCAACAGCCCCACCCCCCACCAGCCTGATCACCCACAACTGCCCTCCCCTTTTGGCCTCTAACCACCTCTACCTCGGCCCCGCCACCATGGCTTTGTCCAGAAGAATGTCCGGAAGGTCTCCAGGAAGGTCTTCCAATCTAATTAGCATATTACCCTTTTATTAGTATAGATAGAGGCCTGGTGCACAGGTAGGACTGGCTGGTTTGCCCTGAAGGGTGTCACGGATCAGGGTGGGAATCCCGCTGGGGGTTCCTGGCCAGCCTGGGTGAGGGGCTGATGGCTGTTTGCAGGCTGGCCACAGCCCCTTCAGGGTCAGAGTTCCCACTGGGGTGCCTGGCCAGCCTGGGTGAGAGGCTGAAGGCCATTTTCAGGCTGGCCACAGCCCCTTCAGGTTGGGGGTTCCTCTGGGGTGCCTGGCCAGCCTAGGTGAGGGGCTGATGACTGTTTGCAGGCTGGTCACAGCCCCCGGTGACCCAAGCTCCCAGCCCCTCCTTTTTTTTTTTTTTTTTTTCAGTGACTCCTTGAGCAGAGGACAGGGCCAGGTGGAAGCAGGTATCTGGGATTTATTTATCTTCTATAATTGAAACTTTGTAGCCTTGAGTGGAGCCAAGCCTCCTGCTTGTTCTGTGGCCACAGCCATTTTTGTTGGGATTTATTTATCTTCTATAATTGAAACTTTGTAGCCTTGAGCGAAGGCCAGGGCCAGCCAGGGCGGGTGGGAAGCTTGGCTTCCTCTATCACCGGGGGCAACCCAAGCCTCCTGCTCACTCCAGCTCTGTGGCCGCCACCATCTTGTTGGGTTAATTTGCATACTCGCTCTGATTGGCTGGTGGGTGTAGCAGAGGTATGGTCAATTTGCATGTTTCTCTTTTATTAGATAGGAGAGCTACATTGGTTTTTTTTTTTAAGGATTATTTTTTATATATCATCCCATTTTCTGCTTTAAGTGAGATCATATTATCTTGGGCTTTGGAAGAACCAGGAGTTTTTTCAAAATAACCAGTCAAATTCCCAGGTTTTCACAGGTCCACCCCCTAGCCAATTGATCTCGTTTCCAGGTTAGACTGACAAGCCTCTGTAGTCAAGAACCTCCCCTTCACCATTGTGACTTCTCTTGTGCATGTGCTTACCTGCTCCCCCCAAAAATCCAGTACAGGATGGAGAAGGGAGGAGTGTTCACCTTTGGTGGAGCAATGTTGTGACCCCCTGGAGTGTGTCATTTCCTGGTTGAAACAAATAGGGTCATGCTTCACAGATGACAGTGCTTAATGATGTCTGATTCTCTTTATTAAAAACTAGTTAACGACCTATGCTCACATTAGCTGCCATTTCTCTTTGGTTAAGTTTCCATCCATGGTAAGTAAACTTCCTTGCACTTCAGTTTGCAACATTCAGAACTTCTCTTGTTCAAGAAGCCACATTCCAAACCTTATGAAACAGCACTGAATTTAATTAGGGAAGTGGAGAGAGGGCAGTCAAGAGAGATTAAAAAAATATAAGGTTTGTATCCCAATTTTCTGAGAAGTTCATATTCCTAAAAAATAAGTCTCACAACAAATCTGTAGGGTAGGCAATTAATTTAATCCCTTTTTACACATGTGTAAGAGATCTTCTTCTAGGTCATACACCTAAAAGTGGTATAGGCATGATTCAGATTTAATATGATTTTCTCAAGTGCCCATAGTCATATATAATCACAGGCTCAATATTAAATTATTATTCTTTAATTAAACCGAAAGAATGCTTCTTTAATCAATTAGTATTATACTGCTATGTAGGGAGTCTGCCCTTAGAGTGGGTTGTTTTATCCCATTTGGAAAGATTTAGTAACTTTTTAATAAAATGTTGCTCTGTGGAATTAGAATATAAAATATATGGAAAATTCATTGGATTTAATTTGACATTGGTTAGATGAAAGTTACAGCAACACTGATACAGAAATCTATTAAGTTATCTAGGAAAAGTACAAACCTAAATAGTTCTTGACACCCAATACATTTTCACCTAATAAAGATTATTTTCTTAAGGAAGTGGATGTAATAAATATTTGATGCTGAGCCAATTTTCCTGTACATTTCATAGTCATAACCAGCTTCTCCAATACTTTGCCCCATAGATGAAGCACACATTTCACTCCCTCTAAAGCTCAATTATTATCCAATAGCCTCTGAATGCAATCACCCTATGATATATATGAGACAGCAGATAATTAGAAGTCATTTCTCAGTATTCTGGACGTCCTTTCTTTTTGTGCCTCTGTAAACAGACATAGTCCACCTCTGCAAATCTGACTATAAGTAATATTCACAGCTTAGGCAACATGATACAAGATTATGATTTCACTTTTACTGTCAAAACAAATATTATATATCTAAGATGCCAATTAAGTTCAAGTCTCTTGTTCTAAATAACTAGAATAGAATAAAATGAAAAAAAAAGTTTTTTTTTAAATACTAGTATATATTTTTACTGATTTCAGAGAGGAAGAAAGAAGGAGAGAGCGATATAAATATCAATGTTGAGAGAGAATTGCTGATCAGCTGCCCCCTGCATGAGGGCATGTACCCTGGCGGGGAATCAAACTGTGGCCTCCTAGTTCAGAGGTTGACGCTGGTTTGGCAAAACAACAGTTTTTGTAATGCTTTTGGTTTATGCAAACACATTAATGTTTGGATTAGTCATAATTAAATGAAGGATTATGACTAGAACTTTGAGCACATTCCAATGGCCAATTTTGCAAATAAGGAAATCAGTAATTATCACAATGATTACAGAGACAAATAATTATAAAAATGCTCCTTCATGCTTCTATTTTCTTTTCCATAGTTTAATTTGTTCTGTTGCTTCATCTTTTAGAGAAGTTTAAAGATTTATTTTCACATAAGACAATACTATTACTCAAATTTCAGATTTACTCTTTAAGTGTGTGTGTGTGTGTGTGTGTGTGAATGCGCCAGAATCACCTAACAGTTCAGAAGATAAAACAAATGAAAGATAGGCACCTTGACCTCAGTAGCTTTACCTTCCTTGGTTTTCAAATTGGTGACAATCGATTTAAATGATTTTGTTTCATAATTATCCATTTAAATGGGAAGTGTAACATTAATTTGAGTTTATTTATTGAAAAGCTATATCACTGGGAAGATAAAGTTAGGTGATCTAAGAAGTTAAATTTATCTTTCAATAAGCTAAATTGGATTTCCTTCTTCTTTTTAAAGAGACTGTATTATTAAAAGAGGCTATTCCTGCTTACTGTGAATTCTTGTATTTTGCCATGTTCTAAGTACCAGATAAGCTTTACCAATTATATCCTCCTGTTCAGCACTTAAAGTACAATGGGTCAGCTCTAAAATAGACCAACTAGCAGCTATACAAAATTTGATTGAAGTTTGATCTTTATCTTCAAATGGAATAGATATGTTCACTAATTAAACTTTTTTATAGTATGCTACCTTCTTTCTGAAACATTTTTAAAATTGTATTACCTAAATTGCCATTTTTCTTCACAAGCATAGACTTTAAGATGCAAATTAAATCCAAGTCTCTTATTCTAAGTAAATAGAATAGAGTGAATTGAAAAAAAACACACAAGTTTTAAATATATGTATATTTTTTACTGATTTCAGAGAGAAAAGGAGAGGAAGAGACTCCCTGCTTTTGATGGCCTAAATTGAAGAAAGGAGACCTATTATTCTTTTGTCTTTTATTACCCAAAGGAGCTAAATTATTATTTTTTTCCTGATAAAAATAATGTTGCTCTATAACATACTGGGTACAACCGAGGTATCTGAAATCCAATTGAACTCATTTGAATGTCTATATTTGAGTTTTCTAAATCCTTGAGTCTCAGTTTTTCATTGATAAATGGTAATAAAATGTCATCAAAGTATAATGTGTATACCTGAAAATTACACTGTTATTAACTACTGTCAGCCCCAATAAATTTAATAATAAAATATAACTACTTCAAGGAATATAGTTTTAGGGAGAAACCAAGATGGCGGCATAGGTAAGCACCTAAACTGCTGCCTCACACAACAATTTCAAAACTACAACTAAAAGACAGAACGGACACCATCCAGAACCACAGGAAAGCTGGCTGATTGGAAATTCTACAACTAGAAGTAAAGAGAAAAGCTCACGGAGAACGGAGGAACCGCAAAGGGTTGAGATACAGCAAAGGGTCTTTGTGTGTGCAGAGAGGAAGGGTGGCTGAGAGCCTGGCTGACTTTCTCTGACGGAAGGGGGAAGGAAGCCCCCGACTGCGCTGAACCCCAGTTCCGACTGCACTGAACCCCAGTTCCAACTGCACTGAACCCCAGTTCCGGGCGAAATCCCATGGACCCAGGCTCATACAGGGGGAGTCTGGACTGTCAGGTAGAGAGAAAGGCACTTGGAGACTCGAAGATCCGGGGGAGCCCCAAGGTGCGTGCGCGCCAGTGCGCACAAAGACTGTGGAGGTTGCCATAGGCTTTCCCTAGCAGAAGGGAGTTGGAAGCTCCTGACTGCACTGAACCCCAGTTCCAGGTGAGCCCCTGGGGACCCATGCTCTTGCGGGGGTATCTGAACTCTCGGGCAGAGGCTTGGGAGCTGGGGAAGCCAGAGGTCTGGAGGCATGCATGCCAGCGCAAGGGCAGGGCTGATGGGAAGCCAAGACTGTCTGCTCTGCCCTGAGACTCCACCCCATCCAAGCTGAGCACAGAAGCTTTTGCAATTTGGCAAGTCTAATCCTATAAGGCTGTCTCCAGCACTGAACTTCTCCCAGCATAGACACAGCTGATCCTCACAGCCAACTGGCCTGAAGGTCAATTCCTCCCAGTAATACTAACAACAATCAAGGCTTAACTACAACAAGGCTGTACACACAGTCCACAAAGGGGTGCACCAAGAGTGTCCACCTCAGGTAACTGGTAGGCCGACCCACTGGGCCATATAGGAAACCTAGCACACAAAGCTACCCTACCAACTCAGGGAAGCAGTGAAAATGCCACGACAAAGAAACAGATCACAAACGAAAGAAATGGAGGAAAACAAACGACTGGATATAGAATTCAAAACCACGGTTATAAGGCTTTTCAAGAGTATCCTAGAAAAGGCCGAAAAATATAACGAGACCCTCGAAGATATGAAAAAGGACCGACTAGAAATTAAACATACATTGACTGAAATAAAAAATATACAAAGACCCAACAACAGACTAGAGGAACGCAAGAATCAAGTCAAAGAATGGAAATACAAAGAAGCAAAAAACACTCAACCGAAAAAGAATCCAAAAACTTGAAGATAGTGTAAGGAGCCTCTGGGACAACCTCAAGTGTACCAACATCCAAATTATGGGGGTGCCAGAAGAAGAGAGAGAGCAAGATACTGAAAACCTATTTGAAGAAATAATAACTGAAAACTTCCCCCACCTGGTGAAAGAAAAAGACTTACAAGTCCAGGAAGCACACAGAACCCCAAACAAAAGGAATCCAAAGAGGACCACACCAAGACACATCATCATTAAAATGCCAAGAGCAAAAAACAAAGAGAGAATATTAAAAGCAGCAAGACAAAAACAGTTAATTACCTACAAGGGAGCACCCATAAGATTGTCAGCTGATTTCTCAACAGAAACTATGCAGGCCAGATGGGAGTGGCAATACATTTTCAAAGTCATGAATAGCAAGAACCTACAACCAAGATTACTCTACCCAGCAAAGTTATCATTCAGAATTGAAGGGCATATAAAGAGCTTCACAGATAAGAAAAAGCTAAAGGAGTTCATCACCACCAAACCAGTATTATATGAAATGCTGAAAGGTATTCTTTAAGAAGAGGAAGAAGAAAAAAGTAAAGATAAAAATTATGAACAACAAATACATATCTATCAACAAGTGAACCTAAAAATCAAGTGAATTAAAAATCTGAACAGAATAAACTGGTGAATATAATAAAATCAGGGGCATAGAAAGGGAGTGGACTGATAATTCTCAGGGGGAAAGGGGTATGGGGGGTGCAGGAAGAGACTGGACAATCATACACCTATGGATGAGGACAGTGAGGGGGGAGGTAAGGACAGAAGGTGGGGTGGGAACTGGGTGGAGGGGAGCTATGGGAGGAAAAAGGAGAAACAATTGTAATAATCTGAATAAAGATTTATTAAATAAAAAAAATAATAAAAAGATAAAAAAAGGAATATAGTTTTACAGTGAGTGTAATATTTGAGTACATTGTTGGATACTTGGTTTTCAATACATATTAATAAATTATGTTATTTTATTATACTGATATCAATTTTAATTGACTAGAGCGATTTCATTAAAAACAGTTTAAAATTCTGATTAATGATTAGTATCCTGGAATGGATTAATACCAGAAAAGCATAATGAGAACTGAGAGCCAGCATTTGAGTCCTAGCACACTCTCACCTCCACAAAAGGAGCTGTTGATTGGTAGCTGCCCCTTACCTGAGGAATGGAGGAACAAAGCCAGCCATTAGTTGTGGATTGCATCAGAAAGGAATATGTAAAGCACATGGAATTGCAGTCACCAAGAACTGAGATTTTCATCCTAATCCTCTCCACAGCAGTTCAATGCAAATTTAGCTCTGCCTTTTCACCAGTTAAGAGGGACACCTGCCATGGGCTATAGCATCAATCCAATAACCCTGTCTACTGATAACTGAAAATATTTTCTGCATTAAGAAGCAAAATCATTTACATAATCAAGAGCTGTTGCTAAAATTATATAAATCCCTTTTCATTGCCTATTTTATAACTATAGAGGCAAAAATGGTAATGTACAACATGGGCAGCACCCTTAGCCAACAGCCATTCAGGACAGTAAGGTTCCAAGTGATTTAGTACTTAATTTATTCTAAATACTCATAAACTTACTACATGTCAAGTATTATGCTTGATTCTGGGGAAAAGGAGATAAAGAAGAAGACAAGGTCATTATTTAGTGAAACTTAGCCTCTGGTGAAGGGAGATAGAAAATGAATAAGAATATAATGACATTGATCAGCAGTACTAAACTACATAGTAAAAATATGTAAATTGAGATAAAGAATGGATATAACATCACTACATTTCCAAGAAAAGCCTTATCCTAGTGATAGTCAATACAATACTCGAATGGCAAGAAATGAAGTCAACCAAGTTTGGATATCATTCTAAACTTAACGGGAATCCATTGAGGTTTAAACAAAGCATCTTCTGGACCTGAGTATCCACAGGAAAATCATTCTGGTCAAATACAGAAAATTAATGAATTGATGCATAGAGACTAAATGGAAAGGGGGTGAATTTTTGTAATAGCTTGGATGGATCTGGAGACCATTATGCTAAGTGAAATAAGCCAGACAGAGAAAGACAAATACCTTATGATCTCATTTATGTGTGAAATCTAATGAACATAAATAAACTGACAAACAAAATAGGAACAGAGACATGGGTACATGGAACAGACTGACAGCTGCCAGAAGGAGAAGGGGCTGGGGAGGGAGCGCTACATGAAAGAAAAGGTGAAAAAATTAATAGACACAGACAAGAGTGTGGTGGTAGCTGAAGGGAAAGAGAGGTGAGGGTAGGAGGGGGTGGGCCAAGGGGAGAGATTTTCTTATAATGAATTGTGCCCTTTCAATCTATAGAGTCAAGTCTATTTTAAGAATATTTTAATGTCTTACATATTTATATCTACTATTTTATTTCCATTTGCACTGTTCTCTGCTTCTTGAATACCAATTATATAAGGTGTCCCCCAAAATGAATACACGCACTTCGAATCATTATAAAGGCGGTGTTTATTAAAAATACATCTCATTTTCAAAACTGAGCCATCAGCTGTTCAAAGTGTGTGTACATTCATTTTGGGACACCCTGTATATATCTTGGTTCTGCGTTGTGTCTGTAGTAATTATCTTCCCTCCTTCCTTTTGCATATATGTCTGTTGTTGTTTTGCTTTCTATTTTGCAGTGAGGCTTTCGCCTTATGAATTGCTCAGGCCAGGGAACAGGAGCGGAAGTAATGTGTGCTACATGGGAGAGGGAGTATGAAGCATATCCCCTAAGAGGCCATGTGCAGTGACAAACTTGGTTTCTCCCAATGAACAATAGTTTAGATGATGAATAATCCACCCTCTGGGTCCCTGAGTAAGAAAGAAATTGACCAGAACCCTGTGCCAAGTTAAGTTGAATATATAGTATGAACAAGAAATGAACCGTTGTTCTTTTATAGCCGTGGGATTTGGAAATTGTTTCTTACTGCAGCATAACCTATCTCTTCCTGACTGGGGATAAAGAACAATTTGTTTTTCTCACTTGTCAGTCATACAAGGTCTTCAATTTTATTTTGTTTGTAACTTCATCCTCTCAGTTATGTTTCCCTTTTTCTGGTAAGTAATGTTTAGACTGTCTGGATCTATGTTCCATGTATTTAAACTTTTTTCTCAAACCTTCCCTTTTTGTATTTTTCTACTGTTTTTTAAAATATATTTTTTAAATGTTCCACTTCACTAATTTGCTTTTTTTTTGGTTAACTTAATATCATAAAATGTCTTCAATTCAAGAATTCTAAGTAATGTTTCCCCATTGGGTTCAATATTCTTTGGAATCATATTTAAGATACAAATTACATTTTTTTCCTAAGACATATTAGTTTTCTTATGTTTAAATTTGATTCACTGAGTGATTATATATTAGTTTCTTTCATTCTCGGCATTGCTTTCTTTCTAATTATTTCCCTATCTTTTGCTATGGATAATTCTTGTTCACTAGTGTTTGAAGTATTTATTTCTGTAGAGTGTATGAAAGGGGTAGGATTATGTTTAAGTTATTATTTCCCTAAAGCATTTCCCTCATTCTTCAGTGCTGCCATTGACTGGCCAAACCCACCTATACCAAACTTTCCACTTAATAACTGTAGCAAATGCCAGAGGGTTCAATACTATTTCTATTAACTCTGGTTTATATATCCCTTGAAATATTCCTACTGCATCAACCATATATTTTTGCTATTGATTTGAACTCTGGTTTCCCTAGTTGTGTTTCTCTCTAGAATCTGGAACTGAAATCTTCTTTTTTTTACTGACAAAAACTTCCGAAGACTTTTGACACATTGATGGCAATCTTCCTTGTTTTTATGTGTTATGGTAGCTTTAGTCTGAGCTCTTGTTTTGTTGCTTAAACTTTTTATGGGACCTGGGAGCTTACAGGATTGGTAATCTTGATTTTGTCTGGAGTTTTTGTCTGGTGTCTTAGATTTGCTTTTCTAAAGCATAGTACAATTTCTTTAGAAAAGGTGACTGTATTTTCCAGTCTGTGGTGGTAATTTTATTACCTGCCTATTGTTTCAATGGCTTACTGCCAGCTTCAGGTAACCTGTGAATTTCATTAGCATGTTTTCCATGCACCCAAATGAATCACAGATAAAGATACTCAACAGGATAATATTAAGAACCAAGTCCTATCCCTCTGTTCATTTCAAGTTGACACTGAGTCATTAATCAACATTCTCTTGGTATCCTCACAGAAAAGTTATTAAGCATACCTAACTATGTTATCAGGAAGTTCCAAATGTTCCACCAATTTCTCAATAACACACACACACACAAAGGATTTGACAATAGCCCTGCTAAAATTCTTTTACTCTATATCTTTAGCAATTCATATCTGGCCTCTCTGCCTCCAGTGCTCACATGACTGTTCTCTGTACAGGATTCAAAAGAATCTTTCAAATTTGATTAGAATACAGCCCCGATCCCAAGGCATCAACGTATTTATTAGTCCCTACATGATCTGAGCTCTAGTTACCTCCTACTAGTCTTGTAAAACATTGTCTTTCTTCAAAAATTTTTCAATTGCTGATTTTCTTACATACAATGCTTTCCCCTTACATAGGGACATGGCTCTCACCTAAACAGTCATCTAGTAGATGACTTCCTTAATTATTCTGTTTCAAAGAATGTGCCCCTTCCTTCACTTTTTATCATCTTATACTATTTTAAGGTTTTTCATAGTACTTGTCACCACTTGACATTACATATCATATATCACATATAGATAGATGATAGATTAAGATGTAGGTATAAGCATTGATATAGATGTAGGTATAGGCATTGATATTGATATAGATATAAATATATACTTATATTAAGCAATTATGTTTTTACCCTTTTTCTTTTCTCATTAATAGGCCAGGGCCATTGTTGTTTTATTCACAAGCCTACCCTTGTCCTTTAAATGAGTACCTGGCACTCAATAGCTATTTGCTGAATAAAAGTCTAAATTATGAAATGAAGGAATCAACCCTCCTCATCTATTTGTCTATCAAAAAATAAATTTAATTAAATGGCATCTGTTTTTTGCATTCTCATTTACATATGGAATCTTGAAAAACAACAACTCACAGCTAGAGAGTAGAAAAGTGGTTAACAGAAGCTAGGTGTTGAAAATATAGGGAAATGCTGGTTGAACTGCTACAAACTTCCAGTTATAAGATGAATGAGTTCTGGAGGTAATGTACAGCCTGGTAACTATAGTCAATATCATTGTGTTATATACCTTAATATAAGAAACCAGATCTTAAGCATTTTCACCACAAGCACACAAATAAAAGTAAACTATGTGAGGTCAAGGATGTATTCATTTTACTGTGGTAATCATTTCAAACATATCCGTCTATCAAATCACTCTGTTCTATACTTTAAGTTAATACAATGTTATTTATTAATTATATCTCATTAAAGCTGGAGAAAAATGAATTAAAAAAATTTTAAAGTTAAATAAAATATTTCCTCTGACTCCAAGAGAATAAACTGTAAATCAAAACAGGAAGACAGACCAGCCAGTGTGGCTCAGTGGTTGAGAGTCAACCTATGAACCAGGAGGTCAGGGCACATGCCCGGGTTGCAGGCTCCATCGCCAATGGAGGGTGTGCAGAGGCAGCCCATTGATCAATGATTCTCTCTCATCATTTATGTTTCTATCTCTCTCTCCCTCTCCCTTCCTCTCTGAAATCAATAAAAATACATTTTAAAAAAAAGAAAGACATGAAAATTCCCAGATACACTGAAATTAAATGATCCACTTCTAAATAACCGATGAGTGAAAGTCACAAGAGAAAAATTTTAAAATATTTGAATTTATTTTAATAATGTTAAATAAGAAAATACTTTCATTTGAAAAATAAAATAATAAATTGTTAAATTTTGGTTCATCAAGCAATACGATTTAAACAGTAAAAAGGCAGTATATAAAGTAGAATTTTGCACAGGAATTTCAAAACAGAATTTGAGGCAAGTTCCTAAAAACATGTGAAAATTTTCTCTACCAAAGTAGTCATCAGATAAATCAAGCCAGGATAACACTATTCATCCAACAATACATGTAAACCTAAAAACAAATAAAAATAATAAAACACCAAGCAGAAACAAGCCTGTAGAGCTACTGGAATACTCAAACATTGCTCATGAAAATATAAATATTACACAACCGCTTAGTAAAATTGATTGATAATATCTCTGAAAGCTTAGAAAAGCACAGCCTATATATCCAGCCATTTCGGTATTGTATACACAGGCAGGAAAAGACATGTGCAACAATGATCATCCCAGCGCCGTTCAGAGTAGCCCAAACTTGAAACAAACTTCCCCACTTTAATGAATGGGGTGTGTTCACCATTTGGATGAGAGTGTCTTTCTTGTTGTAGTATAATTATCATCCTCTGGTCCACCAAAATTAGCAGTACTGTTCCCTAGTCATTTTGACAACCGATGTGTTCCCAAATATTTTCAAATGGCCTCCCGTAGAGAAGGACAAATGCTGTCATGAATTACATTACCTGAAGGCCAAAGAATGGATGATACTGCAGAAAAATAGATACAGAAATAGGACATTGCAGGAGGACAAGAAAATAGTTTCAGGGATTTATGTTCTCTTTCATGTGCAGAAATGCAGCCTTTCTCTAAAGGATTGTGAGGAGTTTCGGGGAAAAAGACTTAACAGAGTACATTTAAATTACTTTAGAAAGTGAAAGTTTTCACCTTTCTTTGTGGAGTTGGGATCTCATTATATAGTTACACAACCATTAAGTGAAAAGCTTCTACTTAGACTTTCAGCGCCAAGGAAATAATCCTGATAGGAGAGAAACAACGTGCCTCAAACCTTCTGGCCCTTGTAGAGAGAGGCAGCAGCCCACTGAACCTGCCATGCTTGGAGTGGTTGGAGTGAAAAGGTTGTACCAGAGGGTAAAAGAAGTAAGATCCAAAATACTTCAGGAGGACATCATACAGGAGAAAGCAAGAAAGGTGGAAACAGCTCTTCCCCACCATACGTCTTAGTATGAGGAACTCTCACCCAAGTAGATATCAGCAAGAAAATATTTATGGAGTTCTTTAAGAGGGGGGCAATAAAAAGCAGACTCTTGTCCACTTTCGTCTGAATAACAAAGAGTAAAGGTAGAGGCTACTATATTATCCTTCTTATTACTGAAGACTAATGTGTGGGGTTTAGCTTAGTTTAGCACGAAATAGGACTCCCAACTAGATCCCCAAATGAGGCAAATTTACCCAAACAGTCATTGCCATCTTGGACCTGAAAAGTCCTCCCATGAGCAGGAGCAGAGAAGTATTACGCTCTCTGTGGGCTGGTGAGCTTCCATGAGAGACGGTAGAAACTGAGCTCAGTATGTTCAGTTATTTATTTCGTTTTTTCAAATTTATCAATAGGGCAATGTAACATACATCCCTGGGGACGAGTTAGTAAAAGTGGTAAGAGGCCAGGCCTCTATTTAAAGGAAGAAAATATTAGGCATGAGGAGAAAGTTTCCTTTATTCTGTCCTAGTTTTTCCCCTTGACACATTGGGCTTAGCAATGGAACCATGGTTAAAGAACTTTGTGGTGTTTCTTTGGCTCAAGTGATGAGCAGTTTATCTGAGTAGTTCTACGCATTTCATGAGTCCATTTCTCCAAACATCTGTAAATTAAAACAATACATTCATCAAACTAACTCCAAGATCACTCTACACTGTCAGCTGAAAAATCACTTCTTCTTCTATTTTCATACCAAATTAAGCACAGCCAGATTACTTGATATTTTTATATCAATTAGAACAAACTCAACAAACACAAATAACATAAAAATACTTAAGTAATAAGACATACAAATATACTTCAAAAATAAGTACACACCAAAAATAGAAATGTCTTCTAATTTAACGCAAAGTGTCTAATACATTTTAGGGAAAAATTCAAATTCAAAGGTTAGACCTCCTTATAATGATGTTAAAAATTCAATGAATTAAAGTTCAAAATGAAACCTTCTTCTATTGTGGATTACTGATTAAATTCTAAAGTATTAATTCAAATCCTAATCATTTTCCCAATTCTCTTACTCTGTTAATGTTTTTGTTGAAGGGATTCCTGATGCGTGCTAGGAGCCAAAAATTACATCTCTGTATGTTTCCTGCTGAGTCCCAGAAGTTGCATTAATTTTTCTCAAGTGTCATAAGTACTACATTTATTCATTAACCAAATATTTATTGTCTCCTGTGTGACAGGAAGTTTTCTAAATTCTTAGTACACATTAGTGAATGAAACATGCATTTTTTAGAGAAGATGACATGAGCTAAACAATTAATAATACATTAAATAAGTTATATAGCCCTAACCGGTTTGGCTCAGAGCATCGGCCTGCGGACTGAAAGGTCCCAGGTTTGATTCCGGTCAAGGGCATGTACTTTGGTTGCGGGCACATCCCCAGTAGGAGGTGTGCAGGAGGCAGCTGATAGATGTTTCTCTCTCATCGATGTTTCTAAATCTCTATCCCCCGCCCTTCCTCTCTGTAAAAAATCAATAATATATATGTATATATATATATATTTAAAAAGTTATATAAAATTCTTGAATGCGCTATTGGAAAAGGGTAAACAGAATAGTGATTTGGGGGCTAGGAGCTACAGATGATAGTTTTAAACAGAATGGCTGGAATAAGCCTCATTCAAAAGGCACCCTTTACACATGATTTGGGGTGGGTGACTTGGGAGAGTGAGCCATGTTGGCATTGGCCGTGAGAGGAATAAAAAGCCAGAGTTGCTCCAAGACTCAGAGAGTAATTCGACTTCTGGGAACAGCTGGGGTTCTTCCAGTCATTGTCCCTGACGTCTCTCACTGGTATGGGCACAATTCCTTCAGAGCTTCAGAAGTCACCATCCTTCGAAGCCACACACATCTAATAAATGTAGTTTACTTTTACTTCCCTGGATTGTATAATTCTAGCTAGGAGGTATGTTTTATTCAGCTGAACCTCCAATCCAGAAATAGTCTTTATCTGTCATGAATGCCTTTGCTGTGTCTTCTCTTAGCTTGGGCATATTCCCCCAGGGTACAGGTAAATATGCCATCAATCCACCTACATTGGCTATATTCTAATATTCAGCTCTCCCTCTCTCAAATATATCTTAGAGTTTTTAACCTCTAAGTATGTCTGCAATAATTTTAATGGGTAATTTTCCAATTGCTCTTATTATCAATTCCAAAACCACAGCTTTCAGAAGTATCTCTCAGTGGTTTCCTGAGTACTGATTCCCTTTTAGGAGTAATTTTTATCTACTCTGGGCTATTTTCTTTTTCCCTTTTAAATTTCTTTGGTTGTCAGTCACTTTTTCTCAATTGCATTTAAAATACTTCTTTCGTTTAATGGCCTTGTTAAGAGCAGTTATATACCAGTACTTTATCAGTGTAGCCTGCCCTTCAAGATTTCATTTTCCTCTTAGATATATCTAATCTGCCCTCTAAGATCTCAACCTTTTTCTTAAAAACATCTCTTTCTCCAATTTAATCATCCTCTCTTGTTTCATTTTGTTTTTATTTCTGTACTGTTTCTATCCTGATCATTAAACTGAAGCACTCTTCTCAAATCAATCCAGTTTCTTCTTGATTTTTAAGCAAATCTGACTCGAAGATTCAAAGGACTCCAGACCCAGATCATTAATGCTGCTTTATTAGTTGGCAATCATTTCTTGAAGTTGTTTCTCTGCTTCAAGTCATAAAAGTCACGTTTTATTTTAATATACAGGCTATCACTGATATTTCTTTTATAATCAAACATTTTTGATGGGTAAAACCACAAGTTGAGTCACAGAATATTAAGCTCTGGTCAGAGCTTATGTATTTAAAAAATCCAGTGCCAATTTGGTCTCAAAGAATGGAGAGGGATGCCTAAGAGTCTGTGGATAAGCCATATGAATCCAAAGTTATCTAGCTACTTCATGGTGCCCTCCTTTAGCCTGAATGGAGAATTGAATTTGAACCAGCCTATCTAAAACTGCCTAAGTATGCCTGGTGTGAAGAAGTGGGAATTAGGGCCTCATTAATACTCTGTAGCAACATGAAGCCCTGCTTGAAGGCTTATCTTAGTTTTATACACTATGTTAAAGAGAATATTTCGGAAGCCAAAGAAGATGTGTTTTCATCCCATGTCCCACAATTATTGACAGGATGATTTTTAACAATTTACCATGTCTATGTCTGAGGTGTTCCTTATCTGCAAACTGAAGATACTTGGGATTGTTAATACAAAATAAAACTGAATACATAAAAAGTACATTGAACAGTGTCTTGCATAGGAGAACTAAATAAATGGTCAGTTACTTAATGATATAAAAATATGCATCTATTAAAAAACATAAAATCTTTTTTAGAAATAAGTTACAATACAAAAAAGTGAACTTCACAGGGTTAGAGGATGCACCTCTGTAGAAGGAAAGGTGAGGGATTCCAGTCATCCAAGGACTACATGTGATTAACGGTGTTAAGGAAAAGGGGATCCAGACCCTACATGGATCAATGACAGATTGGGAAATATTCTACTTCTCATATGCTATGACTGTCCCCTCCAACAAATCCTAATCAAATGTTCTAAACACAGCAATGAAAAAGAGAACCACTTAGGAATTTGGGATGATGGAGTTTCAGAGACGCCATTTCCCATCACATTCTTAAGCAGATGGAAATATTTTAGGAATTTTGAGTTTCCCATAGTTAATTCAAAGAACTATGGCCTTAGAGGAAGAGTATTTTGCATGCATTGCTTCTTAACACTTGATTTTTTTTCCACCAGAGAGGAACAGTTTATCATTCCCCAGTGCTTCCTGTCACACGGCCTTCAGTCGGGCAGATCTCCTCAATGTCTTCTACCTTCTCGTTTGATTGATTGTGATTTTGAAGTAACTGATTCTATATTAGTCTCACAAAGTGTTTTAGTTTTGTTTTGTTTTGAACCAGCTTTATATTCCTTGATTTTCTAAGTCCATTTCAGTAGGAGAGCCAATGTCAGAGAAACTTTATACAAACTCAAGCCTAATACACATGCACTATGTGTCATTTTCTGTTAGCCAATCTAGCTCTTATGTTCTATATATGACAATTATCATGCTCTGGACTGTATAATTCTTTATATGATTCCACCATTGTTCCTTACACTAGCAATCCATGCCTGAGATTTCAAAGAAATTTTTCTTAACACATTAAGTGCCCAGTCAGTCACTGGTGATTGACACTATACTTTCTGTCCAGAAGACAAAACAGGCTGGGCACTTAACGTGTTAAGGAAGAATACTCTGATGAAGACTATGAGTTGGGTCTCTAAACAGATTGAGGTTTTATGAAAAATATTTCACTTAGTTAATTTACAACCCTTAGAGATTTACTTAAATGGTTTGAGTTTTATCTATAAAACTAGAGGCCCAGTGCACAAAATCTGTGCACTTGGGGGAGTCCCTCAACCTGGCCTGAACCCTCTCCCAGTCAGGGAGTCCTCTGGGAGCGGGCCTAAGTCATGAGTTGGACATCCTTAGTGCTGCTGTGAAGGCAGGAGAAGCTCCTGCCATGGCCACTGAGTTTACCAGCTGTGAGCCCAGCTTCTGGCTGAGCAGCGCTCCCCATGTGGGAGTGCACTGACCACCAGAGGGAAGCTTCTGCATTGAGCAGGATCAGGTCGAAACCAGCTCTCCAACATCCCCTGAGGGGTCCCAGATTGCGAGAGTGCACAGGCCAGGCCAAGGGACCCACTGGTGTACAATCAGGGCTGGGAAGGGCCGCAGGAGGTGGGCCAGCCAGGGAGGGACCACAGGAGGTCTCCAGGGTATGTCCAACCCATCTCGCTCAGTCCTGATTGGCCAGACCCCAGCAGCAAGCTAACCTACCAGTCAGAACATCTACCCCCTGGTGGTCAGTGCACATCATAGTGACTGGTCGACCAGTTGATTGTTTGCCCCCTGGTGGTCAGTGCACATCATAGAGAGCGGTTGAGGGGCCTTAGCATATCATTAGCATATTACGCTTTGATTGGTTGAATAGATGACTGGATGACTGGACTACTTAGCATATTAGGCTTTTATTATATAGGCTAAGGGAGAACCACATCATTTCGTGTCATTGCTGTACAGATTAGGTTAGATAATATATAATCAGTCCTTGCCATATAGCAGGTAAGTTCAAAGCACTTAGGCATGATGCGGATGATGACAGTGGTTTTGGTTGTCTTACATTTTCCCCTAGGGTGCTATTCAGCATTCCTTTCCACCATGACCTCTGCCTTGGGAGGCTGAAGTCTATAGGGAATGTGTCAGTGTTCTTCCTTGCCTTCTTATGCCCTATTGACTTCGGCCAATTGGGAGCACCATCAGTAGATTGAAATAAGAAGGAAAAGTGAAGTCTAGTTACTTATTACTTTGGGTCTCTCCTGGGAGGTTCAAAGTCATAACAGCTCTTCAGTTACTAGCTTCAAAGGTGTTGCATTAGCCCCTGCATTTCCTCTATACCAGAAGCACTTTGAAAAGGGCTCCTTTATTAAACTTTCCTCAAGATACCCAACTTGAATGCTACCTCTGTTTCTTGCCAGGACTTTGACTGATGCTATAATTAATTATTATGATGATTGCCTTGTTATTATTAATTATTATGTTGATTGTTATTTTTAACGCTAAAATTATTTCTGTTAGGGCAAAAATCATGTATTGTACCCCTCTTTACCTCAAAGTTCATTATATCCAAATATAATGCAGATACAAAATCAAAACATTGGATTCTTCTGTTTTAATTTTATTTCTATTAATATTAGTTAAATCATCTAGGTCCATGGTCGGCAAACTCATTAGTCAACAGAGCCAAATATCAGTAATATAATGATTGAAATTTCTTTTGAGAGCCAAATTTTTTAAACTTAAACTTCTTCTAACGCCACTTCTTCAAAATAGACTCACCCAGGCCATGGTCTTTTGTGGAAGAGCCACACTCAAGGGGCCAAAGAGCCGCATGTGGCTTGCGAGCCACAGTTTGCTGACCACTGACCTAGGTCATTTCATAAGAAGCTCTACTCATTACTAAATGATAACACACACATTAAGACAGAAACATCAAATGGTAAGCAAGCACAAGTGTAACATCATTTTAATTTTGGGATTTGTAATGTTCCCTCAGAATCTCTATATATAAAAGCCTAAGCGACCATCTGACCATCCGACCGGTAGCTAGGATGCGCAATGACCACGAGGTGGCAGACGCTCTGACTGCTAGCTATGACCCACACTGACCACCACGGGGCAGATGTTCAACACAGGAGCTGCCGAGCTGTGGTGACTTGGCAGCTGCGGTTCTCAGGTGATGCACCTGGAACCAGAGAGGGGGGAGCTCGATTCCAAGTTGTGTCACCTGAGAACTGCCCTCTTGCAATCCGGGACCCCTCAGGGGATGTCAAAGAGCCAGTTTCGGCCCGATCCTTGCATGCCAGGCCGAGGGACTCCACCTGTGTACAAATTCATGCACTGGGCCTCTCAGAATAGTAATTTATAAGCAAATATCTCACATTTCATTCTCCTCCAGAATTTTAAAATCTTGGGGAAAAAATTCCATTAAGCATAACAAATCCTTAACATGAAATTTAAATAGTTGATAAGCTTCTCATATTGCAATTGTTAGCTTAGGGTTCTCAAGAGATTTGGTTCTGAAATCACATACAATCACTTTTCTGCCAAAGAAAATTACACCAATTTAATGAAACTGTCACACAGTGGACCAAGCAATATAGACATTAGATAGATGAGTTCTCAAAGAAAGATTGGACTTCAAACTTCATGGCTTTTTATTCCAACAGAATAGCAAAAGATGCTCAAACCTGGGCATCTTTTTAGCATAGGGAGCAATTTCTTTTTAATAGTGAAAAGTCCTCTGGGATCTAAAGTATTAGGTCTATAAATTTCATGTGATCATATCATTTATCACTCTAACTCAGTAGTTGGCAAACTGCGGCTCACAAGCCACATGCAGCTCTTTGGCCCCTTGAGTGTGGCTCTTTCATAAAATACCATGGCCTGGGTGAGTCTATTTTGAAGAAGTGGCGTTAGAAGAAGGTTAAGTTTAAAATATTTGGCTCTCAAAAGAAATTTCAATCGTTGTACTGTTGATATTTGGCTCTGTTGACTAATGAGTTTGCCAACCACTGCGTCTAACTGGAACACTTTGAGAATATCAGGAAGGGTTATTAATAATTATATGAGGCAACAGGTATTAACTGGGACTATGTGGAGCAAACCATGAGGTTCATTCACTCTATTAAGTTCATCTGAATTGAATAAAATAGTTGTTTGGTTTTTTGTTGTTGTTAGATTTACAGGTTCTTTCTTCTAGTTCTGTACTAATGCCAGTCCTTGGAATGTCTCACCTTAGGGTACTTTCTATAATTTTTCAACAGACATATTTTTGTGGTTTTTTTTTTTTTTTTGGTGTGTTCTTTGTTTGTTTCCTTTTTTTTTTTTTTTAAAGGAATTTAAGATTAGCCCCTGGGTCTGCTTAACAATATTCTTGGAACTTCTATTACTCTATTTCTCTTCTCAGTAGGCATTAACTAAAAGCAAACAAACAAAAATCACATATCTGTCGGGGTACCTACATCTATCAGTATTTTTTTCTTTGTGATTATAAATTAAATATTTTCCAAAATGTCTGAATTCCAAATAAGGCACCCTGCAGACAGTTTTGAATGTTGGTAAAACTTCTGTGGAAGGTATTTTTTATTTTAGTTCAAATCTCTCAGAAAATAACAGTCAATAGCATAATATGGGAAGTGTTCTTTTAAATGAATAAATGTAGCTGATTAAAAAATGTTTTAATTTAAAACTTATCTGTAAATGAAACAGAGATGACAAAAATGTCATGTACAGAATTTTCTGCCTGCAGCACAGTGAACTGATTGAGATAACAACCTTCAATATGACAGTCTGTAATGCAAATAAATATGGAATCAAAACACTGAAAACTCTATTAGTGCCGCTGATATAAAGCGAATTAAATATAATAACCTTGTAAATACTCATATTTCAATCAAGATATGAGCATTTTTATGTCATTTCATGGTTCTACTTTGAAGCAATAAATCATTATCTATGTACTGCTTTTCCATGATTAAAGCTTAAATGGATGGACTAAATTCCACTGAGCTTTGTGAGACCTTTAAAACTGGATATTGAATAACAGCTCTGAGCAGTTTATAAATAAAAACATTCAAATTCAAAGCTCTTTCACTATAGCTTAAGGCCAGGATTTTGATATATAAAGAACATTACAATCTATATAGGCAACTGGAGTTTATCAAACATCTTTTATTAAGCCTTCATGAATTGAAAGATGTGTCTTTTTTTTTTTTTTAGTTAATACAGAAAAACTTTTGGCATTCTGTAAAGTAACACAGTGTTCAAGTTAAAAATCACAACTTAGAACTTTCTAAGCATGACTAAAACTCGGTGCAAACTCCAGAAACATACCTGACATATGTCACTCATCCACACTGATATTACCATTGGAACTACATTACATAAATGAATGAGAGTCAGGTTAACAAGATGATGTAGGATGTCCTGAGAGCACACCTCTTGTTGGAGCTGAATCCTATGTATATAATACATAGACAAGCCTTTTTTATAATAGATAGATATATCTTCCATGCCTTTGTTGATACTCTAATGGAGTGCAAGGAGTTCTGGTTTGAATAATTAAGTAGTGTCAGCAGTAGAGTAAAAAAAATCAAAGTATTTTCTAAATGTCCTATTATTAGTTCATTTATATTCCCATTTACTGATTTATCTACTCAACAGACATTCATTGTACCCCGTAGATGCAGACATATACACTAAGTAATGTAGAAACTCAATTAAAATGAAACAAAAACTCCAGAACCTGCCCATGGTAGACAGAAGACTAAGCACCAAAGATGTCTACTTGCTAATCCCAGAAACCTGTGAATATTTTACACAACAAAAGGGACTTTGCAGATATGGTAAATTAAAGACTACGAGGTAGGATTATCCTGGATTATCCAGTTGGTCCCAGTGAGATCACGAGGACCTTTATGAATGAAAACCATGTGAGTCAGAAAGAGGAATTTGAAACCATTACCCAGGTGGCCCTGAAGATACAGGAAAAGACCAGACGTAAGAAAGGCCAGGGGCCTTTGAAGGTGGGGAAGGCGACTTCTTTCCTAGCTCCGCAGAAGGCATGCAGCCTCGCCCACATGATGACTTCAGTGTGCTAAGGCCCGTTTTGAACTTCTGGCCTTCAGAAATATTACATTAACTTAATCATAGTTTATAGTATTTAACAAATAACTAATTTATGTTGTTTTTAAACCAAGTAGCCTATAGGAATTTGTTACAGCAGCAATAGAACACGAATGCGCTGATTTAAGGCATTTGTAGGCTGTGAACTACAGACTAGCTATACAAGCTAACCAAAAACATCAGTATCTCTTTGAGAGATAAAATACTTGAAAAATGATAATAAATACGAACAACTGGTAACATTTATTGAGCACTTACTACATACCAGGCACATTAATCTAGTTTTCACAGCAACTCTTAATGTAAATATATCTGTCACCATTTCTGAGGTGGAAATGTTTTTTTTTTTTAATATATCATTATTGATTTTGGAGCGGAATGGAGAGGGAGAGAAAGATAGAAACATCACTGATGAAAGAGGATCATTGATTGGCTGCCTCCTGCAGTGCCCCTCCCCACCTCGCCCACCGCCCCCCCCCCCCCCCCCCCCCCCCCCCGCCTGGGGCTTGAGCCCATGTGCTCTGATTGGGAATCAAACTGTGACCTCCTGGTTCACAGGTTGATGCTCACCACTGAGCCATGCTGACCGGGCAATAAAATACATTTTTTTCAAAAGATTCTCTTAATAACAAATTAAATCCTGTAGATAGCTTGCAGGGAATGAGTATTAAAAGGGAAAAAAAGTTTGGAGATAACTTTTCCTAAATTCCTCAAATTTTTTCAAAGGAAACATTTCAGAGGAACTAACTACACAGTCAGAATTCAGAATGAAATGGGCAAGATAAATAAGAGAGAAATACTTCTGAGTTGGAAATGTGTCAAAATTTCAAAGATGTTAGTAAAACTTGAAGAGGTAAGAGATGAGGATATTAGGGGGGAAATATTTTCAGTTAAGTAGGGCCTGCTATGTTTATTTGCAGAAGGAAACCATTAATAAAAAGACTAATGAGATTCTTTTAGGTCCCAGAGAGCGACACAGGAAAAAGCAGAAAAAAAATATTGAAATAACCTATAAAAGGTGAAGAAGTGTGGGGGGCGGGAAGGGAAGGGAAGGAGATAAGAAAGACATCTTTGTAGAGATGAGAATGAAAGTGCCTCAGGTGAGATTAACTCGCTGTGAAAAGGCAAAGATTCGGGCAACATAATGATCCCGCAGGAAGCTGTACTGAAATGGGAAGATCATTGCCTTTAGTCACTTTGTAACCACAAACTGGGTATCTCTAACTTCTTAATCTTAGTTTTCATAATATTTTTGTGGAAAGTGGTTTGTACAGGATGAAACTTTTAAAGCAGATAAAAGTTAGGATTTAGTCTACACACAAAAAGGTCACATGGTTTTCACTGCTTTGTCAAAGAATGTTTTACCTTTAAGGCACTCCAGCCTTTCTCCAATATACATGACTTTCTGCATTTCCTTTGTCCATGGATATTTACAGTGTGGATTCTGCTTGGAGTTTCAGTGAGCTTGAGAGTCTCTGTTTGTTTCTCAAACTGCTCACTCTTCCACCCTGTTCTCTGTGCTCTGGAAGGCTGATATTTGCGGGTTTCATCAGCGGCTTCCTTTGCCTTTTGTCTTTCTCTCTCTTTTTTTCTTTTTAATTAAATTTATTGGAGTGACATTGGTTTGTAGACCATACAGGTTTCAAGTTTTCAACTCAACAAAACATCATCTGCACACTGCATCATGCATCCATCACCCCAAGCAAAGTCTCTTTCCACCCCTATTTCCCTCCATTTGCCCACCTCCACCAAGCTCCCATCCCCCTTTCTCTCTGGCTATGACAACACTGTTGTTTGTTGTTTGTGTTCATTGTTTTATACACACACACACACACACACACACACACACACACACACACACTAGAGGCCCGGTGCATGAAATTCATGCATGGTTGAGGGGGTGTCCCTCAGCCCAGCCTGCACCCTCTCCAATCTGGTACCCTTTGAGGGATGTCCGACTGCCTGTTTAGGCCTGATCCCAATAGGATGGGGCCTAAATGGGCAGTTGGACATCCCTCTCACAGTCCAGGACTGCTGGCCTGCCTTCCTGATTGCCCCTAACCGCTTCTGCCTGCCAGCCTGATCACCCCCTAACCACTCCCCTGCCAGCCTGATTGATGCCTAACTGCTCCCCTGCCAGCTCGATTGCCCCTAACTGCCTTCCCCTGCAGGTCTGGTCCCCCCTAACTGCCCTCCTCTGCAGGCCTGGTCCCCTCCAACTGCGCTCCCTGCAGGCCCGGTCGCCCCCAACTTCCCTCCTCTGCTGGCCTAGTCACCCCTAACTGCCCTCTCCTACAGGCTTGATTGCCCCCAACTGTCCTCCCCTGCAGGCCTGATCTCCCCCAACTGTCCTCCCCTGCAGGCCTGATCTCCCACAACTGCCCTCCCCTACAGGCCTGATCTCCCACAACTGCCCTCCCCTGCTGGCCATCTTGTAGCAGCCATCTTGTGTCCACATGGGGGCAGCCATCTTTGACCACATGGGGCAGCCATCTTGTGTGTTGGAGTGATGGTCAATTTGCATATTATTCTTTTATTAGATAGGATAGAGGTTTGCTGCACGGGTGGGGGCCAGCTGGTTTTCCCTGAAGGGTGTCCTGGATCAGGGTGGGGTTCCCTTGGGGCATGCAGCGGCCTGGGCAAGGGGCCTGTGGTGGTTTTCAGGCCAGCCATGCCCCCTGGTGACCCAAGTGGAGGCCTTGGTATCTGGGATTTATTTTTCTTCTATTATTGAAACTTTGTAGCCTTGAGAGGAGGCCTGGGTGCAGGAAGCTTGGCTTCCTCCATTGCCAGGGAAACCCTGCTTGCTCCGTGGCTGCAGCCACATTGGTTTGGTTAATTTGGATACTCGCTCCTGATTGGCTCGTGGGCGTGGCTTGTGGGTGTAGCGAAGGTATGGTCAATTTTCATATTACTCTTTTATTAGATAGGATATATGTGTGTGTGTGTGTGTGTGTGTGTGTGTGTGTGTGTGTGTGTGTGTGGTTTTGGTTAATCCTTTCCCCTCCTTTCATCCAGTTCCCCAAAAACCCCTCCCCTCTGACAGCTGTCAATCTGTTCCATATACCCATGCCTCTGTTTCTATTTTGTTCGTCAGTTTATTTTGTTCATTAGATTCCACATACAAGTGAGATCATATGGCATATCTTTCTCTGACTGGCTTATTTCACTTACTAGGAAAACAAACAATTCAATTAAAAAATGGGCAAGGGACCTGAATAGACACTTCTTCAAAGAGGACATACAGATGGCCTACAGACATGTTAAAAAAAAAAAAAAGCTCAACATCCTCAACATCACTGACCATCAGAGAGATGAAGTTAAAACCAATGAGATATCACCTCACATCTGCCAGAATGGCTACCATCAATAAATCAACAAACAACAAGTACTGGCAAGGATGAGGAGATAAGGGAACCCTTGCATACTGTTGCTGGGAATGTAGACTGAAGCTGCCACTGTGGAGAACAATATGGAGTCTCCTCAAAAAATTAAAAATGCAACTGCCTTTCAACTAGTGATACACTTTTGGGAATATATTGGAAGAAACCCAAAACACTAATTCAAAAGAATATATGCATCCTCATTGCAGCATTGTTTACAATAGACAAGATCTGGAAACAGTCCAAGTGCCCATTAGTAGATGAATGAATAAAAATGCTGGGTATGGTACATTTACTCAGCAGAATACTACTCAGCCATAAAAAAAAAAAAAAAAGGAAATCTTACCTTTTGTGTTATCAGCATGGGTGGCCTTCTGTCTTTTAATTTGAGTCTACAAAATTAACTCTTCAGTGTAGGAAAGAGAATGGTCAGAGCCACAGGTTGACTGCTTCCCTCTACCAAGGGAATATTCTGATTATTGCTCCTTCACATTTCTCTTTCAGGCCTTGTTGTGAGAATAGCTCCACCACACTGTTGCTTGGAAGTGTGTGCTTCACTATCTTTCTGGTTTCCCTTAACTCTGCCAACAACTTTATAAATAATTGTGTTTTCTCTTAATTAAATTTATTTCAATTACCCCTGTAATGTGTGTAATCTGTTTCCTCCACGTACCATGACTGATGCAATTGGTGAATACATGTGTGTGCACACAGCAGAGCAGGTCTACATTTAGGCAGGTTCCCATTTATTAGCTATTTTATAAGATTATATCCCTTATTAGTCCATACTGATTTCTCTTTCTCTAACACTGGAAGTGTGTTCTGGGCAGGTCAGTTACTTTGATACAACTATTCAGGTGTCTTTAGCTTGTGTGAGTTCATCTAGCTTACCATGCTATTTATTCATCTTCTTAATAAAGATGATAAAATAGAGGCAGATAGAGATTATTTTGCAAGGTCTTATTATTATCTGTATCACCTTGAAAAAGTTCTCACCTATAAACTATGGGTAATTATTTCACCTAATTAATAGCTTCAATGACTAAATTAAGTAGGTAATGTATAGGAAGTGGTTTAAACTGTACATAGTACAGGAATATTAGCTGTTCTTTGTCTTTTCTCATTCTTCTTGTCATTGTTAATACTGCTGTTGTTGTTATTCCAACATAGTGCATAGTAGAGGTATTGTCTTTTCTTCCTCTTTTTGCCATTGTCGTCGTCGTCGTCGTCGTCATCATCATCATCATCATCATTCCAATGGGATCAGCCATCCAACAGAAGATGTGAGTTCCTTAGGGTCCAGACAACTCCCAGTAAAATGCACAGAAAACAGCTTAGACGTAACACCCCTCCATTCTATGATTCTATCAAGGCTAATTTCATTATTCTCCATATATGCCTGTTTACCTCATTCAATACCATAAACCCTAGCCTTCTAATATATGCATTATCACCCAGAATATTATTTCTATATAACACTTCATATCTCACAACCCCACTAAATTTCCTTTTCTCTTTTGTCTCAAAAGCTCTTCATTTTACCTCCTGAAACTCAGTTGTTCATCAGCAAATACTAGAAATTCTTCAGACGTGTCATGTCACCCAGCTCTTCTTCAATGGCTATGTTGAGGGCACCCCATTGACCTCACAACATTATCAAATCTATCCCTGTTTCTTCTTGTCATATTTATCTTTACCCAACCTAGAGTTCATAACTTATATGAAGTTCAATATAACTTATATGCAAGCACCCTCTATCAGTCAAAGATCTCAGGAAAACAGACCCAATAAGATGTATGAATTTGCTAACAAGATGAATTGATTGTTGCATCTGGCAAGTCTGATATCTGTAGGGCAGGCCGGAAGGCTAGAAATTCTGTTGCAGTCTTTTTTTTTTTTTTAAGTTATAGGCCAATGTATTTTTTTTAATTTTTGTTAATTTCATAGAGGAAGGAAGTGGGAGAAAGAAATAGAAACATCAATGATGAGAGAGAATCATTGATTGGCTGCCTCCTGCACGCCCCCCACTGGGAATCAAGCCTGCAACCTGGCATGTGCCCTTGACCGGAATGGAACCTGAAACCCTTTAGTCTGCAGGTTGACGCTCTATCCACTGAGCCTTAAGGTAGTTACCATTGGAACTACCTTAAAATTTATAAACTCCCTTTTCTCTAGGAAAGCTGAGTTTTTCCTTTTTAGGCCTTCAATTGTTTTGATGATGCCATCCACAAAATGAATGTAATCTTTATTAAAATACATCAATTGTAAACGTTTATGGCACCTACAAACCCCTTCATAGTGATATCCAGACTCGTGTTGACAAAAGATTTGGTCCCCATAACATAGTCAAGTTGACACAGAAAATTAATCTTCATACATCCTTCAATTTAGATACTTTTTAAAAATGATTTATGGGGCGGGGGAAGATACAGCTATTAGTTTATTTTGACTACTTTCCAACTATAGTTCCCTAGTAAAGTCATGGTTCCAATCATCAAGATAGATATTTTAGATCTCTCCTATAATCTTAAACCTCATTCATTAGGTAACTTCAGAAATAAAAAGAACTCAATATTTTTACAATTCAAGAAAAAATAAAGTATGACTAAAGTATTGACAAATAGATTTATTTTAAAAAAGCTGGAATATGAATTATAACTAAATAATCTGATGATGTAATCTCACATGTATCTGATAATTATAGCAAAATTTTATAAGGTAGCAGAGTAATATATATTAAGGATAAAGTTAAACCAAAAAAATAAAAATGCATAAAAAGATGATCAGTTTCACACTCAGATATTTTTTAAAATGCATATATAAACTATATACATGTAGAAATATTTAGATAGATTGAAAGATGTTTCTTAATACTGTACTTTTTAGCTTGTCATTTCACTGGTGAACATAATGGATTTACTACTTTAAAAGAAACACTGATGCTGGCAGGATTCATGTGAGTGACTGCTGTCCACCAACACACTAGAAATGGTGATGGGTTCCCATTTCTGGCTACTGTTCTTGTCACAACCTAGGTGGAGACATCCTTCCTTCTAGCCTGTCATTAAAGACTCCTACGTACAGATGAAGGCAGTCTTTGAATGAAATGTTATATGATTCTCACTCTTGAAAAATGAGGAAATAACTTTTTGAAGATGGAATGTATTACTATTTTTAGTATAATTTTTACATGTTTGTTTGCTTGATTGATCTCCTAATTCACATCTAAGATCAAAATTTTGATCTAGTGTATGAAAATGAAATATTTACACATTTCCATCACTATTCTCCGTAGTAGTTACTATCATTTATAAACCCCTATCTGACAGCAGATTTAATGAAATAGATTGCTATTTGCAATAAAAGATGAATGAGTGAGTATAGATATTTATTTTCTATTCCCTTCAAAATGCCATTAAAATGACATCATATACAAATTAAAAATAAAATTATAACAATGCTAGTAATGGAACAAGATGCCACCAGTAATTCAGAACTTTGAAGAAATGTCTGGAAGAAAATAAGTAGATGGCATCAGAGTGATAGAGATTGAGCAGGAGAAAGTACAAACCAAAACAAGTTAATATTTCTAGGATGTGAGTTTAACTTACATTATTATCATTATCATTATTATTATTATACACTCCATGTTTTTCTTTTTTATTGCCTCAGTTGGGGTTTACCAAACCATTCAATACTTCCCTGAAAGAACTTTCTGATGTTAATACAGAGTAAGATTTGGCCCTATAGGTCAGACTAAGAGCTACTCTAGTGATGAGGGCACCACACGAATCTTCAGGGCCCTGCAAGTCAGGAAACATGCAAGACAGATGGGGACCACCGGGACTGAATCACGAGGTGAACTAGGACAATGCAAAGAGCCCCAGTGTGAAAAGCTTTATAGACAAATTGGTAACAAGAAAGCCTTAATTAATACCCTGAAGAGATACTAATAGAAAAACACTTTTTCAAACAAAAGTCAAAATGAAATTAGTTATTTAGAGAAACATAATTATGAGTTTAAGGGACAACATAATAAATAATGATTACAAACACCCACGATAAGAAATATTGGTATAGGAAGGCTTTCTTGTAAAAATCACTAATTGCATCAGCTTTTGTTGTCACGTTCATTCTCATTCAATAACAATAGCATAATAAGCATCAACTTCAAACATCTAAGGCACGAATCATGAAAAATCAGTACTTGCAACCAGCATAGATAAGATCAATTATAAGCTCCTGGTAATAGCTCACAGATTTCAGTTTAAGAGAACTAGAAATTTTCCATGAAGCATTTTTTTCTTTGCACATCCTTCCAGACTTACACAGAATTATTTCAGATATAAATAAAGCTTACTTAAACTTTGGTATTTCTGCCCTGACCGGTTTGGCTCAGTGGATAGAGCGTCGGCCTGTGGACTGAAGAGTCCCGGGTTCGATTCTAGTCAAGGGCATGTACCTTGGTTGCAGGCAGTGGGGAGTGTGCAAGGAGGCGGCTGATCAATGTTTCTCTCTCATCGATGTTTCTAACTCTCTATCCCTCTCCCTTCCTCTCTGTAAAAAAATCAATAAAATATATTTAATAAAAAACAAAAAAAACTTTGGTATTTCTTCTAAGGTGTGTTCTCCACAGCTATAATCAAAATATTTGTGAACCATTCTCAACAAGTTACCTGTCCTAGGGAACTTGTGTACCAGTGACTTTTTAATTTTTATAGATTAATGGTAAAATTTAAAATGGAACAGAAGCTTTTTCAAACAAAGTCAAACTTAGTGATTTCTAAGTGAAGAATTCCTGAAGTTAAAAATTAAATCCACCATTCCACCACCACCATCAGTATCATCATACTTACTTAATTTACAAGACCCACATATCCTATTTGAAAATTTATTAAACATGGGTCCATATTATGCAAAATGAAAATTATCTTCCTATCTGACTCCTTTTCCTATTTCCATTTTTCTGGTATGTTTTAGAATATGTTTTTCTAGGTTATTTTTTTTGTGAACAAATGGAATAAGAGAGTATATTTATAATTTTAATAATAACAACAGAAATGAATTTATTGCTTTTTGATCATGTGTCCTGCATTGTCTAAATGGTTTATATGTATTATCTCTTCTCACTTAATAAATGCAACTCCATAATACCAGAGTTGTTAATATCCCTTTCTTATAGGTAAGGAAATAGACATTTTAAGTAAGCTAAATAGACTTGTATCTGTATCTATGTATATCCTATCTAATAAAAGAGTAATATGCAAATTGACCATCACTCCAACACACAAGATGGCTGCCCCCATGTGGTCAAAGATGGCTGCCCCCATGTGGACACAAGATGGCCACCACAACATGGCCAGCAGGGGAGGGCAGTTGTGGGCAATCAGGCCAAGAGGGGAGGGCAGTTGGGAGGGACCAGGCCTGCAGGGGAGAGGGAAGTTGGGGGTACCAGGCCTGCAGGGAAGGGCAGTTGGGGGTGATCAGGCTGGCAGGGGAGGGCAGTTAGGGGTGACCAGGCCGGCAGGGGAGGGCAGTTAGGGGCAATTGGGCTGGCAGGGGAGCAGTTAGGCATTAATCAGGCTGGCAGGGGAGTGGTTAGGGGGTGATCAGGCTGGCAGGCAGAAGTGGTTAGGGACCATAAGGAAGGCAGGCAGGCAAGCGGTTGGGAGCCAGCAGTCCTGGATTGTGAGAGGGATCCCAGATTGAAGAGGGTGCAGGCTGGACTGAGGGACACATACAACCAACCCCCCTCCATGCACAAATTTTGTGCACTGGGCTCTAGTATATTAATATTTGTGGATTTGTGCAACATACATGTACATAAATGTGCACATACATATGGATATGTTTATGGACACTGTTTCTGGAAAAGAAACCTTGAAGATAAATTTTTGGGTCAAACTATAGGGTTATTTCATGTGTGACAGTTATCAAAAACTTGTTTTCTAAAGAGACTAGAACAAATTTTCCTATCATCATCTAATCACATATGGAGAAGCACTTTATCTCATATCTTCAGCAATAAGATACTGGATCTTATCAATCCTTTATTATATTTCTCAATATAATGATTTTAAAGATGTCAAATTTGGTCTGTTATTTGCAGCTATTTTTCCACTAAGATGTAAGGGATATTAACCCCAAATTATATATGTTTTAAATATTTTTTGTCAATCAATTTTGTGTCTATCCTTGGATGGTTTTGATCCAAATCCTCAGCCTACTGAAAAAAAGTGAATACAAACCCTTAACATTTATGCTGGATTGCTTTGACCTCTTTAGAGATCTTACAAATGAATATGTATCCGACCTACATTGTTTTTCCTGGGAGACACAGAAGGTTCTCTTTGTGTCCTGTTATCTAAGATGGAGCTATAGTGCCTCAATAATCAAGATGAGAAACATCCTATCCTGAAGATATACTTCCTGGACCTTATTATGAAATTTCTGGCTTGCATTATCCTGTTATATACAATATAAACTTATTGAATTATAATCATTTCAACCAAAGGGCTTATGAAATAAAATATTCACTTGAAAACTTTTATATGAAAGACAAAAAAAAAAATACTTTTGACCTGATTATTATTGTATTTTCCAAACTATATGGAAAGACAGTAACCTATTAAGTCATGTCAACAATATAAAATATGTATGCACAGGATTCAGGTATCAAGTAGACACTACCATAAATAAATCAAGTGTTTAAAAATTACCAGCATAACAGAGTGTTTATAAATATATAGCCATTTACTGGTATAGAGAGGGCTCTGATGTTTGACCACTTGGCAGTTCACACAGGAGACGTCCTTGAGGTGGATACACCTGTGAAATACTAAAAGTTTCTTCGCAACTATTAGTCAAATAAGTGGGTTTAGGAGCATAGCTATGAATACAATTACATGCCTTGTCTCTTTACTAGAAACTTTAAATTGGTGTGTTAGTAAAGTTATAGCTCATCCTATTTATATATTCCACTCAATTCAATGGTTTCTTCCAAACACCTTAAGTAGAAAGATTAGCATTCCTATTTGACTGCCTACAACAGATAGTAGTATTTGCATTAGAAAGACTTGTATCCACTCTTACATATACACAGAAAGAAAAGTTGGGGGAGAAACACAAAATTTATAAACATAAAATTTATAAACTCCCTTTTATAAAAGAAGAAATGGACACTTCAACACAAAACTTCATTAATAACACAACACAATAACGGGAACCAAAGTTTTAAAATACCAAGTCTATTGTTATTCCTGCTACATTATAAAATGCCAGGTAAATTATGAGCATCAATATTGAAAAATCCATCCATTGAGAGATGAATGAATAAAGAAAATGGATAATGAAATACATATATATCATTCAGCCATAAAAAAAGAATGAGCCCTGACCAGTGTGGCTTAGTTGGTTGGAGTGTTGTCTATACATGGAAAGGTTGCAAGTTCAATTCCCAGTCAGGCCATATATTAGGTTGTGGGTTCCATCCCTGGTCAGGGCGTATACGGAAAGCAACTGCTGTGCATTTTTCACATCGAAGTTTCTCTCTCTCTGTCTCTCTCTCTCTCTCTCTTTCACTTCCTCACTTCTCCTCTCTCCAAAATCAATTAAAATAAAGAAATAAAGAATGAAATCTTGCCATTTGAAATAACATAGTTGAGCCTTGAGAGCATTATGCTCAATGAAATAAACCCAACAGGTAAAGACAAAAATACCATACGATTTCACTTATGTATAGAAACTAAAAATATATACATGTCAATACAGAAACCAGAGTAGTGGTCACCAGCAGGGTTTGATGTGCAGATGGTTAAATGAGAGATGAGAATCAAAAGGTCAAAAACTTCCAGTTATAAAATCAGTGACTCATAGGGCCATAATGTACAACATGGCCATTGTAGTTAATAATATTGTATTGTATATTCGAAAGTTGCTGAGATTCAATCTTAGAAGTTCTCATCAGAAAAAAACTGTAACTATATATAGTGATATATATATTAATTTGACTTATTGTGATCACTTCCGAATACATTCAAACACTGAATCATTATGTTGTACCCCTGAAACTAATATAATGTTGTATATCAATTAAACCTCAATTATTTAAAATAACATGTATACAAAAATTAAAATTCCAAGGTATATTTACCTTAATTAACTTAAAGTAATGGACCAGTAACCCTATAAATGATGTTTTCTTAAAAAAATAATTTTTAGAAAACATAAATATGGAAGCCCAATTTATATAATACTTACATGGACTTATGTTAGAAGTAAAAGAATATATGCAAATTAATTGAAATAGTTATATTTTAAGTAAATCAAAACACATCATTGTATTTTTCAAGCTAGGGAAAGTAGAAGGAATGCTAAGAGTGAGATGCCAAACATAATTACTTATTTATGTTTTTAAGGAAACTGTACTGTGATTTTGATTTGTATATTTCTCTCTACATTTAGACTGGGGGGAAAACTAAATGTAACATAGTCTACAATATCCTTTAAGTTTGACTGAAATATTTTAAAATAAAATCTAGGTATAATCAACTGATACAAGATTTCTGGCCAGAAATCCTAAACCTGCAAAATATGGTACAACTCATATTAGTTATTTTGCTAACAGACAAGAAAAGATTTGAAGCCCTGGAGATTTTGACTCAGCTTTCTTGTTTTAAATCAGTTTCATTTCTCCTAAGGCTGAATATGAGAAATATTACTTCTTTAATGCTAGCCACTTTATCTCCCTTTTCTCATGTTAATTCCTATTGTTCTCCATTTCTAGTACAAACACACATCTACTACAGGCAAATCTTGCCAAGGGATGTTTCTATTGATGGTGAATTCTTAGGATAACTCTTAAAAAGTTAATATAACTGTTATGGATCACATTTTGAATAATTTATATTAGATATAATTTAACATTTTCCTTAGTGTTATATTTCCCCCCCTTATTGTTTTCTCTCCAGCATTAAGCTACATCCATTCATTTTTGAATATTCCTGCTGGCAGGTTACTACTTGATTAGCTACATGAAAAATACAAGTTCAACATCAATTCTATTAAAATCCACTTTTATTTCAGTAAATGACAAAGAGTAACATCACATATCTATAGGGCAGAATAATATAGAGGTGTCTTGCTTTTCTCTGATCTCACATGTAACAAAGGGGCCCTCAGAGACATCACATTGAGACCTCAGTGACAGAAGGCTCTGGGAGCTCATGGTTGACTTTGTTATTTGATAGCTGACCCAGGAAATCTCTGACTGCTGCTCACAAGTGCCTGCTGAAAACAACTCAGCTGGGCAGAACAAGTGCTGAGGCTAATGGCAACAGAGAATCCAAACACCTGCTGTCTGGTGAACTGAAATAGGCAACTACAAGCTGGAAAGAGAGATTTAGAAAAACAGATACCAAAACCACACATCTTCAAGAAATTCTGCCTTGTTTTAGGTATTACACAGTGCCCAACCTGAGTGAAGATTGTATTTGAAAGAATTGTTTGGAGCCCAGAATATACAGATCTGTGAAAAATAGAACATAGGTATTTTGGATGTAAGGGGCTGTGTTGATTCCCAGAATACAAGCTTGTATACAACAGCCAAGATTTCCCTTCAGCTGTGAGTGGCCTTACGCCTCCCTAGAGGGTTGCATGGAAATGAAGGCCAAGGCAGAGGGCATGGTGGATTATCAGGAATCCAAGATCATGGAAAAGTGTGGACTTTTGTTGTTGCTGTTGCTGTTAATCCTGAGGATATTTTTTTCCATTGCTTTTCAGAGAAAGAGTGGAAGGGGATAGGAAGGGGAGAAGAGAGAGAGAAATATCAAGGTGAGATAGAAACATCGATTGGTTGCCTCCCACACTGGCCCCAACCAGGGGCTGGGAGTGAACTCGCAACCCAGGTACCTGCCCTTGAGTGGGAATTGAAACCACCACCCACTGTGCATGGGCTGGTGCTCTAACCACTGAGAAACATGGGCCAGGGCCATCCTCTTCCTTTTCCTTGGTGAATAAGGACTGACATTCCAAAGCCATTTCTGAACTAGGCCATAAAGCATTCAGTTATTTTCAAGCCAAGTGAAAGTAGAAATCTGCTCTTATGCAGTAGATGTGGGTCATGTAGCCTAGTGTAGGAATACCGGTAAGAATAATGCATATGCTGACAGCATTTCTGGATTTTTCATTGCTAATAGGAAGAACAAGAATGGAGCCAATATGTTAGAGAATGTTCAACAGAAGGAGCTAGTAAACAGCGAGGTCTAATCATACCATGAGACACTTTTCAGGATTCCCCTTTGAACTGGAGTACATAGAAACTTTCAACATTCAAAAGAAGGGCAGCAAGAAGTAATTTACCCTACTCAAGAAAGTCTTAGGAAAAGCTGCTCCTTAATAGTTCTGCAAAAAATATCTATTTCTACTTTCCAAGTATATGATACTGCACCTGAATATCAGCTGTTTTAATAATAAAAAATAGTGTATAGTTTTTGTGACAAATCCCATGCATCCTGAGAGGAACTGTCCTTTCTTCACTAAATTTTATAGGGTAGGAATCTGACAGGTGTCTTCTCAAAGATTACTTTGAGGATCGGGTTGACCAGAGGGCTTAGTACAAGTGGTGGGGTAAAGGATGACCTCACTAGTTACACCAGGAGGATGGTTAGGCTACAACACCCTGCATTTGCTGGGTCTGATAAGAGTCTGTAAGAATTCGAGCTTGATGAAATGATGGTTGTCCCTGATGAATGTGGCTGAAGGCAAATGCATGTACAGAGGTTTTTAAGTAGCATCAGCTCCAAAGTCACTGTGGTCTTGACAAGGAAAACAGTATTTAGGGCCTCAAAGAAAGGAGCCCAGATTGTCTCCATAGGATCTTTTTGAAAAAAATCAATCTTTATTGTTGAAAGTATATCATATCCCTCTCTTTCCCCCATTCACCCCCTAGAGCCTGCTCCCGCTATTGACTATAGGATCTTTTTTAAACACCAGCCTAATGAAGGGAACTGTGAGCTACTTCTATGTGGCAATAACATTGTTTAGTGCTGCCTTTCTGACCGTTGGAATCCAGTTCCCTCATTCATGTTTGTCTCTAAGAGGGCTCAGAGGGCATTAAAAATGAATTTTATTGTTCCCATCAGAAGCATCAACTTCTGTAGTCTCCATGTAGTACCTCTGATTCTGCATCTGGGTGCACTGTCTACAGTGGTTTATACTGCTTGAGTCATTGCCCCTGCCCTAACATAGAGTAGTTACTGCACTGCAGCTACGCCTGACCGGCACTTTATGGGAAAGTTAATTTCTTTGTCCTTGGCTATGGCCTGGGTCAACCTCTCTCAAGTGGCCTCCTAGGTCCGAGTTCAGGACAAAGCCAGAAGTTATCCTGAACACCATCTCTTTCACCAATACTGTCCCTGTCAACAGAGCACTTTCTGTGCTAGTTTGCAAACAGCCCTTCCGATGCCATATAGTCTCAAAGGCTTTGTCGAGATGCCAATTCCCTGCCCCAAAGCCAGGTGCTAAAAGGCAGAATGATAATCTCTCTATTGCTCCCCAAACCCCAGAGGCCATTCTGCAGCCAGAAAGGCTCTCATTTCTGATCTACCAGACCAAAGTGTTCCAGCGTCTCCTGGTTCTTCCCATAATTTGGCTCAGTCTACACTGAGAAGCATGTCTATGGCCACAATCCAAATGCAATATGAATAAAGCAAGATAGAAATTAAATGGCCAATATCTGCATAAGTTGTTTAAAATAAGCCTCAAGAGGACCATAGAACCTCTGTGTTTTTTTTTTCTTCAGTGTATCTTATTTCAAGCAATTTATTGTCAAATAAATGCATTTTGAGTGTCTTTGCTATAAAATATGAAGTGTCCATAAAAATGAGGGAGAAAGTGCCAACCAAGGGACATTCAATGACCAATAGCTGAATAAATAAATAAAGAATGAATGGTGGGGGAAAGGGGAGAGATCAACCAAAGGACTTGTATGCATGCATATAAGCCTAACCAGTGGTCACAGACAACGAGGGGGGGGGTATGCATGGGGAGGGGTTTGGGATGGGAATTGGGGGATGAGGACAAATATGTGATACCTTAATCAATAAAGAATTTTTTATTAAAAAATGAAGAAAAAAAAAAAGAAACATATGGCATGCAATGACCTTAAATTTTCCAAACACTTTTCAAAATGTTCTCCCTAAACTATTTTCACTTAGCTTATATAATTTTGCTTTTGTATTTCCTTAATATGAAATTTAAACACATAGAGTTAGATATTTCTAAGACATTATATTATCTAAATATCATAGAGTATGCTTTCCTTATTTTATTATATGTGTCTTTGTATGTAGGTACCCTTTTTCTTCATATTGGACCTTCATTATAGGAAGAATCTGATCTGAGGTTTGTCATCTGGCAAAAAAAAAAAATGAGTTTTTGAAGTAAAATAGGCACTAATGAATGCTCAGACAGGCTTTGTGGTCCTTCTTGATGAATGTGAATGAAAATGATCAATCAAGCCTATGATTCAGCTGTTACGCTATACATCATCGCTGCTATATGATGACAGCTCCAATATGGTCTTCTTAATCTTGCTTTGACGCCAGTATGTCATGCAGATTTTTGTGTAATAGTAAGAATATGATGAACAGCATTTACATTTTAAGAAGCTTCACATAATTGTATTGATTCTAAAGTTGATGAATGTTGACTCAGCTCCACCCGGTCAGAGAGAGAATAGGGAAGTGGTCTGCATCATCAGGAATGGGGGCCATCCTTTCGGCTTCCTAAGGTTGTCTGAGAATTCTAAGGCTATGGTACTTTATGCGATACCTGGAAATTTTTTTAAAAAGGCTTTTTGAGTTACAAGTAGGTATTGTCATTCGAGGAAGGCAGCTCCAGTTCCTCCATGCTAAGCATGGTCAAAGAGCATCTGCTGTCAGTGTTCACTTTCCAGGAATCCTGCGCCGCCCCTCAGAGGTCTCATCCGAGGATATGTTCACAGTACTCAGTCCACTAACAAAAGCTGCCATGGTTGCTGACTTCCAAGTAACCCTTTCTTAAAAACCTATGTGAGCACAGCAAATCTCCCACTGCCAGACTTATGATGGCATCATTTAGTCTGCCCATGTATGCTTAAAACAGATTCCTGGGTTGAAGTGTTATTTTCTTGTATTAAATAAAGTCTCCACAGCACAAATTATCTTTTTTTGACTGAGAAGACCAGACTCTTTTGAAAAAACGTTCAAGTCTTTTTGAAGTAGTGGAGAGAAAAAAAAACTGACAATCAATAATATCTATCATCTATCTATCTATCTATCTAAGAGTTATAGAGAAAGATACATACCAGTAGGAATATACTAGTAAGACAAATACAGATTAATATATTGATGCATTATCCTCACTGGTAACCTTATTTATTCATTTATATAACAAAATATTTATGGAAAAATTTTAAAACATGGTATATTCAGGTATATTCGGCTTTGGACTATATTATCACTAGACCCAATTCTTCATGTTTTTTTTTTACATTCAAAAAAAGAGAATATAAACAAAACTTAAAATAAATTAGACACAAGATAAACCATATGAAAAAACTAGGGACCTTAAGAGAGCTGCTGCTACTATGGTGTCACTTAAAAACATTCTTGCTGATTAGTCTGGTAGCCCCAGACAATGTAAAGTAGCTGAAAGGGTATTTTCTTTTCAAAAATACTTACAGTTGCTACACGTGAAAAATGATATCTACATATATCTGCACCTTTCTCTAAATAGGAGAGTATCCTTTCCACGACTTTAATATATACCATCCAAAACATGTTCTTGTGAAAAATAATTATGAAATCAATGAAAAAAGTAATTATTAACCACATAGCACATCAACAGTCCTGTGTTAATAAATCTAAGTAATTTTTTAAATTAATGCAACATAAAAATGCCAGGATCTGACTCAAGATCAAAGGCAAGACTTTTGAGAACATTTGCGATTAACACAGTTACTTTCTCAGGAAAGGTCTACCCTAGAGAAGAGTCAAATGAAGCATCTGTTTCTTGTTAATTTCCTGAAGAAAGAAAAATTGTAAAATGTTCTAAACTAAGCTGAAGTAATCAAACAGCTGCTTTTGTGGCAAACAGTGAAAGGGATCTGGGGATGTTTTACTTTAGGGGATCTCAGAAGAGACTTTTATTGTTAGTATAAAGAAAATGTGATGACTACATTTACTTTTTAATTGTGTGCCATTTTATTGCGGTTGTTTATGTGCTAATCAACTTAATGTCTCATCAGTATCTGAAAATAGTGCAAAGTTATGAAATTTGTATAAAGAAAACATAAAACATTCCACTCCTTTTAGACATTCACAAATCTTAAAGTAGCATTGACTACAGTGTTGATTATTTTTGACAAGGTAGTCCAGAGGAAAAAAATAGACTGTTATTGATCTACTTAAATTATACATACATAGACACACACACAGAACAGTCTCTCTCAACTTCCAGATACAAATATTTTTTTAAAGTAAATAGCAATCAATATGTGTAAAATATAGATGGGAGACAACTGAACAATCTTACTTTTGGTTACTATAAATTATTGATCACCTGAAAGTGAAAAAAGTATATTCCACTGGATAAGACCACTTATGCATTTTATCAGTTATTCACTAAGAATAATTTGATGTAAAATGACCTAGAGTTCTAATTCCACCAAAAATATAAGTGTAACCTACCAAATTTGGTGGGAGGTACAATACATTTGAAAATTACTTTCTATTACAAAAGAAGATAACATTCTAAAATTATTTATTCAAATTGGGGGCAGAGGGAGAGATTTAAAATGGTGCTAAGTGATTTGGAGGATTAATCTAATCCAAAGATATGCATATTTCCTTACCCGTCACCATAAGTAACTTGAATATTACAAGTCTCAATTGGAAATGAAAATAATTTCTAAAGTCTCTGTACTATATTCTAAAAGTTATGGGAACCAAGAGAACCTTTGCACAAAGGCAACAGCCATGCTTAAGCTAGTCACAGCTCTGTCCTCAGTACCTCCCATGGTACTTGGCTTATAGCATAAACACTCATTAAATATTCAATAAAATAATTAGTAAAATCCATTCCCTATTCCTTTGGGAATTCTCAAATACAGGGTTAGATAAAGGAGGTGTTCAGTTGTGAATACATGAAACAGTTTATTCTTGTGTTATTATAACTACTAGTGGCCTGGTGCACAAAATTTGTGCACGGGGGGGGGGGGCGGGGAGGTGTCCCTAAGCCCAGCCTGCACCCTCTCCAATCTGGGACCCCTCGAAGGATGTTCTACTGCCAGTTTATAGGGATCGGGCCTAAACCGGCAGTCGGACATCCCTCTCGCAATCTGGGACTGCTGGCTCCTAACCGCTCACCTGCCTGCCTGACTGCTTGCCTGCCCGATTGCCCCTAACCACTCTGCCTGCCAGCCTGCTTGCCCCCAACTGCCCCCCCACTGGCCTGCTCGCCCCCACCTTCCCATCCCCACTGGCCTGCTCACCCCCAACTGCCCCCCTGCTGGCCTGCTCACTTCAAACTGCCCCCCCCACTGTCCTGATCACCTCCAACTGACCCCCACTGACAGCCTGCTCACCCCCAAGTAGCCCCCCTGCTGGCATGCTTACCCCCAACAGCCCCGCTCCTCACCAGCCTGATCACCCACAACTGCCGTCCCATCCTGGCCTGATCACCCACAACTGCCCTCCCCTCTTGGCCTCTAACTGCCTCTATCTCAGCCCCGCCACCATGGCTTTGTCCAGAAGAATGTCCGGAAGGTCTGCTGCCAGGTTTCCCAGTCTAATTAGCATATTACCCTTTTATTAGTATAGAGAACCTTCAGGGTGGTGGTCCCTACTGGGGTGCCTGGCCAGCCTGGGTGAGGGGCTGATGGCTATTTGCAGGCTAGTCAAGCCCCCCAGTGGGGACCCTCACCCCATGGGGGTGTGGGCAGTCTGGGTGAGGAGCTGAGGGCTGTTCTCAGGCTGGCCACACCCCCTTCAGGGTGGGAGTCCCCATTGGGGTGCCTGGCCAGCCTGGGTGAGGGGCTGATGGCTGTATTCAGGCTGGCCACAGCCCCTTCCGGATGGGGGGGGTCCCACTGGGGTGCCTGGCCAGCCTGGATGAGGGGCTGATGGCTGTTTTCAGGCTGGCCATGCCCCCCGGCAACCCAAGCTCCCAGCCCCTCCCTTTTTTTTTTTTTGTGCCTCCTTGAGTGGAGGCCAGGGCCGGCGGAAGCAGGTATCTGGGATTTATTTATCTTCTATAATTGAAATTTTGTAGCCTTGAGAGGAGGCCAGGGCCGGCCAGGGCGGGCGAGAAGTTTGGCTTCCTCCATCGCTGGGGGCAACCCAAGCCTCCTGCTCACTCCAGCTCCATGGCTGCTTCCATCTTTGTTGGGTTAATTTGCATACTCGCTCCTGATTGGCTGGTGGGTGTAGCAGAGTGATGGTTAATTTGCATGTTTCTCTTTTATTAGTGTAGATAACCTGCATGTCTTTTTCCATATGAATAGCCATAAACCTACTTTTGCCCACCTCTGTATTTGAGAATTTCTTTGCAGACCTATTGACTACTCATAAAAGTTCCTTACTGGGAGGGTGGGATAAGGGGGAGACATCAACCAAAGGACTTGTATGCATGCATATAAGCCTAACCAATGGACACAGACAACAGTGGGGGTGAGGGCATGAGTGTGGGGGGGGTATAGGGGGAGTAATGGGAGAATAAGGACACATATGTAACACCTTAATCAATAAAGAAATTAAAAAAATAAAAGTTCCTTACTTGCACAAATGTGTATATATTTTTATCACCCTCAAACAGAATTAGAGTAAAAATGATCTTTGGAGTATGATAAATTTTTATCATTGGCACACACCTGGTCTTACTTGTTTTATTTACTTACTTGCTTATATATTTACTTACTTACCCTTCCACTCTCTGCCTTCCCTCTCTTTTAAAATAAAGTAATATGTTCTATAAACCAACCTCTCCAGAAACTAAGACTTTTATAGTAATTTGCATCTAGCCATGTGACCCTCCCCTATCCTATGCTCCTGCCTCCCTCCCCTCAAATTAACCATGTATCTTAATTTTTATTTGTTACTTTCTTTACAAATATTTTTATCTCGTATGTATATATCCGAAAAGTGAATGTAGTAAATAGACATATATGTAGTTTCAAATCTTTTAACTACTTAAGGACATCATTAAGTGTATAATTTGGGATGACTTAATTTTACTTATTGTGCATTTAACTTCCATGTATTATTAAACAGCACCACAGGTCAGTAATTTATATAATTCCATTAGTAACCCAATTTATTTATCCACTCTTGTCATAGGGGATCATCTCTTCATTTTTTTATTGTGCTATTGTTTATGGCATTTTTGTTAATGTCTTGGTACACATCACTGAATGTGTACCAGGTGCTAGGTTACCAAGTGCTAAGTAAGAGGATGTGTGAATGTTTAATTTCATGATGTAACAAGTATCAAATGGTATTTCTTCCTTGTCTTGATTTGCAATTCCCCACCTACTAATTAATTTGTTTTAAAGGACAAAAGACCTCAATTTTAAAATTAGCACGTTTATTTATTTAAACAAAAAGCCCTATTTTGTACTGCTTAAGAAATATGTTTTAAGCCATGGTATAGGGAAGGAAGTCTTAAATAGTACATAAACATTCTAATTGGTGATGATGTTGGAATTCTTCAGAATTGTTGCTTTTTTTGGCCTTTAACACTCCCATATAAATTTTAGAATCAACCTAATACATTTCATAAAGTACAAGTTGGAATTATGATTGGAATTTCATTGACTGTATATGTTAAGAAAGACTAAAGGAATTCAGGTTTTCTATCTCTCCATTTATTTTAGTTTTCTTTAATTCATTTAACAATGCTTTATGTTTTTGCTTGTAAATATCTTTTCTATATATTATTACTGATCATGAGATCTTTAATACTATTGTAAATGATTTCTTCTCAATTATCTTTTTCACATGTTTGTCACTGATGTAATGAAAAGCAATTGATTTTTGAATATTAATCATATCATTACCTTTAAAAATTGTTCTCTTTTTCAATGATTTTAAAACAAAATGTGTTTCTAATATTTTCCATTTAGATCCCTTTTTTTGTCTTAAATAATTATTATAGATACTTTTTAACTGGTTAGAAAGTTTCTTCTTTTCCTAATTTACTGCGAGTTTTAAAATAAATTTCTGTCAAATTTTACCAAATTTCTTTTTGGTGTCTATTGAAATGTTTGTGTACTTTTTTTCTTCAATGACTGCTATGTCATATTCAACCAAATTCAGTGATTTAGTTAATATTATTTGTATAGCTCTGCTAAAGACTACCAATTTTCTAGTTTGTTTTTTTCCTCCTCAGTATTCAAATAAACATTCTATTTTGGAAAATTTAAGGTTAAGACCCAGATTTAATTTAAATAAAAGTGTCATAGATTTGGTTTTCCCATATATTATTTTTTAAAGCTTCATCCCCTGGTATCGTTACTATCTATTTAGCTATCTATATATAAGGCCAATATGCAAAGTGCCCCCTCGGAAGTTTGACCAGGAGACCAGGAGTTCGATCACACACTATGATGTACGCTGACAACCAGGGGGCGGCACAGAACAAAGGAAGGCCCTGGCCAGCAGGTGGGGAAGGGAGGCCCTGGCCAGAGCTGGAAGGCCCCAAATCAGCCCTGATCACTGGCCAGGCCTACAGATCCTACCTGTGCATGAATTTCTTGCACCAGGCCTCTAGTTTTTATATATTTTTCTCATTTTGGGGCAAATATCTCTAGCAAATATCTTCAGGTTTTATGATAATGATAAAATGTAACATATCCAATATACAAATGCCTATTTGATATAGGATAAACAAAATTATTTAGTCACATAAGCCAAATATGAATCCCTATTGTACCAATTAGGTTTGCAAAATTCTGAAATTCATGCTTCTTTGCACATTACTTGATTTTTCTGTACTAGTATACACATTTTGTTTTTTTTATTATTATTAAAGACCTGATCTGTATGAAGTAAACAAAATATAATAGGTATTAATTATTATTGTGCCATTGCAGGTACGATTATTGATATTGTTCTATAACAAACATTAAATAACAATACATAGGCATAATACAAAGTGAGATTTTATAGGAAAACTTTTTAGGATATTATATTACATGTATAAATAGCAAACTTTCAAATAATTTGAGAGTGGTAAATATGAGTACTTAAAAGTAAAACCTCCCATTTCTAAAATTATAATTTAATTAAGGCTTGGAGTATCCAAATGAAATTCACATTATCTTCTTTTCCTTAAAGGGAGCACTAATAACCATTTACATATGCACAGTATAAAAGGCAGACTATGCAGAATTAGGCCACCTTTGGGCTGATTCCAGATACATAATTGTGAACCTAATTCTCTATTTTGAGTATGAATAAATGATTGTGTCCATAGATACATGATGACTAATTAGAATAATAAGCTTTTCAAAATTTATTTTTCTCATGGGAACTCATTTGTGATGCATTATATATAGTTCTTATTTCTTTAAAAAATAGTAACCTTGTGCTTTATATATCACTAGGGGTTAATATATAAAGATAATTTATTATGAAACATATTTTTGGTAATTATAATAGAAAAATTAAGTTAATAGACCACTTGCACAATCTTTGCAACAGTATTTTTAGAAGGCCTGATTTTACAAACACATATATATTATAGCCTTAGACTTTATATGCACTTATTATGCATAAGTTAAATAGTTCAGGATTTAATGTATTCTTTCATATAATCCCTATATAACCTGCCAGGCTTTAGATATTATAGAATAAATTTATTTTCATGATAAAAGTTATATTGTTAAAATCCTTTATTTTTTGATGAGCTAAAACATTATTATGTGTTAAATATTTTTAAATGTGTATCTCGCGTCCTTTTATATATTTGAGGTACCAGTGACATATATAGTAAAACCAGAGGCCCAGTGCACGAAATCTGTGCATGGATGCAGTCCCTAGGCCTGGCCAGTGATTGAAGTGTAAGCATCTGGCATGGAAGGGAAGGTCCCAGCTGACCTCTGGGCCTTGGGCAGCACTTTAGAGAAAGCATTTTATTAAGGGCAGAATAATATGCAGCTTTGCTCATCTTCCTTAATATAATAATATATATATGAACTTCTTGGTAAATGGGTGATTTTCAAACAAACTTTCTTAAAACAATTGGCCATAAATACTTGTTCTCCAGTAAAGTTACCTAACAGACAATAAGGAAAGTCCCATTCCATGCTAAAATCCTATGTGTTTTCTTCCAAAGTGAGTTAAGAATATGGGAGATTTATTCATTTACCAACTTGATCAGGATTTAGTAGGATTGGTCGAAAATACAACTTTGTACAAGGACTCAATTTCACAAGGCCTTGAACTTTTCTTTCTTCTCTGAGACTAAAGTCCTCTACATTTTTTCTAAAGATCTAACATCACCTTTCCTAAGGCAAAATTTTATGGCATGAACAATCTCTCCTTTAAAAAAATCCTGGTGCAATGGGAAGAATGAGCAATAATTATAATTTCTTCTGATTGGCTGAAAAGCACATTCATTCTTGATGAATTGCTGTGCTAGTAGAATGTGAACTAGTTTGATGGGGGGCGGGTCTTAGTCAAAGGATTATAAAATATAATATATGCAGATAACCTGGGTGCCAATCCACTTACAAAAGTAGCCTTACCTTCATTGGTCTAAATAATTTTTAAAACTCTTCTCTCTTTAGTTCTAGAGAATAAGGCAGTGCCAAGAAAGTTTATAAAAGGAAGCAAACCCAATGCAGGAATATACTGAGCAGGTGATTAACCTGGATATTCTATGTGGTCAAATATAAAGAGAGGATTTTAACAAAAACAGAAAGAGGAAGTATTAAGTATCTGTGCACATAAAGAGTCAGAAAGTAGGGCTATATATTAAATTAGTTGCCAGTGTCTTACATGGTGTTTTGGTTTTTCGTCCTTCTCATTTTATGAGATAAACTATAGCATTCTGAGTCACAAACTTTGTATGAGGAAACAGTTGAAACTTAGAATCCAATTAAAAAGACAATTTTTTTTTCTTTACCCAACATCCTGAGTGGAAGACTGCATTGCAGTACTAAAAGCATAAATCTATATTAATATACTATAGCTAATATGGACTTGAATTATATAACTCTTGGATAATGATATTTATTTATCTAGTCATTAAACCATTTATTTAACTAACTCATTAATTTATTATTTAAGCAAAACTTACTCAGAATCCAATGCATGCTATGTGTTTTGCTAGTTACTGAGTGATAACATTATTTTATTTCTCCCTTTAGGAACCTTCTAATTATATAGTAAAAATAATGGGGGTTCCATGTGTTTATATATTTTCTCTGATGATTAAAGTCCCAAACAAAATCTTAAAATTCACTTTAAAAAGTAATCAACTTGTCTAAGATCCACTCCATCTCTTCCTATAGTATCTAAGTATCCTTAAGACTTGTCACCTCCCATCTCCCCTAGCCTTCTATCTCCCCTGACCTCCAGCAAGACTATAATTCCCAATTAAGCCCTGAGAATATGAAAATAGAAAATATGCATATCATATGTCTATAATGTATCAGTAAGTGCTGAACAATATGTGTCAAATTAAAATATTTACCAAGGGAGCAACTCACAAAAATTCAATAAATATCTTTCTTTTATAAAATATATTTTTATTGATTTTAGAGAAGAAGGGCGAGGGAGAGAAACATCAGTGATGAGAAAGAATCATCAATCAGCTGCCTCCTGCACGCCCCCTACTGAGCATGTGCCCTGACCTGGAATGGAACATGAACTCCTGCTTCATGGGTCCATGCTCAACCACTGAACTACACTAGGCAGGCATATTTCTTAAGGTATATAATAGGCACTATGCTTGTTTAAGACTCTCAGGAACTAGCCCAATGTGTATAAAATATTTAGGCAAACTTTAAAATATGTATTAAATTTAATAAATTTTTAATAATAACCTTTGGAGGTCATTTCAAATAAAATGGAAGTAGAAACTATATTATGTCATTCAATTAAAATATAACAAATATATACATTTAAAAATATGTATATAAGAGGAGGGGGTAGCATTCTATCCAAAGGAGAGAAAAAATGACTGTATAACCATAACCAGAGTTTCTAAATAACACTTACTTACACTAATTAGCTTAAGATTTCTGCCAAGTCTATTTCTGTTTCACATGCTACTGATAAAAATCTATCAATAAAGGAAAAATGTAAAATGTAGGTTTAATAAACTCCAACTATAATGAGATAATTACATTTTAAAATGTCAAGATGCATACACTTCAAATTGATCATTTTTGGGGTAGGGTCAAGATGGCAGAGTCGGTACATGCTAAATCACTTCCTTCTATGAACAAATCACTATTACAACAAAATATTCAACAAACATCGCAGAGAATCACTGGAAGACTAGCTGAACAGAATTCCTGTAACTGAAGATATAAAGAAGCCACGTGGAGACAGCTAGGAAGGACAGAGAGGCAGCCTGGTTAGGATCCCCACCCCTGGTGTAACCATTCACAAATGGGAGGGGTATCTGAAGTGAGGGGGTCTTGAGGAGCAAAGGGCCTACGCCTCACACCAGGCTTTTTAGCTTGGGAGACCTGTGCTTAGAAGAGGGATCCTCAAAATCCCCTTTGAAAACCAGCAGGGATATGTGAGAAGATGAAGACATTCATAGTGCCAACAGACACATGGAAAGATGTTCAACATCACTAATCATCAGGGAAATGCAAATCAAAACATCACCTCAGAGTGTCTTTTATCAAAACAGAAGCTAGTTAACAAATGTTGGCATGTGTGTGGAGAAAGGGAACCCTTGTGCACTATTGGTGGTATCGTAAACTGGTACAGCACTGTGGAAAACAGTATGGAGATTCCTCAAAAAAAGAACTATTACATGGCCTACCAATCCCACTTCTAGGTATTTATCCCAAGAAATCAAAACCACTAATTCAAAAAAATATATATATATCCCTATGTTCATGGCAACTTATTTACACTAGCCAAGGTATGGACAAAACCTAGATATATATATTGATGGGAAATGCCCATCAATACATGAATGTATAAAATAGATGAATGAATAAAAATGATGTGGTATAGCTCTGGCCGGTGTGGCTCAGTTGGTGGGACATCATCCTGAGCACCAAAAGTTTGCTGGTTTGATTTCTGGTCAGGGCATATGCCTGGATTGTTGGCTCAATCTCCAGTAGGGGGTGTGTAGGAGGCAACTGATCCATGTTCCCCTCTCACACTGATGTCTATCTCTCCCTCTCCCTTCTTCTCTCTTTAAAAGTCAATAAATGGAGAGAGAAACCAAGATGGCAGCATAGGTAAGCACCTAAACTGGTGCCTCGCACAATTTCAAAACTACAACTAAAAGACAGAATGGACACCATCCAGAACCACAGGAAAGCTGGCTCAGGGGAAATTCTACAACTAGAAGGAAAGAGAAGAGCTCACGGAGAACTGGAGGAATGGCAAAGGGTCTTTGTGCGTGCAGAGAGGAAGGGCGGCTGAGAGCCTGGCTGACTTTCTCTGGCGGAAGGGGGAAGGAAGCCCCCTACTGCACTGAACCCGTTCTGACTGCACTGAACCCCAGTTCCGGGCAAAAGCCCGTGGACCCAGGCTCATACAGGGGGAGTCTGGACTGTCAGGTAGAGAGAAAGGCACTCGGAGACCTGGGGGGAGACCCGGGGGAGACCCGGCGGGCAGGGGTCTGGAGGCGCGCGCCAGCGTGCACAAAGACTGCGGAGGTTGCCACAGGCTTTCCCTATCAGAAGGGAGTCGGAAGCTCCTGACTGCACTGAGCCCCAGTTCGGACTGCACTGAACTCCAGTTCCAGGCGAGCCCCTGGGGACCCACGCTCTTGCGAGGGGAATCTGGACTCTGAGGCGGAGGCTCAGGAGGCGGGGAAGGCAGAGGTCTGGAGGCGCGTGCGAGCAAGAGCAGGGCTGACAGGAAGCCAAGACTGTCTGCTCCACCCTGAGATTCCACCCCATCCAAGCTGAACACAGAGGCTTTTGCAATTTGGCAAGTCTAATCCTATAAGGCTGTCTCCAGCATCGAACTTCTCCCAGCATAGACACAGCTAGCGAAAATGCGGCGACAAAGAAACATTTCACAAGTGAAAGAAATGGAGGAAAACAAACGACTGGATATAGAATTCAAAACCACAGTTATAAGGCTTTTCAAGAATATCCTAGAAAAGGCCAATAAATACAACGAGACCCTCGAAGATATGAAAAAGGACCAAGTAGAAATTAAACATACACTGACTGAAATAAAAAATATTACACAGAGACCCAACAACAAACTAGAGGAACGCAAGAATCAAGTCAAAGAACTGAAATACAAAGAAGCAAAAAACACTCAACCAAAAAAGCAAAAAGAAAAAAGAATCCAAAACGTTGAAGATAGTGTAAGAAGCCTCTGGGACAACTTCAAGCATACCAACATCAGAATTATGGGGGTGCCAGAAGAAGAGAGAGAACAAGATACTGAAAACCTATTTGAAGAAATAATGACTGAAAACTTCCCCCACCTGGTGAAAGAAATAGACTTACAAGTCCAGGAAGCGCACAGAACCCCAAACAAAAGGAATCCAAAGAGGGCCACACCAAGACACATCATCATTAAAATGCCAAGAGCAAAAGACAAAGAGAGAATATTAAAAGCAGCAGGAGAAAAACAGTTAATTACCTACAAGTGAGCACTCATATGATTGTCAGCTGATTTCTCAACAGAAACTATGCAAGCCAGACAGGAGTGGCAAGAAATTTTCAAAGTGATGAATAGCAAGAACCTACAACCAAGATTACTCTACCCAGCAAAGCTATCATTCAGAATTGAAGGGCAGATAAAGAGCTTCACAGATAAGAAAAAACTAAAGGAGTTCATCACCACAAACCAGTATGAAATGCTGAAAGGTATTCTTTAAGAAGAGGAAGAAGAAAAAAATAAAGATAAAAATTATGAACAACAAATACATATCTATCAACAAGGGAACCTAAAAATCAAGTGAATTAAAAACCTGAGGAACAGAATAAACTGGTGAATATAATAGAATCAGGGGCATAGAACGGGAGTGCACTGATAATTCTCAGGGGGAAAGGGGTATAGGGGGGTGCAGGAAGAGACTGGACAAAAATCGTACACCTATGGATGAGGATAGTGGGAGGGTGGTAAGGACAGAAGGTGGGGTGGGAACTGGGTGGAGGGGAGCTATGGGGGAAAAAGGAGAAACAATTGTAATAATCTAAATAAGGATTTATTTAAAAAATAAAATAAAATAAAAGTCAATAAATGCCAGGGGGTAGGGGAGGCCAGGGGAAGGTCAATGGGGAAAAAAGTAGACCTATGTACTACTATTTGTAATACTTTAAACAATAAAACAAAAAAACAAAACAAAAAAAGTCAGTATTTTTTTAATGATGTGGTATACACAACGGCATATTACTCAGCCACAAAGACAAATGGAATCCTATTATTTATGAAAACATGGATAGACCTAGAAGATATTATTATTATATTAGAAGATATTAACTGAGTGAATTAAGTTAGACAGAGAAAGACAAATTCCATCTGATTTCACTTTCATGCGAAGGTAAAACAAACAAGCAAAACAAAATAGAAACAAACTTATAGATATAGAAAAACATACTGATGTTTGCCAAACTCGAGGAGAGTGCAGAGATGGGCAAAAAATAGTTAAAAAGTACAAGGTCTCAATTATAAAATAAGTCATGAAAATGTAATGTACAGCATTGGGAATACAATAAAAATATAACTATGGATGGTGACAGATGGTTACTAGATTTATTGTGGTAATAATTTTATAAGTTAGACAAATTTCTAATCATGATGTAGTATAATGTAGTATACCTAACACTAATATAATATTGTATGTTAACTATAATTTAAAAATAAAAAATGATTACTCTTCCTGAATTAAAATTTAAGGTTTGCAATTCTAGCAAACAAATTTGAAGTAGTAAGACATTATCTAGTTAATGACTATCAATTTAAAACAATTATCATCAAGTTTTTCGATTATGCAGATGTAGCCCAATGGGTACTTTTATTTAGATGATTTGCAAAATATTTTGTTATCAAACACAAATCTACTTAGATATATTCTGTACTCTAAAATCTATGGGGGAAATTTCTAGCTTTATCATATTATTTTGCACAGTCATTTTCCCCCTAAGTTCCATAATATCATTACTAACAAGTATCTTATTCTACCATCTTAGAAATTAATGGCTATGTTGAGTTCTTTCAACTTATAGTCATTATTTCTGACCCTTCTTCTGATAATTAACCTTTCTTTCCTCTGTTTCTGTTAAAATTCTCCTAGAATAATTCAGGAATTTAGGTATATTGGTCCTAATTAATCTAAATTTCTTGCTACAAATTAACCAAGATATCTAGTCTCTTAAAATAAGTAAAAGCAAAGAAATATATCACTATAAATAGAAATCTATATCATGAAAAGCATGAGAAATGTGTAACCACATGCAATCCTGATTAGCTTCAGAACTTCATTGAGATTTATAGATTTGATTTGGTCTAATACATCTTTTATGAATAGTAAAATCCCCAAAGTAGAATAATAATTAGGTGGAAATTAATTTAAAAAAAACACTAAAATGTTCACATTGTTATCTAGTCATTTTGAAGTTGACAATCTTGTTATAATGCCTCTGAAATTTTGGGGAATTGTTTGAGATGGTAGATGATAAATACAATTTTTTTAAAGAAGGAAAAATCATAAACTTTCACAATTACTGAGACGTGTATAAAGAAACAACCCTTTTTTGAAGGAACAGCCCTTCTTCCAAATACATAATTCACTCTTTCAGTTTAATCAATTAGAGAAGTCTCTGATCTACAGCTTCACTTTTAGAGGTTTCGGTTGCCTGCAATCAACCATGGTCTGAAAATATTACATGCAAAATTGCAGAAGTACCAGTAAACAACTCATAAGTTTTAGTAGCATGATGAAATTGTGCACCAGCTCCATCCTGCCTGGGCTGTGGATCATCCCTTTGTCCAGTGCATCCACTCTGTACAGCATACCCACCCATTGTTCACTTAGTAGCCATCTGGATTGTCCATCGTGGTATTGCAGTGCTTGTGTTAAAGTACATCTTATGTTACTGAATAATGGCTCCAAAGGACAAGACTGGTAAAGCTGGCAATTTGGATTTGTGAAAGTGAAGCCATGAAGTGCTTCCTTTAACTAAAATGTGAGTGAAGTTATAAACATATCCTTCAAGTGAAGAAAATCCGCGAATTTTTTAATTATTTGAAATGGAAAGTGTACCACAATGTATACTTTGTAAATTCTTCCAAATGGCAGCCTAAAAGCCTTTTTACTTTAACAATAAAATTTATAATATACTGACCATTTTTCAGCATTTGTTTTATTTTTTATGTAATAACTCCAAGATACTTTCAATCTTTCTATTTTAAAACTTACATTAATCCAAATAACAAATGACACCATAAGGAATTTGTGAATGTCAACAAAAATATTTTTTCTTGTATAATTTAAGATGAACAATAGTTATCACTTGTTAAATAAAAAACAAACCACATTTCTATATTCCTAGTGCACCAGTTAGAAATGTTTTTGGCTACAGCTTACAGAACACATGACTGACATTTGTTTCATATTTCAAGAAGGCTAGCAACAGTCACCTCTCTATCTCTTGGCTTTTTCTCATGACCTTCGTATGGCATAGCAGCTAAAGCATTACAATCTTACGGAACACGATCCATGATAAGGAAAAATTCTTAATCCCCTCTCTCCTAGGGAAGAAAATCTTGCCCAAAAGCCTTAAACAGATCCTCACTATGTCTCTTCGGCTAGAACTCTATCATATGTCTGTCTCTAGAAAAATCATTTGATAAAGGAAAATAAAAATATCTTTATAGAATTAAACTCAAAATAATTACCCTCTTGGGCTGGGTGTTTCACTGTAGAGATTTTATTTGAGATCTGTTTGTAAGTAAAGAAGAGGAAGAATGCCTTTTGGGAAAGCAATCAAATATGTCTAATATACATATTAAAATATAATTAAAGACTGCATTAAAAGGAAATGTATAATATAATGTTTAGCCATATCAAATCATCACTGACATTTTAAATTTAAAAACAACTGTTTTATCATACACCATGCTTCAAATGAGCTTCCCAAATCCAAGAGGATGGAGATAACTCTGTAAACATGAAACCAAATAAAATATTCCAAGAATAAAATAATCCAAGTTTTCATTTTTTATTATCCTCACATGGCCTGCCTATAGCATTTATGGCTTACAGAAAAATACAAGTGTTCTACCTGACACATTATAATGGAAATTGGAAATCAAATGTGGTAACAATATTTCAACTGAAAAAGAGCCTGGATTTAGAAACCAGGATAATGGGATTCTTAGCTCAGTAGATACAATACTTCTAATCCTACTTTTTCAGCAGCTCTGTGAAAACAGTCTTCATTTCATTCAGGTGTGACTTCGAATAATGCTCACCTGTGATCAGCATGTGGCTGTTTTTAGTATACAATTGTTACGATGTGTGAAGCCTGCAGTAATAAAGCTCATTCTTTTGCATCTGGACCTAAGTTAAAAACTTCAAAAAACTTGTTTTCTTTTTTTGTAAAAAACAAAAAAAAATTGAAAATAGATACCTACATACATGTAGGAAGCCTGGTACTGTCTGCACCTCTTTGATGAAGCTGGGTGTTAAAACTTTCAGACTGCAATTTTTAGTATTGCCAATTTTAATTATTTTTCAGTATGGAAGACATGTTTATTCCATGATGTTCAGCATCTTTTTATAATGTTACCCCAACACCATGTGTTGAGAAACTATCTCTTCCTCACTGGGCAAGTCAAAGGACAGGTACATAATGTGACTGTGGTAAATCTCCCCAGAATTCAAATCTTGGCTTGAAAATAGTTGCAGATGCTAATGATAACATTATTTCTGGGTGTTCTTGTTTAAAACTTTATGATGATCCTACTTCCTTTCCCATGTGCTGCCTGTTGGATTTGAGCCTAGATTCCCAGCCTACATTCATTTCTGTAAACTTCCAATGTATTTCCTTTTAAAATAATTTCCTTTTCAGTAAGGGAATAAAGGTCATTTTTTTTCATAGCTTTTACCCCCCACATTTGTCTGATGTTTTTGCCAAAATATTATTTTTAATTAAGGAATATTCAGCCTGTGTATAGGATTTATAAAAGTATGCTCCTCGTACGGGATTTATTTTGTAATTTTGTTACTACATTATCAAATCCTCATGAAAATAGTTAACATTTAGAAAAAGCAATAGTCATGTTTGGGGATCAATTTGTAAAAATGATAAAAGTAGAAATAAATGTTTTGAAAATGTATTTAAAACACCTTTTTTATTTTCCAGAAGCAAAGCTTCATAATGAAAGGACAGATTTGCAGTATATGAAATCTCAATTTATTGGAGTTCTTTCATCAGTAGTTTCATTAATATTAGTCGTGAATATTAATGTCATGTTATGTATATTATATGTGGTAATGCATACTGGATTTCTCTCAACTTCTAAATGTTTTCCAAATACTTTAAATTTCTTGAAGACATCTGTTAGTAATACAAAAATAATAAGAGTCAGGGAGCCAGCACAAAGCTTCTCAGATTTTAGTCTATACATGTACGATGAGGACAGGTACAAGATCTGACTTCAGTTACATTCATCTGCTGGTACTTTCCCTACTGTGCATGAATGTAAGCAATTTTCTCAGCCCAGAGACTATAATAATAATTGCCTCCATCAGTCCAGTTTTGTCAAACTTTATTTGTAATTCATATGATAAAAATAACATGCTTGTTAAAAAAGCACATTTCATGAAGAAAATTATCCTTTTACCAGTCATCTCTCCATAATTTTAAAGCTTATTAATGATTTATTTTTTTATTTCGTTTTGGCTAACTATTTCTGTTGGTTAGAGTATCATAAGCATGATTTCAACCCCCACTGGGGCCTATTGTTTTTATCCAGCAAAAACAAATATTGTGATTGTCCTCCAAAAAATATGAGCATTGGTTAATGTGGTATGTCCTGTCAGGGGGTAGAAGGTCAGAGCTCAGGGATCATTGACCTGAAGTTTAAGGTTATTTCCACAAGAGAGCATCCTTGCATTTCCGCTACGATAGCCCAACAACTTTACAGTTTAAAGAACTGGCAATAAAAAGAAAGTCTTGGAAAACAAAAACTTCACTCCATGTCTCCCAGGCAATTAACCACAAAGCTTTCCATACAACTCATAAAGGCAGGAATTCTTTTTGAAGTAGGAATATAAAAGAATTAAGGTTTAAAAATTTTAGCTTCCCAGCCAACTTATATTTCCTACATTTCTTACTATTTCTTTTCAGTTAAATGTTAGAATTGAAATGTGTAAATTCATTTCTCCCACAGATGGTAATGAAACAAAACTCTAACTTGACTGCTCATTAGAATGGTTTGGGTTGCATTTACAAATTCTCAAGCCCAGGTTCCACTCTCAGAGAATCTTACCTAATTGGCTAGTTTTGAGACCTAACAATCATGTTTTCAAAAGCTCCCCCAAGTGATTCTAATGCAAATGCAGGGGTAAGAACCATTGTTCTGAAGTCATGGTGTTATTAATGAAAGATGCAGCACATGGAAAGAAATAGGAGCCCCAGGTATTCTAAATGTTAACTTCTATATTGAGAGAACTTCATAGTGATTTCTCTAATTAGTGGCTATTTATACCATTGCACAGAAAAAAAATCTTCTATTGACTTTATTTCAGCTGTTCCAGTAGTGGTATCATATCTCAATGTGGTATTAACTTACATTTTTCTGATAAAAATAATATTGATCACCTTTTCATTTGTTTATGCCTAGTAGCATAACCCCTTTTTTGAAGTATTCCGATCATAATTAAGACTTGATAGCACTGATATAAAGATATACAAACAAAGCAATAACACAGATAGAGTCCAGAGATAGACACAAATATATACGGATACATAATTGTTAACTGGGTTACAAATAAAATTTATACATAGATTTTTGTTAGTCCCAAAATAAATTGTATATTATAATCTACATTTTTCTACCACTTGGTTTTATAAATAGGACATTTTAAAATAAATGGTTAATTTTAAATGACTGGATTATTCAATTATATGAATGTAATTAAATTAGTATCCTATTCTCTTTTTCCATATATCTTTAGATTTCTTTCCGATGTTTTATTATAAATTTTATCTAATGACCATCTGTAAAATGGATTTATCAGATTATGCCATATTTTTTTTAATTGTGGTAAAAACATTTAACATAAGATTTACCCTCTTGCTTGGCCAGTGTGGCTCAATGGTTGAGCACTGACCCATGAACCAGGAGGTCATGGTTTGAGTCCCCAGGCAGGGCATATGCCTGGGTTGTGGGCTTGATCCTTAGTGAGGGCATGCAGGAGGCAGCTGATGGATAATTCTATCTCATCATTGATGTTTCTATCTCTCTATCACTCTCCCTCTCTTTGAAATCAATAAAAATATATTTTAAAAAAGATTTACCCTCTTAACAAAATTTTAAGTGTACAATACATTATTGTTAACTATAGGAGCAGTATTATACATCAGATCTCTAGAACTTTTCTTTCATATATGAAACTTTATACTTGTTGAATAGCAATTCTTCACGGTCCCCTTTCCCAAGCTCCCAGAAATGACCATTCTATTTTGAGTTTATTTTAGATATCTCATATAAATAGAATCATGCAGTATTTGTCTTTCTGTGACTGACCCTTTTCACTTAAGTAAACGGTTAATTTTAAATGACTGTGGATTATTCAGTTATATGAATGTAATTAAATTAGTATCCTATCCTATAATATCTTCAAGGTTCATCCATGAATCCACATATGGCAGGATTTTATTTTTGTTTAAGGCTGAATAGTATTTCAGTTTATGTGTAGACCACATTTTCTTCATCCATTCATCAACTGATAGTTATTTAGGTTCTTCCTAACCCACATCTTGGGTTATTGTGAATAAAGCTACAACGAACATAGGAGCAAATATGTCTTCAAGATACTGACTTGAATTATTTTTAATAATTACCAAGAGTGGAATTGCTGTATCATATGGCAGTTTAATTTTTAATTTTTTGAGAAATCTTCATACTCTTTTCCATAGCAGCTGCACCATTTTGTTCCCACCAACAGTGTACAAGTGTTCCAATTTTGCCACATCTTCACCAACACTTACTGTCTTTTCTTTTTTGTTAATAGTCACCCTACTAAGCATGCAGTGATCTCTCAATGTAGTTTAATTTGCATTTTACTGACCATAAAAGAAAAATGTAAGAACTTGTTTCACCACATTTAAAACTTGCTGCTTATCCAAAGACATGAGAAGAAATTGAACAGGCAAGCCACAGACCAGGAAAAAATGTCTGCAACATGTATCTGACAAAGAGTTCCTACCCAGGGTACATAAATAAGTCCTACAAGATGATTTCTACATGAAGTTCTGATTATCACAAGAAATCCTAACCACTATATAGCTTGAGGTATTGACATAGAAACACTGAATCCCACGCATCTTAACCTCTCCCAGAGGTCCTTGAGGAATCCATGTAAGAGATCTGCAGTTGAAAACTAACACTTGAATGTTGACATTTAAAGCAGCACTCTAAATAAGAGAACAACTTTGTATTTGGCTGCTTGATTCTATTTTCTCCCCCAGGAAGTCTTTCAGGAGAACCTCACTGTCAAGCAAGAAGGCACTGCCTACAATGAAGGCTGCTTTCCAGCAGCTGCGACGATTTAAGTTGTCCAAAGCTTCACCAAAAGCAACATTTCACCCCTGTCACTGTCTGGTATGTTTGCTCACAAAAAGATGTTTCATGATTTGTTCAAGACTCCATTTGGAATTGTGATGAATGTAGGCATATACTAGTTTTCTGATCAATTCTAACAAACCCTTACTTAGCTCCTCTGAAGAGCAAAATAAAATATAAATACATGAGAGTCTCAGATCACAGTGAATGCATAGGATGGGCAAAAGTAGGTCTACAGTTGTTCATATGAAAAATCATACAATAATCCTATATAATAAAGAGGGAATATGCAAATTGACCATCACTCCAACACAAGATGGCTGCCCCCATGTGGTCAAAGATGGCCATCCCATGTGAACTCAAGATGGGTGCCACAAGATGGCCAGCAGGGGAGGGCAGTTGTGGGCAATCAGGCCAGCAGAGGAGAACAGTTAGGGGTGACTGGGCCGGCAGAGGAGGGCAGTTGGGGGCGACCAGGCCAGCAAGGGAGGGCAGTTAAGGGTGACCAGGCCTGCAGGGGAGGGCAGTCAAGGGGAATCGGGCTGGCAGGGGAGCAGTTAGGCGTCAATCATGCTGGAAGGGGAGTGGTTAGCAGGTGATCAGGCTGGCAGGCAGAAACGGTTAGGGGCAATCAGGCAGGCAGGCAAGCAAGAGGTTGGGAGCCAGCAGTCCTGAATTGTGAGAGGGATGTCCGACTGCCCATTTAGGGATCCCTACTGGGATCAGGCCTAAATGGGCAGTTGGATATCCCTTGAGGGGTCCCAGATTGGAGAGGGTGCAGGCTGGGTTAAGGGACACACACCCCCATGCACGAATTTCATGCACCAGGCCTCTAGTCTATATAGATAAAAGCCAAGCAACCTGAATGGTGGAACGACAGAACAACTGGAAGGACCAAAACAACCAGTCGCTATGATGTGTATTGCGGCAGCCAACTGACCTGATCAGGTCCCAATCAGACCCCCAACCTCCTTCAGCCCCTCCCCCCTGGCCAGTCCCACCCCGATCACCCCCCCACCCCCATTGGGGACAGGGCCGGCCAGCCAACCTCCTGTGTCCCCTCCCCCCGCTGACCAGGTCCAATTGGCCCCCATCAGGGCAGGCCAGCCAGACCCCACCTGTGCACAAATTCGTGCACCAGGCCCCTAGTTAATGAATAATAATACAAGAATAAACTGTGTTTTGCATACTCACAACTGTAAACCACTTTTGCTCACCCCTGTACATTCTCTTGACTCCCAATAAGTTATTTTATCTTCCTGACAGGACAGCAATCTAGTGAAAAAGAAACACACATATACATATGAAAGAGAACTCTAAGTACAGTGGGAGAATAGCACATCATTTCTGCTGAAAACATAATGACAACAGTCTCCTGCAATTTACTTCACGTCTTATCTTATGCATCATGGTTTACCCCAGCAAGTAATAATAATGTCTTTCCACTGAACACCCCGTTTTCTGGTTTGGAGGGGACAGTTTATCTACCTCTCTTTGGGCCCCAGTTCTTAATCACTTTTGTATCATCCCTTCAATGCCTTGCTCATTGAATATTACCTGAATTGATTTCATTGTTTTCATTTACCATTCTTCTCACAACTGTACATTGGAATTAAAAATCTCTGCAGTTTTGTCTTTTTGTTCCAGTAATGCAATTATACCCAGGACTGAAGTAATTCAGTTATTGTGGGTTAATTTGGTAGCTCGGCACCATCTATAGCATTGCTTCCTCCAAAAAAGCATATTCCTGAAATATGAAATTCACTTATAAACAACTTTGAAATATAAATAATTCATAACTTGGAAGCTTACGAAAAAATAAGATGAACTTTGTTATTCCGAGAAGTCAGTTGGTAGCAGCACTTCATATGCATCTGTTAGCAGTGTGTGTGTGTGTGTGTGTGTGTGTGTGTGTGTGTGTGTGTGTGTTTGATCTATTCTCCATCCCACCCCATGCCCCCAAAATAATGATGATATGTCCACGGGTGTTCCTTAACATTTGAAAAAGGCTGCACTTCAAAATAGAAAAAAAGAATATAAAGATAGGATTCAGTCTCTGGTTTCTCTGTTATTAAATTATACATTGCTTAATTCATTATTCCTATTGGGGTCATTTAAACTATTCTTTAGGTAGCACACTTTAGGAATAGTCTAATCTGAATATTCTAAAGGAAAATATAGTTTCACATTGAATTATTAGCGAACAATCATTTGGTTAAGTAATGTTAAGTTCTATGCATTCAAAATTACATAAACAATGAACTCAAGTATATGACATTCTGTAGCAAACAGAATAGGAAATTAATAGTTTCTTCATTTACATTAGCCTCTAAGATGCAAATATGAAGTAATATATTCATATTTGAGGACAAAGGGGGGATTAGGAATTTCCAGTTTTCTTCACATACTTTGTGACCAGGCCAGTGCTTTCAAATAATCAGAGCATCATGGAGCTGAAATGAGCTTTAGAGATCATCTCCTCCAGCAACATTTTTATCATAAATTTTTGAATCTCTGAAGGGTGCCAATTCTCTAAACAAGTATATTCTAGCAGAGAAAATAACTTTATTGTATGTTTCAAAATAGTTGTTTGAGGTCCTGATTAGGGTAGTAAATCCTGTAGAACTTTTATACTTTGTATTGTTGGCATTTCTCTGTCATGTGAGTTACATTTAAGAAAAGTGAAATACAAAAAGTTTGGGTTTTCCATGATCTGTTATAAAACCCATTAGTCAAGCTGACATTTAAGTGGTTCTTTTGAAAAATAAAAATTAGTTATACAAATAGAATACATCAGAAATAGTATTACTTTTTTTTCTGTTAACTAGCAAACTCAATTTCTATTAAGCCAAGAGTTGATTATATGAGCTAAAAGGGCAAATTCATTCATGTTAAATGCAAAATATGAATTTATAAATACTATAGGTCTTGAGGTTATTTATATTCAAGAGCATTTCTATACAGCAAAGAAAACCTTAGAATCATTACTGAAAGATGTAAATTATCTATATATATAAAAAGCCAGCGACTGGAATGCTGTAACGACCGGAATAACTGGTCACTATGACGTCCACTGTGGCCAGAGAATGGCCTGATTGGGGGTGGGGCCAGCTGGCCAACCTCCCATGTCCCCTCCCCCTGGCAGGTCCCACCCTCAAATGCCCCCCCTATCCCAACAGGGGGCGGAGCTGGCCAGCCAATCTCCTGCAGCCCCTTTACCTGGCCAGCTACACCGCTGATTGTCCCCCTTACCCCAATAGGGGGTGGGGCCCCTCCACCTGTCCGGCTCCACCCCTGATCAGCCCCTCCACCCAATTGACTTTCGGCCCCTCCCCCTGGCCAGCCCAATTGGGGCTGGGCCAGCAGGACCCTACCTGTGCATGAATTTGTACACTGGGTCTCTAGTATGTTTATAAGACTCAATTGAGGAGAGATTGTAAATTTCCTTCTGTAATTCATTTTAGACTTTTAAAATCCTATTGTCAGACATTTCTTCTTTCTATCTAACCTATATTACTCATGTTTCAGTTAAGTTCATTACTTTTTTCCCCCTCCATATAAATTGAGAACTGCTGAGATAGAGCTGATTTAACTGAAACAAATTGAATTGTTTCCCAGATTACTATGTCTTTGAAGAGAATATTCTAAAAACAGAGCAAATGGGTAATAACTTAAGTAGAGTTAAATATATTGAATTACCAACAATAAAAATTTCCACTGAAATAATATGTAAAATTATTAGAAATAGTGGGATTACTTTTTCTTGGTTTCATACTGTCAATTCCTTCCTTAGGTAAAAATAGGTAAATGCTCTCATTACATTAAAAACAACAGAAATAGAAAAATATGTAAATACACATTCTCAGAAATGTCAGAATATGTAAAACTCTCCCTAAATAGAGTTCTATATATTCTGAAGTTTTTATTTTTAAAAGAATGCATCTCAATTCTCTTTGATTTAACTGAGCTTACTAAATGAATACTGCAGTTCCTATTTAAGTTGTTGAAACTTAGTCACCACTGACTAGAACAACTTAGGAAAGATGAGAAAATCATAGCTTAAAATGCAAATCTAAGTGCTGACTTTTTGGAGTATTTTCAAACCAAGTTCACATACTGCACATGATTAGCACTCCCTAGTTTGATCAGCAGCTTCTCTGCCTATGACTTGCAAACCTTTCAAGGTTAGAGGAACTCTGAGAAACCCTCGGCTTTGGAAGAAATGAAACAGATGGACACAAAGATCTGTCTTTGAGAGAAACGGTACTTCATACTCTGCATTAATCTGTGTAGTACCTGTAGTTGACCTGAAGGTGTGTATGACCCCAGAGAAAAATTAGCCAGTTCACAGCAAACTTGAAACATCTTATCTATAGAGAAGAAAGCAGAACTTCAACAGAAAGGGAAAAGTCACTTCTAAGAGATTACAAGTCAGACAACTTGGTTTCAACAGGGTGCTAATGTTCCAAATCCATGGCACTTGACCTAGCTTTGCAGGTTCAGTGTTGAAATAAAAAAGAAACATATTTGGCCTCCACCACTGCCTTACTTGAAACTGTAAGACTTAAGAGGTTTTTCTCTTAATTTTTTTTCTCATTTTCAGCCTTTCCCGCCACTATATTAGTATTATTTTATGTAATAGAAATAGTATATATTCTATTTCTCTTTTAGACTATTTTTTTAAGCTTTAAAAGAATTCACGTGGGAGGAGAGAATCCAAGATGGCGGCATAGGTAAACACCTAAACTGCTGCCTCCCACAACAATTTCAAAAATACAACTAAAAGAAAAAACGTCTATCACCCAGAACCACAGGAAAGCTGGCTGAGTGGAAGTTCTACAACTAGAAGGAAAGAGAAAAGAGCATTGAGACGTGCACGAGCGCTGAAAAGCTGAGGTATAGAGGCGCGTGATCCAGGCTGGTGGCGGGTGTTGCTTTTTTCAACCCAAAGGGAGACAAGCCCCCGATTACTCTGAAATACAGTTTCTGGGGAGACGCGGTGGACCCAAACTCCTACGGGGAGAAGCTGGACTGTCTGCCAGTGAGGGTGGCTTGCTTGCAGAGCTGCGCACAGGAATAATTGTTTATGGCGCTGGGGCACAGGACACCTACCGGACACAGAGCCGGCTAACTAGCAGCCATTGCTGTTTGCCACGCCCTAGCCTAGTGACACCCTGAGACCCCGCCCTGCACAACCTACAAATCCACCAAAGCTCTAAGCAGCAGCTTTTGCATAAGAAAGCCCTGCCCTATCGCAGCTTAACCTAGCAAACTTGCAGCCTGGGTCAGACAGCTCCAAAACCTCCAAACCACAAGCAAAGAGGAGAAAACTGTAGCTCTCACTGTAGCTGGGTGGCCTCAGACAGTAGCTGACCTGCACCCCATTGGAGATCCAGAAGCCAGTGTACCTAGTGGTCAGTGTGAGACACCAGATTTCAACTCCTCACATCCATAAGTGACACATTCAAGAGGCAGACTCAGTGAGCACCAAAGCCCCACTGAAACAAGTCCTGCCCCATAAGCGTGTCTTCAGCGCAGCAGTTCTTCCATTATAGACACAGCGAGTGCTCACAGCTAATTGGCCTGGAGGTCAATTCCTCCCAGTGTACCAACGGCAATTAAGGCTTAACTACACCAAGACTTTGCACTCAGCCCACAAAGGGGTGTACCAAGAGCATCCACCTCATGTAATTGAGGAGGCTGAGCTACTGCCCCCTATAGATGACCTACCACACAAAGCTACTCCATCAACACAGGGAAGCAGCCAAAATGTGGAGACAAAGAAACATGTCACGAATGAAAGAAACAGAGGAAAGCAAACTACTGGATGACATAGAGTTCAGAACCACATGTATAAGGTTACTCAAGAATCTTCTTAAAACCGCTGAGAAACTTGATGAGACCTTCAAGGAGCTTAATGAGAATGCCAAAAAAATGGAAAAGGATCAGTCAGAAATGAAGCATACACTGTCTGAAATAAAGAATATACAGAAACTCAACTGTAGATCAACGTACCCCAAGAATCAAACCAAAGATCTGAAATATGTGGAAACAAAAAACATCCAACCAGAAAAACAAAAAGAAAAAAGAATCCAAAAATATGAAGATAGTGTAAGGAGCCTCTGGGACAACTTTAAGCGAACCAACATCCGAATTTTTGGGGTGCCAGAAGAAGGGAGAGAGCAAAATATTGAAAACCTATTAGAAGAAATAATGACAGAAAACTTTCCCTACCTGGTGAAAGAAATAGACTTACAAGTTCAGGAAGCACACAGAACCCCATACAAGAGGAACCCAAAGAGGACCACACCAAGACACATCATAATTAAAATGCCAAGGGCAAAAGACAAAGAGAGAATATTAAAAGCAGCAAGAGAAAAACAGTTAATTACCTACAAGGGAGTACCCATACGACTGTCAGCTGATTTCTCAACAGAAACTATGCAGGCCAGAAGGGAGTGGCAAGAAATATTCAAAGTGATGAACAGCAAGAACCTACAACCAAGACTACTCTACCCAGCAAAGCTATCATTCAGAGTTGAAGGTCAGATAAAGAGCTTCACAGACAAGAAAAACCTAAAGGAGTTCATCGCCACCAAACCAGGATTACATGAAATGCTGAAGGATATTCTTGAAGAAGAAGAAGAAGAAGAAGAAGAAGAAGAAGAAGAAGAAGAAGAAGAAGAAGAAGAAGAAGAAGAAGAAGAAGAAAAAGGTAAAGATAAAAATTATGAACAACAAAATGACATCAAATACATACCTACCAACAAGTGAATCTAAAAATCAAGTGATTAAAAAATGTGAAGAACAGAATGGACTGGTGAATATAATAGAATCAGGGACATAGAAAGGGAGTGGACTGACGATTCTCAGGGGAAGCAAGTGTGAGGGGTGCGGGAAGAGATTGGACAAAAATCTTACTCCTATGGATGAAGACAGTGGCGGGGGGTAAGGGCATGGGGTGGGGTGGGGAATCAGGTGGAGGGGAGCTATGGGGGAAAAAAAAGAGGAACACCTGTAATAATCTGAACAATAAAGACTTATTTAAAAAAAAAAAAGAAAGAAAGCCAGGGGAATGTAAATAAACTTGATAGCAAAAAAAAAAAAAAAAAGAATTCATGTGAAGAGAGAGAGAAAACAAAATTTGTACAGAAATATCTCTATCCGCATACAAGAAATTGCCACAAGATTAAAGGAAGGTCCAGGTCCTGTAAAGGAGGGAAATAAACTACAGATAATGCTTAAACCCAGAAATATATTTCCAAACTTATATGAACTCCGTACACTGAAGATTTTTTTTTTCTAAATAAGGGGTACACCTGAGATACTAGTTAATGATACAGGTTTCTGAGCATCAACCTTGACTTACTAAATCAAAATCTCTGAAGGCCTGTCTTGGAAATTTGCATTTGAAACAAGCTTAGGACATAATCACCTGAGTTTCTAAAATTTGACAACATCCCTTGTAGTGTTTCACAAACATAAAAGCAAACCAACAATAAACAATACCTCTTCTTAAAGAACAATTTTAATGATGTCAGGTTTAAGTCCCTTTAGACTGATGAGCTTGTTTGAAACATGATCCCTTCCCCTTGCCAGAAAGCCGCCTCATTAATACCGGTGTCCGCTGGTAACAAGAGTAAAAGCAATCTCCTTGAGGACAGAAGCTATGTGGTTCATGGTTCTATCCCCCGAATGGAGTAGGCACATAAATATTTGTCAAAATGAATGGGTGAGCATGATCAGAAAATTTGCCCTACCAGCCAAAGGGCAATCAATTGCCTATTCAAAGCACAGCAAAGTCTTTTCCAGAATGTATCACCGGCTACAATATCTTGAATAATCCAGCTCTGAAATATATTGAAGGCAATGGTGTGTGGGGGAGAGTAATGGAAAATTACCAACCCAGAATGAAAGCAAGTTGAGTTCTTGACCTTCTCCTCGCTTTTCCTTTTTACTATGCAAATTGCACTATTATTGTTTTTATCACTGCTGCTCCTGGTGCTCTTTGTGAGCAATTTATTGACATACTATTATTTTCTCTACATCTTTCTATTGCATTTCTTCCCTTTAAACTTTCATTAATTTTTTTTGGATGTAACTGTTTATTACAAAAATGGTAAGTAGATACTTAAAATCATAAGAAAGTTTACATTTTACTTACATTTCTTAAGGCATTGATTTTAGAACATTACACTTTTGGCAGAAATTGAGTGCTAGAAAGGGGAAAAATCAATAGCTAGAGAATAAATGAAACACTCCAGCAGAGGGTGGTGATTTTATGGAGGACCAAAGCAAAAAGCTCTGTGAATAAGAATGTAATAGTCTGAAGAATGCATACATCTTAAGGGATACAGTTTGCAGAAAAATGTTGCTATAAAATAAAAATTCACAATCCAACAGTTCAGGCAACATTAAGATAATCATTTGATCTATTTATTATAATTCTGACTTTCTGAAAACTTGGTAAAATAAAGTTCATGATTACTCAAATCAAATATTTTTATTTAAAAAATGGAAAGCGAAAAACTAATGGGTGGTTTTAAAATGGGATGAATTTTGTAAGAACAGAAATGGTACAAAGATTATCTACCACCATTTCCAATTTAATGTATATACAGCATACATGTCAAGTATTATATATTATTTATAAATAATATGAGTATCACCTTTATAAATATATTAGTTAATATGAAATATTTTACAAATACCTACAATTATGAAAATAATAAAATGTGGATACTTACAAAATAAAAAGTGGACATTGAAAACATGAAAAGAAGAAGGCAAGGAGAGTGTCATAGACCATCTCAAAAACCCTGAGATTTTCAAAGAATTATTATCAGCCCCCAATAACTTGTGTGGGGGGGAAAGGGAGAACAGTGGACACTGAACCTATGTAATAACTGCTTTGTTGATGACAGGTGAGAGCTGCACCCATTTTTACGGTCCATTTTGTGTCAAGCCTGAATACCCCGTTATCCCCCCTGCATGAACCTCTCCAGGTTCAGACACACCTGCCAACAAACTGTCCTGCTCACCCCTTTTCCACGTGCGAGAAAATAATGGAACTCGTTTGCCTTCACAATGGTTTTCTTCTGAATCTCTCAGTTAAAAAAATGTTCAAGTATAAAGCACTTTTTTTGCAGTCTCCACTTTATTGCCCTCCCGTCTCATCTGCTTCAAATTCCTTCACACGGCAAAATTATTGTTAATGCCTACAGGTAAAATATTTTAAAGATCCTTAACTCCAGTTAATTATCACACCTAAGAAGAACTGGATCTATTTCCCAGGCTTGATGGGTCCCTTTAACTTGTGGTTATGCTAGCAGTAAATCACCATGAGCCATGCTTACTTTTGCTTATGTGTGAGAGTCTAGGAACATATTACCATTTGTGCTGAATGAGGCAAATATTTACAAAGTTGATAAAAAAATAAATGGACTTTTAGGAGTTTAAAAATGGTGTACTAATATTCAAATCTGAATATTTCACTTTCATAGAATTTTGTATATTTGAATTTGAAATATATGTATTTGAAAACTCCATTTCTAAGCCTCCTCTAACACTGGCATTCACCACGGTGCATGAAACATTGTTTCTGCCAAGTATTTGAATGGAAAACCCCCAGGCATGCAGTCCCTGTGCATATGATAAACCATATACTAATAACAGGTATACATATTTCTTCACAGTTTACAGTGCTTGAGCATATATTATCTTATATAATCCTCATATCATTTGTGTGAGGTTTCATTGCCATCACATGGTCTTATTTAGAAAGAAATTAAGAACTTTAGATTATTCTTTATTTTAAATTAAGCTAGTAAATGTCAAAGCTCAGTCTTGAATTAAATTGTATTACTAATGCATGTGTCTTCTGTTAAATTCTGCTCCAGGTGACCAGAATGCATGGGTAATAAAGCCAAAGTCAAGAGTGACATCACTCCAAAGTGTAATTAGATTTATTCTAATCCAATAATGTATCATCTTGATATTAATTGAATGTCAGTCCCCTGGTAAATACTTACCACTGGTAACTACAGTTATTATAAAAAAATTGTGAATAGTTCAGGAGAAATCATAACTGCTAGATAAAACTACATATAATTCTGATGGTATATAAACATTATTCCAAATGCACACTTGACTTTATTTCTTTCTGTCTTTTTTCATATCTGCCTATCTCTACTTATAAAGATGTAAGTTTAAAAATATGAAATATCAAAGTATGTATAGAAACAACTATTTCTACTTTTTCAATAGTTCAGCTTTAACATGCCTTTATTAGTATAAATATTTTAAATACTTTTGAAATACTTCAACAAATATAAAATGTTTCACTGTTTTTATTATCTCCTCCTTCTCTCCCTGTGGTTTTACTTATAATTTTGTCTCTGAGTTTTAAGCTCAATTTAAGATGAAGATTGTGCCCTTTACTTTAATATATTAGCTCTCCATAGGTCTTCTAATCCCATCAATCAGTTAAATAACTTATTAATATTCTTTTCTAAAAATAGTATAGATTTGAAATATAAATATATATTTGGGTTTTCTATAACTTCTGCCTAAACTTTGCCAATGGCCCATGGCCTGACATAGTGATTTCCATGTAATATATATTTAGTAAGTGTTTATGGAATTAAGGTGGAAATGTAGGGGTAGCATTCAGTTCATGGAGAAGTGATATTGAGTAGAATGATGGATCTGTCAACTTTTAGGCAATTTAAATTCTCTTACCATGTGTGATTCACATCCCCATGTGAATTATTCATTGCTCATAATTTTTCTTCCTCCATTTATAATCAGAAATGAAACAGGGAGGAAAAAAAATCAGAAGAAATGATGAGAAAAGATTAGACTTCTAAACTTCATGAAAGTTAGAAGTTTGCAGATACGGAAGTTTGTACTTTACATAATTCAGGTTATTCATTTCTAGTAACGCATTAATGATGATTTCTTTGTAAGTGAATCCCTTCTTATGCATGCTATTTTAGATTGGTCATAGAACCCTTTGAAAAGATGAAAATTATTCCTGTCTGGATTTTAAGAAACTTGTATGTTGGAGTGGAATTTGGGGGATAATTTGGTTTCTTTTTCCCATCAGGCTGGAACTATTAGGGTAATCTTGGCCTGATATACAAGGGTCAGAGAAAATCTCATCTAATCTACGTAACTTTCTTCATTGAGACAATGTTAAAGACATGATCTCAGAAGAGTCCCGGAATTTGACCACCCAAAGCCAATTTTCCTGTTGTTAAGCTTTTAGTTTGTGTTCCACTTTCATGCAATTTTCTTTTTCCCCCAAAGTGCAGGCATTTCAATTCCACACACAGGTGACAGAGCAGCAAACTGCGGGCTTATGTGGTTGAATGTTTTCCTTCCTCAATTCTTTAAAATAAACGAATTCTTTTTAACAATTTACTAATTTTTTTCTTGCAATCATTCACAACGTTTTTTGAAGGCTTGCTAAGTGCACTGCACTGTGAGAGATGAAATCCTCTTAGCTCTGCCTTCAAACTAGTCAGGGACTCAGACATGTAAACAAGTCATTACTCAACAGACTGGGCCAGGAGGTCTAAGAGAAGCCGTTGCAAAGCACACGGTGGCATAAAGACAAAGATGTTTTCAGAGAAGGGCATGTTGAGCAGGATTGTTTTAGGGAAAAGAATGGGCTTGAGAAGCTACAGAAGTGAGACAAGTATGTCAGCCAAAGGGGAAACAGTGTGAACAAGATGGAGCATTTTGAGAACAAATGTGATTAAAAATATACCTCTTTAGAAGAACAAACATATATCAAACTAAAGTGAGAGGTTTATGAAAACCACGTCCGCTGCTAAGTGTTCAACTCATTGACCCCAGTGCCTTCAAAGTAAAATGATGGCAGCAAGTTCTCAGAAAGAAGAAGAGGAGAAAAGCATTTCTATTGGTTGGAAGCATGGAGTGGAAAACAATGCAAGGGCTTACTACTTCGTACTCTTTCTCTCATTGCCAACAAATTTTAGCCCTGGGGAAAAGACATAGCAAACAATATAGAACAACGCAAAAGATGGAACATTCTTGATTCTTCTCTTTATATAATTCCTTACACATATTTTATTCATCAACTTGCCCTGGCACTAAACCTCCAAAACATATGCTATACCAGTTCACTGCTCTACTTTTTATGAATTTTCACCAATCAGTGTCTTCAACATATCTGCCTCCACTACTTAAGTCATCTCCCAACTGATCTGCTGCTTGTCAGTACTGACATCATGTCCACTACTCCTTCATTCTCCACCCAATTTCCAAATAGCCTTTCTGAAATAAAATAGAAATAAAACATATAGGTCAAGCCCTTTTGTGAAAATACCCCAAGTACTTTTTTAGCACTTTTTAAAATTTATTTACATATTTACTTAAAATTTAGATACAGTAAGATACATTATTTTATGTGTACAGTCCTATGGGTTTTGTCAAATGCTTAGGGTTATATGTCCACCACTGCAATCAAAAACTAAGGAAGGGATTTTACAAGATAAAAAGAAATAAGACTAATTGTTCAGCCCCCGGTTCAGCCTGCAGGGTGCCCATGCAAATTCTCCAAGTGGTAGACCTCACATCTCAGTGGACACTTGAATGAAAACAAAGAGATAAACCATGTAAAGATTTTTTTTTTTTTATTTGAAAGGCCGGAGTGAGTATAATGCTGTGAACAAAGGGGAAAATAGTACAAGATGAGCTTGGAGAGGTGGTGGGACCATTTCTTTTAAAGCTTTATAGGTATGGTGAAGAGTTTGGATTTTTTTCTAATTGTGAAAACAAGAATGCTGTGCTTTAATTTATGCTTTGAAGATACTTCTGCTGGCTGCTCAGTAGAGAATAAATTGGAAAGAGAAGTAGAATCAGATTGTTCAGCCAGCATACTGTAGCAGTAGCTCAGAACAGCAGCTCATGGTAGTTTGACCAATATCAGTTAAGATGATAGATGTGGCTTAATTAGAGATATATTCTGGAGATTGAAGAAGTAAGATTTTCTCTGGATTAGATGTGATGGTGCAGTATTGCAAAGAAGAGAAAAAAAGGATACATAATTCTATTCAGTTTTTAGCTAAAGAAACTATAGAGGGAATAGAGATATTCTTAGTGAGAAAAGGTCTATCTATTTGCACTTGCTACATTTAATATTCATTATTACATCTAACTATTATTGTACAAGTCACAATAGATTTTAATTACACATAGTACGGCAAAAGTAGATTTATAGTTAGTTGTGAGTCCGCAAAACACAGTTTATTCTTATATTATTATTTAATAATTATTGTATTATTTTTCCATAAGAACAACAGTAAGCCTACTTTTGCCCAACCCTGTATTTAAAAGCATATTATTTTCTCAGTTCTCAGCCCAAATGACACCTCTTGCAGAACTACTCCTTGATGTCTCCAGGCTTCTCTAAATACCTCTTCTCTGTTCTCATATTACTCTGGGTTCATCTCTGATATTCCTGACAATTACAGATATAGCACTCCTTTCCTGAGCCCTAGCAGAATTCTTACCCTAGGATGTAATCAATTAATAACGTTTAAATATTTAGTGTTTCTTTTTCACATTTTGATTTTTTAAATCATATTTCCCCCTGAAGGACTTTCTACAAGTAATATTTTGAAGATATTGAAGGAGCAGACAACCACATTGGTTGAAAGGAGCATAGACAGCAAGGGAGAGAAGAGAAAGAGATGTATCAAGAGACAGACCATTACATTTATTGGGATGGCACTGGTTAATACGGTGGTCAGCAAACTCATTAGTCAACAGAGCCAAATATCAACAGTACAATAATTGAAATTTCTTTTGAGAGCCAAATTTTTTAAACTTAAACTTCTTCTAACGCCACTTCTTCAAAATAGACTCACGCAGGCCATGGTATTTTATGGAAGAGCCACACTCAAGGGGCCAAAGAGCTGCATGTGGCTTGCGAGCCGCGTTTTGCCGACCACTGGGTTAATACAATTTAAAGGAGTAAGAGACAATTTGCCCAAATGAAATGGCCCAAATTCAGGTAAGCAGATATTCACCTACAGTCAAAAGTGCTACTTTGATTCCAGTAACTTCATAATATATTATTTAATACTAGAGTCCTGGTGCATGAAATTCATGCATGGGAGGGGGGTATCCCTTAGCCCAGCCTGCACACTCTCCAATCTGGGACCCCTCAAGGGATGTCCAACTGCCCATTTAGGCCCGGACATATTTTACCTTAAATATCTATTATCTATACAAAATAGTTAGGAATTCAGTTACCCAGATGAAATTTTGCCACCGGGATCAGGCCTAAACGGGTAGTCGGACATCCCTCTCACAATCCAGACTGCTGGCTGTCAACTGCTGGCCTGCCTGCCTGCCAGATTGCCCCTAACTGCTTCTGCCTGCCAGCCTGATCACCCCCTAACCACTCCCCTGCCAACCTGATCGACGCTTAACTGCTCCCCTGCCAGCCCGATTGCCCCTAGCTGCCCTCCCCTGCTGACCCGGTCACCCCTAACTGCCCTCCCCTGCAGGCCTGGTCCCCCACAACTGCCCTCCCCTGTAGGCCTGGTCACCCCCAACTGCCCTCCCCTACTGACCATCTTGTGGTGGCCATTTTGTGTCCACATGGGGGCAACCATCTTTGACCACATGGGGGCGGCCATCTTGTGTGTTGGAGTGACAGTCAATTTGCATATTACTCTTTTATTAGATAGGATACCTCAGAATCTTTTAATGTAACAATTTATTCTCATCTTTTGCCTTCAGTTTTAAAATTTTTTTTAAAATATGTTTTTATTGATTTTTAGAGAGAGGGAGAGAGATAGAAACATCAATGAGAGAGAAATATCATCTACTGGCTGCCTCCTGTACAATCCCAGTGAGGATGGAGTCCACAACCGGGCATGTGCCCAGACCGGGAATTGAACTAGTGACCTCTTGGTTCCTGGGTCAACGCTCAGCCATTGAGCCACACCAGCCAGGCCAGTTTTGTATTTTTTGATAGTTTAAAATATGATTCTTTTTTTACATTCAAAAATTCATTTTATCATGGCTTTATTCCTCAGTTCACATGGCGATTTTTTCACATCCTTGAGATGACATTTTGCCAAGATTCCATTTAAATTAATCTTTAGATAGTCTTTAATTGCTAGTTGTTCTTATGCTCACATAAATATTATAGAAAAAACTAACATTTTTCTACTGAACATAGTTTTGCCTTTACTCTATTACATGACCGTAACCAAAGCTGAAACTATTTTATGTTACTCTCAGCCCAACCAAATTCCAAGATGTTTGAATACTGATCATCTCCCCATAATTTTGACTAATATTGTTGATGCAGTTAACCTGTGGCATCCAGCTTCTATATAATATAACAGAATAGAGTGTTGCTATGATTATACAATATTATTAAAACACACCAAGTTAAAACAATGCAGCATATATTTTAAATGAATACCTCCCATAATAAGGTAATACCATGTGGAAGTAATATTTTACCTTAAATATCTATTATCTATACAAAATAGGAATTCAATTATCCAGATATGTTTGTTCACCCCCCCACATTTAAAAACAACTTAGCAACAAGTGAGCAAATAAGAAAAAAACAAACAAACAAAAACCTCAGAGAAAGAGACAACAGTATGGTGGTTACAAGAGGAAAAGGGTGTGGGGACTAGTGAAGGGTAAAGGAGGTCAAATATATGGTGATGGATGATTTCACATTGGGTGGTAAGCATAAAATGCAACATACAGATGACATATTATAGAACTTATATTTAAAACCTATATGATTGCATTAACCAATACCACCCCAATAAATTTAATGGAAAAAGAAGAGTGCAATGGGTATAGAGATTTTGTAACCAGTTAACAGGAAACAGGTTTTAGAAAATTATTTAAATAAAAGACTATAATGATGAATAATTTTGGAAATAGATATGGTGATGTTTGCATACTTTCAAATGCAATTAATAGCACTTAAAAGATGGCTAAAATGGAACATTTATGTTATGTGTATTTACCACAATAAAAAAGACTATAATATATATATTTACACACTGTGTGTGTGTGTGTGTGTGTGTATGGAAAATAGTAACAGCTTAACCACAGAAAAAGTCATGTAGTTCTAGAAACAGAGTTTTTAAAAATGCTTCATGGGTTATTGAATTCAGGATATAAATACCTCTTAATATCTGTCCCATTAGGATTTTTAAATATATGGGCATTTGTGAACTTTATTTGAAAAGCAGTAGCATTAAATTAGAAATGCTTTTAGGACATTTCAGATGGACAGTGGGTGTAATGTAGGAAGCATGCAGTCTTGTAACAACAATGGATCTAAGAAAAGCAATTAACAGAAAATAAAATATTTGGGTCAATCAAATTGTAAAAACTCCAAGTATATTTTATCCATGTAAGCAGATTGATGCAGCAGAGGTTGAATGTGGTAAGGATGAGGAGAAACTTGCTTGACCAATTTGCTACAGATACCAAATAGCAAAAAGTACTTCATACACAGATTATAAACTAAACCCTATAATAGATGCAATGATATAACAAAGGTTGTCTACTTTAAAAAGTGTACACATTTATTGGGAATAAAGGAACCTATATAATTAGCATCAAATTGATTTAGAAAATCACAATTACAACTTTTAATATCCTCATTAAGGCTACAAATAATATCTTATTTACTAATTATCTTTTGATTGACTTGATTATCATACCATTATTATCCAGAAACATTAAATCAACGTGACAAAAGTTTAGTAATATTTTGTTTATTAAATGAGAGAATGTCTGCATAATTTAATATTTTCTCTGATTTCACAGAGAAAACACTTTCTTCATAATAAGGTATAGATTATCTTTAATATCCTATATAATCCTATATAATAAAGAACTAAAATGCTAATTAGGCCAGATGGCAGAATGACCTGGTGGAATGACCTTCCAGAACAACCTTCCAGGATGACCAGTAGGCGGGGGGTGAGGGCCAAGGCAGCCAGGGCTGTGAGGGCCTACTCTTGCACGAATTTCATGCATCGGGCCTCTAATATATATATATATAAATAAATGGCTAAGTGACCAACCATCTGACCGACCAGCTGGTACATATGACGTGCACTGGCAATTTAAAAATAAACTTGTGTGTGATATATACACAGCTCTCACTGGCACCAATTGCATGCGTGTTTTAATTTTATAATACTATATTATTTTGATATGTAATTTTTTGCAGTAACATAATTACTGCATATCTTTCTTCTAATTAATTTCCTTTCAATGTGCACAAATCTGTGCACTGGGCCACTAGTTTACTTATAAGAGATGTTACTGTTTAAGTGGGTTAAAAGTTTCATTGCCTTTAATCTCATATTCAAATGTAAATCATTGTGTCTCTATCTGGTAATATTTTCTTGATTGTTTCTAATTTTAAACGAAGTTTCACATTCCATTTTTTTAAGTGATAGAGCACACAGTAAATTTTTATATTCTTGAGCATCAAAATTCCTTATGTTTGAAGTTGTTTATTGAACCAGAATTGAACCCACACTTCTTATATTCCATCCAAATAATGATTGTCTTTGGCATATTATGCATGTACCACAAACTAAAACATACACACATACAATATATTTCTGCTGTGTTAAGAAATTATAAAATTCTCTTGCTAGCCTATAGTTCTCTAAGTGAAAAGGCCAGTTTTCACAGATTTATTTATTTAAATAAACATATATGGCAGCTATTCAGAAGCACACGACTTTATAGGTCTTATCATTAAAATTACTATTTATTCTTCAATAATTATACACAATGAGGCAACAGATACAAAGTTATTAATATGACTTACAATAAGGTCACTATGATTAATATCTTTATTTTCTGTTTTGTTGGGAGACTTCAATTAAACACTATATGATACTGGAGCTAAAATTTTAGCTCTTCATGCATTTAAAAATTCATATCGGTAGTTAAAATTTATTGAGGCAGCAGGCATGCCTGTTTCTATCAAGGGATATTGTGTAAGCTGCTTATCTTTAAAAACTCAGTCAGCATTGCCCACAGCAAGGACATCATGGGAATATAGAGGAGATAAAAGGAACAAGAGATAAAAATAACAGTTATGTTTCATGATATGAGGCACTAAACAATAGCAACATAGCAACAGTTCAACCAATGAGAAGTGGGCTCTCAAATTTGGTGTGGAATCTTAGTAACAAGTAAGTCCAGAGTTACACACACACACACACACACACACACACACACACACACACACACACATACACACACACACCATCTATGTAGCAATTCTAAAAATGTTCCATTGTAATGGAGGTCCAGCTCCTGATCCTGTGATTAAGGAAAAAAAACACTATTAAAACAATAAAATCTATAGCTTTCAAAATATTCAACCTGCCTGATATCAGATGATGTTGTGAGAACATATAAGTACATGAAGTTGGATCTTAGCAGCACCTAAGTCTTGGCCTAAGAAGCATCACCCCCATCACCATGATATCCATCACTAGCCAGAAATCTGGGTGGAATCCTATTCCTTGGGATCCAGGATGAAACAATATTGAGTATAGGTATTTGTTGGCTCATGTGCTATTTTTACTTGATGCCTAATAAGTATTATGCTCCTTAAAAGTCTAGCAAAAATGGTGCTTAATTTGATCACTCCTAATAGAGGGCCAGAAAGAAATGGGAAATGCTGTGAAAATCCCCACTCCTTTCCTTCAGATTCCCCAGATTCCCCAGCTCACTCGCAGGCCATTGTAAACAGAGAGATTAAACATTCGCCCAAGTTCCAATCATTTATTTATTTTTTTAATAAATCTTTATTGTTCAGATTATTACAGGTGTTCCTCTATTTTTTCCCCCATAGCTCCCCTCCACCTGATTCCCCACCCCACCCCACCCCATGCCCTTACCCCCGCCACTGTCTTCATCCATAGGAATAAGATTTTTGTCCAATCTCTTCCCGCACCCTTCACACCTGCTTCCCCTGAGAATCGTCAGTTCCTCCCTTTCTATGTCCCTGATTCTATTATATTCACCAGTCCATTCTGTTCTTCAGATTTTTTATTCACTTGATTTTTAGATTCACTTGTTAGTATGTATGTATTTGATGTCATTTTGTTGTTCATAATTTTTATCTTTACCTTTTTCTTCTTCTTCCTCTCCTTAAAGAATACCCTTCAGAATTTCATGTAATCCTGGTTTGGTGGTGATGAACTCCTTTAGCTTTTTCTTGTCTGTGAAGCTCTTTATCTGACCTTCAACTCTGAATGATAGCTTTGCTCGGTAGAGTAATCTTGGCTGTAGGTTCTTGCTGTTCATCACTTTGAATATTTCTTGCCACTCCCTTCTGGCCTGCATAGTTTCTGTTGAGAAATCAGCTGACAGTCGTATGGGTACTCCCTTGTAGGTAATTAACTGTTTTTCTCTTGCTGCTTTTAATATTCTCTCTTTGTCTTTTGCCCTTGGCATTTTAATTATGATGTGTTTTGGTGTGGTCCTCTTTGGATTCCTCTTGTATGGGGTTCTGTGCGCTTCCTGGACTTGTACATCTATTTCTTTCACCAGGCAGGGAAAGTTTTCTGTCATTATTTCTTCTAATAGGTTTTCAATATTTTGCCTCTCCCTTCTTCTGGCACCCCAAAAATTCGGATGTTGGTTTGCTTAAAGTTGTCCCAGAGGCTCCTTACATTATCTTCATATTTTTGGATCCTTTTTTCTTTTTGTTTTTCTGGTTGGATGTTTTTTGTTTCCACATATTTCAGATCTTTGGTTTGATTCTTGGGGTACGTTGATGTACAGTTGAGTTTCTGTATATTCTTTATTTCAGACAGTGTATGCTTCATTTCTGACTGATCCTTTTCCATTTTTTTGGCATTCTCATTAAGCTCCTTGAAGGTCTCATCAAGTTTCTCAGCGGTTTTAAGAAGATTCTTGAGTAACTTTATAAATGTGGTTCTGAACTCTATGTCATCCAGTAGTTTGCTTTCCTCCGTTTCTTTCATTCGTGACATGTTTCTTTGTCTCCTCATTTTGGCTGCTTCCCTGTGTTGATGGAGTGGCTTTGTGTGGTAGGTGACCTAAAGGGGGCAGTAGCTCAGCCTCCCCAATCACCTGATGTGGACACTCTTGGCACACCCCTTTGTGGGCTGAGTGCAAAGACTTGGTGCAGTTAAAGCCTTAATTGCTGTTGGTATACTGGGAGGAACTGACCTCCAGGCCAATTAGCTGTGAGCACTCACTGTGTCTATAATGGAAGAACTGCTGCACTGAAGACACGCTTATGGGGCAGGACTTGTTTCAGTGGGGCTTTGGTGCTCACTGAGTCTGCCTTTGAATGTGTCACTTATGGATGTGAGGAGTTGAAATCTGGTGTCTCACTCTGACCACTAGGTACACTGGTTTCTGGATCTCCAATGGGGTGCAGGTCAGCTACTGTCTGAGGCCATCCAGCAGGAGCTACAGTGAGAGCTACAGTTTTCTCCTCTTTGCTTGTGGTTTGGAGGTTTTGGAGCTGTCTGACCCAGGCTGCAAGTTTGCTAGGTTAAGCTGCAATAGGGCAGGGCTTTCTTATGCAAAAGCTGCTGCTTGGAGCTTGGGTGGGTTTGTAGGTTGTGCAGGGCGGGGTCTCAGGGTGTCACTAGGCTAGGGCGTGGCAAACAGCAATGGCTGCTAGTTAGCCTGCTCTGTGTCCCCAAGGGCGTCCCGGAGTCCCGTGCCCCAGTGCCGTAAACAATTATTCCTGCGCGCAGCTCTGCAAGTAAGCCACCCTCACTGGCAGACAGTCCAGCTTTTCCCCATAGGAGTTTGGGTCCCCCACGTCTCCCCAGAAACTGGATTTCAGAGTAGTCGGGGGCTTGTCTCCTTTTGGGTTGAAAAAGCAACGCCCGCCGCCAGCCCGGATCACACGCCTCCGTACCTCAGCTTTTCAGCGCTCGTGCATGTCTCGATGCTCTTTTCTCTTTCCCTCTAGTTGTAGAACTTCCACTCAGCCAGCTTTCCCGTGGTTCTGGGTGATAGACGTTTTGTCTTTTAGTTGAATTTTTGAAATTGTTGCGCGAGGCAGCAGTTTAGATGTTTACCTACACCGCCATCTTGGATTCTCTACTCCAAGTTCCAATCATTTAGCTCTTCATGAGCCACACTTCACCTCCTGTCTAACTTTTAAACATTCAGTTAGTAAGGCGCTAGTTGATGCTGCCTTATTCATTGAATGCGGTCTGAACTTTTCTTGCCAGTCAATTTCTAAAACACCTACTGGAGGGGTTGAATTCATGCTGCCAAGATGCTTGGATGGTAACAAAGATGGACAGAAATATATGTGTGCTTCCTCGGTTTTACTAATTCTTTTTCCTTGCAGTGATATGGCATCTAACTCTATAACAAGTGGCTATTAAATGAATTTCCATTTTTTTCACAGCGAATAGCTAAAACCATCACAAATCATCAGCAAAAACCCTACTCTAATAAAATCACAAGATGTCCATGGAGACATTTCCCAACACATTGTATAACCTGATGTGAGAAAACACTAACAAAATAAAGAAAGTGTAACCTCATGCTTTCATTTTGCCATTGGAATTAATGTGTAAAATTGGCTGCCAATGAATATGACCACCCCCAGTAACTATTAGAAATTGTTTCTCTGAAAAATATTCTATGGACAAATACATTAATTATCAGGCATAAAATGAATAGCACAAAGTAATTTGGGAAATTTTTATTAGTGAATTGGGAGAGAATTTGGAATTAATTATTAAAGAAGAAAACTTACTATAATATTCAAAACTGATTAAAACTACGATTATGAAATAAACTTTTCAATTTTTTTCCAGACCCTTGGCTGGCCTTTCTAATTTATAGAAAAGCCCCAAGCTCAGAGCTGACCAAAGCAGAACAGGCATTCACTCATCATGCTACTAAGGACTTCCTATGATTTTTTAATATTCTATGCTTGCAAAGGAAGAAAATCAGTAATCTTTTTAAAAAATATATGTTTATTGATTTTCAGAGAGTGAAAGATAGAAACATCAATGATGAGAATCACTGATCTGCTGCCTCCTGCATGCCCCCTACTGGGGATTGAGCCAAAAACTCGGGCATGTGCCCTGACCAGGAATTGAACTATGACCTCCTGGTTCTGGTTCATAGGTCGACACTCAAACACTGAGCCATACCAGCCAGCCTAAAATCAGTAATCTTTACAGTAAACCAATATGAAAAGTGGTGAATTATAATATCATGAGCTAAGAAAATGTCTGAAATCTCACAAAAGCAAAAAGTGTCTACAGATATGTATCTGCCAAGGGATTTTTAGACCTGTTTTTAAAACAAATAAGAGATCTCAGAATTGAGCTAAACACAAGATTTGCCAAACTAAATGTCTTAGGAAGTTCTGAGAAAATGTGTTCAGATCAAAGTTTTCTGCCAAAAAAAAAAAAAAAAAGAGTTTGCGGAAAGAAAAATGTTGAAAAGATTATATTGTGAAAATAAAACTGTGAAGCCTAGATGTTCTGTTTTAAGAGAAATAAAGCAAAGAAAAAGAGTTAGATCATGAATATATATATTCATTGTAAAGAAATGTTGCCGGAGGAACATTCAATATTAATTCTAGATTTCAAACTAAAAATATGCCTGTACTATTCAATCAGATACCAAAGTGAGACCTTGACAAAATAAAATATTTATATACAAATCAAAGCATTCATAAAGGAATATAAAATTTACTCTTGGATCTGCTACTCTAACTCTGTAACAGCACATGGTATTCAATATAGCATAAGTTTACTTCCTTGAAAGAAAACATGATTTGAAAACCACAAGAAGTTCTCTGGTAGTAAAATTATATAGCATAGGTTAGGGTTTTGTCCTTGTTGTTGTTAATTTTAAAACCCTAAAAACATTTACAGAGACTTTAAAATTATGATTCATAATCATTTATTTATTCATTTAACTATAATTTATTTAGCATACTAGAAGCTAGAAAACCAAGAGCTATAAGATGTATAAACTTTCTGTCTTCTAGCTTTCATTCTAGTTGAGATAAAATTGAAATAGAAAAAAAATGATTAAGAACATGACAGGCAGAAGTTACATGAAGAAAGTAAACCAGGGTTAACTGAGGAGTTACTTGCATATGAAACTACCTAAGAAATAACTTAAAAGTGCTTTATTTGGCAGGGGTGGTATGAGATATACAGACACTATATAAAAAGCAAAATTTGTTCTGAAATTTTAAGAGCGATTTCAATGACTTATAGCATTGATATAATGTTTCTAGTTTTTAGCCTTGATTTCAGAATACAAAAATGTGGGGGGTTTTTGTTTGTTTGTTTTGTTTTTCAAAAACTCAAGCTATAATTTGAACTTTTCTGAACTAAGAATCAGAAAACCTGGATTCTGGTTATTTATGCATTGTTGGTTCATCTTTCCCTGAACATGATTGTTCATTCACTCAATATATATTCATTACACGCTTACTAAGTACCACAAAGTCTTGAGTGGAATTCTTGATACGTAGCAATAGGTGCTACATGTAAAGACTACCTTTTATTTTTTTCATAGAACTTACAGCAACTTGGATTAAGTGTGTATTTTTAAACCACTTGTATATTTTTGTCTTTCCTTATCAGAGTAAAATCTCCAAAGATCATGTAATATATCTGTGATGTTGACCACTTTATATCTTACACTGCCATGTAGTAGATGCTCAGTCAATACCTACAAAAAAAGTAATAAAGAGAGGAGTGGGGAAAGGAGAGCAGGAAGGGCAGAGGAAGGCAGGGACAGAGGGAGAGAGGAAGGATGGAAAGAAGAAAAGAAAGGATGGAATGTAAAGAAGGAAGAAAGAGAGAGATAGAGGGAATTTAACATATGTTTATTGACTGTCTGCTATTTGTCTAACAGTAGAAAAAAAGCCTTATTGTTTAACCCTGTCTAAATCCTACTATTTAACTCTGTGAAACAAACTGTTTCTTGGATCAAAACAAACAAGCGACAACCAAGAAAACGAAAAACAAAAAACAAAACCCTACCAGTTTAATGCAAGTAAATACACATTTGAAGAACAGAATGGCTATTGCTATGGAAGAGAGAAACACAAATAAGGGCCAATATTCCAGTTTAGCCCAGAAATCAGAGAATGAGAGCTGGAAAGGTAATGCTGAGTTCTGTCACAACTGCACGTCTTCGGATGCTATAATTCTAACATAACACATTTCCTGAAGTTCAAGTGAACATTTCTAACGGTCTACTAGATATTCACTACCGGGCATTCCAGTGTTATATAAATTCACTGTTTCCAGACAGACTTTCTCATCCTATTTTCTACAACTGTTCTCAATCATGATTGTTTCACTTATAAATCCTGATCACCAATCTGATTATGAGAAAAACAAACACAACAAAGTTGAGAGCTTTTCCTTATCTACTCTATCCAAGTGGTTTCCAAATCCTATCAATGTTCCTGATAAATAGTATGTCACAAGTCCTTTCTCTCCATTCATACTCACCATGCCTTGTTTCTAATTCACCTTGTTTGTTTGCTAATTATAAAGGCTACTAACAAGAACTCCCTACCCCTCTTCTTGGAACTTTTATCCTGCAACATAAATGATATTTTTAAAACCCAGATATAATTATATCATCTCCTTGACTGAAGGACTTTAGTGGCTCTCCTTTAGTAAGGATCAATGTAGCACAAATACAAGTTCCCTCTTGATTTGGTCCATAAATATCCCCCCTACCTCATGTTCCCTAAGCTCAAATCAAACCCAACTGCTTAAATTTCCCAAATGCATACTTTGTTTTCTCATCTCCATTACCTTGCATATGTCGTTTAGTCTGCCTTTAGTGGCTTAGCTCCTTGTGTACATAAGTACAAATTGATTCCTTTTTATTCTTCACTTTCCCGACCCCTTCCTAGATAATATTATACAGCCTTAGCAACCATGTGTATCTCCTCCTAGAAGTTACCACAATACTATCTGATTTGCTTTTTGGTGGATAAGTTTATTTCTAGTTATCTCCAATGCTCAAACTTCTCTAATCTTTATTTTAAAAGAAGAAAAATATTCCAGGATCTTGCATCTTATTCCAAGACAGAATTCTTCCCACACAGACCATGTGTGCATGCATGAACACCTGCCTATATATGTATATTCAGAATATTGTTTTCATATTAAGAGAAAACAGATCAAAAAGATGTTGAGCTATGGCCTGGTGGTTTGGTTAGTTGAAGAATCATCTCACACACCAAAAGATTATGGGCTCAGTTCCCCATCAGGACACATACTTAGGTGGCTGGTTTGATCCCCGGTCAGGTACATACAGGAGACAACCAAAAGGTATTTCTCCCTCTCATGGACGTCTCCCTCTGCCCCTGCCCCTGCCCCTGCCCCTGCCTCTCTCTCCTTCTCCCTCTCCCTCTCCCTCTCCCTCTCCCTCCTCTCCCTCTCCCTCTCCCTCTCCCTCTCTGCCTTCTACCTCTCTAAATATATATATATATACGTGTGTGTGTGTGTGTGTGTGTATATATACACACACATATATATATACATATTCTTGGGTGAGGATTAATAATGATAATAATATGTTGAAATATAAAATTTCCCTGTTAAGGCAAACTAGCATGCCAATGATTGATTACCTCTGATTGGTAGAGTTTTTCAAGTTCTCATACATGTGAATAAAGTATTTTAAGCTACACAGTTTTCTCTCCATCATTTTCTTAAGATAATTCAAAGGTCTAAATCACTCCAGGTGTAAGTTTTAAAGAAGTAAATGACACATGTAATTTACCATACACACACACACACACACACACACCTTTAAAAGTTGGAGATGAAAAGCAATGAAATGAAAATTTAGTTAAAGATGGATTAAATATGTATATTAAATGCTCACAGCAATACAAATCAATCAGTACAAACCAGCATCTTTTATTCTTTTATAAAAGGAAAAAATACAAGACACAGTCCTAGTAGGGAAAACAACAACAAAATCAAAATCTTTGGACAGACCGTTTAAATTTATTTATGATTTCTAATTCTTGATTAAATAAAAAACAATACAAATGATTCAGTAGATGCTATTAACACAACAAGCTAGAACCCAATATTGAGTAAGACAAACTATTCTATTATCAAACATACTCAAGGAGAAAAAAATAAATAACACTTGGTAATATAAACTCTAATTATGAGAGGCAAACATCCTCAGACACAATGTACCAGACAGATATATCTTTATGAAGGGAAATATGAAACATGCTCACACCACTAATCACCGCCTACTTTCTTAATGCCCCAAGGTTGAATCTGTCAGGATGCTAATGTAAAAAGAAAATCAATTAGCATTTTAAAAACCTGAATCTAGTTCCTCAGTATTTTTGTTTATCCTTTAACTTTTTTTAGTGGCATTTCATACACAATAATGGAAACCATTTCTAAATGCTCAGAATGAAGGCTTCTATCATACCATAGTGAAATAGCTTAAGTTTTTATTGTTCTCCATCCCATGCAACTGTAAGCTTCTTGAGTATAGAGTCTTTTTACAGACCATGGACACGGGCAATAGGGTGGTGAAGACCTGAAGGGAGGGAGGGGTTAGGAATGGGGGTTCGTGGAATGGGAGATATCTGTAATACTATCAACAGAACTATATATATACTAGAGGCCCGAGGCATGAAGATGTGTGCAAGAATGGGCCTTCCTTACCCTGGCTGCCGGCACCGCCTTCGTTCCAGCCTGAGCCACCTTTCCGCTGTCCCATGCTGCCCAGAGCAGCTGGGGTGGTGCAGAATGCCTGTGTTTGCAAATTAACCTGCCATCTTTGTTGGGTTAATTTGCATAGTCACTCCTGGTTGGCTGGCGGGCGTCGCAAAGGTACGGCCAATTTGCATCTTACTCTTTTATTAGTGTAGATATATTTTAAAAGAAGACCACTTGGATCCAATCTAGAACTTGAGTCATAGTCACCTGAACACCTTGGGTCCCAAACTCTAGATTTTACTACAGATGCTGTTTTTCCTAGAGACCCATTTGGTTAGAATCTCGTTCAACGTACATGTTACCAATGATCTAACATCATTAAAGAGAAGCGTCCCAAGTGTTTCTGAGGTATATACAGTTTCAAAGGGCATAATACCCAAGGCTCATGTCAATGAGCCAAATATGGTCATTGACAATATTTATGTGATGTGCTAACTCTTTAAATATTGTGAAACTCCTTTCCAAAGGTAGGTAGAAATTGGAGCCACTTATCTACAGGAATACATGTCAAGGAAACCTGGAATAACAAGGAAATGGTACACTGAGCTTTGATGCACCTAGTCCCACAGTAAACACTAAGGGATATATTTAAGCAGTAAGAAGTGATGTGCCTTTCATTGGCAAGCAGGGATATTACTCAAGTCTATACACATATCCTGCCCCCCTAAAAATAGCAGAGTTCTCTGGAAAAGGAGTAATGGGCCACACACTTTATTTGGGGGATGATACTGGGTGCTGTGGTAGGGATTTGAAAGTCACAGCAGCTTGTCCTTTTGTCTGAGACCACTATTGTTTTTTTGGCTTTGAATAGCCACTTTGTGTGTATTCAAGGGCCTGTGACACTGGACTGAGTCTTTTGTCACCTTTCTGGCACCATTCTCCCAATGGAAGTCCTGCTGATTGCTGCCTAAAGTAAGTTTAATACAAAGCATCCCACTCTGGTATGCTGAATTGGGGACATAAAGAAAGTGGGAGGATATGATATCATCAAAAAACAGGATCATAGTTTTAACCATTCATGGTACCAGACAACAAATGCTGAGCAGCTGGAGAACTGAGACCAGTTGCAAAAGTTTGACTCCAGGCACTTTGGCCCTTTGGCCAACTGGTTAAAAAAAACCCAAAAAACCTCTAGAACCTGAAGTAAGCAAAATGTATCATTTCCCTGTGGCTTCTAATGGCTTAATAGAGGGGCACCTGAGGTTTTGCAAAAGAAAACCACCAGATTAGATGTCTGGCTGGCAAGGAAGCAGATACTAAAACTGTGGTCCCCATGGCTGGAAAGAAGACAGCTGCAATGGTGGTGCTGTGATTGGCCGAGGTCCTGTGGGCCTTGCAAGCCCAGCCTGGCAGGAAGCAACTTTCTAGGCATGCCTTTGCAAACTACTGAAGTATGAGATGTGGGAAAGGGTAAAAAAAAAAAAAGGAGCCAAGTGCTTTACCTCATAACGATGCAGTTCTAACTGCCAGAGAGGAAGGGGGATGGGGGGGGGGGGCAGGGGGAGATAAGGACATCAGACCACAGAAAGGAGACAAAACAATTTAAAGTTTTGCTATTATTTTTAATTGTAACTGTTTTAAGATGTGTGAGCTCGTCTTGCTGCTTTTACAGACAGGCTGCAATGAGAGCACTGACTTAAGCACTGTGCTTTGTGCAAGCTAACTGGGTTACAAATAATGGTATTCAGAAGGCTGGATATCAGAAATAATTTCCTAATTAGAACAGTTGGCCTCCAAGTGCAAATGTAAAAGTACTTGAGATGGGAAACTTTAATGGGTACAGTATGGTGGATCTGTGTATGTGATCTTGCCGGAAATAGGGTGGCACCCTTGTTGCTCTGAGTGCTACGTTGCATTACTGTTCAGAACAACCCCACTCATTAGAGGACAATTAGTGACACCGAAACCGGTGAGCAGGAACTTTCCGCTGTGTCCTGTGTCACGGAATTGAAGAATGAAGGCTGAACCCGCAGACGAGGGGAGTTAAAACCAGGCAGGAGTTTATTGCACACAAATACAGGCTACTTGCTTGGGAGGGAGAGTCAAATGCATTGCCCCGGAAGCACTCTGCTCTTCCCCTTATATCTGCTAAAGGCCTGCTCTTTGTTTATCTGTGCCCTTCCCTGATTGATTATTGGCCTTTTTGCAACATTTTGTTTTGCAATTGCAAGAAAAACATCCTGGTTACAAAACACCCTGTCTTTCTGCTATCCATCCTGTTTTTCCTGCAAAACACATTGTTTGTTTCAACTAGTTCCATGATTCCTCCTTCTTCCACCCCTTACCCTATCTACCTAATTCTGTTTTAACTCCTTTCATTAGGGTCTCTGCTTCCTGCTCATCAGAGGAAGGGCATTATCTTAGGGTCCATCATCATTGAGCAAAAGCACTTCCACAGAGTTAAATCATAAAAATATGCCAGAGGATGTAACACCTAGAGCTGTACTTAATAAATATAAGCTGACACGTTTTTACCGGTTCACGATTCTAATATGTTGAGTTAATATGGTCTTGGGACCATGCATATGTCCATTTCTGGCATAATTTTGGTGAGGTAAAATGACTTCTTTGGGCTGAAGCTAATTGAAATAAGGGGGCAAGGGTGAAGAGCAGGCTGGGGGCTGAAACCAGGGAGGGATTGTCAGTGCATTTTAATCCTCCCCCATGTGACCCGTGTAAAGAAAAAAAAAAGATATTTTCCTGTTTTTTATAGATTTTTTAAATTGTAGTTTGAAGCTACAGTCTCTCTGCTGGAAAGTGTCAGAGTGGGTAAATATACGTATGTTCTTTCAATATACGGTGACTCAAATTAGGGTAAAATTCCTCAAAAAGGACTGTAGCCCAGTGGGAGCTGATAAGTATAAACACTTCCCTGGATGATCCCAAATGGAAAGAAGAGCTCAAGCATGATGAGAAACATGCAGACTTGCTAAGATGTTAAGCCGAGACTTTTCTAATGCAGGTCAAAGGTACCCCCCGCAAGGAGCTCAGGGTTTAGATGGAAATGATTCCATCGCAGGAATGGCAATACAAATGCTTTCTGATATAGTTAAGTCTCCTGCATGAGTGCAGTCACTAATTTGACAAGCAAAACAAAAACGTTGGCATCACAAGCCACCAGGCAGATAATGGATGTGAAGTAATTCATGGGGCATTTTTTGCCAGTTTTTACTCATGGTAACGCCATGTAGTTACTCTGCCCACACCAAGGAAAAAATAAGATGATCCATGCCTTTTTGAAATTTGACAAAATCATAATTACCTGCTCTGTATGAATTTACCCAGATACAGTGACTTTGTGCCCCTTCTCTATTTAAGTCATGCAATTGGTTCCTGCAGGGACGCAATATCAAGCATGCCCTTATGGTATGTCTTAACTTCATGCAAAATGTTGAACATTTGCAACTGAGCTTCCCATAAAAATAATTTACTGAATGCTTCATGTTTTAAGTGTATATTAAAACCTCTGATGACAAGTCTAAAGTGACATAAAATGATATATAAAGACATTGAGAGATGTGCAAATGTAATGTAACAAAAATAAATACGAGACAAATTTATTACCATCCTTTATGAATTGGGTCTTGGGAAACATATATCCCCAGCCTGATTATGAAAAAAAAATCACAACATAGAAAATCTAAAATCTAAATTGAGGAACATTCTACGCAATATCTAATGAGTATTCTTCAAAATTATCAAGGTCATTAAAAACAAAGGAAGCCTGAGAGAAAATGTCATAGCTAAGAGGAGCCTAAGGAAACATGATGACTTAACGTAATGTGCTATCCTTGATGGGATACTGAGCAGAAAAGGGATATATATTTGGTAAAAACTAAGAAAATCTGAATAAGGTATAGACTTTAGTTAATTATGATGCATCAATATTGGTTCATTAATTGTAACAAATATACCATAGTAATGTAATGTCCTAAATAATAGGATGAAACTCTCTTCACTGTCTGTAATTTTTCATAAATTGAAAGCTGTTTTAAAAATAAAAGTTTACATTAAAAATAGACTATATCAGCCTTTTCTTAAACGCTGCTTTTATTATTCCATGATAAAACCTCAGGCACTATTAATATATGTGATAAATAATAGCATTCTGGGATACATGAAGTCCTGGAATGACGGCATATTAAAGAACTTTTACTCATTTGACAATGAATATGGAGCACAATGAGTGGAATGGGAAGAGACATGCGATGAAGATACCACATTAACTCAGTTACACTGACTGTTTTCCGAAGTTTATTTAGTATTAAAGTATGTTTTGTATGTGTTGTTTCGGGGGTAGGAGAGTCAATTAAAAACCATGGCACACCCTGAGGAAGATTATGCTTTACGTTCACTTGGAATGAATCATAGCTATAAAGTTCTTTAAATGTAATAATTTTGAAAAAATTAGTAATCACTGTCCTAACTGATGTTACAGACATAGAGGGAGAAAGGCTCTTTTCAGTCTATTTAATTCTGCCATGGAAGCTGTTTGATAGGGGTTTTTAGGCTCTTCTCCATAACTTCTGTTATCCAAACTATTTGGCACACCCCTTCCAGAGTTACTCTAGAAACCTAGGTCCCCTGGTCTTAGCCCAACGATGTGTTTATGGAATGAATCCTCTCCCTGAAGTCCAGTTAAGAGCATTTTACTTTCCATTTTATTAAAAGTACCAAACCCAAGGCCTTGTAGTCAGGACTTGTAATCAAGAATTCAGGTACTATCACACATTACAATGGGATTCAATCAACTATTCTTGAATAAGTTTATCAATGTTTTCTTGAGCAAAGCATTCATGCAGAAATGCAATGAGGAGAAAGCAGGTAGGAAGGAGAGGACATTAATAACAGTTCAATTTAGCAAGTATTTATGACATGCTCACTGTGTGCCCGGCAAGGAGAGGGGAAAGTTGTTTCACATCATTGTCCTCACATTCATACATTTCTATTTCAAAATGTACCGTAGTGACTTAGAATGAGGGATAAGTCCTGCTGTTATAAACAACATCCTTCACAATGAGTTACCTGAAGGGCCAAGACTGCTTGCTTTAAGGACCTAATCAGTGTTTCTAGCCCATTCATATAAACACGTTTTTCTATATTTTTGTAACACATTAACTTGCTTATGGTTAATAAGCTAACAAAATACAGCTGTTAAGCTTATACTAGCTATGAAAGTCTTAGAATGAATATAGAGACAATTATTCCCATGTCATTCCAAAAGCTGCCATCTCGTGCAGTTTGTAAGAAAAGCCTCAACTGGCTCTTATATGTAATTTATCATCAGTTACACAATGATCCAAAAACTGAAGTACCCCACAGGAAAAAAAGGCAGAAAAACACACTAAATGTTCAGATATCTGAATTTATACATTGCTCTTCCCAAATTTCCACAGTAGGATTTTACCCATTTCACAAAATCTACCTTGAAACAAGATTGCTCACAATATGGATAGCTGAAATTTGGAGATATACACACACACACACACACACACACACACACACACACACACACATTATATGAGAAGATGTCTCAAACAAGAATTTGTTTTTGAGAAAATATGATCTGGATGGATGACTTGTTTGACCACTTGACTGAATTCAACAAAGCAATTGATCAATTCTTCAAAGCAAAATATTAGCTTATAATTTATTCAATAGGTTCGTTCATTCATAACTGTTGATGTAGATACATGAAGACATTCATAACATCTTCAAATGCAATATTCCTCTTTTCTTATTTATCTTTAAGTTTATTTTACAGTTAATTTTCATACTAACAAACTTGACAGGGCTAAAATTACGTAGCTAAAAGAGACAAAACCATTTTATATTTCCTGGCTCTCAAGGTTTCCTTTAAGGTTCTATCCTTGGCTCTCTGATTTGTTTTCCATTCAAAGTTTCCATGGTAGATTGACCAACTCTTATTTCACAATAAACTTTTAATGAATTGTGTTTGAATCATATCACCCTGTACACTTACCTATTGGCATAATAATATTCCTTCATTTTATCGATAGCGAGGTTCCAAGCCTAACTTAGCAGCTAACACTATACCAAGCATTAATTGAAATATTTTTTGATAAATGCAATTTTGTTGCTCAAAATACACAGTGGACTTCCACCCCCAGCTGTGTGGTGGACTAGACATTCTGAAATGCCTTCAGGCAGTGCAAAACACACAGATGTTGTTTCTGTTCTCTTTTTCATATGCACAAGGGCATACTAAACAGTTCTGAAAGGTCAGCCCACATCTTTTATGTAATCCAGAGTGTGTAAAACTCTTTGCTTTTTATCCTTCAACTTACAAAGATGCTAGCTTATGAGAAATTTGTAAAACAAACAAAAAAAACCCCCACAAATATTGACTAAAACAATAGTTCAGTTTTTTAGTTGTTTGTAAAGGTTTGTAGAGTTGGTTATAGAGTAACAGTTTATAAATCTACCTATTGTATAAGTTTATTGCCTCATAAAGTTCATTTAAACATATTAATCCCGTTGTTTTTTATGGATCATCTGCAAAATAATTCTCCAAACAAAACTGCATTAAAATTTTAAACAGAATTTTGACTTAAGGTTTTTTTTTTTTCCAACACACTTGCTTAGAGAATTATGCTAAAAAGAATTAGTCAGAAAACATTTATTTTTAAAAAATGTTTCAGTTAGGCTAAACTTAAATTATTAACTACCTAGAGGCCCAATGCACAAAATTCGTGCAAGAGTAAGCCTTCCTTCCCCCAGCTGCCGACACCAGCTTCCCTCTGGCACTGGGGACCTGGGCTTTCCTCGCAGCCCTGGCTTCATCCAGAAGGTCGTCTGGAAGGATGTCTGGTCTAATTAGCATATTATGCTTTTATTATTATAGATATTCTCATAGAGCAAAATGATTGTAATAGATAACATAAAAATGTGTTTATATGTTGATTTAAATTTAATACAGAATTTAATATTTTATTTAAATACATTTTAAAGTATTTATCTAATTAAGAACAAAATGTTTATTTTAATGGTATTTTTAAATCATCAAGGTTGTACAATAGAGCTACAGCAAGACTGTTTTTAATGGTGTCGCAGTCTGTCCATTATTGTATATTAATTCAAAGGGTTAGGTATGACAAAACATTTTTAAAACTGTACACAAATATACATTCCCTTCAATATTGAAATAAGAATGGTGCTGATTTATTTCTCCAATTAGAAAAGTAAAATATTAATATTAATGTTAATTTTTATCTCTTAAGGGCATAATCAGAAAACCAGCTATACTACTATTACTCCTCAAAATGAAGTATATTAAAAAAGAACAAAGCCCAACAACATGCACATCACCAAAAATAACTAAAGTAAATCTAAATCTGAGTTTTATCTTTATACAAAAAGGGAACTTGGACACAATTTCAGAGGGAAGACCATATGACGACACAGAGGACAGCCACCTAGAACCCAAGGAGAGAGGGCTCGGGAGAAACAGCCATGATGACACCTAGATCTCTAGACTCCAGAACTCAAAGAAAACAACTTTCCATTGTTTAGGCCATACAATCTGTTGTACTTGATTATGGCAGCTCTAGCAAATTAATCAACCCAACATAAAGTCATGTTATGTATATAATGAATTTATCAAATTAACTAAATTAAATTAATTCTATAAATTAATAAAAACAGTATAAGCCATGAAATTCTAAAATTCCTAGAACTTGAAAAAGATTCACAAAAATTGTTGGGCTCAGCAGGAATTTAAACTTCAATATAAAATAAAACAAAAGCTCAGCCCATCAAAACTTATTGAATGCAAAGCTGTAATCAGGAAAAAATGTTCATATTTAAAAGTTTGCATTAATAATCAGAGAAGATATGAAAATGAAATACATTAACCATTTTTTTGAAAAATTATAATAAAAGTGGTAATGAAAATTGATAGAATACGATGACAAAATTTATAGAAATTGTGGAAAATCCACAGAATTGGTAACTAAATTTACAGAGTTGGTTCATTCAAATATGAAATGTAATCCCCAAATAAAAAAAATTAAAAGTGAGTAATATTAGAAATACAGACTTGTGTCATAAATGAACATAATTATAGAAACTAAGTAAATATCTTGTAGAAATCGATATGGACAAAAAGTAGATTAACGGTTGCTTAGGGTTGAGAGGGTAGGACAGGGAAATAGGGTTGTGATTGCTAATAAATACAAAATTCCTTCTTAAGATGAAGAAAATGATCTCAAATGGACTGTGGTGGTGATGGTTACACTTTTGGGGTGGCATTATTTATTTTTTAAAATGAATTATTGAGGTGACATTGGTTAATAAGATTATGTAGGTTTCCAGTGTGCACTTCTATGATACATCATCTGTATATTGCATTGAGTGCCCCCCACCCAAAGTCACTCTTCTTCTGTCCCCATATACTTGACTCCCTTTTCCCTTTACTACCTCCCCACTCCCCTTTCCTCTGGTAACCACCATACTATTATCTGTGTCTATGAGATTTTGTGTGTTTGTTTTTTCATTCAGTTTTATGTCCAACAATATGAATGGTTTTCACAACAACATGGATGGATCTTGAGAATATCATGCTAAGCGAAATAAGTCTGACAGAAAATGTCAAGAACCCTATTTTTAAATATGATAAAAAACAAACATTGGATTGTGTGCAACACAAGTATCTTCTCTAAAGAAGACAAAATCCAAAGTGACATTCCATTATTTATTTTCACATACTGTGGCCTATGAAAACCTTCCTTCACTTGTGCAACAACAAAAAGCTAACTCATTCTATAGTCAGTCCAAGGTTACTTCACCCGACTCTTCCAGCCCCATAGTCAGGAATGTGATCTGTGTTTTTACAGCACTGTGTTGATACTACAATTACAAACATTACATATGATCATAATTATATATTACCAAATCAGTTCCCTCTATTACATTATGAGGTTTTTAAATATATATTTTATTGATTTTTTACAGAGAGGAATAGAGAGTTTGAAACATCAATGAGAGACAAACATCGATCAGCTGCCTCCTGCACACCCCCTACTGGGGATGTGCCCGCAACCAAGGTACATGCCCTTGACCGGAATCAAACCTGGGACCCGTGAGTCCGCGGGCCGATGCTCTATCCACTGAGCCAAACTGGTTAGGGCCATTATGAGATTTTTTTAAAGGTAGGTCTTGAGTCTTCATTTTTATAATATTCACCATTTAACACACTGTACAGCTACCGTGAAAATAAAGGAACACACAAGCTGGAAGTAACTTTCTCTTTCTGTTTTTATATGCTTTATAATAAGAGGCAAATTTTTCTTGAATAAGCAGATATACTGCTACTTTTGCTCAATATCCATGTCAAAGCACTAAGAAGAGCATAGCTGTGTGAGATGAGACCATTGATTTTTTTGTTTTTGTTTCTGTCATTGTCATAATTTCTCTTTGTAGTCAAGGAAAAATCATCTGCCCATTCATGTCATAATGAAAGCAATTGCTTCCTGATTATCCAACAGGGTGGAAATATACGATTCTGCAACTATAATACCCTAGTTTAATTTACACGGTATATTAATTAAACGTAATAATTATGTTTCAGGGGAAAGGTTTCATTTTTGTCAGAACCAACTAGTAATTTTGATGAAAATGATTGTTTTGTCTCATAAATCCATAGAGAAGATGAGCACATATTTTCATCTTTCTTATTTCATATTATTTATTTTTTACCTATATCTATCTAAGAGATATGCACCTTTTAGTTTAGGATGATTTTAATTTGGTTGGAAGCCTTTCCTCTCTCTCTGTCTCAAAAAAAAAGAGTTGATCAAGAATGTCAATGCTAAAAAAGGCACTTTGAGAAGTGACAGCTTCATCAAGTTCCAGTATGCCTTCTAATGATACCAGTATTTAGGTGACTATTTGCACATCTTTGAAGACAAATTTAAAAACTGACATCCTATAGCCAACCAAACTTGGAAGTGAGGAAACTCCTCTTTACCCTCTGGATGCACTCACTCAGCATTGCCAGGAATGCTTTGATGGTGCCTATCTTTTAAAAGCATCTTCGCATGAAAAAGCAGAAAAGAAATGGACATTGGCAGGATGAAGCTTGAGGCCCTTTAAGCTGTCAACTTGTCATTTTTCAGAGAATTATGTGTAGCTTAAAGTGGTTTTACATTATTTCTAATGCTATCTTTAATGTTATTTCCCATGAGTTGGTTTCACTCTATGTACCAGAGGTAAAATATTTCTTATACAATTTATTTTTCCTGGGTGTTAGATATATGTTTTTACCCTCTTTAATTTTTTTCCCCACCCCACTACCGAGTTTACTTAAGGGAGTCTTACCTATGATGAGACTTAATTTTTAAGGGTTGAGGATATTTTTTATGTCATAAAGTAAAGTATCTTGTTGAAATTTGCTTCATCATTTTGAAGCACTAGGAAATGGCCTTGGCAAGCCCATGAAAATCTGGTTCCTACCGTCAAGTGCACTGCCTTTAGTAACTTTCATATTGGGATAAGAAAATTTAAAGCAGAGAAAATATATTTTCCTTTTTAGCTCATTATAGTCATAAATCCTATAACTAACAAATGGATAGATTTTTTTTTTTGCAACAGCAAATTAGCTACAAAAGAAGCAGCATGATTTTATATAGATAGAAGAAATACAGAAAGGTTTGCTTTATTCTATCGTCATTCCATTTTCTGACCACTTGAAATCTCTTAACATCAATGGCATTTACACATAAAAAGAAATTAAGGAATTTCTATTGCTCTAATGCATGGTTAATGCAGTCAATATAGTCAGGATGGGTCAATATGAGTTATGTTACCTGACCTGGAGAGAAAAGACCTGGGTTCACAACTCATGTCTTCCCCTCACTGGTTGTGAAATCTTGAGCAAAAGGTTTAGCCTCTGAGCCTCTGATGAAATATCAGATGCCTGCTTTAAATGAGTTCTATTGAAACTTAAGATATATTTGCAAAGTTCTCAGCAGAGAGCCTGACTCAAAATCGGTTCTGAGTAAAATGCTTTTTGCTCTGCATTGAACAGAAAAAAAATATATGAAGGGATTAGCTAATGCTGCATTTTTACCCTGTATTCACCATTAGTCTTGTCTCCCCTCTTCCTCACTATCCCGCTGCTCCCCCTACCCCCATTGTAGAAGCAGCTCGGTCTTTAACATGCATTACCTTAAGGGAGAGAACATGACCATCGCCTGCTGACCAGCCAGCTGAACCCAGGCGGTGGGAGGCTTCTTACCCCCTTTCCTGTCCTTGGACTTTACGTTCTGCCCTCTATTCCCACAGCCGAAGCTGTTTTCCTGGACACAGCCTTTGAAAGAGCAGTGCATGGAGCAACCTTGGCATATGTGACTGAATCCCTTTAAGGCCTCTATGTAAACACTTAAGATTCTAGCAGGTGTGTATGGAGATGTACTCTGCTCACAGCCGCGCAAAACAAGACTCTTTTGTCAGTTCTCTTATTTAATAATCCAGTCGCCTACCTGCTGGACGGAGTCTTCTCTTCCTGGGTCTCCATCCGCCCTCTGGGAACAGGGCCAGTTTCTGAACCAACCAAGAGCGAGCCAATGAGGAGACAGACAACATGCGTTGTGGGAAAGAGACCTGAGAGGTAGGAACCCCCAGTGCTCTATGTGAGAACCAGTGGCCCGTAGGTTAGATGCTTGTGGGCCACCCCTCACCCCCACACTCCATGTGAATACACAGGTGTTCGGGGTGTATGGGCTGAGCTAAAACACTTGTTGCAGAGCTGCGCTGAGCTCCCTCGGGCAAAGAAGGGGAGAAGTGGCTGCAGCTGGTAAGGTAAAAACGTGTGAATTGTCATTGTTAGGATTAATTAATTACATGTTTATGCCCTTTCATGCAGTATGCCCTACTATTTTTCTTTCGTTCAGAAATACATATAATTTAATTAGACATAAAACAAATACTGGAATGAAGGTCTGAGTTCTAGATCTGATATAAAATAAGTGACCATTTGAACGTTGAGCAAATCACTAAATGTTTGTCAACATTGGTCTCATCACCAACTAATGATTGAATTAAAATATCTGAGCTTAAATTTTTAAGTGGTCAAAATAAATTTAGATAAAGAATTAGCTTTTGAGAAATAATGTTTTAACAGTGAAAACAAAAGTTGGTTCTAAACACTTTTTTCCCCCACAAGTATTGCCAAATTTATTGTATTATATTGTTGAATTACAATAAATAATATTTTTGTGTTATTATTTGTACCACACTCCGGAAGACAGTCTCTACCGAGATAATAAATGAATGTACATCACCAGTATTGGCTGTTATAGTAATGTTGATTTATTTTGCAAAAGATGCATAATTAGAAATCTTTAAAGATGAAGAGAAACACATCCATCTTATTTCACCACTTTCTATCCACATCCCAGTGAGAACATCATAGAAGATCAATGACTTACAATAATAATAACTAAATGTGCCATTTGCTAAAAAGTTATGTCCACTAACTTTTTTTATCACTATATTAAATAATACAGGGAGAAAAATCTAGGAGGAAGATACGTTTCATTTTTACTCATGACATGTGGCAGTAACCAATAATGAATACTAATAATTAAATATAGGACATTTACTTAATTAAGTAATAAATTTTTAGCTGAGTTTCATCTTAATGATGAATTTTTCTTGCCTATTCACAGAATCTTTACCACAACTTAATTATGTATATTACTCTTAAAGGAAGTAAAAATTGAAAAGGGAAACATTTTCTGTAAAAGTTGATCTAACAGAGATTAAGATTATGGATCTAAGATCTTTCCATTTGTAACATATGACATGAATATGTTCTTGTAAATTTTTCATATAATAGAGAATTATGTTCTCTAAGCAGAGAAAATTTACTGTTAAAGCAAATACATAACTATTTGTTGCACATGCCTTCAACATTTTCCTATGTATTTAGAAAGAGATTTAACTCATATAAAGGAATTATACTGTATATTTTCTTATTTCACCTAATGTGTCTTGGCAATTTTTCATGTCCATTAATAGACATCTACCTCATTTTTTTTCAGTATGAAATAATAGTACAAATTACTCACATTGAAATTCACACACTATTCACAGTAGTGGTTCTCATTTTCTCTCTGAGACTCTATTTCTTATTATGTTGAATCAAAATTACAGAATTTAGTAGTGTGGTTTCCAAGCTCCTGTATAACTAGAATACATAAATAAGGTGAGAGATACACTGTTCCAGCTAGAACTGGAGACAATGAGACAGCTTGGCTGGACAGAAATCAGAGGTAACCATCTACCAGAAAAGTGTGAATTATAAAAATGATAAATATTAGCATGACCAATGGACACGGACACTGGGGCAGTGGGGGCTTGTCCTGGGGGGTGGGAGTGGCTGGGGAGGGGCTGATGGGGGAAAAAGGAGTCATATGTAATACTTTAAACAAAACAAACAAAAAAATGCTATAGGACTTTAAAAAAAGATAAAAATCAGATAAATTACTCAATTATAAAATCAATTTTTAAAAAAATATTTTTATTGATTTCAGAGAGGAAGGGAGAGGGAGCGAAAGATAGAAACATCAATGATGAGAGAGAATCATTGATCAGCTCCCCCCTGCATGCCCCCCTTTGGGGATCGAGCCCGAAACCCGGGCATGTGCCCTTGACAGGAATGAAACCTGGGACCCTTCAGTCTGCTGGCCAACGCTCTAACCACAGAGCCAAACCAGCTAGGGCATAAAATTAATTTGCACTCATTTAATAGAAATATACACAACATATTTGTGCTCATTGTCTGCCTTATTTCAAAAAATATTATATGAACCTTACAAGAACTTATTTTCAATGACATAAAAGCTCTAAAGAAAGAAAGAACAAACTTGTCCAGGCAGCGAGGTAGGCGGGAGGGAATGTGGTTTGTACAGTAGAGTCAGCACTGATGGGCTCTTCCAGTCCACACCTTCAAGCAGTCATGTCCCGCTGCTGCCACCAGGCCACCTCCCTCATCCCCGGACGTGCTAGGAATAAGCTCTGGACCAGGAGCTGGGGAATGTGCACCATACCCATTCCAGCGGAGGGTGCCTTTATGGTGGCAAAGGCAACAGAAGCTAAGGGCTGTGGTTGTGATAGTGTGTTCAGTAATGACCAGTGACTATGAGAGTACTTTGAATAATGGAGCTGATACTGAACATGTCTATAAAAAAAGAAACAGCAGCATTGAGGCCCAGATTAATTTTTGCATCTAACTTATATCTAACTTAAGGAAGGTTTCAAATGAAAGCTATATATATATATATATATATGTAATTTTATTTTACTCTTTCCATCACCATTTATCTCCTCTATCCCCTCTTTCACCTCCTCCCTCTCGCCACTCCACAATTACCATATTGTTGTCCATGTCATGAGTTCTCTCTCTCTCTCTCTCTTTTTTTTTTTGTCCAATACTTTACCCTTCTCCCAACCACACCCCACCCTCCCACACACACATGCACACACACAAACACAACCAGAGCTGTCTGCTTGCTTTCTATCTATTAATCTGTCTGTATTTTGCTTAGTAGTTTAGTTTGTTCATTAAATTCCTATGGTACCTATCTTTCTCTTATTGGCTTAGGAGAACATTATGCTAAGTGGGGGAAAAACCCTTAAACGAAAACAGAGGACTCTTCAAACTAAGACTATTTTATTTATTTATGTATTTATTTTTTTATTTGCCATCTTGACCTTGTAGGTATTACAGTTACTATTGTGGGGATAAGCAATAAAAATCAATTCTGATTAGCAGATACAAAATGTAAATTAATTAAAGAGCTCTAGAGATACTGGGGTCACTCACAAAAATAAAAAAATAGACTAGAAAAGTGAGGAACCAGGTAAATAAAAAAGTCTATGTAGCCCTAACTAGTTTGGCTCAGTGGATAGAGCATCGGCCTGTGGACTGAAGGGTGCCAGGTTCGATTTCAGTCAAGGGCATGTAGCTTGGTTGCGGGCTCTCTCTCTCGTCCATGTTTCTAACTCTCTATCCCTCTCCCTTCCTCTCTGTAAAAAATCAATAAAATATATATATTTTTAAATTCTATGTAGTAGGAATTAATTCACAGCCATATTTTCCAGTTTTTTTTTTTTAAAAGCATCTAAAGTAAGTTGCAGTGAACAAAGTTAATTCCTGTGCCCATGTATGTCTAGGGATCTCCAGAAAACCCTGACAGACAGCTCTATAAAGATTATAGACAAGGAGAGAGAGGTAGTAACTAGAAAAGAAATAAAAGTGTAATTAAAAAAAAGGGAAACTCACGGACAACAATGTGGTGATTGCAGGGGGAAAGGGGATGGGTGGAGTTGGAAGAGGGGATAGGGAGGATAAATGGTGATGGGAAAAATAATAGTGGTCTAATTATAAATAAAGACATAATAGTTGTGATTATATGATATGAATAGAAAAACAAAAGCAAAAACATTCAGAAACATAAATTATTGCTTTAAATAAGTATCTCAAAAGTTATTACATGCATGTTGGGTAGACAGGAGTCATATGCAGGCTAGAGTAATTTCTGAATAATACCCAATAACATCATGTCTAAATCATCTAACTAAAGTGAGAGGGAAAGATAAGCAAGTCTGAAGACCCTATACTGTTATGAGGTTTGAGCTGCAATTTGAATTCAATCTCCTTGTCAACCAAAGCATCACATCAGAGATCCTATTGCACCATAGAAAAATTGATGTTAATACATACTATTTGAGGCATCAAAACAATTGTTTAAAATATAGAACATATGTGCTGCGTTTTGAAACAACTATTTTGAATGATACTTAAGCAATTATTCCCTCACATATTCAAGAAATTCTGATTCAAAAAAAGGTTGTCTCACCTAGCCAGCATGGCTCAGTGATTGAGCATCGACCTGTGAACCAAGAGGTCGTAGTTCAATTCCTGACCAAGGCATATGTCCAGGTTGCAGGCTCAATCCTCAGTGTGGGGCATGCAGGAGGCAGCCGATTGAATATTCTCTTTCATCATTGATGTTTCTATCTCTCCCTCTCCCTCTCTGAAATCAATAAAAATGTGGTTTTAAAAAGTCATCTCCCATAGTTATGAATAACTGAGACAAATAATTCTATTATTGCTATATATATGTACAATACTGAAAAACTGCCATGTTAGAATCGCATAGATTGCCTATAAAAATATGATGGGTTGATAGAGCTACTCAAGCACACACATTTAAATGCAATGTGGAGAAGTCAGTGATATTTTAGCATTCTGCACTCATTAATTTTCTAACAAATTAACACATTGTAAATTTGTTAGATGTAAATGGCAATAGCTTTTGATTACATACCACTTCTGAATTAAACACTGGTTTGCTCTGCAAAGGAAAAAGGAAATAAAAGTTTACAGGTGCATTAAACATTTATCTGTGCTATTCGTATGAAGATGATCAATTTCAGGATTCTTCTGCATGCAAGTTTTATAATAGCAAAATAATTGATGCAGAACTGTTGATCTGAGCATCAGCATAACTTACTTATCAACAAGTAAACGACATGCTCTTTCCTGTTGCCCTAGCTCTCCCAGGGTCTCTGTGTATGTTAGCTGATGAGTGATTTTCAGATATTATCACAGCATCCCAAGAATCCAGTACTATAATTTCTATTGAGGAAAATCTTCACATATATATTTCAGTTAAATTAATTGTAAAAGTGGGTGTGTGTTTTCTTTCTGTAATATTTTTACATCCGTTTTCTATTAATTAAATAGCCATTGGCACCCAAAAGCTTATTTGAGTATACCTAGGTTGGGGGGGTGTCTATTCTCCTTCACGGGAAAAGTGACCTATGTGAAATTCAGTATCCTCTTTTAACCACTGCTGTAAAAGGTGCGTGTTTAAAATGCACGGGCCTGGCTCCTATTCCTTTTCATATATTAGGTTGGCAGGTCATTTTGATGTACACCAAAATCTTAAAAATTCACCCATATATGGCAAAAACCCAAATGTTACTTCCAGAGAGAAAACCTGTCAACATTGTCAGAAGTTGACTAACACAAAATCGTGATCTGCCAGAAAAAGCCCTATGTCATACATCTCTCTCTGGTGTTTTGCAGAATGACCGGCAAGCTTCTCAGAATGCCATCGGTAGGTTTTGTAGTATGACTTCTACAATACCAGAAACCTTGCTGTATTTTCCTGCACGTTTTCTCCTTCCAGGTACTATCTTCTTAAATACTCCGAATAGACATTTACACAATGTATTGGTCTGACAAAGCCTCCCCATATTTTTTTCTGCGTTTTAGCAGGATGCCCTGAGCATAATATATCTTATCGTTGCCAGATCAGACAAATCTCAGAGTACAGGAAAAACCAACTGCTTGCCCCGGTGCCGAGTAGCAAGTAAGGAGAACCAATCAGCATGAATGATGTCAATACTAAACTAAATTTAGACCTAAGCAGCCCAAGCAACTCCTTTGGCGGCCCTCATTTCCATTGATTAGAGATGTTTAAAACCTTTCATTGATTAGGGTCAAATTCCTTGAGGATAATTTTAAAATAAAATGAGAAACCATGATGTTTTTAATATGTGTTTTTGTGTCTGTTACCAAATTACAATAACTTCCTTGCTTCATTTATAAGGGGACCTCTACTTATTCACTATGAAATGAATCCTTTCCTGCCAACTCCATTAATAATGTAGTTGTTAAACCATTAATTCATCCATTAAATAAGTTATCAAATGTCCAATATTGCAGGGTCCTGTACTAGTATTTGAAGTTTTGAAGGGGGAAAAATACACTCTGTCCGTCAGGACTGCAAACATTAATACAAAACCTGACAGGAGAAAAATGACAATAAATGTTCCAACAGGCTTATGCACAAATTTCTACAAAAACATAGAAGAAGGCCATTTTGAGGAGAATAAGAAATGAATCCTACAAAAAAAAAGTCACCTGAGTTTTGGTTGGCGGTTTCTGCAGTTTCCCAGGCAAAGTGGGAACAGAAGCAGAGTAAATGTCAGGGAGAAGGAAAGACGGAAACTGGTAGAAATTCAGAGATTTTTCCAAATCTATTTTGAAGAAAACATAGACATTAGAGAATTTTAAGTAGAGAGACTAATTGGTATTATGTTTCAGAAAGATCATTCTAAGTCCTCAGTAGACAATGCACTGAATTGGCCTGGGGGTGTGAAGAGTGAGGCCCACACCAAGTCCGGGATGAAGGGATTCCCAGGAAGACACTGAGGTGAGAGATACTGAAAAATTTTGGAAGAGGTGAGGGACCAAGAGGGATTGAGAATAAATTCTAGGTTTCTCTGCTTTTGTCTGCTGTCTAGGTAATTATGATTCAAAAGTTGTAGGCTTTAAATGTGAAATAAATAAATTAAGGAAATTTGATAAAAATATAAGAACTATTTCAAACAATAACATCATTAAACTATATAATCTTAAGAAATGATTCTATTGGATTACCTAAAACTAGCCTTGGTTTTAGTTCATAAGCCAGTCTAGTCATCAGTGAACTAAGTAGATACTTAGGAATATTGATAAATCAGAGTACTACTGTCTGCTACTCATCCGAGAACCAGCAATACATCCATTAAGACCCCATTATTAAGAGCCCAGTAGGTATTCCTCATCCTCCATAAATGAATTATGAATAAAACAAAACCAAAAGCTGTTTGAGAGATAACAAGAATTAAAGAATTTGCAGCAGATGGTACCAGCTGTGCACATTTAATTCCAGCTCAAACAATCTGCCAAACAGACAGAACTGCCTCTGCATTGAAAATTGGAGCGTCTCAGAGCCAAGGAAGAAGTCAGAGTACTCTTTCTGAAATTAGTTATCAAACCTTTTACTATAATTAATGTTAGTGGACACAACACTTGCCTTTCCCTGCTTTCTTTGCACAATGTGCATTCTCTCTCTCTCTCTCTCTCTCTCTCTCTCTCTCTCTCTCTCTCTCTCTCTCTCTCTCTCCCCCCAACCCCCATAACTATATACACACCAATGTTTCCATCAATTAAAAAAAAAGAACATACTCAAAGAGTTAAATTATCAAAATGTCATATACTAGGCATTCGGTAAATGTATGATTGTATAGTATTAAAAAGGACTTATTGAAGACATTTTAAAGATACATTTTTAAATAAACCCTAACATATTTTAATATATTTATAAGGACAATAACTGTAAATAACAAAACATAAGTAAAGCAAAGTAGTATAAATGTCACAAAATAATCTATAGACTTAAAAAACGATAGGCTAAAATACCACAGGGCTGGAGAAAATAAGACCCGAATTCAGAGTTGAGATTTGGAGAGGCCAGGGAAAGATAAGCAAGTGTTAAAGGCCAAGAGAGCAATATCAGCAAAGGCTGAAATGCAGAATGCAAACACATTCATTGTGTACATGGATCCAAACGGACTCCGCAGAAAGAGGGAACATCCCTGAGTGGGCCTGGCTGTGAGCGTTAAGACCATCAGTTGCTCTGGAAGATAATGATAATGAAGAGACAAGAAGGTATTTTGAGAAGATCAGAGCCATGATAAAATGATTACACATAGTATATGATAGAACGGAGGAGAAGCTGCAAGCCTGAAGACAGTCAGAGAAACTTGGAACTAACGTATGCCTGAGATCAGTATTACCTAGCTCAGGTGATGGCAGTAGAATAGATTAAAAGATACACAGTAGAGTTGAAGATAAAGGAGATATTTTCATCTATCCGTGTTCAATTCTATTGCAAATATGAGAAGAACAGAGGTGCAAAAATGAGGTTTTGACTCAGTAGTTGTGATGAAAAAGGGAGTAATTACAGAGAAGTTCAATCAGAAGAAGCAAGTTTGGTGAAGGAGTGCATGAGAGAAGATGAGTGCAGCATTACTACCGTGAGTCTGAGATTTTAGGAAGATAATAAAATGTGCAGCCAGGACTCACGCTAGGGCTTGAGAGTCCTGGATCAGACTCAGATATTTGTGTAAAACTCATTCTAAAAGATGTAAGAGCCAAAGGAAGACATAACTGTTCTTGCAATAAAGGAATATGAATAATAATTTACGAAGTCTCAAAATATTCCAGTGAAGAATGCTCCAAATTTAAGGTGGAGTAGAAAGAAGAACCCATCATCAAATGAAATCCAGTAGCCATGTTCATAAGATGAATGTCTTGGCAATTTCAGGTACTGTGGTTTTTTAGGGCTGCCATCACAAATACTACAAACGTGGTGCCTTAAAACAATAGGAATTTATTCTCGCACAGTGTAAAGTCAAGATGCTGGCAGGTTGGATTTCTTTGGGAGGCTCTCAGGGAGAATTCATTCCCTGCTCCTTTCCTAAATCCTGGTGACTGCCAGCACTCTTTGGTGTTTCTTGGTCGATTCATTATTCCAATTTTTGCTTCCTTTTTCCCATTGTCTCCTCTTTTGTGTCTCTGTGTCTAAGTCTCTCTCTTTTTTAAAGACACATCGTTGGATTTAGGGTCCACTGTAATCCAGTGTGACCTCATCTCAAGGTTCTTATTTTACTTATCTTAGTTATATCTGCAGAGACTCTTTGAAAAAGAAAAAATAAGGTCACATTCACAGGTTCCAGGGGTTAGGATGTGGAAATACCATTTTTATTTTTTTGGGCCACACTATTCAACCGAAATTAGAGGTACTATGAAAAGGAATGGAGTGATAAGGTAATTTCTTACGCTATCACAACTGTTGAGTGAATTACTAAAATTCTGTGAAGTAAGCAGTTATTCTCATTTTGCAGATGAAAAATTAAGTGATAGCTCATTTACCCTAAGGGCATTTCAATACCAGTTTGTTTGTTTTTTTTTATCTTGAAGACATCACTGCATATTGACCCAGACTCAGAAAAGCATTGATTTTATTGCTTTTCCTTTGGAAAGGAAGAATTTGTGTTCATCTGTCACATCCGTTCTCCTCACTATCTTCTCATCACTTGAGTGAGCAAGCTTTCCAACCAGGCATAGAGTTATTTGTTTTGTCATTATTGCTGCTTGCTGATTGGAATTTGCTTGTTTGTTTGCTTTTATTTCGAAAAGGGCAAAGCTAATTGGGAAAAATAAAGAACAAGATTCATTTTGTCCCAGGAGAAACACCCTCTAAAACTTTTAAATGGACAAATTGAGTTATTATGATATTGTAATTAAGGGATAGCTTAACCTCCTAAGAAATCGTATGACTATTATATCTGTATAGACATATTATGTAATGCATTCAATCCGTGGTTCATTCGTGCCTACCTAAACAGGTGAAATCTCCCAAAATTCAGATTGGTATTCATATACTGGATAATGAGGTAAATTATGCATTTTCAAATATAGCATTTGTTCAGTGTTTCTATAAGCAAAGAAAAAATATTCTGGGTCTAATCAGTCTATATAAACTGATTCAGATTATATATTGATATTATGTTGTATAGTTTATGTATTACATATTACACTTATAGTATCTTATATCATTTAAAAATTATTGAACCTCCTTTAGTGTGTTTATAATAAATGCCTGAGGACTCCAATCAACTAAAAAGCTAAATTGATTCTTTTTTATAAATCACTGCAATACAAAATACCAAAACAAATTGATTTGCTTATTCAATGAAACAATTCATTGACTGAGCTGCTTAAAAAATGTGCCACTGGAGGTTTACTTGAACTGACCAATCATTAAGGTCCATTAAAGAAAAAAATGTGGGAATTATTGGCAGGGACTCATTACTTCCCATTTCACACTTCTCTCTGACTAACTTTTATCTTTCTGGCCTCATCTCCCATATCTTTTCTAAAAGTATCACTTCACCTAATTGACTAAATCCTAACTATGTTTATAGCATATAAAATTTGCTTATATTTCTGGGAGACAACCTCCCCTCCAATGTTCCTGTCAAATATTCCTAGATGTTCTAGAAAGGCTCAAATGTATATCTCTTCCTTGAATTTTCTTTCAATTCCCCCAGCTATAATCTCCCAACATCTTAGCATTTTACAGGTATTCTTCTAAAGTGGTTATACTGTATTGACATTCACTATTTACTTGAAAATATATTCTATCCATCCTATTACATTTTAAGCTCCTTGAGGATAATGTGTAATTCTTGTTTATGTTTCCTTGCAATAGGAGCTCAAAATGATTTCTCAAATAAATGAATGAACACACCGATGAAAATGGTACCTGTGACATAAAGAGTAAAGATGAAATTGATCCCTGCCCATGTGGGACAGATATTTGTACTTACAACCCAAATTGGATTATGTGCAGCTAAACCAAAATCAGCTGCATTGATTTTCTTCTCTTTGGTGGCCACAATGATCATTCTAAGCAAAAGTAAATGTTATCTCTGAAGAAAGAATGCTTATAGTATTTGGCTTCCTGTACTCTTATTATAGGAAATATTTCAACATTTGTTCATTTTAGATAAATTTGGAAAACCAATGAAATAACAGTTGTTTGTGATCATTGGGGAAGTTTAAACATTGGGACAAATTATGCAGTAATGGATATTCATTCTCTTAATATGGTTCAGCCACAAGCACATGTATGGACTTAAATGGATTATAGACTTCAAATTTATGAGTTTTTTAAATCAACTTCTGAGGTTATGATCAATTATAATTTGCAAATAAATGCTCACAACAAAATGTTAGTGTTTAGACTCTTCAAGAAACTCCACAAACTTATGTTTAAATAGGTAAATGAAATAAAACGTAAGATCTCACACATGCTACCTAATCTATGAGAGACTAGAAAGCTGCAAAATAAAATGTATTGGGGTTTTACTATATTCTGGATATTTATCTCATGAATTTATAATCAAGTTTGAAGATCAGCAGAGAATATGTGGATAAGGATAAAGTCAGAGTGTTAATCTATAGGAGATAACAATGAATTCATTGGCAGATAAGTTCAGGGCATGAAATAAAATATGCATTTTTATAGTAATTTTGATAATTTTGGTGTCTTTCAAAATCCACTCTATTTATGTTCTCTAAATATGTACATATCCTCAAGTGCATTTGAGGCTGATGCCGCATATCTATATTAGAGTTTAGAGAGGGATGATTAAAAGATCTGCTACACCGGGAAATTGAGATTTATTCAGATCATGACAGCAAAACAACTTTATTACTTACGAAAAGACCTGGATTATCTTTATTATTCATGGAAGCTACCATTTGCTTAACTTTTTATTTATTTCTATTCCTCTACACAGAGACAAATGATATAGGCCTAGTGGTAACAGTAGAGTGAAATACACCTCAAGACAAACAGAAAACTCTTTAAACATTTTCTCAATTCTTATCTCTTTTCTTTTAGGATTATTACCCACATGTGCCCCAACTAGTCACCATGTTTCTCTTCTTTTTTTTATATAAATCTTTATTGTTCAGATTATTACAGTTGTTCCTCTCCCCCCGCCCCCATAGCTTTCCTCCACCCAGTTTCCACCCCACACCATGCCCTTACCGCCCCTCCCCACTATCCTCATCCATAGGTGTACGATTTTTGTCCAGTCTCTTCCCGCATCCCCACACCCTTTCCCCCTGACAATTGTCAGTCCACTCCCTTTCTATGTCCCTGATTCTATTATATTCACCAAATTATTCTGTTCATCAGACTTTTTATTCACTTGATTTTTAGATTTACTTGTTGATATATATCTATTTGTTGTTCATAATTTTTATCTTTACCTTTTTCTTCTTCTTCCTCTTAAAGAATACCTTTCAGCATTTCATATAATACTGGTTTGGTGGTGATGAACTCCTTTAGCTTTTCCTTATCTGTGAAGCTCCTTATCTGCCCTTCAATTCTGAATGATAGCTTTGCTGGGTAGAGTAATCTTGATTGTAGGTTCTTGCTATTCATCACTTTGAATATTTCTTGCCACTCCCATCTGGCCTGCATAGTTTCTGTTGAGAAATCAGCTGACAATCTTATGGGTGCTCCCTTGTAGGTAATTAACTGTTTTTGTCTTGCTGCTTTTAACATTTTCTCTTTGTCTTTTGCTCTTGGCATTTTAATTATGATGTGTCTTGGTGTGGTCCTCTTTGGATTCCTTTTGTTTGGGGTTCTGTGTGCTTCCTGGACTTGTAAGTCTATTTCTTTCACCAGGTGGGGGAAGGTTTCAGTCATTATTTCTTCAAATAGGTTTTCAGTATCTTGTTCTCTCTCTTCTTCTGGCACCCCCATAATTCTGATGTTGGTATGCTTGAAGTTGTCCCAGAGGCTCCTTACACTATCTTAATATTTTTGGATTCTTTTTTCTTTTTTCTTTTCTGGTTGGGTATTTTTTGCTTCTTTGTATTTCAAATCTTTGACTTGATTCTTGCTATCCTCTAGTCTTCTGTCAGTGTATGCTTAATTTCTAGTTGGTCCTTTTTCATATCCTTGAGAGTCTCACTAAATTTATCGGCCTTTCCTAGAAAATTCTTGAAAAACCTTATAACTGTGGTTTTGAACTCTATACTTTGAACTCTATAGTTTTGAACTCCAGTAGTTTGCTTTCCTCCATTTCTTTCATTTGTGACCTGTTTCTTTGTCTCTGCATTTTGGCTGCTTCCCTCTGTTGATAGAGTGGCTTTGTGTGCTAGGTGTCCTATAGGGCCCAGTGGCTCAGCCACCCCAATTACCTGGTGCACCCCTTTGTGGGCTGTGTGCACAGTCTTGTTGTACTTAAGCCTTGATTGTTGTTGGTATCACTGAGAGGAATTGACCTCCAGGCCAATTGGCTGTGAGGATCAGCTGTGTCTACGATGAGAGAACTTCTGTGCTGGAGACACCCTTATGAGGCAAGCCTTGCTTCAGTGGGGCTTTGGTGCTCACTGAGTCTGCCCCCTGAGTGTGTCCCTTATGGATATGAGGAGTTGTAATCTGGATGGTCCTACTTTGACCCCTCAGTACACTGGCTCTTGGATCTCCAAGGAGGTGCTAATTTAGCCTCTGCCTGAGGCCACCCAGCAGAAGCTACGGAAAGATCTGCAGATTCCTCTTCTTTGTTTGGGTTTTGGAGGTGCCCAGATGAGGCCCAGCTATGAAGCAATGCAAGCTGCTATGGGGCCTTGGGCCTTCTTTTGGTTATTCTGGATCTCTCTGACTCAGCTGCAGTTTGTTAGGAAAGTTTAGATTTCAAAGGACCAGGCCATTCATATGCAAAAGCCTCTGTGCACAGCTTAGATGGGGTGGAGTCTCAGGGTGGAGCAAACAGCAATGGCTTCCCATCAGCCCTGCCCTAAGAGGCCCTCGGGTCTCAGTGTCCCTTGGTAATTGCTGCAAGCACCTCTGAGAGGAAGCCACCCTCGAGTTCTGCCCGCTGCCAGACAGTCCAATTTCTCCCTGTATGAGTCTGGGTCCCCAGAGTCTCGCCCAGAACTGGAGTTCAGTGTAGTCAGGAGCTTGTGTCTCCCTGTGGATTGAAAAAGCCAGTCACGTACTCAGTTGCCAGCCCTCTCCGTGCATGCGCCTCCCTAACTCTGCACTTTACTTCTGCAGCTCCTCTGAGTCTCAGTGTGCTTTACTCTTCCCTTCTAGTTGTAGACTTTCCATTTAGCCAGCCTTCCTGTGGTTCTGGATGATGTCCATTTTGTCTTTTAATTGTAGTTTTGAAGTGGTTGTGCGAGGCAGCAAGTTCAGGTGTTTACCTATGCCGCCATCTTGGTTTCTTCTCATGTTTCTCTTCTTTCAGTTGAAATGTACTCATATCACTGACAGTAAACTTGCTATATATTGTATACTATATAGTATATATTTAAAAGGCACTAGTTAATAAAATTTCAATGTTAATGTACTAAATTTATTATGTATGTTGCTCATGTCAAAAATAAGTTTTTGTGTGTGGGTTGTTGTGGGTTTTTTTGAATCAAAGTATGATTTATTTACATGAATACAGCAATACTGTTTTCAGTTGTAAGATTTTTTCCATTCTCCCATTCTTAATAGACAATTATTACCCTTATGTAATATAGAAACTTTATTCTCTGATTTTCTTAATGTTGTTAATGCTTAAAAATTCTGGAATGCCTGCTAAGCCTCACTATTCACGAAATTCAGAGGAGTCAGGATATAAGAACGCCTGGGAAGGCACACTTAGTAGCATTTCCAAGAGCCTGTCTCCATCTTTCAACAATGCTTCCTGATTAACAATGGGACACATACTTTTATCCACCTCATAATTGATCTTCTTAAATATGATTGTTTTAAAAAAAGTTGCTTTATCATGAATATTAGAGCTCTTTCTTTTCTCCTCACCCGAATAGGAACTATTGCAAATCAAGGAAAACTTACAGACTTGAATTAGAATTCTCTCATTATTCAACTTTTACCTTCCAATATTTTATTTCCCAGGAGTTAGAGAGGTCAGAAAAGATAGCTCCAAGAATGGACATTTAAAGAAAAATGAGGAAATAAGCTCCTCTTTTTCTCCCACTCTCCAGCAACAAATTCTATATTTAAAAAAAAAAAAAAGCAAACAAAGGGGGAAAAGCCTGCTTGATTATTTGTAGATCATTCAAATTTTTAGTTTACTCTAACTAGATTTCCCCCACAGACTCACAATTTTGAATTTGAGCCTTTTAATTGAAAAGTGTATCTCTATAATCATTGGGCATTCAGTTCTAAAAGGCAGCAATGTTTCTATAACAAAATAAATACTGCATTGGACAATAATACACATGGAAACTTGTATCTCTGTGACATCAGTTAAGAAACACACACACACACACACACACACACACACACACACACACACACACAAACCCCAACACTTCCTAAGTTCCTGACTCTGTCAAAAGGATATACACTTCTTTTAAAAATTAAAAGTAACCCTTTCTCAAGTCTTTGTTGCTTTTTTCTCAGTGTTCTCACTCTGCTTTGCTCATTTCTCTGTGATGCGGCCCCTGTAATGCTAAACCAGAGTAAATACATAGAGAGGATCAAGTTTAATATAGAGCAGTTTTTAAAAGGTGCTTATTTTCTCCCTTTCAAGAGCCATCTGAGCCCTTTTTAAAGATCATGCTTAATGATATTACGTAAGTATTTTGGGCAAAACTGAAAAGGAATAGAAATCTGGCACTTAAAAACCCTGCCTGCCCTGACAGGTTTGGCTCAGTGGATAGAGCGGCGGCCTGTGGACTGAAGGGTCCCAGGTTTGATTCCGGTCAAGGGCATGTACCTTGGTTGCAGGCACATCCCCAGTAGGAGGTGTGCAAGAGGCAGCTGATCGATGTTTCTCTCCCATTGATGTTTCTAACTCTCTATCCTTCTCCCTTCCTCTCTGTAAAAAATCAATAAATATATTTTTTTTTTAAAAATCCTGTCCATTTCTGATCTAGAGTCTTTTAAAAAGCTATCAAGGGTAGTTAATCATTGTGATTGGCTTAATGGTCCTTGCCAAGTCACTGTTTTCCTTGACCTGTATATAAGATCAATAGGTTGCAAGTAGAAAAAGAGAGAGACAGAGAGAGAGAGAGGGAGGGGGGGGGGGGAAGGGGATGGTGGCAGTAGTAACTGGCAAATATAAACAAAAAGTTCTCTCTTTATATGTCTACATACATATTTTAAACTTGATCACCTTCAGATTATCTTATAAATCTTTGTTTTTCTATGATTATACAGATAAATGTACTATAACAATTATATTTTTGTTACTAGCCTATTTTAGAACAATCATCTTTGGGAGCTAGCATAGTAAGAGCAAGAGTGTGCAAGCATACTGACCCAGAAATTGGACAACAGTGGTTCATATTTACTCTTAGACATATTACCTTGGGTAAAGCAAGACAGTTAACATCCTTGTGTATCAATTTCTTCACCTATAAAATGAGGATAATGGTAGAACTTGTCTCAGCAAGTTGTATTGAGATTGAATAACACATGCCAGGTAAACATAACACAATGTCAGGCACACAGGAAGCACTTAATGTTTGCTATTATGTTAGCTATTTTTTTATCTTCTCTTTCTAAAAGTCCTAAATAAATGGGTGCACACCTGTGCTGTTTCCCTACAGATCAGATGACATAGATGATTTCTACCTCCTAAATGTTGACACTGTACTTTTCCTTCTAGAGAAAGTGAGGAGGGTTTCTCATGCAGGATTCTGGCTGATAGTGTTATGTTTCTGCAATAGCTTTGGAAATGCTCCCTTGAAGAGGAATCGATTTAGCTTAAAAGACAAGAATGCGATCCAGCACTAAATGTATTGGATTAAATGGCCATGCTCCTGATGACGACCTTGGATAAACACTTGATTTCTCTGTGCCTTAACTTTTCCCATCTGTACAATAGGATTTTCCACTCAGTCTCAGGAGCTGGAAGGTGCGAGAAAGGAAAATGTGATTTATTATGAGCTAGAGAAACTAGAAACTATAGTATTGTTCAATGTCTTACAAACTAGTAGATAGATCTTTTCACAACTTCACTTTAAAATGATAGGCAGGATTCATTTAGGAAAAGATAACTGGATTACAGAATTAGCACGTTTGAAAAGAAATATCAGCAATTGGTATCTTGTAGTAGTCATGATAGTCCCACAGTCAAAGTTTATTTTTTTTCCACAATAATTCCTATTAAAATATTCCTGACTTTTGAGCAATAAAGATTTTTGGTGTTTTTTGTTTGTTTAAAGTCCTCCTCTCTTTAAATAATCCTGTGTTCATGTAAATTACATATACCCAAGAGTTTTTTTTTCTCCTTTGGGTGAAAAGTGAATCAGTCGAGGTGACTAACTCTGCACACCTGGTAAGGAGGGCTTTGTCCAGCGTCCTCATTAAGTCCAAGGACCTGTTTGCCTCTAAGTCCTTGTTCAGCCCAGCAAAAGCAACAGCAGCGGCAACACACCCTGACATCTGGACTGTAATCAAAGCCAGAGCTGCCACTAAGGTGGTTGATCAGGCTACTGATGTTTGCAGTGCTGACCCTCCCAAATCACCATTTAGTCCCAAGCCTGTGGCCCACTCCCCTGAGCGATGTGCATATGCGACCTAAGTAGGAAGCCCCGCTGGGAAGGAGCTGTTTTCTGCCACACCGTCCTGAAGGTTCCTCTCCCTCTGTAAGGAGGTCAGCGGGCGTCTGCAGCTTTTACCTCTAGGTAAGGCTCCCTCCCCAGGACAGAAATCCTGCGCGCGCGCGCGCGCGCGCGCACACACACACGACACACACACATACACACACACGAGAACATACCCGAGTGCACACACACGTACTGCACGCACACACACAGGAAAACACCCACGCATAGAAAATCGCACCTTCCATCATCTTCCATAAACACTCACTCTTACCCTTTACTACAGTACAAAGCGCGCATGTACACACACACACACACACACACACTCACACTCACACTCAATCCCTGGGAGAATCAGAAAAACGCCACGTATCCGGAGAGCTCAGAATCCCTCCTATGCTGCACATTGAACCCACTCACCACGCACGCCTTACAGGCGGCTCGCTCGCAGCGTGCCCACTTCCCAGAGCCTAACTCCCTTCCCAGGCAACCGCCTTGCTCCCCTGAGCCGCCAGCTCCACCCAGGAGCCCAGGGACCAAAGCTGGCCAGGGCATGCTTGTGGTGTATGGGACGGGAGCCATCGTTTGTAGGCAGTGTGGGGAGCGAAGACTCAAACTGGACAGTGCTCTGCATAAGTCCTGTAGACAGATGCCCATCTCCCTGATTGCCTTCAGCATGCAAATGGAGCCAGAAGCCCTCACAATGATCTATTCCAGAACCAGCCCGGTCGCCCTCCCCTCTTCTGAGATGGAATCAGATCCCCGATCGCCAATCAGGCGCCTAGTCTAAGGGACTTGTTGGCTGTAAGATCTAAGACAGCTCGGGGGGGGCGGGGGGCGAGGGGGAAATTAGGAAATTGACACCGCAACAAAGCACGCCGGGCTCGGGACACAGCTCTCCCACACCAGGGGATGAGGGAAAAGGGGTCCCTTAGAGATGGGAGAGAAGCCGGCGAGTGAACCATGGCCAGTAGATGGCGCGAGAACTCTTCCCTTGTCCAATCTTAACCCTTGCGTGGCGTGTGGGGTTGCCAAGTCCTGCCGTTTAGATAGATGCATGCATTTCCCGTTTTGAAAGAAACCTTCCATTTACATATTTGGGGCCGACTCAGAATTCAGACAAATGGGTCCGTCCTAGATAAACTATCAGAGATAAAGTAGTTTAACTGCAGCACACATCAGCTGAAGAGGCGGTAGGGACAAGGAAAGGGCGAACTATTTGGGGAAATGACTCTTGACTCCCTCCCCACCCCATCCCACCCCACCCCCGGCCTGGTCTCCGAAGAAATCGGTTTACGGAATCATGAAAAGCCTTTTTCCCGGTTTACGCGTAAGCATTTGAATATGGAAATGCGTGTGTGCAAATAAATTCTCCTCCGTGCTCTCCCCTTTCAATTCAATCACAGGATAATAAATGCGAGGCGCCTGCCCGAATTATGCTGCAACTACAGTAGTAACACATGTCCCATTGTAACGCGTGGGCATCGATGGAGCCCGATGCCTTCTCATCACGGTTTCCCCCAAAGCAACACAGATCCTCCGATCAAAATAGTCCTTTAACACGCTTCTCTAGTCACCGGCTGCAATGGAGAGCTCGCTAACATAATATTTCTGGGGCTGCTTTCACAGGCAGCATCGATCTATTCGGGGGAGGGGGGAAAAAAAAGACACACCACCAAGCCCCCTGAATTCCAAACATTGTGGGGAGTTTGTCGGAGAGCGGGGCTGGGCTTTAAGAGGCTCACTAGTGGTGTCTGGTGGTTCCTACAAGGAGCTAGAATTGAGGTGGATTTCGGTGGAGGGGAAAAAACGCGCAAGGGAAAGACAGAATCCAGAGTACGGAGACTTTGTGCCCCCGTTGGAGAGATGGTTGAGTCCTCGTCAAGGTTGCTGTGGTATCCCAGAAACACCATTCACTCCGAGCTGTGACCGCGCACCACCAACAGCAACAACTCCACTGCGCCGGGCTGAGGAGCGGGCTGAGGAGCTCCCGAACAACATGAAAGGGATCCGCACCGGGGAAAGCCGAGCAAAGGAATCCAGACCCCTGGAGCCTGGCAAGAGAAGATGCGCTAAATGTGGCCGCCTCGACTTCATCCTGATGAAGAACATGGGGATTAAAAGTGGATTTACGTTTTGGAACCTCGTCTTTTTATTGACGGTGTCTTGTGTGAAAGGTAGGTCTGCGCTTTTTTTTTTTTTTTTTTAATTTTTTATTTAGGGGGGAGGGGGTCCCGTCTGTTTTGGATGGAGGTGAGCTGACTCTTCACCAGAGAGAGGCTGGTAGGTTACTTTGTAATTTGCACAGATAAAATAATCGTAATAATACTGAAGAAGGAGTTGATTCACAGCTCTCTCTCTCCCCCCCCCCTCCCTTCTCGGATAGGAAATGCATTTTGCTTGCCAGATTTGGCGTTCAATGCAGTGATTGAGCTTGTGCTCAATAAATATTCTTGCAGTATGCTCAAACGAATACGTGAGTTGGTTCTTATAGTCTCTCTAACTAGTGGATGTCCAGGCAGAATTCCTCTGCAAGACTTTTCTTGGTGGTGGGGATTACCTTGATTTCTAGTCAAACCAGTCAGGTTTGATGCCTGGGTTGGAGTATTTTATATTAAAGACAGTCCGGTAAATGCCTTTTGTAACCCTTTCCGGTAGGAAAGTTACCGACATGCTAGGAATGTGGTGGTTTTAAATGCATTCGGGCACAGGGGTCTTCCAAGCATCCCCCCACCCACATAAATATCTTCATGTACATGTGAACAAATTCTAGGTGGGCTCTTATCCGTTGGTACATGTAGGGGAGCGTAGCTTCTCTGAGTCCTGTGGTGGAGGTTTGGCTTACCATGAGGCTTTAAAAAGGGTCGGAGACACCTTGAAGTATAAAGATCCACCCTTGGGGATGAATGAAGGTAGGAGGAAAGTCATTAGCTGACGAGCAAAAAGAAAATCCCCAGCAAGTCTCAGGGTTCAGACAGGTAGAGTGAGTGTCACATGCACAGACAAGGGGAGGTGGTGGGTAGGATGTACAATGTATTCCTAAACAGGAAGGCAAGGGGGACAGTCAGGATCACTGGAAGGAGAACTGTCCTGGGGAGGGGGGGGCGGGGGGCGATACAGATGCCCAGCTCTATTCCACAACTTATGCTGCACCCCGCTACCCATTAATCGCTGCAAAGAATACTCCGGGGGTGTTTATGACTCATGCCATCATTTTTGAACAATCACCTCCCCATCCTCATGACAGCTCTAATCGACACGATGGATCTTGCTTTCAGTGAAGCTAGTTTCAAATCCTGGGCGTCTGTGTGTCACGGGGAGGTGTAGGTGGTGTGTGTGTGTGTGTGTGTGTGTGTGTGTGTCGGCAGGGGGAGGGGGCGGGGGTGTCTTGGCCCAGGCGCGCCAAGGCTGTCAACACAAACTGGCCGCTTCTTCCTTTGTGGAGGAGCGCCTCTCCGAGCCGCAATCCGCCGAGTCTCTATGAAACAGTTTATTGTCCAGCTTGCAGCTGGCTGTCCCCCCACCGAAGGCAGCCCATTTGCATTCAGTGGAAATGATAACTCATGTTTTGGGTGGAGGGGTTACCTCTCCCTCTATTAGGACCAATGATGGGTGGTGGCACGTCTCGAATTTTAATTTACATCTCGAAATGCCCAGAAGTCGCCCTAGTCTCTTCGGCAGCAACAGCCCTGCCAGCTCCACCTGCTCCTCCAAGCTCCATTCCCTCCCCTCCACCCCCAGCGCCTGGAACCCCAGCGCAGCTCTGCGCCCCACCGTGTGTTCTAAGCTGCGTAACTACCCTGACGAGTGCACAGAACGCGTCTCGGGCTGCTGGCCCGGGGGGGGGGGGGGGGGGGGGCTCGTCGCCGGCTCCAAGTGCGGGGAGCCTCGCGTGTATGCTTCGTTCGCCTGCCGCTGGGAGTCCTCGGTTAATGGATGGCCCTGGGGCTGCCTGCTAGACGCGCGATCGGCGTGGGGGAGGCGCCGGGAGCCAGCCACAGCGCCGCGCAGGGAAAATGTGGGGGAGGCTCCTGCCGGAGGATGACCCGGGGTTAAGCGCGAGTTTTCAAGTGATACCTGTTGAGCCAAAACGCATTCAGGGGGCAGGTAGGGAGGGGGGGGGGGTCTCCGACGCAGAGACAGCACGCCCGCCCCACGAACACCGAGCCTCGCCGCCTGCAATCCCTGCCCAGCTGCGCGCACCCCCGCCTGTGCCCAGTAAGGCGTGCCTGTGCAGAGGAAGGGCGCCTTCGTTTGCTTTCCATGGCACCGGAAACGGGACCCCCTCTCCTCTACTTGCAACTTTGTGTTAAGCTCACGCATGGGTCACCACCAAGGATGTTTCGGTCTGGGGACCCTGGGAGAAAAGTAGTGTGTCACACTCTGCTTTGGCCCGGTCCAGAACCCAGGTTCTAAGGGCCGTGTAAAAAACGTGCGTAATGGTAGTGAGGCCCTTGAGTGTCACTTCTCTGCCACTTGGAAGCACCTCCTCTATTTCACGGCTTGGAACGCTGTCCTCAAATTCTGAGGAACAAACGTAGGCTGTAGGCTCTAGACCTGCTCCCTAAGGTCTGGTGGGGCCAATGTGGACAGTTGCTTGCTGCTGCTCCTTCCCTCTCTCCCCATTTTATTTCCATTTCACCCGAGTCTCCAGGCTTTCCTAAAAAATGGCATAAGCGCTGCTTGCCCTCATGTCTGTGCCCGCTTTTGTCTTGAACTTGGGTTCTTCTGGACTCGCCGGCCCCCGGGAAAGCTCTGAACGGGCGTCGTGGGACAGGCTTGGCAGGTCCCACCCACGCTGGCTCCAGGGCGCAGAAGTTCAGGGGGCGCAGTTTTCCAAGTGAGCAGCTCCGCCTCGAGATTCCCACCTGGGGTCCGCCCTCTCCAGCCCCCCACCTTTTCCCCTCTGCCTGCCACAGCAAAGACAAAGGGGCTCCGTGGGAGGAATCGCCTCAGAATAGAAGGCCCTAGGTAGTAGGCCCGAACCTCCAGAGTGGGGAGGAAGAGACAGTCAACCTTCTCTGGGTGTTTTATCTCCAGGGCCATCATCTAAATTTGCAGGGCAGCAAAGTGGGGGTGGGGGTGGGGGTGGGAGGCGCCGCCGGGCAGGGGCTGCTTAGAACTGAGGCTTGCTTGTTTCAAAGGGAAACACACAAGCACACCCCCGCGCCGGCAGAGGTGTCTGAAATGCAGCATGCAGCTGCAGCGTGTGTGCTCAGGGCTCACTCAGAGAGAGACGGTGGATCTCCAAGTCGTGCGGAAAAGTCCCGCCCACGTAAACACACACGCGTGGGGGGAGGGGGGCTTCCCCACACGCCTTTCTCCTGAGATCCCAGTGAACCGAAGGTACAGAACACACTGACCTTGGTCCACGGCAGGTGGGAGCCAGGGTGCTGGTCCCTGAAAGCCTACGCCAGGGCGTGCTTCTGGGGTTTCTCTTGGGACCCTGGACTTCCAGAAGGATCCGCGTGGTCTGGAGTCTTAGAACTCCGAGGAGGTCTTACTCCCACCACAAAGCTCTTCTGCAAGACTGGGGCTCCCTTCCTTCCCTCCCCCACCCCCCACCCCCTGTTAATCACCCCTGGAAAGGTCTTGTCTCAGGTGTCCACGTGGTGGAGGAGCTGCCTCACCTTTCACCCAGCCTAGGTGGCCCCGCCCCGCCCTCTCAGGGCTGAGCCCCTCCCATCCCCGCCCTCAAGACCAGAGTCCTGACCACACCGGCCAGAAAATTAGCTTTTCAAAGAGGGCTGGGGTGGGTTAATGTCTGTACCAAACAATAACAGCAAACAAAAGACCGCCCCCCGCCAAGCCACCACCACCAACAAAAGCCTTCCCTTGAGGTTTTGGAGACTGAGACTCCTGCTGGGAGATGACCTTTGCGTTTGAGTCAGACGTCCCTGTCTGGCCCGCGTTTGGACAGGTGTTTCTTCCTTCCATCTAGTTCCTCTGGGAGCATTAGTTCATTTCCTTTAGGAGGCCAGACTCCCCGAAATTTCCTAGGACCTCTGAGGTTGAAACTGGAGTGCCTGACTTGGATCTAGACGCGTGCCTGCAATCGTGTGTGTGTGTGTGTGTGTGTGTGTGTGTGTGTGTGTGTGTGTGTGTGTCGCTCGGAGGGGAAGGTCCACGTGGATGGACATGGAGGGGCCTTTGGGCCTCGTGAATGCGGGGAGGGCAGTCCGAGGAGAAAGCGGGTGGCAGGTAACAGTACGGTTATGTTCCCCAGACTCTGGATGGTCGGTGAGCTGCGCCACTGCTATCACCCATCTGGCCCCGGCGTCCAGGAAAGCTCCCTTTCCCCAAGCTGGCCACAGTGCTGCCCTCTCTCAGCTTCAACTCCAGCAGGCACGCGGGAGTTGGGAAACCTCCTGGGGAACAAGTAACGGGCTTGCTGATCCTCTGTGATCGCCCGCATCCCCCACCCCAGCTCCGTCGCTGAAACGCAAGCAGGGGAGCCAGTGCCAGGGTTCCAGCGCCGCAGTGGCTTAGCTGGACCCTGGAGAGGGCAGAAGAGCTGGGACGGCGCAGGGTCACCCCGGTCGCCGGTGGTCCTCTCCCAGCCGAGGGCTGAGGGCTGGGCGCGCTGGGGGACGGCAGCGCATTGCAGAATAGGAACGAAGCAGAACGCCCCAGAAAGAGAGATCCGCTCGGGCATCAGGCAGAGTCCCTGCTCCCTGAGCACGGCGCCTTCGGGGAGGCTTGGCGCTGCCGAGTAACTAAGCCAACCCAATTTGCCGCCCTGGAGAGGCTTGAACGGTACCCAGAATTCTGAGTGGAACTTGCCCTGGACAGTTACCTGGTTGAAATGGTTCTGAAATGTCATTTTTGCAGCGACATATTTTCCCGAATCTTCTGGTGTTAATGGTTTGGGGAGGGCGCGAGCGCTCCCCCCCCTTTCTCTCTCTCTCTCTATCTCTCTCTCTCTCTCTCTCACACACACACACACACACACACACACACACCAGTGGTAGCAAAAGTGTGAGCAGAAATAATTAAGGAGCACGTCTGAGCCTCTTGCAAACCCGATACCAGCTCCTTGGAGATCCTTCAAGGAGAAAGGGGGTGTAATTACTCACTATATTAAGTACTCCAGCAGCATCGACTTAGTTGCAGGAGTTATAACTGTTCATGATATTACTTAGCGTTACTATTTGTGGGGTAACTAAGCACATTTGGGGTATACATGTCTTTTCCCTGAACACACAATTTGGTGTCTACAGAAACAATGGAATAATAAAATGAAGCAGTAGCTAATGGCATCTATACACAGTTCTAAATACAGTGTAAGTAAAACTCTATTATAAGTGAGATCCGGGAAAACAAAGGGGTAAGAGAAGTAGGACATTAATAATGCCTTGTGCTTATGTGGAAACAAACACTGATGTTAAATGCTTTCTACGATCTCAAATAGTATTAAGTAAAACAGACTAAACTTCAGTTCCTTAGGCTCCAAATATACTTCTCCCTGTGTCCCAAGAGGTGACTTTCTTCTATGTATTCATCAGGGTCTCTAGAAAGCACTTCAGGATATCAAATACTTTCAATGCTTGTCCAGTTGGTAAAATACCTTAGAGGCACCCAACAATATGTCTAGCAAGGAACCTATTACTTTAGGCAACATGAATATTTGAGAAAATATGCCATCTTGCATTTTGAATTCCAATGTTTGGGAGATTAGGAGTACAATGCTTGCAAAGGAAGAGATTATGAAAAAATGTGTGAGATACAAATAAAAAAATGTAAGGCAATTTTATTTGATCTTTGTATACATTAAAACATAACTCTTGTTTCTATTCTTTCTTCCATCCCCTCTACTCATAATTTAAAGCGGTTTATAATTTCAGGATATAATTGCAGTTCTGATTGGGATTTTGGATGAGGTCTTTCTGGTAAGGATGATAGAACAGACACTATTCTTAGCAAATTCATCTCTTCTCTCAAAGTGAGTGGGTGGGTGATTCATGGCACTTTGCAGGGAGATCAATCTCCATGTGTTCAAGATTTCCTCAGAATTAGACCCTTATGAGGCTCCCGTTCTCATCAGGATTACCACTTTTACCCAAAAAATCAATTTATTGAATGTCTTCCAGTATTCCTGGTCTTAGTACTGATGGTCAACTTTCTCTCAATCCTCCCATCTTGCAGCCATGAAATGTGTCATGCCATGAGGCCCTTCATTAAACTATTTCTTGGTGCCTGTTGAGAATTCATAAGGTTTAATATTTTCTCTATAATAATGGCTTGTTGCCCACAACCCAATTTGAAATCTCCTCTAAGAAAGTCTAAATGTAGACCATTACCATATGCATCATCACATACCTTGTAATTGGATAACAGGAATATCAATGACCAGCATGTGGCATTAGATCTCACAATATTATTCTACTGGCTCTTAAGTGGTTGCTCTACAGTGATTTTCTAAATGTTCTTGAGCAAGTAGCATCCACTGGAAACAAGTTAGAAATATGAACTCTCAGATCCCCACCACAGGTCTATTGAACCAGATGTCCTGATAGTTCGGCACCGACATCGCTATTTTTAGTAAGTCATCCAAGTAATTCTGATGCACTCTAAAATTTGAGGGTCACTGGGGTAAAGTGGAAAGAGCAAGAGCTCTGGAGCCATCATGACCCTGATGTCAAATAATGATTCTCCTAGCAATTCAACTTCCTTAGCTTCATTTTCATTATCTACTTTTTTAAAAGTTTAAAATACAGTAGGACTATAAGGAGATTATAGAGGTGCCATATATAGTGCCCAACACTAGCAATTGTCAGTATTATCAAAATACATGTCCATGTGCAAAGCCAGTATGAACTCTCACACACTTTATCCCTTACACAAGCAGCCTTAACTTTTCCATAGCAGTAAATGAAAAATGCAGCATCTTCTCACTAGCTATTATTGCATGTTGGCCAAGTTCCCAGGCTGTTATTCATTTGAGAAACACTCTGAAATGTCTACTTATCACCGTTACTCGGCTACTTCAGGTGCTGGCTCTGTGAATCAAGGCCAGACCCATAGCTTCAAAATGTGACCCCTGATTCTGGGCTCATTTCATCTGTTACATTTCCATATTGATTTATTTTAATATTGATTAATTAATGCAATTACATGAACTTGTGTTATTCATCTTTTCACAGATCGTAGTGTTTACAGTGCCAGAAGGATTCTTAAATATCAGCTAGTTCCATGCTAATATTTTGATACAATAAATGCACATGCCTGGGAAGATAAGTGATTTTTACTAGGTTACAAAGATCATTAGCTCCAGCATTGAGACTAGATCATTGACATTCAATTTCATGTTCAACTCTCTTTGTACTATGCCTTATCAGTTTTACTACAGAGCTTGCTCAGATGGCACCAATGAAGAAAATCACAACAGTTAATATTTAAGTACCACATATCAATTAGTGATTATATGTTGTGTGGTCAAATTTTAAAAATGTTAACCACTTGTTTTGTAGAAGACAAAAAGAAATAATTATGTAATAAAAACAATTTCTAAAATATATAATATGTATATAAAATAAATAATCATATTTTAATCTATTTCATAGCAATGTCTATAAAAATAAAATCAATGTATTGACAGCTTTTTATGTCTCATAGAGAACTTTGAGGGATAGTACTTAGAATGAAATTCTTATTTATTTTTTCTTATAACATGGACAAATTTCGTATTTAAAAGCTTTTAAATCTTGAAAATTTGTTCTTAATTTTTTCTGCATTTTCATTATGTTTAAGTCTTATTAACATAAAATTTATTCATTCTCTGTCACCTGCATTCTCATGTGCATATTTCTCTGACATGGTCTATATAAGAAAATGCTGTCATTCAAAACTCTACCATAGGAAAAATAGTACATTATGTAAATATTAATAGCTCAAGAACAATCAATGATATTAAGGGGTTATCTTTAGTTTTATTGATATGGGAGATTTTTTCTTAACTTTCTTTAAAATATGGGAGTAAAATATCCAAAATAATGAATGATAGTAAATTTGAGGAGTTTAAATGGTCAGAATGTGATTGAAACAGAAAATTAGTGAGTTAAAAGCTGAGTTTGTAATGTTCAAGATTATGAAAGTCTTCATGTCTGCTTTATATTAGCCGATTTTAAAGGAATAGTTATGATTATATATTTTAAAGTGATTGTAAGAATTTAAAAAAATATTACATTTAAAAATATGATTAGATACCATTTTGAAAGGAAATTTATAAGTGGAAATAGATTATGCAGAAGTGGATTTATTAAAATTTATTTTTTATTGTTTTAATTATTACAAATAGTAGTACATATGTCCCCCTTTTTCCCCCCATTGATCTCCCCCCGACCTCCCCTACCCCCCAGTACATGCCTTCACCTGCCCGCCCTCCCCCCCCCCCCCCCCCGGCCCAGTGTCTTGTATCCATTGGTTATGCTTATATGCATGCATACAAGTCCTTCGGTTGGTCTCTTACAGCCCCCCCTCACCCAACCTCCCCTGTCTTCCTGATGTAGTTTGACAGTCTGTTCAATGCTTCTTTGCCTCTGTATCTTTTTCCCACCATTTCTTTCCTTTAAAAAGTTTTGCCTCTGCAGACTAGAAATAAACATATAATCACAAAACAAAACAAAAATAAATAAAAAATAAAAAATGTTCGAGTCCCAATTTCAATGTCCAACAGTTCTGAGTCCCCGTTTCAATGTCTAACAGTTCCTTATGTGTACATGTCAGCAATGATATCTGGATGGTGGGCATATGGTGGCAATGCAGGTCCGACCCTCTCTGGTTTGGTCCTAGGCACACTGCAGCGGTGCACATCTGCTGACTGTTCACGTGGCAAGGCGTTGTCAGCGTCTTCCATCTCTGGACTGGGATTTATTAAATTTTAATAACTTTTAAAAAGTAAGAGTTCCTGACATAGTTTTCTGTTATACAACCAATCCATCTGATTGACTCCAAAATGTTCAGAGGTACTTCATATAGAGAGAAGATATAAGACATTGTTATGTTTTGGGAAATAGTATCAGGACATAATTATTAGTCTTTTTTTTTTTCTTATGTGGGAAGCTGTATATTAAGCCCTTTATATTTAGTGTGTCGTTTACATCTTAAATAGTGATTCTCTCCCTCATTTTCCTGCTTAGAATTCTGTCAAGCATCTTGTGAGGTAGCTGTTAGTTCCTATGTACAGATTATTATCTCCACTTACAAATTATCCACACTTCTTGAGGCCAGAGAGGTGCATAGACTTTCCAGGATTATATGATTAGCTAGTTGTTGAGTGAAACCTGAAATGATAATATATTTATAAGTTCATAGACTTATCAAAAATTAAAGCTCTAAATGACTAAGTTACTAATGAAATCTTTTCATTTTTAAGAGAAAAATTGAGACTTCAAGAATTTAATTTAAAAGAAAGTCTAAAATTAATATTTATGTTATTTACATATCTCAGTTAACAGTGACATATAATGTCTCAGTTTTGTAATTTTTCAACATATTTTACTTGTCCTCCTTTATTCTCTAAAAGATTCTATAAAATAAATGTGAAAGATATTTTCTACTTTTATAAGCAATAGTAAGTGAAGTAAATATATAGTAATACATAAGTTAAATATGTTGATACAATACATAAAACTCTTTAGTGCATTAAGTGCAAAAAAACAATTCAACTATAACTCTTAGATTCCAACCCAGTGTCTTGAGTAAAATTAACAATTTATGAATGCAGATGAATTTATGAACTTCACATATAAAATAATACATGGGCATAAAAATTGTTTACGAGTTGTATTATGATCCTTGTAAAATAAATTTGTTCCTTTTGGTACCTTAATCTTCCATTTGATTCTGTAGAATTCTAAGGATGGGAAAGCTCTGAAAACCTATTTTTACTACCTAGACTAGTGTCAAATGGTCAGGAAATGTACATTAGATTTATTTGTGGGCCAAGGGAAGATACTTAAAAATATTCATATCCAAGTTCCATCAATACAGTCTACTTCATTCTGTAAGTACACCCTGGTAAAATGTATAGGGGTAGCTGCTTATCTTCACATAAAGAGGAAGCAGGTAAGAGAAATGAAGTGACTTGCCAAACTAGGGTGCAATCCAGTCTTTACATTTCCTGTATAGGGCACATTTCTCTTTATTGGATGCTGCCTTATGAGCCTCCTTAATTGTTCCTAATTGGTTTATGGGAGTAAAGCTTCTTGAGATGAAAGCACACTGTGCTTACCCCAAAATCTTAACCAGATTTATAGTAAAACAGTATTTCCTGAAGCAATTGTGTTAGGAGACACACACACACACACACACACACACACACACACACACACACACACGGGTAAATGAGAAACTTAATATACAATTTAAAGATTAACCTAAAAATTACATGTGAGCATTGAAATATATATCATCGTCTATAAAAAAATACATCTATTTAATAGATTACATTTTCTTGTGAACATGATAAAATGTATTTTAATATGTAACAAGAGTACTATACTTTGTCCTTTCTGAACTTCAGACACCCCCAATGTAAACTCGCCTTTTTCTTCTTGCATTATTAAAAAATTATTTTTTGTTGGTATATATTTTAGAGATGTTATTTTTACCTGCATTTAAAATTTTTAATCTGAGATATTCTAATAATACCCTCATGTACTATGTTCCTAGATCATACTTGTTACATTGAACACTTTTTTTTATGGGACATTCTTATTTTGTTAAGTGGTTTTGCACCTTACAACAGCTAGATGTAGATTTCTGCATGGTTGGCAAAAGTCAGAGATAAAGGTACATCTACAATTTGTTTCCAAGTCTATTTCCTATAATTATGAATTCCGGAAGTTTTGTAATATTGAGAATTGATTGTCAGCCAAGTTCTTTATTTTAATATTGACTCTATTTTTATAAAAATTCACTTTAGTTCATTGAAATTTTAAATCATAAATTGACTTGACATTTTGCTTTGCTGATTTTGGTGATGGGAAGGGAAGCGGATTGCTAACTAAAATACATTTTTTAAGCTTGTTCACATTCCCATTAACTGCTTGTTTCATAGTTACTTAATAAAAATATCATCTGTGTTACTATTTTATATTATTCTAATTTCTCAAATATCTATTTTGTTTTTCTATAGGGACATACCTTTTATTTATTTTTTGTTTGTTTACCCTATGAGGGTTCTCTGATTTGAAATTCTGAAGAAAGTATATTAATTTTATTTTCTCTTATCACAAAGCGGTTACCTGAGGTTTATGAACTAAGTGGATACTTTAAAAATATAAGTTTAAGCCCTAACCGGTTTGGCTCAGTGGATAGAGTGTCGGCCTACAAACTCAAGGGTCCCAGGTTCGATTCCTCAGGGCATGTACTCTGGTTTCGGGCACATCCCCAATGGGGCGTGTGCAAGAGGCAGCTGATTGATGTTTCTAACTCTATCTCCTTCTCCCTTAATCTCTGTAGAAAAATCAATAAAATATATAAATAAGTTTAAGCTGTATTTTATTATGAGTATTTTAATGTAGAGAAGTGAATATGAGTCTACTCTTTTATTCTATTAAAGCATAATAAAATACTGTTAATTTCAGGTAATTTGCAATTGTTAGAAATGACTTGGCTTTCAGTCTTTAAATTATATTCTCAGATACAAAAATTACTCTTCTGAATCTGTTATTGGACATATAATTTGAATTTCCCCCAAATGTTGGTAGTGAATTTATGCTGATCTACCTGCATGTTCTATCTAACATTGAGCTCTGTGTTGCTAAAAGCTGCATTTGCAAGATAACAGATCAGTTAGGAGAACAGACAGAATAAACACAACTGACTCTCCTGGAGATGAAACACAGGATACATTGGATTTATTGGCTCTGTGCTCTGATGGACTGAGCTATGTAGTCTAGACAAAATATTTACTCAGTGTTCACATGTATAGAGAAAACCCGATTTAAGGTTTTTTGACTAATGTCTAAATCAAAACAGCTGAACTGATTCAAATTTTTGTGTAAACAAATTTGCATCCAGGCTGCTAATTTGTGTGCCAATTTCCAGCTCCATAACTTCTAAAGATGAAAGAGATGATAAACTCTCTTAAATGAAGTTTGCAGTAGAAATGCTGACAGGCCTGTGATTGCTTGTATTTAATTCATGCTCATTGCTCTCTGCTCATGACTTAAAAAAAAAAAAAACCTTTCATCTATAAATCCTACTAGTACTTGAGTGCTTTTTCATCTGTTAAATCTTTATAAAAGAGGTCAGATAGTAACTCTTAAAATCAATTTTCTAGCAAAGTGCTAAGAAATCTTTAATTTCTGTGTTAGCTTGGCTGCATTCACTAACATATTACAGATGAAAATCAGAAATGACATTTTGAACTTAATTTTTAAGTATTACCAATATGTAAGTCCATAGAAATCAGCCATTTTTCAAGAATTTGAAGATTACTACCTATTTTTACCTGTTATTGCATCCATTATTAAAACCTCCCCATTTTATAAAGACTTCTTTCTAATTATGCAATTCTTTCAAAAGCAAAATTATCAAAGATCTCAAAAGAAATTGGAAGATGTTAGAGATGCTAGGTTATATCTTTTCCTAGTAAATACAATCTTAACTGTTTTTATTGTTTTGGTTAAAGTCAAGTTTGGTTATTATGTCTTTTATTAAAATAGTATTATCTTGAATTGAATACCGTAACTTTGACACATTTTAAGTTAGGAGCTATGAAAGATGCAGTGGTGAGTAGATTTTATGACTACAAAAAGAAATGGTGACTTATTTTATCAGTTCTGGAACTCATCAACATATTCCTTCAGACATCAATCATTTATTAAGGACCAATATGTATGTGAAGTCCTTGCTTGGACTGGGGAAGGCAGGGCCCTGACCCTATGTGGTTCAGTTGGTTAGGTGTGGTCCGATATACCTCAGGATCTTAGGGTTCAATTCCCTGTTAGGGCAGGGTGCAGGTTCTGTCCCCAGTAGTGGGTGTGCGGGAGGCAGCCTGTTAATGTGTTACTCTCACATAGATGTTTTTCTCTCTCCCTTTCCCTTCCTCTCTTTCTAAAAAATAAAAAAAGTCAATTAAAAAAATAGTATACCTAGTTACCACCCTAAAAGAAGACATAGTCTTTATTTTGAAGTAGGCGAACATAATACCAAAGCAATTTGGTGATTGTAAAATTGTTTAGTTCTTCAATGGGATTCTTTTATCATGAAATATCAGTGATATATCATCTTTATTTACATATCTTATATGGTAAATCATTATCTTACCATAGGTATGTATTAACGTTCTACAGACATTGTTTGAAACTTTGCAATGAAATGCAACATTTTGTGGTTTAATCTAATGTAATTTCCCTTGTAATTTTCCATTAAAATGTTTATTGACTCCCATCTGTTCAGCCAACTGATATTAACTAGTTTATCCAGTATTAATGATGATCCCACATGTACTTTTGTAACAGTGTTTGTACAGTTATATAATACCTTGTGATCAGCAAATTGTGCTTCTTACCCATTTTATTTTTCCATATTTGCTTCAGAACTCCTCACTTAGCTTGCTAATGCTTTTATATTAAAATTTAAATTTCTGTCCCTTCACTTAGTGACTCATATGAAATGACCTTGACTTATCAAGGTCAATACAGGCAAAGGGCCAAAAAAATAAGTAAATATAAAATATAACAGTTTCTGTTATAATCTTCTATTCCTTATTTTTGTCTTTATTGGAGACTTAAATAAGTAGATTATATTTCATTTTGTTTTTTTTAAATCTTTAATATAAAGAGCAATAGAGAATTTATGAATGGCGATAGGATGAAATACTGGCATTGTTTAATACCAATTTTGATGCATAGGAGTCAAATAGAATAATCTATCTTTACAAGGTTAGGATATGCATCGAATTTGATCTAGTATTTCATATTTATTTCATTTCCCCCACATTGATTGCTTTGATGATACATGCTATTTTAATGTTTGTACCAATACCCTACTTCATAATTTCCATCTCCTTAGTCCCTTTCACATTTCATAAAGCTTCTTCATTATCTAATGATGAGAATGTAATATTTAAGAAACCAGATTTGGTGTCTATTTATGCAACAAATGTTGAAAGATTTTTCAATTTCTAAGTCTCAAAATCTTGACTTATTCATGCAAGGCAAAAACCAAACATATCTATTATCTATGTAAATTGCTATCTTCTCTGTTTTGATTACTTCAGCAGGATGAAAAGGTAAATTCTGAAGCTTGAGATATGTTTTGGATTGTTCTACTTAACTTGGTAAAACTAAAGGAAGGAATTTCCACATGCATCATGGTGAATTTCCAACACTTTCCACAATACATAGGATTAGCTCCTTTTACTGAAACCCCAAAACGAATGCATGGGAGACAAATTTGCAGGATACGCTGATTTGTTTTCATCAACATTTCAAAACCAATGTCTAAGTTTCTTCTTTTCTTTGGCATAACAAAGAAAGTGGTCCCTTTACTTTTCACAAAGCTCATTACACAAACAAATAACCAACCCTGCACTGCCTTTCCATTTGTTTCGTCTTTTCTTCTCAACCTCCAACTCTCTTTTCCATTCAAAGTATTGCTGACAAGTTATATATATAACGACAGTGTTATAACAAGGACTCCTTGCTTATAACGAAGCAGAGAGGTTCTCAAGCTGCCTTGTTTGTTGTTAATACATAAGAGAATCTCACAGAAGTCACCTGTTATGAGAGACAGACAGCCTTGTTGAAAATTAGAAGGGGTCATAGATTGGTGATGTTTGCCTACTCAGCTAGTTCTAAGAAAGGTGTTTGGATGAAAGAGGCAACTCTGTTACATACTCTTCAAGTACTTTAAATTTCAAAATTAAATGCAGTCAAATAAATCTTGTTGATAGTGAATAAACACAATGCCCAATAAGCATATTCAGTTAATTGTATAAGCACAAATACTCACAATTTATGAATTGTCTCCTACATTTTTACTTCAACTTTTATAATGTTTCATTTTTTTAAAGTACTTATGAAAACATTTTCCTCAGTAAAATATCTCATTAGGCATTTCTACTTCAGAATCTTTACTTCTTTAATCATCTTCATGGCAGGAAAGGAAACTGATTGTCCCTGACCACTGCCTCTCATTTAGGCATCTCAACTTGGCATGATAGGTAGACTTAACTCCTTTTTAAATTTGAGGAAACAACTTAGGAGGAAATTAGCTAGCAAGTGCAGAAAATGGAGTTCAAATCCGGCTTGCCCACCTCAAAGCCTTTGCTCTCTTTATCGCATTGAAAAGGATTTAATTGACTTTGAGGGGGAAAAATTCCAGAGAGTGAGATGACTTCTTAATTTGTTCACATGTACAAGGTTATTTCTTTTCTGGAGTGAGTATTTATGAAACTAGAACAATTTATTTCATATGCTGCAAGATGAAGGGAAGGCTATAGAAACAGGAGAATTCAGAAAAGTCAGACCGGTTATGTTACCAGATGGACAGACCTCATGTCAGTGTTTGGACATACTTTATTGGATCCTTTAGTAAGCTACATATATATAATTGTACATATATGTATACATAATAGTTAGGTATCATATTTAATGCTACCTAATATTGTATATTTTTTACAAATTAAAATAGAAAGTCATACTTATAATTTTATGTATAAGGCCTTATTTCATATTTATTTATATTTTCCCTTATTTTCAACAGCCAAGACTTTATGGAAAACTTCCTATGAGTTTATTTCTTAAAAATGTAAAAGAGATGAAACATATTTCCTTAATTCATAACTACGGAGTAAAAGAGTTTGTCAAAGATCGTAAATCATCTAGCATGGGATCTCTATACCTAACTTAGTACCTTATAAACGGTATAAGTACTCCTTAAATATTAGAATTGAATTGGATTAAAGTTAATTGAATTCATTAATTTAACTTAAGTCCAACCTGCATTCAGAAAAATCAATATATATTGCCCAAATCTTGTAGTTGCATAAACTTCAAATGTTTCCAACTCTTTCAATAGTGGCTAATGATATCCAACAATTTCTAGGAAATAAAAGAATACATAAAAATTTTGTCTATCTCCTCAACATACCAAAGAATGAATTACCTTTGCTACTTTCACTTTTGAATATTTAATGCATTTCTTTTACTTGAGCAATCTGTATAAAGTTCCTTAGTCAAAATATCACTGCCTCCATTACAATCAGAATAAGAGCCCAAAGAAACACTGAGCCCTGATATATTACTGGCATCAAAAATAATTGTTCATTGTGAGACCCCTTTAGCACATATTTTCAAATAAAATGGTGAACTGGCCTGAGAAAGGAGAGATAAGTTTTATAGCAGGTTCATGATTTGAGTATTGCACCCGTGTTTGTCAGTCTGGGGGCATGAGAGACAGTGGTCCTCCAGACTGAAGAACTCTAATGTGCATCTTTTTATTTTTGTAATCTTTAGCCCAGGATGTGTTTATTGATTTTTATTTTATTTTTTAAAAATACATTTTATTGATTTTTTACAGAGAGAAAGGGAGAGGGAGTTAGAAACATCAATGAGAGAGAAACATCGATCAGCTGCCTCCTGCACACCCCCTACTGGGGATGTGCCCGCAACCCAGGTACATGCCCTTGACCGGAATCGAACCTGGGACCCTTGAGTCCGCAGGCTGACGCTCCATCCTCTGAACCAAACTGGTTAGGGCTGTTTATTGATTTTTAGCGAGAGAAGAAAAAAGGAAGAGAGATATGAAAGAGGAACACTGCTTAGTTGCCTGAGGAACACAACATGCAGGGGATCAAACTTGCACCCTAGGTATGTGCCCTGACTGAGAATCGAACCCACAGCCGTTTTGGTGTACAGACAGTGCTTCAACCAACTGAACCACCTGGCCAGGGCTGTAATCATATTTTTATTGTACCCTCTCTACATCTGCCTCCATCGTCAAGTAGAACTTTGTATGCAGGACAGTCCATTTACAAACCACCAAAGGATGCTGCTAGTAAATGTCCCATACCCCTCTGCAGCAAACATTTTAAATGTATTTCTTTGGCTTTCACAATCAAATATACTTAACCAGTTAGCTGCCATGCATCCAAACGGAAACCATCCCCACACGCCGTGATATTTTGAATTTAATTAAAAAATCAATTTGCAACGAATATTATAAAAATAAATATATTACTCACAATCCGGGTGTTCTTGAATATTTTCAGCCGAACATTCTCACTAAAAATGATTTTAAAGTCGGTCAGGGCTGCCACTTAGGGAAAACATGTCTTTTTATAGACGCGCTCGGCGTGGGGAAGGTCTGCCGCTTGCATCTGCAGACACTTACCGCGTACAATGGGTGAAATCTGACTACATGACAAGACTTTTCTTTTCAGTTTACATATATATGAGATGTTAGATCATTGTTTACTCTTCAATACAGTAGCTCCCTCTTAGCCTCAGTTTTACTTTCTATGACTTTTAGGCCCCGGTGGTCCAAAAATATTAAATAGGAAATTCCAGAAATAACCATTTATAAGTTTTAAGTAGCCTGCTCTTCCTAGCAGTGTGATGAACTCTGCCATTCCCCATTACAGCAGGGGTGCGGATAACCCCTTTGCCCAGTGTATCCATGCCACTGGGTAACCCGGTAAGCCTAGGTTGTCAGGCATACTGTTGTGCTCTCACAGTACTTGTGTTCAGGGAACCCTCATTTTACTTCACAGTGGCCCCAAAGCACAAAAATATCGATGCTGGCATTCAGATATGCCAAAGAGAAGCCATAGAATGCCTGGTGGGCATGGCAGAACGCAGTGGTTGGCTAACACTATGTCACAATGCCTTCATCATTCACCTGCCTTCCTCTCATCACATAGCATCGTGTCATCTCACTTCATCTGAGATATGGGTGAGTATGGTACATACAATAAGATGTTTTGAGAAACTGACAGAAGGAGAGCTTCATTGACATGACTTTTCTTAAAGTAGAGCGCGTGCTCGAATAGCACTCTTTCCTTCAACTTCGTTTGGATATAACGGTGATGAAAAAAAAAAAATGACTCCCAGCTGGTGCTATGTCTGTGTGGAGTTCGCATTTGCATGTTCGCTTCTATGTGTGTTTTTTTTTTGCTGGGTACTCCAGTTTCCTCCCACATCCCAAAGATGTGCACCTGGTTCCTGTGTGTGTGTGTTGTGTGTGTGTGTGTGAGTAGCCCTGTGATGAAAGGGTGTCCTCTCCAAGAGGAGTGCCTGCCTAGAACTCTGAGCAGCCAGGACAGGCTCTGGCCACTCATGACGCTGGACTTGAATAAGCAGATTGGAAAAATAATCATCTCACTTGCTTTTATTCATTTTTCTTAAATGTATAGCTCCCATTTATTTCAATGTTTGGTATTCAAAGTATGCTGGGTCTTTATTTACGAGTGTGGTGATGTGTTTGTGGACAGACCTGTGCTGCAGGAACTCAACTCCTGTTTACTAGTATATCAATTATCCGGTGGTAACATTGGTTCCATAGTTCTTCATACTGGTTGAAGGTGCAGTTTCCAAGAACCACATGATGACAGTGAGAACCTACTGTGTATTATTATAATTGTACTTTTTTATTAGTTATTGCTAATCTCTTACTGTGCCTAATTTATAAATCAAACTTTATCATAAGTATGCATGTATAGGAAAAACAGTGTATATAGGGTTGGGTACTATCTGTGGTTTTAGGCATCTACTGGGGGTCTTAGAACATATCGCTCTCAGAAAGGGGGTTTATTATATGAGGAAATTATATTTTGCCTCCCTAACAATCTAATATTTTTTCAAAAGGCCCCTGAATATCTGGCAGGCACAGTAGTTGTGGTGCTAATGTGATTCTCTAATTATCAAATGGTTGCTTATGGCCAAATCTCTGTATGAAAGCTTTTTCCCCTGTTGAAAAGCTCCAAATACACTAACCATGTGTGTTTTTTTAAAAATATTTTATTGATTTTTTACAGAGAGGAAGGGAGAGTGATAGAGTTAGAAACATCGATCAGCTGCCTCCTGTATACTCCCTACTGGGGATGTGCCTGCAACCAAGGTACATGCCCTTGACCGGAATCAAACCTGGGACCCTTCAGTCCTCAGGCCGACACTCTATCCACTGAGCCAAATCAGTTAGGGCACTAAACATGGTTTTAATTTAAATTATTGCCATTCTTCTTTGACCATTGGTGTCTTTCCTCCTTCTGTTTAATTTCCTGATACTGTCCTTGAAACAAAATTAAATTGGTTAATAACCTGTGGAGGCGGACCATAATCTCCAAAGGAAACTGTTTGCTATGATATGATCTTAGACTTCTTAGTGGTTCAGCAGTATGGGAGCAAATGGAGGAACAGCCATTCTGAACAGAATAAAATTCCATTCGTTTACACTTAACGATATAACACATAGAATTTAATGTTCTTCACCTACTATAGGTGACCATGGTACTTCATTATAGTCGTCTAAAGTATGTATATTTATTTTGCTTTCTCACTCTGTATATGCTATTTCTGCAGTGAGTTTTAAATTACTGTGTTTTTTAAAGTATATTTTTATTGATTTTAGAGAGAACGGGAGAGGGAGAGAGAGAGAGAGAGAGAGAGAGAGAGAGAGAGAGAGAGAGAGAGAGAAGCATCAATGATGAGAGAGAATCATTGCTTGGCTGCCTCCTGCATGCCCCCTACTGGGGATCGAGCCGGAAACCCAGGCATGTGCCCTTACAGGGAATCGAATCATGACCTGTTGAGCCCCACCAATCAGGCAAATTACTCTGTAGTTTCCTGGTTTAAAATATATGCCCTACCTTATTGAAATGTCATCTCTCCTCAGATACATTTCTCTAGGTGCTTTCAAGTTGAAATTAAACTCTTCTTTCCCCACATCAACCCTAAATTTTATTTGTATCAAAATTACAGCTATTACCATTATCTGCCTCATATTTAGTAATTTGTGCATATTCTATCTCCCTCATGTAACAGAGAAATATGGGAGGTCAGTGGCTGTGTACTTAGCAGTCATATATCTCCAAGGAATCTTGCACAGTTCTCCAGAGGTAGAAATTTAATAAATGTTGCTTGCTTTAAATTATACTGAAATGCAATAGAATATGAACTGACCTACCATATTCTGACATTTAAAATATTACTTTGTATACTATTATTAAAAACTAGAGGTCCGGCGCATGAAATTCGTCTGGGGGGTGTCGGGGGGGAGTGTGTTCCTCAGCCCAGCCTGCACCCTCTCCAATCTGGACCCCTCAAGGGATGTCCAACTGCCCATTTAGGCCCGATCCCAGTAGGAGCAGGCCTAAACGGACAGTCGGACATCCCTCTCACAATCCAGGACTGCTGGCTCCCAACTGCTGGCCTGCCTGCCTTCCTGATTGCCCCTAACCGCTTCTGCCTGCCAGCCTGATCACCCCCTAACCACTCCCCTGCCAGCCTGATTGATGCCTAACTGCTCCCCTGCCAGCCTGTTTGCCCCTAACTGCCCTCTCCTGCAGGCCTGGATCCCCACCCCGCAACTGCTCTCCCTTGCAGGCCTGGGTCCCCCCCAACGCCCTTCCCTGCAGGCCCGGTCACCCTCAACTTCCCTCCTCTGCCATCCTGGTCACCCCCAACTGCCCTCCTCTGCTGGCCTAATTGCCCACAACTGCCTTCCCTTGCAGGCCTGGTCTCTCCCAACTGCCCACCCCTGCTGGCCATATTGTGTCCACATGGGGGCAGCCATCTTGTGTGTTGGAGTGATGGTCAATTTGTATATTACTCTTTTATTAGATAGGATAGAGGACTGGTGCACAGGTGGGGGCCAGCTGGTTTGCCCTGAAGGGTGACCTGGATCAGGATGGGGGTTCCCTTGGGGTGTGGGGTGATCTGGGCGAGGGGCCTGTGGTGGTTTGCAGGCTGGCCACGTCCCCTGGCGACCCAAGAGGAGGCCCTGGTATCTGGGATTTATTTATTTTTTATAATTGAAACTTTGTAACCTTGAGTGGAGTCAAGCCTCCTGCTTGCTCCTTGGCTGCAGCCATTTTTGTCAGGATTTATTTATCTTCTATAATTGAAACTTTGTATCCTTGAGTGGAGTGCAGAAAGCTTGACTTCCTCCATTGCCAGGAAACTCAAGCCTCCTGCTCACTCTGTGACCGCAGCTATCTTGGTTGGGTTAATTTGCATACTTGCTCCTGATTGGCTGATGGGCATGGCTTGTGGGTGTAGCAGAGTGAATGTTAATTTGCATATTACACTTTTATTTGATAGGATTTTTTAATTGATTTCAGAGAGGAAGGGAGAGGGAGAGAGAAAGAGAGAAATATTAATGATGAGAGAGAATCATTGATCAGCTGCCTCCTGCAATGCCTCCCACTGTGGATGGAACCTGAAACCCGGACATGTGGTCTGACCAGGAATCAAACCGTGACTTTCTGGTTCATAGGTTGACACTCAACCACTGACCATGCCGGCTGGGCTATTTTTATTAATTAATAATTAATATATTAATATTTATCCTTTTTTCTATTCCCTCTAATCTTTTGTTATGTTAAACTTTAGTCCTTTATCATTTTCCATAAGTTGCCATTAAACTTGATTTTGTGCCATTTAACCTGCCCTTGTTAATGTTTTAATTTTCTTTTGCTTGTCTTTTTTAGCTGTTTTAGAATTTGCAATGTCTCTTGAAGCATTATTTCTATTTCTGAAAGTTTATGACATTGCTTTAGGTTTATTGTTTTAGAATTGAGATAGCCTATTGTATTATATCTTTTTCTCTTAGGTAGTCCCACTTCTTCAAGATGTATTATATCAGTTCACTCATAAAATCCTACTTTATGAGCTTCCTTTTTACCTTTTTGAGGTATAAAGCAATGATAGTGTTCAAGGTATCTTTGAAGTTTGCTTCCAAAACACCCTCTATCCTATTGACATTATTCTATTGACATGTCTTACCATGTCTATTGACATTATCTTTCAGATCATAAGATTCTTTTTCAACCATTATTTTCTCATTTTTTTTTAGATTTTTTTTTTTTTTTACCTATGTCTTCATTTATTATATTTAACTTGTGGAAGTTGGGACAGATATTTAAAATCCCATGCATTTTGAAAACTTTGTACCTCTATGTGACTGTTTGACTCACCAAATTGTTCCTTTCTATTGTTAAAATTTTTACTTTGCAAATTATTTTCCTCAATTTTAAACATTTAAACATGCATTTTATATTCCTTTTTTGAATCTTCTTTATTGGGCATTAGAACTTTTTGAAGGAATGAAAGTGATGTTGACAGGATTTGCTCTGAGAGACACTATTACTTGTTATGTACTATATCTACTTAAAGTTGCTTCACGAATAACTTTTTTAATTTCCTTTTTGTCTCTAGGCAGCCAGTTGTATTACTATAATTATCAAAGCTTCTTATCATAATGTGCTTTTTTATATTACCATGTAGTAGTTATATTTCTAAAGAATCAATTGTTTAAAAAATGTCTTCTTCCTTAGAGTAGGTATACAATAGACATCAACTTTTTGTCCGATTTGATACACAGGGCATTTTATGATTGTTAGCTTATCTCTTGATTCAGAAAATAATAAAGAAATCAACTAAGAGCATATGAATTCAGATATATTTAATCTGTAGAAAATATCTTTAGTAAAAATAATATGACCCTACCAATTGAATGGTTTACAATAGGCCAATCACATAGCTGAAAAAATGCTTATTTAGTTAGGGGGTTGGCCATTAATGCTCTGTTTTTATTCACTTTTTGGTTAAGTGGGAATGAAGCAGAAAGTGACAAAAGTGGTATACTCCAGCAACTTTATTGCACTACTGCTGCTTCAAATGCACAGGGGAGCTTAGGATTCTAAAAGCAGCTTTCGGTGCTCAGGTAGATGTAACATTTGAGTGATTATTTGCAAAACCGACATAGTTTATAGACATAAAATTATAATAGTTCTCTACAGAATGAATGAATCTGACATTTGTTTTAGAGATGCAATAATTTCCAATGCCAAATTTTTTACTTTAAACATTTAATAGCTTATATAGGACTGCCTAGATAAAACTGCTGTTACAATGTAATGTTATTGGCAAGCAGAATAAAATTGCTGTAAAAAATATAGCATGTAGCCTGGCCAGTGTGGCTCAGTGGTTGAGCACCCATCTATGAACCAGGAGGTCACGGTTCAGTACCCAGCCAGGGCACATGCTACTGGGTTTCCTGCTCCATCCCCAGCGGGAGGCATGCGGGGGGCAGCCAATCAATGATTCTCTCTCATCATAGATGTTTCTATCTCCATCTCCCGCTCCCTTCCTCTCTGAAATCAATGAAAATATATTTTTTAAAAAAGGAGTAAAAATGTAAACCAGGAAAATTGGTTTACAAAAATATAACATGTAGGTAGCAAAATTCTGTACACTTTTGTAGCACATCTACCACCAACAAAATCTGAAGCGGAACATTTTCAGATAGTAGGCTCCATGTTGGATTTTTCCCCCCAGTTTTTAAATTTGATCATCACTTTGCTTCAGCCACTGAAAATTAATTGTGGTAAGATTTATTTAAGCCATAAAAGGTAAAAGATTCTGATGAGTTAATTTATGTACCACACTGAACATTCCACAATAACAAAAATAATGTGTAGGACATAGTAAAAGGAGAACTAAAGTATTTGAACATATATTATGTATTTATAAGTACAGGTTTCTCCCATTGTCCAAAAGTAAAGTGTAAGCTGAAATGGCATAAAGGGAAGAAACAATTACCATTAAATTATATGGAAATACTTTTTAGTATTCCCAGAGGCCCTAAATAACCTGCCACATCATACTAAATATCTTTTAAAAAACTAAAGTGACACTGGCATACAATAAAAGTAGGGATTATATGATAAATACACAGCCTGTAAAAAGGAAAAATAATAAATGTTCAGTGTAGTTTTACTTATTAAAAAAAGATTGATTTCCCCTAGCCAATTTGGTTCAGTGGATAGAGCATCAGACTGTGGACTGAAGGGTCCCAGGTTCGATTCTGGTCAAGTCCTGATCTCCAGCCCTAGTTGGGGCTTATGTGTGAGGCAACCAGTCAATATGTTTCTCTCACATCAGTGTTTCTCTCTCTGTGTCTCTCCCTTTCCTTTCCACTCTTTCTAAAAATATCCTCGGGCGTGGATTAACAAAAACAAAACAATAGTATTTTCCCTTTAAGTATAAGTTAACAGAACACCACAATTTGTTCACCCATTAACCCGCACCTTCCGTTTTATCTATTACTGGGTGCTGAATAAAAGAGACCATTGTGCTACTAGCAGAACCAATAGTATGTTCAGCAGCTTTTAATTCTTGTAAGTTTTTTTTTTAATGCATGCAAATACATTCATGGGGATACGTTCTGAAAAATGCCTCATTAGGAGATTTCGTCGTTGTGCAAACATCATAGTGCCCTTAAACCTAGATGGTATAGCCTACCTACTACACACCTAGGCTCTATGGTATAGCCTATTGCTCCATGGCTACAAGCTGAACAGCATGTTACTGGGAAAAAACAGCATGAGATTAAGTCAAGCACAAGAGAAAATAATGCAATGAAAAGATGTGCTGAACACAAGATGTATGCAGCTGCTGCTGAGATGGCATGGCATACTGTTTTATAGCAAAAAGTTTTTAATAAGCACAAAGAATACACTTCCACATAGTGAGAAGTTTAGTATAGTAAACATAACCAGTAACAGTCCATTCATTATCATTATCAAGTATTATGTACTGTGCACACTTGTATATGCTATACTTTTTATACCACTCTCAGAGTAGGAGGCTTGTGTGTACCAAACACGCGGGGAATGTGTTACAACTGAAACAGTGGATTCATATAAACAAATTGCTTCAAAGAGACTTTTTAAAAAAAAAATAAAAAATGAATAGATTGTGAAGCAATGTTTTTTTAAAAATATTCTCATTCATGTTGACAAGCCTTGTTCACCAATTTTGAAAGACTTGATTCCACATAAAAGCAAAAGCCTATCAGTTTCACAACTAATTCTGTCCAAGATCTATAAATTCACTTAACTTTCATGTTACCTCAGTTTTATTCCATTTTCTTTCCACTTGAACAAAGCATTCTAAAACTCCAATTCATTGTCACTATTGAAGAGGCATGTTAAGTATTCAAAATACAACAGATCCCATGTGTTAGGAATGCTCCACATTACTTTCTGTCTTCTCTTTGTATTTCATTATTTTATTTATAGTAGTATGAATATTTGCCATTTCACAAGACTTAGAGTTTGGGGAATAGGAAAACTGTTAATTTTTCTATTTTGAGGGTTTCCCATCAGACCTGGTACAAAGTTGTTGCACAATAAAGCTTAGTTAACTGTACAACTATGGATTTTAAAATATTACTTTTATAATATTTTCTTTAATGCTGCAGATGAGAAGAATTTGCAGTTACAATATAATAACAAGATTTTCCTTCATTAGACTTTAAAACTAGTCTGTTTTGAAATGTCATTTGTATAGAATGCTGTCATTTTCTGTAAGGTATCATGTTAAGTGAAACCATTTAAAAATAGAATAAAATACAACTTATTTAGATTCTGTTCACCTTCAAAATAATTTCAGTTATTAAGTGGATTATATATATTTATAAAGCATATTTAAAATTGTATTTTTAAATTTGTGACCTTGCTATGTGATATGAAATTAATTTCAGTATTATTAGGATGTAATTAATACATCTAAAGTCAACCAAAGATGCATTTGTGATTAACCTAAAATGTGATAGCAATTTAATAAATATAATTTCAAAGTATCTATGGATGATTTATATGGATCAGGTTAATTACCATGTCCTATTAATTATATGTTAATTATAAATATATACTATTGTTATATATTAATCATACACCATGTTTCTTCACCTCTATTTCTGAGTACCCTGGTCCCCAAGTTGTGATTATGTGCATAAGGGAGAGAGAAACTGACTAGGTATTTTTATTTTCATTCATTTAATTATGAAAGTTAAACTATGATCTTTCATTCTTAAGTGGCCTCCCCTTGAGCTTTGGGTGTTTCAATTTATAAAATAGCAAACATTTTCATTTTAACCATAGATTAATAAAGTTTCAAGTAAGCAGTATATTTTATTTCATAAAAAGGAAACTGGTCTATGGGTTGTTGTTCTTAGAAAATTCAATTAACCTTAGCTTTCTCAACTTCCTGACTCTTCAAGTCCTCCTAGTTCAATTAATACTTCCATCTGGTGAAGAAAAGGCCAAACTGCAGACACAGAATCCCTTGAAAAAGAAACTCTTATCATCTACCATACTGCCCTAAAATTTTAAGGCCTGAGTTTATTCTTGTACAAGGATTAAAGTTGGCTCAAAGTTGTGTTTCCGTAACTGGTCCTGGCTAATAAAATATGTACAAAGATTGACTTCATAAGAATATTTTGTGACAAGTGATACTTCCCCTTATGTATAATTGCAATAAAAACATCAAGTACTCTACAGGGCTTACTTCTGTAAGCTAAATTTAATCATAACAGCAACACACAATATTTATAAAGTGTGGTATGATCACGCTTTGTCATATTAATAACTTGCCTGGGTCCATAGCTAGTAAATGGTAGACAGGATTTCAATCCATACTTTTTTTTTTAATCCTCACCCGAGGATATTGTTTCCATTGATCTTTAGAGAAAGAGTGGAAGGGAGGGAGAGGGTGAGAGAGAAAGAGAGAGAGAGAGAGAGAGAGAGACATCCATGTGAGACAGACATGTGGACTGGTTGCCTCCCACAGGCAGCCTGATTGGGATGGAACCTGCAACTGAGTATCTGCTTTTGACTGGGAATCAAACCCACCACCCTTGAGTCTGCGGGCTGGTGCTCTAACCACTAAGAAACATTGGCCAGGGCACAACATTTTTGACTTCTAAAGTCCAAAGTCATAACGATTATGCTGCAGGTAAGAAACTTTTGTAGTAGTTAGAACTTAAAAAAAAATTCTTTTCAATCATAAAACTGACCTAATACACTGAAAGGCTCTTGTTCTGAAACTGTCAGTACTATGAATATGTTGCCAATGAGGGATTAGTTCAACAGCTTAATTAATATTTTAATGAATATGATTAATTTGGAAATATGGTTTCAGTATTTCTTTTTTGTCTAGAGTGCTATAATGTCTCTGAGCAGAGGGAATGAATCATTGGTTTTAGGCTTTTACGTACTTAAGAAGCATTGTGTCCTCATTTTGAAAAAAGCTAGCTCAGCTGATTCAGTCTCACAAACCAGAGGACTTACAGAAGTTTGTGGCTTTAAAATTAGAATCCTATAAAAACCCAGAACTCATACATGCAGTGACATATATTTTTGTTCATTGAGTTCAAGAAATATAAAAGTTACTTTTCTCATGAGGGCATTGTATGTTTAAAGAAGACAATCCAGTTATTTGATATGGGGCTCAGGTCAGAAAAAGATAAGCAGCACAGAAAATGTGTTGGTGCCGCCCAAATCCTAACCTCACTGTTTCCTGGCTGAAGTTACTTTGGCGTCCATGTCTCTGGTGGGTGGGGCTGTAGCAGAGCATCGGTTGACTCCAGGTATGTGGAGTTTCGGCCACACAGCATGATTCCATACTTGACAGTCAGCAATCTCCTAAGCTAGAATGATTGTTTTTCTGACACAATTTCTTGTAACGAAATACCTGTACAGATCACTGCCCCTCTATGAGAGGTTAACAAAGGGCTCGCCTCCCACCTCACAGAATATTCTTTTTATGTTTTATACATTCAAAGTGGTCTTTCCCATAATAAAGTTCTAAAGAAAATAAGATGACAGGTGCGGATCTGATTCTGCCTGAATCCGCTGTGTGGACATCAGAGATCCTTACACTTCAGGGTCTCATTTGCCTTCTCTACAAAAGGAAGAGGTTGGACTGGATTGTTACCTGTGTAATTGGACATAGTCTACATATCTATATATATAAAAGGGTAATATGCAAAGTGTCCCCTCGGGAGTTTGATCGACCGGAAGTTCGATCGCTCGCTATGACGTGTGTTAACCACCAGGGAGTGGCACAGAATGAAGGAAGGTCCCAGCCAGCAGCTGGCAGCAGGGCAAGGGAGGTCCTGGCCAGCAGCTAGAAGGCCCCAATCGGCCCTGATCGCTGGCCAGGCCCAGGGACCTTACCCGTGCACGACTTTTGTGCACCGGGCCTCTAGTTGACTTCATAAAACCTTATGCTCTTTATTGATTAAAACTTTTAGAAAGAGATTTGTGTATGGAAAATTAAGTTTAAAAATGATAATAACAAACAGGACAATCAGAAGGAGCTGGTTATTAGGGAGAAGGACACTTCATTTTTAAAGATCGGGTTTGTGACATTTTTTCACTGACATTCAGTAAATGATAAAAAAAGTGTGTTTAGATTTCCAGGAAAACATAATAACATATGACATCTATGGAATGTGAATTATATGATTCAAAGCTCTTTTTAAAAACACCTTTATTGTTGAAAGTATTACATATGTCCCCTTTTTCCATTGACCTCTCCAAGCTCACTCCTGTCCCCTACCCCAGGCCTTCACCATCCTATTGTCTGTGTCCATGGGTTATGCATATATGCATACAAGTTCATTGACTGATCTCTTCCCACCCACCCACCCTCCCTTGCCTTCCCTCTGAGGTTTGACAGACTCTTTGATGCTTCTATTTATTTGGATCTATTTATTTGTTCAACAGTTAATGATGTTCATTAGATTCCACGTATGAGGGAGAACATGTGACACTTTCATCAGGGATATTGGCCTGTAATTCTCTTTTTTTGTAGTGCCCTTATCTGGTTTGGAGATTAGGGTAATTCTGGCTTCATAGAAAGAGCTTAAAGTGTTCATTCCTCTTGAATTTTTTGGATTAGTTTTAGGAGGATGGGTGTTAGTTCTTTGAATATTTGGTAGAACTCCCCTGTGAAGCTGTCTGGACCAGTGCTTTTTTTTGCTGAAAGTTTTTTTTTTATTTTTATTTTTTTTTATTACTGCTTCAATTTCATCAGTAGTTATCAGTATATTCAGGTTTTCTGATTCTTCCTGATTGAGTGGGTCAGGTCAGTTGTTACTTCACCTCTTTTGTTTCTGATTTTATTTGGGTCCTCTCTTTTTGTTTCTTGGTGAATCTGGCTAGACGGTCATCAATCTTGTTTATCCTTTCAAAGAACCAGCTCTTGGTTTTATTGATTTTTTTTTTTGGTCTCTATGTCATTTATTTTCACTCTGATCTTTATTACTTCCTTCCTTCCACTTACTTGGCCTTTTTTGTTACTCTCTTTCTAATTCTTTAAGTTGTAGGGTTAGATAACTTATTACAAGTTCTTCTTGTTCTTTGAGGTAGGGTCCACTGATCTGCCACTTGTGTCTGTCTCCACAAGCTTTGGCCACAAGCAGGAGGGGTCAATCTGCCCTCTATGCTAGGCTTGTTAGCCACATGAGGCTTGCCTCTGCCTGTCTTTTCCTGTCAGCTGGCTGTCAATCTTAATCACCCAAAGGTCTGTTTCTGACAATGCTTGAGGAGGGGGAGGTGTTTTCTAGCTTTCAGGGAGTATGGTGGGTGTGTTTTCCTGCCCCAGAGCTACTCCTCTGTGAGTGTCCCGAGATCTTACTCTGTCCCCTTGTCTGGAAAGAGATCCTTGTATGGAGATCAATGGGGTCAGCTGGGACCCTGGAGTTTTTATCAGTCTTATTCCTAGAATAGTGGAGCCCACAGGCCCTCTTCAATCCAGTCACTGAGGCCCCTTGAAACTGTTCTAGTCCATAAGCTAGGCCTCTGCCTTTGTTTCCAATTGTAAAGCTCAAACTGCAGGGCGTGGCAGGCTGTACCACCTGCCCTGAGGCTACTGGGCGGGGCTAGCTCCTCTCCAGAGAAATGGCCTTTTAGGTTTGGAAGCCTATGAACATCCCAATGCAGGACTCCTGGCTACTGCTTTTCCAGGCCTCCCTGCCCGGCTTCTCTCCCTCACCTCTCCTCACACACCTCAAGCCCACACCTCCCTCCCTGCACCAAAGCCTCAGGTGAGTGGTTGCAACTGAAAAATCTTATGTTCTGGGTTCAGAGATTAAAAACCAAACCAAACCAAAACAACAACAACGAAACTGTGACCTTCCTTCCCACCAGCACCGTGCTGAGCCGCTTTCCCCTCTCGTGACATCACCTTTTGCGGGGACCTCCTTTCTTGGCTGGGTCTTAAGTCCAGATCCCAGGCAGCCAGCAGCTCTGAGGCTTTTCCTGTTCTCAGTTGGATGTTCCACCTGCCGCTGCTGGACGTGACTCTGGCGCTGAGCCTGGGCCGGGGGCTTCAGTTTTCCTGAGGGAAGAGACTCTGGTAAGCACAGTGCTCCCTCCCTGGGGTTGGGCCCACTCCTCTGGAGACCTTGGCGCCCTTGCCACAGGTCTTCTGTCCTTCCTTGCTCTAAGGCTCCTCCTCAGCTGGGCCTCATTTGGTAATTCTGGGTGAATGGTCTCCAGTTTAGCTGTATTTCCAATCTGGCCCTGGGACAAGGTGCATGACAGGTCTGCCTATTCACCTGCCATTTTTCTATTGCAAAGCTCTTTAAACATATTAGTTTAGTTCATCCTCACAGCAGTCCATCATTCGGGAGACTTCTTGTGTGGCCATTATTTTGAATGCACCTGAGTTGAGAAGTGCAAAGTGTGCAAAATGAAAAAAGTACAATGTCAATGAGAGAACCTTGGAGACCACTCATTTCTAAAAGTAGAAGGTAGATAATGACCTAAGGCAGTGGTCGGCAAACTCAAACTCATTAGTCAACAGAGCCAAATATCAACAGTACAACGATTGAAATTTCTTTTGAGAGCCACATTCTTTAAACTTAAACTTCTTCTAATGCCACTTCTTCAACATAGACTCACCCAGGCCGTAGTATTTTGTGGAAGAGCCACACTCAAGGAGCCAAAGAGCTGCATGTGGCTCGCGAGCTTCGGTTTACCGACCAATGACCTAATGGAAGAGACTGAAGACCAATTGCTGGAAGTTGGAAAAGAACCCTGAGGGTTCACTGGTCAGAAAGAAAAATAAGGGAGTACAAGAAGGTGGGGAAGATGTACAGCACTGAAGGAATTAACGATTACAAGAAAAATAATTTAGGAAGGTTCATTGGATTTGGCCATTGATAAACAACCTTTGAATGAGTTGTCTCAGTAGAGTGGTGGAGGCATAAATCAATTTGCAAGGAATTAAGAAGATCATGGGTGATGATAAAATGTAGACACACACAGTTTCCTTAATGAATTTCTGATGTGCTATTGGAGGGGTGAATAGAACAGGATTTCCTGGAGCCCCGGTAATAAGAATTTGGATACATAATATCCACTATAAAATATAACACAAAAGCAAGCAATTAAACATCCACAATTATCAGTGTCTGTATTTGTGCGTGAGAATTTATTTACCATGCAGAGAATATGGAGAATATATCAGCATCTGTATTGATGGATATAAGGCAAGGAGTAAATAAAAGAAGAACCAAGTAAAATTATGTAATACAAATATGTACTTTTACATATTTGTCTATGTAAAAATAAAACTGAGCCTGGCCAATGTGGCTCAGTGGTTGAGCATCAATCCGTAACCAGGAGGTCATGGTTCCATTCCTGGTCAGGGCACAGGCCCGGGTTGTGGGCTTGATCCCCAGCAGGGGGTGTGCAGGAGGCAGCTGATCAATGATTCTCTCTTTTTTTAAATTTTTTTTTAAATTTCTTTTTTATTGCTTTTTTACAGAGAGGAAGGGAGAGGGATAGAGAGTTAAGAACATTGATGAGAGAGAAACATTGATCAGCTGCCCCTTACACACCTCTTACTGGGGATGTGCCTGCAACCAAGGTACATGCCCTTGACCGGAATCAAACCTGGAACCTTTCAGTCCGCAGGCCAACGATCTATCCACTAAGCCAAACCGGTTAGGGCTCAGTGATTCTCTCTTAATCGTAGATGTTTCTATCCCTCTCTCCCTCTCTGAAATAAAAATATATTTAAAAAAAAAAAAGAAACTGATGCCAAACCCAGGTTCTGTTGCTTGCCACTTGAAAGCCGATAACCAAGAGACCAGGGCTGGTGGAAGGAGAGGAGGTTTATTCAAGAACAGGCAGTATGAGATGATAGTGGACTCGGGTCCCAACAACCATCTTAACATCTCAGCACTGGCAAAGGCCTTCATAAGAACGGAGAGGGCAAACAGAACAAAAATCAATGGGAGGGGTTTGAGAAGTTATCTATGTGCCGGCCAGCACAGTCTGTTCTGAGAAGGACCTTGAAACTGGTCTCAGGATGGTTTGGTGTGGGTCATCCTGGTTTTATGGTTGAAAGTCAGCAAATCTCCCAGAGCTAGAACGCCTGAAGGTGGGAATCTGTATCTTCTGAGGTTAGTTCCTAAAATCCTTATACAAACATGCTGTTTATCTGCAAGTTACACATTTAGTCAGAGTCAGTATTTACAGAGACAACGTCAAAGACTGGTAAAGAAAGGTGGGGTGTGTTACAAAGCAACATGGCTATTTTATTTTTTTTTCTGTTTTTTATTTTATTGTTTGAAGTATTACAAATAGTAGTACATATGTCTCCTTTTTTTCCCCCATTGACCTCCCCCCGACCTCCCCTACCCCCCAGTACATGCCTTCACCTGCCCGCCCTCCCCACGCCCCCCCTCCCCAGTGTCTTGTATCCATTGGTTATGCTTATATGCATGTGTACAAGTCTTTTGGTTGGTCTCTTACAGCCCCCCTCGCCCAACCTCCCTGTCTTCCCAATGTAGTTTGACAGTCTGTTCAATGCTTCTTTGCCTCTGTATCTTTTTCCCACCATTTCTTTCCTTTAAAAAGTTTTGCCTTTGCAGACTAGAAATAAACATATAATAACAAAACAACAAAACAAAACAAAATGTTTGAGTCCCAATTTCAATGTCCAACAGTTCTGAGTCCCCGTTTCAATGTCTAACAGTTCCTTATGTGTACATGTCAGCAATGATATCTGGATGGTGGGCACATGGTGGCAATGCAGGTGCGACCCTCTCTGGTTTGGTCCTAGGCAACCTGTTAATTCCTCTCTGTTGCAGGAATTCACATGGTCTTGGGGTTGTTTTCTGAAAATACACAAATATATTCTCGACCACAAGTTAATAAAGGAATCTTTTCTATATAATTGATTTGGAATCCTTTTTATTTAATTAGGAGAACTGGATGCGTCTTTCCAGAGATAAGGAGGCCTATGTGCGGCCCTCTACTTTCAGGTTAGAGGTTCTCTTTCTTTGGTATGCAAAGGAGGTCATTCGCTTTACTACCTAAATGTTACCAGGATTAAGACTGCCTAAGGCCAGTGGTTGAGCATAGACCCATGAACCAGGAACTCATGGTTGGAGGTTTGATTCTGGGTTGGGCACTTACCTGGGTTGTGAGCTTGTTCCTCAGTGGGGGTGTGCGAGAGGTAGTCTATCAGTGATTCTCTCTCATCATTGATGTTTCTATCTTCCCCTCTTCCTCTCTGCAATCAATAAAAATATATTAAAAACTGTATTAAAAAATTAAGACTGACCAAAGAATTCCAATCTGTTAATTCCCACTGTGAATGAGGAGTGTTCTGAGGATACAGATCCCTGCTATGTCTATGATCATCCCTTGATTTAAAAATACATATGTAAATTTTTATTATCTGCCAGGAACTGTGCTAGGCATAAATATATGATGCTAGTCAAGATATACTCTTAGGGGATTTACAGTGCCTCTCTGCAGTCAAGCTTCATGACTTGTTTTAATGAAAATGGTTAGGAACTAAAAAATTTAGATAATGTAAAACAATGTCTCATTCAGGAATATTTTTCAGAAATAAATCAGTTTTTGGTTCTGTACCTGGAAACATTGGAAATTTTGTTGCAAATATTCTCTCTGCATTATGTGGAAATGTGCTCATACTTCTTTGCTCCTTTAATTAATATTTATTCTTGATTATTAATTATGAATATAAATAATATTAATATTATGTCAATGCTTTTATTTTCTCTTTAGATCAGAAATGCCCTTGCTCATGCGAACATTATAGAATATAGCCCCACATGTTTAGAATTATATCTATATTGCCTAATTTAAAGAACTTCTTGAGTTTCCTCTTTCATTATTTTAGCCTCCTAACCCTGTGGGTCAGCCTACTTATGTCAATGAATGTTGGCAACTTCATTTCTTTAATTTCCAAGTTTATGAGGAAGGTCTTATTGTTGTAGGTGGTGGGAATGGCACCCAGTATTAGGCCCATGGGATGGGACTGACCTGGGTTCAGCAACCTTAGTACTTGGGTTCTGGCTAGGAAAGAATTCAGAGCCAAGACCCAACTATAAGAGAACATCATCTATTTATAAAATGACAGAGGTAAAGGTATTTCATAGCAGACATGGGCTGAGGAAGTGGAAGGGTCCTAGGGGCTTGGGAGGGAGGAAGCTAATGGTAATGCACCTGAGGAGTGGGGGAAGGGAAAGACAGAAGGGAGCAGCATCCCAGGAGGGAGCGCTCTGGGCCCTCAGTCCTAAGGGTTTTAAGGGTGGAGATTTCAGGGGGGATCTCAGGGGAAGATCTCAGTAGAATATGGAGCAGTTTTCCAGGTGTGTCCTCTCGGTGGTGGTCTCCACTGATGGATTGGCAGACACCAGGGCAGAGGTCATGATGCAATGTACCTGACCTCAGCCGTGGCTAGTTTTGCTGCTCTTTTGGGCCTGGAGCTGACATACAACTGAGGCCCAGAGGTTATCTACAGGGAGGAAAGGTCAGGTGGTCAAAACTGCATGTCCAGCTATATGCGAGGGGAGATAATTCACACTGGGGATGAGGTCCCACCCTACAGTTGTCCTTGGCTAGGCATGCAGGCCTTTCTGACCTGGTGACCTTCTCTACCTGTCCCCTCATCTTGGCTCTGCTCATGTCTGTCTAACTGCCTACCACATGACCTTCAACTACTGAAAACAGTTTCCTGTGTGTGGGTTGTTTTTAATTATCTGTAACTATAATATAGAACCACAGAAAACTTCCACTGATTAGTGGCTTTTCATTAAACTCAATTGAAGAACTATAAAAAATTATGTTGCCCATATTCTTACAGATTGAAATTTGGAAACTTTTGAGTTAGATCCTTGATTTCCTTGCATATTGTAGAATATTCTGGTAGAATTCCTGAAGAGAGGTGGCTAATTTTATGTTTGTTTAATTTTTTCATTATTTTACAAAATAACTTTGATTAACTATTTAAAAACATTATTTTCTATCACTTTAAACATTGATCCTAGGTGTACTTTGAAGAGTTTCTTAGAATATTAATTCAGTGGGGAGTCTATTGGTATTTGTACATTGGCTTTGGTGGAATTATTTAGTGTTAATTTTGGCAAATGCTACAAGTCAAGGCTTTTTTGTTTTATATACTCTGTGTACCATCATACCACATGTTAGCACATAGTATTTCACACAGAATTCAAAGTGTATCTGTGAGACAGAGGTGTACATGGATAACTATGATGAAGTTCGCAATGTACAGTATTAAAGTCATTGTCAATGAATACCTTAAGTATAGCTAGCTCCTTGAATGTAACACTCCCCCGATACCTCAAATTAGATCTACAGAGCTACAGAGCGCAAATACATAGACTTTATCCTCATCTTGGATAAAGTAGTTGAAGTAGTTTTAATTTTAATGTTGTAAAGTTATTGTACATGTTGGCTCACTTAAATTTCAGTGAAGTGCAATTCAAAAGATATGTAATGAACTCTTGCTACATCCCAATCACTGAACTAGGTTCTAGACAGAGCACAAAAGACATATATCCTTTCTTCAAGGAATTTAAAGACAAATTCTTTAGTGGTAAGATAAAACTTCTACAGTCTATTAATATCAAACATTATTGATTATAGTTCCTAATTTAATTGGAAGATTTCACATTTATCTTCTTTAAAAATCTGTTTTTACTCCATGCCTATTATTTCAGCATGCATAATTTTTTTCTTTTATGAAGTTTTTAACAAAATTTCTTTATTGATTAAGGTATTACATATGTGTCTTTATTTCCCCATTACCCCCTAATCCCCCCCCTACTCATGCCCTCACCCTCCTGTTGTCCGTGACCACTGGTTAGGCTCATATGCATGCATACAAGTCCTTTGGTTGATCTCTCCCCCTTACCCCCACCCTCGCCTACCTTCCCTCTGAGGTTTGACGGTCTGATCGATGTTTCTCTGTCTCTGGATCTGTTTTTATTCATCTGTTTATGTTGTTCATTATATTCCATAGATGAGTGAGATCATGTGATATTTATCTTTCTCTGACTGGCTTATTTCACTTAGCATAATGCTCTCCAGTTCCATCCATGCTGTTGCAAATGGTAAGAACTCCTTTTTTACTGCAACGTAGTATTCCATTGTGTAGATGTACCACTGTTTTTTAATCCACTCATCTGCTGATGGGCACTAAGGCTGTTTCCAAATCTTAGCTATGGTAGATTGTGCTGCTATGAACATAGGGGTGCATATGACCTTTCTGATAAGTGTTTCTAGTTTCTTGGGATATATTCCTAGAAGTGGGATCACTGGGTCAAATGGGATTTCCATTTTCAGTTTTTTGAGGAAACTCCATACTGTTCTCCACAGTGGCTGCACCAGTCTGCATTCCCACCAGCAGTGCATGAGGGTTCCTTTTTCTCCACATCCTCGCCAGCCCTTGTCATTTGTTGATTTGTTGATGATAGCCATTCTGACAGTTGTGAGATGGTACCTCATTGTCATTTTGATTTGCATCTCTCAGATGATTAGTGACTTTGAGCATGTTTTCATATGCCTCTTGGCCTTCCTTCTGTCTTCTTTAGAAAAGTATCTATTTAGGTCCATTGCCCATTTTTTGATTGGGTTGTTTATCTTCCTTTTGTTAAGCTGTATGAGTTCCCTGTAAATGCTGGAGATTAAACCCTTATTGGTGATATCATTGGCAAATATGTTCTCCTATGCAGTGGACTTTCTTGTTGTTTTGTTGATGGTTTGTTTTGCTGTGCAAAAGCTTTTTATTTTGATGTAGTCCCATTTGTTTATTTTCTCTTTAGCTTTCATTGTCCTAGAAGCGGTATCAGTGAAGAAATTGCTTCGGCATAGATCTGAGATTTTGCTGCCTGTGGATTCCTCTATTATTTTTATGGTTTTCCATCTTATGTTTAAGTCCTTTATCCATTTTGAGTTTATTTTTGTGTATGGTGTAAGTTGGTGGTCTAATTTCATTTTTTTTGCATGTATCTGTCCAATTTTCCCAACACCATTTATTGAAGACTGTCTTGACTCCATTGTATGTTCATGCCTCCTTTGTCGAATATTAATTGAGCATAGTGGGTTGGGTAGATTTCTGGATTTTCTATTCTATTCCATTGATCTATATGTCTGTTCTTGTGTCAGTACCAGGCTGTTTTGAGAACAGTGGCTTTGTAATACAGCTTGAAATCTGGTATTGAAATCCCACCTACTTTGTTCTTCTTTCTCAGGATTGCTGTGGCTATTCGGGGTCTTTTTTTATTACAGATGAATTTTTGGAAAGTTCGTTCTAGGTCGGCAAAATATGCCTTTGGTATTTTAATGGGGAGTGCATTGAATCTATAGATTGCTTTGGCTAGTATGGACATTTTAATGATGTTCAGTCTACTAATCCATGAACATGGTATCAGCATGCATAATTTTTATAAAAGTCTAATTTAGCTACCTTTTCTAACTTCTGTAATCCACTAAGTTGGTAAACAAAATGTGTGTGCTGCTGTATGTACTCAATACTGTTAGAGACTGTATTCAACTGATCATAAATTTACTAACAGACCATTGTCAATACAGTTTTAGAAATATCTGTAATTCACCACTTTATATGTCCCTGGATTATTCATATATGTACCACTGTTATAAAATAAGATAGCTATATAAGCACTTAGTAAATGATAGCTTTGATGATTAACTTGATCATTAATACTTAACAAATGTGTTGTTTAATTCAACATATACACTCTGTGGAATTCTCCTCTTTTGGTAGGTTATAAATCAAAATAAAAGACCCTGTAGCATAATCCTCATTTTATATATTAAAAAACTAGAGCCAGAATAATCCTAATAAAATAGCAATATGCAAATTAACCATCAACCTGCTACACCCACAAGCCACGCCCACCAGCCAATCAGGAGCGAGTACAAAAATTAACCCAACCAAGATGGCTGTGGCCATGGAGGGAGCAGGAGGGTTGGGTTTCCCAGTAATGGAGGAAGCCAAGCTTCCTGCACACCCTGGCGGGCCCAGGCCTCCACTCAAGGCTACAAAGTTTCAATTATAGAAGATAAATAAATCCCAACAGAAATGGCTGTGGCCAAGGAGGAAGCAGGAGGCTTGGCTCCACTCAAGGCTACAAAGTTTCAATTATAGAATATAAATAAATCCCAGATACCAGGGCCTCTGCTTGGGTCGCCAGGGGGTGTGGCCAGCCTGCAAACCACCACAGGCCCCTCTCCCAGGCCGCCCTATGCCACCAAGGGAACCCCCACCCTGATCCGGGACAACCTTCAGGGCAAACCAGCCAGCCCCCACCCATGCACCAGGCCTCTATCCTATCTAATAAAAGAGTAATATGCAAATTGACCATGACTCCAACACACAAGATGGCTGTCCCCATGTGGTCAAAGGTGGCTGTCCCCATGTGGACACAAGATGGCCACCACAAGATGGCCTGCAAGGGAGGGCAGTTGTGGGCGATCAGTCCAGCAGGGGAGGGCAGTTGTGGACAATCAGGCCAGCAGGGGAGGGCAGTTGGGAGGACCAGGCCTGCAAGCGAGGGCAGTTGGGGGTGATCAAGCCTGCAGGGGAGGACAGTTAGGGGTGAAACAGGCCAGCAGAGGAGGGAAGTTGGGGGGGACTGGGCCTGCAGGGAAGGGCAGTTGCGGGGGACCCAGGCATGCAGGGGACAGCAGTTGGGGGGAACCAGGCTTACAGGGGAGGGCAATTAGGGGTGACCAGGCCTGCAGGGGAGGGCAGTTAGGGGTGACCAGGCCTGCAGGGGAGGGCAGTTAGGGGCAAACAGTCTGGCAGGGGGGCAGTTAGGCATCAGTTAGGCTAGCAGGGGCATGGTTAGGGGGTGATTAGGCTGGCAGGCAGAAGCAGTTAGGGGCAATCAGGAAGGCAGGCAGGTGAGCAGTTGGGAGCCAGCAGTCCTGGATTGTGAGAGGGATGTCAACTGCTTAAATGGGAAGTCGGACATCCCTCGAGGGGTCCCAGGTTGGAGACGGTTTAGGCTGGGATGAAGGACACACACCCCCATGCACAAATTTTGTGCACCGGGCCTCTAGTATATATAAAATATCCCAAGTACCTTGATTAAACTCATGTAGCTTAGAATTATACTATAAACCATATTTACTGACTCCTGTTTCGGTGTTCTGTCCAGTATGCCATGCTTTATAACATTTGTTCTTAGTAAACTGTTATTGGCATCTTGTTTCTCAAATGCACTGAAATGTCTATGTTTCTTTATGTAAGATTCCAATTTACCTGCTTAACATTCAGATTAAAAATTTCCTGTATAAATACTATTATCTCTTTCCCAGATAAAACTAGTGTTACCTTTACATGCTTCTTAGCATTTATGTACAAATCTATCACAGCCCTTATCACATGCCTGTCTTACATCATCCTGGTATGCTAAGAGTATACATTTTATATTATGTGAATCTTTAAGTATCAGAATTGAAATTAACCTTTGTTTGTTAAATCCTCACAGGAAGACGTTTTCCCCATTAACTTTTAGAGAGGTGGGGAGAAAGAGGGGAGGAGGGATGAAGAGGTGGGGAGAGAGAGAGAGAAAGAGAGAGAGAGAGAGATTAGTTGCCTCCCACACCCACTCTGACTGGGGCCTGGAATTGAACCTGCAACCCAGGTACCTGCCCTTGACCAGGAATTGAACCTGAAACCATTCATTGTGCAGGGCCCATACTCTAACCAGCCAGGATGGACACAACCTTTTAAAATGGTAAATGTCTAATTATTAGACTCTAATAGATATTTGCAACTAGAGTTAATATCTCTGTTCCAGATCTGTGCCACTGTTTTGCGTCAAACTCTTTTTCTCGTATTTCTGAAATCTGCTTTCTCTCTTCCTCTGAAGTTTGACTGTTTTACCAGATACAGCTTCTAACACCACTTCTTAGCCTTGTGATTTATTAGGTGATGACAATGGTTGTAAGATCGTATCTGCAAGTTGTTATATTATCCAGGGATATAATTCAACATAATTCATTTAAAACAGTTTGATATCCTCTAAATAATCCTCTCTTTCACACTGACTGACCTTCAAGCCACTCTTAATCATGATTCTATCCTCTCTCTAAGAAAAAAAGAAAAAGCATGCTTTCACTTTATACTATATGCCCTGGACCATTATCCAATACTCCCCACGCCCCTCATTTGTCAGTTTTGAAGATAACCTTTTAAAGGTTTTTGTTATTGTTGCCCTTGCACTGATAATTTTATAATACTTAAATTGTCCTAAATTTTAGTCTGCCTGGTATTGATCATACAGGTTCTGCCATCTTCGTTTGTCTTTTTTTAAGAAATATATTTTACAGAGAGGAAGGGAGAGGGATAGAGAGTTAGAAACATTGATGAGAGAGAAACATCAATCAGCTGCCTCCTGCACAACTCCTACTGGGAATGTGCCTGCAACCAAGGTACATGCCCTTGACAGGAATCAAACCTGGGACTTTTCAGTCCGCAGTCGACGTTCTATCCACTGCGCCAAACAGGTTAGGAACTTCTTTTGTCTTTAACCTTGGACTGTACTTACACTTCCTGGCTCGCCCCACCTTCTGGATTTTCACATAACATTTTACGTGAAGCTTCCTTTGAAATTGATTTAGTTTTCTTTTTCCTAATTATTACAATGATTTATCATTATAATTCCCAGATTTTTATGTGTATTTTTATAGGTCTTACTCCCCTTATTTCATCTTTTAAATTAATAAAAATGATATTACACTTCATTTTGCAGTTTATAAGTACTTTCATACACCATTTGGGTTGATAGAAATTATTATTCACATTTTATTCATGAGAAAATAAGTCATATTAAGAAATTTTCCCAGGTACCTATCTCTCAAATGACAGAAATGCAATTTAAATCCACATCTTCTCATATGAAAGCTCATGAATTTCCTATTAGGTAATGCCTCCTCTGGTTTCAGATTTTGGAAGCCTATAATTTTTTAATATTAATTTTATGGAAATGATTTTTCTAATAGTAAGGATATTTGTATACATGTGTGCATATGTATATATCCGTATAAATCAATCTTAAATTGATAGAGATACATATGAAAATTACAATAACAATTCTCATTCCTTTCATGTTTGTTGGGATTAAGTCTAAAAAAAAAACTCCTTTTACTGCTTTATGAGATTGCTAAGCGAGTGCATTTGTAATAATGTGTTAAGTGATTTTCATAGACTCAGATTGAAAATCTAGATAATTTATGTTCACCATTAATAACATGCCCTTCATTAGAACATTATTATAATTTCTATAATAAGGACCTAACTCCATACCTTGCACATAACACATTCATAGCACACACACACATTTTTATAAAATTTATATAACATTTTACATAACTTATACATATATAAGTTTTTAAAGAAAACAAATGGTTGTCAGCTGGTTTCTTTGGTTTTTAACCTGCAATAAAAATATATATTCTTGATGCTGGCAACCAGCGTCATTTTTGTGTGTCTTTGTTTCCCCAAAATGGTTTTGCCCTGTTTGCTGAACAATGTGAGCGAATGAGGAGATATCCTATCCAGACAGATATCAGGATATTACATTAGAATTATAATAAAGTTTCCATTTTATAATATGTAATTTCTCAATTTATAACAAAATACAAGTATTGAAAACTTGCTAAATCTCAGTCACTGGATTGGGTTCTAGATAGAAAAAAAAGACATACCCCTGCCTGCAAGGAATTTGAGGCTAAATTCTCTTGTGATCATATGAAACTTATATAGCTTATCAGTATGAATAAACATGTTAATTCATCTTTTTAATGTTTATGTTAATAAACATGTTTATTCATTGCATGTTTATTAAGGTGTTTTCAATAGCTTGGAGCATGACTAAATTATCTGGTTGTTACATATAAAGCCATGGTAATAGAAATACATTATTTTGTCTATATTATGTATTTTATTTATTATAAAAAATTGCATCTATTGACATTCATTTTTGTTATTCAAAGAGCATATGAAAATATGGTCATAAATTTTTAAAATATAGAGCATATATTTAACCCATTCTTTTAAACTTTGGAAGAAATCTAAAATTTGTATGTTAGATTCATTTTAGAAATTCTACAGTACACATTTTTAATTAAGAAATTATTCAAATGTAACATTTCAAGAAAGTAGTTATTAATGTTTCAAGTCTATATAATTACTTCATTAAGTTGGCTTTGGTAATAAATTTGGTGGTTGATTTTTTCCCCAGTGTCTTTTGCTTGAAACTAAAACTTTTCATGTGACTAGATCATAAGGCATTATTGTGTCATACATGAAACTTCAACAAGTGCAGTGGTAACTACTCTGGTTCAGATGGGGCCAATGAAATTTTTTCTATCATTCAGGGATGGAAAAGCTCCCTATTTTCAGCCAAACACAAATGTTTATAGTCAGGAAATATGACTTGATGGATAAGATGAAACTTTTATCATTGTAACTTCAAAAGAAGTATTTACTTTTACATTTGCTATGGCTTCATTTAAAACAGCTGTTCTGGGTTTTTCAGGAAAATTGTTCACAATATTAATGCAAAAAAAATTGCTTTTTCTTTAGAAGTTCATAATCATAGTAAGCAATCATGTTTTATTATGGCTTTTTTCCTTTCTATGTCCTCTGAAAAGAAGCGGGGAGAATGGGAAGTTTTCAAACCTCAGCCTGGTGCTTTTGCCAGATTTTTTATATTTAGTTTCCTTTTTTGCCCTGGATTTGATACCCAGACAGCAAGCCAAGGTTCTTTCTGGGATCGTGTCTCACAAAATCGAAGAATGAAACTGCAGACCAGAAGAATCAAGCAAAAGCATGGAACTTATTATAAGCAGATACAGAGTCCCCACATGGGGGAGGGGGAGTGTGGGTTGGGGGGCCAAGAGAGGGTTGCCGCCAAATCTCACTTGTCTAGGGGTTTTTATCCACGATGAGCCCGTTCTTTGTCTATCTGTGTCATTCTCTGATTGGCTCCTTCTATCTTCCTTATCTAGCAACAATTTCAAAATCTACCCGGTGTTCCCCATCTTTCTTCTTCTTTGTCCCCTTCTCTTAAAACATTCTGCACTTGAAGGATAAACATTCTTGTCTTGTGACATCCTGTTTTCTGCAAGATAAATATTTCTATGGTTTTGACTAGCTCAAGTGGTCACGTTTGCACTTCCTCCTTCGCGTGTCCCTACCTAGTCTGTCTATGCACTTCTAATTCCTCTCAGTATCCCCTCCAATCAGGAAACCCCAACTGCTGCTGGGAACAGGGGCAATGACCACTAAAGCTGCTTCCTGCTGAGTAGGGGTGTTGATTGGAAGCAGCTGTCAGGGTCCCCTTGGAGTTGGGGTTCACAGAAGAAGGTAGCTTTCATTTGTGGTTTCATCTGTAGGACCGTTTAGCATTTTATATCCTCTATGTAAGAAGAAACAAAATTCACCAGGAGGTTACATAAGCAAGGGCCAAAGATAAGTAATGGAACTCGCATAAATAAAGGACCAAGAGGAGTAGTTAGCCTGCTTCTTAGGGACGGGATGATTCCTTTAATTTGTGTCCAGACCTCTCGGGTGAGAGATTGTGAGTCCCTTTCCTTCAGCCAGGCTGCTTGCTGGAGGATTCGGGAAGTATGTTCCTCCACCTCACTAGAGGTGTTCACATATATGCAGCAAGAAGTATTAATGGTGGCACAAACCCCACCTTGTTCGGCTAACAGATAATCTAAGGACCATGTGGGCTAGAGAGTCTCCAGACTGCTGAAGATGCCTGAAGTTTTGGCCAGTGCCCTCACAGACTTGAGAAACTATTCTGGTTAGATTAGTGACAGGGACCACGTTATAAGTGACTCCCACCTTAATCCTAAAATAGCTACAATTAGCCATTCCTTCTAGAACGGTCTGCGTGATAGGCTCTCATCTGTGTTGGATTAAGCCTTTTGATGACTTGGAAAAGAAATGTTGTTGAATGATGAAATTATTGAGGATTTCGGTGGTGGTTTCATTTCACATGAGCTGTCCTCTGGTCAAAATCCAGTACACTTTTTCCAGTGCAGGCACCGGGGTCCCCATGACTCTGATTTATTGTCCCTTGCAAATAGATATCGTTCTGGGATGCACAGGAGACCAGGAGTAGAGGGGATAGTGGAATGGGGATCCAGAGTGGCATAGATCTGTTCAAATCTTGGAAGGTTTAATGCCGGGGGAGAGTGCTTCAGAGGAGCATGTGCTAGAAATTATAGGTCTTAGTAGAGTGTCTCATCAACTGCTGGTCTATGGCTGTTGTTTATCATAGTTGTAATTAATGCTGTTACTAATAGTACAACTTCCGGTCTCACTGGTAACCCTGAGTGGAGAATGGTTGCGTTATAAAAGGTAAGGCTCCTGATGCTTTTATAGCGCACAGCCTGCTGAGAGGAAGTACGGGAACAGTTCCTCTGAGAGACTGAATGTGTTGAATATGATTCACCAAGGCAGTTGGGGTCTCAGGTCTGTTTACAATTAGGATCTCTATCTGTTATATGAGAGTACTATTCCGTGGGGCTAGTGAAGGCTATGTTTTCAAGAGCTCCAGGCATGATAATGAACAAATTGGAGATGCTCAAAGGTGTGCGTGTGGGGGTGAGATTACGTGACTCCGAGGTATGCTGCTCAGAACACACCCAACAGTCAGGGATTTGGGGAGCTAGTAGAGCCGAGAAATTTACTCAAGTGTTTTCTCCCCAGTCCCCTGCTGAGCAGGGGTTAAGGAAAAGGGCTACAAGCCAGAGTATTTTACTTATCCTGGCACCATGCCAAGAAATAGCTCCATCCTGTTGACCCCAGCAGTGTGGAGCCCCTGTGTCAAAGATGATAAGGAATATCCCTAGGAGGAGAAGTACCCAGAACAATGGCTTCCTTCCTGGTTGGAGACCCTGTTAGCTTCCTGGAGCGCGGCTACTATGACCTTGTCCATTTTCATAGCCTTGGCTCGGTCCCTCTTGTTTCTCCTCTCTTCCTCCTCCTGGTCTCTATTATAAACCACAGAGGTGGCGACTTTCACGAGATTCTCTAAGGTACTCTTGGGACCAATAGACAATATCTGTAACTTTCTTCTGATGTCTGGATTCCACTGGGTAGTAAATTTGTCCATTAAATCAGTCATCCCTCTTCTGTGTCTGGGGTCATATTGGTGTACTTAACAGTGCCTCCCTGAGTATCTCCGAAAAGGCCGAGGGGTTTTCACCAGCCCCTTGATTAATGGTGGCCGATTTAGAGTAATTAGCAGGCTTTGTTTTACTACCTTGGAGGCCCTCCACAATGTTTTATCTTCCACATCTCAATTTCAGGATTCCAATTAGAGTCCGGGAGTTAAGGCAAATTAAGAGTACTCTAGGAAAATTCCTGGAGTGAAAGGGGGACCTGTACCAGGGTGGGGCAAAACTCTCCACCTGCCTGTTCAACTAAGGCAGTGGTTGGGCTCGCGAGCCACATGGGCCTCTTTGGCCCCTTGAGTGTGGCTCTTCCACAAAATACCACGAGCGGGCGCACGTACAGTGCGATGGAAACTTCGTGGCCCGTGCGCAGAAGTCGGTTTTCGGCCTGGGCGAGTCTATTTGGAAGAAGTGGCGTTAGAACACTCAAGGGGCCAAAGAGCCGCCTGTGGCTCGCGAGCCGCGGTTTGCCGACCACTGAACTAAGGGATATACCCCCGGAGCAGGCTGAGACCAAGTCTGGTTTAGGTGTGGGTCTCATTGCCAGAGGAGAGATTTTCTCCAGGAGCCCGGGATATGATGGGCAGGAGGACTCATATGGGGAGGCTGATGGTGGGGTTACCGTGAAGGGTTTTGCGTACCACTGCCAGAATTCTTGCATAATTCTGGTTTGTCTCTTAGGGCAGTGGTCGGCAAACTGAGGCTCTGTTGACTGAGTTTGCAGACCACTGTCTTAAGGTGAAAAAGCCTGAACATAGGGAATTTCTGACCATTTCTCTTCTCTTCTGCAAAAAAGATCCAACTCTAAAATGGTGGTATAATGAAGGCTCCCATCTGAGGGCTAGCTCTCCCCATCCATTAGCTGATACTGGGCCCTGGGTGCAAAAAAGATCAGGCGCTTCCTCTGTAAGTCTGCGGGTCAAATGTATCTCAGTGTTTAAGAATGCAGCCCAAGGGGCTGTCTGCACGCGGTGGGGATGGGGCACTTCCCATCTGGAAGAAAACATTGGAAAAGATTCCTTTCTCTTTGGGGCATCCCCCACCTAGGCAAAGGGATGTGAAGAAAACGTTTTTAGCTCCTTCCCCTAAAAGTGACTAAGTGCCTCACTGTGCATCAACTGCAACTGCAAATGAGGGTCTGCCGGACTAGTTAGTCATGCTTACCGGCAAGGCCTGGGGTGCCCAGACCTGTAGCCAGGCGCCCTTCTTCCTGAAGTAGGGAAGCTTATTATAATCCTTGTTCCTGCTTGGAAATGTCTAAGATGATCCCATTGTTTCTGAAGCATCACTGAGACTCCCAAAGGAGTTGAAAAAGAAGGGCCTGGTAACAGAGAGTTTTCAAGGGTGGGGGGGGGGGGCAACTTCCCAGTGCCCAAGGAAGGGAGTAGAGAGCTTGAGCTCTACTCTGATGCCCAAATCTTCCTTCAAAGACCCTTTGCCTTCTGCTTGACTTCCTGTGTTTATGACTAAGGATGGACTGATGTAAAAGGGATGAACCCCCACCTTTACCAGGACAAGGGACCTAAGGCTGCCTATAAGGTATTCATTCTCTTTGGAGGAATAGGAGTTTATGATATGATGTCCCAGGGAACTCAGAGGGACCACCTGTAAATAATGTTGGAGGGCCTCCCCTAATCCCAGTTGTCCCTTTTTTTCCAGTCCTCAAATCCGTCCACTACTCTCACACAAGGGGAGAAGTCCTGACCTTCCACCCCAGCTCATCTCAAATGCTTTCTGACAGATAGGGAGGTGCATGTACCAAGGATACGCAGTACCTCCTGAACAGAGACTTCCCATTGAGGTTTTCCTAGAATTCTAGTGAAGACTCGAACCCACTCAGGTCCCCACAATTCCATAACTAGTTGCCTAAAGAATTAGGGCTCCTGAGGATTAGGTCCGAGGAGGCATTGAGGAGTGATGGGAGTCATCCTCTCTCACATAGCTGGGTTCCTATGTGGTTGGGGACACCAAGAATGGTAGATCAACCAGCCAAGACCAGGACCTGAGAAACACAGTTTCCCTCTACCCCCAACCTTGGGCAGGAGGACAAAAAAGGCAGGAAGGTTTGAGCAGATCTCTGGCAGTAGAAATTCTTTTTTTTTTTGCTTTCTTTTTTTTTTTTAATTTATTTTTTATTGTTTTAAGTATTACAAATAGTAGTATATATGTCTCCTTTTTTTTCCCCATTGATCTCCCCCCGACCTCCCCTACCCCCCAGGACATGCCTTCACCTGCCCACCCTCCCCCCCCCCCCAGTGTCTTATATCCATTGGTTGTGCTTATATGCATGCGTACAAGTCCTTCGCTTGGTCTCTTACAGCCCCCCTCGCCCAACCTCCCCTGTCTTCCCAATGTAGTTTGATAGTCTGTTCAATGCTTCTTTGCCTCTGTATCTTTTTCCCACCATTTCTTTCCTTTAAAAAGTTTTGCCTTTGCAGACTGGAAATAAACATATAATAGCAAAACAAGACAAAACAAAAAAATGTTTGAGTCCCAATTTCAATGTCCAACAGTTCCTTATGTGTACATGTCAGCAGTGATATCTGGATGGTGGGCACATGGTGGCAATGCAGGTCCGACCCTGTCTGGTTTGGTCCTAGGTAACCTGCAGCGGTGCACAGCTGCTGACTGCTCGCGTGGCAAGGCATTGTCAGCGTCTTCCATCTCTGGACTGTTTTTTCCTCTTGTCTTCGTGGTTGGAGCACTCTTGTCAATTCTTCTCTGTTGCAGGAATCCATCTGGTCTTGGGGTTGTTTTCTGAAAATATACAAATATATTCTCGACCACAAGTTAATAAAGGAATCTTTTCTATATAATTGATTTGGGATCCTTTTTATTTTTGTTCAAACGATTTTCCTTTGTCTTATTTAGACAGCATGTGTGTTTTTAATGGCCGTCTTGCTGTTAGCATTGCAAATGAAACTTAATTTGGTAAAGTAAAAATTTTCTAGATGTAATTTACTTATAGGATATTTTTCCTTACATGATATTGCCCTACTATCTCCCCCCCCTTTTTTCTTTTTATTAATGGAGGTTTTTGTAAATTTTATAATGCAGTCTTGATAACTTAAAATTTTTCCCCCCCACACATATGACTGCTTTAGGTTCATTGCATATTCAGGAATTTTTCCATTCTAACAAGAAAACAGGCCAGGGTTGGGCTGTGTGTGTTTTTTCATAGTGTGCCTTTGGTTGGTCAGACTTTGTCTTTCAACTGGTAAGAAGCCTACTGCTTTCTAACCCCATCTGACAACCACTTTATCCTAGCACAGGGGCTGCCCTGCTGGCCTTTGATTGGCCGGTCCATGCCCACAAAAAGATGACCCATGGGTTGGAGATTACACTTTGAGAAAAGAGTGTAAAAAGAGTTGCCCATTCGGTCTGGCAGTCAAGCAAAGCTTTTAGGAGGCATCCAGGGCTGCCTCCAAAAGTAGAAGGATAGTGAAAGTAGAAGCAATAGAGTCCCTTTGCTCACTGTTTGACATCAAGAGTAGAGGGTATATCCTGGATAAGGCCCCAAAGCTGATACCTGAACAGTGAGCTGAGGTTCTTTCTGGGGTCGCGTCTCACGAAATCAAAGAATGAAATCACAGACCAGAAGAATCAAGCTTTTCATAGTGTGCCCAGCAGCAATTTCAAAATCCACCCAGTGCTCCCCCTCCTTCTTCCTCTCCTTTTGCAACATTCTGCACTTGCAAGATAAACATTCTCATCCTGTGATATCTTGTGTACTGCAAGGCAAATATTTCTATGGTTTTGGCTAGCTCAAGTGGTCACCTTTACACTTCCCCCTTCCCCACCCTTTCTCTGTCTGCCTATTCACTTCTGACGCCTTTCAGATTCTGTATGTATTTGAAATAATTGTTTTCAGACCAGAGACTCTTTTTAGTCAGATCCAAAAATACATCCATAGAAGGTACCATAGAAACCGAAAGTAAATATAATTTACGATTTTAGATTCTGCATTAAAAATCCTTGGCTTTTCTTTTACACGAGTGTCCTATGGTACTCCAGCGATATTATCTTTTCAAGAAGACTTTCAGAAATAGAGCTGTCAAAATTAGTCTCTGGCTGTTTAATTATTCATCATATTTGTAGTACAAATAGTTTTTCATTAGTTAAAATTTGTAAAAAATGTGATGAATCCTAGTGAAAAAGCAATGCTAAAATGGACATAGCTGCGGGTTTATTAATTGAATTCATTCCTAAGAACTCCCACTAATTCTAAAGATAGTTTTGCCTGAAAAAGGACTGAAAAATTGGTCTTTATATTCAGAGGGTGCAGTTGTATTTAATGCTTGTATGGTTATTCTGTTCTGTCTTGATAGCAGTAGGGCACCTGATTTACAACTTAATGTTCAAAACAAATACATGTTTCCTGGGAAAAAAAAAATGGAGGCTATGAAAAAATGAACCAGCTACTGTAGAGACATACTTTACTAGGGCACATTGTTGTTGTTTTTATAACAACTTATTTACTAGTAAAGTAAAATGTTTTACTCTGTACTAAACTCTCAGAGTTCCTCTCTATATTTAGTTACTTATATCTTAATATCAGTAATGGATGTAGTTATTTAAAAGTTGTCATATCTTTTTTTGAGTTAAGATGAAAAACCTCTGGCTTTGAAGAATACTATCAATTTTCCTTCAAGCACCACCATCAGAAAGGATGAGGAAGATGATTATAACAGTGAATAAGATTAGGCCAGATGTTTAATCTTAAACTAGAGGCCCAGTGCACAAAATTTGTGCAAGGGAGGGAGGATAGTCCCTCAGCCCAGCCTGCACCCTCTCCAATCTGAGACCCCTTGAGGGATGTCCGACTGCCCATTTAGGCCCAATCCCAGTGTCGCCCATTTAAAAGGGTGGTCAGACATCCCTCTCACAATCCAGGACTGCTGGCTCCCAACTGCCCTCCCCTGCAGGCCTGGTCCCCCCCCCCCCCGAACTGTTCTCCACTGCATGCCTGGTCCCCCCAACTGCCCTCCCCTGCAGGCCTGGTCCCCCCTCCCCCCCGAACTGTTCTCCACTGCATGCCTGGTCCCCCCAACTGTTCTCCCCTGCAGGCCTGGTCTCCCCCAACTGCCCTCCTCTGATGGCCTGGTCACCCCTAATTTCCCACAACTGCCCTCCCCTGCAGGCCATCTTGTGGTGGCCATCTTGTGTCCACACGGGGGCAGCCATCTTTGACCACCTGGGGGCGGCCATCTTGTGTCTTAGAATGATGGTCAATTTGCATATTACTCTTTTATTAGATAAGATTAATAAATATCCTCACTAGATTACTAAATTCTGGGACATTATATATTCACCATCTAACTTACAATATTCATAGAAGGCACAGATATTCTTTTGATTAGTTTTAAGTAACTTCTCCTGTACTTAAACCCTGGCCTTACAGCAACCCATATTTTAAAGAAAATAGAAATCCAGAAATTGTATGTAGGTATATATTAAATTTATTTAAAGTTGAAACGTAATATTGGTATTTTTGGCGAGGGATTCTAGTTGCTTTCATGACTATTCTCTTAATTCTCCAAGAGTGTCAAATGTAAATTAACGTCATACTATGATGGCTATTTTATTATGATGTGTTAACTTTGGTGATAAGAACTAATAGTCCTTAGTCATGAAGAAAGCTGTCAAATCAGAAAATTAAGGTAAGACAGTTTGCCTCTCAAATGATGATATAAAATGACAGTCAAAGCCATGAAGAGCTGTCTGCCTGAAGCAAAGATGCCAACTTTTCTAATGGTCTGCATTGTGCTCAATGGAAATTCTTGCCTTTAATGGCATCAACACATATATTTTTTCTTAGTCTGGCTTTACTAACTTTAACCAAATTTTTAAAAAGCTATTGAAAGCATTTCACTTCCTTGGGTCTTTTTAAAAATCTGTGTATTTCAGTTGAAAGTTATGATTACTTGAAGGTCTCAGTTGCCTTTTATATGCTTCTTTATATGCTATGTGCATTATCCTATATCTTGCATTTCTGTCTACTGATACTTAGTTCCAAACTCACTTAAGAAAAAAAATAGTGCTGTCCTCTCCTTTTCACTGACCCATCCTTTTTGATCTCAAACAGCAGGAGACACCTCAAAGGCCAGTTTTATCATTGCCCCCGGGATTTCTCCATCGCTGTAGAGCAGTGTCCACTTAATCCAGGCATTCACGAGTCTGCAAGGCTCTGGACCTACATTTTCATGATCTTTTTCAACTCCTCCAACTGGAAACTCTCGTTCAAAGCTAGTGGGCAACCCACCTTCTAAACTTAGCTACATGCTTTGCTTTTTTCACTTATCTCATCCTGGAAGCCTCCCCTTCTTGCTTACCCATGCATATTTATCAAGTTTTTTTTTTTTTTTTTTGGTTGTATCACATATTCCAGCTTCTTGGATGAGGACTTCTGAAATTGACCCCTTTCCACTGAAGCAAATATCAGAAAACCCAATTCTTGTCCAAGCCCTATCACAGTTATTTAAATGACCTAGCAAAATAATGAAACTCCATCTATAAAACACATTCAAATAAGTGCCCATTGAGTTTCTTCCTGCTTAAATTTCAGCGTGCCATGATGCTAAACATCCCTCCATAGAGCCAGAGGGACATATTTCTAGAACTCTGAACAAGCAGTAGGGAACACTCAAACAACATTCTTTTTTATGTTTGCTACAGATTTTATGCAAAATATTAATAATTCATTGAAATGCCACCCCAAGGCTACCATTCCTGATGCCTCCTACATGTCAGGCACTGGACCAGAAACTTTACATTTGTTTTTTCCTAAGCCCTCACCCCAATTTTTAAAATATGTATTAGAGCCCTTTGGAAAAAAAACAAAACAGTAAAAAAGCAAGAAACAAAAATGTGGAGAGGTTATATAATATGCTAAGAGTCCCAAATAATTCATGTTGGAGTCTGATTACAAATAAGGTTCTGTGGATTTCAAAGCATATGTCTTTTTCTCCATGTTACTGCACACTCAAATTTACTATTTTGTAACAACTATCTCAAGTACAAATCAGAGCTGGCTCTGAAGTCCAGCAATATGTGGGTGCTGTGCTAAATGCTTCTCTGAAATATTTTCCATTATTATTTTTCCTTGACAAAACTGAAAATTAGAGAACTTAATTTTTCTAAGTACTGTTGGTATAAAAAACACACACATTTTCAAACTTATCTTCCTTCTAGCTTGTATAATATAGAGATTCTATTTCACCCCATGAGTTATTATTTAGCTCAATCTAGAATCTAGGACCCTATCAAACATTTCCCCTTTTTTCCTACTGGAAGTGGAAAATCTATGAATTAGTGTATTTCTGGATTAGAAGACTTAGGGACAAAGCAAAACAAACTTTTTTTTCTAAATGGGTGCAAATGGTTTTTCTGCTGCATATTTTATGTCTGATTTCCTAACCTCCCTGAAGCCAATTTTCATGTTTTTTAAAAATACAATAATGGTTTCTAAAGGATTAAATGGAAAGATACAAGGCAAATGTTTTGCCAAAGGAGATACCAAATGCATTTTTAATTTTCCTTTTCTGAGAAACGATTGTCTGGATTATGTTATAGAAACTGGCAAGATTTCTAGGTCAGTTGCTTTTACTGAATTACTTGCCATATGAGAATGAGACAGGTTTATTTCCATTTTCATCCATTACCTTTGCGAATCTACCCCTTTTCCATTTATGTCATTTTTTTTTCTTGTTTGTTTATTTTGGTATTGTTTTGGTCTATGGGTGTCCATGCTTGCGTGCATGCATGCACTTTGAGAGTGTGTGTGTATTTAGTTATCTATCAAAATTTTGGCCACTGGAACATTGTTCCTAAAATTATTCATTTTCGTGGGAGTGTATCACCCTGCCTTTGATAACTACACAGTGTCTTGCTCAATTATTTTGCCAATGAGATGTCCCTTGAGCACCTCCTCTTTTGGATAATGTTTCCAACGAGTTTTAGTTCTTTTTACTTTCTTTCCTCAACATTTAGAGAAAACAGGGTGCACAGCGTTCTGAAGGTTTGTTTTATTTTATCTCAGTGATGGTACTCTTCCTCATAGTGACTTCTTGCTCTTTATTCTTTCTTCCTCCTCCCCCTTTTACCAGCACTCCTTCTCCTTTTGCTCCTCGACTACTCTGCTTTCTTCATTTTCAGTTAAAAGCCGTTTTTGTAAATTTTAACTAAACTTGAACATGACGTTACCTTCAGAAGAGTTAAGCAGGAGTTTTGTTAATGCCTGGTTATGATTTCCTGTAAATATGTTCTTTTTTCCAATGTTGAGTTTTCACCCCTTGGCTACTATCTCAGTTTTAATATCTTAACTTTCTCATGGCTACAGGGCTTTACTGTTTGAATATAAATCTGGGAAGTCCTCGAATAGCTAGGATTTTTAGTGAACATACCCATATTTAATAACGGTTCTTTGCATAACTGATGAGTATATGTTTATTAACTAAATTACACAAGGGTTCATTTAATTAATTATGCCTATAATGTCCTTAGTGAGGAAACTACTAATTTATAGTTTTTGACCTATATAAACAAACATTCTGGAATTTGGTAAATGCCATAAGTACATGTAAAAGTATCCATTGTCAAAATAATGTGCAACCAACCATTTCAAATACAAGTGACTTAAAGCAAAAGCATATGCTTAGCTCAGAAGTTTTTTTTTAAAAAATATATTTTATTGATTTTTTACAGAGAGGAAAGGAGAGAGATAGAGTTAGAAACATCGATAAGAGAGAAACATTGATCAGCTGCCTCCTACACGCCCCCTACTGGGGATGTGCCCGCAACCCAGGTACATGCCCTTGACCGGAATCGAACCTGGGACCTTTCAGTCCACAGGCTGATGCTCTATCCACTGAGCCAAACCAGTTTTGGCAAGCTCAGAAGTTTTAAAGTTAGTTGGAATTGTCTGCTGACCTTAGCTGGATTTGATCACATGATCAGGTAATGCTTGGCTATCAGTGGAAACAGGTCGACTATGGCTGAGATAAGTGGGATGACTTGGTTCTGCCTGCCTCAAATTCCAGCAGCGAAATCTGGGCATATGTTCACAGTGATGGCTAAGGCACAAGAGCCGAGGCCAAAATGTACAAGTGCTTTGCCACGTTTCTACATGAATCACATATGTCACCATACCCTTGGCCAACGCAAATCATATTGCCAAATTAAGAACCAAGGGGCAAGAAAAGAAACCTAGCCAGCGGTCCCGGTAGCAGAGAAATTGTAAATTTACTTAGCAAACAATCCTATATAATAAAGAGCTAATATGCAAATGGTCATCACACCCTCAGCCATCACAAGGTAAAGGCTCAGACACTCAACCCTGGGGAGAGAGAAATGGGAACCAGCCAGGCACAAATGAGCTCACGAGAGAGGAGTGGGGACCAGGCAGGCTGTGGCCCACGAGAGGGACAAGCCGCCCACCCCATGGTCCCGGGCGCCAATGGCTGAGCTTGTGCCTGCTGCCCGGGAGAGACAAGCCGCCTGCCCCATGGTCCCAGGCGCCTGCGGCTGCAGCCCAGGTGAAGCTGCCCGCCCATGGTCCCCTGTGGCTGCGGCTGGACCAGGTGAAGCCGGCCTGGGTCCTGGGTGCCTGTGGCCAGCCAGAGGGAGGGAAGCCTGGGTCCCAGGTGCAGGGCGAGGTAGAGGCAGTTAGGGGCAATCAGGCCAGCAAGGGAGCTGTTAAAGGCGATCAGGCCGGTAGGGGAGCAGTTAGGGGTGATTGGACATCCAGGCAGAGGTGGTTAGGGGTGATCAGGCAGGCAGAGGGGTTAGGGGCAATCAGGCAAGCAGAGGGGTTAGGGGCAATCAGGCAGGTAAGTGGTTAGGAGCCAGTAGTCCGGGATTGTGAGAGGCAGTTGGACATCTCCCGAGAGTCCTGGATTGGAGACGGTGCAGGCTGGGCTGAGGGACCTGGCCCCGCCCCCCTCACCACCACATGGATGAATTTCCTGCACAGGGCCTCCAGTATTAATATAAGGGAAAATAAAGAAACGATGCCATTAATGTAATAATTCTTCAATAATTCAAGTGATCTGCCATTCTATATATTGTCAGTATATAATAAAACATTTTTAATTTTTAATTTAGTGAAGTAGGGTCAATGTTATATGAAATAATAGATTTATTTTTCTTCAACTATTCTTTAGGTACTTCACCCTATTTCTCCAACTTTCTTATAGCTTTAAAATCTAACTTCACAAGTCAAAGACTTGGCATGTCTCTCTTAATTTTTTTGGGCAACTTATCTTTTGTACATTGCCTTTAAGTATACAGGTCACTGAAAATACCCTGTCTTTATATTTTAACTATAATGTTGTAGTTTAAGTAGACCATTAATCACTTCTTTGAAACTTGGACTTAAATTTTTCATTGTATCAAAAGTCTTTGTTCAGTCATTTTAGAGTAACTCAAGCTGGTGACATTTTCAAAAATTAGCTTTTTAACTAAATTAACTTTGTATATTTTTATGGATTGGCATTCAGACTTAAATTCTAAGTATTGAGCTTAAAGTATTTCTGAAGTATAATGTGTGAGTTCACTATTACAGTTGTGGTCTGCTTAATGATTAGGATATGTTCTTAGGAATGCATTTCCTCATTGTGCAAACAGCATAGAATGCGCTCAGACAAACCTGATGGTAGAGCCTACTACCCAGTTAGGTTATGTGTCATAGCGTTTTACTCCTTTGCTAAAAGCCTGTATAGCGTGTTACTGTACAAAATGGCAGGTGATTAAATCAAACACAAGAGAAATGATGCAATCAAGAGACACAGTAAACACAAGATGTACGAGGCTGCTGTCAGTGTAACACGACATACTGTTTTATAGCAAATATCTATAACAATAAAAGGGTAATATGCTAATTAGACAAGATAGCCGAACGACCTTCTGGACGTCATTACAGATGTCCTTCCAGATGAAGCCATTGTGGCGGGGGCTGAGGCAGAGGCGGTGAGGGGCGATCAGGCAAGCAGGCAGAGTGGTTAGGGGAGATAAGGCAGGCAGGCAGACTGTTTAGGGTTCATCAGGCAGGCAGGCGAGCTGTTAGGAGCCAACGGTCCCAGATTGTGAGGGACCCCCCTCCCCCAATGCATGAATTTTGTGCACCGGGCCTCTAGTTTTTTATAAGTAGAAAGAATACACTCTAAATTAATGATAAAAATTTAGTATAAATACATAAACCAGTAACCTAGTCATTTATTATCATTACCAAGTATTATGTAATATACATAATTGTATGTGCTATATTTTTAAGTGAGTAGCAATGCAAAATGTTTGTTCCCATCAGCATCACCACAAACACGTCACTCCTGTGTTGGGCTATGACTTTATGACCTTACAAGGCAATAGGAACTGGTCACCTCCATTGTAATCTTGTGGGACCACCATTGAATATGTGATCTGTCTTTGATTGAAAAATTGTTATGTGATGCATAATTATATAACATATAAAATATTTAAATTAATATTTGTAAAGCAAGGAAACAATCCAATCCTCAACTAATGTTATTACATAGCACTCAGATTATTATTATTTTATTGCTCATATTATTGAAGAATATGAAAACTCTTTATTTGTTTGTTGATGTGTTAGCAGTGGAGCTTCATTACTCTCTGATGGTACCAAGCAAATGTCAAAATGTTAAGTATAAGAAAAAAGAGATAAGGAGTTACTGATGAGTTGTTATCTAAATGAAGAGTACTTGGAAAGAACATTCCAAGAAGGGCAAATGCATGCACACATGTATATAGTATATGTGTAGACAGCCCTATTGGAAAATAGAACTAATTTTGAAAAATTTATGAATTTTATATAAGTGAAAAGAATAAAACACATCATTAACCTCATTCTTTAGAAATATGGTAAATATATAAAAATGAATATTAAGAGCCTCATTAATTTTTTCTAAATATTTCTTCACAATTCAAGCACGTGCCCATTTTCCTACAAAATTGGTGATGTACTCTATGTGTATGTAGTTTTGTCATCACTATATTTTGTTTGCTAATGTACCCAAAGCATTTTTCATGGGAAATAAATGTCCTTGACAACCCCATTATAAGGAAAGTAACATTTTACAGTATGCATATCCATAATATCTATCTATTTCTATATCGATTTCTCTGTATGCAGTTTTCTGTTGTTGGGCTTTTGGGTTTTTCTTGCAAATCTAAATATTACTTCCAAGAACAATTTAAATATAAATTCTTTAGCCACATTTCTGATTATTTGCTTCAAAAAATCCTTAATGAGAAATAATTGAGACATATGAAATGGCCATTTTTAAAGCTTTTGATATTCATTTTAAAACAGTAGAGAATGAAGAACATTTTTTCTGTAATTTCCTTAATATTAGGTATTAGCTTTAAAATGTGTATATGCTAATTTGAAGAGCTAATCACAGTTTCTTGCTTAACATACATCTCTGTATATTGGTGAGAATAGAAAGTGTTTTTCCAATTTATATCTATTTTCCTCAGAAAGGTGTTCCTGTTCTCAAATTATTTTTAATGCTAAATATGATAAAATATTTTTAAAACTATATTACTAATCTAATTTTGGTAAAAGACCTATATTTTTACTTATATTTTAAAATTTGTATTTTTGAAAAACTGATTTTCTCTTGCCTTAGTCTTTTGATTTTGTTTTTAAAATATATCCATAATAGGGAAGTGGCAAGGATGGAAAAGATTTAATAATCTTCAATAACACTGTGTACTGTTCAAATTATTAAAAGTTATATTTATACTCTAAAGTAACATTTGTACATGGTATAATTTTAATTGCATTAAGATAAAATATGTAACATATTTTCATAAATTGATTTGGACAAATATAAAATATTAAATTATATTTATTTAATTTGGGAAGTTAATGGACCTGCTGATTAAGTATCATAAAATGAAGAGGTGACTTTGTCTGTCAGTAAATATTTTTTTGTAGATGCTAAAAAATATATAAAAAAGAAAGCATTGCCTAATGAAATCAAAACTATGAAAGCATTTCTGCTATCTGAAGAGAAAGCACTGTAAAGGTAAAAATGTTGGTCAGGCCATGAAATACAAAATAATTACTTCATTTAAATTTATAATTGTATGACCTAATTTTTTATAAATAAACTAGGAGCCCAGTGCATGAACTCGTGCACCTTGAAAGGAGCTGTGGGCCGCGAGGCTACTGTAGGCACATGGGCAGGTCTCAGCCCATCCTCTGCATCCCCGCCCAGCCCCTCCCACAGGTTCTCTGTCTGCTGGCAGCCTCGTTCCCACCACTCCCACAGGCTAATAGCGCCAGTGCTGCTCACACCTGCTGAAGGCTCTGAGCGATTGGGGCCAGTGCCATCGGTGCCTGCGAGTGACAGCTGCTGCCCTAATCACCTCTCAGGAGCAGGGGGAGGTGGAGAAGCCTTCAGGGGCAATCAGGGCCGGCAGCTGCTGCTCACACCTGCTGCTAGCACTGGCCCCAATTGTTCTGCACCATCAGCAGGTGCGAGTGAGGCCAGTGCCATCAGACGTGACTGGGGGCCGCGGTGGGAGGGGCTGGACGGGGGCACTGAGAATGGGCCGAGACCCACCCCTGTGCCCACTGCAGCCTTTCAGCCCACAGTTCCTTCCAAGGTGCACAAATTTGTGCACTGGGCCCCTAGTATGATTATAAATTACAAAAAGACTAGCTATTTTTAGTAGTTTTAGCATGTCAACAAAATTCCCCTTATATTTCAGTCTATATTAAATTTATTCTATATACTTATCTATACTAATAAAAGGGTAATATGCTAATTAGACCAGGTCTACTGGCCATCTTCTGGTTGTCCTGCCTTCCTTCTGGACAAAGCCATGGTGGCAGGGGCTGAGGCAGAGATAGTTAGGGGCGAGATCAGGCAGTTGCGGGAGAATAAGCAGTTAGGGGCATGATCAGGCCCGTAGGGGAGCAAGCAGTTAAGGGGCTATCAGGCAGGAGGGGAGGGCAGTTGGGGAAGATCAGGCCAGCAGGGGAGGGTAGTTGGGGGCAATCAGGCTGGCAGGGGAGGGCAGTTAGGGCGATCAAGTCGGCAGGGGAGCAGTTAAGGGGTGATCAGGCAGGCAGGTAGAGGCAGTTAGGGGTGATCAGGCAGGCAGGCAGAGGTGGTTAGGGGTGATCAGGCAGGCAAGCAGGCAGGTGAGTGAGTAGGAGCCAGTGGTCCCAGATTGTGGATTGGGCCTAAAACGGCAGTTGGACATCCCCTGAGGAGTCTTAGATTGGAGAGGGTTCAGGCCAGGCTGAGGGAGACCCACCCCCACCCCGTGCACATACTTTGTGCACTGGGCCTCTAGTCCTATATAATAAAGAGCTAATATGCTAATTAGACCGAACAGCAGAACGACTGTCTGGACAACCTTCTGGATGAAGCCTGGGCTGCGAGGGCCAGCTGGGGCTGCAAGGACTGGCCAGGGTAGCTGGGGCTGTGAGGGCCATCTAGGGCTGTGAGGGCTGGATAGGGCCATGAGGGCCAAACCCCTTGCACAAATTTTGTGCATCAGGCCTCTTGTTGTTAGATAAGTTTTCTTAAGTTTTGCATTGATGCAAATTTCAGTATCAGTTTGGTAAACTTAGTTTCTTTAAGCAAGTAGCATGCTACCTATAATTTTATTATTATTTACTAGAGGCCCAGTGTATGGAATTTGTGCACTTGTGGAGGTGGGGGTCCCTCAGCCCGACCTGCGCCCTCTCACAGTCTGGGAGCCCTTGATGGACGTTCAACCGACAATACAAGAATAAACTCTATATGTAATACCTTAATCAATAAAGAAAAGAAAAAGAATACCTCTGTGTTTTGTGTACTCACAACTGTAAACCTACTCTTACCCACCCTTATATATAGTGGGGTACTACTCAGCATTAAGAAAAGATGAAATATTGCCATTTGCGTTAACATGGATGAAGCTTGATGTATATCCTGCTGAGCAAAATGTCAGACAGAAAAAGTTAAGAACCATATGATTTCACTCATAAGTGGGATATCGAACTGAAAGCAACAAATGAACAAACAGGAAATACAAAGAAAGCTCAAAATTTAAAATTTGTATTATCTTACATCCACCTTTTTTTCATTTATTGTTTCAAGAAGTATTTATTGGGTACTTTTTTATGTGCCAGGCACTATCCTATTTGGTGAGAATAACATAGTAAAGAAGACAAGAGCTCTCTCATATACACAACACAGATAGGCAATAAAAAGTAATGAAATAAATAACATTTCATAGTTTTAGTGTGATTTGATAGAAGGTGACTATGTATTAGACAATTATATGTGTTAGAAAATTTATGCTACTGTTCCAAATAACTTCTCTGTTGTTCCTTTAAAGAAAGAATATTCCTTTCAATATTCTAATTTGGCACTAATCTACAAGCTGATTAATAAATTATTCAGAAAGGCACTTGCAAGCATGCCAAACTTGTGGCCGGGGGGCCACATGCCGCGTTTATTTAAAGCATTTACTATGTGCCAGCACTGTTCTGAGCCTATGACAAATATCGACATATTTGAAAATACAAAGACATCAGAGCATTTGAAGATCTTGTAGCCTATTTGAAAAAAAGAAAAAGTACATGAGAATTTATTCACGAATCAAGTTTATAGATGTCAAATGATGAAACAGAGCTAAATAAGTAGAATATACATACATTAACTTCCTGCATACTAAATGGAAGTAAAATAATCACGAATAATTGTAACTCAGATCTACATGCGACACTACAGGTAACTTAGCAACTGATTGGTTGTTTTCTGATAGAATGCTTTATTAAAACTTCCAGATTGCTCCTGAACACTTCTTAATGTCACCGGTGTGACCCATATTTCTCTTATAGAATACAGGGTCCTCTGGGTCATCTAAAAGCTCCATGGTGTTACATATAATAATCACTTTAAAAAAGGATTCCCAATGGAAAGCTTGTCTGACTACCAAGTCTGAGTGCTGAGGTGCATTTAAAGCATAATTAAATCCTTTTGCATCCCTTAGAGAGTTACTTAGAAGAAGGAAATATAGCATTCTTAATGTAATTAACTATGACATGGTTAGTGGAGTAGACATTGATTGTCATTTGGTGCTCCTCTCCTCACTGGTTTTAACTTAGGAAGAAGAAAATCAATTACTGTTGTTGGCAGGAGGAAACTGATACTCAAGCTGGCTTCTCTTCCAGGATCCAGATAGCACTAACTCTGAGCAGAAATTTAAGTAGGAAAAAATTCCTTCATAGAACAGGAAATTTGTTGACAGAAAGTATTAATAATTAAAGATAGTTTTGAATAAAATAACAGAAAATAAAACTTCATTTAGCAAAGGTACAAGATCAGGGAATGATAATGATGAAGTAAGGCTTAGTAAGGAGATTTACTTAAAATACTAGGAAATTTAATGTCTGTAATGACTACACAGAAATTTTAAAAATACACACTTTCTTTAATACTTCATACAAATTTTTAATTTTTTAAGACAAAGTAGTCAAATTGGTCATTGACAGCCTCGATAAAGCCATGAATTAATGAATATGGGGACAGAGAGGTTAATAAATTAAATGGATTGCTTTTTTTAAAATCAACTATTTATCGTATTTGTGTTTGATGTCAAATTTTGGTAGTTTATTTACAAGGGCCATAATGATTTCAGAAAAACAATTGTCACTAAAGTAGTATCACATTGAATATATTTAAAGAGCACATATATATCCACTATGTAATTTTTGACATTCCTTGAACATATACTATGCTATTTCATGCTTCCTACCTTAAGATTTGGTTTTCTCTCTTCTTTTCTCAGCTTCCAATTACATGTCCTCCTTTATGGCCAAACTCAGTCACATCTTATGCTAAATCTTCCTAGACTCCTCCAGTCAGTCCTTTATTCTGGTTTTCTTGGCACCTTGTTAACACCTGGACTACATTACTTAATATGTTTAATTAGGATTTCATTGGTTTCTTTCAATATAATACTCAATTTCTTAAAGACAGGTTTTTTTTTTCACTTGGTAGGTGAAAAAATGTTCATTAACTTGAAGAGCACAGAGGTGCTTAAGATTGTAGCTTAGAAAATAATGTTATAAAATGTAGCTTAAAAATTTCCTTTGCTACACTAAAGTGAAAAACACTTTGGAATCCTGAGTTATTTTGCACTTTAAGGACATTCTCTCTCTCGCCCACACTTCCATTTTAGAGATAAAAACTCAATTTGGATGGATTAAATGACCAATTTAACGTTTCCTGATTGTGTTCCAGGGGACATAAAGTTAATAGGTGTTCAATGAATAAGGATTTCAAATGACACATTTGTTTTAGACAATAGTCTTATATTTGGAAATTCACACTGCACATTATTGTATAAGAGATTCTGAAATTTTTTGTAAGCAATAATCCTATTTAACTTTTAACTCAGCATTTTCCTAATGTGGTTGATCATGAAACCTTGTGTGTGTGTGTGTGTGTGTGTGTGTGTGTGTGCGCGTGATTCACCAAACAATAGAGTTCCTTAGTATCTACTTATAAAAATGCTAGAACATACTAGTATTTAACATTGCCAGCAAGATATCTGGGGACAGAATAATCTCCAGAATACATATTCCATACATTCTAAGTATATTTTAAAACTGCAAAAAACCTTTCTTAATAAAATAAAGCATATAACTGTTTTATAAAGAACTTAAAATTACATTATTTCATTTGATGTTACAAATGTGTGCCAGGCGGTCTGCTTTATTTTCAAACAGATGCAGAGACAAAGGGCTCCCTCAAATTAAATGTTTTGTTGGATGCTTTTTCACAAATAAAATTGAGGAACAGAATAATAGTTTTCTTGACCTTGGAAGAATCTCCAAACATGAGTTTTTTCCATTGTCCATGTGTAAGAAATCTAACAGCTTTTGTTATTTATTGTAATGTATCTGTGCTTTCAATTTGTGTTTGTTATCCTTGGCGCTAAATGAAGCTGTACCCACGGTGAAACTGCCATGCAGCTGTCTCTTTTCACTAACAACTTAACACCAATTGGTAATCTATAAGTAGTAGTATTTGCCCACTCTAACATTGGGAAGATTGCATTTTAATTTCTTCTCGGTATATGGAAGTGGAAAGTGTAGGCACCTTAATCATGAAACATACTGATCATGCTTTCTCCCACTTCATCTTGCTTTTCAGGTTAAATACCTCTGTCACTATAAGGATGAGATGAATTTCCTTTCCAGCTTACTTGTTTCCATCTGATCATTCATTGTTATGTCTTGTACATTTGTCTTTATGGATTTTTCAGTGAAAATTCTATCAGCCTCCATGAATTCTTGAGTGTTGTGCAATAGAAAGGGAGATGCAAAGGCCCTGTTTATGAAGCTTTCAAAAGCTGCTTAGCACCAATCGCAAAGTGTCAACAGTTCTTATCAAACACAGTATGCTCTTCAGATTCTATAGTGTACAGAAATAAAGCATAAGACATACATTTTTTCTCAATCTATAGAGAGATAAGATACATACTTCTTTCAAAGCATGCCTATATGGTACATGGTAATGTTATACATTTTTACACCAAAGTTAATTGTACAAGAAATTAGAAAATATAGCATAATAGCATATATAGAATGAGGGTGAAGAAGGGAAGGAATATAAATGTGCAATAGAAAAACCAGAAAGTTATCATCGGTTCTTTTTTTAAAATTAAATGTATTGGGGTGACATTGGTTAATAAAATTATATAGAGTTCCAAGTGTACACTTCTATAATACATCATCTGGTATATTGCATTGTGTGTTCACCATACTTTTGACTTCCTTTACCCTTAACTACCTCCCATTGCCCAGCATTTCCCTCTGGTAGCCAATATACTGTTGTCTGTGTCTATGGGTTTTTGTTTGTCTGTCTTGTTTGTTCATTTGTTGCTTTCAATTTTATATCCCATATGAGTGAAATCATATGGTTGTTGATTTTTTTCCATCCGACATTTTGCTTAGCATGATTTTTCAAAACCCATCCTTGTTGTCACAAATGGCAGTATTTTATCTTTTCTTAACGACTGCATAGTATTTTGTAAAGATATATGTACCCCTATGTTCATTGCAGCAGCATTCATGTGGCCAAGATATGGAAACAACGGAAGTTTCCTTAAGCAGTTGAGTAAATAAGATGTGGTATATACACACACACACACACACACACACACACACACACACACACACACACATATATATATATATATATATATATATATGTATATATATATATATATATATACACATCATCAGTTCTTGAGTCTCCAAATAACTCTTTCTGAGCTGCTGTCTTCTTGCTGGTGACTTTATAGATTTCTTGTGAGGATCATCTGAGATAATATATATGAAACTGCTTCCTAATCTGTTCTTCAATAAACATGTACACTATTAGTATCATCACCTATAAGTCCAAGAAGCATTTCCTGAATACCTGTTAACAAATAAATCATTATAGTGATAAGATCTTGGCCTTATTTTACACTCATATTCTAATATTTTAGAATCTAGTGATACCATATTATTCTAAAAGTCAGTATATTATTCAGGTTAATGGTGTGGCATCTGTACCAGATTTTTGCCTAAACTAACTTTGACTTTGGTTAAGTTACTTAATCTCAGTGAAGATAATAGTATGGCCTGTATCATTGAATTTTTTATTTTTTTACTAATAAATCTTTATTGTTCAGATTATTACAGTTGTTCCTCTTTTTTCTCCCCATAGCTCCCCTCCACCTGGTTCCCACCCTACCCTCTGCCCTTATCACCCCCCCCCTCCACTGTCCTCATCCATAGGTGTACGATTTTTGTCCAGCCTCTTCCCACACCCCCCACACCCCTTTCCCCTGAGGATTGTCAGTCCACTCCCTTTCTATGCCCCTGATCCTATTATATTCTGTTTATAATACCAGTTTATTCTGTTCATCAGACTTTTTATTCACTTGATTTTTAGATACACTTGTTGATAGATATGTATTTGTTGTCACTTTGTTGTTCATAGTTTTTGTCTTTACCTTTTTCTTCTTCCTCCTCTTCTTAAAGAATACTCTTCAGCATTTTATGTAATACTGGTTTGGCGGTGATGAATTCCTTTAGCTTTTTCTTATCTGTGAAGCTCTTTATTTGACCTTCAATTCTGAATGATAGCTTTGCTGGGTAGAGTAATCTTGGTTGTAGGTTCTTGCTATTCATCACTTTGAATATTTCTTGCCACTCCCTTCTGGCCTGCATAGTTTTAGTTGAGAAATCAGCTGACAGTCGTATGGGTGCTCCCCTTGTAGGTAACTAACTGTTTTTCTCTTGCTGCTTGTAATATTCTCTCTTTGTCTTTTGCCCTTGGCATTTTAATTATGATGTGTCTTGGTGTGGTCCTCTTTGGATTCCTTTTGTTTGGGGTTCTCTGCACTTCCTGGACTTGCAAGTCTATTCCTTTCACCAGATAGGGGATTTTCTGTCATTATTTCTTCAAATAGTTTTTCAATATCTCTCTCTCTTCTTCTGGCACCCTCATAATTTTGATGTTGGTACACTTGAAGTTTTCCCAGAGGCTCCTTACACTATCTTTAAATTTTTGGCATCTTTTTTCATTTTGCTTTTCCAGTTGGGTGTTCTTTGCTTCTTTGTATTTCAAATCTTTGACTTGATTCTTGTGATCCTCTAGTCTTCTGTTGGATCTCTGTATATTATTCTTTATTTCAGTCAGTGTATGCTTAATTTCAAGTTTGGATCGCTGTATATTCTTTATTTCAGTCAGTGTATGCTTAATTTCAAGTTTGTCCTTTTTCATATCCTCGAGGGTCTCACTAAATTTATCAGCGGTATCTAGAAGATTCTTGAGTAACCTTATAACTGTGGTTTTGAACTCCATATCCAGTAGTTTTCTTTCCTCCATTTCTTTCATTTGTGACCTGTTTCTTTGTCTCCGCATTTTGGGTGCTTCCCTGTGTTGATAACCTGGCTTTGTGTGCTAGGTGTCCTATAGGGCCCAGTGGCTCAGCCTCCCTAACTACCTGAGGTGGACACTGTTGGTGCACCCCTTTGTGGGCTGTGTGCACAGTCTTGTTGTAGTTAAGCCTTGATTGTTGTTGGTATCATTGGGAGGAATTGACCTCCAGGCCAATTGGCTGTGAGGATCAGTTGTGTCTGTGATGGAAGAACTTCTGTGCTGGAGATCCCTCATGGGACAAGACTTGCTTCAGTGGGGCTTTGGTGCTCACTGAGTCTGCCCCGTGAGAGTGTGTCTGACCACTGGGTACATTGGTTCTTGGATCTCCAAGGAGAGAGGCCACCCAGCAGGAGCTATGGAGACATCTGCAGATTTCTTCTCTTTGTTTGGGGTTTGCAGGTGCCCAGATGAGGCCCAGCTGTGAAGCAATGCAAGCTGCTGTCAAGCCTTGGGTCTTCTTTTGGAGGCTCTGAGGCTCTTTGACCCAGCTGCAGTAAGTTAGGTTTCAGATTGCAAAGGGGAGGCCATTCATATGCAAAAACCTCTGTGCACAAATTGGGTGGGGCGGGGTCTCAGGGAATCATTAAGGTGGTGCAAACAGCAATGGCTTACTGTCAGCCCTGCCTGGAAGAGGTCCTGTGTCTCTATTTCCCGTGGCACCATGCAAGAGCAGTGATCGCTGCAAGCACCTCTGAGAGAAAGCTGCCCTTGAGTTTCGCCTGATGCCAGACAGTCCAGTTCGTCCCCATATGAGTCTGGGTCCCCAGAGTCCTGCCCGGAACTGGAGTAGTCGGGAGCTTGTGTCTACCTCCGCATTGAAAGAACCAGCCGTGTACTCAGTTGCCAGCCCTCTCCGCTTGCGTGTGCCTCCGTACCTCTGCACTTCACTTCTGCACTTCCACTCCTCCTCCGATTCTCAGTGTGCTTTTCTCTTTCCTTCTAGTTGTAGAAGTTCCACTCAGCCAGCCTTCCTGTGGTTCTGGGTGATACCCGTTGTGTCTTTTACTTGTAGTTTTGAAGTGGTTGTGCGAGGCAGCAAGTTCAGGTGTTTACCTATGCCGCCATCTTGGTTTCTCCTATCATAGGAATTTTGTTAAGGTTAAATAAAAGTTAATATAAGATATAAGAACCGGTTACTACATGACAGTGGCACTGAGCTGTCAATGTCGTACAAACAAAATGCAACAGAATAGGCACTTAGGGCGTTGGGACAAGTGTTTTAATGTTTTATATAATGTGATCGCTGAATAAATGGACAGTTTTCACATGAAGCGTATTTGAATTTTTACCATAAAATGTTTTATTTCTTTAAAAAGAAGTTAATATAAGCAAAGTGTTAACGGTTCCTGTCACCTGGAATACACTAAGTCTGTTAGCTACCCCTGTTGCTATGATGTTCCAAGATTAGATGCTATTTTAACATCATAAAACTGAGGGACAAAGGAAGCAAACCTCCTAGCGTCACACAGACACACAGTGGAACCCCTATAGGTGCTGCCATCAGGCTAAATTGTGTCTGAATTGTAGTCCCTTTGCTACAACTTATCTAGGACACTTCAGTTCTCTCTATTCCTCCCTCTTATCTTGTCAGCTCCCGAGCAACAGAAGGGAAATGTATCAGCACTCTTTGTTCATTTGGTGTAAGTGACATTTCTCTCTTTTGCTACCTAATTCTGTTTTATATGTGGGTCAATATTCTCTACTTCAGTTGTAATCTAGACCAACCAGCACCTTAGACAAAAGATTATTTATACTTGACTCTAAAAACGAATTCTAAGTTGCTGTTTGTAGAGTTTGAGTGTTGTCTCTGTCAGCTTTAGGTATGAGACACCTGTCTATTTTCTCCTGTATAATTAATGGTCATAATAAGAGTTTTTGGATTAGATGGAGAATTTTCCTTTAGGAAATGTTTCTAAGCTTTTCATTAGAACAAAAAGTTTCATACTGTAAAACTTCAGATTTAATCAAGAGATATATTTATCAGTTAAAAGATCTCCCAAACCAGTTATAACTTCTCATAATTTCTTAATGGCATGCATTGTCACAGTTATGGCATTGATTTTCTACTATAAATAAATTGCTTCCAAAGTCAGGGAACTCTTTGAGGAATTTATGCAAAGTCTCATGTACAAACTAATTATCCCATGTTACTACCATGGGAAACCAAGTGGAGCATTTATACATATTTGATTTGGTTTCTAATTATTACAGTGTTTCATCATAGCAAGCCAATTTGAAGAACACTTGGAATATTTGAACACTTAAAATATGCATACATAGTGCCTATTTTTTTTTTTTTAGCAGCGATATCTGGAACAAATTTTGCTTCACTTTATTATGGATCTCCTATATAGTATCATAATATTTCCAGATATTTCTGTTGAATATAAATATCTACTTAACTACATAAATGCTAATCTCATCCATGTAATATCAATGGGAGGTCTGAGAATGTGTCAGTATTTGTTTGCCAGTATTCTTTGCAACCCTTTGCGGTTTCTATTTCACTCGTGCATCAGGCCTGTCAATTTCAGAAAGAACTAGGGGCTTTCCCAGTTCTGTCTCCAATGTAAAAAAAATCTTTTCCTGTCTCTCCTAACATGGAACTTCCTTTATAAATGTTATACTGCAGTCACAGAACTAAGTTGTTTTAAGATTCCCATGCTTTCAGATGTAGGAATACTAGTAGGTCCCAGAGAAGTTCCACTATGTATATAAACCAAAGATAACATCGTTTATACTTCCATTTAATCATTTATTAATGAAGAATCGTGAGTTCCCTTAAGTGACAGATCATGATTGAGACCAAGTCCATATATAGGAGGTGGTAAAGCAAGTCATTTTTTCCATTAATTTTACAGATCTTAAAAAGAGTATCATGTTCCATAATTAAAAAATAGTCTGTAAAACTCTGAAGAGGTTCACACATGGTGATGGGAAGAACTGAATAAAGAAATCAATAATTTAAAAATGAGTTATGCTCTTTACTGAAGATAAATAGTGCAGTAAGAGTATCCTGGAATTTTGTTAGGGCGAGGGGACAGAGGTCCCTCAGCCCGGCCTGCGCCCTCTCCCAATCTGGGACCCCTTGGGGGATGTTGGGCCTAAACAGGCAGTCAGACATCCTTCTCACAATCCGGGACGCTGCATGCACCAGTGACCATATTTTTCATCCAGGTGAAAGGCATCTTGCTGTTGTATGGGCAGCTACATTTTTTCGCCCTGATTATAAAAAGTAGTACATAACACGATACTTCTGAGGCAGTAGTACCATTTTCCCCATCTTATGGGTGGCAAAACTGAAGCAGAGAGAAGTTAACTAATGGGCTTTGTCACACAGTTATAAGTGTCAGAATCAGGACTGACCACAAAATGTGCAAGCCGGAGTCCCTGCACGCCATCGCTGCATCATCCTGTTTTTTTCAGTGTTCGAGTAGCCTTGCCAGGTTTTAATTTTTAAATCTAAGAGGCTGTTCCCAATATATAGGGTAGGGTCCCTAGGCCTGACTGGTAATCAGGGTCATCTGTGGGGTGACGGGCGGGTGGCCTGCGCCGCCTGCTGGCCGTCCCTGCCCCCTGCCACTGCTGCCACAGGTTGCTTCCCTCTGTGGGCCATGGGCGATGGTGGGGTGATTGGGAGCCCCCTGCTGGCACCTGCCTTGGCTGGCCTGGGGCCTGTGGGCTGGGGGAAGCTCCTCCATTGAGGGTCTGCCCTGTCTGCCCCACAGTGGTCTGTGTACATCTAGCCACCAAAGAGGAAATAACATTTTTTTTCTGGGTCTTAAGTATAAGAACACTTCTCCAAATTAAGAAGTCGGAAATTATGTAGAAAGGAAACAGCATAATTGAATGAAATACTGTGTTGAGACCCTTTTGGCATCATTGTGTTGGGTTTATAGGTGTGGGTGCAGTGACAGATTTGAAAGGTAAGGCAGGTTTAAGAAACCCAGAGGATAGAAATAAATGAGCTTTGATTGGAGACCTATCATTGGCAAGATAATTTATAATCATAATTTCTCTAATGTTTATAGAGATTCAATGAAGGAGAAATCATGACCCACCATGTAAAAATGAAAAATCTGCAATGTAGAGAGCTTTAGAATTTCCCAAGGCCACACAGGTAAGAGACTGTAAACTGGATCCAAAGCCTGGGATAATATCTGCCAACAGAGCTTTACCTGTTTACACCCCACATACTGCCTCAAGAAGTTCACTACAGAGTGTAAAGAATGGATTGAAAATAATCTAATATTAAGTAATAGATATTTTATTAAATAGAAAATGTGGAGTCACCACACGTTATTTTAACACGAGAGTGGCATTATCAAGTCTAGGTTTTATAGGACAACTTTGGCAGCTGTACGGACAACAGAATACAGCAAGGGAATCTAAGATAAGGAGGACAAAGGACAAAACAATAGCAATAAGAACAAACAGTACTGAACGTAATTACTTATGCGTCGCTAATACTCTACAGGTTATCATTTAGTACTCCACAGAATCCTTAAAGTTGGACTATTTTACTAGGCTTACTTTTCAAATATGAAAGGGTGATCAATTATTCAAGGTCTGTATCAATTTTATCCCTAAAATTCCTGTCTTTCAGGACATCCTTCAGTCTTGAATTGGGTAAATAGTCTTGAATTGGGTAAATAGTTCACCCAGGATCAAACATTTAGTATATGGCGAAGACAGAATTTAATTTTAGACAATCTTACCTTGGAAACATATATATCCTTGGGCAAGTTACTTAATCTTTTTATGATTTAGTTTCTTCAAGGGCAGAGTAAAAATAACCTCCATTTCCACCTCATGGAGTGTTTTAATGATGGAAATAAAATGCCATAATCCATACCAGTGCTTATTAAGCCAGTGTGTGGAACAGCAAAAGTGCTCAATACATGTTAGCCACTTTATTCATGACTGCACAAATTTTATAGGAATCTTTTTTTAGGAAAGATAAGAGAATGAACTGATGATAGTGAAATAGGCAGAGTTAGTTAAGGGCTCAAGAGTTTTTGAAGGGTGTTGTTTTTGTTGTTATTACTGGTGCTTTTATTTTTTTAATTGAAGTTCTTTATTGTATAAAGTTTTACATATGTCTCCTTTTTCCCCCATTGGCCTCTCCCCAGGTACGCCCATCCCCCAGTACATGCTCTCAACCCACTACTGTTTGTATCCATTGGATATGCTTATATGTATGCATACAAGTCATTTGGTTGATCTCTTACCACATCCCCACCCCTACCCCACTCTTCCCTGCCTTCCCTCTGAAGTTTGAGTCTGTTCGATGCTTCTATGTTTCTGGATCTATTTTTGTTCATCTGTTTATGTTGTTCATTATATTCCACAAATGAGTGAGATCATGTGATATTTATCTTTCTCCAACTGGCTTATTTTGCATAGCATAATGCTCTCCAGGTCCATCCATGCTGTTGCCAATGATGAGAATTCTTTCTTTTTTCTTTTCTTTCTTTTTTTTTTTTTTTACAGCAATGTAGTATTCCATTGTGTAGATGTGCCACTGTTCTTTAATCCACTCATCTACTTATGGGTGCTTAGGCTGTTTCCAAATCTTAGCTATTGTAAATTGTGCTGCTATGAACATAGGGGTGCATATATCCTTTCTGATTAGCAATTCTGATTTCTTGGGATATATTCCTACAAGTGGGGTTACTGAGTCAAATTTTTAATTTTTAATTTTTTTAGGGAACTCCATACTGTTCTCCACAGTGGCTGCACCAGTCTGCATTCCCACCAGCAGTGCACGAGGGTTCCTTTTTCTCCACATCCTCGTCAGCACTTGTCGTTTGTTGATTTGTTGATGATAGTCATTCTGACAGGTGTGAGATGGTACCTCATTGTCATTTTTATTTGCATCTCTCTGATGAATAGTGACTTTGAGCATGTTTTCATATGTCTCTTGGCCTTTTGTATGTCCGCTTTCAAAAAGTGTCTATTTAGGTCCTTTGCCCATTTTTTGATTGGATTGTTTATCTTCCTTTTGTTAAGTTGTATGAGTTCCTATAAATTTTGGAGATTAAACCCTTATCAGAGATAATATTGGCAAATATGTTCTCCCATACAGTAGGCTTTTTTGTTGTTTTGTTGATGGTTTCTTTTGCTGTGCAGAAGCTTTTCATTTTGATGTGGTCCCATTTGTTTATTTTCTCCTTAGTTTCCATTGTCCTGGGAGCTGTATTGGCAAAGATATTGCTACAACATGTCTGATATTTTGCTGCCTGTATTTTCACAAGTAAATCTATGCCTCTTCAACTTCACCCTAAATTAATGGAGTTGCTATCTAGGTAAAACTAAAAACAGCAACACTAGTTTGTTTTAGTTTTACAGATTGACTAGATAGCCGCTCCATTAATTTAGGAAGAACTTGAAGAGGCATAGATTTACTTGTGAAAACATAATAAATTCTGTGCTTAAAATAATGAATTTAAGGTGTAAAAGGCCATTGACTTTGTCCCAAATATGTATTCTTAGTCCATTGCAGCCTGTTAATAATAGAAATTAGCTGCAGATGGACAGGTCTCTGTAAACCGGAGTAACACAAATTTAACACTAATTCCACTGGCCCTTTTCTACTCCATTAACAACTGTGTTGTGGTAACTTGCCATTTCCATCTTGATTTATTTTCATAAATTTCACCCAGTAATGAGGCAGAGGAAAGCAAAGAGAATAGCGAAGGAGTGACAGCTGTCCTCGAAGACAGCGGAAACTCAAGTAATTCAAGCACTCCGGTACTCATGCTATAATTACTCCCATGGTGCTTTAGAGCTCATGATAAACAGGTATCTCATCTGATTACCAAACATGTCTCAGGAGCTAATATCTGGGTGCTAAAAATATCTCTGAAATGGAAGTCAATGAAGCTAACGTTGTGAAAAGAGCAATTCAGATAGCTGAATGATGAGGCCTTTTCTGAAAGGAATGCACGCTGGTAAATTCAGAACTTGAGTTAACCACAGGCATGTAAACGTTACTCTTTGGATTGAATTTCCTTAGTGATAATTCTGTTAGGTTGGTAGTCTATTTTAAAAGCCACAGGACACATATTCAATTCAATACAACGACCATGCCTGGGTATGTACTGTGTGCCAGACATTGGCTTAAGTACTGTGAGTTAAACATTTTTTAAAAAGATGTCAGTTTCCTACTCAAACTCAGTCAGCGGGTTCAGAAAAGGCACCAGATAACTATAATTAGATAGGGCAACATGCCATAGAGAGAACTGGAAGGTACAAAAGCAAACTAATCATCTTCCACTCAAAATGGCTTTCTTGGGGGGGATGGTAACAAAACTTATTTATTCATTCATCCAAACAAGGAACCTGGTCTTTCTCCCTTTTTTTCCACCTTATATTCATTAATATCCTTTATCTCCACTACATTCCAGTGATGCTTTTTAATCCATGCTGGTATAAATGTCCATGAGAACAATTATATTTGCCTCTGGGTCATCTCAATCTTGCACATAAAAATGAAAATATGATTATGGATTATCCCCTGCTCAACATCATGTATTTTAGCTCTGTGTTATCTGTACTCATTAGCATGGCATATACAGATAATCAATCATTGGTTCAATTAATATATGAATGAATGAATGCATTTATTAGCTATTGACCTATCCAAGTCCATCTTTGACCTTCCCCAAACATCAGCACATCTGGCTTTATGTTTATGCCATGGTCTGGTTCTTCTACATGCCACTGATCCTCTGCTCTGTTATCCTTTTCAATAATATTTACATTATGAGATCCTTGTCACCTTCCCATATATATTTCATCTTGCCCAGCCACCCTCAGGAAGTGTTAAAATTTCCCCACCTCTGTTCTACATGCACTATGTCTAATCACCTCTGTGCTTAGAGTTATGCTATTCGTCTGTGGAACTCTTTAACTGACCAAGAAAAACTTGTGACCATGAATTGTGTCTTGTTTATCTTCTTAACACTATGCCTCATGTAGTCTTTGAAACATAGTAGGTTACTCATCTACCTGCTTATAAAGGTCTGTATAAGGTGGGCAAGTGATGTGAAAATACTGCTGTATTCCTAAAAGAATAGTAACAACCATTTCTTAGTCCATTACATTTTACAGGTTACCCAATTTCAACAGGCATCTAATTTCAGTCTCGCTGATGTGAGGTCAGTTATTATAAAGGTAAAGTGTAACTACTAGTATGCCTACAGTAAATGAGAAAATAAGTTGTCTGCTTTTCCCCCCAACAGCTGGATATTTAACAATTAAACCAGCAGGCATGTGTCCAATTAATGAATGAAAAATAGCTGGACTTTGCTATCAAAGCCATACTTCACTCATTTTGAATATTCTTTAAGAGCCAACAGAATGGTCTTCTGATGTAAAGGAACACTTCCAATTCAAAATATCTCTTGCCTTTCTGGGTCAAGAGGATAATTTTTCTGAGATTGAGTTACAATAAAAGATTTAAAATGTTTCATAGTATATAAGTTCTCTATATGCCATCACTGGAAACTGAAAGCTGTCTTCCTGCAGGTTTCTCTTTTTAAAAAAATTTAGATCATATATTTTCTGCACAAAGGTGTGCTCACTTAGTATGCTTGAGAAGCATTTGAAGTGGCAGCGTAAAATGCAATTTCTGGCCTTAATCTCCATAGACTATTGTTCAGTGGGATGGAGTCAAGGTCAGTAATCTCTTTAAATAAGCATTGCAGCTTAATCTGATCTGGTGGCCTATGATCACATTTCAAAAAAGATTGGTGGATGTACCCTAGCAACTATGAATGTCACTGAATGCCCATTTGTTGTTTTTAGGGTCAACCATATTAACATCTTTAGGCTTCAGTTTTCTTACTGGTAAAATACTCGTTTTTACTCGTTTATAGATACATATTGAGAGAGAGAGGTGTCTTAACAGTATGTGCTGATTATGTTAGGCAAAAAAAGTAAAGAGATGAATAAATGTAAAATCTATTATTTATTAGAGGTTTCTTATGTGCAGGCACTGATTTAAATTGGCTTCACGTATCAATTCACTTAATGTTCCAATTACTTTACTTAGTGACAAAACTTATTCTCATTTTTCAAAAACGAAAAGTGAGTCAGGGAAGGTGCATAATTTACTCAGGAGCCTAAGCTTGTAATTGGTCAAAATAACATGGAAATCCAAAAATTTTGCTTGAGAAGTATCTACTCCTCACCCTTAACAACCACGTTCGGATTCTGCCTACAAAAATAAAAAAGGCAGGACAGGGAAGAGGAAAAGAGAATACCGGCACAGCTTCTGCTGCATTTTCATATATTTGGGCTTTTCCAAAACATTTTGTTTTTTTGGCACAACATTTCTTAAATGGCAACTCAAATTCAAGGCTGTTTTAGAGGAGCAGCTAGAATCTCATTAAAGATTTTCTACTATCTAACGATACAATTTTATATTTAACTGGAGGCCTGGTGCATGAAAATTCATGTACTGGAGAGGGGCCCCTCAGCCTTACCCTCATCACACCTCTGCTGCTGCCACTGCCAGCAGTGCAAGTCTCGGCCGGTCCTGGTTACCTGCATCTCGGGCGGCCCCGGGCAGCTGGATAGCTGTCATCTGAGGCTTGCCTGCACCTCGGGCCAGCCCTGGGCAGCTGGGGGGCTGAGGGCGGGTCCGGCTGCATCGTGTGCCAGCTGCCCTCCCCACTCCCCCTCCCCCTCCCCCCCCGGGGCTGGGCTGAAAGGACTGGGGGACTCCAGTGGGGCTGAGGGGACTGGGCACCATCATCTTGTGGCTATGGGTGCGGCTATCTTTGTGACGGTGTGATGGTTAATTTGTATATTCCACCTTTATTAGATAGGAAGTTGCATAGAAATATCTAAAAGAAAATCAGGAAAGCTCCAAATTAAAAACCTAATAGAAATAAATAGATAATCCTCATGTAACAAAAAAAAAAAAGCAGACCAAAAATAAATGACCACTAAATATGAGAAAACCATTCAATTGGATTTTAATAAAAATGCAAATTAAAGTAGCAATGTAGTAGCAGGGCCCATCTCTCTTGAATTACATCTTTTAGTGATTTCCAATCTCTTCTTTTCTCTCCCCACATTGTGCCATAAACTTAAAATATTCTTGCTTCCCAAGTACAATCGTGGGTACTTGATCATTGTCTGCAAATTTCTTTGGGAAATTTTATTCTCTTTCATCATTTCAAGTAAATGTTAAAGACTCCACAAATTTTGTCCTCAGCCCTGTCATCTTATTTGAGGTTCAAAATCATATGTAATACTTCAGTTCTCCCAACAAAAGATAAGAACAAAAAATGTTAGGCAAAGCCATGAGGTGAAGTCATCACAGGGTCCATTGAGCACCTCTTCTTCATGGTGTACTCCTGATCAGTTCTCAGACCAACCAGGGGCCATTCATGAATTCGGTGCACTCGGTCTTACTGTGTACATTATGTCATCATGGCTGGGCATAAGCAAGATCTTATTATTTTAGGACATTGGTAAGTCATCTTTCATTATTTATTTTTTGAATGGATATGCTTTTCTTTTTTCCCCCAGAGCCCTTACTTCTTCTATTTATTAGGATGCTAAAATAAATTTTTAAGGTCAAATTGGTTTGTGCATATACTGTTTATTAAACTATTTTCTAAGCTCCAAATTTATCCATGGTTTGAATGTAAAATAAGACATAATATACGAGTCTGTTTTGGGTACAGGTGCTAAGGTTATACAAATTCAAATTATCCCTTTGGCAACCTAGCTGGTAAGAATTACTAGGTTTCACAACTAAGGCTACTGGAGAGCAAATGAAAAGCCTGGCAGAGGAGAAGATATTTGTATCTTGTTTGCTTTTCCTGGTAGTGAAGCTCCATTGTGGATTTTGATGTCAGCACTTACACTTTATTCTATCCTCCAGAATCTTTTGGTACTTCTCAAAGCAACTTCATTCTGCTTTCTCACATGCTCACGAAGCAGCGGAATGGGTACAGGGGAGCATGTCTTCTGCCATCAACCCAAGAATCTTGTGCCACCAGAGAGAGAGAGAGAGAGAGAGAGAGAGGAAGCACTAGAGCTTTTTTGTATATATGCTTGCTAGCTCCTGATTGGTCCTTTCAAAGAATTCTGTCTTAGTAACCTTCTTGGGATTTATGTATATGCCTCACTGCCTTGTGATTGGTTACCTGCATGTTGCCTGTCTTAGCATTTTAAAGCTTGCTTTTTCTCATGGGTTCCCCTCACCACCCCTCCTCCCAGATGGGTTGTCTTAGTAACTTCCTCCTGCTGGCTTCCCTGGTTCTATTTTCCCTTCCCATGGTCCCGCCTCTATCTACCCAGCTTCCTTCTGTCTCCTCAGTGGGACTATGGGTATTATTATTTATATATAAAAACAGGTACTAGGCAAATTAGCCGGGTGTCACGACCAGCTCAGGAGGAGGCTGCAATCACGACCACTCAGGAGGAGCTGCGAGTGCAGATGGGTGGGAGGGGACTGCGTGATGCCCCCAGCCCCAGCGGACACACACCAGGCGTGGGGGCCTGCTCCGAGTGGCCGTGGTGCAGCTCAGAGCATGCCCCTGGTGGGTGGCGGCAGCGGCCGGAGTGAAGCAGCCCTGGTCCCAGATGCCTGGCAGCAGCCGGAGCAAAGCATCCTGGGTCCTGGGTGCCTGAGGGAAGTCAGTGCTGGCAGCCAGGGGAAGGAGGCCTATTCTTGCACAAATCTTTTTTTTTTTTTTTTTATATTTAAAAAATATATTTTATTGATTTTTTACAGAGAGGAAGGAAGAGAGATAGAGAGTTAGAAACATCGATCAGTTGCCTCCTGCACGCCCCCCACTGGGGATGTGCCTGCAACCCAGGTACATGCCCCTGACCGGAATCGAACCTGGGACCCTTCAGTCCGCAGGCTGACGCTCTATCCACTGAGCTAAACCGATTTCGGCTTCTTGCACAAATCTTTGTGCATCGGGGCTTTAATTTCCTTATAATTGTGTTTTTTTCTAATTTTTTTAGATAAGCCCTCTTTCATATATTTATATATTTCTTCCTTTACCAAAGTGGCCATTTGGTTGTTAAATTAATGTGTTTTTGACCTCCCAGACCATATACTGCAAGGGTACATGCACTCTTCTTATTCCTCGTTATATTCCTCAGGAACTTCCATGCGAGGTGGCACAAGGTGCCCTAAATGTTTATTTAACAAATGAGTAGATAATTGGACAGTACTTAAAAAGAGTTATCCTTCTCTTAATCGGGATTGGTTTATTTTAATGAAATTGGAGTTCCCTAGTCATGCATTTGCCCAAGCCTCTTAAAAACACAGCAGAGAGTTTAGTCATTTTCTTTTTGTAATTTTGCATGTGATTTCTTAAATTGGGTTCCCCAGCGGAATAAACTTCCGGCCTTAAAAGGCAGAATCTGTCTCTGCTCCTTGAATGTCCGTTATATTCATAAATTTCTCCTTCACATGTTAATGTTTCATTTTGTACAACCCTTTGTATTTCCCAAATATACTATATAAATTGGTTTTCCCACTTACACCTTAATTATCCTATGAAAACATTTAATTGTGCTCCCTTTTCCATGGCATCTAGGTAACCCTTTTAGTTTACCTGTAATGATACATTCTTATCAATTGTGCCAGATAAAAAGAAACTCTTAAAATAATTTGATAACTTTATGGAAGAGAAACATCTAATTCTGGAGTCAAGAAATATTGTGCAAACTTGGCATTTATATCTGGAGACAAAATTTGGATCTATTCCTAGCTGAGAGAACTGACTGCTTGGAAAAGGCCGGAGGGAAGAAGTGAGAAGCAATCTTCTGAGATTTGCCTTTTTTTCCCCCCTTTCTTCTTTTTGGCTTATTTGTTTTACTTCAGACTGTAGGACTTCAAGGCACTTTACTCTGGTTACATCACACATTTTGCAAAGCATTTTGTCTCTGAGTAACACATTCTCAAAGGCATGAGAATATAAAGCATTCTTTGAGTAAGATGGAACTTTTATTTGATGACTTACTTATAAGTGCAAAGTAATCAGTCCAGTACCTATTGTTTGCTTCACAGAACACAGTACTGGTTTAAAATCATTTTTGCATTGTAATGGAAGGTTGTCGGGCTCTTTGGATTTGAAATGGGATGTGTTAGTAAATGGCAGTTATTGTGCATTGGCAGTCTCTGGTAAACTGGCCACAGTTATTCTTGATCAGCAAGTTGTAGGAACATTAGACCTGGGTGAAGATCCAGTTCCATAAATGGACTGTAGAGTGGTGCCTCTTTTTCTAATTGTTTCTCCTCTTTCTAAATTAATAACAGAGGGAACAGATAACTGTTTTTATGTGCAAATATTTCAATAATACAGGGTGGGACAAAAGTGGGTTTATAGTTGTGTGTATGCAAAGCAGAGTTTATTCTTGTTCTATTTATTAATTATTATATGATTTTTCATACAAACAACTACAAACCTACTTTGCCACGCCCTGAATATTCAAGAAAATATAGTTCACAGGAAGGATTTTTAAAAAATATATATTTTATGGATTTTTTATAGAGAGAAAGGAAGAGGGATAGAGAGCTAGAAACATGGATGAGAGAGAAACATCGATCAGCTGCCTCCTGCTCACCCCCTACTGGGGATGTGCCCACAACCAAGGTACATGCCCTTGACCGGAATCGAACCCGGGACCCTTTTGTCAGCAGGCCGACTCTCTATCCCCTGATCCAAACCGGTTTCGGCAGGATTTTTTTTTCAACTATATTTTATTCATGTCCTAGTTTGAGGATATCAAGGATGTGATGGCAAACAACTTGAACTGAACTAAAAAACATGTCTTGTTAAATTAAAATCTAGTAAAATACGCATGTTGGAAAGCCAAGGTTAAGTCATAGGTCATAAAAATATTAAAATGAACACACGTTAACATTTTTATTGTACGTACTAATCAATGAAAGAACCAGATAGATATTATAAATGGTTAAAAAGAGAATCGTTTCAAGAATAGACACATTTTTAGAACAGGAATACTGAAATGAATGTGCAAATGGAGGCAAACTGGAAAGTCAATTGAACATCTACTGGAAAGGGCCAAATTTGCATTGCTATCAGTTTTCTACAATTTGCATAGTTGTAAAACAGCTTCCATAGAACAGGAATCAGATAAACTGAAGGGATGTATAAATAATGCATAGTTTTCTATTGATGCACAAAACTTTCCTATACAGACATTAAAGTATAAAGTCATTATTTTCTGTTTTGTAGCTCTAAGATAAATCTAACCTTTGTTCAAATATAATAAAATACACAAAGGTTATATTATTAGAATAACGCAAAATCAAAATGTTATTAACTTACAGAGGGAGTGGAGCATTTGGAGACATAGAACTCATTGCAAAACTCTTTCATAACCACATCCTTTCTACCTTGCTTACTGACACCTAATCTACTTAAGTGCTCAAGCAAAAACTTGGGAAGTATTTCTAACCAGGTCTTTGTCCTCATGTTGCATATGTAGCCTATCAGCCAGTTCTCATGTCTTACTTCCATTGTTTGTCTTAAATCCATCCAGTTCACTCCACTTTATTGCCTCCTTCCTAGAACAAGCTTGTATTATTCATACTCCTCCTGAACATTTGTAATAGATAGCTTCCTTACTGGCACTCTTGTGTTTGCTCTCATCACATGCAATTCTGTAACCCACAAAATGCTCAGAATGTGTGTGTGTGCATAATTAACAGAAAACTCTTTCTTACCAAAAGGGATATGCAGGCTGCTTTTTTTCATATATATATATATGAAAAAAAAAATATATATATATATAGCCTAAAATGAAAAAGAGAGAAAGAGGGCGAGAGAGGAAGATTGTTTTCATTGGCCCAGTGTTTCCCAGAGTGATTTTTAAGTGTAAATGTATGTTATTTTATGCATTTAATGAAACTGAGCTGGGCAACTCTCCTAAAAGAGGTAGCATAGATTACTGAAAACAATATATTATGCTAAGTAAATTCTAAGTTACTGGTAAGTTTTACTTATAAGTTTTATTATGTTATTTACACTAAGAAAAGATGAAAATGGAATTAAAATAGAAAAATATCAAGAGAAGTCAGGTATAATATCAATATACTAAACCGGGGGCCAAAATAAAAGACTAATATTGTATTTATAAAATCAAAGATAACATCACAAATTATTTTATTTTATAATACATGAATAAAAATATTTTTTCAAATAAATCAACACAGATAAATATTTTATTTTTTCCCAAGCCATTTTGAGTACAGATTTGTAGCAGGTGTTATGTATGAAGGCACAGAATATAGGAATACCATCTGTGTGTGTCTAATTCTAGCCAAAATCTTTTCTCTCACTGTTACTGAAAGATTAGGGGATTTGATTTTGCTTCAGAGTGGGTGCTGGGACTAGTAGCTAATCCTGATGATCAAATGAAAATGATAATTTTGAAGACTGAAAAAATTCTCTTAAAGCATCAGAGAATTTTACATCATAATACCCCTCTACATTTTTTATTTTTTTACAAACTTGGCATAAATATACATTCAGCATGTGTTTTAGGATGGTGTGAAAAAAGCAGCCAGGTTTCTTAAAATTGTTTGCCAAAATCTAAGGACTTCTGTAATTCTGGGGATAACATCAGGACTCCCTCTACTGGCTATATGCTTGCTTTATTTGCATTAAAAGCAATGTTTAAGTCACTCATGAAAAACTAAAAAATTAGCAGAATGATAAATTAAGATCATACAATCCAGTTCCTCATATTTTATATCAGGAAATTGAGGCCCAAGGTATTTACAGATTAATCCTTGTATTCATCCCCTGTGGCCTCAAACATCTAAACTACCTAGAGCTAGCCAAGAAAAAGTTTACTAAATTAATATGCTAACTACTAAGGATATTAAGAGAAAAAGGATATTAACTGTAGGTTTGTGTGCTAATGTGAACATATTCAAAATAATATTGTTATGGGACTTCATAGAATTTAAAAATTACAGGATACCTTGAGGAACAAGAGTATTGTCTTACATAGAAAATCATTTTTCTTTCCAAATACAATACCAGGAACAGTTATAATTGGCCTTGCAGAGTAACAAATCCTGAGTGAACAATAAATCCATGGGTTTAATCATATTGACCTCACCTTTACTGTGTTTAACTAGTATGGATCTGTAGACAGTGACTAGCCTTTGCCTTAGAGTCGCATGAGCTTAAAGTCCTTTTCAGTGTTTTTAACTTCTACTTGCTCTAATTTTGTTCTCATTGAAATACTCCCATATGAGCACTTTTCTGTAAAAAGTGTTAAGTTCTGTCTTTGCTTTTTATAAGCTAATAACTATAATTCATGCAACCATTTCTCATAGAGCCTATTTCAGAATCTTTTAATATTTTTGTTGATCTCTTTGGAATCTCTTAACTTCCCTTTCCAAATTGAGTAGTTGACACTATTCTTTGCTTAAAGATTAACTTCACAATTCATATGTGTAATTAATCTGTGATTCTTTACCTATATCCAACTATGGTTTGTTGTGATAACCTTCCAATATCACTAAGTCACATTAACCTTTTGAACATTGTTGCTGAGTTTCAGGGCAGCTGTCATCCAAGCAATGCAAAACACATACGAATAAGAATAATAGGCTTGATTTGCATGAAATATAAATTGAAGAAAACAAAATAATAATTCTGCCTCTGTTATATAGCGAAAACTGCTGACATATATATTTAAAAAATGTATTTTATAATTTATAAAACTTACAATAAAAATTAAAAGTACAATATACATGTTGTCAGTATTCAATAGATTTATTCAAATTTTATTCATATGTTTATTTATACTTGAGAAAGCATTTTTAAAAATAATGTGAAAATTGATAAAATATTGTCTTTATCCTCAAAAAGGATATAGTTGAGAAATATGTTAGGGAAGACAACTATGTAATCAACTATAGTAGAAACATTTCACATTCACTTAAAAATTATCTAAATTCTTGTGAAATAACATGAATTTTATAAATATTATACTTAAAAATTATGGACAATTTGAAATATATGCAAAAGTGGAAAGTATAATATAACCTCCATATACCCATAACCCAGCTTAGACAATTATAACCTCATGGCTAAGAGGTTTTTTTTCCAGCTTTTGTTCAGTTATAATTGATGTATAAATTTAAGGTGTACAACATAATAATCTATACTAATAAAAGGGTAATATGCTAATTAGACTGTGAGACCGGACATCTTCCTACCATCTGACTTCCTTCTGGACAAAGCCCAGGTGGTGGGGGCTGAGGCAGAGGCGGTTAGGGGGAATCAGGCCAGCAGGAGAGGGCAGTTGGGGGCCATCAGGCCAGCAGGGGAGCAGTTAGGCGGCGATCAAGCTGGAAGGCAGGCAAGTGGTTAGGAGCCAGCGGTCCCGGATTGCGAGAGGGCAGTTGGACATCCCCTGAGGGGTCTCGGATTGGAGAGGGTGCAGGCCGGGCTGAGGGCACCCCTGCCCCCACACACGAATTTCGTTCACTGGGCCTCTAGTTGTATATATTTACCACAATAACTTTAGTTAACATCCATTACCTAATATGGTTACAAATTTTTCTTATGATGAAAACTTTTAATATCTACTCCCTTAGCAACTTGCAAATGTACAATATGGTACAATTAACTATAGTCAACATGCTGTATATTGCATTCCCAAAACTATTTTATCTTATAACTGGAAGTAGGTATCTTTTGACCCCCTTCATCCATTTCTCTCTCTCTCTCTTGCCTTTGGCAACCATGAATATGTTCTCTGTTTCAGTTTTTCTGGATTCCTCTTATAAATGAGATCATACAGTATTTGTCTTTTCTGACTTATTTCATTTAGCATAATGCCCCCAAGTTCCATCCATGTTGTAATAAATGGCAGAATTTCCTTATTTTTATGGCTGAATCATAATCTGTGTGTGTGTGTGTGTGTGTGTGTGTGTGTGTGTGTGTGTGTGTGTATTACATTTTCTTATCCATTCATCCATCAGTGGACACAAGTTGTATCCATGTCTTGGATACTGTATAGTACAAAGAACATTGGAGTGCAGATATCTCTTTGAGAGTGATTTCAGTTTCTTTGGATAGGTATCCAAAAGCAGAGTTACTAGATCATATTGTAGTTCTATTTTTACTTTTTTGAGGCGCCTTCGCACTGTTTTTCATAGTGGCTGAGCAAATTCACATTCCCTCCAACGGTGCACAAGGATACCCTTTCTCCACATCTTTGCCAATATTGTTATCTTTCATCTATTTGATAATAGCCTGTGGCTTTAATTTGCATTTCCCTGATGATTAAGTACCTTTTCATGTACTTCTTGACTATTTTTCTGTATTCTGTAGAAAAAATGTCTATTTAGTTTGCCCATATTTTAATGGACTTGTCTGGTGTCCTTTGCTATTGAGTTTTATGAGTTCTTTATATGTATTTTAGATTTCAATCCTTCATCAGATGTATGATTTGCAAGTATTTATCCCATTCTGTAGATTGTCCATTTCTTTTGCTGATAGTTTCTTTTGCTGTGCAGAAGTTTTTTTGTTTGTTGTAGTCTCACTTGCTTATTTTTCCTTTTGTTGTCTTTGCTCTTGGTGTTAAATCCAAAACACTCATTGCCAGAACCAATTTCAAGGAGCCAAGCTGCTTTATTTATACTTGTAATTACTATTCCCTACTCATAAGTTATTTTGAGACACATCCAAGGAATAAAGATAATCCATTATTAATCATACAATAACTTTATATTACCTGACTTTAGGATAAAGCCAAGCCCCTTAAAGCTGTAGACATTTAAAGAAATGAATCATTTTTATGGGAGAATTAGAGTAGGCCTAATGGGAAAAGACCAATAAACAGGGCAGGGCTCAGAGAATGAGGAGGTTCAATAGGGATGCAAGTTATAGAAGAGACTTCTGGTCATAGAAGCATAGTAAAATCACTGTAAAGTAAAAGTATATAACGTGTTTAGGAAAGGATAGATAGCTTGAGGGTAGTGATTATGTTTTGGAAGGTTGGACAAAGGCATTTGCTAATGGCTCTGGATGTCATAACTAGAATTTTAATTTCCTTCTTTTAGGAAAATAAATACCATATTTTTGAGAAAATTTATACATGTATTCAACAAATGGTCTATAATGATCTTTCACAGTATTCATTTTTAAGCTTTAATAACTATTCATTGATTCTACAGTTGTCCAAAGGATAAAGTCAAACACCTCTAAGTACAGCTTATTTTGAAAGCTATTTTTGAAACCTTAGCTTCAAGGAAATAACCCAATTTTAATAAATAAGGTTTTATTATATATTTAAATACTGTGGAGAGAAGAGAGCCTCTTGGCTTTAACACCAATGATTTACATAACTGTGGGTCTTCTTAGTATCATACTGGAAGCATAATTTTTCATGGTTAACACATCATCCCAGGACAGTAGATATTAAAAATGAGAAGATTTTATTTAAAGAGCGAATAAAAAACACTATCTCAGAGGAAAGGGAGAAACAGGAACGGGAAGAGATTAACCAAAGAACTTATATGCGTATATGCATTGTCCATGGACACACAATAAGGTGGTGAAGGCCTGGGGCAGGGCAAGACCTGGTGGAGGGGGACAATGGGTGAAAAAGGGAGGACATCTGTGCTTTCAACAATACAGATACATTTTCAAAAACACTATGGTTTAGAAATATTGAATATAAAATATACATTAAAGTGTCGTTTTAATTTAAAATGCAACAGAAGCCAATGTTTGTGATAGTAAGTGTCAACATATAAGTTTGAATTCTATGACTTTCTTGGAAACATTCTCACTGAAGTTACATGGAAATAGGTAAATTAAAAATTTAATGTAAATCTCCATCTCCAAAGTATTACATGTTTCTTCTTTTGACTAATTTGCAAATTGAATTTATTTTAATAACACTTTGAATTTATTTTTACTCCTGAATTATGAAAATGTATTATTTCAGATGTAAGTAATTTATGAATTATGATTAAAGTAAATGTCTCAAAATCTAATGATATAGAGTCTGACAACTTGAATTCTTAATAGCAGCTTAATTTTCAACTCTTATGGCTGACACTTCCACGTTAAGGTGAGTTACCTAGGAAGACGCTGACGATGCCTTGATGTACTAGCAGTCAGCAGCTGTGCATCGCTGCAGGTTGCCCAGGACCAAACCAGAGAGGGTCGGACCTGCATTACCACCATTTGTCCACCATCCAGAACTGAAATATCATTGCTGACATGTACACATAAGGAACTGTTTGACATTGAAATTGGGATTCAAAAGAACTGTTGGCCCAGAAAGAAACTCACTACAGACTGTTTCATTTGCCTCTCAGCATAACCATTATTGCTCGTCTCATTTTTGGTTCTTATAAGTGTATTTCTAGTATAACACGATCTCACTCATCTAGGGGAAATAATGAACAACATAAACTGATGAACAAAAACAGACCCGGAGACAGGGAAGCATCGATCAGACTGTCAAACCTCAGAGGGAAGGTAGGGGAGGCTGGGGGTAAGGGGGAGAGATCAACCAAAGGACTTGTATGCATGCAAGTCCTTTGGTCACAGTGGAATGACTGGTCACTATGACATGCACAGACCACTAGGGGGCAGACACTCAATGCAGGAGCTGCCCCCTGGTTGGTCACGGACAACAGGGGGGTGGAGGCATGCGTGGGGAGGGGTTTGGGATGGGAATGGGGGGATGAGGACAAATATGTGATACCTTAGTCAATAAAGAAATTTAAAAAAATAAAGTGAGTTATCTAAAACTTTGTTCTGCCTATGTTTACTCTAATTACTGTGAAAACTCATACACCCCTGCTCACTTCCCTTAAGGAAAGCTCATCAGTCCTTGCCTTAGGCCTTTTGGTAGTTCAACATTTCCTATGAATGTATTCAATATTTCATATGAATGGTCTCATGAGAGAGATTGAGATGTGAGTCCTGAAAAAAGGGTTCCAAGGCCATTCACTTTGAGAATTATGCTGCTCCATTAATTTCAGCTTTAAAATGCACATAACAGTGTAGCTAATTACAGGTTTTAAGAAACTTGTATAGTAAAGAAAACTGTTTCCTTCCCCCCCCCACCCCCCCTCAATAATATTTGACCTCAGGAGGAGGTTGTTTGTTTGTTTGTGTGTGTGTGTGTGTGGGGGAGGGGTTAATTTTTTTTATGTAACATGCAATGGCATATTTTTATGGTAATGCATTTTTTCCAGAACATAATTTTAGCACAGAACAGAGACCATGGTCACAAACAAAGCCTTTCATTGTATTTTCTCCTTTCCCAAACTTCTCAGATATAGCCAATTTTAGAAGACCTTGTATGTATTTTAGACAACATAGGACAGTAAGAGAAAGTTATTTGAAAATTTTAATTGTTGAGAAAGAAAGCTTCAGATAGTTTTCTATTGCTGAAGGATTTATTGGGGACCATATAGTTTATTTTCTTTATGTATTCGTCATGAAAATTTCATCTGTGGATATCCTGTCAGAAGACTAGAATTTGTTGGACTTGAAATACATGTTTTGGTGAAATATGTCTGTTTTATTATAGTTTAGAATATTATAGTATTATAGTTTCCTCAAGAATTCATTTTGGAGAAAAAGAATACATGCCCAGAAATATTTATTTATTAAGTATTCCATTTGAAGGCAATTACTTGGAGAACATAAATGTAAAGGTAAGGCAATATGGTGATAAGATCTCTTCAACTATACACAAATAGATAATATTTCTATTTCTATTCATGTCCTCATGTTTTATCCATAGTCTGTAATAGCCCTTTAAAAAATATATATATATATTATTTCAGAGAGGAATGGAGAGGGATAGAGGGATAAAAAAACATCAATGATGAGAGAGAGAGAATCACTGATTGGCTGCCTCCTGTATGCCCCACACTGGAGATAGAGATGGCAACCCAGGCCTATGCCTTGACCAGGAATCAAACCGTGACTTCCTGGTTCAGAGGTCAGTGTTCAACCATTCAGCCACAAATGCTGGGCTATAACAGCTCTTTTTAAAGACAAACTCTAGTAAAAATCATGCAAACCAAAGCTTAAAAAACACCTCTTCTAAAGATGCACATGGATGTTGTGACAAAAATGTGTAGAACAACCGACTGTCCACACGCAAAAAAGACAAATGAACCTAGATCCAGACCTACCGTTTACAAAACATTAACGAGTGATTTTAGTACGATTGTGGAATAGGAGGTTCAAGCCCTGTGACTCCACAAACGAAAATACCTTTATGAGAGATCAGATTCTAGGTGGAAGATTAAAGCGTTCCAGTGCAACACAGAAGTGAGAAAAGGTTTTATTGCAAAGGGTAGGATGAACGGCTTCACTTTACCCACATCACCCTTTCCCTAAGCCAGCACAGGACAGCACTGAGAGAGCACCCGCGGCCTGCGAGTTCTCTTGGAGGAGAAAGAAAGGGTGAAGTGATCATCCTTCCCCAGCTTTTGGGAGCAATAGTTGACAGGCCTCCTTCTGTTGCACTTCCCAGAACACCGAGGAATAAGCATGGCTAGATCACTTGGGGTAGCTAAGAAAGAAAAGGGAAGGGGGCTCTCAACAACTATGCTGTTGAGAGCTAGACCCTGGCTCCTTACACTGAGCCTGACTGTGTCTCCTCTTGCTGGCCCCATCCACCCATTAACTCTGCCAACCCACCCACCCAGAACCTCTGACTGTGGTCATTGGGGAAAGGCTTGTCCTGCCTAAGGCAATCTGTAAAGACTGGAGATGATTATTGTTTCTTCCTATGAGCAGACACCAATGCAAGACTACAAGAACCCAAAGAATCAGGAAAGCATAAGCCACGAAAGGAACAGAATGAAACTTAACCAACACTGAGGAACTGGAGGTCTAAGAACTGTCAAAGAGAGAATTCAAAATAACTGTCTTAAAGAAGCTCAGTGAACTACAAGAGAACACATATATTCAAATAAATGACATCAGGAAAACAATCCACAACAAAATAGAAGCCATTAAAAAGAAGCATGAAGAAATTTAGAGCTGAAGAATATAATGGCTGAATTGAAAAACTCAATAGAGAACTTCAATAACAGCCTTGCTGAATTAGAAGAAGGAATCAGCAGACTCAGAGGTCATTTGAAATTATGCAATCATGAAAGAAAAAGAAAAATGGATGAAAAAGAGTGAAGAAAGCTTAAGGATAATAATAATAATAATAATGGGTGGAAGGGAACTTTTGAAGGTGATAGATATATTTAAAAAGGTAATCATCATCATGAAAAGGCAACCTTTAAAATGGAAGAAAATATTTGCAAACCAAATCCTATATAATAAAAGGCTAATATGCAAATTGATGGAACAGTGGAATGACTGGTCACTATGACATGCACAGACCACTAGGGGGCAGACACTCAATGCAGGAGCTGCCCCCTGGTGGTCAGTGTGCTCCCTGACCACCAGGAGGAGTGCTGCTTAGCCAGAAGCCGGGCTCATGGCTGGTGAGTGCAGCGGCGGTGGTGGGAGCCTCTCCCACCTCCGCGGCAGCCTAAGCCATCAGTCAGACATCCCCCAAGGGCTCCAGGACTGTGAGAGGGTGCAGGCTGGGCTGAGGGACCCCTCCCCCGAATCCCCACCGAATGCATGAATTTCGTGCACCTGGCCGCTAGTATCTAATAAAGAGTTAGTAATCATAATGCATAAGAAATTCTTAAAACCCAATAACCCCAAACGAACTCAGTTAAAAAATGGGCAAAATCACTAATTCAACATTTCTCCAAGGTAGACATATAAATGGTCAATAATTATGTGAAAGGTACTGAACTGCAGTAGTCATCCTGGGAATGCAAATCAAAATCACAATGTGATATCACTTCATGTTAAGGTGGTCATTATAAAAAAAATAGGTAAGTATTGGTGAGAATGCGGAGAAAAGGAAACCCCTGCACACTGTTGGCAGAAATATACATTATTAACGTCACTGTGAAAAACAATGTGGAGGTCTGTAAAAAAAATACAAATAGAAGTCCCATTTGATCTAGTAATCCCACTTCTGGGTATATATCTAAATGAAATAAAAACAGAATCGTGAGCGGATATGTGCACTCCCATGTTCATGGCAACACTATTCACAATAACCAAGACACAGAAACAACTTGAATGTCTATCAATGAATGGATGAATAAATAAAATGTGGTATGTATGCCATTATTATTCATATTATTCTGCCTAAAAAAGGCAAGAAATCTTACCATTTGCAAAAACATAGACACACTTGGAAGACATTATGCTTAGTGATATATAAGGCAGACACAGAAATTTGATACAGTATGATCTCACTTATATAAGGAACCTAAAATAGTCAAACCCCTGGAAGCAGACAGTAGAGTCGTGGTGGCCAGGGGCTGAATGAGAGGGGGAGAAAGAGTGGTATTAATATTATTTAAAATGTACAAAATTTCATATATACAAGATGAATAAACCCTAATGATCCATTGCACAGCTATAGCCTAAGACAGTGGTTGGCAAACTCATTAGTCAACAGAGCCAAATATCAACAGTACAACGATTGAAATTTCTTTGAGAGCCAAAACCCGACTTCTGCGCATGGGCCACGAAGTTTCAATCGCACTGTACGTGTGCACCCACATGTGGTATTTTGTGGAAGAGCCACACTCAAGGGGCCAAAGAGCTGCATGTGGCTCGCAAGCCCCAGTTTGCCGACCACTGGTCTAAGATAATACTGTATTTGTATACTTATAAGTTTGCTGAGAGAGTATTTGTTATATTATGTTCTTATCACATTACTAATAATAATGGTAGAAAGCAACTTTTCAGGATGATGGATATGTTTCTGGCTTGGAATGTGGGGATGGCTTCATGGAAGTGTATTTATCTTCAAACTCATCAGGTTGTATACATTAAATATATACAGTTTTTGGAATGTCAATCATATATAAGGTGATTTAAAAAAATAACTTAGAATTAATTATAGATCTCAATAGACGAAAAATGCAAAACTAGAAAACTTCTAGAACACATAAGAGAAAAATCTGTGTAAACTTGGGTTTGGTGATGAGTTCTTTGATACAACACCAAAAGCAAAATCCATGAGAGAAAACTATTCATAGGTTGGACATTATTACATTAAAAACTTCTGCTCTGTGTAGCAGGTTGAGTCCTAATACTTGGAACCTACAAAAGTTACCTTAAAAGGAAAAAAGGGTCATTGTAAATCCGATTAAGTTAAGGATCTTGACATGGGGAGATTATCCTAGATTACCATCCAGCCCGTAAATCCAATCCTTATAAATAACTGGTGGAGAGAGATTAGACACAAGAAGAGAAGAAGGTGAAGATGGGGGTACAGTCATACAGGAATGCTGACTCCCACCAAAGCTGGAAGCTAGAACCTCTCACCCCAGAACCCGCAGAGGAGGATGGCCTTCCCGACACCTGTGTCCTAGTAAAAAACCAATGAACTTCTTGTCCCCAGAACTGAAGGACAGGAAGTCTGATGTTTTAAGCCATCCGTTTTGCAGGGACTGGTTATAGCAGTCACCAAAATGAACATGCTCCGTGAAAGACCCCGTTGAAAGAATAAAAAGACAAGCAATGGACCCGGAGAAAGTATTTGCAGATCTTAACTGTGGAAACTCCTATATTCAGAATCTTTCAAAGATACCTGTGAACGATTAATGGGCGATAAAAGGAGTCTTTGATGCAAAAAATGATTTTGTGTAACTTGACTATAAACTCAAAAAAGAAGAATTGTGGCCAGGACCCCGAGTCACTGTGTCATAATGATTAACCTTATAAGACTAAATGTCACTTCATGGTAAAGCAATTAGCCTCAAAATAGAGATATACCTGGGCTCAAATTCTTTTAAAAACATTTTTATTGATTTCAGAGAGGAAGGGAGAAGGAGAGATAGAAGCATCAATGATGAGAGAGTATCACTGATTGGCTGCCTTCTGCATGCTCCCCACTGGGGAATGAGCCCACAATCTGGGCACATACCCTGACTAGGGATCGAACCATGATCTCCTGGTTCATAGGTCGATGCTCAACCACTGAGCCATACTGGCCAGGCTGGGTTCAAATTTTTTATATGCCACCTGCTAGCTGTGACTCCTTTTACTATTGTGAAACGCTCTTAAGCTGCTGTTTTCCCAGCTGGTAAGAGGACAATGTAATGGTATCTAAAGCAGACTGTTATAAGCCATAATATCAAGTATATATAAAATATGTACAGTACCGGCACATATTAAGTTAATGTTATTATTATAATATCTGAATATGATTGATATTGATAACAAAGCTATAATTTTCACATTTATTTTTAAAAGTCAATCAGAAGTCAGAAAACATTTTTACTGTTGTGATTGGAAAAGGAGCGGTGCTTGCACTAATTTTCTATTTTGTGGTAGCATGTCACTGGGCAAGAAAAACACACACAAACATAACGTTCTGTTATGCTCTTAAAGGTCTTCTCTGAAGAAAACTTGAGTGGTAAGAGGAGTTTTTGTGTGACTATTTCAATTACATTTATTTCTGTATTGTGCTTCTAGAAATAAGATAAATGTTTCATTAGTTGCCCCCAATGAAGATCAGTTGAACAGAATTACTTCCTTTCTGTGTAGATAGTTGTTTTGCAGCATTAGAGCTGCAAAACAGTTCCGATTCCATGAATAGGGGTGCATTCTATTGGGAAGCCAGAGAGCATCATGGGATGGATGTGCACTGCTGCGCCTGCACTTTTTGTGTACTTATATTCGGCAGCCATAGGCAGACAGGGATCACCTGAGGATGCCGCTGAAATACACCTGCCCCACGGCATCGGCCAATGGCGCTTTGGGAAGCTGACATTTCTAAAATGATAGGATGTACTTAAGGCTCTCCGATACCTGTGTTTCATAGGACCCCGGCAAACGAGCCCATCCTTCAAGCCATCTATACATTTTCATGAAAAATGGTCCACCCGAAGAGATCTCCTTTCGAGCTGACATAATTATGCAGGGAGGGGAATGAATGTGATGTAGAGACACTATCTTAATTAAGATCTCTATTTTCTAGCCATGCCCATTAGAAATGATGGCAGTGGGTTCCTTGACATGAGGAGACATTCTTCCCTCCTTCTCACTGTAAGACTGTGAAAAATTAGTAAGACCTTGCTGCTCAGGTTAAAAATCGTTTTCTTCCTTGGGGGTGTGGGAGGCAGGGATGGAAAGGCCAGGCTGTCTCTGAGATTCATTGTGAACGTGGTGAGGAACCAATGAGAGATTTCACTGAGAACATGTGGCACTCACGCTGACGTTATGTGAAGATCACTGGGGAGTCAGAGAGGAGATTATGGGAGCAAATCCAGGCAAGCGTTCCGGATGGCTTGGGCTGCGGTTGTGATAGCCTTGACTGTGAAAAGAAAAGGGAGTAGAGAAATATTAAATGAAATCATTTTCTAAAGTAACTCATCCCCATCTTTAGTTGTTGCTGTTAATGATCATTCTGGAAGTGTGATAGGGTAAAAGGTGGTCTAGAATAATCATGTTCAGTATCTGTAGGAGATTTCATTTTTCTCCTCTGCCTGTTGGTTTTATGAAGTCCTTTTGGTTTGGACCATCATGTTGCCATTTTATTGCTTGATTTTTTGCCTTTTTTATTTCAAATGCATATATACCATATACAGTAAATATTAATCAATATTTATACTGAATTTTAGAAATTTGAAAATAAAGTGTGGTATCTTCTGATTTCACCTCAATCTCCTCAATATGCCATTACTTCCAAGATTCATTTAGTACTAGTATTTTTTTCATTTTACATTTCCTCTTGAATGTGACTAAGTACATCTGTACTATAAAATGTTTTCCTTTTTATCATTTTCATTGATGATATTATTTTACTCCAACTAGCTTCTTTTTTTCTTAAGAATTTTCTGGTCAAGCAAATAAGTGCATTTCATTATTTTTAAATGGTGCATGTTGTTTTCCACTACATTGTTACGTTATAATTTTTAAAAATAAATCTTTCTTTTAGGGTCATATAAGTTGTTTCACAAATATTGCTATTATAAATAATGTTGGAAAACATACCTGTATACAATTAAGTGTTATAATGATGATAGTTTTATTCTCAGATAGGTTTTTATTTGTGGAATTGCACAGAGAATATGAACTCCTGATCATTTTTATGACTTTATCACTCTCAAATATTGAGGGAGTACATCAATAGTTTTTTAAATTTTACATACTTATTGTAAATATTTAAAATATTTATTGGTTATATTTGTGATAGTACATATTATCATAACTTCAATAACACTGTATATAAACATACTAAATATACATTCTTATGTTTCCCTACTTGATATTAAAAATATCGAGTGAAGAGAGCTGCTTTCCCTAACCTATGCAATTTGCCACGGGCTAAACATTCTCATTAAAATATTAAGCAATACTACTTCACACTGTCATAGTCTTGTTACTGTAGCACAGTATTAGGAACAGTGGCTTTCTAACTATAGGGAAATTGTTCTCAACTTCTTTTATGCAGATTATTTTTATTACAAAAAAGTATACAAGAAAATATCATGTGAAGATCAAACAATATACTTACTTTTGATCACGGAGGTTATCAAATGAGAAACATTTTCAATTTTTCTCTTTGCCTCTTTTCTATGGAGCATACTAGTATAACTAAATAATGACTTCTATTGCTACAGTTATCCTATATAATAAAAGCCTAATATGCAAATCGACCAAACACGGAATGATCAGTGGAACGACAGGTCACTGTGACACGCACTGACCACGAGGGGGCAGATGCTCAATGCAGAAGCTGCTCCCAGCCCACAGGCCCCAGGCCAGCCAAGGCGGGTGCCAGTGGGGGGCCCCCCCGATGGCCCCGCTGTTACCCCACAGATCAGTCCTGATTGCTGGCCAGGCCTAGGGTCCCTACCCATGCACAAATTTTGTGCACCAGGCCTCTAGTTTAATCATATTTTCCCCTGGTCTCTATGGATGTCACATTTGTAGTTGTGTTCTGTTTATCCTTATAAACTCCCAAACTAGCAGAGTTCCTAGCCCATAGTTGTTTTTTTTTAATAGTTTTTAAATCAAAATATTTGACCAGCTAGACTTCTTTGTTCAACTTCAGTTTAAAATTTCAAATGCTTCCTTTCTAATTGTAAGCTACAAATGCTGTTTCCCTGGATGCTTTACAGAGATATAGACTCTTCTGGATAACTTATTTATATAGCTTGAGCTTGTTGCCAATCAAAGCTTAGGAATATACTTTTAAAAAATCTATTTTCATTTCCCTTTGAGATCAGTCTAGTTCTTAATATACACTTGTATGTAAAATTAGAAATAACACTGAGCGTAGCTTAAATTGGTTATTGAAGCTTTATGATTAGTTTGTATTAGGACTATATTTCCTGCTATTAATGAACTAGTGATACTGTTTTCTGCTCATATGATTTATATTATAAATTGTGCTTCATAGCTTGTGCAATGATACAGTTCCTATAAATGTCATGAATGTTCAGTTATTTAAAATTATAGTTTCACAGTAATAAATTTTAAATGACCTATTGTTCTACTAAGACTATATTAGTTTTGAATTATTATTTTACACCACCTGGTAGAAGGAACATAGATTGTCTTATCTAACTTTTTGACAACTTATTAAAAATATGGTATTTCAATGAAGTGTTTTATATAGCAAATTATTTTTATTTCTGCCAGAAGAAGAACTAATGAAGGTATTTAATAAACATTATGAGAAAATATATTTGTTAAAGTATTTAAGATATTTATACATCATAAGTTCTTCTTTCATTACATAATAAATTCCACTGCTTTATTGTCTAGTGACAAATGTGCTATGGGTTCAAAATACAGGTTTATATCATAATGCAAGCCTTATTCTGTTAGTCATTTTGTTTATTAATTGATGATCACTGAATTTGAAATATAAAACTATGTAACATAGTGTGACATTTATAGTGACTAGAGAAGTAATGATATGCACAGTGATTATTGTGGGAGGGGAATCAATTCAGAAAAGGACAGAAACACAATGAGTTTGCAGTGAAATCAAAAGCCAGCAGGTGGAGCTTTTCAGTTACTGTTATATAATCTGGAGTTAAGGCTGTTATCCTATCTAATAAAAGAGTAATATGCAAATTGACCACACCTCTGCTACACCCACAAGCCACACCCACCAGCCATGCCCACCAGCCAATCAGGAGGGGATATGCAAATAAACCCAACCAAGATTGCTGCAGCCACAGAGAGCAGGAGGGAAGCTTGGGTTTCCCTGGCAATGGAGGAAGCCAAGCTTTCCGCCTGCCCTTGCTGGCCCAGGCCTCCACTCAATGCTACAAAGTTTCAATTATAGAAGATAAACAAATCCCAACAAAAATGGCAGCAGCCATGAAGCTGGAGAAAGCAGGAGGCTAGGGTTGCCTGTGGAGATGGAGGAAGCCAAGCTTCTGCAGCCCTGGCCTGCTTTGGCCTCTTCTTAAGGCTACAAAGTTTCAATTATAGAAGATATATAAATCCCAACAGAAATGGCTGCCCCCACTGAGCGAGCAGGAGGCTTGGCTCCACTCCAGGCTACAAAGTTTCAATTGTAGAAGATAAATAAATCCCAGATCCCAGGGCCTCTGCTTGGGTCACTGGGGGGCTTGGCCAGCCTGCAAACCACCACAGGCCCCTCGGCCAGGGTGCCCCACGCCGCAAGGGAACCCCCACCCTGACCTGGGACACCCTTCAGGGCAATCCAGCTGGCCCCCACCCATGCACCAGGCCTCTATCCTATCTGATAATTAAGAGTAATATGCAGATTGACCATCACTCCAACACACAAGATGTCTGTCCCCATGTGGTCAAAGATCCTGCCCCCATGTGGACACAAGATGGCCACCACAAGATGGCCAGCAGGGGAGGGCAGTTGGAAGGAACCAGACCTGCAAGGAAGAGCCATTGTGGGTGATCAGACCAGCAGGGGAGGGCAGTTAGGGGTGCCCCGGCCGGCAGAGGAGGGATGTTGTGGAGGACTGGGTCTGCAGGGAAGGGCAGTTGGGGGTTACCAGGCCTGCAGGGGAGGGCAGTTAGGGGCAAACAGACTGGCAGGGGAGCAGTTAGGCAGCAATCAGGCTGGCAGGGGAGTGGTTAGGGGGTGATCAGGTTGGCAGGCAGAAGTGTTTAGGGGCAATCAGGAAGGCAAGCAGGCAAGCAGTTGGGAGCCAGCAGTCCTGGATTGTGAGAGGGATGTATGACTGCCTGTTTAGGCCCGATCCCACTGGGGTCCCAGATTGGAGAGGGTGCAGACTGGGCTGAGGGCACCCCCACCCCCTGTTCACTCACTACTAGTAAAATCTAGAGTATTTTCAGTGAAATAATATTTAAGTATCCTTATTGATTTATTATACATGTTTTCCTTCCTGTGAGTTCATCAAGCATCACATTCCTGGTTATAGTACATTGAAATTCTATTGGGACTGAAGTCACATAGTGCTTTCATATTTAGGTAATAACTGTTTATAATGTAGTCACTTTCCATGTGTCGCAGTGTTATATTGCCTCAAGCACAAAATGCATACAGTTTCCATCATGTAGTCATAGCCAAAATAAAGCACTGTGGCCAGGCACACTACAAAGTTATTTTTCTTTTTTAAACGTTTTTTATTGATTTTTCACAGAGAGGAAGGGAGAGGGATAGAGAGTTAGAAACATCGATGATAAAGAAACATTGATTAGCTGCCTCCTGCACACCCCCCACTGGGGATGTGCCTGCAACCAAGGTGCATGCCCTTGACTGCAATCGAACCTGGGACCCTTCATTCCACAGGCCGACGCTCTATCCAGTAATCCTAACAGGTTAGGGCCATAAAGACTATTATCATAGCACTATTTTTTTATTTTACAAAATACAGAATGACCGAGGCTAAGACACAAGCTCTGTGTCACATAGCAGTTAGGGGCGGAAGTGGAATGTAATCCCTGGTGTGCCTGAATCCAGAGCCAGTCCTCTTAGCACTACCATGAGACTGCTTGTATAACTTATTTTTTTAAAGAAATATATTTTATTGATTTTTTACAGAGAGGAAGGGAGAGATAGAGAGTTAGAAACTTTGATGAGAGAGAAACATCGATCAGCTGCCTCCTGCACACCTCCTACTGGGGATGTGCCCACAACCAAGGTATGTGCCCTTGACCGGAATCGAACCTGGGACCTTTTAGTCTGCAGGCTGACTCTCTATCCACTGAGCCAAATCGGTTTAGGCTTGTATAACTTATTTTAAAATATATTTGTATTGATTTCAGAAAGGAAGGGAGAGGGAAGGAGAGATAGAAACATCAATGATGAGAGAGAATCATTGATTGGCTGCCTCTTATCAGGCCCACAACCTGGGCAAATACCCTGACTGGGAATTGAACCAGGACCTCCTGGTTCATAGGTCAAGGCTTAACCACTGAGCAATGCTGGCCGGGCTGTGTAACTTTTATTTATTTTTTAATCCTCACCCGAGGATATTTTTCCATTGATTTTTAGAGAGAGTGGAGAGAGAGAGGGAAAGATAGAAATACCGATGTGAGAGAAACACATCGATTGGTTGCCTCCTGCATGAGCCTCCACCAGGGCCTGGGCGAGGGAGGAGCCTGCAACTGAGGTACGTGCCCTTGGCTGGAATCGAACCTGGATCCCTTCAGTCCGCAGGCTGAGGCTCTATCCACTGAGCAAACTGGCTAGGGCCAGGATGTATAACTTTTTAACTGCCTCTGCCCCATCCCACTATTATCTTGGTTAAAAAACAAACAAACAGCAGCATTGGAAATTTACATCAAATTTGTTTAAGAAATCCATACCAACAAAAAAATTGTACTCTAAGGGCAGATTTTAGGCAAACCTGAAGCAAACCTCCAAAACTTGTCATAAACTTGTCTATTCACTATTTGCATAAACATCTCTTTTGTATCTTTAGCTTGGACTTTGAAATTTCATTTCCAATATTGAAAGTTGTGGGTATATCTAAGGTAGCATACAATAGCCCATTCCATTTTGAAGGCATACCACTTTGATTTAAGAATCAAGCCTGCATGCTCTTTCCAATGTATCCTTCTCATATGTGGTGAGCTTTGTTCGACTGTAGAGTAAAGAATATGGAGCTAAAGACTTTCAGTTCTTTTCATGTATTATAATTGCCATATACTGAGATGGAGAAGACTTAGGAAGGCACATACGTAGCATTGGGGGAGTAAATTGGAGAATATTAACATTTTTAATGCTATGTTATATGGAAAATAGATCTCCATTCCCTGAAAAAAATAGATATTAAAAAAATGTTTAGCAGGATGAACCAGTGTTATTCATTAATTTTGTAAGCCCTTCATAATTTAGTTCCATTCTTAGTCTATACTACTTTTTCCAGAAATTAATTCTATGATTTGTTTTAGGCATTTTTCTTTGAAACTTCAAGGACAATCCCCAAGATAGAGTAAATAAATTCTTATTGAAACTCCTCTAACTCACTTAAAATTTTTTTAGAGTAAATTCAGGCATCCAAATTTAGGAGTGCAAAACTAAGTTTACTAATTTTGAAAAGTGCCCTATTGCCATTGTTTTATGCTTCAGGGATGAGAATTGTGTAAAAAGCAGAAGTGAGGAGACTTTTGAACTCTCTTTGACACAGTGTGTTCTGATTTTATCTGGCATCTCCTTTTATATACATACAAGGGTCTTTCCTTAACTTAAATTGGTGATTCACATGTGCAAAGGACAGCCTAAGGATATTGTATTCTTTTAGCAAAGATAACAGCAAACTATAATGTTTTGCTACAAGGAAAGCAGATCATATGAGAAAGCTTGGGGACAAGAGAAACAAGTTAGTGGAGAGTTTAAAAAAGGAAAGTAGGTCACTGAGACAAGCAGAAAAATATCTTTTTAAAAAATGAAGTAATTCTTAAAAGGTATACTCCAGCCAGCAATTTAAAAAAAAAAAAAAAGGAATAGTTTGACTCAAAATCGCAGAAAACTATTTATAGAGAGAACCATTACATGATTCAGGGAGGGGAAAAAAAAGTCCTCTCTAGTAAGTGTGAAAAACCGATAAGGAACCTTGCCTAAAGAGTGAATCCACCTTAAGAGAACCCTTATAAGGTCATTATGTAGAACTGGTGAGAAAAGCAAAAATATTGTCAGGAAGAAGTGAAAGAAGTTTTAAATAAACTCACTTTGAATAACATAATACCAAATTTGAAACAAATCTAAAAATGTCTTGATGCAGAAAATGGCCCTAAAACAGGCACACGGGAAAAAGAATGTGAGGTTAACAACTCTGAGGCAATTGAATAAGTTAGTGTGTCAGTGTTGTACATAATTACTATTCTTTATAGTCAAAGGGATATAAACAGAGTTCAACGGAAAATTGGTCTTGTGAGAAGAGCATTTGGAACAAAAATATTTTATCAACCCTTCTCTCTCCAGCCTCTTGTTTCCCACATTCATAGGAGATGTTTTTAAAATCGGTAAGCTACTCTTATCCATAGATATAAGAATCTCTTCCTTTGAGGAACATTTTCCAGCTAAATTAAGACAGGGAAGGACAGGGGTATCTCTGGCCTGCCTGCACAGCTGGGAGAGCCATAAAGGTAAGAAGTCTCTGGCCAAGAGAGAGAGAAAAAGAAGCTGCTTTACTCGTTTGAGCAGAGAAGCCAGCGGTTTCCGTCTCAAGGCTTGGCAGGATGAGGTTGCTAGGTACCATAAGGTAGATCAAAAGTAACTCGAATTCACACAGGTAAGATGAATATGTGAAGGACAAAGACTAGACAAAGACTGTCGGGACAAAGGAAACCTCTTTTCACAGAGGATAGAGGAATGTTGCAAACGGGGGGGAAAAGGAGGGGGCATGTGGACTTTGGCCTTAGCAGAGTGACCAATGAGGAAAGCATGGTGGTCCTCAGTTGGGGAAAGAGTCCAATTAGAAAGGGTCATGAAGAGACAAAGAGCCACAGTCTTTTTGTTTGTTTGTTTGTTTTTTGTGTTTTTTTTTATTAGTTTCTTTATTGATTAAGGTATCACATATTTGTCCTCATCCCCCCATTCCCATTCCAAACCCCTCCCCACACATGCCCCCACCCCCCTGTTGTCCGTGCCCACTGGTTAGGCTTATATGCATGCATACAAGTCCTTTGGTTGATCTCTCCCCCTTACCCCCACCCTCCCCTACCTTCCCTCTGAGGTTTGACAGTCTGATCAATGCTTCCCTGTCTCTGGATCTGTTTTTGTTCACCACTTTATGTTGTTCATTATTTCCCCTAGATGAGTGAGATTATGTGATACTAGAAATACCCTTATAAGAACCAAAAATGAGACAAGCAATAATGGTTATGCTGAGAGGCAAATGAATCAGTCTGTAGTGAGTTTCTTTCTGGGCCAACAGTTCTTTTGAGTCCCAATTTCAATGTCAAACAGTTCCTTATGTGTACATGTCAGCAATGATATTTCAGTTCTGGATGGTGGACAAATGGTGGTAATGCAGGTCCGACCCTCTCTGGTTTGGTCCTGGGCAACCTGCAGCGACACACGGCTGCTGACTGCCAGTATGGCAAGGCGTCATCAGCATCTTCCATCTCTGGACTATTTCTCTTCTGTCTTCATGGCTGGAGCAGTCCTGTCAATTCCAAAGAGCCACAGTCTTTATAATGCCTCAAGACAGCGGCCACCCTGCTTAGGGGACCCCTCTGTGCCAGGAGGGACAGAGTCTTAGGAATTTAGAATTATAGTTTTAGAGATAGTATCTGCTTATAATAAAGTTTCTTCTGCTTGCAATACCAGTAAAGTTTCTGTACTTCTCACCTACCTACTAATTCGCTCCACACCAAGTTACTGGTGTTGTAACCCTCTTCTGTCCTCTAGTATCTCAGTGCAGAGATTTGATGTTTCACTTTCCTTCCCTCTTATCTATCAGCATGGGGAGCAGGACCTCCACAAAATCCCTTCAAGGTGTCTCAATTATCATTGCTGCTACCGGAAAACCCAGTTTCCTCTCCTAGATAATTGCAAAAGCCTATTTCCTCATCTTCTTCCTTCCACCCTTTTAGCTTCTGGATTGCTCTCCTCATGCCAGTACTTCATATCATCGCTTTAAAACACAAATTGGGATCATGCGTTCTTCAGCTCGTGTCTCCTTTACACTTCCACAGAAAATATGAAATCGCTTTGTGGCTTTGCATTGAATTGAAAATGCAAGGCAATTTCCTCGATCAGCTGTACAAAGACCTACATGATCTGGCTTCTTTTTACAACCTGCAAACTCACCTGTGTTCCCTATCTACTGCACTTTAGCCACACGGGTCTCCTTCTTGTCCTGCAAACACTCTTTAAGTTCCTTCTCATCTTTGTATATTATCTATTCCTTGCCGTCATCTTATTGTCTGTTCCCTCCTATTTGAAATACTCATGGTATAATCTTCCATGTCATCCCCTCAAGAGAACCTCCACTAACCTCTGCATATAAACAACCCAGGCATTCATGTGCTGTTTTTGCCCTAGGCATAACATCGCCCTTGGCAGGTGTGCGGAAATGGGAAATAGGTGCTCTGTTAGGTTTCTAGGGCTCCAGTAACAATGACAGTGCATTTGGCAGTTTAAAAAACAACAACCCAGAACCTCGTTCTCTCACAGTTCTGGGGTCTAGACGTCTGAACTGGCATCATAGGCAGGACTGGGCTGCCTCCAGAGGCTCCAGGGGAGACTCCTCCCTTGCCTCTACCAAATCTGGGATGCCATGCGTTGTTTTGATTGCGACAGCGTACTTCTAATTCCCTCTGCGCCCATTTTCACGTGGCCTCTGTGTCTCTGGGTGTCTTCCTCCCTCTAAGGATACCCGTCATTGGATTTAGGGCCCCAGCTAATGCAGGATGATCTCCTCGTGAGATCCTCACATTAGTCATATCTGAAAATATGCTAATTCCAAATCATGTCACATTCTGAGAGTGAACATATCTGTTTTGAAGGGACACTAGTCAACCCTCTACACACAGGTGCTTTTGTATGGCCATGGAACGGCACGTAGTAAACTGTAAGTTATGTAAGAAATATCTGTTATTTCTGAGGAATGTGACTTTCGAAGTGACAGCCATTCATGGAAGCTAAAGTTAAATCATGGTGCTAAGGGGATTAGTGTTCGTGTAATAAATAGAAATTACTAAGCAAATGAAGAGAAATGGTAATTTTTAAAATAAAATTCTTGTATGCAGGAAATGCCACAATTTTATTCTGTTTTCTATTCTCATTGATGACAAGAAACCATGGGTTAAACAGAGATCTCACCAGGGCTCTGCCATTTTTTAATAGCGTCAACATGGACAAATTTAATTTCCACATTAAATTGTGGAAATTAAAATTGAAGAGGAGGATGCTCATTCTTGTCTCAGAGTTTTCCTAAGAATTAAACTTGATAATGTCTGCAAAGCACTTAGTATAAGGTCTGGAGTTTATGGATCACTCAACAGCTGCATTCAATATTGTCTCATGGTAATGGTAAATAAATTAAATTCTGTGACTTAATAAAATATTGCTTAATTTAAATACATGATTCTAATTCTATTCAATATAACAAATTTACCTTTACCTATCTCGATTTTTTTCAAAATAATTTTTAAAACTACCATGGGCAAATAGTTAATTTCTTTGGACAAATACAATCTGAGGTAAATTATCACTTCCCAGTCATTACATTTATTTTTCTTTTCATTATTTCTAAACGTATTTAAATATAAATGTATTTTATATTTATATTTATTTTATAGGCATCCTTCAGGCTACTTCTAGTGTATGTATATGTAAGCACTTCCCACTTTCCCAGATATAGTAATTTTACTAATCTGATTTCAGTCTACTCTTATAGGAAATATTTTAATAATAGGTATGTAGAAATTATCAAAATAATATTTGCAAAATACTTCTAACTTTATAAAATACTAGAAGCCCTGTGTTGAGTGTCTGCCCCCTGGTGGTCAGTGCGTGTGTCATAGTGACCTGACATTCTGCAGTTTGGTCGATTTGCATTTTAGTTTATTATATTGGATTTTCACATGTGTTATCCATCTCATTTATTATCCACTGATTCACCCAACAAGCACTGCGTTAGCTAGCATTCTTGGCACTAAGCTAGATGCTGGGAAAAAGAACTAAAAGCCATGCCCCAGTACTCAGGAAGCACATCAATGGAGTGTGGTCAGTGCTGTGATGGTACATGTGCCCAGTGACACAGTATTTTAAAGGTACAGTAAATGGTCCAAAGTTGTAGTTTTTCAACATACATAATAAGGTTACAGGGGAAAAGGGAAAAATAGGGAGAGGTAACAGCAGATGCAAAGGCATGGAGGCTTAATATGACTGAAGTCTTGATTTAAAGGAGATGGGTGACACAAATTATGAGCAGGGGGAAAAAAACACAAGATTCAGATAGTAGAGGGCTGGAAAGTCCTGCCATAGATGTGGAATTTATTCTTAAGATAATGGAAAGCCACTGAAGAATATTAGGTTAGGTATGATTTTAACGAGTTTTAGAAAGCAGCAAATCAGGAATGACAAATACATTGGAGAAGAGTTATATAGGAGGTTGGGGAATAAGGGTACCTAGTAATCCTTGAGCGAAGTGTGAAGGGTCTAATCTTTACCTTATAAGTGAGGTTGAAAAGAATGGAATAGCTTCAAGTGACATTAAAGAAGTGACTTAGAAAAATAAATTTAAAAAGAGAATGAAAATTGGATGTCACTTCTCAATTAATTTAGGTGACTTACGCTCATTTAAATAGTAATTGTTCACTCTTGAAATATAACTCTTCTTATGTGCACTAATAGTTATTATCATGTTGCCTTTGGAGAAACAGTTCTATTGTAGGGTCTGGAATTTCCAAGGAGAGTCTGAAGTTCATTTTTTCAGTTCAATTATTGTCTCTTAGTTTTTGATATGTTTTAGTTATCTAAAGCTGGAAAAGAAATTATACCCAAAATTTAGTGGGTTAAAACAAAAATGGTGTTTTATCTCTCCCCATTCTGGGCTGTGTGGGCTCAGTTGACTGGTTCTCCTCTTCTCTGGGGTGTTGCCAGGGCTCACTCTGCTGTGGTCTGGTCTGCTTCACCTAGGGCCCCAGTTGGGACTACAGAATCCAAAATGGCTTTCCACACACGTCCTGGGCCTCTCCTAGGGTTGCTGAAAGCCTGGGACTGGTGGCGTCTTTCCAGCAAGGCGTTTGCTTTATGACGTGGTGGCCCAAGGCTCCAAGACTGACATTGGACACGGTCACGCTTCCCAAGAGCTAGGCCCAGAACTGGCACCGACTTCAGCGGCATTCTATTGGAAAAAGCAGTTCATGCAGCCTGCACCGATTCAAGGGGGAAAAATAGATTTCACTTCTTGAGGGGTGACATGAGGATGTAGGGATGGGAGGGATTATCGGGAAACTTGCTACTATATGGCATCATTGGTGCTAACCCATTTTGCAGATCATCTCTGAAAAGATACTGTTTTTTTTCTAATTGTTATCTTCTTTGAAGTAGGTAGTATAAATGTAAGGGTATATGCTAACTTATACATGCTTACAGAACAGGTTATTCCTCAGACTGGCAATTTAATACAGGTATATAAGAAATTATTTTCTCTCTGCATTGTGTGCTGGTCAATGTTAGAAATGGGTAAAGTAGGTAAAACAAATGATGGGGTTGAAGGGTCATTGATTTTGTGAGGGCAGTAAGAAACCCTCTACCTTACACCAAAAATTGTCATTGTGAGGCTCCTAGGAATCTTTTATTTCCGGGATAAGGTGATTATTTTATTTCAGGAGGACTAGAGAAGTGTACCATTCTTCCCTTTTCACTGATTCCTAATGGTCATTCATACTTGACATCCTATGTTCTAATCAAAGAGTAGTAAACTAGTAACACTATTCAGGATATGATATTAATAAATATATCTTGCAGTTGTATAGAAAATTATCTATTTGAACGAGGCAAAAATCATATGGACTTTATTCTTTGTTGGTTAAGGGTCTTAAAATGAATGTAATTGAATTTATAAACACACTGAAAAATCTATATGATACATGTAAGCCTACAGTTGAAGAGGACTGTTGTAAAGAAACGTAACCCTAACACACACATTCACACCATGATCACTACTACCTCCCCATTATCATCAAAAAACAAAGTGAAAGCACAAACAAACAAATTAACAACATCGTGTCTTTGGACATTCTATGAATAATTTTCTTGGTTCAATGGTGTTTCATATTTGGAAGGCTAAAACCTTTTTAACTGAATAGGAGGACAACCTGGGGGTAGCTCCTCACGGCTCCTCTTTCCAGAAACACCAACCCCTTTGATATCCGCGGCTGATTTTGTTATGATTTATAAGCTATCTCTTTTCATCCCCACCCTTGCTTCCCAAAGCTGTGTGCTCTGGTAAAGAGAGGCACCTGATCACTTCGTATTTTATATAGGAAGCTGCACTAAATATGTCCGAGCAAGGGCCATGGGTTCACTTGGCCTCTGTTTGAGATAAGGGTCTACTACCTATTAAAGCTGTGTGACCTTGAGAAATTATGTAAACTCTCCGTGCTTCTACTTCCTTTTCCGCAAAATGAGCAAAACAATAGTAGGGGCCTCTATGTGCTGTGATTAAAGTCTATGGGTGTAGGTCATGCATGTTACACAATTTAGAAGAGCACTGTGCACACACATCAGTTAATAACTGCCTTTAATCTTTAAGTTTCCAGTGAATAGATATCCGTCTTTGCTAAATGCATATTGTGGTGAGGACACATTAAAATGATCCTCACGCTTCCTCTTTTCTCATTTTCTGCTGAGAGGACCTGAGGCAAAGGTCTTTCTCACTTGTACTTATTTGGTGACTTTTACCATTTGCAGTGAGCTCTCTTATCCTCATAATGCCCAAGCCCAACACCGACCCTTTTTCTTAAGGATTTACTGTTTTCTGGGAGGTATTCACTCCTAGGAAATTTATCTTCCCTTTGCCAACTTAGGCCCTGCTTTGGGTTCTCAGATATTCTTTTCACAATGTATGTGTTAAATATCATTTCTGTTTTTTTTCATCATCCTTTGAAATACTCTTTAGAAAAAAATGTTCTTTGGTTAATATGAAAGCTTGTATCTTGACAGTAAGTCTCAAATATATCTTCCTGCTAGCAGCCATCTGTCAGCAGGTTGGAGCTGGACTGTCACTAGCGTTAAACTGAAATACACTTTCAAGGGTGTGAAAACCCATTCAGCAACAATTTATCTCTCACCTCTTTTTGTTCCCCTGTACTACGTCATCTGCAGAATGTGTGTCCCCTGGAATGGCAATATCAACTTAGCTGTCACTCACACTCTCATTGCCTTCAAACAGTGCATGGAAGAAAGCCTACAAGAGAATTCAGAAGTCCTTATGATTTGTTTGTTGATGTGCTAAGGGCTATAACTGCTCTTTGGAATCACAAAAAGCCTGGTTTTCACCTTTACATGCCTTTCAATGTACTATTCCTTCTAAAGTAAATAGTGACTCTAGGCCTAAAGAAAAATCCGCAGAGGTGTGGAAGAAGATAATACACAGAACCATTATTATTAGCACTAGGTTAACATGTGTAAGGTAATAATAAGGGGGGAAAAAGGGAAATCATATTATTGCAGCTGCAGTGAAGAAAAGTAAATGTCAAAAGGAAGATAAGTTGGAAAATACAACCTGAATGCCTTTCAGTTACTTTATTGGTATAGAAATATTTTCTCTGCTCTTTCCAGCTCAGCACTTCCTTGCAAAGATTTTTTAAAAATAGAAGTGTTCATTAAATAAACAAGACAGGCAGCTCATGTCTGGACGACTATTGGACACCTCTCTCTGAATTTTGTCAAGTGTGAGGAGAAGGGAGATGGAATTAACAGTACCCCCAAATATAATAATCTGGAATAATTTTATTGCCTATGGTATCCTTATTTTGTCATAAAGAAGAAATGGTGGAAAAGCAAGTTAAATGTTAAGAGACCACCAAATCTCATATTTCTCCCCTAGTACTCCAAAGCTGCAAATTTGCTATAAACAGTAGAGAACATAATACCTGTTTGTTTTCTTAACTGTGGCAAAGCCTGAGATCATTAAAGCAATATTTATTGTCACATAACATAAGTTATTTTATAATTTCTATGCTTTGTGATGATTTTCTTGTGTATTCCTCACAATAATTTTATTATTTTAATACTTGATTGGAGAGGAGTTTCCCAGGCTCAATGAATGATAGTGCCTTGAACTATTGAGTTCCCTTTGAATTATTTTTGCCTGAATGAATATTGCAGTTGATTATTGTAATATTGTTTAGACATAGGATTTTAGAATGAAAAATTATGTTGTTTAAAAATAGATGCTGAGAGGATGTATAACTAAAGTCTACAAAAACAGTAGTATAAACATTAAGGGAAAGAGGTGGACTTATAATGCTCTGATGTCTTGACTTTGTTCAGGAAGTGATTAGTATTAATGTATAATTTACCCTAATAAACATGGACACACATTTTACTCTCTAGGGTTATGACTAACATAGGGATCAAGCTTCTTGGCATTGGTTTGGGCAATGGTCTATAGGCTACGACACCAACTGTAATCCCTAACTAAAAACAATGAACTCAATTAAATGGGTAAAGGACTTAGACATTTCTCAAAAAAAGACATACTAAATGGACAACATGTCTAAGAAAACATGCTGAACATCACTAACCATCAGGAAAATGCAAATTCAAACCACAATGAGATATACTCACATCTGTTAGGATAGCCATCATTCAAAACATCCAAAAGAAATAAACAAACAGAAAATAAGTATTGCTGGGTATGTGGAGATTTTGAAATCCTTGTGCACTGCTGTGAGAGTGGAAAAGGAAGCAGTTTCTATGGAAAGCAATATGGAGGTTCCTCAATAAATTTAAAAGCACACTACCATATAATCCAGCAATCCTATGTATGCATATTTATCCAAAGGAGTTGAAATCAGGATCTCAAAGAGATAATTGCACTTTCATGCCCATTTAAATAGTATTCATGATAGCCAAGAAGTGGGGGGACCATCTAAATATCCATTAAAGGGTGAATAAAGAAAAAGAGGTATACATATGCAATTGAAATTAGCTAAAAAAAAAAAAAGAAATTCTGTCATATTCCACAACATGATTGAATCTTGAGGTTATTATGCTAAGTGAAGTAAACCAGTCACAGAAAGGCAAATACTGAATTACTCTATGCCTATAGAGTATCTAAATTATTCAAATTCATAGAAGCAGAAAGTAGAATGGTGGTTGCCAGGGGATAGGGTGATGGGAAGATTAGAAGTTATTGTTTAATGGGCATAGCATTTCATTCATGCAAGATGATAAAGTTCTAGAGATCTGCTGTACAATGTACATAGAGTTAACAGTACTGTACCTTTCACAATTGGTAAGAGGATAGACTTCATATTATGTGTTGTTTACAAAAATTAAAAAGGATACTCTGACTGTTAAGTTTTTTACTTTATAAGTCTTTATCACACAAGGGCTGTCTCTCTATAAGAAAAAGTGAACTCTTGATGAAGAGCCATGTCAATATAATTGGGCACAAAATCCAGATTGTAATAAATAAACACAAGTGTGAAAAAGATAAAAAGTAAATATAAGTGTAAATGTTGGTCTATCATGGAACTTGGTTAGCATGCAATAGAATAAAATAAATTTAAGCACATTCCTTAAAATACTGTACAAATAGTCTTTGCATAGTTCTCTACTGTATAGGAAAGGTAATATATGGCATCAAAAATTAGAAAACATTTAAAATATATCTTATTAATAAAACTTTTGTTGACAATGTGAACCAATTCTTATACACTGTAATTTTTTTTTCAAGAAAATCAACTGTTTAATTTTAGTGGACATTAAAAGTTAAGGTGTGAAAAATATAACATAAGGCACTCAGAAACTGTTAAAGACTAAAATCTATGGAAATTTCCCCTGCCAATTTTTGAGACATGTTTTCCATAAACACTTACTGAATTATCTTGATTAATTTGCTTTCATGGCAAAGTGTGCTTACCCCAATCATTCTGTAAATAATAATGATTTGCATCTCCCTGCTTCCTTATGTTGTAGTTTGTCAGTTCCATGGAGACACTCTAAGGTAATGTCTTTTTAATCATGATATATGATGATGAATACATGAGCAAATGTGGAAGCAAGATCATCAGAGGAGATGGGTGGGGAAGGAGATAATGCTTCACATGAACTATAAAGATCAATAAGTAGTTGTGGATTTATGAGAACAATGAGTTACAAAGAAGAAGCAATTGTTGTTTCATTCAGCAAAGGCAAACATGGATTACCGAACAATAAACAGAAACCAAAGTAATTGTGTCCAAAAAGAGAAGTGAGTATAGATGGTATATCCCTTAAAAAAACATGTTAAGGCTATGGAGAGGCAATTCGTAAAATAAGAATTATGAATGAATGAGAAGCATATAATACTTGATTTCAATGGGAATCAGAGAAATGCAAGATAAAATACATAACATTTTTTGTCTTGCAAAATTTGCCTTGTGGAAAATCTGGTATTGCCAAAATTGGGGTTGAAGGTAGGAAACACTTCATAACCTGGTGATAGCAGTAAAAATTTTTATATTTATTGAGGATAGTTTGGCTCTTTCAGTTCCATTTCTGGAACTCCATCTGAAGACTATTTCACACAAGTATACAAGGATATACATTTAAAGTTCCTCTTGACATCTTCGTAACCACAGAGAATAAAGCCTTCAATAGGAAATTTATTAAATAAATCATAGTACAGGCATACCTTATGCCATCTAGCTCTGTAGTCATTACAAAAAAAAATGTAGTGGAAGTACACATGGGGATCAGTAATATGTTACAAAAATAAATTAATAGATTTAGAAAAATGTACATGGTATAATTTACTCCATATGTTAAATATATATATAATGCATAAAAATATCTATACTAATAAAAGGGTAATATGCTAATTAGATCGGGAGACCTTTGGACAAAGCCATGGTGGCAGGGTCAAGGCAGAGGCTATTAGGGGCAATCAGGCCAGCAGGGGAGGGCAATTGGGGGTGATCAGGCCAGCAGGTGAGGGCAGTTGGGGGCAAGCAGGCTGGCAGGGAAGCATTTAGGGGCAATCAGGCTGGCAGGCAGAGTGGTTAGGGGTGATCAGGCAGGCAGGCAGGTGAGTGGTTAGGAGCCAGCGGTCCCGGATTGCAAGAGGGATGTCCGACTGCCGGTTTAAGCCCGATCCCTATGGGCCTAAACCGGCAGTCGGACATCCCCTGAGGGGTCCCAGATTGGAGAGGGTGCAGGCTAGGCTGAGGGACACCCCCCACCCCCTGTGCACGAATTTTGTGCACTGGGCCACTAGTACCTATATAAGTGTGTGTGTCCAGAGGTGGCCTCAAATGATAAACACTAAGTTCATAACAATGACTAACCTTGTGAAGCATAAATAAATGAGGGAAGATTTTATTTAATATATATTTTTATTGATTTCACAGAGGAAAAGAGGGGGAGAGAGAGACAGAAACATCAATGATGAGAGAGAATCATTGATTGGCTGCCTCCTGCATGCTCCCTTCCTCGAGCATGTGCCCTGGATGGGAGTCGAACTCGGGACCCTTACAGTCTGCGGGCCATTGCTTTATCCACTGAGCCAAATCGACTAGAGCTTATTTTAGTTTTAAAAAGCTCTAGTTACTTCTGATTATTTTGTGTTGGAAAAAGTATACTATCTTATTATGAATAATGTGATGTTTATCAAACAAGCTTAGTTATAAAAAAATGCAATGAAGAATACAGATAAAAAAAGCTTAGGAAAAGGTATAATTTCTAGTTTGCCTGGAGAATAAAAAAAAAAAAAGGAAGTAATTGAAATGCATGAATCAACAGGCCCTTGAGGAATTAGTGGACAAAGCTGAGCGTGTTATTTTAGGACATACGTCCTTTTTTCTAAAACTGTCTGGGTTATGGGGCTTGAGAACGTATAAAACCACCCATAGATCAGTTTGCAGATGAAGGGATTCATGCCTGCGTTTAGTTATGAAGTTCAAATTGGAAGCTGTTCAGGCAGAAAACTAATAGAAACGGGTGATAGCTAATTAACCTAAGGCTTCACAGTAATTGCTCTGCAAGAAGCAATTTAAAAGGGACCTTTCCCTTTTTTTACTTTGAAAATAATAAAATGCCCTATTTGACATTTGGCGTTTGAGCAAAAATACATGTATACACACAAATACTGGCTTTTAAAAACTTCTACCTCATTCAATTTCTTAGTTAAGTTTGTGAAAGGGCAAAAGAATCCTAAGACCTGCGGTTCATGTCACAGCGAATATCCCAGGCTTAGAACTTTGCCCTATATGGAGATAACTGGAGTAGATTCCTGAAGTCACTGTGGTTAGGAGCACAAGATTATGTTGATTCGTCCAGTCCCCAGCCATAGGTCTCACCGCTAGTCAGTATTGTCAGCTAGCAAAAGAAAGGTGCTCCTGAATGGGCTGTGGAAATAACGTACGGCATCCCAAATCAGCCTCTGTCTGCCACAGTCTACAATCCCGCTTGCCATCTTTCTTGCAAGGTTCTTCACACTTTTTTTGTTTTGTTTTTGTTTCTTTTTTAGAATTCAGCTTATTAAGGTGGCATTGGTCAATAAGATTACACAGGTTCCAAGTGTACATTTCTATGACAGATTACAGTTTACTGCATTGTGTGACCACAACACGAAGTCAAATCTCTGTCACCGTGGTTTTGACCCCCTTTACCCTTTGTTACCCCCACCCCGGTTCCCTATAGTAAGCACCATACTGTTATCTGTGTCTGAGTTTGTTTGTTTTTCTTGTTTATTCACTTGTTGCTTTCAGTTTTATATCCCACATATGATTAAAATCATATGATTCTTAACTTTTTCGGTCTGACTTACTTTGCTTAGCATGATAGTCTCAAGATCCATCCATTTTGTTGCAAATGGTAGTATTTCATCTTTTCTTATGGCCCAAGTAGTATTGCATTGTATATGTGTACCGTATCTCCTTTGTCCAACCATCGACAGAAGGACTTTGGTTTTTTCCGTGTCTTCACACTTTGAAAAAAGATCGGCCTATAAAACAAAAACTCATTTCTTCCCAGAGAGAGCAGCCCCAAGTTGCCTGCATTTTCAACAACTACTTCCAGACACAGATGCTTTGGGTAGTATGACATTCCATATTAGCCAAAGTAGCTAATTTCTTCTTCCCCGGGTTAGCTCAGTATCTCTGAGTGACACTTTCATGGCACTTAAGCTTCATGTTTGACCCAAAAATGTGTAAGTGATACCTGAGTCAAGAGTGGTCCGAGAGTCAAACCCTCAATAATTTAGACCTCCTATAGGACTAGTATGCAATCTATAGGATGGCTGATGACAGTTGCCCAGGATTCAGTTTTTCAAAATGTTTTCTCTCCAACATCAGGTTTCACTTGTTGCAGTTAAATTAGGATTGTGTTCATTTTGGACCAACCACTCTGGTTTATGACAGAGCAATTACATTGATTTTTTTTTTTTTACTTTTTATTTTTTAGGTCTGAGTCTGCTAGAATCAGTGTGGGACAGACTATCCTAAAACACATTAATAGATGGTAGAGATATAGATACCCAAAAGAGTTATCTTGCTTTACCAAGAAAAAGTGGAGTTAATTTTTTAAGGTCCAAAGTGCATACTAAAATCATTATTTTTATTTTATTTTTCAATTATAATTTACATTCTATATTATTTTGTATTTATTTCAGGTGTACAGCATAGTGGCTAGACAATCATATACTTTACAATGTGATACCCTGATATTTCAAGTACCAACCTGGCCCCAAACATAGTTACTACAATATTTTTGACTATATTCCCTGTGCTGTACTTTAACTCCCTGGGACTGTGTTGTGACTACCAATTTGTAGTTCTTAATACCTTCATCTTTTCCAGCAATGCAGTTATGAGTATCCAAAATTAGGTTGGAAACTACCCCAGGGAAGATATCATGTTCTAGAACTGTGTTTGTCTGTTGAATCATGTAATAGATGATGAGTCATATATGTGGAAGATTTCATTTCATCTACTGGTATAAAATTACTAAACACAATATATATGATAAATGACAAGTCTTCTAGTATTTTGCTAGTTATGTCTTACCTTTTTAAAAATTTTTGTAATTTACATCGCTGTAAAATTGTCATTTCCAAAATGATTGTAACATTGATCTTGGAAAAACAATAATCGATTTGGAATATTCTTGTTTTACATAGTGTTAATGCCTGTGTATTTGTCTTTTGGTTGCAGGATTTATTTATACATGTGGTGGCACTTTAAAAGGACTCAATGGCACTATAGAAAGCCCTGGTTTCCCATATGGATATCCAAATGGTGCAAACTGTACGTGGGTGATCATAGCAGAAGAAAGAAATAGAATACAAATTGTTTTTCAATCATTTGCTCTAGAAGAAGAATACGACTACTTATCATTGTATGATGGACATCCTCATCCCACGAACTTTCGGACAAGGTTAGTGCATTTTGAATGGAGGAATGGAGAGAAAATATTTTATGAGTAAAAGCAGTTTATCTTACAAAATATGATTAATATTTGTGGTGCAGTTATAATTAAGTCATATACATCATGTGTTATTCATTTGGAAATATATTATCCCATGAATAAATTAACTCAGAAATCTCTGACTTCATGATAGTAGTATATTAATATTATCTTGCAAAAAAATAATATTAATTGAATTGTGACCTCTTTAGAGTGGCTAATTGTATTACGTTTTTAAAAATATTTATTTCCAAGGCTTCATTCTCTTTGAGCATAACTTTTGATAAAGTGAATGCATACCAGGAAATGTTTCTTTCAGTGGTCTGTACCTAATTTTAATATATAACAATATGCAGAATGCTTAAAATAAATATGCATATGGTAGTAGAATACATGATTTGTAGATAATGTGTATTATTTACAAATAGAAATATCTGAAAAATAGGCACTTTTATGTCACCAACTGGTACATTCACATTTCTGTCCATACAAATGAAATTATTTATTTGTAAGCCAGCTGATAAGTTAGATGTGAAATTAGCTGGCACCCTGCCTGTTATTTCAGTGGTTCTTCAGAATTTCTTTTTGGCAAATAGAATATGTAAATATAAATATTTTTGCTGTCTTACCAAAAATTCCTTCTAAACATAGAGCAACTCTTATTCAACCAAGTCCAAAGTGCCAGATATTACATATTTCATTGAGTCCTAAAATTTCACCCACGCGTGTACACATTTCTTTAACTGTAGTAAACTGTTTTTCAAATTTCCAAATCAAAATATTCTAAGCAGATAACCTATAAGAATTAAAGGCTTGTTACCTATTTGACTAAGTTTCCAGTCAGAATGACAGTTAAAAATGCCTGAATTGTTGTTTCAAACCACGTGTCTCTGCAAAGAGAAAGGTCACTGGAATGATTACAGGTGAAATTTTGTTTTTCCATTTTTGTGTGTGATACATGCATTAGAGTATTTCTGGTTTCTTCTTTTTTTTACACTGTGTAAGTCATTCAGTATTCATCCTATATAAAAAATATACAGTGTGGCTAACTTATTTGACAGTGTTATTTCATCATGATTGCCACTATCAGTACAAAGCTGGATGCTGTTTGTTAATAACAGAGCATTAAGTCAAGATAGTAAGCAGACAGTGCAGTGTGTGTGTTTCTGCTTGCCTGTCGTACTGTGGAGGTGTGAGTGTCTGCCTTCACCTGTACCCAGTCAATCATATTACAGGCTGTGAGAGAATAGAGAAAATAATTCTCAAACTGTCAAGCCAGCTAAAATGGTGTATATACAAGTTTAAAAATAAAGACTTTTGTATATACTCTTTAGAGTAGCAATGTATGCTCTATAAGTGGTGTAAATTAAAAAAAATAAAGCTCTCTTAATGCTATCTGGCAGTTTCTAACCACCAATTTAGATAGTTTGGTTTGTGTAAGAATCTATTCTCTCTAGATCCCCTTGAAAATGAAAACACATTTTTATTTTACCCCTGCTGTCTCCTTAAAAACAATAATTGTGGCTCCTAGGAAGTTAAAAGACTTTGTCAGATGGGTCAAATCAATTTTTTTTGTCCTCATTCTTTGCTTCTTAATCTGTAAATGAAGGAATAATAGCACTTACCAGATATTATGAGGATTACAATGTAATGAAAGCTCAATAACCTAATACTTAATCATTTATTGAGTCCCTTGTACTGAACACTGCTAAGTATTTTTTATTCATTATATTATTTAACTTTTCTCTTATTCAAACAATGTGAAAAATTTCTATTATTATCATCATTTTACAACTGGGAAAATGAGGCTTATGGTACTTGTCCATGTTTAATATTGTTGAAAATAGACAGAATTATCATTGCAACACAGATTTTTCTCAGTTCAGAGCTCATGCTCATTAAAATATGTTTAATGCATAATATATAATTCATAATCCTATATAATAAAGCCTAATATGCTAAGTGTCCAGTCGTCCAGTCAGCCATTCAACCAATCAAAGTGTAATATGCTAATGATATGCTAAGGCCCCTCAGCCGCTCACTATGACATGCACTGATCACCAGGGCACAGACAGTCGACCAGTCAACCAGTCGCTGTGATGCATGCTGTACTGCACTGACCACCAGGGGGCAGACACTCCGACCGGTAGGTTAGCTTGCTGCTGGGGTCCGACCGATCAGGACTGAGTGAGAGGGGTCGCACATGCACTGGAGCCCTCCCGAGATCTCTCCCTGGTTGGCCAACCTCCCCTGTCTCTCCCCAGCCCCAATCATGCACCGGTGGGGTCCCTCAGTCTGGCCTGCACCCTCTTGTTATCCAGACAGAGGGACCCCCACCCCCTGAGTGCATGAATTTCATGCACCAGGCCTCTAGTTAATATATATGTATGTAATCGCCAGGTTTATCTATTCACATATGAATTTAAGCCTATTTTTTAATAAAATATGATAAGATAAATAATAAAAACAAATTTTAAAACATGCATGATAAAGATATAAAACACACATAACAAAGAAATGTAAGCCCCAAATATCTTTCTGTCCATCCTAAATTCATTGGTTAATTTCTTCCAGCTCCCCCCTCCCACCCCCACTGCCCTTTTCCTCTGACATAAGTCAGTCTGTTGCATGCTTCAATGTCCCTGGATCTTTTTTGTTCAACAGTTTATTTTGTTCATTAGATTCCACATAGAGTGAGATCATGTGATAATTGTCTTTCTCTGACTGGCTTATTTCGCTTAGCATAATACTCTCCAGGTCCCTCCATGCTGTCTGAAAGGGTAAGAGATCCTTCTTTTTTACAGCTGCTTGGTATTGCATTGTGTAAATATACCATAGTTTTTAAGTGTTTTTGTGATTCCCTCCACAGTTTTGCGTGCGTCAACAGTTTTTTACTTTTTATTTCTGAGTAACATTTCATCCCATGAATTGTTTATTCTCCTGTTAATGAACCTTTAAGTTGTTTTTCTTTGGGGACTATAAATAAAGACACAATGGCCATTCATGTACAGCTCTTCCATTGGATTCATTTTCATTTGTCTTGGACAATACTTAGACATAGTATTACTGGGTTATTGAGTATCTCTATATAATTTTATAGAGGGAAAAAAACACACACACAGAAAACTCCCAAACAGGTTTCCAAAGTGGTTGCTTCATTTTATATTCTGCCATAATTCTATGAGAGTTACAATTGCACACATTGTTGTCAACATTTGAGGTTGTCAAGCTTTACTGTGTTATTATTTTGCATTTCTGTGATGATTAATAATATTGAACACTTTTAAAAAGTGCTGATAACCATTTATTTATATATCTTATGAAATGTGTTCAAATATTTTGTCTACTTTATAAGCGGGTTGTTTGATTTGTCTTGATATTGAGTTATGTTTGATGCAATCTTTATGCCATTTTTGACAAATATAGACATTGTAAATGTTTTCTTCAGATCTGTGACTTGCTTTTTATTACACTTTCTTTTGATGAGCTGAAGTTTGAAGTTTGAACAAAGTCTAATTAATTAATAATATATATTGTTAATGCTTTCTATGTAGTCTGATAAATATTTGCTTATCCAAAGATAGAAAAGATAGTGCAGTATTTCTCCTGAAATTTTAGAACATATTTAGGTCTATGATTGGTTTCAAAGATGTACAAGAGTCTAGATTCATGTGGGTATAATAGTGAACAAGAATTAGCATGGCCTATGTTTTAATGAATTGTAGGAATGATAATTGAAGCTATAAGTCCCAGCTGGCTGCTTCTGAGCACAACTATAGTTAAGTATATTCAAGGAGTTGTTTTTTTTTTATTTTTGTTTTGTTTTTTCAATTACTACCTGATCAACTAAATTTTGCTACAAGCTCTGTCATATATTTTTCCTATTTCTATGATAAAACTTTTTACCCTTTCAGTTTTTTTTAGATTGTAATTGCCCATAATCTATTTATTTCTTTTGGTCATAGTTATAAAATATACTTCAATTACTGTAGCTAAACTCTGTGCTTTATTTATCCTTTTATTGTTTTTGAATGTCAATTATTTAACCAGTTTGTGTTCTCAGAACTGTCAAGACAAATATAAAAGAGTAATCTATTATGCCATAATTTCTTGTTTATTTTTATAAATTTGCTGGATTCTTAACATAGCCATGGAATTCACAAGCCTTGGGGACATAATCAAGGAACGGTAATTAGAAGGAATAAACAGCAATCTGAAGCTTGAATTCCCACTTGTGTAATTGGTAGACCTTTTCTTCCTCAGAAAATGTTGGCAGTGTGCCCATAAATGTTCCCGAGCAGCCACTATAGTTCTCTTCTGACATAATTAATCTTGTCTCCTTTCTTTTCTCCACTGCTCCCTGGATTTCCCATATCACTTCCTAATACTCATGTTAAAAATCCCTCCTCGCCCTAACTGCTGCTCCTTTTACTGAAACACAGTGATCTCTCTCCTTTCCTGTACAATGTTGTGGTAGAAAACGGGTTTCCCACAACAATTATTAGACAATTTCAAAAGGACTTGTTAGGCCGCAGAAGGAAATGTGGCTGTAGATTGTTCTTTGTGGCAGTGCTCCGTAGTGACTTAATGGTACTCCCAAGGCCCCATTTACACACGTTTGACTGAGAATGATAGAACTCAGTCTGATTTGTTGTCTCTGAAGACATCCCCCTTCAGAGTCAGAACCAGTCCTTGTATCTTGATCATCTCTCTTGGATAATAAAATTGCAGAGGCTATAAATGTGTGTGTGTGTGTGTAAACTGCATGTGATGTTAACAACTGCTCAATAAGAAAAACAAAACCAGTTTTGCATGGTTATGTATTATATGAATGAGTTCCACCTAATGACGTCATGAATTTTGCTTACTGATAATCTGTGACCTTGATAATAGCCTTGTATATCATATATAGATTCCACAAGTCACAGTATTGAGGGTAGAAATAGGTTTTTCTCTGGGAAGCTTGAAAAAGATGTGTTGTGGTTAGTACCTTCCTTTTCAATGCTTTAATTTACTGAAGATTTGTTGTATCACCACAGGGCATGCAAGTGAATTAGAAGAAAAAAGCCAATTAAAATTTTGATGCACCTTAGGCAGTTAATGACTCTTCTCCTTAGATATCATTCCTCACTTTGGAGCATTCAAATTAATAATTGGATAGATCTCAAGGATGAGGTTTCTAAACTTTTTGTTAACACAAAAGACTCTTTCACATCTGAGCAAGGCAAGGATTCAAGAGTATACACAATCAGTTGTTGTGCATACTAGGCATGTTGCCAAAAAGAATGGAGGTGGCTTTTAGTGAAGAAACAGACTTAATTAAACCATTAAAGCAGGGGTTAAAACATAAAACAAAAGATGTCAGCAAGCAATTTTAAACACTTTGTCCCGTGATTAATATTTACCCAATCTTTTATAGAAAATCTGTGAAACATTAACTACTGTTACTCTGCTTTTAGTAAAATAGCACTGACATCCTGAAATCAAACTATGTATGGTTTTAATAAAGTACTAACTAGAGCTATTTATGTGCAAGTCACTTATTCTCCATAAATATTCATTTTTTTTCACCTGTAAAATGGCATAATCCAGAGCCTGTTTGATGATCTCACAGAGAACTAGGTGATGTTCTCATATATGTTTCCGCAAAAGAAAATTTCATATAGAAATCTCAAAACCTAAATAGAAATTTTAAATTAGACTTCCCAGAATTAAATCCTGTGAATTCTTTTAGATTTGTTAATATATGATATTCTATGGGAAGATACAGTTATTCTGTATCTGTTAAAAATGAACATTTTCTAATATGCATTATATGCCATGCTAGTCATATACAATTCTCAGAACATCATTTCAGATATTATTCCCAATACTTTTATTATATAGATGAAAAAAGTCAATTTCAGAAATACTGATAATTTCTCCAAGGTCACAAAATTAGGTGTTTAAGAGAATGAACTTGTAATCTTAATAGTTTAGAGCACAACTAAATAGCTGTATTTATTTACATTTTTCAAGCATATCATTTTTACAATAATGGATTAGAAAATTTATCTTAGACTAGACAATTACAGAATCAGATAACTTTTACTGACTACTTATTTTATGGTCATTTTACTAAATCAAAATTAGGACATTAATAACATTAAAAGGCACATATTCATATCAGAAAGTACTTTTTTAAAAAAACACCTATTTGCTGTTATGACACGACATACATCCAAAGGCATATTTATAGTGTCATAAAAATAATTGTACAATGGGAGCAGGTAGAAGAGTTAGGTACAGGGGAGATAAATGGTGATGGAAGGAGACTTGAGTTTGGGTCCTGAACACACAATACAATATACAGATGATGAATCATAGAATTGTACACTTGAAACCCATAATAGTTTATTAATTAATATCATCATAATAAATTCAAACAAAATTTAGAAAAATAAATTTAGAAAAAAAAGGCTATTCTTTCATTAATGTTTAAAGCTTAACATTCTCATGATATCTAGAAATTATTGAGCCCACATAGAAAAAGAACTAAATGTATCAACAATGATATATAATTTGGGCTAAAGTTTGGGAAGACAAAAATAAATTAAATTTAAGAATTTAAGAAACTTAAATAATAATTTTCTATGTAATCTTCCTCATTAAATGCCGATTTAAAAACACTGATCATGGAGAATATAAGGCATCATAAATTTGTATACATACTTATACCAAACATAAGGACTTTATAAAAATCGGTAGAAAGAACAGTGTATCAAAATATTGTTATCCTCTAACTATATTAAAGTCAATGCATTATATTTGTAATGTATATTTCTTTAAAAATTGCTTTTATGAAGTACTTGAAAATCAAAATAAAATTTCAGAATACTGCTATATAAGGTTATGGCAAAAGTAGGTTTATAGTTGTGAGAACGTGAAACAGAGATTAGTCTTGCATTATTACTTATTAATCATTGAATTAGTTAATGGGATTTAATTATGTTTCAGACTAGTAGGAATAGTTTAGTAAAGAAAAAATTTTAATAATACTGAAGAAATAACTATAATTAGCATTTGTCCATATGTAAGAGGACATGGAGTCCAGTATGCCAGGTGAGGGGCTGGGTTTCAGACAATAAGCTTCTATATATATAGACTAGAGGCCCGGTGCATGGATTTGTGCGCCAGTGGGGTCCCTCACTCTGGCCTCTGGGGATCAGTGGACCTCTGTGCCACCGCAGCCTGGGCTTACCCACCAGCTCGTCAGGTTCCAGCCCACTGTCTGTGTCGATCCTGCATAGCACGAAGTAGCGTGCAAAGTGACAGGTGGCCAGGGAGGAGCCCTCGCCCGGGCTGGGCGCTGCGCCGCTCCCACTCGTCCTGGCCACTCCTGCTCATCCTGGCCCACTGTACCCGTCCTATGGCGATACCGGCGTGCCCATGACCGCACCGCTGCCACTTGTCATTGCAGCCTTGCTCCTCGTGTGGCACTGGAGAAGTGGCCGTGGGCTCGTGCCCAGTCAGTCTGGAGGCTGGTGCTGATCCTGGTCCCATTCAGGATTGGGGAGGGATACGCAGGGGGAGTGTCCACAGGAGAGGCTCGCACTACTGCAGCCGTGCTTGCCAGCCAGCCGTGAGCCTGGCATCTGGCACCCGTTGGTCAGCTGAGTGGCGCTCCCACTGTGGGAGCAGACTGACCACCAGGAGGCAGCTCCTGCATTGAGTGTCTGCCCCCTGGTGGTCAGTGTCCATCATTGCTACTGTCCAGTTATCTGATCGCTTAGTCTTTTATATATACGGACTAGAGGACTGGTGCATGAAATTCATGCATGGGGGTGTGTGTGTGTGTGCCCCTCAGCCCAGCCTGCACCCTCTCCAATCTGGGAACCCTCTCACAATCCAGGACTGCTGGCTCCCAACTGCTCACCTGCCTGCCTTCCTGATTGCCCCTAACCACTTCTGCCTGCCAGCCTGATCACCCCTTAACCACTTCCCTGCCAGACTGATCGATACCTAACTGCTTCCCTGCCTTCCTGATTGCCCCTAACCATTTCTGCCTGCCAGCCTGATCACCCCCTAAACCACTCCCCTGCCAGCCTGATTGATACCTAACTGCTTCCCTGCCAGCCATTTTGCCCCTAACTGCCCTCCCCTGCAGGCCTGGTTCCCCCTAACTGCCCTCCCCTGCAGGCCTGGCCCCCCTCCCAACTGGCCTCCCCTGCTGGCCTGATTGCCCCCAACTGCCCTCCCTTGTAGGCCTGGTCCCTCCCAATTGCCCTTCCCTGCTGGCCATCTTGTGTCCACATGGGGGCAGTCATCTTTGACCACATGGAGGCAGCCATCTTGTATGTTGGAGTGACGGTCAATCTGCATAGTACTCTTTTATTAGATAGATAACATGTCTCCAGAAGGTCATATGTGTTCTTTTCTAAATGGAATGACTTTATTTCTGGATCTGATGGGCTCTGATATCAATTACAAAAATTGTCCTATTCACCTTTATTCCTCTTCAACAAGTTGAGTATATATAGCAAAGCTTAGGAATAACATTTTCATATAGGCATTGTGTGCAGACAGCTCCTCTGAGGGAAATCTTCCATATTGCCTTCTCCTTGCTCCTGATTTCTTACTGTTTCATCTCCTCTTTGTGTCCTTCATCTATAGCCAGACACTGAATTCTGTTTTATGAATTTTTCATCTCTGCCATCTGTGCCTCCTCTTGGTTAGTCCACATCTCTAAGAGGGGTTGATATAATGACTTCATCTAATCTCTTGAAGTTCTCTTCCTCTATCCTGGGATGATAAGAGAATGTTAAAATAGTAAAATATTGCAATAAATGGTGAGCACATATTATGTTCTTGATTAATTCAGAATAGATGCTCAATAAAACATTGATTGCAAGTGAAAAGCAGTTTTTGGTTATGAAACTGATTCACTATATTGATGCATTGCTTCTTAATTTTTAGGTCAACAATGAAAATAAAATTTTGAAAATGATCACATAAGTTTATATTTTAAGTGTTCATAAATATTCAATGAATTCCACTAATTTGTAAATGGCTTTTTATTTTAGAAAAAGCCTCATTGAGTTTAAAATACTTCAGTATTGTTAAAATGTTTTGAGGGAGCCCTAGAAGGATTATTGCCCAGAATTAATGAAAATCTTGGGGAAATACTTTCATGTAAAAGCCTAAGTTCTCATTTTTTAATTCTGACCTAACGATACTCTCATAATGCCTTTCCTCATGCCATATAATAACTAAATTTTCATTGTGGTATCAATCTTATTTTCCTACTCTCTCTAGTTGATCTTGTTATTCTCTATTAGTTCATGCAGCTAATATGTTACTGGGCATTGGGTTAAGGCCTAGTGGTTAAAAAATTCAACTTTGTTTATATCAACCAATTTTACTTTGTATATATTGCCTCTTCTGTGTATTGCCACCTCGAAATTACTGCATGATATGGAACAAAAGAGAAAATTGACATTTTTCTAAAAAAAATTTAGGAATAGCTATCATTTTGTAGGTTGACCAAGTGCATGTTACAAAGTAACAATTACATATATTTTCATCATTAACATTTTAAAATATAAAATAGTTTTTACCAAGATTGTACAACAATTAATATAAAAACCTAGTATAATCTCTTCTTGATCTTAAATAGGCCTGAAGTCTTTGTGGTTAAGGAAGACTTTATCTGTTTTTGTATCTCTGGTATTTACTAAAATGATGTAACTATTCATTAACATTAACCTAATGAGTAGGCCTGAGATGACCATAACTATATTTAATAGCTTAAATATAAGATTATACAATTTTATTAAATTGTCCAAATTAAACTTAATATTTTCTTGAGAAAATTTATTTGACTTATTTAGCTTTCCTATCTGATTTACTATTGTGTCAAATTGTTAGTTAAATTTCTCACATTTCAATTCCCTTAGTTAACCTTACTATGGTCTGCGAACTAATTCTAACATGCAATTCCAGTGTGTTATATAAATAAAAATGATGAATATATTAGGACAATGTAAGAAAAATATGAGTGGCTAACTTATACAAAATGTTGTGAAAAAGTATTATTGCAAAGCAACTGTATAATTGGTATTGGTAATAAATTGATCAGTCACACCATTTTTGTAGTCAAGGACCATCATATCGCCTATAACTACATATATCCAACCATATGACTTTAATAGTCACATCTGTGTGTGTGTGTGTTTAACATATAATTACTTAGCTATATGCCTAAATAGATTTCATCCTTTAGTATTGAAGTCTACTTGAGAACTTCAAGAAAAAACTGGTATAATCAGATTCAGCCAATCAAGCTGACATCTTCCTTAAATGAATCTTTTTTTCCTATTATTTGACATTTAATTTTTTTTCTCTGCAACTGCCTTTTTTTTTCTAATTTAATAATGAAGATTAGCTAATATTGATTCAAGGGATGTTGTACTCTCAGTTTGTAGACTTTAATATCGTTAAAATATCCCTACTACCCAAAGCAAACTATAGATTAAATGCAATCCCTATTAAATTATCCACAGCATATTTCACAGATCTGGAACAAGTACTATTTACCTTCTTTTAATATTTAGATAAATAATCTATATGGAATTGATTTTTGTGTAAGGTATGAAGTAGAGAGCAAGGTTTATATTTTCATTTTTTCTCTCCTTTTTTTTTTCAATGAGTATATCCTTGACTAAGCACCATATATAGGAAATAAATCTTTCTCTACTCCATATCAGATTTTTCCAGACAAGTAGCTATTTATCTGTGACTTTCTGTGTGAACTCTATCTCATAGGTCTATTTATTAACAATTGAACTAATACCATACAAAATTAAATACTGTTGTTTTATAATAGCATTTTAGGAGAGCATTTAAGAATCAAATTATCAAAAGTGAAACATCAAGATATATAAAAAAATTATTTCTAAAATAAAAATTAAATATTTATAGCATTTAATTATGTTTGCTAATATTTATCTTAATCATCATCAGTGTTATGCAATTAAAATTTTACAATTGTTTTATCTTGACAATGCAAAAGAATTTTTAAAAATGCTTTATATACAGTAAAACATCTCATAACAGTATACAAGTAATTTATAATTTAATTTTAACTAGTCCAATTAAAAATGTTTGGATCTGAATTATGATTATTTTAAAATAATAGATTAATGGACTGAATGATTTTGCACTTGACATTAAAATTTTCATTTGATAACACTAAATTAGTTCATAAATCATGTCTAAATTCACTAATTAATTAGGTAGACAAATGACTGTACATATGTTCTATGTCATTGCATTCTCATATTACTTTTTCTTCATAATGTATTCTAATGAAGAAAGATTGTAATTTTATTTAGCCTAAAAATGATTGGAGAAAGTTATAAGGTGCTATGCATTCACCAGTTGTGTGTATATATTATAATATACACACACTGAATGGCCAGATTATTATGATCTCTGAATGCACAATAATATGGCCACTCAGTATATATACTATATAATAAAAGGCTAATATGCAAATTGTCCCCTCAACCAGGAGTTTGACCAGCAGGCAGGCCGGCCAACTGCCCATGTCCCCTTCCCCTGGCCAGGCTGGCCGGACCCCACTTATGCACAAATTCATGAACCGGGCCTCTAATATATATATTAGAGTGGCCAAGTGGCCAGATTATTATGCATTCAGAGATCATAATAACCTGGCCACTCAGTGTACATATGTATATGTGTATATATGTATATGTGTGTGTGTGTATATATACATATATTTATATGAGAAAGAGAGTTATGAAAATTTATGAGAAAGTAATTTTGGGCTTAGTGGATATAATTAATGGCTAGTACATCTTGTAAGAGTGGTTATGTTTTCAGTTGCTTCTATCTAATAGCTTTGCGATTAAAAAGTTAAACAGAACCAACATTTCTGAAAATGTAAAAACTTACCTAAATTTTAGACTAAGTCAAATTGTATAGTATCTTTATCATAACATCTTCAATCATTATCATCATAAAGCTATATTTAAACCTCTGCAATTGTAGTGTTCTCTTTTATGTACCACATAATACTACTTCTTAATGCATTTATTACTTATATAAATCCATAAAACTGGTGGGTGGCATAGAATCTCAAAAACAACTTTCCTATAATCATTTTAGATTTATTACAATTATAATCTGTCTTCATCACTGGAACATGTCACAAAGAATATAGAACCCAAACATTTTATATATATATATACACACACACACACACACACACACACACACACACACACACACACACCTCTATCTCTATCTCTATCTCTATCTCTATCTCTATCTCTATCTCTATCTCTATCTCTATCCTGTATCTATTTAGAGACATTGAATGTGCAGTCATTTCCCTTTTTCGAAATAACCCTTTGATGCCTGGAAAAAATAGACAGACAAAATTCTATACTTATACATGTTTTAAATACATCTATATATATAAAGAGCCAGGCTGTGTGGTAACATCCACAATGACTGAAGGCTAGACTGAACGTCAGGCTGTGTGCGCAGCAGGCAAGCGGGCTGAACTGATGACCTCTTGGAGAGAGAGAGAGGTGGGGCTGATCAGCAGTGGCAGCACCTGCTGGCAAGCCTCTCTCTCTATCCTAGAGGTCAGCAGTTCAGCCCACTCGCCAGCAGCCTGGGGTAGCTGCTGATCAGCCCCACCTCTATGATCAGGTCTGGAGATAGGCCTGGAGATGATGACTGGCATAGAAGCCGGCCAATCAGAACCAAATCTGGGTGAACTGTGAGGAGTCAATGGCTGCCTAGGAGGCGGAGCTTTTGACACTGACTGGCATAGAAATCGACCAATCAGAACCTATTCTGGGTAAACTGCGAAGGCAGAACCTAATGTGGGGGCTGAGGAAGGGTTTTAAGGGCAACAGCTGTTTTGTGTAAGGTGTAAGAAAGTGATTCAATTTTTTAATGACCAGTTTGGCAATATAGTTCATATTGCTGGCTATCAGTCCAGATATAGGGATTATGTGTTTTTTTCTGCCAAGAGCCTCTCTTCCTGCTGAACAAACCTTCCCTCCGCTATTGAAGCAATCCTATCCTATATAATCTATTTATACTAATAAAAGGGCAATATGCTAATTAGACCAGGTTGACCAGCCATCTTCCAGATGTCCAACTTCCTTTCGGACAAAGCCATGGTGGTGGGGGTCAAGGTAGAGGCAGTTAGGGGTGATCAGGCTGGCAGGGGAGGGCAGTTGGGGGTGAGATCAGGCCAGCAGGGGAGGGCAGTTAGGGTGATCAGGCAGGCAGGCAGAGGCAGTTAGGGGTAATCAGGCAGGCAGGCAGAGAGTTTAGGGGTGATCAGGCTGGCAGGGAGCAAGGTAGGGGTGATCAGGCCTAGAGGGGGGCAATCAGGCAGGCAGGCAGGCGAGTGGTTAGGAGCCAGTTATCCCAGGGATTGGGCCTAAAACAGCAGTCGGACATCCCCCGAGGGGTCCCAGATTGGAGAGGGTGCAGGCCGGGCTGAGAATTCATTCTGTACATGAATTTCATACACCAAGCCTCTAGTATATAAATAATATTACTCATATAAATTATATGTTTTGCTAAATCTAAGAGTTCAGCAATAATGCCTTTCTGGGAAATAGAAAGAGCCATTAATTCTTATTGATGTGCTTTGTATAACTGGCTCAAACAAAGAATTGTCAACATGGAGGAATGCAAAGTATACATTTTTAAAGTCATGTTTTTTTCCCTTTACTGAATGTAGATGACCCTTTAAGAAATAAAGTAAAATTCCCACGTGTATAAAATGTCTGTTAGATGTCTTTGAAATGTACCAAAAATAATGTCAAGGTTTTGGAGGTTGGGGGAATCAAATTGACTCTAGTCTCAGGAATTGTGTGTTCCTAAAGGCAGCTGTTCTCATCTGGTCTCTTCATCTCTTTGACTCTTCCTCCCTCCCTCTCTCCCACTCTTCCTCCTTCTCCTCCTTTGTCTAATTGGGAAACTTTATTAATGATTGGGGTGTAAAATGCTCTCATATCTTTCTTTTCATAGTTTTGTCTTAAATTTACCTTAAGCAAATAACATGTAATCAGTCTTTACTAATTTAAATACATACGTCTAGAAATGCTAAATTGGAGGAAAGAAAACAACAACACAGAAGAACATAATAGAGCATATTTGAAGAATTACACTTGTTCAAATAATCCAAGTTTATTATCAGTATCAATAATTGGTGCCACAAGAAGAAAATTCTGATAGGTGTGTGAAAGAACTTTCTGATTCTCACATCTGCCATCAAGAGTGGGTAACAATAGTAGCAACTACACATGTAATGCTTTCTAAATGCCATTTTCCAAGGGACCTGCTTGCATTCACTTATTTAAAAGCGATGAGAATGTAAAGGGTAGGTCATAAAGATTTTCATCCACATTTTGACAGAAAGCAGAATGGGAGGGAAGTAACCTACCTGCCTAATGCCACAAAATAGTACATGGCAACATTGAGATTTACTCCAGGTAATTCACCCAGGAGTTATCACTTAGTGTGTTTATGCTATTTAGATGAGTCCTGGGTAGGTAGGTTTATTACCAATTTATGGTAGAAATAATATTTAACATGTGCTAGGCACTGTGTTACATTTTTACAAGCAATATCCCATTCAATACTCACAATATTGCTATGGGATAATTTCTAGTATTACACTCATACTTATTTGATTTAGAATATTACCTTACTCAATATCAAATTGATGAATAAGCAGTAGAATATATCTTTTTTCCATGTGTATACTCTAGAATCCAAGCTCATAAGCACTAACTTCATCTTTCTAAAGCCCCGAAAGTTGGAAATAATATGTTCATTAACAATTGAAGGTGTTTATGCAAGCTGGGGACAGTGTTAAATAGATTTAAATGTCTGACATTGATTAATTGACCGACATAGCTTTTCTGCACTTCATATTTCTCAGTTGTTCAAATAGATTGCCTTTGGAATTATGATCATTTATATCTTTAAAGATAAATGAATCAATGAATTAAAAAAGATCTGGAGGCAGGGGCAGTATTTGTAGCAGATAGAGAAGAAATTGTAAAGATTGGGTTTGGAAGGAAATTTCTAGTAATATATTGTATGGTTCCCAGATAAAATATTGATCTTGCAGATGAAATTTCAACACCATTGGGAAAGTGAGTTTTATGTCGATGGAGTGACATGAGTTGAGGATATTCTCAAACTGTTTTCTTTGTTGAATAGAGGTTTCTTAGCACTTGTCCATTCCTTGGGGTTCCAGCAAAAAAGAAAAACATGGAAATACTTAAAGTGTAACATATTTAATAATAAAAATTTCCAGTTTAAGACTGGACCATGAGTGTCAGAGAGAATGTACACAAGCTTTCAGGAAATAAGGAATTTGTAGAAATTGTAGAAAAATACCAGTAATAAGTTCAATTGTTTGTAGCACCAAAACAGTTGTTTAAATAAGAATTCTGGCAAGCTGGTGGAATAATCTGACCTTTAATACACCCTGCAGCCCATGCACTTTCCTGCCAAGACATAATGATAGCTGACACTTTTAACTTACATTCCAAATTTTATGGAAGTCTGTTCCTTGGTAACATCTAATGGAGAACACCACTGATAATGAGAGATATTCTGGCAAGTGTAGTTTTAAGATTTAAAGGCACTTGAATGCAGTGGAAAGATTAGAAAAGTGTGGAAATGAATTCTGGCTGCTTACCTATTTATCTATATGTTTAATATGTTCATAGTCATATCCATATCTCCCCCGATCCCTATCGATATCCATATGTATATCAGCATCTATTCAATGTCCATATCTAGAGCGATGCATAGTACATGGTCCTAATATTATGAATTTGCCTTTCTCACACATGATGCCCTCTCCGGGAATTTTGTATTTGAGAGAAGTTTCAGATCATTTACTCTCAGCAAATGATCTAATTATTCAAATATGGCCATGGCCATCTTTTTCTTTAATAGTACAGTTACTGCCATCTTGACATAACCATGAATTATTTGCTGTGCTTCATGTACCCATATATCAATAGGGTATGCATGATTTATTCTCACAGAACAGTCATTACTTTAAATATCTACTTGTTCCTGCGTTCTGCTCATTCATTTTGAAATTAAGTAAGTTAATAGTTTGTTTCAGCAGAGAATTCCCTCTATATCACCTGTTTCGTTTTTGAGAACTGTATAACTAAAGTAAAATGGTAAGATGACTCATATCCAAGAATCTTATTGTAAGTCATGATAAATCACGGTGAAAATGTTGGTGTTATAATACAATTTATCTCAGCCACAGCATGCCGGTTTTAGACAAAAGAGCAGCGGGTTTTGAGTCATATCACTAATGAAATTAATTTTTAGTGGCTATTTTTATGTTCCTGAAAATATACTAGGCCCTTCCACGTGAATTCTCTTATTTAACAATCACAAAATTCTGAGATGTTGGTAACGTTACCACTTTTATTGTTAAATAAAGCCTCTCTCTCATCTGTGTTTTGCCACTCCTCATGTCTATTTTCCTTCAATGTCATTATAAGCATAAATATGCTATAGCTTTTTTTAATTGACTTTATCGGGGTGACATTGGTTAATAAAATGATACAAGTTTCAAGTATACAACCCTGTAATACATTAGCGGTATATTGCACCATGCACCACTGAAAGTCAAGCTCCTTACATCACCGTTTATCTCCCTTTACCCTCTTCTGCCTCCACTCCCTGTCCTTTCCCTCTGGCAATCACCGTACTGTTGTCTGTCATTGTTGTTGTTTTTTTGTTGTTGTTCCTGTTTTCCTGACCCAAGGATATTTTTTCCATTGATTTTCAGAGTGGAAGGGAGGGGGAGAGACAGAGAGAGAGAAACATCTATGTGTTTGGATTGGTTGCCTCCTGCAGGTGCCCTGATGGGGTGGCCTGCCAGGGATTGAACCTGCAACCGAGGCATGTGCCCTTGACAGGAATCAAATTCAGGAGCCTATAGTCCATGGACCGCTGATCTATCCATTGAGCCACACCAGTTAGTGCTGATTTTTTTTTAAACAATTGGAGTTATTTTACATTGTTATGATTCTTGAGAATACTAGTTAAAAAGCACAAATTTTTTGGTTTGTTAAAGCAAGTGTTCTGATGGCATTCACTTTCTCCTACCACCCCAATTCATTAATTTAACTGTTATTTATTGAGGACCTTTCACAAGTATGCATTTCATGAAAGTGCTGGTTATAAACTAGTGAGTTGTGAGCATTGACTTCACAAAACTTCATGTCCAGAGGAGAAAGAGACATGCTTAATAAATAGTCATACCCATAAATATTAAATTGTAATATGGAGACTTGTAAAGAATGTAACTAAAGGGACTCGTAACTGAAAGAGCTTATTTTCAAATCAAGCAACAGGAGGGAGTAAAAAAGGAGTAAATCCTCATAATGCTACAACTATTAAAAAACAAGTTTAAAAGTATAAATCTTCCCTTATTTACTGAAATAAAAAAATTAAATATCCCATTATACAAGATAGTACAGCTGGTTATTTACCGTAAAGACAATGTCAGAAAACTAGGTTTTAAGAAAAGGGAAAAAATCTTCAGATTATCCTATTATCTTGGAGAATTTAATAGTAAAAGTCTTCTAAATGCTGTCTAAAAACATTTAATTATTTAACATATGAAACTGAGTGTAAAAATTTGAGATTGCATATAAGATAATTTTTATGTTTATGTGTACATTAAAAGTTAAAATTTTTACTTCTTTTAAAAATATATTTTATTGATTTTTTATAGAGAGGAAGGGAGAGGGATAGAGAGTTAGAAACATCTATGAGAGAGAAATATCAATCAGCTGTACCACAACCAAGGTACATGCCCTTGACTGGACTCTATCCTGAGATCCTTTAGTCTGTAGGTCGATGCTCTATCCACTGAGCCAAACCGGTTAGGGCTTTTTATTTCATTAATGTGCCAAACATAAAGAGAATGAACAGGGTATTCCCTAGAAAACGGGACACAATAAGTTACAGTCTTAGACATGACTCCGTTGTGAATTGGATCAAGTTGTTTAATGTTTCCCAGTTTCGTGTATCCTCTACTATCAGTATACAATTGCATGTTTTACCTGCATAGAGAGGTTTTTTAAAGTTATATTCAAGTAAGTTTTACACTAATGGGCTCTGCATCTGCTTGTATTGTACAACATCAACATGGGTCTCAGTGTTCACTAGGTTCCATGCGGCTTCTATTGTCAATTATTGCATAAACTAATATCTTAGAAGCTTAAAATTATATTAAAGAGCCCCCAAAAGAGCTATGCATTGGTTTCTTATTGCTGCTGCCAAAAATTCCCAAACTTAGTGGCTTAAACAACAAATTTATTATCCTGGACACCTGAAGGCTGACGTTCAAAATGAGTTTTGGCTGAAATGGCTGAAATCAAGGCATCACATGGCTGCATTTTTCTTGGATATTCTAGCAGTGAATCTGTTTATTGCCTCTTCCAGCTTGTAGCGGCTGCTTGTCATTCTCTGGCTTGTGGTCCCCTTCCATCTTCAAGCCAGTAATGGCATTGGACCTCTGCTTCCATTATCATATCTCCTTCTCTTCCTCTGACCTTCCTGCCTCTCCATAATAAGGACCCTGTGGATTACTACTTTGGGCCCATCTGGATAATCTAGGGTATTTTCTTCTTCTCAAGATTTGAACTTAGTCATAGTGGGGACTATTTTATTTTTACATCAGTTTATTAAGAAATAAAGTTGAAAAATATCTAGAAAAAGATTTAACAGCTAATTAGTTATCCAATGACCCTGCAATTTCACTACTAGATATATAGAAATATGTATATATGCTAATAAAATTATAGTAATTTTTATGGCAGTATTATTCATAAAAGACCTAGCTGTAAAAATATTCCACCAACAGCAGAATGGATAAATTAATTAAAACATATTCATAAAGTATAATCCTATATAGCCATGAAAGTTAAATTCCATAGTAAGGCTAAAAAGTACAAACATAATGTTGAGTTAAAAAGGCATATGCAAAATAATTTTATTGTATAATTTCATTTATATAAAGCTCTAAAACATGCATAACTAATTTGTTTTGTAGAATTTATGATAATGGTAATCTTTGGAGAGGAGTGAGATAGTAACAATTGGGAAGGAACATTAGCAAGTACTCAATATTCCTTGCAATATTTAAAAATATATATTTTTATTGATTTCAGAGAGGAAGGGAGAGTGAGAGTGAGATAGAAACATCAATGATGGGAAACATTGGTCAGCTGCCTCCTGCACACCCCTTCCTGGGGATCGAGCCCACAAGCCAGGCAGGGGCCCTAACTGGGAATTGAACTGTGACCTCCTGGTTCATAGGTTGACACTCAACCACTGATCCACACTGGCCAGGCACAATATTTTATTTTTTTATCTGAAATATATTTAATTTGTGATAATTCAGCAGTACATCTTCTATATAGATGCTATGGTTCATTGAACATATGTATAAACAAAGAGACCAATATTAGAAGATTAAATTATAAACATATAATCTTTTATGCATATAAAAGTATAACCCAAGTATATCTGATAATACATAAATGACACATTTTAAAAAATAAGGTTATCAAAGGATTGAAGGTAAAAAGATGTTCTAGATTAATTCTAATAAATGGAAGTTGTAGATTTAAGATAAATTTTAAGATCACATTATTATTAGAAATAGAGTGGAAGTTTAAGACAAAATATTTAACTCACCAGGAAATAAAATAAATTAAACCTTTATACATTTAATAGTGTAGCACCAACATATATTTTGAAATGGACATATTAGGAGCTTTCATCATATCCCTTTAAATAACTAGTAGATCAGATTTAAAAAATACAGCCAATGCTAAACACCCATATTGTTGGCAGAGCAATAGTCCCAGAATAATGGTTGCCTCAGAACCGGTGAATATGGTATCTCACATAGCAAAAAGGAACTTTGAAAATGGAATTAATATTACAGATGTCATAATAGGGAGATACCTGAGCCATCAATGTGAACACATCTAATTACATGGGAATTTGAAAGCAGAGAACTCTCACGCTGAAGAAAGAAGAGGCAGCAGCGATAACCCAGAAGTGAGATAGGAGGGGAGACCAGAGAGATTTGAGGAATGAGAAGAACTTGGACTGCCTTTGCTGACTCTGAAGATGAAGGAACAAGGCCACAAAACAAGGCATGTAGGTGATCTCTAAACACTGAGAAAACCCCACAGAATAACCCCAAGTTAAAGCCAACAAGGAGACAGGATCTTAGTCCTACAACGGCTTGGAACTGAATTCTGGCAACAGCCTTAGGAACTTGGAAGTGGAAGCAGATGGAGTTCCAGTGGTTCCAGAGAGCAATGCAGCCCAGCTGACCCCTTGATTTCACCTTTGTGAGACTCCACGCAGAGAACCAGTTGAGCTACCCTCTGCCTAGACCCACATAACTGTGTGATAAGGATGAGTGTTGTTTAAGTTTGTGTTAAGTTGGATGAGGAATAGGAGAATAATATGCCTCATTCTTTATAAGAAAACCGGGCACATAATAAAAACTTTACACTATCTGACCCATAAAGCAAATCTCAATGAACTTCAAAGGATTAAATTCATACAGAAAATGCTATCTGACTATAATGCAAATGATTTATACATTGGTAACAATATATAGCTAAAGCAACTCGTGTGTTTATAAATTAAGAAATATATCTCTAAACCATGGGCCAAAGAGGAAATCATAGTGAATAGGTCTCTTGTGAGATGTAGCTTATGCAGCAAACATAAGAAAATTCAAAGCTTAATTGCTTTTATACTCTAGAGAAATTGCTACGTAAGTGTGTACCAGTGAACTTTTACCAAAGGTGTTGATGAAAATACAGCAGACAAATTCTAAACAACCCAAACGTCCATCAGCAGTAGGACGAATAAATCAAGTGTGGTATCTCTATTACAATGAATTCCCATGCAGCAATGGTTCTCAAAATGTGACCCTTGGATCCTTGAAGGTCCTGAGACATTTTTAGGAGGCCCACTAGATCAAAGATATTTCTATAATAATACTGAGACATTATTCACTTGTTTCACTGTGCTGACATTTGTTATCCTGCTACAAAAGTAATAATGGGAAAAACTGCTCATGCATTAAAAAATCTAAATAGGTGACCTCAAACTATACTAGTACTCACTAGTCACTGAATTTGTTATGACAGCCTACCAAAGTGCAAACAAAAACAATCCTATTGTACTTAAGAAAGTGCCTGTTAAAGCTATAATTATTTCATTAAATATCCACCCACTGGTACCCGTTTTCAATGACCTGTGTGACAAAATAAAAAGTATGCAAAAAATCCTTCCTGTGTCTGCCAAAATATGATGGTTGTCCCAAAGAAAAAGTTATATGATTGAGCTGTCAGTTGAACTAACCACTTTTTTCATGGAACAAACTCTTTATTTAAAGGAATGATTAACATAAATTACTGTTGGTCACACTTGAGTATTTGGTGTATGTTTTCTTTTATTATTATTATTATTTATTTATTTTTATTTATTTATTTTACATTACATTTTTAAAATTTTATTGGGGTGACATTACTCTACATGAACATATAGGTTTCATGTATGGATTACATATTTACAAAATCTGTATATAGGACCATGTGCCCACAACCCAAAGTCAGATCTCCTGTCACCTCATATTAGGGTTATAAACTTGAATCTGACTTGTTCCGTTAGGGAAAACAACTGCGAGGATTTGTTGTCAATAAGGAAGTCTGAGTTTTCATGTAAAGAAATAACTTGTTGTGGTCGATTATTTTAAAATGAAGGAATAAATGTACATTTAAAATTTTCTCAGCTTCAGTTGAAATAGGGTAGATCTAGCCCACAAAACCCCTTAGGGGTTCTCAGTTTTATGATGTAAGCAGACCTAAGACAAAGCTGAGAACTGCTGTACAACAATGAAAATATAAGGTAATTTCAGCATAGAGTAATCCTACACATTTAATGTTGATTTTAAAAAGCAAGTATATAAAAATATAATTGCCTTGCATGCAATCTTACATAATAATTAAAATGAGAAAAAAAGCAATTCATAGAAATAAAAATTATGTATCTTTATTTGTTTTAGGAACATTATATTCCATGAATGTGCTTTTTATAAAGTTTTTCTTTTGGAAGTGTCAATTGTAAATTACCTTATATAAAATTGAGCTTGTAATTATATGCAATAAAGTGTTAACCAGTTAAGTGATAAATTATGAGTAAGATGGTAAATATTTATTATGTAAGCATATGCAATATACCAAAATGTAATGAAATGTAATAGAACTTACTGGAATTTTAGAATCTGATCAAAACAAAAACGCTTCTCAATTTTAGAAATTTCAGTTTCAAGATTTCATAATTAGAACACATCTCTTATTTCAGTATTAAATTTCACTAAATATTTCCCATTTTTACATACATTTTTAACTATTAGGACAATAAATCATTTGACAAAATTGTAAATGCTCAGTTGTTAAAATCAGCAGCAGAAAATATACACAAACACATACCCTCACAATTCATTTCCCAGTTTGAATTAATCAATATTTTCATATAGATGATGAATATTATAGATACAACAAACATTAATGTGTACATATTCATAAATAAATAATAAATTACTATATTTACAGATACAGTAACTGCTTTTGATAAGTGAGGTCTAATCAACATGTCATAAGTTCATACATATGTATATACGTATATGTACATACATACTTAAACAAAGCTTGGGGATATGATGAAGTTACTCTAATGCTCTTTGCACCCTATTAGGTAAAACGTCTGAGAAACTAACAATTCATTCCTTTATGTTTGTAGGTTAACAGGATTCCATCTGCCACCGCCAGTAACAAGTACCAAATCTGTGTTCTCGCTCCGTTTGACCAGTGATTTTGCAGTTAGTGCTCACGGGTTTAAAGTATATTATGAAGGTAAGTGATGTAATACAAAAGGACCACAGCATAGCCTAATGCAGTCATAAGGAAATTCTCCAGGGTGGCAATGGAAGAATCATCCAGAAGAAAGATACAGTTCATCCTGTTACCTCAAATCCTGCCCCGATCACTCTGTTATTCACCATTAATGTATAACAAGATGCTGAAATGGATGGGGGTTCATGCTTCATAGCAGTATGCCTAGACATATAACAGTCTTCCCCTGAAATCTTAGGAAATGAGACCACGAAATCACTGTAGTGTTCGAGATTAAAAAGGGAATAAAATGTGAGAGTTAAGGGAAACGGGGCCTGATGAGAGATTCAGGCAGCATGGTGTCCACCCTGCCCCCCTCTGAGCTTTGCCTCTCTGCCAAAAATCAAACCAGTAATCTGTCTTCTCTGCAACTTCAAGTCAAGAAAAAAAATCCCACTAAGACACAAGAGTTAACATCTCCTGTTGTAAACCAACCTTTCCAAACCCAGAGAACTAGAATCCCTTAACAACAAAGAGGAAAATGAAAAAGTTCTTAATACTGAAGATTTTAATCTAGAAGTTTGGTACACATTCATTTGGCATCAAAACATGACTTGAACTGATTGGAGGACATATCATCTTGATTGATCTCACATAGTGTGGGAATTTATGTGTTCACTACAGAAATATTGTTTGATAATGGGGTGGTAAACCAGGCTCTGTTGAGGGTATTAAAAATGTATAGAATCTGCATGTTTTCCTTTTTGAAAATGTGAAAATATTCCAGTGGCAAATAATTATTTCAGATAGAGGTCATGGACTTGTAATTTCTTCCATATGTGATGTGACAATAAAATTCACACCTAGTTTAGGTAACAGCCCCTGCTTTACTCATAGGAATAGCAGATCAGATTTCAGCCCACCTCCCCAGGACTATATCACACCTGATCTAATACTGTCATAAGTACAAAAACATAGTAGCAGGGGTGGTTACTTGCTAAAGCACATGATCATTCAAAATATGATATGTTTAGAAAACACACTAAAAAACAACCTTCTATAAAATCCAGTTGCTTTAGGATAAAGGTTAGCAGTTTGCATGTGGGGCAGATTTTAAACTGAACGTTTAATTCAGTGCTACCTTTCTCATTAGAAAACAAAAATACCCTCCAGCAAACAACTGAGTAAAAGTGTTTTGTCTTTTCCCCATCTTAAATAACGCCCCTGTTGCGGCAGTGTTCAGCGCTATTTTGTACCTAATACGTTACTGAACTCTTTTGTCTAGCAATGGGGGATGCATCCCAACACTTCATTTCCTCCATTGTGAGAGTAGTAATCATTATTTTAAGATGTTTTTACCACAGTTGAACATTTTTATCTTAGCAACTTAATTCATGGTTTAAAACACAAAAGGTTTAATTTTAAGTAATGCAATTTTGGCAACATTGAAAGAGTTAGTAATGCAATAGTTTTTCTATTCAAGACTCCTTATTAGAAAATCTGTTTCTGTGCATGTACGTATAAAGATATTTTAGGTTAGTTTATTATTTCGGTAAGTAATAAGTATGCTGAAAATGTAGAAACTTGGAAGATGACTTATGATGTTGCTGTGTTTTCTTGGTTTGACTGTCAAGTTTTATGAAATACTCTAAAATATATTTTTAAGGCTCCCCATTGTTTCTACACATGCAACATTAAATTTCTGCCTGACATTTGTGCTTCAGTGAAATGGACTCATATGTTTTTGGGACATTTAAATGTATGTGTGGGAGTTCCTGACTTAAAATATAAGGTACTCGGCATCCAGGTAGAATTGAAGGATTGGCTATCATGCTGCAGAATCTTCAGGTATTGATTTGTGATGGGTATCTTTTACTATGTCTGTTAGTTTTCTATTGCTACCATAACAAATGGCCACAAGTTTAGCAGCTTAAAACAATGGAAATATGTTATCCCACATCCTATAGATAAGAAATCTTGCTTGATCTCTGTCAGTTACTCTGCTCAGGGTCTCAAAGGCCGAAATAAAAATGTCAGCTTGTTGAGCTCTTGTCAGAAGACTCTGTGAAGAATCTATTGCTGATAGCTCCTGTAGGCCTCTCTCTTCCTTATACTCTCTTCCTTGAGTCCTACATCTGAGAGCCAACATTGGAGCATTGAGTCCCTCTCCCTGCCTTCCTCTTCTGGTACATCTCTCTACTATCTTCTCCCTTGTCCCCCTCTACATATCTGACTTCAGCTGGAAGCATTTCTCAGCTTTTAATGGTCTATGTGATTACATGAGGCTACCCGAGTAATCAAGACTAATCTTATTATATCTGCAAAGTCTTTCTTGCCATGTAGCATAACATATTAACAGGTTCCAGATATTTCTTTTTGAAGCGGGTGTTGGTGGTCTTCCTTTGCCCTACTGCACCAGGCACAATGCTATGTAACACTTTACAGAGGGCATAGCTATACGCGTTCATTATTTAACCAGCGTCAATGATGCTATAAAAGCCAACAGGTATATTAATTGTGACATCCAGAACACTTAGTTTAACATTTCAAAGGCTGTCCTTTCTTTTTAAAAATTTTATTGTTGGAAGTATTACATATATCCCTCTTTTTTGTCCCATTGACCCTTTCTAGCCCCTCCCGGCCCCCTGCTCCAGACCTTCATCACCCGATTGTCTGTAACCATGGGTTATGCATATATGCATACAAGTTCTTTGGTTGATCTCTTCCCACGCACCTTTCCACCCTTGCCGAACAAAATTAACTGATGAGCAAATGGATCTAGAGACATAGAAGCATGGAACAGACTCTTGAATCAAGCCTGTTTCTCAATACCCACCTCAACCCTCACATTTTGGATCCAGGTTATCATCTACAGTTACCTCAAACTACAACTCTGTATCCTACCCATGCTGTGGTAAAATTAATCCTCCAGACATTTCCTCTACATTTATCCTTGCATCTCTTTTTTTTTATTTCAAGATGATCCTAATGTCTGAATCTTATTTATTTTCTTTTCATCTCCCTCTACATCATAATGTATTATTTTCTTCATTTTCAAAAACTTTCCCAAGACTTTGTCCTTATGGATTAGGATTTATGAAAATGCGATTTATTAGTGATATTTGTGCATTTATCTACGTTTGTCAAACTGCCAACATTAGACCACATGCATTAGACTCATCTGGCTAATGACACTGTTACTGTTAGGTATCATTTAATGAGTAATTTATTTTCAGCCAATCACACTGCTAAATATTTTATATGGATTTTTCTCACACTGAAAAATTTTTAAAAATAGCAATGAGCAGGGATTTAACAAAGCAATAACCTTAATGTAAAAATAGGTTTAAATGCCCTGCAAATGTAAATTTTATACATTTAGGAGACTTATTTTTATATATAGCTATAAACATAATTCCATTTATAGTTAAATGGATGTAACCACATAGAATTTAGTGTGAAAGAGCATTACAAAAAATTACTGAAAGTGGTGTGTATTGAAACAATATGTATTACAAAAGCTGCAATATATTTTTGTATATAATATGTGACCTATGTATTATTTGTCCTTTTCAATTAATTAATTAAATTATTTATTTATTTTTATTGATTTCAGAGAGGGAGAGAGAACATCAATGATGACAGAGAATCATTGATCAGATGCCTCCTGCATGCCCCCCCACTAGGAATTGAGTCCGCAACCCGGGCATGTGCCCTTGACTGGAATCGAACCCATGTCCCTTTAGTCTACAGGCCCATGCTCTATCCACTGAGCCAAACTGGCTAGGGCTATTTGTCCTTTTGAAATAATTGACATACAAAAGAATATTTATACTATTTACTATTCTATTCAGCTTCCTGTCACACATGTTTATTAAATGCTTATCTTTGAAAACATCAAATTATTTTAGTGACTTTAATTTCAGGGGTTAATTTCAATTCCTAAGCTTTAACAATTTAAACTGCAGTATGAAATTTAATAAAGAGCTTACAATTTGGAATCAAGTGAATTATGCTTCTAGCAAGATAGTTGAATTGTGAGAAGATAAATTTAAAGTAAAATTACATACATAGTTTGCTGGCAATAAAGGCAGGTTAGATTCATAAAAGAAGTAAATGATTCTTCACCTTAAACACTTTTATGAATAAATGAGAAGTATTTTTTTTAAAGACAGTGCAAGGAGATATCATACATGCGAACACATTTTTTTTGCTTCTTGATCAAATTCAAGTCTTTTGCCTTTTGGGTTCCATAGAGTCAGCCTACTTAGGATTTGAAACATCCTGATTCTACAGTGGCCTTCTTGCTAAGTCATGCGTATCGTCTCTTCCATTTAAACAGTTGGAAGTGTTCAAATCCCAATCCAGAGAATGACACAAATCAGCCTTTTCCTTAAATATTATCTTTAAAATGGAGTGAAAAGACAGTTAAAATAAATACGTGGATTTGGTTGGGTATACACAAACACTTATTACTACTTGTTCTACATCATTTATCCAGGAAGACATAAATCACTTTCAACTGTACTCAGAACAAAACTTCAGTAGTACTGTGAACACTATAAATGTTTTTAGAAATTAAGGCATGTATTTTAAATGTTTTGTGTGTCTGCACAGTGTGGCATACACAACCTCTGACACTAGATAGATCTCCAGCCTTGTTCCCCACCACCCTTCGCCTCAGCTTATGAAACAGTCACATGAACATATTACATTTCTACATATACTATGCTTTTTTAAGCTATTCTACCTTCAACCTCCATCTCCTCTGCTCAGATTACCCTGCACAAACCTCTTTGACCAGCCCACTTATTTCTTATCCTTCCAGATTTGTGTAGACCTTAATCAACTTCAGAAAGTCATGTATGGAAGCCAGGATTGAGCCCAACAATGCCCAAAGACCTTTTCTCTATGTGCACAGATATTTACCCACCTTATCACAATACTATATTCTACCATTTTAGAATGTTCACTCACACTAGTCCGTGAGAAACTTGATATAGAATATATTTTATTTGTTTTGAAAAATGTCCCATATTTCAGCACATTCCTGGAACACTGCAAGCACTTAACAAATGCTTGTTAAATTCAACTGATATACAGGATATCTAATAATTTTATCAGGAAAGATCAAATACATCCGTCTCTTTCAAAGAATTAAAACTCTAGTGAATGTGTTAAAAGGCAGACATTTGCCATGTTTACCTGCTTAGAAATTGGGTAAACATATTTACATTAAATGAATAAGGTTTAGAAAAATTATTGGCCTTTAATTGAGAAAAGTCATAAATGAAACATATAATTATTTTTACTATTTATGGATATTTTCTTTGCTTCAAAATCTTTACTACATTGAACTAAATGGTTTCTTTCTTTTTTGTGGGGAGGGAGTTCATTGACACCAGAAATGGTATTTAAAAAAAAGAAAGACCTCATACAATCTGATGGCATTTTATGTCCATCATTGGAGGGGATAGTATTATAGTGTTGGGATTTAAAACACAAGGTCAGCACTAACTGTAAACATTTCTACACCATTGTATGTAATTGTTTAAAACATAATGTACTGAAAAAGAATTAGAGTTCAATCAAAACCACAATTTCAAAAAGCAAAAAAATAGGAATATTTAGTAAATTTATTTAAATGAAGAAAGTGTAAATGATACAGAACTGAAAGTATTAGAAAACTCTATATAATAGAAAGTGAATATAAATTAGCCAACTCCATATGAACATTTCCAGCTAAGAATTCATACAAGCCCATTTTATATATACATGACATGATTCTGGCAAAATTAAGCCAGAATATTAAAAATATTCACACATTTTATAAATGGTGTGGAATAAGTTTTAACAATAACCTTTTACATGAATGGAAACCCCTGATTTAATTCCATACTTTATTCATGCCAGAAGCATAGTTGGTTTTAATTTTTTAAATTGATATTGGTATCACACACCTTGACTTATTAATGATTAAGGCATTTTGTATGCACAGTATCTCAGTGTGGACAAAAAGTTTTGTTACAGAATTTACCAGGAGACCAAAAAATACACAGGGAATACTCGGAGATTCAGGATAAACCCATTTATTTTCAGATGTTTCAGATGTATCAGTACAGTGACTCAGGGGGTCAGTTCTCCAAATCCCTGAGTGAGTGAATATGGAGGAAGCTTTCCCTTTATACCCTTTGGTTTCTTTGTCCCCCAAATATGGACCAGGCTTCTGGACCTTTCGAGGGCTTTGTGAAAAGCCCCGTTTGTTGGGATGGGGGGTGTGAGATTACACCCAAAGGCCTGGCCTGGCGCCAGCGCTGATAACTAATGCTGGATGTTGGGCGACATTTAAAGCCGGTGGTCTTGATCCAGCATCTAGAAGGGTTCAGGAATCTGGAGAAGGGGCTGTGTGTAAATTAAATAAGAGTCCAGAGACAAAACATAATTTTGAAAGGCATATGGGGGAGAGGGGGCAGAGGAGCTTGGTTAAAGAAACCAAGTTCTCCTTGTCTCAGGACCCCTTGCTTTTATTAACATAAATTGTTCTAAGGCAAGGTGGAGATATATACTTCAAAGGCCAGGGTTGGTCTACAGAGTCCATTTTCAGATTGGGGAATAGCCTACAGCTGTTTAGGTGTTTGGCCAGTAGGAGGCAATAACATGTAGATTAAGATGCCCAGAGCTGTCTGGCAGCAAACAATCAATTTAATGCATCCTTTTCAGGTTTGGGGAAATGCCTTCAGCCATTCCCAACAAGCGATAACATGTGACTTCGCCCTTGTTGAGTCCCCAAGTTCCATCAACATTTTGATGAAACTCTTGCAATTATGACATGCTGGGATTGGCTTCCAGCAGATAACCCCCTCAGGGGTTTGTGTATGGTTCATGTTTTATGGCCCCTGCAAAAAGGGGGTATTCCGGGGAAATAGGTTCTGCAAGGGAGGACAGGCATCAATGGAGTTAATTACTGGCTAGCAAGGGTGTGCATTAGAAGGCAGGTAACTGGCACAGATTCAGATTGCTAGCCCTCCCAGCAATGTCTTATATTCCCTATCAGTTTTAGAATTGATTATTTGCTATGATGTTTTGAACTTTCAAAGTCGTTTCAACATAAGAAAATAGCTACACGCATTTGAGTGTTTTCTTATAAAATACAATCTTAAAAAAAGTAATGATTCATCATTTTGGTTTCTAGTAATGTTTTCTTATTTTTTTTTCCACATAGCAAGTATATTCTAATGCAGGATTGCATTAAGATCCAATATTTTTAGACAATGTTACCAAATAACCATATAAATAGAAATGCATCAAAGATGAACAATCTTCATAGGGCACCTTCACCTCATTGAAGTTGAAGTTGCTCCTTTCAGATAATTTTTCAATTAAATATAAAGCAGATTGTTACAGTTTTGTTAGTGTTCTCATTATGTGGCTATATATAAAAAAAGGGTTTTGATTTCTTCCACAATTTACCATTTTATTAATGAGGCATTTTTTGGAAATCAAGTAGTTCAGGGATGTTTTGTATAACCAAATGCTCTTTAATTAATGAAGTCTCTCAATGCAACTGTAATAAATAAGTATCGACATCCTTAGCTATATTATCAGTATTATCCTGGAACCAAAGTTAGATGGTTTTCTTGTTCCCACAATCGCTTAATGGTTGTTTTGAAATGTGAATATTTTCATCATTTACAGTTTCTGTTTGGGATGATAGTTCTGATGACCACCTTTTAAAACAATTACTATACAGTCTTCAAATTTGTTTTTAAATAGTGTCTTTACTAGAGACAATAAGTATACACTGCAGCAAGATGCAGTGTAATGTTTTCTTCCTGTAAATTATTGGTCAATAAAAAAAGGCCACCCACCCCCACTCCAAGGTCTTCTGTCTTCACCAAAATAAGCTGCGAGTTCACTTACAATTCCCTTTTTCCAGAAAGTTAAAGCTACATTCAATCGCAAATTTCTGCTGAACAAAACTTGTACCATTGTTTCATGATCCCGGGAAACCTCAGAAAAACAACACAAAAAAAACATTGTATTTTGATGATGAGTGTCTGTAAAGAATCAGAATCACTGGAGTTAAGCAAATATGTTAGACTCTGAAGGTGTAATTCTTCAGGCAGGTGGCCTGCACAGCCAGTTTATTTCATGTGCCATGTCACAGCCCCAACATCTAGGAGACTGTTCTTTTCGTAACAAGGACTTAGGAAAGGATAATAAAATTTCCTTCTGCAGTACATCACCTTAGGTAGTTTGTCTGGGCTATTCACAGCTTATCCAATTGTTCTATTTATGTAAGTAGCCACCTATTGGTAGATGTCTTAACCTTCTTCATGTTCTTATTAGTGAAAATAGACATCCCTTTTTCTAGGAAGATCAGTGGAATGAACCTCAATATTGTCACAAAAGTTTCATTTGTTAACATTGTAGATTTCAGATCTCTTGAATACCAGCCCCTCAGCCCAGCCCTGATGAATTGTGCCTGGAGTCCAGAAAGTTCCTTTGCATCTGGGAGAGCCCCACTCAGGGCCATTCAAATGTGGCTGCCTGCAATTTATTCGAATAGAAAAACAAACCAGTGGTGTGTTCAGTTCCTTGTCCCCTAAACACAAGTGAGATGGGTATGTTTATTATTTTATTAACTACAATGTCAAGGGAAATGCATAAAATCCGCTTTCTACAGCTTAAACACAGGCATTAATAATACAATCACTATTATATTAGTTGTCACACTGGTAACTAGAATCTAAGGAAGAAATATATTATGGATACTTTTTATAAACTTTGCAAATGCACTGATAAGATACGTTATAATTATTTGAAAACATTGCTGGGTCCTGGTGAATATTTTCTCTCCTCTAAATAATGCTCCCTGTTAGCTCATGCACATTTTACAGACAGACCCCTGTGCCATTCCCAACCCACGTCTTTCAGGTGGAGATAATGGGAGGCTGTCTTTAAACAAATTTAATGAGCATGGGATGGCTTTTTCATTCTGGCTTGATCCTGTTCTTGCGGTGGAATGTTTATTTGCACAGTGACAGACTCGTCTGAAATATGCGTCTGGTCAGAAGTCTGACCCCAGAGGGTGGTGCTGGGAGGCCTGAGTAGACCCAGCCTCTCCTCTCGCTCCTCAGGTGGGAGAAGGGTTTAATAAACAAGCAGGGCCACGCCTGCTCTGCTCACCTCCACACCGCTGCTCAGGAGAGCCAGAGAACCAGTGACCCGGCACACATGTAACCGGAAACTGCAAAGAAGATTCTGCAAAATAAACCTGGTTAGGGAATTCACCAGATTGGCATGTCTTCTCTGTGCATGACACCCTTCCAGGATGGTGTGAGTCTTCAGTCTGCACCCAGTCTGACCATCTCTCTGTCTCTTGGTTCTGAGATGCCTTGTGAGGAGATCCAAGTTGTGCTGCTCAAGCCCCTGCAGAGAGGTGGCTGCTGGCTCTTCCGCAGCCTGGAGGTGGAGAGGGAACCCTTTGGCCTAAGCCTGGTGGAGATGACTGAAGGCGAATACAGGCAGCTGCACCAGGAGGCAGCAGCGGAAGGCCCAAAAAGCCTGCTGGAGACAGGCCTCAACACTGCCTCCCAGGCTACTGGCGCTGGGCGGGGCTTCCCAGGGGCAAGGCCTAACAGCAGCCAGGATTGCACCCGAGGGAGCACACAGGGCAGTGAGAGGGAACGGGTGATGGAGAGGGGGCCTCCGAGGTGGCCCCGCTGGCCAAGGGCAGCATTTTATGCTCATAGAACATAAAAATAAAAAACAAGCTGAAAATGAAAAATTGCTAAAGTCAGTGATATATGACCCGCTTAATCTGTGTGCTTCATGTGGAAAAGATGAGATGGTATTCAAGGTTGTATTTTATTCTCCAGAAATAGAGTGATTAAACCGAGTAGGTAATTTCATTTCCCATTGAATTTCCTTCTTTTATATAGGTTGCTGAATGTGTCATATTTGTCAACTGCTATAATTTGTCATTTTGATATGTACCCTAGAATTAAGTTTAATTGAGACAGTGATTAATTCAATATTCTAATTATATGTCAAATGTAATTTTGGTGTTTCACAGATTCGAAGGCCATACTTTGGGACAAGTTGTTATAATTGATAGAACAAAAATAGAAGTTTTAAAAAAAAGCATAGTATGAGATAGGTCAAGAAATTAATGTGTGAATTTATCTTTATTTCCCCACTTCCAAAATGTGGTACATTAGAAAAATTAATTTTATGTTTATTATTTGTTTTTAAGCATGATAAAATATCACAGAAAATTAACCTTAACATGGATTCTTCTTTATTAAAATACTACAGGCCCAGCGCACGAATTTGTGCACCAGTGGGGTCCTCAGCCTGGCCTGCTGGATCTGGCCAAAACCGGCTCTCCGACATCCCCTGAGGGGTCCCAGATTGTGAGAGGGCACAGGCCAGGCTGAGGGACCCACCGGTCACGATAGGGGCTGGGGAGGGACGCAGGAGGTTGGCCAGACTGTGGGAGGGCTCCAGGGCATGCCCGGCTCGTCTCTCTCAGTCCCGATTAACTGGACCCCAGCAGCAAGCTAACCTACAAGTTGGAGCATCTGCCCACTGGTGGTCAGTGCACGTCATAGCGAGCGGTTGAACAGTCTTAGCATATCATTAGCATATTATAATTTGATTGGTTGAATGGCCAACCAGATGACCGGACACTAAGCATATTAGGCTTTTATTATATAGGATTATGCTATTTAATAGGGTAACATTTACTTTCATGAAAAAGTAAACAGCTAAAATAAAATATGCAAATCAAATATTTCAATAGGAATAATAACAGGTATCAATCATTTTGATTCAATTAACATACCTACTGTATTAGAGGAAATTATATATCTTCATGGAGAAGTAATTATGTCATCAAATTCCATTTTCAGTACTTGTTACACAATTCTCAGTTTTAAGATGTAGTTTTTAGGAATTTTCACCTAAACTACATCGGACAGCATAGTTTACAAAATGTCTTCAATATTTCAATAAAAAGTATATACCTTTTCTATGTAGTGTGATATGTTAACTTGTAAATATATGATTTAGATTTTGTATACTCTTTAAAAAAAAAAATTAAAAGTGAACCTATAATCTTAATGAATGTGGGAAGATGTTAAAACCTTACTTAATGGACTGCCACAGTGAGAAAGGAAAAAAATAAAAAGCATGCTTTTCAGTTGGCCATAGTTGGGGGAGTGGGGTGGGAGAATAATCTTAGTTCCTACAAGGTCATAATGGGCTAAAGTAGATGGAAAGTAGATGATAAAAAATCAAAAGAAATGCAAGAATCTAATCTGAAGCAATATTAATTAACAATACTCTTTGAACAACATATTGATTCTTCCTCATGGAACCAAATGTGAATTGACCTCAAGGCACTGTTTGTGGTACTTTTAGTATTTCAGGTGACTAAATATTCATTCCATATTGTTCTTTTTTTTTAATGCATTTTATTGATTTTTTTACAGAGAGGAAGGGTAAGGGATAGAGTTGGAAACATTGATGAGAGAGAAACATTGATCAGCTGCCTCCTACACCCCCCCAACTGGGGATGTGCCCACAACCAACATTCCTCTGACCAGAATCGAACCAGGGACCCTTTAGTCCATAGGCCGATGCTCTATCCACTGAGCCAAACCGGTTAAGGCTCCATATTGCTCTTTTTAAATCTAATTATTAAATTAATGATAATATTCCCAAACATATATTATAATTAAATTCAAACTACTTTGAATCTTTCAAAGTAGTTTTCTTCATATTAATTTGAATTTATAATAATTTATTTGGTTATCAGTCATCTTTGAAGACACTTTTCAGTACTTTTGCTTCTGTCATGGTGCTTCCAGGGAAGACTTTATTCCTCAGTTTACAAACAGATCTCTGACACTGTGCTCTTTGGGTCATAACTTCCAGGCACTAGTCATCACTAGCTATCCTTCATACAAAATTTCATTGTGTCTTTCCATGTCCAAACATGTCAAACTCGTGGCCGGCAGGTTTGACATGCTTGGCGTGCATTTGTTTCTCATTGGGATACTTAAAGGATCTTTTCCCCACAAAATTGTAATTTCCATCCGTATTGTTTATATTGCCACATAACAAATTGCCATTAGTTATTGGACAGACACGGCACACATTATGATGTCATCATTCTGTGGGTCAGAAGACTGGGCGGGCCTCATCTGGGGTCTTAGCTGAGATCTCCCAAAGCTGCAGTCAGAAAGTGTTGACTAGTACTGAACCTAAGGCCAGGGTTCTAGTCCAAGTTCACTGGTTGCAGGGATAATACCGCTTGGCAGCAATGTAATTATGGCCCTTATTTTGCCAGGTATTGAGCAGGAACTTTGCTTAGTTTTTATAGACTGTCTGTGGCTCCTAATTGTTCCTCCCCACAAAGGCAGTTCTCAGTCTGTCTTTCTTCCAGCTCAGGGGGAGAACATCTCTCTTGACTTGACTTCCCGCTCCAGCTGGCCTGTAGCATAATCTCAGGAGTGACTGTCTCGTCAACACTGGTATGCTAGTATAATGCAGACTAATGCGGGGGGGGGGGGCATTACTCCACCGTAGCCAAAAATTCCACCTACACTCAGGAGAGGGGACGGAAGTCTTGGAACCCATCTTAGAATTATGCCTCATATAGCATGTTGGGTTACTCATTTAGGTGATAGTTGAAAATGGGATAAAAAATATAAGAAGGGAAAGAATGAGTTTAGAAGATGCATTTTATAATCAATCAACTTAAATGGCTCCATTTTTAACTAAAAAGAGATATACTTAATGGATTATTTACATTTTTTCCTTTGTTAAATTAGGTCAGTAAATAGCATATTTTTAATATGTTAATGCATAGATTAAATACAATTTAATTATAATCTTATGATTAAAATGTACTTCAGATTTTTATTTTTAAGGATTACATTTTAATATTAATGCATATTTGATACAGCATGTCTTTCTTCTTAGTAGTAACTTTAGCGTAATGGAAATGTTGTTTATTTTTTAATGCTAGACATGGTGTTATAAAACCTAATATTTAATGCTGACTTCATCACTCAGATTTTGTGAGGCTCAGTTCTTCATAATGAAAAATGAGTAATATACTGATTCTTCAAGGTTGTTTTAAAGATTAAGGGAGTGAATGATGCAACATCTACAGAGTAGTGCCTCTTATATAAGCACTATTCATACATTTTAGCCAGTATTTTTTTCAGTTCCACCATACATATACAATATTATACATTGACATTATAGATATACACTTAATATTACATATTGACCTAATAATCAATATATTGCATACATAGCCCTGGTGTGGCTCAGTCGGTTGGGGTGTCATCCTACATACCAGGTTTGATTCCTGGTTGGGGCACATACCTGGGTTGCAGGTCCAATCCCCAGTTGGGGTGCTTATGGGAAGCAATTCATTGATGTTTCTCTCTCACATTGATGTTTCTCTCTCACATTGATGTTTCTCTCCTTCTCTCTCTCTCTCTCTCTCTCTCTCTCTCTCTCCTTCTCTCTCTCTCTTCCCCTCTCTCTCTCTCTCTCTAAAATCAATGAAAACATGTCCCCTGGTGAGGATTAACGTGTGTGTGTGTGTGTGTGTGTGTGTGTGTGTGTGTGTGTGTATAATATATATTCATTAGTATATATTGATGTATATTATAATGTTTAGTCGTGCCATATAAACTCTTTGAATTTCTGGGTTTTTTTTCAAAAGGAACACTACATCCAACTATTGGTTTTGTTTTCTTTAGAGTGTTGTCAAATAAGAAAATAGATGTGACAATTTGCCCAAGTGTTATTTAGGCTAAATAAGTCATGCAGGAGCATCCTTGGCTAAGGTTTCCCAGAACCATAGCACAGCCAATGGTGTCATTCATTTTTAGCTTGAACCAAGGAAACAAATGACACTTTTCATGGACACACACACACACACACACACACACACACACACACTCACACTGCTCTTCCAGTGACAAAGGTCAAAACCCTGACAGAGGCTAAAAGAAGTACTCAAGAGGGGCAGCTCTGAGCTAGCACGTCATTGCTAGAGACAGAACTGGAACATGATGAGGCACTAATTCCAATTGACTTGAAAGGGGGCACAATGGAAGAATGGTAAGTTTTGTGTAGGGACTAATTGAATAATGATTGGTATTCAGTCCTTTGAATAAGTGCATAAGCAAAAATCCACAGGAACTTTATGGAGAATTATAAGGTCCATGAAGCTAAGAACCCTTTATTGTAAAATTAGTTATGACTAGTATAAATCTTTATTAATGGGTGTCAAATATAATACAATGATGTAAATATTGATGAATGTAAATGAATGATTAGAAAATAATAAATTATATTGCTATACGTATACATAAACTATTTACATTATTTACTAATTATATGCTAATGAAAAACATACTGTTAGGCCACAGAACGAAGGCTTTATTAGTCAGCATTAAAAAGCTGAAGAGAATAATGATTTTGACTTAGTTCAAGGTTTCCTAACTATGGTACATTGCTACATATATGCTTTATATTAGATGTGATGGCACCTGGAATAGGCCAGATCCTCCTTTAATGTCCTAAATTTTAGGAGTTTGTTGTTGTTTGTTTGCTTTACTCCATTTCTGCAGTTGTGTCTCTGTCTTGTGTATTATTTTTTCCTAATAAATCTTTTCCATTGCTTTCATAAAGGATATGGTAGTAGCTTTCATCTTAGGGTAAACAAAAGCAAACAAATACACTTTTCTTGATCCTGAATTACTTCCATCCCGTGCTCCATTGCTCCATTGCTCTGGTTCTCCTTACAATAATGTCCCCACAAAGTTTTCTATATTTTCTATGGTCATCGTCTCCTTTTTTAATATGCCACTTTGAACACATTTCAATTAGGATTTTGCCTCCATTCAATTGAATCTTATTGTCAAGGTTAACAATGATAAAAAAAAATTGACAGATTTAAAGGTCAATTCCCAAATTACTGTTCCTCTTTTCAGCATTTAACACATAGCACTTCTCTTCTTCTTAAAACATTTCTATCACTTGCTTCACAGGTGCCCTTTTTAATCAGTGCAGGTCCTCCTGATTTTATGTGTTGTCAACTTACTATAACATTCTTCAATAACAATCAGTTCAAAATACATCTCATTGGCTAAAGGAAGTTTATTGCTCAAGTTTCTAAAGAGGTTGGCTCCATCACAGGTGATCTTGGCTAGATTAACTCATGTTTCTGCTTATTGACTAATCTGGTTTACCTCATCTACAATAAATGGAGACATTTGGCAATACTCAAGCCTGTCATCCACTAACATGATACTTCAGGCATGCTCTCATGCCTATACTAGAGAAACAAACATGAGAAAAATGAAAATGAAGAAGTACTTTTTCAATTTCTGCTTGATTTGGTCTAACATCCCTTTAGCTAAAGGAAGTCATACAAGCAAGTCAAAGATCAGACCATTAGGGCCTGACAAAGTTACAAAAGGCAGAGGTCATATATAAGGGGAAGATAGGATGAATAAATTGTGGCATTTTGGAATTATTTCACTATATATGCCTATCATATTTTACAACATGAATTCTAAATTTTTTCATTCCCATGTCTTTTTCAATAAATGGCATCACAATGCTTCAGAATCTATGAGGTCATGCTGTATTCCTCTCTTAATCTAGTAACTTACATCTAAATCAAATGAAAATATTGAATAAAAATATATTTTGAATCTTAACACTTGATGAACATCTTTACTACTAAGACCTGAGTCCTAGCAACCATTATTTCTTCCCTGGATTAAATTAGACTACTACCCTAGACACTTACCTGGCTTCCTAGCATTTTCCCTTGCCTTGCCAGTACCTGTGCATTCTTTAATAATGGTCAGTTCATTACACTTCCCTACTCAAAAATTTTATATGAGACTTCTACTTATATTCAATTGGCCAGATTATAGTCACGTGGACTGTGGGTGCATTGGAAGGTGGGAAATGTGGTGTATATTCAGGATTTTAAAGTGCCCAGATAAAACTTATATTACTATGAAAAAAAAGGAATAGAGGCCAAAGAGGAATAGGCAATTCTCTGCCACAGAAACAGCACATATTCATGCAGATCTATCTATTATAGGTTTCAGTCCATTTTTCTTTTACTTACTTATATTTGAGTATCAAAATTTTTAAAATAGGCTGTGAAAGTCCCTGGGATATTTTGCCTGCATTTATAGAAAGAGAGAAACCTTTTCATTTTTCTCCTGAAAAATCATATTATAAAAGGTTACTTAATGAAGGCTTTTGAGAAATCCTATCATTACATTCTAGGTATAATCTACACCCTTGCCCCATAGAAAGTTCCAATTTAATACAGAAAATCGTGTCTTATATAGTAGGGTTTTACATATTGTAATAAGAAAAGTATGCTTGCAAACAGTTCGTATTTAAACATTGCATGTATAAAATGTATTCCTTTGTTACACAAATTTGCATCAAAAATAAAATAATTTCCCTTAAAAATTCAAAAGGACCTCAAACTTCATTCTGTTACCTAACAATGAGTTCTCACAATAGAGAAGAATTGCTGTTAATGACACAGTCGGAAGCAGAGCGCAGTGTAATGATTATCTAATCTTGATTATCTAATCTCTTGTCTTTACTATGGTGTTAGCTTGATTTCTGATTTTCCCATTGGTAAACTGCAGCTATTCTGGCAGCTGCCACAGAACTTTTTGTCACTTATTGTAAGTAGTTGGATGTTAAAATCCAAGTCACAGAGATAGTACAGAGCTGAATGACTAGATTGCAATAAGTTGAAAACATTAAATGTCTCCTCAGCCTCAGAAATGATACCTGATAATATTTAGAGAAACAAAAAGAACTCCATTATATTAATACTAGAGGCCCGGTGCATGGATTTGTGCACCAATGGAGACTCTCGGCCTGGCCTGCGCCCTCTTGCAATCCAGGACCCCTCAAGGGATGTCGGACTGCCAGTTTTGGCCTGATCCCCGCAGGTCAGGCCAAGGGACCCCACCAGTGCACAAATCCGTGCACCAGGCCTCCAGTGTGCATATAAAATCTGGTTAATCTCTCCCCACACCCCACTTCCCTCTGAGATTCATCACTCTGTTCCATGTTTCTATGCCTGTGCATTGAACATTTGCCACCTGGTGGTTAGTGCGTGTCATAGCTACCAGTTGAACGGTCTGCCAGTCGCTTAGGCTTTTATATATATAGATTTCATTCTGGTCCTCAAACTAAAATGTATGTGAGTGACTACATGTCCCTAAAAACACCAAGGATAACTCTAAAATGTTGATTTTTTTCTTTCCGTATAAGTAACATAAAGCTTTTTAATATGTTGACTTTAAATATTTAGTTTTCATAATTATTATTTTATTAAAATTTAAATCTTAAATCTTAAATTCAGCCCTATCTAGTTTGGCTAAGTGGATAGAGTACTGGCCTCCGGACTGAAGGGTCCCAGGTTAGATTCCAGTCAAGGGCACATGCCCAGGCTGTGGGGTTTGATCCCTAGTAGAGAGTATGCAGGAGGTAGCTAATCAATGATTCTCTCTCATCATTGATGTTTCTCTCTCTCCCTCCCTCCCTTTCTCTCTGAAATCAATAAAAATCTATTTTAAAAAATTTAAATTCATGTTGCAGTTACTCAATCTTAATGGAAAATTGAAATGATATTCTTCTCTATATAGAAAGGTGTTAATATTTTTAGTATAACACATATTTGCCTATTTAAAATTGTGTACATATATTTAGTTATTTTTCACATAAAGTTATCTTGCTTACCAAGTCTAATATTCAGTGCATATCAAGACCTATCAGAAAAAGAAAAAAACAAACAAAAGCAAACATAAACACAATCACAGCACTTCTCTTGTGTCAGCAAAGAAGCTTTTCTGAAAAAAGTCAGTGATGTGTGTCAGAGGACAAGATAGAATCCTCCCACTTGAATGATGTTTTTCATTTTGAAGTGACATCCATTCTTTGAAATTTCTAATCCTTAATGCCTTAGGACCAATCTCTTTTATTGAGAGATCTTAGAGTGTTTTCCTTTCTGAAAAACTGTACTTCTTCACTTTCATTTTGCAATTCCCTTTTTTGTACTTAAGACATTCTTCTTCAGAAGAGTCTAAGGCATTCAAATACCTGGCATCTAAAAATAGCATTCAAAGAACTCATCTGGCCCTGGCCTAATGGCTCAGTTGGTTGGAGCATCATCCCATACACCAAAAGGTTGTGGGTTCAGTTACCAGTCAGCATATAGACTGAGGCTGCAGTTCCATCCCATGTTGAGGGTACATATGAGAGATAAGTGTGGGGAGCAATTGACCAATGTTTCTCTCTCACTCCCTTCTTCTCTCAAGTTAATAAAAATATATCCTCAGGTGACGTTTAAAAAACAAAGAATTCATCCATATGATTATATATAATTTAGTGTATAATTTAATATTATTCTGGGTATTTAAGATAATATAAATTATTTTTGTGAAAAAATATTTGTGATGAAATAGATCAACAAAGGCATAATTATTATTATTTGCCTGGAGGCCCACTGCTAAGTGCCTTATATATGTAGGTGTGGATCTCATTCCACAATATTACATGGCAAAAAAACAAATTTAGTAGGTAATAGATAAAATTGATAATTGCTTCAGATTTTTTATAGGCTCAGGATAATCTTGTTATTTTTATTTGAAATAACAAAAGTCTCAGAATATTTTGGTCACCTGTTCTAGAAGCTTTAAAGAGAATACAAGCTACTTGGATGAAGAAAAGAAAAAAAGGGGAACTACAAGGAAAAATAAAGCAAAACAATATTGGCAATATTGAAAGTATGATTAGACCATGCATATTAACTGAAATGTTCCTCTTTTTTTAAGGTATTTTATTGAGTTTTAGAGAGAAAGAAGAAAGAGGGAGAGGAGAGAGAGAGAGAGAGAGAGAGACATGGATGTGAAAGTGAAACAACAATTGGCTGCCTCCTGCATGCCCCTGCTGGGGATCACAACCCAGGCATGTGCCCTGACTGGAATTCAAACCACAACCTTTCTGTGCTCTGGGTAATGCCCAATCAATTGAGCCACACTAATCAGGCAGGGCCTGAAATGGTCCTCTGAACAACCCCTTTTGATATGTCTAATTATCCACAATTTCCGGGTTAATAAAAAATAGACTAGAAAAGATTAAGTAATTTTCTTGTAACCAAAAATAATGTATCTCATTAAATCATCTTTTCATGTTTCAACATATTTAAGAATAAATAAGGCTATATTTGATATACATAACAATACATTTATTTAACAATTTTTCATTTAATTAGAGGTGCAATAGAAGTATGTTGTTTTTGCCTTGATGTGAAACTATATTAAGTACTGATGCAGAAACTCTTAGAAATTGTAATAAAAAATCCACAGTATAATGCACTTGGCTTTTAGCCATTTAAACATTGTGTACCTTTCTTCTTTCAACACCTTTTTTTATTAATAATGATATAGTAATAATAAATACACTTACTTAAAGGTAGAATATTTAACATTTCTGGTCTATCAGATAATTTTATAAATACTGTAAAAATTAAAATATTTTATCTTATTGCATAATGTCAAATTTTTAACAAGGAAAATTTATCTGCTGTATAACTGAATACTTCTTTTAAACCCCAAACTACTCAGAAACACTTACTGGTTTATGCCTTATTCTAAAACTTCATTTCTTAGTCACAATGGAATGTTTAAGCTTCCAGAATGACTGGGTGAATTAGAGATGAATATCATTCTAATGTCTAAAGCAAATTTAGAAGATTTAACCTAAAGCCTATAGTAAATGTTTTAGTTAACATCCTCAACTGGGTTTACAAATATTGGTTCTTTTAAAAAGTCTTCACTTTGGTCAAATTCAGATTCCCAAATATAATGCTTCTCCATGCACAGAGAATCCTCAGATTCCCATCATTAAATCAGCAAACTGCTTACCACTTGTTATCAGTGGCTCTCTTTTCTTTAAAGAGGGAATTTATATTTATTATTTGCCTTTTAACATTTCAGAATCAGCTATCCGACCGCCCCAAAATTGCCAAGTGGAATTTTGACTGAGATTTCGTTAAATAGGCAAATTAATTTAGGATAACTAATATTTTTTTTTATTGACCTGAGTTTTCCAATCCAAGAACATGGTATATCTCACAATTAATCAGCTCTTTAAAATTTTCTCTTATTGACACTGTATAGTTTTTGAACAGAGGACTTAGACATACTTAATGTATTTATTTTCATATATATAGGGAGGTTTTTATTTTAATGCTAAGGTAAACACTTATTTTAAATTTTTTAATTTTTACTTATTTTTCAGTGGATTATAAAGAGCATGACCACTTATTGGTTGGTCCTACTTACAGTTACTTTTTGAATCTGTTTGTATTTGTAATAGTGTGACTTTAGACATTTTAAATGTCCTACATTTGGTTTTTATGAATAATAATTGTTTTATTTCTTTTCCAATCCTTGTGTCTTGTCCCAGTTATCACTGCTGTGTAAAGAAGAATACCATTTTTTCGAAGTCCAAGATGTCTCACAGTGGCTGAGACTAGGTGCTATCTGTCAACTGTGAGCGAGCTGGGGGGGGGGGGGGACCCAATGGGGGGGGGGGCCCAGGCACGCCTTCTCCCACAAGATAGCCTTACGTTGTCGGACTTCTTACACAGCAGCCAGGCTTGCCAAGCACCAGAGGTCCACCAGCCCTAACCAGTGTGGCTCAGTGGCTAGAGCGTTGGCCTGCGGACTCTAGGGTCCCAGGTTCGATTCCGGTCAAGGCATGTACCTTGGTTGCAGGCACATCCCCACTGGGGGGTGTGCAGGAGGCAGCTGATCGATGTTTCTAACTCTCCCTCCCTCTCCCTTCCTCTCTGTAAAAAAATCAATAAAATATATTTTAAAAAAAGAGGTCCACCAATAAGGCAGCAGCTCCATTGCCTTGTGTGTTCTAGCTCAAGTGTCACGTGGCATTGCTCCTGCCTCATTCTGCTGTTTACAAGCGAGTGGCACGCCTGCCCACCCTTAAGTGTAGGGGCCATAGACTTTACCTCTGGTTAAGAGGCGTGTCAGCTCCTTGGTTGTCAGTGTTGAAGATGGTCTCAAACTGTAGTCTGCTCCCAAATTATTTACATTGCTCCATCATGCAAGATGCACTCCCTCCCTCATGACCCCACAAAAGTCTCCATTGTTTTATTATCCGTCTCAAAAGTGCTGTCCACAATCTTAACCTTTATGTGTCTTTTGAAAATGAGGTCAGATACAGATCCTTGAGGAACATCATCGCTCTAGTTTCAGACGCCGTGAGCTATGAGAGAGGCTATCTTACGCCTCCGCCACCCGCCTCCACACAGCCGGCCTACAATGATGGGAAAGGCACACAATAACCTCGCACACAAAGCACCTGTTCAAGAGCGGGGGCGGGGCTTCCTCAGTGGGACTCCTTGGCGGGGCTTCCTCAGTGGGACTCCTTGGCAGCGCAGGAGCGAGCAGCGGAGGACTCTGGGCTGGTTCCGCGGTCCTTGAAGGTCCGGCCTGGACCCCTGCGCGCCAGTCTGGGTGCGGCGCAAGGTGTGCGGGCTGCGGGAGGGCCCCCGAGGTTCCAGGTGAGACAGGCTGTCTGCACGTGTCTGCGGCCCCGTGCGGACCCCGGGGAAGTGGGTCTGGGTGAGCTACACCGAGGCCTAGGCGGCGGGCTGGGGTTGCAGGGCGTGCAGTGAGGAGCCATCTCCGAACCCGGCCCTTTGCATGGAGGAGCCAGACCCAGGCCTCCCTTTAGGGGTTGGCAGGTGGTGGCAGGTGTCCTAGAGCCCCGCCACCCCCTCCCCCCCCCCCCCCCCCCCCCGTCCCGCTTTGACCTCCAAGGACACTTAATTTCTTCCTGTGGCTTTGCTTCTAGGGGGTTCTTTGGCCTTTAGGTGGTGGTCTGGGAAATGGCGAGGTGGTGGGACGTAACCAGGTGAAGGTCTGGCCTAGTCCGCACCCCTGGGAGTGGGGAAAGGTGATAGCCGAGCGTGGGAGACTATTTGAAAATAAATCATCAATGAGAAGCTTGGACCCTAACACGCTGAAGGTAAGGAGGCTATACCAGAACCCACAGAGGTTGATGCTGGCTCTAACATTTCACCTGCTAGCAGCGGTCGGCAAACTCATTCGTCAACAGAGCCAAATATCAACAGCACCACTATTGAAATTTCTTTTGAGAGCCACATTTTTTAAACTTAAACTTCTTCTAACGCCACTTCTTCAAAATAGACTCGCCCGGGCCGTGGTATTTTGTGGAAGAGCCACACTCAAGGGGCCGAAGAGCCCCATGTGGCTCGCGAGCCGCAGTTTGCTGAAGGCGGTGCTAGGGGATGGGGAGGAATCCCGTGGGAAATTCCAAGGGCTTTAAAAGCAGGGAAGGCAGGCTGTTTCGTAGTGGAGGGAACCGAGGCCCAGAGCTTAAATGACTGGCCCAGGTCTGCGTGATTGCTTTAATGACCGCAACTCCGACCTCTTATTCCCCCTTTGTGCACCTGCCTCCCCAAATAATAGATATACCAGTACCTGGAGTTGCTCTTAGAATTAAATTAAGATGTGTTTAAAATAGGACAGGGAAGCCTGTCCTCTGAACTGCTCGGTAACAAACAATTGGAATAAATTGTTCCAGTCCGAATATTGTTGGTCACTACACGGATACGGTAGTCTTTAAGTCCTGTTTCCCAGGAGCTGACTTCACATTCATGGCGATGCTGTAGCTCAGTCCTTTTGACAGCTGCGTTTGGGCTTTATGAGTAGAGTCACTGCCATGATGTCCATTTGCTATAGTTATACTTAGAGGAGAGGGAAAGAATTGTGTGGGAGTAGTGTGCACCAGCCAGGGTGCACAAGCAGACAAATTGGGTAAATGGATCATGAGGAGGATAAGAGGATCGGTGTTGTGAGAGTGATTTTTGCAGCACAAACAAATTTTCTAACCGATCTGAAAACCGGTTGTCGGCATCCCTCCACACCTTATTAGCTTAACTCAACCATTCAACTCGCACCTTATCTTCCAAGGACCACTAGGGGTAAAGGGTTTGTCAGAAGTTGTTGCAGTTTTGGTAGTCATGCTATTTGCATCCTTTCAATTACAGAGTTCACTTTGTCCTGCAAGATAGCTTTAGGGGGTTCTGTGACAGTTGGTGGTAAGTATAAATGGGGGCTCAAGAGACTTGAATTTCAGGCCCAGCATGGTAACTAGCTTACAGATGACCTTGGTTTCCAATGAAAAGTCTCCTGGATACCTTACCATTAGGGGCTATTTGGGTGGGACAAAGAAGATAGTGTAACTACTTTTAAAGTGAAATGAACTGTGCAAAAATAGAAAAGTGGGCAGCTCATAATCAGTCCTAGGAAATGAAAGTGCTTGACCGTAACTGCAACATAGAGAGCTTACAGTAGAACTTTGTCAGGAAAGTGTGGGTTCAATGCTTTGCTACTGCAACAGATGTAATTTTAAATGCAGTTTCAGTGTGACTTGTGGACATTATTTGGAGAATTTTATCTTTAAAGAATTTAGAGCGTCTTCAGCAATAGTTTTTGAGTGGTCACATCTTCAACCTCTCTAGTTTACAGAAAAAAAGCAAGTGCTATGGAAAAAATCGATTCCAATGTCACTGTTAATGGAAAACAAAATTTAAAACTGTAAGTCGGATAGTATAGGTCTATGTTTGAATGGTTGAGCATTTACAATAAAGGCTACTTCTAAATGTATGAGCTTTTTTTTCACCTTTTAAATTTCTTTTTCTTTTTTACTGGATTCACATGTAGTAAAACCAGAATGTACAAAAAGTAGTAGTAAAGTGGTTTATCTATGATAGAATCAAATGAACTTTAAATGGTTATATTTTCCAGTGTAAGACTTAACAGTTTCATAGTTGCTTTAAAACTCAAGATTTTAGAACCATTCAAACCTAAATGGCATTTCTGGGCAATACCTAGTCAGGTAAAAAGCACTGCTGATGTTGAGCACACACTGTAAGGCAGATGCTGTCATTAGCACTTTACAAGCATTTTGTTTATGCAACAAATCTAAGAAGTAGTTAGTGTATTATTCTTATTTTAGGGATGAGGAAAGCAAAGCCCAGAAGTTAGTAATTCACCCAATATGCCATTTTTTTAAGTAGCTGAGGAGAAATTGTAACTTTTGAGTTGCTGCACAAAAACAGTACTGTATGTCTATGACCTTGGACAGATTATGTGATTTATCAGCCTTAATTTCCTCATGTGTCAGGTGGGGATGATATAAACTTTTGGGGTTCTTGAAGGATTAAATTAGATAACCTAAGGTATCTAAAACCCACAAGATCTAAAAATTAAAAAAAGTATTAATAGATGAATAGATAACCTACATGAAAGACAGACTTCTTTATTTTTTTTTTTTTTGCCCATTTTTAAGATCACTTTTTTTTTTAAACAACTAAGAAGAATAGCTAGGTCATTTCTTGTACACCAACCCTTCACAAACTCTTACAAAAAATAGAAAACATGACAATACATCCAAATTCATCCTGAGGCCAATATTGCCCAAACAAACACTTCACGATAAAAGAAAACCACGGACCAATATTTTTTGTGCAAATAGACATACAAATAGACAACTTGAAAAGATAATATCTAAAAATTTAAATTTAAAAAACAAAAACAAGTTGAGCCTCCATTTGTTTAAAATATTTTTTTCTGAATGCACCCTTACTGAAGATTATGTTTCTGCCTTTGAGAGGTGACAGATTTAACACTTATTTAGTGTTTGCCTATTCCTAAGGTTGATTTAAATAGTTGTCTAGATTTGCTAAAATCCTATGCAGAATATGTCTGTTTCTGTTAAATAGAATGTGTTCAGTTGAAGTTTTATGAACATTATTAAATGTGTATAATAATATAGACTATTTTAGAATGTATGCTTGTAATTAACCATAAGTAGAACAAAACCTTAGATCTTCCATCATTCTTGACCCTTGTTCTGTTAATAATTGTACATGTCTATTTCTCTTTTAATTTTCATCATTTTTTGCTTTATGTATGTATGTGTATCTATATTATTAGCTGCATAAATATTCTGAAAAGGGTATGATCCAACCTCCATGAATTGTGGAAATAACAAGTTAAGAACTTGAAGTATCAATTATTAAAATTTATATCTTAACTTTTGTACCTACAAAGTATAACTCAACTTTAATTTGACTTTTAAATTTATTGCTAGGGAAGAGAATAGAGATAAAAAAAAAGCACACAAATGTTCCCCCTACATAAAAAATAATGTTACGAGACATTAAATTTGTTGCAGTTGGAAACACATTTTTGGGAGGGACACTTACAATAGTATTACACATACTGTTTCCTTTTTATTTTCTGGTTTAGGTTGAGTTTTTATGAGAGTAATGTTCATAAAAGAGCCAATGAACCAATAAATGGTACTTATGGATGCTCAAATGCCAGAATGCAGGCAAGGCATTTGATTAATTTAAATGTTATTGTCCAACACACTGGACATTACTCCTATAATAGAAGTTGATGTAGATTTGATCGTATGTATTTTATTTTTTAGCCACATGAGAGGTAAAAAATTCTAGTTTTTACTTTGTTTTACTATTAGTCCACCAAGATCCTTATATTCAAAATACATTTTTTAGAATTAGTGGCATAACCTGGTAGCATATTAGAAATGAAAATATTAGGCTCAACTTCAATCCCTCTGGATAAGATTATGCATTTTAATATATTTCCAAATAAATTTTAATGATATTAAAATATGAAAAATACTGGTCTAGATAATGTAAGGACATATCCAAATAGTGAGAAAGTTAGAAGAAAATTAGTTTAATGGCATTTGTTAATTGATCACGTTGAAAAAAATAACATTTTTTTGAAACACTCTTTTTCTTCTAAGTCTCTTGAAAAATTTGATGATAATAGTTTAGACCATTAATAGTTTCAAGAAGTTTTAGAAAAGTAATATGTAAAATAATGAATTTTCACAAGTAACCAATCCTATATAATAAAAGGCTAATATGCAAATTGACTGAACAGCAGAACAACTGGTTGCTATGATGCACACTGACCACCAGGAGGCAGGAGCTCAACTAAGGAGCTGCCTCCTGGTGGTCAGTGCGCTCCCACAGGGGGACTGCTGCTCAGCCGGAAGTCCTGAGCCGGGCTCACAGCTGGCGAGCGCAGTGGCAGTGGCAGTGGCAGTCTCTCCCGCCTCCGCGGCAACACTAAGGATATCTGACTGCCAGCTTAGGCCTGCTCCCTAAGCCATCAGCTGGACATTCCCTGAGGGCTCCTGGACTGTGAGAGGGTGCAGGCCGGGCTGAGGAACACCCCCTCCGAGTGCACAAATTTTGTGCACTGGGCCGCTAGTATTTTATAAAGTACATGGAGATTACATAGCAATTAATTTAATTCATGCAATAAAACTTTGTCCTTTTCAAGTCAAAGGAGATAAATTTTAAGAAAGTAAGTTCATTTTTAATTACAAAATAAGAAGTAATTTTGTCATTCACTTAAAATTAAAAATTTTATAAAGATTTATTGAAATCATGTTATTGATTTCCACTTAACTTTTTTGGGGAAAAAAATGACTTGAAATGACTTTTGAAATGAATCAGATTTTTAATATACAACTAAAATAGATGCAACGAATGGCCAGGAATACAGATATTCACCAGGGCTCTAGCCTGTGTCTAAATCATTGTTCAGTTTTCATGCCAAAGCAATTGTTACTGACATTCCTATTTTTAATGAAAAAAAAAAAGTTCCTGCATTTTTTTTTTAGAAAACTACTTTCAAATTGCCTTTCTACTTTCTAATTTTTGCTTAAAATATTACCAATCAATGCCTAGTAGAATGTACAGCTTATAAAGGAACATATTTTTGTATCTTATATTTAGTTCTATAATTCTATATCATAAAATTCTCAATAAATATTAGTTCAAGGAAGGAATATTTCCACAGATTTTTTTATAATCTCAAAACTAGATCACAGTAACTTATGACATTAGTTGAAAATAACAAGATAAAATTTAATCTGTTCCATTTGAAAATATTTCCACAAGAGCATACTTGTGGTACCATTTTGTATTAACATTAAGCTCCAAATGCTCATTTATAGTAAAGTATACTCTATGCCTATGTTATGAGTTGACATTATGCTTTAGAAAGGTATGCATATGTCCATGACCCAATTTTTCTCACCTATTGGCAAATAACCTTGAATAGTTAATTATTCACTATAAGAGGAAAGTTTATGAAACAGAAATACCTTTCAGTTTTGTACAGCAAATTGAAAAAAAAATATTGACAATAAAGATATAGGGAAATGGTAAAATTATTTGCATCTTACTACCAAATACTAATTTATTTCACATATTATGACTAATAGAGAATAGGAAATATTTATGATATTTATGTTGAATAACAGAAAGTAATTTTGTATTATTACAGTAATCCTGAATAATTCACATGCAAAATAGTGTATTTATATTTGTATTCAAAGAAATTCAGAATTGAAGTAGAGTTTAGGACATGCAACTAAGTGGGCTAATTTATGATTTTCTTTAATCACATCTTTATATAGAGGTGGCAGGTGTTATCGGGAACATTTATAAGCTAATGGGTGCAATTAGGATTGCTGTAAATCATGTCCATATGAAAAAAATTTAGCTGAGAAAATTTAATATGAAGGAGATAAATGAGAGTGTTATAAAAATATGATAATCTCATAGCAATTTCCAATTGTTTTAAAAACTAACAAGGAAAATGGACTAAATAGGCTAATAGAATAGACTAAAGAACAGGATTATAACCAGATTTTCTGGGCTTCAGTGTTAAAACGTTAGTAACAGGATAATGCCCAGTGTAATGTAAAACAAATGAAATCTCTTAAAATAGGAACAGACAGAAGTAGTTGAGTACTCTGTAAGTGAGTGTTCAATAGTAGTTGAATTATCCTTGTATTGGATGTTTTCAGAGAGAATCATTGCATTGCATTTATTTGATGGAAGTTGGGCTGAAAAAAATCTAAACTCTTATAATTTAATAGTGCTGTTCTTAGTTCCAAAAAACATATATCTGAGACTCTACAAAGACCTGAAGTTTGTATGAGAAGTCTTAATCATTTTACAGTATATTGGGCAACACAAAAATAGCAAATAATTTTTTAAACTAAAAGGAAGATTACAGATCATTTCAACCATTCCTATCATTCTATGAAGGATGAAACTTAGGTTCAAAGATGTTATGTGACATTAAACTTAAGTCAACAGATGTAATCATTGTTTATCCAGCACCTGTGAAAGGTATTTTTAAAACATCTGGCAATTTAGACAAAGTATTTAATGGAGGTCTTCATTAACAGATCTGCTCTTTCTTAATTTCTATCCATGTATGAGTTTAAAACATCAGAAACCAAAGGATTCAGAATATTATCTCGACATCCCATAAACATGCTTTCATGGATGTGGTTAATTCAAGTCAACAATCTTGTGATAATTTTCCTCTCTGCATTTGGTTGCATGCTGAACATGGTGGATACAGTGATAAATAAAGCAGTCATAAGCCCTGGCTTCAAGTGGTATAGAGTAAGAAGAGTAATTATAACTGTGATGAATATTACCCTGTCAAATTACGTCGCTACAATATATATGGGTTGTGGGCACACTCTGCAATATACAAATGATATATCATAGAATTGTACACTTGAGCCCTATATAATTTTATTAACCAATGTCACCCTGAAAAATATAATGAAATACACAAAAAGAGATTCAGCAACCTGTGGGCAAATGGGGTAGCTGGCATACTTAATGTCTTAAAATTTTAGAGAAAGAAATTTCTGTAAGAATTAATACAATTAAATATATATTTTCCTGTGACATCGCCAAACTTTGTTTACTTTTTTCTTAATTACTATTTTATAAATTCTATGAGCTCATATTATGTCTGCCATGCTCCTGGGCAATATGCCCATGATCTTAGGAGGGTGTCTAATGTATAGGGGGATCTTAATAAATGAATAATAAACGAATAAATACAGAGCAACAAATATAATTTTCATCCCCTCACTTCAGACTTATTCATTTAGGACAATGTAATGGGAACATTCATAAAGATTCACAATATTTGTTCATATTAGGGAAGTAGCAAACAGGTAATGTTCCATCAATATATATTTAAACAAAACTTCCATTAGAAACAGTGTATGAAATATTAACACCCAGATGATAAATTCACAGCTAGCATGTCATTTTATACTTAGTATTGGTGGATTTCAAATATAATCTAATGCTGAATATAACTTCACAGACATTATTGACACAGAGGAGAAAACTACTGATATGTCTATCAAACTTTAGGTTCTTTGCTATTGCTCTTTATTCATCATTTAGAAGATATATAGCACTAGAAGGAGATATAACCACATATGCAGAGAGGAGGAATGATTAAGGTCTTGAACTTGCTGGATTACTAGTAAGTGTTTGGTGGAGAATGTTCTTTTACTCTTACATGGATGGATACTCAATATATGGAGTAGGAAGAAAATGCTTTGGGACCATATATATCTGTTTAAGTTATTTCTACAGTTTCACTAGAGCAAATCTCAATTTTACTATCCTCTTGTAAAGCTTCTTGACTGGAGTTCTTCCAGAATAACATTTGCACATCATTAAATACTAAATACTCAGTTGCAAGGTACTTGAATTTTGTTATAACCTTTACTGTCTTTGGGAGACCAGGAGGCAGAGTTCAGTATATCAATCAACAGTCTACATGGCAGGCCTAGAAGGAGGTTGCCTAGGTATGTGAACATTGGACCAGCTATGTATTTGGACCACTTATTTTTTCCAAAATAGCTAAATGTTATATTTAAAAGGTGAATTTAAAACAATCTTTTGTGACTTGGTATGGGAATTGGGACAAAGCACTATGTATACACATTTCATGTTTCTTTTTGTAACTTTAATTATTATCTTTACTATACCCCTATAATTAGTCATATAGGGATGTGGAAAAGTGGACATTGACTATGGAAAGTTAATAAATTAAAGATATTATGACAAAGTAAAAATATGCCAGAAGTTTTTACAGAAATTGGGAATTCGTTCTTCTTCCAAAAAAAATCATAAAGACTATAACTATTGCTTAGTTTATATTAACAATCAATATAAAAATACACTAGTACTGAAAGAAAAAGAGGAAAACCATAACACTGGTAAAACTGAATTGTAAGAGTCAGAGGTATAATTTTAGAAAATGACCCAAGAACATAGGTGAACAACATTTTGTTCTCTGTAACAATCAGTAGTGCATGAGTTACTGTCATCTAAAGCATTGTAGAACACTGTGTGGATAAACCAACCAACGGTGGCCAGAAAAACTAGCCTAGAGATGGACCCCATTTGTGTGATGGATCTGACTCCAGGTCAAACATCTGCTTTTTCAGGCAGACTCATAAACACCATCTGTGGAATTTAATTGCAAGGATAAGATTATAATGTATATATGCAATGAAAAGTTTTATACACACACACACACACACACACACACACACAGTCACACACAACTGTGTGTTTGTGTATGTCTGTGTGTATGTGTATATATAGTATATATATTCATGTAGAATTATCTAAAAACATTGTGTATTTTAAGTCATATTGTGGCTCTATTAATTCATATGGATTTTAATAATGATGAAGGCAGAGGCATTATCTGGTATCTATGCAATATTTTTAAGGGTTTATTTACTTTAGTTTCATACTCCAATCTAATGAGGAAAATACAATGTAGTTATTACTTGAAACTAACAGAAAAGATGAAACACTTAATAATGATACTAACCTGATAAAGTAATTTTTGTTTGGAAACTCACAAACTCAAAATTTCCTTTCATTCTCTAAGTTTCTTTTTCTGAATTCTATGCTTACTTGTCTGACACTACTAATTGGTTTCATTAGAATTCTCTCAAAGAAATATGTCTTTGTAATTAATGGTGTCTTTTTAATATGGTACATTTGCTTAGTCATTATATAAGAAGTGAATAAGAGTAGAATGTGCCTCTTGAAAACCAAACTGCCGTGACTCCTCAGCATGTTTATATTAATTCTCACCCATGTAATAGCGGCGATTGGAACTCTGCCTAGTGGAAAAGAGAGCAAAAACAATGCATTAAGGTAAGAGCTGAGACACTTAGGGTCAAGAGAAGAAGAACCCCTATACAAGATGGAACTTCCTGAATGCTCTTCCCTGACGTTTTTGGTCAAGAAATTCATGGAACTACTTTCCTTGCTGCTCTCTTCAATCCCTTTCTCATTCTTCAGTGATTGATTTAGACATTTCTGGTGTTTTAGGTAAGACAGTGCTTTCCATGCCTTCTTTGGGATTCATGTAAATACAGGTTTTAACACAGTGTTTGGAAAGAGTATGATACTTAAGATATAGTTCATCTAAACTCATCACTTTAATAATTATATTGATCTTACTTATAAAAATAAAAAATAAAAATACAATAATATATTTAGTTAACTCTATAGTACTTAGAAAAATTTAAACTTTGGGCTATTCAGGCTCAAATTAATTACACATAGATTTTGAGATTCCATTTCAAAAAGCAAAAAAAAAAGAAAAAAGACCCCACAAAAACCTTACTATCACAAACCAGTTATTTTCTCAGATCATAATAGGAATCAAAATAAATGAGAAAAATAAAACATGGAATTTTCTGGCAGGTGTTTCTTAGTGGTTGAGCACCACCCCATGAACCAAGAGATCTGGTTTTGATTCCTGGTCAGGGCTCATGCCTGGGTTGCTGGCTGATCCCCAGTGGGAGGTGTGCAGGAGGCAACCAATGAACATTTCTCTCATTGATTTTTTTCTATCTCTTCCTCTTCTCTCCTCTTTAAAAATCAATGTTTAAAAAAAGAATATCATGAATAAATATAATTTAGGTGAATAATTATAACTATATATTTTAGTTGCATAAAGTAGTATATTTGCTATTTATAAAACTTCTAAGTTAAAATGAGTATGCCTAAGAAAAGATGTTTGGGTGTTTACTAGTAATAGTTAATCAGCACATAGATAAGCCAAGACTAATTTTCACATGTATACTTGGTTGCTGAAATTATTAATCATCTTATATAATAAAAGCCTAATATGCTGAGTGTCTGACCGTTTGTTCGACCAGTAACTAAGATGCGCACTGACCATCAGGGGGCAGATGCTCCGACCAGTAGGGACTGGACAATGGGGACTGGGCAAGATGGGCAGACACACCCTGGAGCCCTCCTGTGGTCCCTCCCTGGCTGGCCAACCTCTCGCCTGATTGTGCACCTGTGGGGTCCCTTGACCAGGCTTATGCCCTCTCACAATCTGGGACTCCCCAGGGGATGTCAGAGAGCCTGTTTTGGCCCGATCCCCACAGGTCAGGTCAAGGGACCCCACCAGTGCACGAATCTGTGCACCAGGCCTCTAGTATATTATAAAGGCTCATCGAAGAACTAGAACTTAGATTCAATGAAAATAAATACTGTTATCCATATATGCAGGTAGAAGATGCTAATAGATGTAAATTCATGCTTATAAGAGAGAATAATTTATTATACTATTCCAGTTATTATTTTATGTAATTTTTATTGTTTTCAGGAAATATAAAGCCTCAATTGTAGATGTCAACACATGCAAATATTACCTAATTTTGGCTAGTGACTTGAGTGGGTTATTGAAGCAAAAGAGAGAAAGAATGACCAGTTTCAATAAAGGTTAGTACAAAATAAGAAAATAAACCAATGCAAAATTAGTACAAAAGTCAGTTATATTAAATGTTTGAGGGTTTCCCAACAATAAATTGTGTTGGGAAAATTGGACAGATACATGCAAAAAAATGAAACTAGACCACCAACTTACACCATACACAAAAATAAACTCAAAATGGATACAGGACTTAAACATAAGACGGGAAACCATAAAAATACTAGAGGAATCCACAGGCAGCAAAATCTCAGACTTATGCCGAAAGAACTTCTTCACTGGCAATGAAAACTAAAGAGAAAATAAACAAATGGGGCTACATCAAAATAAAAAGCTTTTTCACAGCAAAATAAACCATCAATAAAACAACAAGAAACCCCACTGTATGGGAGAACATATTTGCAAATGTTATCACTGCTAAAGGTTTAATCTCCAACATCTATAGGCAGCTTATACAACTTAATAAAAGGAAGATAAATGATCCAATAAAAAATGGGCAATGGACCTAAATAGAATCTTTTCGAAAGAAGACAGAAGGAAGGCCAAGAGACACATGAAAACATGCTCAAAGTCACTAATCATCAGAGAGATGCAAATCAAAACGACAATGCGGTACCATCTCACACCTGTCAGAATGGCTATCATCAACAAATCAAGTGCTGGCAAGGATGTGGAGAAAAAGGAACCCTCGTGCACTGCTGGTGGGAAAGCAGACTGGTGCAGCCACTGTGGAGACCAGTATGGAGTTTCCTCAAAAAAACTAAAAATGGAGCTCCCATTTGACCCAGTAATCCCACTCCTAGGAATATATCCTAAGAAACTAGGAACACCAATCAGAAAGGATATATGTACCCCTATGTTCATAGCAGCACAATTTACAATAGCTAAGATTTGGAAACAGCCTAGGTGCCCGTCAGCAGATGAATGGATCAGCAAACTATGGTACATCTACACAATGGAATACTATGCTGCCATAAAAAGAAGGAATTCTTAACATTTGTAGCAACCTGGATGGAATTGGAGAACATTATGCTAAGTGAAATAAGCCAGTCAATGAAAGAAAAATACCACATGATCTCACTCATTTGTGGATAATAAAAAACACATTATAAACTGATCAACAAAAAGGTAGATACAGAGGCAATAAAGCATCAAACACACTGTCAAATTACAGAGGGAAGGTTAGAGAGAGGTGGGGAAAATAAGAGATCAACCGAAGGACTTATATGCATGCATATAAGAATAACCAACAGATGCAAAACATTGGGGGGTGAGGGCATGTATGGGAGTGGGGTGGGAGGGCAATGGTAAGCTATGTACACATATAATACCTTAATAAAAAAAATGGAGAAAAATGTTTGAGGGTATTTTTTTAAAAACAGAAGCTGCAAGAACATAAAGCACAAAGTACAGAGAAAACATATATCTCCCCCCACTCCCCCCCCAAAAAAAAGCAATTGAAACAGTTGAGAAAAATCTCTGATAGGTTTTAGAAGGCATGAAGTTGTGGGACATCTATATGATGGGAAAATTAAAGTATCACTTATTTATTTGGTTTAATAGGAGATTACATGCTGTAAAAACCTGCTATAAAATATGGATGATTACTTTCATTTTCAGCCCACATTCAGGTTTTTCACTTTCCCTGAGTTTCTTCCTTGGGATTACTTGTCTACTTGCTTACCATTACTAATCCATAATATTGCTTACTAGTGATAATAATATTGCCCCTTAATGGTAGAAACACATCTTGTTTACCTTTATATTTTCTTTCATTTTATACCAACAGACAAATATATACAGAATTACACCCACACACACACAGCTTAGAATAAGTTTTGCCTAAGAAAGCATTTAATATAAATCTGATAAATACATGAAAATAAAATAATGAATAGACATTAACTAAATACTTAATAATTTTGAAGTATGTTAAAATCCTGTATAATAAAAGACTAATATGCAAATTGTCCCTTGACCCAGAGTTTGGGAGTTCAATGGAGAGTTCGACCAGGGGGTGGGGCTGGTCGGCCAACTGCCTGCAGCCCCTCCCTCCCGGCCGGCCCCACCCCCGATTGGCCCTCATCCCGATTGGGGGCAGGGCTGGCTGGCCAATCTCGCGCCTCCCCTCCCCTTGACCGGCCTGGCCTGATTGACCCCTATCGGGGCGGGCTGCCCGGACCCCACCTGTGCATGAATTCATGCACTGGGCTTCTAGTGTACTATAAAATATAATACTATTGATATATTTTGAAACTACTATATGTCATAAAAACCCAGTGACTAATCCTATATAATAAAAGCCTAATATGCAAATTATCCCCCTTGGGCAATGGTTCGACCTGGAGTTTGGGAATTCGTCCACTCACTATGATGTGCGCTGACCACCAGGGGGCGGCGCAGAACATGGTCGGTGTTGGTGCTGGCAGTGGGCGGCAGTGGAGGTGCTGCTGGCCCAGATGGGCCCGGATGAGAGCGGGACCTCAGTGGGATGGTGGAGTAGGTGAGCAGGTGGCGCCAAGGCCAAGGCGGGTATGAGCAGGGGCCTGATTGCCCCGCCTATTGCCCCACAGACAGTGACCAGCAGCAGGGGTGGAGGACGGGGCCAATGCCTGGCTCCCAGGCGCTGAGAGAGAAAGGGCAAATAGCAACATTAAAATATTCCTTCTAATTATTTCTCTTTCAATGTGAATGAATCCATGCACTGGGCCACTAGTACAATAATAAAGGCTAATCTTTATTTTTGCTGTGAGCCATTTCCTCTTCTGAGTGTTTTATAATTGTTAATCTTTTAAATATTCAAAGCAGCCATATTGGGCAGATATTACTGCCATCCCTATTTTATAAAAAAAAAAAAAATAGGATGCAGAGAATTTGTAGTTTTCTAATGTTATAAAGCTAGGAAGTTGTATAGCTTGCATTTGATGACATACTTGGTTCCCTAGCTCAAGTTTAAAAAATGCTAGAATGATACTAAGTTAGGGTAAACTTGTAAAAGTAGCACTAAAATCTGACCTGCTATTTTTTGAATTCAGCATTTATCATAGACTTGAATAAATATTAAAATGACCTATTTAGTAAAAGAAGTTACTAGAAAAATAAATAATATTAAATACCCCTTTTTAAGAAGAAGAAAAGTATATGTCCGGATGTAATAAACAGGAGGAGCATGATCCCAGAATAATACTTTATTTTTATAATAACTGCCTACAATTAATCTCATCTTAATTAATCTTACCTGATAGATAACTGCCAAAACACAAAAGCAGAAAACATTGGTGAAACCTTACCGACAAAAGCAGTAACATTGAGTGATCCTCCCTATTTCTTTCAAAGTATGCCGCATTGTATATAAAGCCATAGGAATAGTTATGAAAAATGAAGTCTGTAACTAAGTTATATGCTTGGTTAATAAAAACAGGTCAAATGAAGTATTTCTTTACAAAATGCATTTGTATTGATTTTCATAGAAATGAAGGGAGAGGATGAGAGAGATAGAAGTGTCAATGATGAGAGAGAATCATTGACTGGCTGCCCCCTGCATGCTCCCTACTGGGGATCGAGCCTGCAACCCAGGCATGTGCCCTGAATGGGAATAAAACTGCGACCTCCTAGTTCATGGGTCGAAGCTCCAGCTCTGAGCAGCACTGGCCATGCCAAATGAAATATTTCCCTGAGTTGTTTAGAAATGTCTCCATTAGGGAAAAGGATACCAAAGCAGCAATAGTTTACAAGTGCTAATAAAGAGGGTACATTCAGCATTTTAATTTGAAATATATTTTGGTATGAAATAATTCAAGTATATGAAGTAACCACGGGCAATTCTTAACTTTGTGATGATGACAAATGATAGTTATTTCTTCTCACATAATTCTCTGGATTCATTTAATTATTTGTAACTATGTTATACTTTGAAAAATTTATTCTACTTAGTTTGTATTTTTTAAATTAATGTTCTATGACACTTGGAACTTGTTTTCTTGAAATGATGCATTTGCTATTACGATAATTTGCCGAATGTACTACTAGATATTTTTCAAAATATTATAAAGAGACATATTAGAATTTTTTAATTTTTATAAAAGCAAATATTAGAAGAAAGAGAAGAATCTACCCTGTTTTTTTATTGAATTGTGAATATGGTTTGAGATTTTTCAAAAAAAATTATTTGTTGAATTTAAGTAATTATTAGAAAAAGAACAGATTTCAGTATAAAAATTAGAATGTAAGAATTTTGGAACTCTACCTAATATCTAAAGGCTTTATGAGTAAAAAAATGTTTAAAAATATGTAGGGATAGTTTTCTTTCTTATATCATCTGCATTATTTATTTAAAATGTATAAATTCATATTCCATATTTAAACTTCATGTCTAATCATTGCATTTATTGCTTCTTTCAACAAATAGTTAGTGTCTACATTACTCCAAGAACTGTTTGGGTTTTGGGATTATAGTTATTACCAAAATGAAGACCCTGTGATCATTGACTAACATTCTGTTCAGGAGAGATACAAAATAAAGTGCTCTGAGGAAAAATAAAGCACATTTAGGATATATAATTAGATATATGAGAGTGTTCTTTTCACAAGACTAATAAAGAAATGTCTCGGTAAGACAATATTTGAGTGTAGACCTGAATAAAATAAGTTTGCAAAATAAGTCCTTATCTAAAGGGTGAACAATCTAAATCCATGGTATAGCAAACAGTGATATTTGCTTGGGGTGTGGGAAAAAAAACACAAGGAGGTATAAGAAAGTAAGATGAGGAAGCCAAATAGAAGAGGTACTTATAAGTCAGTGGCAAGATAAACTGAGTCCCCCTATATTGCTTTATATTTAAATAGGTTTTTAGACTTACAGGAAAGTGGCAAAAATAAAAACAGGAAAAAGAACATTCATATAACGTTTTTTTCAGATTGACCTATTATCAAAGTTTAAGACCAGTTTATTTATTTGCCCTGTCTGCTTGTCTTAGTCTCTCTCTCTCTGTGTGTATATATATTTCCCGTTAAGCCATTTGAGGGTAAATTAAAGACATTATGATTCTTTACTTCCATTATTCAGTGTACATTACTTTAGGGATATTTTCTACATAGAGTGCAGTTTCAACTTCAGTATATTCAACATCGACAAAATGTTATATTTATATTCCAATTTTCTCAGTTGACACAAGGTTTATTCTTTCTCTTAATTTTTTTAAACTTGCTTAATTTTTCAAATTACAAAAAATGTGGGTTTGTTATCACAACTAGAGGACCGGTGCATGAAATTTGTGCACTGGGGTGGGGTCCTTCAGCCTGGCTTGTGCCCTCTTGCAGTCTGGGACCCCTCGCTCCTTATTGCCCTCCTTCTTGCTGATCCTTACCTCTATGCCTGCTGCTCCTTAGCACTGCTATGGAGGTGGGAGAGGCTCCCGCCACTGCTGCTGCGCTCGCCAGCCATGAGCCCAGCTTCTGGCTGAGTGGCGCTCCCCCTGTGGGAGTGCACTGACTACTGGGGTCAGCCCCTGCATTGAGCATCTGCCCCCTGGTGGTCAGTGCGCATCATAGCCACCGGTTGTTCTGGTTGTTTTGCTGTAACGGTCGCCTAGGCTTTTATTATATAGACTAGAGGCCCCATGCAGGAAATTCGTAGCCCCAGCTGCCATGACCCTCACAGCCCTGGTTTCGTCCGGAAGGTCATCCAGAAGGATGTCCGGAAGGTCATTCGGAAGGTGTCTGGAAGGTTATCCAGACGATCGTTCTACTGTTTGGTTGATTTGCCTATTACGCTTTTATTATTATAGATTGAAAAATGAAAATAGAGTTATTAGAACTCTTGCCAACATTCTTCATACCTTATTCCCTGTTCAAGCTCACCGGTGTTAATGGCATAGTATAAAAGTTTCCTAACCATGTCTCATTCCCATGTGGATAAACAAGTAGATCATAACTTTTTAGCTTTTTTAAAGGCATAAGCTTAATGTATACATAACTAAGCAGGTACCTTTATCACTAATGAGTATCTCATGTGTGTCACTCATAGATATATTTCATTGTATGACTGAGTAACAATTCAACTATTTGTGGCTCAGAATTTTAGATTATTGTTACTACAAAATATAGTAAGCTTCTTGTTCTTGTTGCTCTTTCTCTGTATGCTATATGGGATTGCTGGGTTAGAGTAATACATTCTAATGTGTTTTTGGATTACTATTTGAAAGCATATGAGCAATTCTTTTTTACCAGCAATGTATGAAAATGCTAGTTTTCCTGCCTCTTTGTCAGAATAGATTTAGAAGTTGAAAATATTTCTCTCTCTTACCAAATTTCTTTTGAAAATTATTTACAGGAGCTGAGCTTGACTGAGGTAGAATAAAAGACTGAATCAAGCATTATAAACTGTTTCAAAAATTTATAAATGGCTCAAAGGTGATGAGAAAGTTTGAAAGGTTGTGCAGTCTAGTAGAGAATATAGCCACAAAAAAATAAGTAGCACAGAAAAGGCAAGTGAACATAGTAGGATTTATCAAGGTTTTCTTATTTGTTCTACATGTGCTTGCATTATACCATATAATGTTGGAAATATTAGTGTGAAACTGAATTATCATTTTTACTTGAGAGTAAACAACTTTAAGAAAAGATTTGTAGTCATAAGATAATGACCCCAAGTCACACTGACATTCTCTCAGCTGTAATAAATTTGAAGGCCCTTTTATCTTGATTAGTAATTTTACTGATATCATTAACAACAAATGGTCCACCAGCCTGATAAAGGTTAAATCTACAAATCTGAAGTTCTGAAGAACAACTTGAGCCTATTGTATTAATGTTTAGCTTTCCTTTGGCTTTCTATCTACGACAAGAAAATATTAAATGGAAACTCTTGCAACCTCTGTGGATCACTTCTTTGGTTTTATTTTGAAACTGATCAATCAAAACATGTCAGACGTTTTATCTTCTTCTTGAAGCTTGAAATAGAGTCATTCAATTTTGTTGTTCTAATCACAAACAAAGCTAGTCTGTCAACAAGTTTAGATCACAGAATTCTTTGCTTCTCTAAAACCATAAAAATGGTATTAAGAAAACTAGAGGCCCGATGCACGAAATTAGTGTAAGACTAGGTTTTTCTTCCCCCGACTGCGGCACTAGCTTCCCTCTGGCACCTGGGACCAGGCTTCCCTCACAGCCGCGGCTTCGTCTGGAAGGTCTTCCAGTCTAATTAGCATGTTACGCTTTTATTATTATAAATATGAGCGTTTCCTGTGGTTCCATCACCAGGGCATGCTTGTAAGAAAGACTTAATATGTTCACACTCTAAGAGTCTTAATTATCTGATTCCTAGAATCATTTCTTAGTTTCATATCATGTTGGTATCACTATTATATATAGAATTCTACAGTGTTGCTGATCTATAGGTACTCAGAAATTATTTCACTTTAAGATGACCAAAACATATATTAATCTACTGTATATTTCAGACTAGAGATACATTTAAGATTTTGTTTTAAAGAATTACATTATTGTCTGCTATGAATAATATATAAAAACAGCCTAATACTGTAAGCATATCTTTATTAAACCATCACTCACCATAGCACTTTCAAGCATTCCTTCTTTTTTTTTTCTCTCCTGAAACAAGTTGATTCAGAGGTTGAAAGAGTGAAACAATGATTTGTAGATTGTTTTTAAGGGAGAGTTATTGAATGTAAAAATTTGAAGGTAGAGAAAGAGACAGTAATATACCTAGAAATTTTTTCTTAATCAGAAGGCAGATGATGTAGAAGATCAGAAGTTGTATTTTTCTTGTATACTGTACTCAGAACAAAAATCATGTCTCTTCTGGTTCTCCATAAATGTATGACGCTCGTGCTAGGGCCATAATCAAATCATCTAACATGCATTATGAATTTACTAGGGGTGGTGGTCAAGGAACTACTATGAATGTATAAAATAACATCTCCCCAGTTATTACACCATAAACACACTCACTCTATGTAAACACATGGCAATGGGTGGGTAAAAGTAGATATCAATATACATGTTTTTCTTTATCACAGTATATTTTCTTACTGTTTTTTAAAAGACTAATTTATTGAAAGTTATACAGATGCACCTTCCCCCCCCCCTCCCTCACTGATCCCTTCTAGCCTGCCACTTTCCTGTGCCTCAGGCCTTCACCACATATTGTAGGTGTCTGTGGGCTATGCATATATGCATATAAGTTCTTTGGTTAATCTCTACTCACCTACCCACCCCTGTCTTCCCCCTGAGATTCATCAGTCTGTTCCATGTTTCTATGTCTCTGGATCTATTTTGTTCATCAGTTTATTTTGTTCTTTAGATTCCACATGAGTGGGATCACGTAATACTTGTCTTTCTCTGACTGGCTCAGTCTGTGAAATCCTGAAGAAGAAAAAAGAAACTCGTGCTAGTTTTGTCATCACAGCTCAGACTTCAAAAGTTATGGTCACAGTGTGTGATAAGTGCTTAGTTTAGATGGAAAAGGCATTACATTTGTTGGTGGAGATCTGAACAGAAAAAGGTATTTCAATTGATGGCAGCATGTTGTGCCAAAAAGCATTGAGGCAATGCAAAGACTTCAGGAAGGGATCCTGTGAAATGAGTTACACCAAGTCACTTACTACAAGTAAGGGAGGGTTAGAATAAGATATTTTGGAGTAGAGAGACCACATTCACATAACTTTTATTACAGCAGTGTTATAATTTTATTATTATTACTAGAGGCCCAGTGCATGAAATTCGTGCACTTGGGGGGGGGGCTGTCCCTCAGCCCAGCCTGCACCCTCTCCAATCTGGGACCCCTCGAAGGATGTCCTACTGCTGGTTTATAGGGATAGGGCCTAAACCAGCAGTTGGACATCCCTCTCGCAATCCGGGACTGCTGGCTCCTAAACGCTCACCTGCCTGCCTGCCTGATTGCTCCTAACCACTCTGCCTGCTGGCCTACTCGCCCCCAACTGCCCCCCGCTGCCGGCCTTCTCACCCCCAAATGCGCCCCCCCCCGCCAGCCTGATCACCCCCAAATGCCCCCTGTGCCAGTGTGCTCACCCCCAACTGCCTCCCCTACTGGCCTGCTCACCCCCAACTGACCCCTGCTGGCCTGCTCACTCCAAAATGCCCCCCCCCCACTGTCTTGATCAGCTCCAACTGACCCCTACTGATGGGGTGAGGGGCTGATGGATGTTTGCAGGCTGGCCAAGCGCCCCAGCAGGGACCTTTACCCATTGGGAATGTGGCCAGCCTGAGTGAGGAGCTGAGGGCTGTTTTCAGGCTGGCCATGACCCCCAGCAGGCTCCCAGCCCCTCCTTTTTTCCTTTTCTTTTTTTTCAGCCCCTCCTCAGGCCAGGGCCAGCTGGAAGCAGGTATCTGGGATTTATTTATCTTCTACAATTGAAACTTTGTAGCCTTGAGTGGAGGAGACCAGGGCTTCCTCCATTGCTGGGGGCAACCCAAGCCTCCTGCTCGCTCTAGCTCCGTGGCCGCCACCATCTTGATTGGGCTAATTTGCATACTTGCTCCTGATTGGCTGTGGGTGTAGCAGTGTGATGCTTAATTTGCATGTTTCTCTTTTATTAGTGTAGATTATAGTGCTAATCTCTTACTATGCCTAATTTATACATTAAACTGTGTGTATAAGAGAAATAGATAATACTGTATATACAGGGTTTGGTAGTGTTCACAGTTTCAGGCACCCACTGGGGGTCTTAGAACATATCCTCCATGGATTAAAGGAGACTATGTATTTTTTTATTTTTCTGCTTCATCCACAAGGAGGCATAAATGTGAGATACAGTACTGGAAATTTCCTTTATCACTTTCCTTGTGTTTAACTCCTGCTCTCTACTTACAGCTCAGATTATCTTAGCCTTCCTTTAGTACAAATTGTGCTGTATGTATTTTGTAAAATAAACTTTCAGAACAATTCATATCTCTAACGTAGATCTCATCTTAGCAGTGTGAGACTTCCTCGAGTTCCCAAGTTTGGATAAGGTGTTTTACTTCAGAACGTTGGTAGCAACACCTGTTATACTTACTGTTAAAATAGATGAAAGTATAATAAATGAAATATGGAAAAATCTTATAGCCTAAATATAATGGAACAACTTACATCCTTAAAATAAGTATTGCATTTAATATAATTACTAACTTACATATACCTCAGCAGATTATAACCTTTGAGAGGCCAGAGAACACAGGCATGTTGTATTCACACTGTGTCACAAGTGGCAAGCACAGTCCCTGCTGCTGTGTAGGTGCCACACATTTATGGGAAGAGTGAATAAAACAGTGTCACACATTGCGAGTCTTTGCAGATTCCTTTTAACCTTTGTTCTTTTGAAACAGTGGTGTTTTTCTTACAAAGATTATATACAAGACTTCTTTTAAAGTAATAACTTACTGCATGACCTATTATAGTTCATAAAATAACAATATAAAATGGATCTTTCTCTAGAAAGATGTTTTAAAATGGATTCTCTACTGTAGAAAGTGGGGGAAAAAAGCTTATTATTTTCAGAACATTTGTTTATTTAAAAAGAGAAAAATTAACTTATGCATATCAATACAGAATATATGTATACCCACACATAGATACTATATATACACATACACATATATAATGTATGTAATGCTATGTATATACACATAAATTGTTGTTATTATGTGGAAAAGTCATAATAGATTTTTTATTGTATTATTTTAATTTTCAGGTCTTCATGCTTTATTTATCCTGTATACTGTATAGATTTGCTGAGAAACTTTAGGGTAATATTTTAAAACTATAGGTAGGAAATGGTTCAAGATAAAAAATGATGTATGTTACATATTATAATATAATGTGGACAAAAACATACGTGACAGGAATATGTTCTGTTTTATGATGATACTTCCCACATTGTTACATAACTGGCTGTTATGTAACAGGCACTGTACAAAGTGCTCTCACATATTTTATCTTCACACATCCAATCTAGAGAGTAGATGTGATATTTTTCTCATGATACATAGAGGTAGCTTTTTATTATAAGCCTTTCAGTGGTATTTGATACTTTAGTTATATACATTTGATAAAAATTAATATACAAAAAAAGTAAAAAAATCTTAGAAAGCATTATAAAAGCACACTTAAAAAATTAAGTTAACAGGCCAAAATTGGATCACCAATGGCAATTTATCCTTCTGTAATTCCATAAATTGTCCAAAACTAGGCTGGTTCTAACAAAGCGTCAAATACCTAGACATCTGCTTTGATGAAAAGAAGATTACTTCTAAAAGATGATTCAAGGACAATTTCTTATTTAAATGTCATTATAGAGATATATATTCATCGCCTATATTACATGTTAGTATAAAGTCTACTTATAAATAGGTTGTTGAATCATTCAGTGTCTATATTACATGTTATAAATAGGTTGCTGAATCATTAGAGTGTATCATGTTGTTTTCACCTTAAATACAACTGGGTTGGCAGCTTGAACCAAAGATAAATCAGTCTATGTAGACATGTGCCTGAGTCACATCAGGTTCTGAGAATGACAAAAAAACAGGCCACCTTGACTTAAGTGCTATTTAAGTATACCGAGTATAGTTGTTATTTGAAGGTTGCTTATAGTATTACTTTTGGAGTTTCAGATGAAAATTTTTCAGAATGAAAGGCAACATCAAAGAAGGTCTGTACAGCAGTCCCATGACCAAGGCAGTTCTAAGTGGCCTCGCAAGAGGCATGTCTACTGGTCATCATCAGAGTGCCCTCTGGTGGCCTAGTCAAGTAGTTCAAGTCCCTTCTCACAGATGAACAAAGACAATAGAACTTTATTCAGTTTCTAAGAGTCTTTTCATCACTGGCAACAACCCGGCAACAGTAATTTGCAAACCCTGCCCTTTATTAAAATTCATTGTTGCTTTCAGAGTTAGAGAACTGTAATTTGAGAAATCTGAGCAAGACCAAGAATAAATAACATTTTATATAATCACTTTCAAAAACTGCTATGTAATTAAACACATGTGCAATTAATTTTAAGCAAAAACAGCAGCCATTATGCAGTGGAAAGTTGCTTGATATTAACCCTGGTTTATAGCAACAGAATGGGAATGATGTCAAGTGTTACAATTTAGCATGGTTTCAGTAAATTTACAATTTCATTAAAGTGCCATCAATAGAGCATTGATTTTTCTTTACTTTTACCAGCATTGTCCCTCTGTTTTAGTAGCAAAACATGTGGTGCATTAGTTGTGTAAGTTTGGGCTCCAGCTGTTGGGTATGTAATGCCAAAAAGTCTGTGGTGAAATTCCATTTATAAAATTAAACCTATCCCAGTGAACTGGGTGGAGGGGTACATTAAAAGATGCACATTTAGCTGTTCCAATTCCTTGTAAACAATTTACTAAATGCACTTAAAACATGAACTAATAATGCACTAATTTAATTTACTGGGGATAACATAAAAGCAAAACTTTCTGTGCTAAAGTTTTTAAAGTAAACAAACAATTTCAAAAAGTCACATGTCTTTTGACAAGGCAAGGGCCACCTTAAATACATTATGACTATGTAACTCTGGTAAAACTCCATTTTAAACAGATTCTGTGAGGAATGCATGTGTTTTTGTAATGATATTTTCTGGTAATAATGTAGTAATCAAAGCAAAAGTAAAACAGGGCATCAAACAATTTACCATTTAGCTTAAGATCTAGTTAATGTTTAATTTAGACCATTCTGGGACACAGATGAGCAGAGAAGATTGGTTACATAAAGCTCATCATAATTTTGGAGTGTAATATTTCCACTTTCAATAAACCTTTGATAGCAAGCTACAGGAGGATTTTGACATTGTACAATACCCGAAGACAACTGCTATAAAATCCAAGGGACTGAATTATCATTTAACTTCATGTATTCTTAAAATGATGCCAGAAGAGGTTCAGAAAATAAAGAACTGCAAAACTCAGCTTTGAAATAAGGATATTTATCAGAGCTTAGACTCCTTATAGCAGACCTATGACTGTAGGAAATGATTTGAATCCATAAATAAGCTCCATGCAATGCCATCTAAATCAAGATAATGCAAGATCTTGAATGTGAAGCTGTCTGTAGAAAGAGTTCTGAGATACAAATGGTCTGGATTTGTTCCCTTTAACCTGATAGTGGATCTTGTTTCTTTGTGAAATTTCTACTCTAAGACAATTAATTCAATTAGTGCTTAGCACTTTCTAGATGGCAGGGGTTACACAATGCACTGAGAACCATTGATGAACAAGAGGCATAGCCTCTAACCTGAAGAGATTTGTAGTCTCCATAAATAATAAACTGGTAATTACGTTTGCATAAATGCTACTAAACAACATATGCATGTACTATACATATGTATGTATGTACATCCATGTATGTACGTTTATACAGTCTTCAGGTCAGAGCAAGTTTGGATGAGGAAGAAGGACTGAGTGTGCAAATGGATTTGTTGTGTTTCAAAGAAACTGAAAGGAGGACTGTTCAGGCTGTAGAGTTCTAGAGCACATGGGTGGTGTTATAAATGATAAGAGAATTGTTACAAGGTTCAAACTGGAAGTGCCATGCTGTCATTTATCACTGTGCTGTGTAGGCAGATAGATTGTAGGGAGGCAAGAGTGTGCATAGGCAGACCAGTAGGAGCATGTGGCAGCATTCAGGAGAGTGCTGGTTGAAATAAGGTGGCGGCAGTGGAGATGGAAAGAAGAGAGCAGGTATGATGTATATGCTGGAGATAAAAATGGTAGAGTTTGAAGATGAGTGGAAGAAAAGGTATGAGTTGAGTCAAAGACAGGAGGAGGACTCCCAACCTTCTCCTTTTAACAGCTGGGAAGGCGGCAGCACTGGTGACTAAACATGGCAAAGACCTGGTAGAAAACAGGAAACTCATTTTGGACATGTTATATTTGAGATGCCCAGAAGGCATCTGAATGAAGATGTGAAATAGGCACTTGGGTATATAAATCAGGAGCACAGAGAAGAGGTTGGGTTGAGATAAGTGAGGGAGTTTCACAGCCTGTAATCAAGCACTGTTCTCCTTACTCAGGTTCTGATGGCCAAGGCCCTCACCCTGAGAGAGCAGTCCCCCCAGCAGGAAGCACATTGATGTCCAGATAATCCTTTCCTTTTTTGTAACCTCTAATAAATCATTTCATTATGTGTCCATTTACGCGGCACTTTGTAATGTTATGGCAATTACAATTTCCATATTGTTTATATGTAGCGTGGTGTAGTGGGGAAAAAATCATTCACCTCACATCAAAACTGGCAGCCACCACTTATTAATGGTGTGAATTTGGACAGGTTGCTTAAATGTGTCTGAGCCTTTATATATGAATCCTCCATGAAAATAGGCAGCTAAAAATACCCTGTGTACCAATAGAATAGGTATGTGCCTATTTTCTGTTGGGGAATCCAACCTAAAATACATCACAGTACAAAACCCAAAACACGTGATGAAGCAATTTTTAACCTAAGGGGTTTACTAAAAAGAACTAAGTAGTTTAATACCTGACAGTGATTTAAAAGATTATCCCACCCAGCCCGCCCCAACTCTACAGCCTCGGCCTTCACCCTCCTATTGTCTGTGTCCATTGGTTATGCTTATATGCATACAAGTTCTTTGGTTGATCTCTTATCTCCCCCACCCCTCCAACATACTCCCATCCATTCTCCCATGCCTTCCCTCTGAGGTTTGATGGTCTGTTTGATGCTTCTGTGTCTCTGGATCTATTTTTGTTCATCAGTTTATGTTCATTAATGTTCCATAAATGAGTGAGATCATGTGACACTTACTTTTCTCTGACTGGCTTATTTTGCTTAGCATAATGCTCTCCAGGTTCATCCATGGGGTTGCAAATAATAAGAGTTCTTTCTTTTGGGGACATATGTAATCTATAATAACAAAAGCATTATATGCTAATTAGACCAGACAGCCAAACGACCTTCCAGATGTCCTTCTGGATGACCTTCCGTACAAAGCTGGGGCTTCGAGGACTGAGCCCCTTGTATGAATTTCATGCATCGAGTCTCTAGTACTTTCAATAATAAAGAATTAAAAAAAAGACTATCCCACCTAAATTATATTTTTATACTAGAAATACACTATACTACTAGTATATTACTAATACCATTTTAAGTGTGAATTTATTTCTTATTAGCTTACTGATGGTTATAATTAATACTCAGCATCTATTGGAAATTAAAAATTAGAAATTATATATTACAGTCAGAAAATTAAATGGATGATTTGCCTCTTGAGAGTTAAGTAATTTTCATATTAGAATATCTTTAATATTGGCTCTTTTTAATGATTTTGATAATCCTACATATTATTCCAAATGATAATAAATATTAACTAGGTTAAGTGCAGATTCACAGAATGCACTGAAGTTTCTGAAGTGGTCAGCAGAGAGCATCAGTGAGGCTACTGTGCTTACACTCCTGCTCTGAGGGAATAATAATTAAGTAGTAACTAAAATTGCAAGTTAATTGAAACATTTATTTAGCTTATATAAGAAAGGTTAATACTGAATTAATATGTAGTAATGTGCTTTGTATATTGGGGAAACAAACAAACATACCTGTCCTTAATCTATACTAATAAAAGGGTAATATGCTAATTAGGCCCAGAGACTGGACATCTTCCTATGGTCCAACTTCCTTCTGGACAAAGCCATGGTGGTGGGGGCCGAGGCAGAGGCAGTTAGGGGCAATCAGGCCAGCAGGGGAGGGCAGTTGGGGGCCATGAGGCCTGTAGGGAAGGGCAGTTGGGGGCCATCAGGCTGGCAGGGGAGGGCAGTTGGGGGCCATGAGGCCAGCAGGGGAGGGAAGTTGGGGGCCATCAGGCCAGCAGGGGAGGGTGGCGATCAAGCCAGTAGGCAGGCAAGTGGTTAGGAGCCAGCAGTCCTGGATTGTGAGAGGGATCAGGCTTAAACCGGCAGAGGGGTCCTGTATTGGAGAGGGTACAGGCGAGGCTGAAGGACCCCCTCCTTCCACCCCAGTGCATGAATTTTGTGCACTGGGCCTCTAGTTAATGTATGAAAGGAAAGGAAATGGTATTTAAAAATATTGGTCAGGGACATTTTTGTCAATTTTGTATGTGTATTATATAGTAGAAAGTTTAACATATTTCCCAAAATAAATATTTTATTTCATCTTTATTCAAAGAAGAACTTCAAAAGCTATATGTATACAATCCAGGATAAATATATTTTTTCAAAATAGAATTGTAAAACCTATATTTATACAATCTTTCCTTATATTAGGAAATTAAGTTCAATTATAGAATACAACTTGGATTGTTTTCTAAGGGGTAAAATTCAAAGTTTGAGTAACAACAATGTGTGTTTTATCATGAAAAATATCTTTAATTTTGGTTTTATATATATTTACTCAGAATATTCATGATAGACACTATACATAAAAAACCAACCTATGTTATTGTTTTTTCCATTTACAAATGTAAGAACTCTACATCTCTGAAAAGTAAATTTTAAATGTTTTTTAAACCTGTTGAGTTAATGAGTTTATTGTAAAATTTGACCAAAATTATTATATATACAGCATTTTATGGTTTATTCTGGGGATAGATAAGAATCATCCTTGTGTGAGCCACTTGAGAGGATGCTGCAAATCTCTCTTGAGACTGTTGGGATATGACAGGATGATGGCATATGTGCTGAGTAATCGCGATAATAACCAACAATAGCTTATGCTCAGTGGTTACCATGTGTCAGGCAATGTACTAGGCATGTTATAAGCACAGTACCATATAATCCTCATAACAACCACTTGCCATGATTATTATTACATCCAGTGAACATACAAGAAAAATTGGAGCTCATGGAGATTAAGTGATTTACCAAAGGTCACCCAGCTACTAATCCATGGCAGAGCTAGAATGGGAGTCCAGGATCACAATTCCAAGTCCACATGGTAACCATTACACAATAATGGATCGCAAGGTGTGTTGATCTTTTTAGACATATTGTCAAGTAAATAAGTGTCCATGTATCCAGCATTTATCCATTCATCAATACTTTCCACCCTTTATAACAGAAACAACTATATTTATTAAGACCCTATCTGCTTATCAAATATATGTATGTGACATTAATGCTGAGTCCTACTATGGTGTTTTCTTCAATAAATTGACTTCTTTTTGAAAAACAACCTCTCCATTTAATTTTGCCCACAAAGATCAGAAATGATATTATCCAATAAGTCAGATAATTAAATAAGTTACTGAATGTGAATATAAAAATAATGTACAGCTAAGGCCATGTTGTAAAAAACATTTAATGACATGTATAATTTGTATAATCTATTATTGAGAGAAAAATAGAGTATAAAATATTCTGTGCCATATGATCTTTATTTTAAGGCATATATTTCCATAGAAAAAGCCTAGGTGTGAGCTCATCTTGCTGATTATTTCTGCATAGCATAATAATTTTGGTGAATTTTGTGATTTATTATTCAAATATTTTCTATGGTAAATATGTATTATTTTTTGTGAGCAGAACATACATATAATCAAATAATAACCAGATGACTATTTTTACACGGTTAAGCTATTTATAAATGTTTATCCCTGCATTCTTTCATTTGATCCTTACAGGACCCCTATCTGATATGGAAGGCAAATATTATCACTCCATTTAATCAGTAAGCGTGCATTGAACACTTATACAATATACTCTAGGCTAAAATGAAACAGAGGACAAGGTAGTCATGGTCCATGCACTCATGAAACTTATAGGAAAGGAACATTGCTCTACAAAAGGGTTAAAATACTCACCTGAGGTCACACACCAGAGTATCAGGACCTGAGCTAGATTTCAGATCTTCATGAAATCACTTTTTTTACTAGTTTTAGGAGGACCCTTAAACAAAAACACTAGAATAAGAAATGATTATATAAGAAGAGTGAGCTAAAATCGTGGGTGTCATTGATGCCAGAAAAATGTGAGGCGTTCTGCATGGGAAATAAGAAGTTATGATAGATTCCTGAGCCAGGGGAGTGACTTTAGCTGATGAAAAGGAAATTAGTTTACCATCAGCAAAGGCCTTCTTTTCTCTAGTTGAAGAAACTTCCTAGATGATTCTAGTGTCCTTTTGCTCTCTGTTTCAACTCAGCTTTGATTCAGTTGCCATAATTATATTTCAATACATAATCCTGATCAGGTCATTTAACTTTTGTGAAAGCCTTCCATGTACCCAGGCAACATTTTAAAGTAATCAACAGTATTCACAAGCTGGCCCCGATTTCTTTTTCTAACTTCGCCACTGTTTGTCTACAGGACCATATGCTTTCAACTCTGTTCGCTCCAATCTGCTTGTCTTACCCAAACAAGTCTTGTGTATTTATGTCTCTTGGTTTTGCAAACGTCCCTTTTCTGAATGCCTTTTATCTCATCTTCACCAAGTGATCTTTTATGAATAATTTAAGATCCAGTTCAATATATATTTTCTCTGAGTTTTCTAAGTAAAATAATTGGGTTTTCCTTTCTTTTCTGTCTTTTCCCGTGGCACTTTTCATATGACCTAATATCATAATCTAATATTCAAGAGAGTTTATTCTACTAGAGAATGTCTACAGAGCAGAGAGAGTTTTTGGGAAGACACAGCACCATGCTGGGCACACAGAAAGCCAATAACGGTGTAATGAATTAATGGAGAAAATAGTAATAATTTGCAGAATAGATAAGAAATATATGTACTGCGGTTAGGAGAATGTCTGCTCGCTGACCTTTTCTGTCTGCATTTTAAACCAATTAGACAGTAATCATAGTAGTGATATATGTATCAGAATACTACCTTTATTACTCTAAAACTGGAGAGGAGGCTACAGTGAGCCCAGGACCTAGATTCAGCTTCCCATTTTTAGCCTCTCAAGTATACCTGCTCATTCACAAAATGAACAGATGGTAAATGGAAGGGCTCTCCTTTAGGGCCAGAGCCTCCCCATGAGTTTACTCCATAGGAAAAAAAAAGACAGGAATATATAAAAAGTTTTCAGACAAATAGCTTAAGGGGGCAATAGACAAAAGAGGCTATTCTGCAGGTCAGCAGTGAGACAAGTCTCCCGTGGAGTGAGAAAGTGACATTTTTCTGCAGACCTTAGAAGAGGATGGTATTTCCTGATAAATGGACTGAAAGGCTTTGGAAGACAAGTTTTCTCATTGTATAAGTTGTCTTCAAATATTTGTATAGGAGGGATATATAACTGTTCCTTTGAATGGAAGTGAAGGAAAGTAGGCTAATTTTTTTTAAGTTATGATGGATATGGAGTTATTCAAAATACACTTACTGTTATGTAAAAAAAGCGATATTAATTTTTAAACATTTAATCACATTTAGTTCTAGGCCCCTTCTGAATGTGATAGTAGGAGATGAAGTCTGTTATGCATTGTTGAGTCCCGGGACCCCTCTTCTGTTTACCCAGAAGGAGTCCTTAAATGATCTCCCTGCAAATTTAGGGTTGTTAAATTTAGCAAATAAAAATACGGGACACCTATGTAATACTTAAGATATATAAGACATGCTTATATTAAGTGATTACTCATTCATTGTCTGAAATTAAAATTTAAATACACTTTCTCTAATTTATCTGGCAATCCTATTAAAAAAAGAAATGCACAAGCTTATTTCTCTCTGGCCCACAAATTCCATTAGAGGCTTAGTCCCAAAACTCTCTTCTTGACTTCTAAGACCAAATGTTTTGAGTAAAGCTCTCTCAATATTCTGTGTTTAAATACCATTTCTATAAAATATAAAAGTTGTCAACAAGCACCTTAAGTGTGAAAAACACAAGTATATTAAGGATTCTTGGAATGGGGAATGGGTAGTAATATGGAGAACTGGCAGTGTCATGGGAAATTATTTTCAGTCAGTACTAAGTGTTTCTTAATAAGAAATAAAGCAGTAAAACAATATATCAATAACTTGCTCTTACAGTGATAATATATAAGATGATATTAAGAAAATGATGAATGCCCTAATCTCTTGATGTCAGTGAAGTAGAAGCACAATGACCTGAAATTAAGTGGAGGGGACTAAAGCAGAGAGAGAGCAGGGGCAACTGAAGATGGAGGAAAATTTCTATAGCCTACACTTAAAATTTAAAAACACTTATCTTATAGTAAGTGCAAGTCTTCACTTGGACAAATAACGTTAAATCTTCCTGGTGGCAAGCTATGTGAAATCCATAGGAAGGGTCAAGTAGCAGAAAGCCTTTGACATTCAATAGCATCAACGTTAACTAGCATATTTTATTACTATTATTTTATTTTAATAGATTTTGTTTTTAGAGCTTTAGGTTCACAGCAAAAGTTGACCAGAATATGCAGTTTCCCTAAACCCCTTGACTCTATATACTCATAGCTCCCCCTATTTTTAAATCAACAGTGTATATTATTATGCATCTTAGATGTATGCCTTTAACATTTATACACACACACACGCACGCACGCACACACTCACACACTAGAGGTCCGGCGCATGAAAATTCTGCACTCATGGGGTGTGGGGGAGGGTCCCTTAGCCCGGCCTGCACCCTCTCGCTGTCCAGGACCCCTCAGGGGATGTCCACTTGCCAGCTTAGGCCTGCTCCCTGGGGGACTGGGTCTAAGCTGGCCGTCAGCCATCCCTGTGGCAGCCCGGGAGCCCTTGGGGGATGTCCTACTGATGGCTTAGGCCCGCTCCCCAGATGCAGTCGGACATCCTTAGCACTTCCGAGGAGGCGGGAGAGGCTCCTGCTATTGCCCCTGCGCTCACAGCCGTCAGCCCAGCTTGTATCTGAGTGGAGCTCCCCCTGTGGGAGTGCACTGACTACCAGGGGGCAGCTCCTGTGTTGAATGTCTGCCCCACGATGGTCAGTGTGTGTCATAGCGGCCGGTCTTTCCTGGTCATTTGGCCGTTAGGGTCAATTTGCATATTACCCTTTTATTATATAGGATATATATATATGTAGAAGTGGTGCTCAGGCATATAAATTAGGAGGAATCTGAGCAAGTTTTTTCCTAGCATATAATGAACATTGTAAACTATGATAGTAAAATATTTCCTTCTGAGATAGGTGCTTTTTGATTACGTTTTATTACAGTACACAGCTTAGTAGGTTTAAGATTGCTAATTAGAAAAATGAGGCTTAAAATGTTTATAATCTGTATTTTCTTGAAGTCTTTAATATAAAAATGATTACTTTTCTCATAGCTCTAAGATCATCTAATGAAAATATTGTCTATAAACTATCGGGGGCAGTGGTCGGCAAACTGCGGCTCGCGAGCCACGGTTTGCCGCTCTGTTGACTAATGAGTTTGCCGATCACTGACCTAGAGTCTCAATTTCAATAATTACAGGCTGTTGTTGTTCCTTGTGATTAAGCCCCTATCCCAGTGGTTGGCAAACTCATTAGTCAACAGAGCCACAGTTTGCCGACCACTGATCTGGGGCATCTGCCTAAGAACCACTGCACCGGAATGGAACATCTGTTACAATCCAAGAACCTACATTGACACATCATTACCGCCCCAGACCCATAGTTTACATTGCAGTTAACTCCTCTGGCACATTCTAGGGGTGTGGACACATGTATAATGGCACGTACCCATCATTACAATGTCACACAGACTGTTGTGCTGCACTGAAAAGCCTTTGGCCCTTGCCTAGTCATCACTCCCCTCCTCCAGTGTTTTCCTCTATTCACTCACATATCTTTGAATGCGTACTTTATAGAAAGCAGTGTGCTGTACAAACAATAGGAACAAAGATAATCAATCTTGCAGTTTCAGAAACATATGGCATTATTCTAAAGTACATTTAGTTAAATATTACAGTAAGAATTAACTATTTTAACATGCAGCTTTATGCATAATTATCATGTGATTGTCCTTTTAAAACGATGATTCAAGGGCAGTATGGCAGTGTTCTTTGTTGTTTCATCATGTTAAACAATCTGTCCCGTACAGGTACAAGTTTAAAATGTACCAGTGTATAGCTTTTTTTCAAAGGCAGTTGGTTCTTGATGCAATGAACTTTCAGATTTGTTCAACTTATGGAAATCAATAGGCATTCTGTTTTACAGTTTTAATGTTACTTTATGTTGTTTCTCCAGACTCAGAAGGTGAAACAGTGTGCACATTTAATTTTAATTTTAATTTTTATTAAAATGACTTATATGCAGGTAGATCCAACATATGTGCTAATTTGATGACTCCAGATCCTTTAAAACAGTGCATATTCATAGTAAATATGTTTTAATTCAGAATTATATTGCATACTAAAAATATCTCACTAGAAAGAGATCATTTGGGTTTAGGATTTTACAGAGCTTTATACACCTGTAACCAAATGTACCATATGCTTACTAAGTGATACTCACTTTATAGTTCATTGATCACTTTCTGATTGATGTCTGAGCACTGGGTATGCAGTTTTGTGTGAAGTTGAAAAAGTAAACACATTGACTGTTATTCTCTCCTGAAACATAAAAGGATTTTTAAATGGCAAAAACTCACAGGAATATAGATAGATAATGGGAGAGGATAAAACCAAACAGACAAAATTTGGGAGCTAGTAATTGGATGAATCCGTAGTTATGAGACTAAGAATTCACCAGAAAGTTGGATCTTAAGTCACAGGTTGGGAAAGCCAAGAAGTAATTGGATTTGCCTCTCTGAATGTCATGAAAGTCTTATAAATTGGTGGCAACAGGAACCTCTACAAGAGGCAGTGAAGGTCACGCTTAAAACAGGAAGATTAGTTGAAAATCCAACTAAGAAGCAGTGAGAGAAACAAAAACAAGCAACTATGTAACTTTCATTGAGTTTAAGTTGAGTGCTTGGGAAGATATTCAGACAAATGGCGAAGAGTTTGAGGTTGAGTTTATACTGAATGTGGAATTTTAAAAAATGAAATTATTAATACTGTAGGAAACAGAAACTTACGCAGGAAACAAAAGTAACCAATATTTAATGCATATTTATTCTAAGAATGCTAAAAATAGCACTTAATTAAAATGTTAACATAAATATTTCAACTAAATTTTTATGGGAAAATGTGTTAGGAGGGGGATAATTTGGGGTGACGAAAGAGAGTAATTCTTTTTCTCCATTGTGAGGAAATAGTTTTTATGCCTTAAAAAACAAATCATGAGCCCTAACCAGTTTGGCTCAGTGGATAGAGCGTTGGCCTGTGGACTGAAGGGTCCCAGGTTCGATTCCAGTCAAGGGCATGTACCTTAGTTGCGGGCACATCCCCATTGAGGGGTGTGCAGGAGGCAGCTGACCGATGTTTCTCTCTCATCGATGTTTCTGACTATCCCTCTCCCTTCCTCTCTGTAAAACATCAATAAAATATATTAAAAAAAATAATGAAATAGCTATATAGACATTTTTTTCCAGAGACAGAGGTAGATATCAACACCCCCTTCAACCCCCCTCCCCTCCCACTACATACACACACTCCCAGTAATGCACCTCAACTACAACAGATTCTACTATTCCATGAACTCGCAAGGCATTCTATGCCACAAGGTCTTTGCGCTTACAGCTCTCTTTCCTGGAATGTTTTTCCTGGAATATCCTGTGGTTAGCTCCTATACCTCCTTTAGTGAGATCCGCACTCTGGTGTCACCGTCTCAGTTTTGTCTTCCCTAGCTAACCTATATAAAACCTCTACCTCCCCCATCGACCTTTTTGTTCCTTTTTCTTTGCTTTATATTTCTCTTTGACCCTTACTATCGAACAATACCCTAAATATTTTCTGTGTCACCTTTCCACCACCATCTCACAAGTTTAGCTCAACAAGCTCCATGAGAGAAGGAGCATACATTGCTCACTGTGGTATCCCCAGTGACTAGAGCAGTGTGTGGCATGCAGTAGGTGTTTAATAAACAAGGAACCATTAGATAATATAAGTGAATAAATAAATGAAAATAGAACATTAGCTTATAATGGAAGTAATTTCTAATTGTATATAGTGGCTGAATAAAATAAAAAAAAAACATTTTGAAAACTAAAATAAAGGTTATGCTTTTAGTGCACATGAATTATTCATATTTTAATGAAATATTCCCAAAACATATATTATCCCAGAAAATAAAACATGATTGATAAAATGCAGCAGAATATAATTATTAATGTTTTCTTATCTGAATTCATGTGGCTTGCTCTAATTTTTCAAAAGGAAAAGTTAGAGAAAAAGAATTCTGAGATCAGAGCTATTTTATTGTCTGATAGTTCTTACAAGACTCCATTTCATTAACAGTTTCATTATGCAGAGCTCAGTTATTGTCATTCAGAAACAGTTGAGATATATGCCATTATAGTTTGCATGCATAAATAAGCATATTATTAATAATCAATGGCAATTAGCACACAATGTACTTCCGCTTAAATTTAATTATATGCTGATTAAGAATGTTTGGATACGTAATTAAAATAAGAAGTTCCAATGATACTTAATTTTTGCTTATACTCATATTACAATCCTAATAACTCCAGTCCTCACTCAATCCATGCATAGCTCTTATTACTTTTAATCAGAAGTATGCTTGTTCACTGAATAAAGCCTGAAATGCAATTGGTTAGGTTGCATGGGGGAAAATTGTCTGCACTCTGTCAGTATGGAATGAGGAGTCTAGTGCAAGCAAATGAACAGAGAGATAATTGTCATAATTGTTTTCAATTAGTTTTTCATAGCTTTGGTGAAGCAATTTCTATTGTACTATATCATGAGTTATAACAAGTACCAAAACTAGTTGTCCTGATTACTGTGTGTCAGTGCTAAAAATGGTAAAGTATATTCTTGTCCTGGCTGGGTTGCTCAGTTGGTTGGAGTGTCATCCTGTACACCAAAAGTTTATGTGCTTGATTTCCGGTAAGGTTGTGGGTTTGATTCTGGGTCAGGGCATATACCGAGGTTTTAAGTTTGATCCCTGGTTGAATGCATGTGGGAGGCAACCAATTGATGTTTCTCTCTCACCTCTCTTTCTCTTTCTCTCCCCCCTTCCCCTCTCTCTAAAATTCAATAAAAACATATCTTTGAGTGAGGACTGAAAAAAAAAAAGTAAAATATATTCTAAATGTTAAGATCTCAGTGAAGATAAATGAATGGAATAATAATGTAAATGCATTGCTAGGAAATCTTTGTCATTGTGAAATGTGATGTGGTTTCTTAATGCAATAAAATTAGACATATTCAATGCGGTCAAGCCTCATAAATGCATATTTTCTGAGGAAAATGAGTACATGTGCAAACAGCTATCTTTTAGTATGAAACAAGTGACCATTATGCACTACTATGTTCATTGCAGTCCAAGGGCCCATCAGTAGATGAGTGGGTATAAAAGCTGTGGTACATTTATACAATGGAATACTATTCAATCATAAAAAAGAAGGGAATCTTACTTTTTCCAATAGCATGGATAGACCTGGAGAGTATTATGTTGAGTGAAATAAGCCAGCCAAAGAAAGACAAGTAACATATAATTTCACTCATTTGTGGAATTTAATGAACAAAATAAACAAGGAAAATAAAAACAGACTCACAGATACAGAGAACAGACTGACAGCTGTCAGAGGGAAGGGGCTTTGGAGAGGTTGGTAATTAGAAAGGGGAGGGGGAGGGGGTAGAATAGGGTAAATGGGGATAAGTGGTTATGGAAGGAGACTTGACTTGAGGTGGGAATACACAATACAATATACAGATGACATATTATCGAATTTTACACCTGAAACCTATATAATTTTATTAACCAGCCATCCCAATAAATTTCATTAAAAATGAGCTTCAGAATATAGAGATATCAAAAACACACATGGTTAAAATCATAGTGAGTTACTGTTAATTGGCTTAAGTAGCCCATACTAATTTTAGTAATGCCTGTGATACCAAAGAAGAAGCTGCAGTATTGAAATCCACATTGACCACAAACTAATAAACATCAGAGATAAGATTCAAAGCCAGATTTCTTTGATTTCAGTACATTTCCATTTTCTAATGATAAGGTCAACTGCATGAATGCAGATCAGCTAGATCAAGACCTTCTTTGATCTTTTAGTTTTTAGTTCTCTTACAGATTCTCAGAGCTAGCTCTATAGGGAGGAAAGGTTGAGTCTCATTTTGGAAGAGTGAAATAGTGTGGGTTCATTATATCCTTGTCATCCAGGAAACTCCAGGCCCCGGTTTCCACTTCCCTACCGTTCATGTCCCCATCAAGTTTATTGTATCATCCTTTGCTTCAACTGGGATTTGGCCCTTTTCCCCCTAAGGGAATTGAATTCTCAGGTAGATCTGAAATAACTTGGACTTCTTAGATATTTCTAACTTTCTAATTATCCTTTGAATTAAGCTAATTCTGTAACTAAATAAATATTAAGAGCCCAAGTATATCTGAATGAAAGAGTTTAAAGATGCATGTGAAAAACACAGTATCTGCCTTGATTATGGCCACAAGGCAATTGAGTAGATAGGGTTTACACATTAAAAGATAGAGAACAATGCAGAATTAAAAAAAGGTGGCAAAATGAAATGTCGTAAGATATTTGAATAAGTGATCAATGAATGTAATAGAAAATAGAAACTTTTAGTTCTAGAGCAAAGGTGGTACTATGGACTGAAGTGTTTGGGAAAACCTTATGCAAAGGGATTGGTTTAAATCTTCAAGTGCACAAACATTTAGATAGAAATAGGAGACATTTCAAAATGCTGTAAACCTATGAAGCAGGATCACATGTGACATTTTGGGGGGAAGTGACTATTTGATGAAATAGAGCATGTGAGTAGGCATGCAGAGGGAGATATAGGCAATGCATAAAGGAGTATGGTTGTGGAGGATCTTGACAATCAGGTGAGATAATTGGATTTTCTTCTGTAGGCAGAGTTGGAAGGATTGTCTAGGGGTATTTTGAAAGAATTAATTTATCTCCTCTGAACAAGGGTGAAAGGGGAATACCTGCATATTAGGCAGTTTAATCAGACACATTTTCTTGTTCTCCATTACACAATTTTTCCACCTGAAAAATTTTAAAAAGAAGCAAAATCACATTTCTAAGTCTCATATAGTGCATTGAGTTAAGTATTACATCTGTCTGTGCCTGCGTGAGCCTGAAACATGGAGTCTAGGCACAGGCCTAGATTGTCTTGCAAACTCAATGTTTTACTATACCCCCTTCCAGCACTTTCTAGCTTCCTGTGAGTGAAACACAGTTGTTGTATTTGTTGCCTCTTGCTATGACTCCCTTATGCTGGAAATATAATTTCAACGGACTCTTTTTCAGTCTCCTGCTGTTCAGGGGATGGTGGTGAGGTGGCAGTGATTCCAGGCAAACTGAATTTCAGAGGTGGCCTCAAGGAAGCAATCCCCTTATTGGGCTAATGCTGTATTAATCAAGAGGTCCAGCCTAGATCCTATTCCTAAAAACTATTACATCCCATTTATGCTTTGAAAATTGATTTTTATTTCTGACATTGATGAAGTATTTGTAACAGAAGTGGTGCATTGAAAGAAAAACCTAAGATATTTGTTACTGGTTTGTGGTTAGGAATAGTAGCAAGGAAACATATTATAGCAAGTGTGTTGAAGTAATTGTTTATGACAATGTGGATGGCAGACCACTGAAGCTTTAGCTCAAAAGGATGAGGTTAATAAGAATGTTGTTAAGGTGTGCGGCCTGTTCTTGGCTGCCTTTTTCAACAAAGACAAGAGCTCAGGAATATGTTGGCTTATTTCTCAAGGAGAGATTTAGGGAAATATAGTTTAAAATCCTGGTTAAATGGATTGGAAAAGTCAATTGCTACTGTACAGTAGGGGTAAGAAAGCTTGATACATTTCTTATTTTCTTATTCAGGACAGCCCTGGGGCAAAGATTAGGTAAACAATATCTCATGCCTGCACATTACTGCACATCAGCCTTGGTAGTCCCAGTTGAAAAGAGAAAGAGAAATGGTTAAAGCAGGTTTTGGGTAGGGCCTGAGTATTTACTGGTACATGAAAATAGCTGAAAGCACAGAAACCAGTTGCCAATAAGATTTTGAAGGAAATTTTAGCCAAATAAATTCTAAAACTCATTGGCCAAATCCCTTTGGTTGTTCAATCCTTCAGGCCGTTTTCATGCACTGGACCTGCAAGAATTGTGTACTTCCAAGGATAGTCTCCCTTCCCACACTCACCTCAAATTTTGCTGCAGAGAATATGGGCAAGGAAGAGCTATTCACCAGGAAACGCCAGGGGCCAGGAGAGGATACAAGACAAGGCAGCACCTTCTCAAGGACAGGACCAAGGCCTTCCAGGATAGGAGGAGCTTCATAACTTCTGACCAAAATAACCTGTTCACTTCCATGACCATTTTCTTCTCTAACGGGTCACTGATCCATGAGGAAGTACAGATGGCCTTAATGAAAACACACACACACACACACACACACACACACACGCACGCACGCACGCACGCACGCACGCGCGCTTCTGTGCTTCTCTGGCAAACCGTGGGTTTGAGAAGGATGTAATAATGGGAAGGGGTCTTGTCAGGAGTAATGGGAAGGGAGGGAAAGTTTCTTTCTCTGAACATCCTCTCATTCAACTCCCAGGAGCTTGATTTCAGACTTTTTGATAGTCCAGCTTCATCATATCAATGCACTGCCCCACAGGATGATAGAGCAATAAAATGGAAAAAATCAGGGTCTTTGGTAACCTGAGGTAATAGTCTGATCTATCTTAGCCTAGACCAGTCAGAGAATCGCACACAGAAAATCACTGCTATCTCTTTAAACCATTTCATTTTGAGGCCTTTTGGCAGAATTGGCATAGCATTACGACCCTGAGACAGCTCATTTAAAGGGTCTCCAAAGTGTGCCACTCACATTCTTTTCTGAAGTTTAATTCTGTGTTTCCTCATATGTATGGTATTCTGCTTAAGCCATTTGCTTTGCATTTTGCCCTTGAGCACATACTGTACATTCTTTTCTCTGGGCCTTTACTCATATAATTTATTTTACTCTTCTCTTGACTCCTCTCCAAATAAAATCCTACTTATCTCCTACAGTATTCTTTCTTTTGTAAAAGTATATGATATATATATATATATATATATATATATATATATATATATATATATATTTTGCTTATGGAATCCGTTTTATTATTTAAATGCGAGAAGGTCACTATGCATGCTTATGCTTCTAAATGAGTTACAATTTCAAAAAGAACAGAATTGGTGTCCTATTTTTATATCCCTTTTACATTTATACCTCAGGCTTCAGTAATTATTTGGTGATTAATTAATTGCTGAAATATAGTGGCATCTCTCACTCATTGGGTGAATATATAATTTAGTAAATTATCCACAATCAGCTTAACATTTTTTAAAGAATTAAGTTACTTCTTTCTAAATGTCTTAATACAGATACTTGTCCCAATTCTGTCATCGGGAGAGGAGAGTCTATTCATATTTTTTCTATTATTCTGAATCAAGCTATCAAATGCTACCCATGCCAGATGTAGCATTATTCCATTTTTAGAAATTGTAAAGTGAGGATGGCTGCTAATATATACTTTGAGAATATTCTGGTAGCTGCACAGGATAGAGTTAGGTTTAAATAATCATATTTTTAAATATTTTATTACATTGGTGGTTAAATAGTTTGCAAAATAATGTTTTTCATCAGTTTATTTTAGAGGGGAAAATGTGTTTTGCTAAAAAGGGGCACAAATATTTGAAATTGAAAGAACATTAATTTCCTTTTATTCACATATTCAAAATTACATATCCAGTAATTGCTAGTCCTTTGTGCAATTGAATTTTCTTCATGGTATCTGATTATTGCTTTCTAACTGACTCTCAAAAATTTATCTATATTGCCTGTGAGCTGTACCTTTAAAAACAGAATCATGCCCTAACCGGTTTTGTTCAGTGGATAGAGCATCGGCCTATGGACTGAAAGGTCCCAGGTTTGATTCTGGTCAAGGGCATGCACCTTGGTTGTGGGCACACCCCCAGTAGGAGGTGTGCAGGAGGCAGCTGATGGATGTTTCTCTCTCATCAATGTTTCTAACTCTCTATCCCTTTCCCTTCCTCTTGGTAAAAAAACAATAAAATATATTAAAAAAAATAAAAACAATAAAAACAGAATCATGTTGCCCAGACAGCATACATTTTTATGTATTTGATTTCACACTGACTCTTCCACTACTTCACACTTCCTTCACTTGGAAATATATTCAACCCCCTGAAGATTTATTTTAATTAAAAAAAAAAAGGTGTAACGATAGACTTTTATCTTTCTACTGCTTGAAATACTTGTTAATATATTTACATCCTCTCCTCCTCCCACCTAGCCAGAGTACAGGCTATCTTCCTCTTACACATACTAGCTAAGAAAATGCTAATTTGTTCTCATTTCTCCTCCAGCAACCAGTAGTTTGTTAGAATTCCCTTTCATTAAGTGAAAAGAATAAAAGTGGTAACGGACATTCGTCCTTTTGATTGCCAAATCTGAAAATAAGCTTTCAAAGTTTCAGTATGGCTTTCAAAATGCAAATGTGGCCTAATGTTTGCTCCATCTCTAGTATTTCAGTGAGTACAGGGTGTAACCAGTAGTTTACAAATTGTGCACATATTTAGGAACTGTCTTATAGAAGTGAATGTACTTTCATAAAACAACAACAAAAACATACACATACTAGTATTTGTTTCTTTTTTCAATCTTTAATTTCTTTATTGATTAAGGTATTACATGTGTGTCCTCATCCCCCCATTAACCACCCCCCACTCATGCCCCCACCTCCCTGGTGTCTGTGTCCATTGGTTATGCTTACATACATGCATGCATACAAGTCCTTTGGTTGATCTCTCCCCCTTACCCCCACCCTCCCCTACCTTCCCTCTGAGGTTTGACAGTCTGATCGATCGCTGCTTCTCTGTCTCTGGATCTGTTTTTGTTCATCAGTTTATGTTGTTCATTATATTCCATAAATGAGTGAGATGATGTGGTATTTATCTTTCTCTGACTGGCTTATTTCTCTTAGCATAATGCCCTCCAGTTCCATCCATGCTGTTGCAAATGCTAAGAACTCCTTTTTTTTACCACAGCATAGTATTCCATTGTGTAGATGTACCACAGGTTTTTAATCCACTCATCTGCTGATGGGCACTTAGGTTGTTTCCAAATCTTAGCTATGGTGAACTGTGCTGCTGTGAACATAGGGGTGCATATATCCTTTCTGATTGGTGTTTCTGGTTTCTTGGGATATGTTCCTAGAAGTGGGATCACTGGGTCAAATGGGAGTTCCATTTTTAGTTTTTCGAGGAAACTCCATAATGTTCTCCACAGTGGCTGCACCAGTCTGCATTCCCACCAGCAGTGCATGAGGGTTCCTTTTTCTCCACGTCCTCACCAGCACTTGTCATTTGTTGATTTGTTGATGATAGCCATTCTGACAGGTGTGAGATGGTACCGCGTTGTCATTTTGATTTGCAGCTCTCTGATAATTAGTGACTTTGAGCAGGTTTTCATGTGTCTCTTGGCCTTCCTTCTGTCTTCTTTCGAAAAGTTTCTATTTAGGTCCATTGCCCATTTTTTGATTGAATTGTTTATCTTCCTTTTGTTAAGTTGTATGAGTTCTCTGTAAATGTTGGAGATTAAACCCTTATCGGTGATAACATTGGCAAATATGTTCTCCCATGTAGTGGGCATACTAGTATTTGAATGGCACAGTATGTAATTTCAGCCATACAAGCATGTCAAACTCGTAGCTCGTGGGCCGCATGCCTCGTTATTTTGGCCCATTTTATCTTTTGAGTTTGACATACTTGGGTCCATACAAGATCACATGTTGCAAATGTGGTCCAGTGCTTATCATGACATTAGTTTAATTCATGGTATGCCTACAGCTCTCTGCTATTCTACCATTCCACTCTGTTTTGTGTGTAAACATCTACTCCTACACACTCTGTGTGATAATCATCTTCTATGTTTTTCCATTAAAGGAAATAAATCAATTCTTTCTTTTGCTTGTTAACAATATATCATGCAATATGCTAAATTCTTGAAACACAAAGATGAATTAGAAACCCTGTTCTCAATATGGTTATTGTCTAGCAAAAAAGAAAATGTATAAAGATACAAATTTTGCCTGGCCAGGATGGCTCAGTGGTTGAGCATCGATCTATGAACCAGGAGGTCACAGTTGGATTCCCAGACATGGCGCATGCCCAGGTTGCAGGCTCGATCCCCACAGGGGGCGTACAGGAGGCAGTCAATCAATGCTTTTTATCGCATCATTGATGTTTCTATCTCTCCCTTTCCTTTCCTCTCTGATATCAATAAAAAAAATTAAGAAATAAATTTCACTGTTATATATATAAATTAAAGTCCATGGGAGCATGATAGATGAAATAACTGATTCAAAATGATCTCAGAATATTTGCTAAACAAAGTCTCCAAGAGAATTAATTCTTAAGCAACATCATTTATATCCTATATAAATGGAATGACGCAATGACTCAGTATCTGTAATAAAATAACATTTTGTACCACTAAAAAATATGGAAAAATGTATTACTTTGTTAAATGCTTTGAAGTCTCAGGATGAGAGGTACTAGGTGGTTTAACTTAATGTTAGGCTCTTCTAAATTATTTTAATCATCTGGGAAATAAAGCCCTGAAATTAATTTTCTGTAAGAAGTACAAACAACTTGATTTTCCTTCCCTTAGTAGATATAATTTTACAATGTTTTAAAGCATTGTTAATTGGTCTTAGCAGGGTTATACTTCATCTATTTGACTGGATAATTATTGAATTCTAGAGTCATGGTATCCCTTATCCTTTCATTCAGTTTTCTAGATCAGGTTTTCTTCTTGATGTTTTGCTAAATATCTTGCCTTTCATAATTATCCATGAGCTCCTAATGAATTTGGTTTTTTTTTGGAGCCAAGTTTGTTTTAATGTGTTTACTAGTAAGTCACTCTTTCTAAATTGCTTGGTAGAGTTTTATTGAATTTCTCCAAGGAACACATAATGAAAACACTGTTCTATATTCTTTTTATTTGACCTCTTTCAGGATTTACATTTTATTTTAAACATTTTTTTTCTTTACAAAAACAAAACAAAACAAAACAGAAAAACTACTCTGGACTTCTTAGGCTGTGGTACATCAAATATATCATTTTATAATCATAGTGCCTGGCATAGTGCTTGATAAATGGTATCAACTAATAGAGGAAGGAATGCATGAATTAATGACACCTATAGAAAAGCTTTGTGAATTTGGTTATACAAATCTTCTACCAGGAGTTGAGATTATCCCTTGAATTTTATATATGACTTAGATAATTAACTCAGTCTTACCTTTGATTAAATTGCTATTTTTTGAATAATTTTTAAGACAACCGAATGACATAACATAGTATATTAGCATTTAATAAAGACATGACTCTACATCTAGTAGATTATAACTTAATCACACCTAATCTAGATGTCTCAAATAAAAAGTTGAGAAAGTTACCTAATAATAATAAAGTTGCAATTTGATGAGCTAGTAATATCTTCCATGTATTGAGTGCTTGCTCAGTATATAAATGAATACTATGTATTACTTCATGTAATCATATCAACAGCTCTATTTGATATTATCATATCTGAGTAGTATGCATATATTACTTTGGCTGCTGTTTGTTTTAAAATTAATTTTGATCTATGAAAAATGATTCATATTCAATATTATTCTAGTATTAAGCTTGTAAACTCACACAGTATATATCATACATAGGAAAATCTCTGCTCATGTATATTTTGGATGGATTTCAGTAATTTATTCTCTATTTTCTTCTGAAGAGCTTACAGTATCTTCCCCAAGAGAAAAAAATGACATAAATAGTTCCTCTTTCTATTCATAAGCCTATGTATTGTACATGCATTCATTGCATGAACTTGTTTTTGGTCATTCCCGTGCCCCTCCACCCCCCAAATTCAGTTTCTACCCTATCATATTCATAGAACCTGTACTACCTATATTGCTAAATCTAATAACTATTATAGTAGCTTGATTCTTATATTTAAAAATTTTTAATATACTTGTTAACTTTTTTCTTATCCAGTTAACCCTTATCCTATTTCTGATCTCAATTTAAACCTTATTTCATCATGAAATTCTTTTCAGACCTCCTATTAATCAAGACTAAATGTTTTCTCAATCATATACTTCATTATAGACTATACATTTGTTTATCTCACTTGTCACCTTATAATTACTGTTCTGTAATCAATTTTTTATTGCCTTTGTCAACACCAGGTTATAAACTCCATGAGGGCAGGACCATGTGTGTCATTTGCAAATCTATATTCCCATGAGTATTGCCCATGATAGCTGCTAAATAATCATTTGTAAAAAGAACATCTGCTTTTCATGGGTAAAACATGCAATTGTAAAATGATCTGAGACTTTAAACTTGGAAACATCTAAGCTTTCAAGTCTACCATTTATTAGTTGGGTGGCCTTGAGAAAGTTACTTAGTCTACCTGAGCCTCAAGATTTCTTTTCTCTACAGTGGAGGCGTCATATATGTTGCTGTATATTTTATGAGATGTAATTGGGAAAATGAATGTCTTTGTGCCAAAACAGTATAGCTCAGAGCTGACCTCAACAGTTAAATTAAGATGATTAATTTTCTTAAATTGTAAACTCTTAGAAAGCAGAGAAGATGGCGTTGCTTTAACTCATGCACATTACAGAGCAATGTTAATAGTAACCTTCAAGAGCTTCTCATGAATAAATGAGTTGCATCACTTACAAAGTACAGTAATTATGTTTCTGTTTCACTAATATTGACAAGTGTCACTCAGCTATAACCTCTGTATAACACAATTGGATTTTTTGTTTTTCTTAAATCTTTTCCAAGTAAGTTTTTGATGCATCAACAATACTTTACACTTTAGAATAGTTTATGCTGCCAGAATGCCTTCATATTATTTGCTGATAATTGCAAATTATCTGAGGAGACAGAATATATAAAATATACATCTTTTCATAAAAAAACACGTGAGTTTTAATTACTCAATCATTTGCTATGGATAGAGAAGTAAACTTACATAGAAGGTCTCTGACATTTTCAGAGAACTGTTTTGAAGGCAAAAACTTTAGATATGTTTTCCAGTAATCTTCTCAATTCACTAAACTGTCCACTCTAAGTATTTCTCTTTTATCTACAAACTTTATCTCATGAGATATATTCCAAGAATTAATTCAAATTAGATTGCAGTACATGGGAAGATTCTTGTATATATTTACTAGAGGCCCAGTGCTTGAAATTCGTGCATGGTCGGGGGGTGTCCCTCAGCCTGACCTGCACCCTTTCCAATTCGGGAGCCCTCAGGGGATGTCCTGATGGCTTAGGACAGCTCCCTCCATGGAGTGGGCCTAAGCTGCAGTCTGGCCTTCCTCTGCAGGAGGCGACCGGGCTGATCAGGGGAAGGTGCCACCCCCCTCACCCCGCTGCTGCTGCCACTGCCGGCTGCTGCAGCCGCCAAGGTGTTTTCATCAACATGGACTCTAGTCCCTTCAGCACAAATAAATATCTGTTCTGCTCTGTAAAAGTACGTGCTTTTCTAACCACTCTGCTATACATCTGCAACTAATGCAGAATAATAATGAATGTAAACTAATTGAAAAATTAAATAAGAGTTTGGATTTCAGGAGAAAAGGAAGACATACTCTACCATACGCAGTAAAGCAGATTATAAACCAATTATTAATATGCATGTTCTTGCCCTGCTCAGTTGCTCAATGGTTAGAGCATTGGTCCATCGACTGAAGGGTGGAGGGCTATATTCCCGTCAAGGGCACATACTTTGCTTGTGGGCTCAATCCCTGGCTCCCGTTGGGGTGCGTGCAGGAGGCAACCAATCAATGTGTCTCTCTCATCTTTCTCTCCCTTCCTTCTATTCTCTCTAAAAGTCAATGGAGAAAATATCCTCAAGTGAGAATTAACAAAAAAACAACAAAAAAGCATCTTATTTATAATAATTAGTGATTTTAACTGTTATAAAATCATTATTAAGGGAAATAGAAATTTAAGATTTCTCATAGAATCCATCAACTGTACATGCAAGATAAGCACATTGTGCTTGTCATATCAATTCATTTCTGAAGCAAATAATTACATCTAAAAGCAGAATTGTCAAATAGACTTTTTTCTTTCATCAAAGATATCACTAATATATTGATCAAAGGTTTAGATATAATCATAGAATCTGACAAATTATATCTGATAGTCATTCCTTAAGCAAGGATTAAAGTGGGGTTGAATGTGATTGAGGGGAGTACCTAAAGCTACTTTCACCATACTGTTGCTGAGCATTGGGCCTATTTTTTAATGCAATAATCTATCTATATATAAAGAGGTAATATGCAAATTGTCCAGGATGCTGTAACATCATGACCACTCAGGAGGAGGCTGTGTGCGCAGGTGGTGGGAGGGGACTGCGTGTGCGGTGAGGCAAGCCATTGATGGCGCAAGCCCGCAGAGAACAGGGCCTGCCAGCCTCGGTGTGCTGCAGAGGAAACACCTTTTCTGACCACTCATTGGCCAAGCTCCCGGTATGCCACTCATAATGTTCTTGATAACTTGGGTAATAAGAATCCAAGAAGGTGATCTGGGGTTTTTCCACCTCATTCCTGGAGGAAAAAACCAAGGTCCAATGCTGGAGGGGCTAAGAAATGTCATATCCTGCCCTAGCCGGTTTGCCTCAGTGGATAGAGCCTCGGCCTGCTGACTGCAGGGTCTGGGTTCGATTCTCGTCAAGGGCATGTACCTAGGTCGCAGGCTCCTCCCTGGCCAGGGTGATCAGGTCAGGGCTCATGCAGGAGCCAACCAATCGAAGTGTCCCTCTCACATTGATGTTTCTCTCTGTCTTTCCCTCTCTCTTCTACACTCTCTAAAAAATCAATGGAAAAATATCCTCAGGTGAGGATAAAAAAGAAAAAGAAAGAAAGAAATGTCATATCCTATGAAAGAGACATCTTGAAAATGCCTAAAGAAAGTTTATAGCACATCCTTCCTGGCACTGCATGTTAAAATGGACGTAGAGAGCTTAGAGAGGTATCCCAAATTAAAGGATTGGAAGAATACTAAAAATAGAATCCATGAACAATAGATATGTAATTGGAATATTTTAATCTTGAGTGTGGAGCATCTTAACTGTCTTCATGGGTTACTCAGGTTACAGAGGATGATGGCAGTTGTTCTTACTTATGAAGGTCAAAAACAAGGGCAATCAAAAGGAGTAATTACCTCAAGGTGAGAACCAGAGATTTTTTTTGAGTAATTTATTTTAGTTTCTTTTGAAACAGCCTAAATATTCTTATCTGTCTGTTGGTTTAGAAATAATTCAGCCACAGGCAGATTAGGGCAATTCATTAAGATTTTAACCAGTGTTATGATTCATTCACTGACTCAATTCATTTGTGTCCCATTTTTGCTTTAGGTACTTGGTTGTGGGTAATGTTTATTTGTTCATTTAAGTCAAAGTTAAATATGAGTATAACAACTATTTAGAGCTTTCCTCTCTCTCTTTCCTTTTATTCCTCTACTTAACTGCTTCTTCTGAAATAATTTGGAATCTGATTTTCCTTCTAAATATATAACTTTTGGATAATTGAAGTACTGACTTTAATTACTCTTTAGGGGGTGAGAAGGAAAAACTTTATGGATTCCAAGGCCACAAATGGTATTTTCATTAAAAGTATTTCCTTTGTTAATACTATATTCAAGGGATTGAATTGTTACTCAGTTTGTCAAAACTGATTATAACTTCACCATTTCCTGCAGCAAATATTTATTAATCAAATGAATTTTCCAAAATAATAACTCAAAATTAACTATTCATTTCAAATTTATTTTGTAAAGAATTGCTAAAAATTCACAGAAAAGAAATATGTTTTAAATTTCACTGAAAATTAACTTATAGCATATGCCTGGGAAAAATAGTAAGGTGGGATATTAAAGATGATTAAACTTGGTTACCAGTATTTAAAATATTAATTTATAATGTATCATTACATGCTAAGGAAGCTTAAGTTAATTGCCTATTATTTATAAAAACATTGATTTAATTTTATTAGTTATATTCTTTTTTAGGTTTGAATCTAAAAAATAAACATTCCTAAAAGAACTAAAAGCCTATTGTGGGTAAAAATTCAAAGTTTCAGTTCTGTATGCATTTCTTTCTTTTTTAAAATTTTCTTTATTGATTAAGGTATTACATATGTGTCCTTATTCCCTCATTACCCCCACCTCCCATTCATGACCCCACCCTCTTTTTTTTCTTAAATGTATTTATTGCTTTTTTACAGAGAGGAAGGGAGAGGGATAGAAAGTTAGAAACATCGATGAGAGAGAAACATCGATCAGCTGCCTCCTGCACACCTCCTACTGGGGATGTGCCTGCATCCAAGGTACATGCCCTTGACTGGAATCGAACCTGGGACCTTTCAGTCCACAGGCTGACGCTCTATCCACTGAGCCAAACCAGTTAGGGGTGTATGCATTTCTTATCCATAAATGACCATTGCTTTTGTAAAGTTGCAACTTCACAAAAGTTTATGAAATTTATGAAAATTTCTTAATTTTGATGTTTATTTAATATTGTTATTGATATTTTCAATATTACAGTGGCTTATAATTATTTTATTTAAAATAAAATGATATGCCCTGGCTGGTTTGGCTCAGTGGATAGAGTGTCAGCCTGAGAACTGAAGGGTCCGAGGTTCGATTCCAGTCAAGGGCATGTACCTTGGTTGCGGGCACATCCCCAGTAGGAGGTGTGCAGGAGGCAGCTGATCGATGTTTCTCTCTCATCGATGTTTCTAGCTCTCCCTCTCTGTAAAAAATCAATAAAATATATACAAAAAAATAAAATGATAGCCCTTGCTGGTTTGGCTCAGTGGACAGAGTGTCGGCCTATGGACTAAAGGGTCCCAGGTTCAATTCTAGCCAAGGGCACATGCTGGAGTTGTGGGCTCGATCCCCCCTTTAGGGGACGTGCAGGAGGCAGCCAATCAATGTTCTCTCTCATCATTGATGTTTCTATCTCTCTATCCCTGTTCCTTCCTCTCTGAAATTAATAAAAATATATTAAAAATACAAGTATCTTAAAATAAAATGATATTGCATGGAATTTACTAACTGCACAAATGGGATGAATATAAAAGAATGTAAAGATACTTCATTTTTGCCTTGCAATGTCCTTTTTAGCTTTTTATTTTGCAGTAATTACATATTTTCAGGTAATTTATGAAAACAGTATGATTTTCATATATTTTTTATCCAGCTTCCCTTAATATTAATTACATACCTAATCATAACCTGATTGTCCAAACTAAGTTTCTGGTAGTAACTTAACATTTGAATAAAACTATTAGCTAGGCTTTAGGCTTTACTCAACGTGGAATACGTTTTAGTATTCCTATTGATTATTACTTATAGAATAAAAGTAATGTAATTTTATAAGTTAGAAAATTTAGAAAATAATATAAGGAAATAAATTTTCCTCTAACTTAATTAAATTCTATAAATTCTAATTATACAAATTTCTCTCCATTACTTTATTTTAAAAGTGAAATTGTATTTTTGTCTGAAGTGACTATTACTTTAAATATTTCATATTTGTATGCTCATATATTTAATCACCAACTAATAAGATATGACAATAGGAAAAGTATTCTGATATATTGGGCATTTTCCAGACATTTTGCATATTGATCTAATTAAAACTTCACAATTTTATATACTTATTACAATTCTTATTATATTTCCAGGTTAAACAAATAACAGAGCTGGAATTCTAGCCCAATCTCTAACTTCAAAGATGTGTTCATTTTCACTGCACTATATTTTCAAGTGAAAAAAATTTCCATCCATATGTGTATTTTTTTTTTTCCAGATGAATGCTCATGGTTTAGGCTTAAGTACAAGTATCAGAGTAAGGAGAGATATGAATGTTACTTGATTTGTTTATTACTATGTTAGTAAAATGTAACTTTAAAGAAGTGAAGTAAATAGTATTAATTTGTTTTAATTATATGTACAATATGAGTAATACTGATTTTAGCATTAATACAAAGATTAAGCAATATAAAATATCTAAATTTTTTCAGCACAAAAAATGACATTTGTTCAATAAAAATTGGTTCCCTTCCCAAATTTGTCCGTTCCCTTTACTCAAATACTTTTTGTGTGACTCCTCTTAAAAGCATAGGATACATCTTGATCTACATTCTTACAAATCTAAAACATTAAAATAGCTGTAAACTCTCCTTTCCCTGTCTTCTACAGAATTACAGAGTAGCTCCTGTGGAAACCCAGGAGTCTCACCCAAAGGAGTGTTATATGGTACAAGGTTCGACATTGGGGACAAGATCGTTAAAATATGCATTAAAATAGCTGTAAACTCTCCTTTCCCTGTCTTCTACAGAATTACAGAGTAGCTCCTGTGGAAACCCAGGAGTCCCACCCAAAGGAGTGTTATATGGTACAAGGTTCGACGTTGGGGACAAGATCCGCTACAGCTGTGTCACTGGATATATCCTGGATGGCCACCCTCAACTCACGTGTATAGCCAATACAGTTAATACAGCCTCATGGGATTTTCCTGTGCCCATCTGCAGAGGTAAGGAGAAATGGAGAAACACGGTGTTAATTTTTATGCTGATTGAATATTTGACACAATAAAATCATTTTGAAAATATGTTGCAGTCAGAGAGTATATTTGCAAAACATGATTGGCCTTTTGCAATTGTTTCTTTTGTATTTGAAGCTTAAAAATTATATATACATATCATATACTACATGACAAGTTTAGAAAAAAATGCTTGCTAAGGAAAGATTTTATTTTTTAAAGTGGGACAGTAAATACATTTATATTTATATACATATTTCTGCATACATTATGTGTGTCTTTGTATTTATATTAGAAAAGTATGGAGTTCATGATGTTTAGAAATATAATTAGACTGTCAAGTCATGTTTTTTTTTTAATTTTGAAATATTGGCTGGATTTGTGAATCTTTTAAAGATTTCTGGTAGAGAACTTAGCATAGGAAATTATGAAATTAAGAATGCTGTATAGTTTCTTATCAATACTGATGAACATTATTTGTATTATAGGGAAAACACAATAATATAATAGTACTAGAGGCCCAGTGCTCAGGTAGGGTCCCTAGCCATAGCTGGCCATCAGGGCTGATCAGGGCTTTCCTTCCACAGCTGCTGGCTGCTGGCCAGCGCCTTCTTCATTCTGTGCCGCCCCCTGGTGGTCACCACACGTCATAGCAAGCAGTCTAACTCCCGAGGGGACAGTTTGCATGTTAGCGTTTTATTATATAGTAGTGGTTCTCAACCTTTCTAATGCCGCGGCCCTTTAACACAGTTCCTCATGTTGTGGTGACCCCCAACCATAAAATTATTTTCGTTGCTACTTCATAACTGTAATTTTGCTACTGTTAATGAATCGTAATATAAATATCTGTGTTTTCCAATGGTCGTGACCCACAGGTTGAGAACCGCTGCTGTAGAGCATAAGACCACCGGAAAACACAGATATTTACATTACGACTCATTAACAGTAGCAAAATTTACAGTTATGAAGTAGCAACGAAAATAATATTATGGTTGGGGGTCACCACAACATGAGGAACTGTGTTAAAGGGCCGCGGCATTAGAAAGGTTGAGAACCACTGCTACATAGGGTGGACAAAGGTTCAAAGTACAGAGACCAGAGGCTAGAACAAGTTCAACATTAGCTGAATTCATGGAAGAATTGAACCCACAGAAATATTGGGCATGATACTGCTTTCTCTCTGGGCTTCATGTTTTCTAACAAAAGAGGATCTCATTTAGCTTTTGACAAGCTTTTGTAATTCCTCTCCAGATGGGATGTAGGAATGTCCCAACTCCTCATCTAAATTACTTTGTAGTTTACTCTTAAACATGTCACCTCAAATGCATGCAAGAGAAACCCTTGGAAATCAGACACAGCTAACTTCTTATCCCAGCTCTGGCCTTTACCATGTGAGTTATATCAGGCAAATCGTCAACTCTGTGAGCTTTATCTCAGATTTATCTCTTTTAACCAGTGAGAGAAAACAACCACCACCACCTGTTCATTCGTTGTGAGGATTAAATAAGTTACCTATACCTGCCTCTTAGTAAAATATCTGCCCTGTATGACATTCTTTCAATGTTAGCTTCCTTGAATGCTGCTGCTACTGATAGTAATGCTACCACTGCTACTGTTACACTGTTATTGCTGTTTCTGCTGCTGGTGATATTTCTATGGCTACTATTAGCTACCATTTATTTGTGCACTTATAGTGTACTAAGACATTATAAGCATAATCACTTTTCAGTTTCACAACAATAGGAAACCGAGGTTCAAGGTTGCTCAGTAAATGTCAAAAACTATGAAGAGTATGAGATTTTACTTACCTTGCAAGTTAACAAGTTTGTCTGCCACAGTTACTGGAAGGGTCATAGAAGGCACAAGGCATTTGGGTCAGAAACAAAGGAAGTTCATTATTCACAGAGGTGTTAGCACCTAATGTATCACCATTTGTGTCAGCTCTGCAAGCCAGATTCCCATAGAATGAGAGGAAGAATGTGAGATGATTCCATATGTAGTTGGTGGCATTCTCAGAGAGGAATCTTGAACTTAGGGAAATTGAATCCTTTACAATGGGCACACCTGCCCTTTGCTCTGGAGAGAGACCTTACCTCTGTCTCTCAAGCTTGTAAGCTAACTTGCTCTTCAGTCTGGTGGAAGACACTATTTTTTTTCTTTGAGTCTATTTGCTATACAAACATCTCTGAAAAGGCAGTCTGGTACCAAGATGTGCAGAACTGTTAAGAGTCCAAGGGAGAAATGCCTGCCAACGGTAAACTGGGTATGATGGCGATATCAGATTTGAACCCATTCTGTCTGGTTTCAAAGCCTTAGCTGGCTACCACATTGGCACTTCAAAATAATGAGCATTTCTCTTCAAAAGAATTTTATTATGAGAGGAAATGGTGCTGTATATATGAATCAGCCAAAAGACATATATTCAAGTTTTTAAAAGTGTAAGACTCCCTTTATCAAAAGGACTTAAGGTAGTTAAAACCAGGAAACATTTGTACTAGTAAGATGTTTCAATGGAGTAGTTTCAATACTATCTGAAAATGAAATTCTGTTGTGGGGCTTCTTCTCTATCTCAGTTTAGAGCCTGTTTAATAAGAAAGATGAGTCTAAATACTAATTCTGTCACATATTGACTAGGGCCTTTGAGCAAAAATTATTGTTATTTTGGATATTATTTCTTTAGCTGTAATAAGATGAAAAGATAGAAATACCAAAATCACACTACCGTTATAGTTTAATAGGATAGCATATGTAAACGGCCAGGTACATACTAAGTTATTATTTATACTCTATCTTTCTAATTTTCTTTAGCACTTCTGAGAGAAAGGAATTACGCCAACAAAAACTGCATGAAAATCAATTATTCTTATATCTACGTCTAAACCTAAAACAACATTTCAGTCTTAGTTATTATCGATATTTTGTTTGATTTTGCCATAATATATACTCAGCTTCCCTACTCATCACCCTCAGGTACCTTCAGAATTACTTCCTTTGACTCTTTGACTTCCCTTCTAACATCTATGGTTTTAAAAAAATCTAAAATAAATAAAATAAAGTGGCTCCTACTGTTTTTGAAAATTCTGCCACTTCAACTTCATCTGTCAAATTTGCATTTTCTTCTCCTTAGCAGTAATACTAATGAATACATTTACTCATTGAAATATATTTATTAAGGACCTACAATGTGCAAAGCATTATTTCTTATACCGAGGATCAAAACATGATTCAGAAACAAGTTTTGCCTTTAAAAACCAAATTCTAGTGTGGCTGATCATAATGTAATCATATAATTAAAACAATCCTATCTAATAAAAGAATAATATGCAGATTGACCATTACTCCAACACAATATGGCCTCCCCCATGTGGTCAAAGATGGTTGTCCCCATGTGGACACAAGATGGCCGCCACAAGATGGCCAGCAGGGGAGGGCAGTTGTGGGCAGTTAGGGGTGACCAGGCAGGCAGAGGAGTGCAGTTGGGGGCGACCAGGCCAGGAAGGGAGGGCAGTTGGGGGGGACTCAGGCCTGCAGGGGAGGGCAGTTAGGGGGACCAGGTCAGCAGTGGGGGCCAGTTGGGGGACACCAGGACTGCAGGGGAGAGCAGTTGGGCGGGGACCAGGCCTGTGGTGGAGGACAGTTGGGGGGGGACCCAGGCCTGCAGTGGAGGACAGTTGGGGGGACCCAGGCCTGCAGGGGGGGGGGCAGTTGTGGGTAATCAGGCCAGCAGGGAGGACAGTTAGGGGTGACCACACGGGCAGAGGAGGGCAGTTAGGGGTGACCAGGCCAACAGGGGAGGGCAGTTAAGGGCAATCGGGCCAGCCAGGGAGCAGTTAGGTGTCGATCAGGCGGGCAGTGGAGTGGTTAGGGAGTGATCAGGCTGGCAGGCAGAAGCGGTTAGGGGCAATAAGGCAGAAGCAGGTGAGCAATTGGGAGCCAGCAGTCCTGGATAGTGAGAGGGATATCCGACTGCCCGGTGGGATCGGGCCTAAATGGATGGTTGGACATCCCTCAAGGGGTCCCAGATTGGAGAGTGTGCAGGCTGGGCTGAGGGACAACCTCCTTCCCCCGCACGAATTTCGTGCACTGCGCCTCTAGTACAGTGGTTGGCAAACTCATTAGTCAACAGAGCCAAATATCAACAGTACAGTGATTGAAATTTCTTTTGAGAGCCAAATTTTTTAAACTTCTTCTAATGCCACTTCTTCAAAATAGACTCGCCTAGGCCATGGTATTTTGTAGAAGAGCCACACTCAAGGGGCCAAAGAGCCGCATGTGGCTCACGAGCCACAGTTTGCCGACCACTGCTCTAGTATATGATAATTGCTTTAATAGCAGAATGTGTAGTGTGTTAGCCACCTTGATAAGGAAAGTCATAGATTCTCTCAGTTGGGTGGAAGGAAATTCGGTTAGGGACAATGTTTTAAGAGAAGCTTTCAGGGAGGTCTTGCTAAAAATACAAACTATATAGAACAACATTTTCAATGAAGCCATCATTTTCCTTTTTAACCTCAAAATAGTTCTCAGTGTTACTAATATTCACTGGCTAAGGTAGGGTATATAAAGTCACACTTAATGAAGCACAGGATCTAATTTTTTAAGGAGCAATTTATCTCCCACTAACCATTTTCAAAAATGAAAACTGAAACAATAGAGGAATAGTGTATTTTGATTTTGTGTGGTTGTCATTCATTATGAAAGAAACGACGGGAGACTCTTCAGTCCACGGCTTCCCTCCTCTGTTCCTTGCCATTTGATAGTATGCAGGTGCTTTGTTTTGTAATCTCACAGGGGGCTGATAACCCTGTAATGATATCCTTATTGCTTTCCCTGGAGTTTATATAGAGTCTCTCCTTGATGAAACTCTTGTCTTTCAGGGAGTTCTTTTGATGCTTCCTAACAATGATAGTTTAATTAAGAAAAATGAATGCCGCCTCAACCTAGAGGATATGGTGCAAGGGCTTTTGTGTTCACTCATAGGCGAGATGAATTTCATCAACACCATCTGCTATTATTGGTAAAAGGCAGCTAACTGCCTGATGCTGGGCTAAAGAGTATTTGATAAAAAGTGACACTGAGTCCTGTGCTCTCAGCCTAGAGCGAAAATACCTGGCTCACGTGCCTTTTCTGTGTCCCTCCTTCAGGAGACATTCACATGACACTGACTGCCACCGAGCTTTGATGTGGCCTCAGAGTCCTCTTCATTCCTTTGCTCCCAACACTGTTGACTAAATAAGAACAGTTGGCAGACAATGTAAAATGAACATGCTCTTCCTAGGTTCAACAGTCTAAAATTCATAATGTTATTTGTATGAAGAATGGCATTTGATATACACATCTCAGAGCAAACTAATAAAGGTGCGTGTAAAAGTTACACATAAATTACAGTATTATCAATGCATCTAAATCTGGGTGTACACACACACACTATTTGATTGGAAGAATTAACATTTTAAGATTTAAGGAGTCAATCATAGATAATTTAAGGTTGTATTAGGATGATTTTAGATAAATTAGGAAAAATATTCAAAAGGTGTTATATTTCCTTGGATGATTTGATAACTTTATAGTTAAAAGTAAAGATCTTGGGCTCTATGTAATGTTTCGGGATAGCACAAATCATTGAAGTATATAATGTAAACTATTGACATTTATTTTGATCTGACAGGTGAGATGCTGATGGGGGAAGGTTTGGATGTTAGTGATGTAGATGTCATAGTCAGCTGGTGCCATCTAAGACAAATGTTTGACAGTACAGATAAGCAAAAGGGCCAATAAGTGCACTGTTGTCTCTGACAAAGCAAAATGAATTGCAGTTATGTAAATTAGCAGTGAAGAGTGAAAGGGTCTTCTATGTTTTATTCTTGGGAATAAGTCTGCCTCCACTGCAACACGATAAAGAAAATAGCTAATGGAAAAAATGGCAGCAGCTTGTATAGTCAAAACATAATATTATTCTCCTACTTTAAATCTCTATCAGTGATTCAGGATCAAAGCATGATACCGAAACATGGAATTGGGACGAGCAGTTAAAGGCAATAGTGGCAAAGGGGAAAGAGGGGGAGTTTTAGCCAGATGTTCTCTATATGAAAATTATACCAAAAGCCCTCCAAAGAAGTAGTGACTTCTAATCAAAGGTTAAAGGCAAAACAAATAAACAATCAGAAGACCTAGCAAAGTGTGTTAGAAAAAGTAAACTTTGTAAAAAAGTATTGATTAAACTGGTGTAAGGGGCTGGTGAAAAGGTGTTCACTTTGTTTATGTGTTCCCATGCTTAGGTCTCTGGAAACCATCTCAAAAGGCATTAGAAAACAGAAAAAGCCATTTATTCTGTGTATACGTACTGACCACACACTTATGCATGTATAAATGCTGAGATTTGATATTCACAGATATGATACTACATTAATAATAGATCTGGTTATGGATAAAAGCCAAGTAAAAATAATGAAAAATGAAGAAAACTGGAAACTGTTTTTGAATTGAAAACCCAAACACATAAACAACTCAGTGTCATGTTTGGTTCATTCCCTTATAGTGATTAAACATACTAATCTGCAAAGTGAAAAATGAAACTCTGTTTCTATTGCGAGATTTTCTATACTAGACCAAACTTTACTTTTTTGAAAATATATTTTTATTGATTTCAGAGAGGAAGGGAGGAGAGAGAGAGAGAAACATCAGTGGTGAGAGAGAATCATCTATCAGCTGCCTCCTGCAGGCCCCCTACTGAGGATCAAGCCTGCAACGTAGGCATGTGCCCTTGACCAGAATCGAACCCAGAACCCCTCAGTCCGCAGGCCGACGCTCTATCCACTGAGCCAAACTAGCCAGGGCAAACTTTACTTTTTTTAAGCTAAAATCTGCAGTTTATTATTATTTTTATTTGATCAAGAGAACCTAGTAAACAGCCTTCTTTCCCCTCTTAAATATACTCCCAAAGCAGAGGATGTTTCAGTGTAACTCCCTGAATCACAGAAAGAATAGTGTTAATGAGAAACTGATCTATGCCAAAGAAAAAATAATTCAAATTGACTGCTGAATATCCAGCTGTCATGATCCAGGCTATGAATTAGGAATTCATTTTTAGAATCGGGGTTTTTGTGGTTTGATAATTGGGGTTTTTGTTGCTCAGAAATAATGGCAAGAGTAGTGGAGCAAGTGAAAGCCTGTGCTAAAACATTGCCATTATTTCTGAGCAACATTATTTGGGTAGAACATCTTGTTTTCCTTGGTCCCATCATTTCCTATAAAGGGATCTGGTCTCTTTATGTGAACGGCTATATTTGATAGTAACGAGGAAAATATTATGTGAGTGCTTTTTAAATAAATAAGCAAGTTAAGCATGAATCCTTTGGTGACAGGGTTATGTTATCACCTCAAAGACTTCCAGCAATACCTGAGTGATCTCTGGCCTCAGGAAGAATTACAAATGCCCAGGTCACCTGCTGTTTCTTCATTTCTCCCTAGGAAAATGCTGACTGTTTTACCAATGATCAGACCAAGGTTCAGCTGCCCTCTCATGTACCCTAACCTTGTTCTGAAAAGTCCATTTGTGTGATAAAATGATGATGTTTTAGTAGCAGCCAGCATTGTAGTGCAAAGGACACATGATTTGTATTTAGGGGCATAAGACCTGCGAGTTGATTTGTATTCCTGCCACGTTTTACCTGAGAGTGTTGTTTCTTATGTAAAAATTGAATATTTTTACCTACTTCAGGAGATTGTAAATGTTAGGGAGATTAGGTTAAGTGAAATAATGTTTTAAAAAATTGCTTATATAATGCCTAGCACAAAAAAGGTACTCAAAACATGAAAATTGGTTCTAAACAGGTAAAATAGTACTTTGTAAAAATAATCTGAAAATTATAGCTATCACTGATTATGTTATATTTTGTTTAAAATATTTAAAAATATTTATTGACAGTTAAATATGTGCCTAGAGTTTTGAAATAATGGAGAGTATTTTTTAAAATAAGAGAGTAAACTCTAGAAAAAGTAGACATTGGCTTAGTAAAGGCCTTGGTTTGCTCTATGTTTCTGCCACTGAGAAAATATAGAACTTTTATCTAGATATGTAATTTTCCAGTCTTGTTTTCTCATTGATATCATAGGGAAATTCCTCATTATTTTATAGTATTATGATGAGTATATTAGTTTATATGTATATAAAATACCTAATCCATAATATTCAACAAGTAGTCATTACTATCTTATGCTTATTGTCTTCATTAAAACAGGTATTTGAAGTCCAACCAGCAGAGAATGGATGTTTCTAGGTTTGAGAACCATACAATCATTGGGAATTAATTTTTCTCAGAGTTGTAATGGTTAAGTCCCACATTGATAGAGTAAATTAGTTTGGGATCAGCAAATAATATACATGAGTACTGAAAATGTATTTCCCAAGGCAAACATAGCATTTCTGAGTCATTTATTTCTGGAAGTACTGATATTTAAAGTATCCTATATAATAAAAGGCTAATATGCAAATCAACCAAATGGCAGAATGACCAGTTGCTATGATGCACACTGACCACCAGGGGCAAACACTCAACACAGGAGCTGGGCTCATGGCTGGCAAATGCAGTGGCAGTGGTGGTAGCCTCTCCTGCCTCCACGACAGCACTAAGGATGTCTGACTGCCAGCTTAGACCTGCTTCCAGCGAAGAGCAGGCCTAAGCCATCAGTCGGACATCCCCTGAGGGCTCCCAGATTGCGAGAGGCCACAGGATGGGCTGAAGGATCCCCCTGAGTGCACGAATTTTTTGCATAAGGCCTCTGGTATTCAATAATTAAAGTGGTGTCTATTAAGAAGTCACTATGCACAGACCACATTGCTAAGAAAACTGATGGATGAAAGCTTCAGGCTTCATGAAACTCAGTCTGTTAAATATGGGAATGTTATCTATTTGGTGATGTGTGTCCTCTAATTCTATGCAAAAACAGTGGTATTCTTTCATAAGCAATATGTGCTGGCCTTTTCTTGTATTTCTTATACTTAGAAAAGAAAATTGGGACCTTCTATTAGCCTATATATGTAATAAACACCTAATATACTAAGTGTCCAGTCGTCCAGTCAGCTGTTCAACCAATCAAAGCATAATATGCTAATGATATGCTAAGGCCTCTCAACCGCTCGCTATGACATGCACTGACCGCCAGGGGGCATACAGTTGACCGACCAGTCGACCAGTCACTATGACATGCACTGACCACCAGGAGCAGATGCTCCTACCATAGGTTAGCTTGCTGCTAGGGTCTGGCCGATTAGGACTGAGTGAGAAGGGTTGGACATGCCCTGGAGCCCTCCTGTGGTTCCTCCCTGTCTGGCCAATCTCCCATGTTCCTCCCTAACCCCGATTGAGCACCAGTGGGGCCCCTCAGCCTGGCCTGCACCTTCTCGCTATCCGGAACCCCTCGGGATCTCAGAGAGCCAGTCTTGACCCCATCCCGCAGGCCAGGCTGAGGGACCCCAGTGGTGCATGAATTTTTGCAACAGGCCTCTAGTTTCCATATAATCGTCCTGTGTTGTGCTGTTGTAACTCATAGTCAGCCATGTTCTTATCATCTAGCTCACACCTTTTTTCCCCCATTTGATATTTGTGAGTTCAGTCTTCATTCAGGTAGCTATTTATTCCCCTCTCCCCCTTTTTAATCCTGTGCATAAAAACTCAGACATTTTTGTTGCTTTACTCTATCATTCAAGTTTTTCTGATCTTTCATCTGTCATTTTTATTTTAAACTAATCCATTTTCTTTGACAATAAAAATATATCATTAGACCTGTATTTTTAGTATTATATGTTATGTCATTTATTTATAGAGGTTTATATTTTTTCTTTAATAGAATTATTCCCATTTTTATCTTTTGGTATAATTCCTAGAAAAATTCTTACAATTTATATTTGGAAAATCAAAGACAAAAGTAAGTTTCTTTTTGAGGCAACTGAGTCTTAATTTTGCTCATTTGTGTAATTTTTGAGCCATATGCTTCTATAGAGGCTTTTGTTTATTTGGGATTTTTTAAATGTATTTGTTTTGACAAATAAGAATTTAAAGTATTTGTTCCAAATGAAAGATCCAGATCATCTGAAGGAAGTTTAATTTTTTTGAGGAAGCTATAACAAATAGTTTTTTTAATGTTGCTCCCAAAATAGAAATAGAATTTTATAGACATCAAGTAATACTCATTTCTAACACTTATCTACATTTTAAAACATGTAGACATAAAAAATTATGTTATCCTTTATTCAAATGATTATGTGGGACCATGACTTAAATGAAAAATTTTGGGGCATGCTTAGCCAAAAATATATTGACAGCTTCAGAATTCCCTGTGGTGAAATAGACTGCTCAATGCATGATAAGAACCTTGAAAAGCACTCTTCTAACTTCCTGCTAGGACATAAACTCAATGAACCACAATAATGACCATCTGGCATTCTGTTGCTCTTTGTAAAGCCACCAGTCTAAAGATAAGGAAAAATAATTTAGAATAAATGAATGGGGGAAGAGGATGGTAGTGCACCACAGACACTGGATAATGTTATGTGACACATATTCTAATGGACTACTGCCACGTCAGAAGTCCTTATTTTTTTGTGCTAAGAAAGCACAATAATAAGAATTTTTATAGGAATTATTCTGCAAAACACTTTACACATTTTTTTAAAATATTGAGCTCTTTCTCCTCTATGAAGTTTGATTGGTCACTACTAATCTAGATAAGTTATGTTAAGGGTGTGTGTGGTTGAGACATTCAATGATGAAAGATCTATACAGTTAATAATAGATGACAAAATCCAGTGTTTAAACTTGTATGCCTTTAGTAACTCTAATTTTTGGTCTTTTGCTGAATGTGCTTGAAATCTAAAATTTTTCTATAGTTACTTTTCTTAAGCTTTTTTCCCAATTACAGATCTGATCCAAAAGAACAAATAATTTTCTTTTTATTATATAATTATTATCTGTGTAAAACTGGCAGTAACTATCTTAAAAATGAAGTCTTGAAAAATAACTATTTTTTCTATCACTTTTGTTATTCTCATATTTATTTTACTAATTCCTTATGGTTTTTACCAAGCAATTTTTCTTTATTTATTGATCCTTATATTTGAGGATACCATAGCATTCTAAATAAAATATTAAGGTCACTTATTACATATTTATATGTAACTTATAGCTAACATAAAAAATCATTTGATGCAGCATGAAAACATGATACACAGAACAAATAAGTTAAATGCAAATAGGGATATCTATGTTAAAAGAAAATAACAGAAGAATAAGATGAAACCAAGAGCAAGGTTTACACAAGTGTAAAGTTCTGCATTTTTAGATGCTTGATAGAATCAGCATTTTATTTCGTTTTAATTCATCTGGGAATATAAACATCTGAAAAATATTAGTTCATAGTCTCACAAAGTAAAAGAAAATAATTTGAGGTGGAAAAATAAACTTACTAAGCAGAATGAGAAATTCTGTATGTACTAGATCACAACGAAGAAACATTTTAATTTATTCATCTATACTCATTCTATAGAGAGTGGACACTATCTAGATTCCTGTTTTATAGATATGGAAACAGAGGAACGACAGGTTAAGAAAATTTTCCAAGGTTAGTAAAAGGTAGAGCTAGGATTTGAAGTCAAGCAATTTGGCTCCAATACCATCTGTATTATGCTCTCTTTTCCGTTGTTTTGATTATAAAACTTTTTTTGCACTTTTTCTTTAGTCTTAGGCTATGCAGATGTTTTAGCATTTTTGTTTTTAAAATTTATCTTTATTGCTGAAAGTATTACAGATGTCCTTCTTCCCCCGCATTGGACCCCAGCCCCTGCTCTCCTCCTCAGACCTTTTTTCTTTCTTAAATTAAACATAACCAATCAACCAAACAGACGTCTTAATCTTAAAACAACCTACTGTCGAGTGACTATCTTGTTTTCTACTTTATTTCAACTCAAAATTTATTAAGAATGATCTTTTCTTGTGTATTTTTTCTCTTCACTAAACACTCTTTCAAATTTCAAAATATTTTAATGAATAATTATAGAGAAAGTACTTTCTAGGTTTAGGGAACGAATGTATTTAGTCATATATAATGTGTATAGTCATTGAATGTTTATAGCTGTTTGTATAACTTGGGGAAACTAAAAGTGAGTTTACTTTGGGTGGAGAGGAGATAGTTTCAACTGAGAAGATCTGTTAAAATCATCTTTTGGAGAGTTTTTAAGCCTAGAATAAAGAGCTTGAAACTTATTCTCTAAGCAGGTGTAAGCCATTAAGTATATTTAAAAGTTGTTTTAGGTAGTAAGCATGGTGTTTGGACAATAGGACAAATGCTGTTCATCTAAAAGTATTCATCATAAATTAGAGACCATCAACAGTAGGCAGAAAGTTTGTCCTCCATTTTTGCATACACACAAAAAATTTGCAGAGAAATGGAAGATCATTGAGGGAAGTTTCTGTTTGCCATCTGCATTATCCCTTCACACTACTGGAACAAAATAGCATAGAATTGGTAGCTTATAAACAACATAAATTTATTGCTGACAATTCTGGAGGCTGGGAGGCTAAGATTAAGGCACCACTACACTTCAGCATATGAGTTTTGGAACATCACATGCATTTAGTCTATGGCACCATCTCAAGAGTAATAATAATTAACGTTTATTAAGTCCTTACCATGTTCTAAGGATAGTTCTATGGATTATATAATAATCATCTAATTTTACCTTTATAAAAGATTGTCATTTAGGTATTATGATTTTCTTACAAGTATCTATTGAGGTTAGCGGAGGTTAAAATCTTGCCAAAATTCATGGTGAATAGGGATTAAACCTAGTAAACTAGAACCATTTTTTGTATCATCTTTGTGAGATTCTAGAACTATTGTAAATGTCCAATTAGAGTAGAATTTCCTATTTATAGCACTCTGAATTTATGGAAAGACTATCCCAATTGCTTGTAAAAGGGGAGTGAATCCACCATTGCTAATTAAGAGAAATTAAGATCCATTCCCTGGGATACTGTGAATGCTCAGAGGATAGAGTAAAATTCCCTTTAGTGAGAAAAATTGAGTGGCTGTTGATATCTACCTTAGTAACCAGTAAAAGTTTAGTTAGGAACACGCTGCAGTTGGCTCTGGAACATTTTATTAGAAAGACCATCTTTAGATTCCTTGTGGGACTCTCTTTCCTTCTCCATAAGTTTTAGCATCTTCAGTGCATGGTCTGTTTTGATTCAACATCCTTCCCCTGAACAAAGCATATTGTCCCTGAATTATATTGCAGATGATTACTTTAAAGATTAAAGAGAGAATTTCTTGGTAATGGTCAGAGATTAACGGATATTGTATGGCATATGGGAGTAGATTATTCAATGAGGACATTTTTGTGATTCCCTTCCCCAGCAATCCCCAGTAATATCAAAGGTAAAATTCAGTTGTAGGGGGATAATTTGTGTCCACGAATCCTTCTAAAATTTAGCTAAATTTAATTTTAGATTAACGAAGTACATACTACAAGTTACGGTTCATTTTCCTTTGTATGCTATAGATACACAAGTTCCTGAGAAAATTAGTTTGTTTCATACATTCTTCTACCAACTATAACACTTAAGAATTCTTCCTAATTTAAACTAGTTTCAACATAAAACACATGGAGTGAAAGTTAAAAATAAAGATGGAAAAGGAATAAAAATAGAAAAAGAAAATGTGAAAATGATGGTAACATAGCTATATGACTGAACGTATTGTGTAACTTAGCCATTCTTATTTGTTGGATTCAACATTTAAGAATATATATTACTCTTGCAGTTGAATCAGTGGATATCATCTAATATGCATCAATGAACCTTGCATTTTAAGCAATTTATTATTGAGGAATATGTTAAAAAACCATGCTAAGTCTTTTATGGATTAGTGTAGAAGAAAAATTTAGTAAGACTATTTCTATTATAATCACCATTATAAACTTCCCAAATAATTTCCCAATAAAACTTGTTACCTAATTATATAAATAGATAATTGAAAGTAGTTGACTCCATAACTTTAAATAAAGTTTATTCTGTCAACTTATGTTTTCAGAAAAAAATCAAGGTATTCCTCTCACCTATAGTTATTTACAAAAATATCAATGACCACATTTATTTCACTCTCTGACATAGCTTTTTTAGTGTTGTTTTTCCTGAGGACAAGTGTTTTGATTTTCATTCTATAATATTCTGACTTAGTAGCCGGATAGATTAGTGAGCAGAAGCCCCATTTAATTTCATTTAATATATAAAAATTGGTGTATGGCTTGTATCAGGCTAGGCTAGGTCACATGGCAATAACAATAATTACCTTACCTATGGCAAGGTAAAAAAGAGGGGGGGAGGGGGAAGAAAAAGTACAAATGGCAATTAAAATTTTGGTCAGGAAGTGAGTGCCACAGGGTATGCCCACTTTTATTTCATTGGATAAATAAATAAATAAAATAAAAAATAGAATTCACCTGACTACAAATACTTTAAACTGATAGAGAAGAACAAGCCTCCCACAAGCCCAGAAGTAGCAGAGTCGTAATACCAAGTGACTTTAAGGAACAGAAATGATATCCGGATTTCCTAATAAGGTGCCGTTCCTGAGCTAAAATGCAATATTGATACCTGCTAACAGGCTAAGGTATCTCAGGCACTTGAATAACTCTTTAGAAAATCTTGCTAATTTTAAGAAATCATCTAGCACCATATTATTTACTCTCCTCCATCATTGTTCTCCATCATGCATGTGTTGTAAAAGGGATTAATACTATAAATTTAGGACATATTTCCCATCATCAGATCTTTTTTATCAAGATTAAAAAATTGTGTACAGCACTTACATATCTAAATCTAGATCTCTATACAGAGATTTATAACCAAATTGTTCTGATCGTATGTTTTCACAGCACCATATTACATATGCTGTGTCTAAAGTGAATGGCTATTACGCTTTAATTTGCAACTTTGTTCAGGGAGAGGCCCTGTGACTTTTAAAAGGATAAGAGAAAATATCACCACCTGTTTCAATTTGCTTAAAAAGGCTTTGCTTGGGGTAATAGGTGCACAATTCAGTGTGCAGATGATGGTTCATTGAGTTGTACGCTTGAAAGCTGTATGGTTTAGCAACCCAATGTCACCCCAATAAATTAAATTAAAAACAAATAAATTTAGTTACTATAGTAGGTGAGGAAGTAAAAAGAATGAAATTGGGTAATTTGCATTTGAAAAATATGAGCTTGGACAAAGTCAACTCAAGGAATGGTGTTCAACTTAATTTATTGTTCTCTTTTGTCACCTCATAAGTAAAATTAAAAAATCAGAAAAAATCAGGGTGGGGATCTTGCTTATCTTACCTGCAGCTCACAAATCCACAGATGTTCCGTTCTTGTTCCTGCCCCTCTCCCCATCGCGGAATCAGTAATGTCAGCTTTTCTTTCAGCAGATTGATTTAAAACAATTTTTTTTCATTTTTGTCTAGAAGTATTGGCTTACCATAGTTTATTACAAACCTGCCTATTCAGTCACAATTTTCAGTTCAGTTAGTGGTGATAGCAGTATATTTTTTTCTGCCTTAGATGTTTGTGAACAAATATATTCTGTGTTACGTTCCGCCCCTCCTTTTACCACTACTTATGTTTGGAAATTATTTCAAAATTTGTCATCATGAAAGCCGATCTATAAACATATTCTAAGAATTGAATTTTTTCAGGAACCTCACTAGAGGCGGAAATGCTGTGGTTTAAAATTCAGAACAATACTTTATTTAGTATTGTAACTTCCCAGAGAATAGCATAAATTTGATTTCTTTGCTTTTCTCTGTGAGGTAGCCATTTTTACAGCTGTCACAAAATTAGATTTAAATTCAGCATAAGGAAGTTATATATTCATGGAGAGATGTGTTTATAAACATATTTCATATTCTGAAAATAGCTATTTCTGCATTTTGAGCATCTATTTCTGAAATGCTGAGTGCAAACAGAGAAAGTATATGAAATACACAATGATCTTCATCAACTCCATCAATGTCTAATGTATTTAGTGTAAAACTTTGTGAGGAAAATACGTCTGAGGACCTTTAAGCATTAAAAATACATGAAGCTATTTAAAACATTAATTATTTTGGCCTAACTAGACTGTATCAGATGAATCGGCTCTATATTGTAGCATGCAGAGATTTCCCAGAGTTTTATTAGCCTTTGAGGAAATTGAGGAGAAACAAAGAAATAAAATAGAATATTGTCAACAACTATTAAGATTTTAGATTTCGCCTTCCTTAGAAGCTAGTAAGTTAGCCTGCCACAGAGTTTATACACTGGCTAAAACAAAAACCAAAAAACATGAGACCCTAGGGGCAGAGACAAAGGACTTTATTAATTTAAACACAGCAAACATCATGAGCTTCGTGGTCAAATCAGTTCACCTTGCATAAGTTGCCCTCCGAGAACCACAAAGCAATGTGAACTATTCCAGGTGGACACTATATGCAGTGAGTTTGTGCCATGCTGAGGGAGTCCAAACTTAAGAAACTCTAATAGTGTAAATGCAGACTTTTAGCAAACCTGCCTAATATTTGCCCCAAAGGAAGACATTACTTGTGTGTGAGTGTTGTAAATATTTAACAAAGGTTTTATACTCTTACACAGACTGTATAATTTATTTAAAAGTTATTAAGTACAGCTCTAGTAAACACATTGTATCTTTAAGGATTAATTACTCCTAAGGTTCTGCTCTTCATTTCATAGCACAATGTTCTTCTTTTCACCCAGCCTAAAAGATCCCTTAACTTAAAAAAATAGCAATGGTCATGTGGGGATCCATAGCTTTCCATACATTATTTTTATTATCCTTGTCAGGAAATCTCCTCTCTGCTCCAGAGGGAGACCCTATGTTTATCTCCTTCTGCTGTATGTTATACTAATGTCCTCATAAAGATAGTTTAAGGCAAAAACTTAATGTTGTGCCCAGTCACAGTAGAGTCAAAGGATATAAAAGTGGGGTGGGGAAGAGAACATTTATCTTGTCTTTTTAAAAATTTTTATATCTTCCTCATCATAGAATTTTTGCATTAATTTTCATATTTTTAAAATAACTTGTCTTGATTACTGAATTTTTAGCATCTGAGATCAGTGCCTCACTTCCCTGACTTTGGTTCTTGCCCTATAACAGCCAATATAAAATTTCAGAAATACAATATCATCTAACAAATACAAACTAACTTTATTGCTTGTTTTTTTTGGCTTCAAAGTGCATGTAACATAAAGTTAAGTTCAGAAGATGTATTTGTACTAAGTTCCAAATACATTCTTCCCAAGGGTCTACTAATTTCCTTTCTTAAAAAAAAATAATGATTTTAAATATTTTGGTGTTCATCTAATGAGTATAATCACAGATGTCCTTATATATAGTATACTACCTTGTGCAATTATAATTTAATCTATTGCTTGTCATATTTGTCAGCTTTGTTGATGAAAAATACAAAAATGTCTTAAAATACTTTGAAAAATTATTTTTTAAGATATATCATGTTGTAAATGGAAATTCATATCACAGATCCTAAGAAATATTTAAAAATCCAGGTATTTAGATGGTTCTCAGACGTTTCTAGTGCTTTTAGTGGGTGGAAGTAAGTGGGGCACAAGCACTTGAGTCCCTTGAGAGAAGATGAGTTCTGCACTACCCCATTTATACAGACTTCAGGACTTCTGAGAGATCTTTTCCTTCAATAAGATAAAGTGGCATTTTCCCAAAGCTCCTATTCGTGGCTTAAGAGGTCTGTACACTTGGAAATTCAGTATGACCCTTTGAGTTTCAAATTATTTTAAAAGGTAGGCAATAATCATGACAGAGACAAATATTCTTAACAGATTTCTTTGTTCTATCTATCTCTCTCTCTATATATATAATTAGTGGCCCGGTGCACGAAATTCATGCATGGGGGAGGGATGTCCCTCAGCCCAGCCTGTACCCTCTCCAATCTGGGACCCCTCGAAGGACGTCCTACTGCCGGTTTACAGGGATCGGGCCTCAACCAGCAGTCGGACATCTCTCTCGCAATCTGAGACTGCTGGCTCCTAACTGCAGCCTACCTGCCTGATTGCCCCTAACCACTCTGCCTGCCGGCCTGCTTACCCCCAAATGCCCCCCCCCCTGCTAGCCTGATCACCCCCAACTGTTCCCCGTGCCAGTGTGCTCACCCCCAATAGCGCCCCCTGCTGGCCTGCTCACCCTTACATTCCCTCCCCACTGGCCTGCTCGCCCCCAACTGCCCCCCTGCTGGCCTGCTCACTCCAAACTGCCTCCCTGCTATCCCGATCACCTCCAACTGACCCCCATTGTCATCCTGCTTGCCCCCAACTGGCCCCCCTGCTGGTCTGCTTACCCCCAACGGCCCCACCCCCTACCTGATCACCCACAACTGCCGTCCCATCCTGACCTGATCAACCACAACTGCCCTCCCCTCTTGGCCTAACTGCCTCTACCTCGGCCCCGCCACCATGGTTTTGTCCAGAAAAACATCTGGAAGGTCTCCTGGAAGGTCTCCCAGTCTAATTAGCATATTACCCTTTTATTAGTATAGAAGGCTAATATGCAAAGTGACCCCTCAAGAGTTCAACCATGAGACCGGGAGTTCTATCATTCGCTATGATGTGCACTGACCACCAGGGGGCGGCAGCGGGGTGCTGAGGGAATGAAGGAAGGAGAAGGTGGGTGGAACTGCCCAGTGGCAGTGCGCAGGTGGCGAGGGAAGAAGGAGGCGGGGAGGCGAGGGAACCATGCTGTGGTGGTGTGTGGGTGGTGAGGGAATGAGGAGGTGGGGACCCTGATTGGCCCTGATCACCGGCCGGGCCTACAGACCCTACCTGTGCACGAATTTCATACACTGGGCCTCTTGTAATAATATAAAATATGTTTTTGCTTAACCTTACTTTTTATTGTAGTAAAATATACATGCCATAAAATTCACCCACTGAAGCATTTTTTAAGAGTTTGTGATTTAAGTATATTCATTTTGTTGTGCAACCACCACCACCAGAACTCTTGACATCTTGCAAAAGTAAAACTCTATACCCATTAAACAATAACTCCCTGTTCTCTTCCTCCTCTCCTCCCAGCTCCTGACAACTATTACTTTACTTTCTGTCTTATTTGGCTTCTCTAGGTACCCCGTGTAAGCGGAATCATACAGTATGTGTCTTTTTGTGACTGATATATTTTACTTAGCACATTGTCCCAAGAGTTCATTAATGTTCTGGCATATGTCAGAATTTCCTTTCTTTTTGAGCCTGATAATATTCCGTTGTGTGTGTGGAATACACTTTGTTTATCCATGTATCTGTGGATTGACACTTGAGTTGCTTCTATGTTTTAGCTACTGTGAATAATGTTGCTATGAACATGGCTGCACAAATGTCTTCAAGACCCTGTTTTAAGTTCATTTAAGTTTAACCCAAAAGTGGAATTGCTGGATCATATAATAATTCTATGTTTAATTTTCATGTGAAACACAGCACCATTTTCCACAGTGGCTGCACCTTTTTACATTTCCACTAAGTGTGCACCCTGGTTCCAATTTCTCTACATCTTTGCCAACACTTTGGTCCTTTTTAATTTTTTAAATCATGGCCTTTCTAATGAGTGTGAGGTAGCCCTGTAATCTTATTTCTAAATGATTAAAAAAAAAACAGCCTTTAGAATATGATAACTCTTATAATGTCAATATTGTGAAAATATAGTAGTAAAAAGAGAAAGGCTGGACAGGAACAGATGATGATTTATTCTGTTTTTAGTATGCTAGACACTGGAGATACAACTATAGATCAAACAATATTAACTATAGTTCCTACAATCAGAGAATAGAATAGTAAATAAAATATATATTTGCAAATAATCATACAGAAACATATGTAATTATAAATTATAATGGCTGATATAAATGAAAAGGTCCATAAAAAAGATAAAGTGCCATGAAAACATATCTGTTGATTGGCAAGAAAATTTAATTGCTGTGATCATAGTTTATGCAGAGATATTGCAATTGTGTCCTATTTCACTTAAACGTATTTCTATTTGGCACTCTGGGAACCTGAATAGAGATAATCAATACACCTACTTTTCTTATAAGATTAATTTAGTAATTTTCCTTTTCTAGCAATTTTTTATTTTCCTTTTTAATCCAAATCTCAGTCTGCTAAGTTCAAAATTCTTGCATTTGACTCGATGCCAGTTGTAAGGTACTTAATAGTGGGAAACAAAGAAGAAAAAACATTCAAGAAAATGAATGGCCATCCATAATCCTTATTGTCTAACTCTTGACCCCAGGAAATTAAGGAATCTTTTAAAACTCATAGCAAGCCTAAGAAATTGGGAGGCTTCATATCCTCATCTCCCAACAGTTCTATAGACAGAGGATATGTAGACATATCCTCTATTAGTAGGAAAACTGAGTAACTTAAATGTTGTCATTAATCACTCAGTATATAGGTACATAATCCATATATATAAAAGCCTAAGCGACTGGCTGACCTGCTGACTGGTCAACCAGCCAACTGTCTGGTAGCTGTGATGTGCAATGGCCACCAGGGGGCAGATGCTCAATGCAGGAGCAAAAACCACAGTCATGGAATCATGGAACAGACGATGAATCTCAGAGGGAAGGGCACTGGGGGAAGGTGGGAAGAGACCAACCAATGATCTTATATGCATACTAGAGGCCCGGTGCACAGATTCGTGCACTGGTGGGGTCCCTTGGCTTGGCCTGTGCCCTTTTGCAATCTGGGACTCCTCAGGGGATGTCAGAGAGCCGGTTTCAGCCTGATTCCCGCAGGCCAGACTGAGGGACTATTTATTTTAAATGGCTTTCTGAAGAAAATACCTTCATCTTAGAGCACAAAGAGAGACACATTTATATTAAGTTCCCATGCAAAGGTATTAGAAGTTTAACCAGGTATAGTAGCAGTGGTAATAAAAAAGGAGGATGTGACAAATAGTGCACATTCAGAAATTTCTCCACCAGATGGGAGAAACATTCAGTATACAAAATATTTCAATATGCCTTATCTCTTTTCATCCTTAAACCAAAGCCCTGAAGTAGGTATTGTTACATTCAGCGTTACTTTTCCTTATCCACTCCTGCACAATGTGTTCACTTCTGTTATTCTGTTGCCTGAATTAAAGTATTCAGTTACATAGGCAGCCCTGCTCTAAGATTCTGAGTTCCCTGAGATTATGTTCTATGTGCTTAGGATTCACCCCATAGTAAATATTGATTGAGTCAAATGAGTTTCAGATTAAAAAACCGAGTTTTACAAAGAAGGACACACTTGTTAGGTAACAGTACTGGACTGTGAACTTGGGTCTTCTGATTATTAATTTCATAGTCTCCAAATTCCAGCTTTGATACTCTTTTATTTTGATAAATTTATTTTAATAAATTTCAGTGATCAAAACTTTTATGATCTTCTCAAACAAAGTTTTCTCTCAGTTATACTCGGATGTCCTGTCAATAATCACACTATTAAACTGTTTATAATTATTCAGTTCTTTAGATAATTTTCTCTTAAAAGCATTAAATCACTCATTCTTCTTTGTGCATACATTTTTTGTTTGAATTTTAAAAAGTACATGAAAACTCAAGTCAACATGAAAAAGAACCAAAAATTAGAGAAATTTGCAGCATTGGTATATTTTACATTTGTGCATTAAATTTGACTTTTATTTTAATGTAATTTATCTTATAATGACATTGACATATATTTTAGAATGTAGAGTGATAACTGACTGATGCATTGGATAGGTTCATTTCTTACCTCTCATAGTATTATAAACTTAAGGGGATCATTTTAAGTAATCTAATTTGGTATTTATGAACTTAAATGATATTGATGCCCTTCCTATCATAGACCCTAAATAAGAGGGTAGAAGAGAAGGTAATAAAGAGTATGACTGTGACAAGTCAATCTGCATGACAATCATTTTTTAGTAACACTAACATACGACTACCTCCTGTTGCATCCTCGCTACTTTTGAACACTCCAGTGACAGTGACTCACAGTCTTTAACAGCTCTATATAGAAGTCTCTGTTATATTGAAATGAAATCGCCAAATTTCATCTAGTGATTCATATTGTTCCAATTTTGCAAACAGCAGGTGGAGGAGGTCTTTCAAATATTGGAAAACAATTTTCATAGTCCTAGTGCCCATCACCAAGTCTTTCCTTTTCCAGAACAATCATTGTTTATTCTCTTCATTATTCATCTTTTAATAATCATAAATCTTCACATATTCCACTATATGGAATTTTCACTTAATAGTTTAGAATTAGCCAAAGAAAGAGAACTTTTCTAACTGGATTAATTTATATACTAGAAAGAGCAATCTAGACAAAAAAAATACAAAACACACACAAACACCCAAAAAACCCCACAGTATAAACTAAAAAAAAAGACTTTAAATAGCCCTATCCTCTTATCCTACCTATTAAAGATGGAATATGCAAATTGACCATCACTCCATCACAAAGATGACGGTGCCCATCGCCACAAGATGGCGGCGCCCAGCCCCTTCAGCCTCACCGGAGTTGACCTTTTAGCCCTCACTGCAGAGAGGGGCAAGCAGGCCCCCACAGAGAGCAGACAGCAGGGCCCCTACAGGGAGCAGACAACAGAGCCCCTGCAGAGAGCAGACAGCAGGGCCCCACAGAGAGCAGACAGCAGGGCCCCACAGTGAGCAGATAGCAGGGCCCTGCTTGCCCTTGGCTGCAGCAGCGAGTGACAAGCAGGCCCCCGCAGAGAGCAGACACCAGGGTCTGTGGCAGCGATGAGCAGGCAGATCAGCAGAGAGCAGAGAACCATGGGGAGCAGGCCTAAACCGTCAGTAGGACATCCCCTGAGGGCTCCCAGATTGGAGAGGGTGCAGGTTGGGCTGAGGGACCCAACCCCCAACCCCCGTACACGAATTTTGTGCACTGGGCCTCTAGTCCTATCTAATAAAAGAGTAATATGCAAATTGACCATACCTCCGCTACACCCAAAGCCATGCCCACCAGCCACGCCACCAGCCAATCAAGAGGGAATATGCAAATAAACCCAACCAAGATGGCTGCAGCCACAGAGAGCAGGAGGGAGGCTTGGGTTTCCCTGGCAATGGAGGAAGCCAAGCTTTCTGCCTACCCTTGCCGGCCCAGGCCTGCACTCCAGGCTACAAAGTTTCAATTACAGAAGATAGATAAAGCCAAATAGAAATGGCAGCAGCCATGGAGCTGGAGAGAGCAGGAGGATAGGGTTGCCTGCGGGCGATGGAGGAAGCCAAGCTTCTGCAGCCCTGGCCTGCTTTGGCCTCTGCTTAAGGCTACAAAGTTTCAATTATAGAAGATACCTAAATCCCGACAGAAATGGCTGCCACCACAGCGAGCAGAAGGCTTGGCTCCACTCCAGGCTACAAAGTTTCAAATGTAGAAGATAAATAAATCCCAGATACCAGGTCCTCTGCTTGGGGGGGCAAGCCAGCCTGTAAACCACCATAAGGCCCCTCGCCCAGGCCACCCCACACCCCAAGGGAACCCCCACCCTGATCCAGGACAACCTTCAGGGCAAACCAGCTGGCCCCCACCCATGCACCAGGCCTCTATCCTATCTAATAAAAGAGTAACATGCAGATTGACCATCACTCCAGTACACAAGATGGCTACCCCCATATGGTCAAAGATCCTGTCCCCAGGTGGACACAAGATGGCCACCACAAGATGGTCAGCAGGGGAGGGCAATTTGGAGGGACCAGGCCTGCAAGGGAGGGCAGTTGTGGGCAATCAGGCCAGCAGGGGAGGGCAGTTGGGAGGGACAAGGCCTGTAAGGGAGGGCAGTTGGGGGCAATCAAGCCTGCTGGGGAGGGCAGTTAGGGGTGACCAGGCTGGCAGAGGAGGGAAAGTGGGGGTGACTGGATCTGCAGGGAAGGGTAGTTGGGGGGGACCCAGGCCTGCAGGGGAGAGCAGTTGGGGGGTACCTGGCCTACAGGGGAGGGCAGTTAGGGGTGACCATGCGTGCAGGGGAAAGCAGTTAGGGGCAAACAGGCTGGCAGGGGAGCGGTTAGGGGGTGATCAGGCTGGCAGGCAGAAGCAGTTAGGGGCAATCAGGAAGGCAAGCAGGTAAGCAGTTGGGAGTCAGCAGCCCTGGATTGTTAGAAGGATATCCGACTGCCCAGTGGGATCGGGCCTAAACGGGCCGTCGGACATCCCTCAAGGGGTCCCAGATTTGAGAGGGTGCAGGCTGGGTAGAGGGACAAATCCCCTCCCCCATGCACAAATTTCGTGCACCGGGCCTCTAGTTTTATATAATCACAGCTGTCATTGGTATTTGTAGCTTAGGTACAGGGGATTGAATTAATCGTGTTTTTTATTCCTGGAATATTGTTATCAGAATTGTTTGTAAGACTTCAAGATCCTTTTCTTGTCTGGATATGGGTATTTATATGTGGACATATGTATATTGAATTATTTTATCTCCATTTCATACTCCCATGCATCTCCCACATGAGGACTGCTCAGATGTGTATGTTGCATCTTTTATTTTTGAGTTATTATGAAAGAAATAAGTGCAAATGAATTCTTGATTTGTCTAATAATTTCTAAGCTATTCTTCAGAATGGCCACATCTGGTTGTATTCCCACTACTAAAGCATGGACATGCCTGTTATGCCTTGCCAAACTTGTCATAATTAAAATTTCTAATATTTACCAGAGAAGTTTAGTATTTTTCCAAGATCATACAGTAAGATAACGGCAGAAGTAAAATGCAAGTTTAAATATTCTTTATTCCAAACTCTCTATGTTTTTTTTACCATATCAAAGTATCTGTAAAATAACAGTTTCTTTGGTTCTAATTGCAATTTTAGGTAAAAAAAAAATCAGTTGCAAAACTGACTAAATTCCTCTTAACATATGAGAAACTTCTGTTAATATTATTATATTTTAAAATTAAATAAACTTTTTGTCTCTTCAAATTTGCATTTCTTACTATTTTATATCACTTATTATTTGATAGGATGTTTCATACATTACATATTTATTTCCTGTGTTTTGCCTTAAAATGTGATAATTGATAGTTTCTACTGGCTTCCAATAAAGATCTTAGCACGATCTTTAAATTGAGAAAAAATATTAATGAACAAAGTATGTTAAGATAAACAAAGTAATATTTTATTTACTAAATAAAATAGTCAATAAAAATTAAATCAGAAGGCTAGAAAACAGATAAGGATGCTTACTATAAGGCGTGAAACAGTGGATGCGCTATCCTGAGGCAGAGCAATGGATGTGGTGTTTGTTAGTGACGTACAGAGAAATGTGACAGTTGGGAGCCTGTCAACGTAAAGTTTTTCACATACAACTAGTATGTATTCTCCAAAGGTAAAACCTGATTTCCTTTTCTATGATGCTAACATTTCATCCCCAATAGCTTAATTATTGATGGGAAATTATTTGTGCTCTCAAAGGAGATCTCTTATTGTGGAAAAGCTATACTTCTGGTGACACTTTTAGACAAATAAGCAATGCTGGGTTAGCAGGCTCCACATGTGCTGAATGATATCTGCATCCATTCATTATCCGTTCATTAATTAAGCAGTATTTTATTGATTCTTTTTTTCCTGTATCAGGTACTGGAAATACAGTCGTGAGCACAGCAGACACACTTCATGCCCTCAGGGAGGTTACTGATCTGTAAAGAAGCAGTTTAATGTGTAATTTAAAGAATTATACAGAAGGTACAATTGCAGTTGTTGTAAGCGCCATGAGGAAGTGATACAATTTTCTGGGAGAAGATTTAACTGATACATAGGGTTATGAAAGGCAACCCAAGGGAATGACATTCCGACTGCAATATGAGGAATGAATAAAGCCAACATAGTAAAAGGCTGTGAGGAGGGAAAGGGTGGTGAAGAGAGCTTTGTAAGCGGAGGGAAGAACAGGGTCAAAATAAGGTGGATTTGGGGTTTTCGAAGAACTAAAAAAAGTCTGGCACATTTGCAGCATAGTAGGTGAGATACACTAAGTGGAGTGGAAAATGAGGTGTAAAACTACGTAGCAATTAGGCTCTGCTGCAGGGCAGTGTAAGAATTCTAAGAATTTGTGTCTATCCTGTGAGCAGTGGGTTACCACTAAGTACTCTGGGAAAGGGAAAGCGTGTTGGTGTTGTGTGACAATCAAACGTGCGTTTCAAAGATCCTAGTGGCCAAGAAAACATGGGGAGCAGGCGCGGAGAGGAAGCTGGTGTAGCGCTCCCTGCAAGAGGTGCTGCTGGCTTGGTCAAGGGCGTGGTCTGAGCAGAGAGAGAGTGAGGTGAATAGGAGACACTCTTAGGAAGGGGATACACATAAATTTCAGGTTGTTAGAAATCAGTGGGTGAGTGGATGAGTGATGAAGAGTTATCAAGCAAGATAGTTTTGGGGGGAAACTCACCTTCCGTTGACCTGTAGATTGGCAGGGAAGCATATTTGAACCAGGAAATATTAGTTTTGCGCATTTTTATTTTTCATAAATACCATATAAATACCATACATATAGATGGTACCTAAATGGAAAGTAAAAAGAAATGGAATGATACAGATGTAGATCTGAGAATCTTTGGAGTATAAATGTTGGAGAGGTTGTGCGGAAGGGGGAAGAGGACATGCCCGGGACTATGACATACGTATAAGACCGACAATAGTGGGAGATCCAGGAAATGAGCAACAGTAAGATCCCCCAGAGGCATAGGAAAAGACCAGCAGAGTGTGTTTCATGACCAGAGTCATGAAAATTAAGAGTGTTTTGAGAAGAAATGTGTACCAACTGTCAACAGTTACGTTTAAATTTTACAATTGGGTAGAAGAATGAGACCATAAAGAGTTTTATGCAATGTTTAGTTTTTGTCTAAGTCTTATTTTTCTTTATCCCTATCATTCTTATAGAACTCAATAAATGATTACTAAACTAAACTGAGAAAACAAGTTATAATTAGAAAGCATCTCTTTAAGTCATCTTCCTTTTATTTTTATGGAAGGAAAAGTATCAGCATATAGTACCATAGTTTACTTAATTATTAGTCACTTTAATCATGCTAAATTATTAATAATTAAAGATAAGGCTTCTACAGTCATAAAATATAGACTGTTCAATGTTGTGTTCCATGACATAATTAAACACTCCAATAGTATAAAAATGCATGTGTTCAATTATGCATATCATTGTTTTAAGTCCAGTAATCCCAATTTAGTTATCCATTAAATCCATGGTCATTCTGATCCTGGCTGGCTTTTATTAAGCATGAATTGCTTTTTACCTTCAACTGGTGATAATTTTCATTTCCTTATAGTTCAATATTTATGAAGAATTACAGACTGTATTTTTAATAACCTTTTGTATAATCCTAACACAGTGGTCGGCAAACACATTAGTCAACAGAGCCAAATATCAACAGTACAACGATTGAAATTTCTAACTTCTTCTGATGCCACTTCCTCAAAACAGACTCGCCCAGGCCATGGTATTTTGTGGAAGAGCCACACTCAAGGGGCCAAAGAGCCGCATGTGGCTTGCGAGCCGCAGTTTGCCGACCAAGGTCCTAACAAATACTTTATAATTAAAATATTTTTATTTTTTATTGTTGACATTATTACAGATATCCCCACTCCCCTCCCCACACCCTTTGCTCACCTCCACCCAACCCTGTCACACCTCCCTGGCCTTCAACACTCTTCTGTCTGTGTCCATGGCAATATATATCTGTTCTTTGGCTACTTATTCACCTTCTTTTATCCAGTCCCCTCACCCCTCTCCCTCCAGCCTCTGTCAGACTGTTCCATGTATCCATGTCTCTGGTTCTGTTTTGTTCGTCAGTTTATTTTGTTCATTAGACACCAGATATAAGTGAAATAATATGGTATTTGTCTTTCTCTGACTGGCTTATTTTGCTTAGCATAGTGATAGCCAGGTCTATCCATGCTGTCCCTAAGGGTAAGATTTCCTTCTTTTTTTACAACCGTGTAGTATTCCATTGTGTAAATGTACCAGTTTTTTGTCCACTCATCTATTGACGGGCAGTTGGGCTGTTTCCAGATCTTGGCCGTTATAAATAATGCTGCTATGAATGTAGGAGCATGCATATTCTTTCATATTGGATTCTTAGAATATATTCCAAGAAGTGGAATCACTGAGTCAAAAGGAAGTTCCTTTTTTAACTTTTTGAGGAAGCTCCATACCGTTTTCCACAGTGGCTTCACCAACCTATATTCCCATCAACAGTGCATGCGGGAGTGCCCCCTAGGTTTTCAAAATGTGGGTGTACCCCATAAGAAAAACATGTCAAACCTATTGAGTTTCAGTAATTGAAATTCTGTTACTCAGGTTTATGTGTGCAGTATGAAAAGACAAATATAAAAATACTAGTGGCTCGGTGCACGAAATTCGTGCACTCAGGGGGCTGGGAGGGTTCCCCAGCCTGGCCTGTGTCCTCTTACAGTGCGGGAGTCCTGTGATCGATCACCCCAAAGAGGTAGGTCTCGCCCACCCATCCGGTGCTCCTCGATGGATTGCTCCAAAGAGGTAGGCCGGGGCCAGGGTTTCTGCCTCCATGGTGGGCATGGGGCCATGGGACCCCCAGTGGAAGCCATGCGGAGCACCAGCCAGGAACTGCTCCTACGGTGCGCAAGCAGTGACAAGCCCTGCCCACCTTGGTGATGGGTTGTGATGGTGTGAGGGCGTGACGACCACCTAGACTTTTATTAGTATAAATGTGTACAATTTAACTCTGGGCATGTAAAATTTCAGTCTTCATCATGCATTTTAATATTGTTTTCTCTGCAACAGTTAATGGATGCCATTATCATTGTTAAGAAAATGTGAAACTTCTGATTGCTTCCAAATAGAAGACAATCTAATAACTTTTCTCAAAAATGTTTAACATTTTAGTAAATACAATATTTTGTGCAGAAATGAATTTTGAAATTTTATAAAATATCACCCAATTTAACACAAAAGTTTATGCAATTTAGTTGACTTTTTCACTCAGGAAGTGTGTTCTCATATACCACATATTAATTGTAAGAAGTCAGTCTTACAATTGTAAGAATTGTAAGAAGTAGTTATGGATTAATGCAAAGGTAAGAAAACACAGACAATGAACAATACCTTGAAATTATAAAGAGTTACTAGGATTGGTTTATATATTAAAATATGTTCAAATTTAAATAAGGAATCTCAGCATATATGTTAACTGCATCTTTTATAGTTTTTGAACATGTTAACTTCTTTTTATATTTAGAAATTAATTTTAATTAGTTATTAATGATTTAAATCAATGCATCTGCATCATTCTCTTTCATATGACTTTAACACATTTTTATACTATAATTTACATAATATAGTACTTTAACATTTACGTTGGCATAACCATTGATAAAGAGCAAAATTCCACATGTACATTTTGTTTTCTAACATATTTTTAAATTGTAAAATCTGTTCTACAGTGAGCTAGTCATTGAATTTTTCTCACTGTGGGGAAAACTCTAAGCAAGCAGCAAGCTATCACTATTTATTTCTTCTTGGCTGCTTACCTTCCTTTCTCCTTTCTTCTTTTTCCCTTTCTTCTTCATCTACTCATTCAAAAAAATTTTATTAAGCTTCTGTTAAGCTAGGCACTCTGCTAGGAACTAAATATTCACCAGGATATTTAATATATTTAGCTCATTCATGAGTCAAAACAATAAAAAAAAATGTATTCACAAAAACTGCAAATTGCATACAGGTCATGAAAGAAAGAAATAAGAGGCTGAAGTGAAATAAAAGGATTAAATTAAGAACAATACAGAACTATTTTAATCATTGGTCAGGAAAAACAGCCTTCAGTGGGTGATACATATCTGGACTCTAAAAGAGGATACATTTCCCATTGAGGAGTAAGGAATATTTTAGGCAGAAGAAAAGTCATACCACGCCTTGCAGTTTGAAGTAGGCTGGAGTATATGGTGAAAAGAAAAATGGTGTGGAGCTGGCAGCACAATGGGGAGGGCACAATTGGGTGACCAGGTTGTGCTGGTTTCTGGGCTCACAGAAAAAAATTCTAAGTTTGGTTTAAATGTAATCAAAGCCATTGAAGCATTGTGGGAGAAGAGTAACATGTTCTTCTTTATATAGTTAGATTATACATTTCGCTGCTGCGTGAGAGATACAGATGGAAGGGTTTTAGAATTTATGTAAAGATTCAGTTGAGCAGGAGGATGCAGATGACAGTCTGGATCAAAGGGTTGAACCGGGAGATGTGAAGCTGGCACACTGAGGAGTTATTGGAGATGGAAAGAACAGGACTTAGATATGGGGCAGTGAGGGGAGGGGAAGAATGAAAAATACGCAGGGTTCCTGTTTGAGCGCCCGAGTCTGTGATAGTGCTGGTGGTCGGAAGAGCATCAAGTACAGGCCGGCACAGAGCACTCAGTGTTACTGTTGCATGCCTGCATGGTCACTGCACGGAGGACTGTGGAAGTAAATTATGGTCTTTTATTGATATGAAGGTTAAGATGCTTGTGAGATATTCAAGTGAAGATGACAGGTGATTGTTATGTGTGATTTTGGAACTCTGTAATTTGTGAATCATTCTTCATTTAGTAATCTCCTTTTCACAAATGTTAATGAAATATATTCCAGGAGCTAGAGCTCCTCTATTAAAAAAAATAATAATAAAACAACTATTGAGATGTAAGGCACATCCCTGCTCTCAAAGCATCTCTAGTGTCCCGAAGACACAGAAAATTAAATATATCACTATAAGGTGGTGTTATTGTGCTGTTCAAACAGATAGAAATAGTTGTCTGGCCTGAAAGGCCATTCTTAAAGAAAATGCTAACTGACATGATGCTGAAAGCAAGGGTTAAGAGTGCTCTAGTTAGGCGGGAAGAGGCCAATAGGGGAAAAAGGAGACATATGTAAAACTTTCAACAAAGAATTAAAAAAATTATCTAGTTAGTAAAGGAGGAAGGAATTATATAGGAGGAAGGAATTATAGAGGAGGAAGGAATTATAGAGGAGGAAGGAATTATAGAGGAGGAAGGGATTATAGAGGAGGAAGGGATTATAGAGGAGGAAGGAATTACAGAGGAGGAAGGAATTACAGAGGAGGGAGGAATTACAGAGGAGGGAGGAATTACAGAGGAGGGAGGAATTACAGAGGAGGAAGGAATTACAGAGGAGGAAGGAATTACAGAGGAGGAAGGAATTACAGAGGAGGGAGGAATTACAGAGGAGGGAGGAATTACAGAGGAGGGAGGAATTACAGAGGAGGGAGGAATTACAGAGGAGGGAGGAATTACAGAGGAGGGAGGAATTACAGAGGAGGGAGGAATTACAGAGGAGGGAGGAATTACAGAGGAGGGAGGAATTACAGAGGAGGGAGGAATTACAGAGGAGGGAGGAATTACAGAGGAGGGAGGAATTACAGAGGAGGGAGGAATTACAGAGGAGGGAGGAATTACAGAGGAGGGAGGAATTACAGAGGAGGGAGGAATTACAGAGGAGGGAGGAATTACAGAGGAGGAAGGAATTACAGAGGAGGAAGGAATTACAGAGGAGGGAGGAATTACAGAGGAGGGAGGAATTACAGAGGAGGGAGGAATTACAGAGGAGGGAGGAATTACAGAGGAGGGAGGAATTACAGAGGAGGAAGGAATTATAGAGGAGGAAGGAATTACAGAGGAGGAGACGGGAAACAGTGGGACTTGTGCTGATAGTGGGAGTGTGTGCCGTGTTCATTAGGAGCAGGAGAGTGGTGGAGGTGAGCTGCAGAACGAACTGAGTCCTGGAAAGTAAATGGAATCTTCTGCTTTTTCTTACGACATATAAGAATGCCTAAATTGATCAGTAAACAATAATATAAACAACAGCATGAAGATGAGTCTGATGTTCTTTTCCCCCATTCTCTTCCTTTTGCTTTCCCCCCCCCCTCATTTTTTTAAATTTCTTTTGACAATCTATGTTACCATTTCCATATCAATCTCTCTCAATTTTAGTTTCATTAAAATTACCTTTATTGATCCCACCCAAATTATGTTTCTATATTCTTTGAGTATCACCTTTATATAATACTTATTTACCTTTGTTACTATATTACTTTTCAAATATATACTTTGTTTTTTTCAAATTTATACATTCTGTTTTTACACACAAGTGTGTGTGTGTGTGTGTGTGTTGAATTCAAACATTCTTCCAATTTATTTCCTACTGGGATAATTCAGAGTGATATCATGATTTTCAACATCATCTGATTAGCAATCTTAATCTGTAACTTTTTCTCTTTTGCCTTGTAAAGTCACAATTATAGGTTATTAGGGTTAACATCTTTAGAGTAGGTATTGTTTTGCCTACACACATTGTTAACACTATCTCTTTTTAAATCCACATGTTGCTCCATGTTAGCTGTGTAATGGGGATACATTTATTAACCTCTCTGAGCTAATTTCTTCCTGTTTAAAATAGTTCTGTGAATATGGGTTTAATTAAACAATACAAACAAAATGTCTAACAAATGGTTTGCATGGAACATATGTTCAGTCAATGAAACTACTAAATCCAATGTCCATAACAATTAGCTGGTCCCTGTAACTTCAGGTCGAAAGAAATGATGTCTTAGGAAGGAACCATATAATTGTCTAAAACACTTCAGCCAAAGTGATTTATTTTCTTGATGTGAAATGAAGAAGGGAACAAGATAGACTGAATGAACAGAAATGCACAACATTATATACACTTCTTTTTATACATCATGATCTTTCCTATTACCTTATTTCTTAACTAGAGGCCTGGTGCATGAAAATTCATGCACTGAAGGGGGAGGGGGATTCCCTCAGCCTGGCCTGGCCCCTCTCACAGTCTGGGAGCCCTCAGAGGCAGGAGGCAACCCGGTGATCAGGGGAAGGTCATGTCCCCATCACACCTCTGCTGCTGCCACTGTTGGCAGCGCAAGACTTGGCCGGCCCTGGGCAGCTGGGAAGCTGCTATATGAGGCTTGCTTGCACCTTGGGCCGGCCCTGGGCAGCTGGGCAGCTGACATCTGAGGCTTGCCTGTGCCTCATGCATCAGCTGGGCAGCTGCCATTTGGGGCTTGGCTGCGCCTCGGGCGGTCCCTGGGGGGCTGAGGGGACTGGGGACTCTTGAGGCATGTGCGCAGAGTGGCCTGGCCTGCCTGGGGGCAGGCCCGGCCTTGCTGTGTGCCTGCCACCCTGGCAGGGCTGAGGGGATTGGGTGCTGCCATCTTGTGGCTGTGGGCACTTCCATCTTTGAGGGCAGGGCAGTCAATTAGCATATTCTCTCCTTATTGGCTGTGGGTGCTGCCATCTTTGTGATGGCGTGAGGGTCAATTATCATATTCCCTCTATATTAGATAGGATAGTAATCCCCTCAATCCATATTTGAAATACTATTTAATGGTATGAGATAGATTTGGATAAATATTTATTTTAAAATACTTCTACTTTAGTTGTCTTTGAGATCTTTCTTTTTTCTTTATTGATTAAGGTATAACATATGTGTCCTTATCCCCCCATTGCCCTCACACCCCCCCCACTCGTGCCCTCACCCCCTGAGTGTCTGTGTCCATTGGTTATGCTTATATGCATGCATACAAGTCTTTTGATTGATCTCACAAGAAGAACTTTGAACAAATCTCATTTTTCCAGAAATTGAGTTTTAATGATCTTTAGCTATTTGGTAGGATTTTTCTTCTTATGTTTTAATAGAAGAATTTAGACAATAAACCCTTTTGGGAGAGAATTTATTTGTTGAATATTTTTGTGCTTTGGTTGGTTCGTTTGGACATTTTCAGCTATTGTATAGCATTTTGAGGTCAGAGCCCAAGCCTCTTCAGCTCTAGCTAGATTGAGGGGAAAACACTGAACTATTGTATTCCTTGGGGAGGAGGTCTCAGGGCCCAGCTCTGTCTGGGAATTAAATAGCACAGGACATGAAGCTTGTACTTGTATACCTCATTAGTAGCATTTAAAGTAGGTATGGTAGTTGGTTCTGATACATCGATCTTCATAGAAAACAGTGGTACACTCCGAAGCACATAAAAATATACACTGGAAGCATTAGCAATACATCCTGATAGCCTTTTCCTGAGGGCAAGAGAAGCAGATGGTTTTCCCCCAGTATTTAGCACAGTCGATTGTGCATGACTAATTCTTTTGCTAATCTTGTCTGGTGTCAATCTTTTGGTTTTTAGTGGAGGCTTCCTTTGGGGATTTAGCAGCACACATGGCTGACCTGTGTACTTCTTTATCGCCAGGGCTCAAGTGAAATATTAGCACACAAAGCGAAATTGATTTGGAAACATAAGGCACAAAAAAATCTGGTTTTATCCAAATGTTAACACTGTAAAAAAGCCCTTGGACATCATTTAAAGTGCAGCTTTAGCTCACTAACTGGCTCACTGACATTTGGATGGATGCTAAAATTAACCATTTACAAAAACTTAAGCTTTGCTTGTCCTGGGGCCCTCCATGTAAATATGGATGTTCTATATTTCTGTTCACCCCTAGGTGACTACACAGCCAAGTTTTTATTTTTTCACGCCAAGAGAGAAATTATGCAAAAGAGCAGAGTATCCAAAACTCATTTACATTTGGCTCTATCTTACCTCCCCAGTTATAATGGGTTTGGACTCTATAACAGTCAGCGTGCCTTCCTAGCACATGGTAAGTGACCGAGGTGAAAAGGTGACCCAGACAAATAGCAGGTAGCAAGGTTTTGGATGAAAAATACAGCTAAATTTTGTAGGTGAGATATGGACTGGCTATAATTTTTCATAAATGCATTTTTGCTATAGCAACTTTTATTGTATTAGAATCTGATACATATTTCTTATAGTAGTATGTTATGTAAGGTTGGCATTCATATTATCTGCTGAATAAATGAAAACACTGTTTACTTTTACGTCTAGCATAAGAAATTGATTAGAGGCATTCATTTTATTAACTTTGAATTTCATAATCATATAAAAATCTAATTTTTATAACACATTCACATCGTTGTATTACAGTTAAAGGGGAATCAACAAAAATAGCAAAATTATAATGTGCATAACTTCCCATTTGATTTCCATCTCATTTAAACAGATAATTGTGTATTATACTATTACCATATAACAAACAAACAAAAAGAAAGAAGGGAACAGAAGTAAGAAGCATACCAAACTGATGTGAAAATAAAATTCATCTGACCATTGCTGCTCGGAATGTACATTTGTGGTACAAAAAATACAAATTCTCATTTACTTTAGAATAAATAATAAAATAAGGAACAAAATCTTCAAAGGGTCAGATTTAGTCAGGTCATTTACTCTTAATATGAATGAATTTCTTGATGTATCTAGGCAGCTGCAATTTTTAATTAAGTGGAAATATTTCAAGATAGTGTACATTTTGACAACATCGCTATAATAAAATAATGAATTTTCACAAGAATATTCTATGTCATATTGAAAACTTTAAAAATCATTCTACTTAAGATTGCAGATGGATTCATTATAACCATATTTTAAGACATTTAAGAGATGTGTGTATACATGTGTACACATTTGTGTGTGTGTACATATTTTACATTGTATATTTAGGCTAACACCTCAATTGTTAATATATAAAGGCACTAAAAAACTTTTCTATTGAATACTAGTAAACATCTGAATCATTTAAATAAAAATTTAATTACTCTATTTAAACCCACATTTTTCAGAAAATAACATAAAACCTATAGAAATATTATAATGGTAGTTTTATTTTCATAAATCACTAAAATCTTATAATTACAATTTACCAATAAAACAAATAAAAAATGTAATGTGCATTCCATATTTCATTTGTTTACCTAATAAGAAATTTTGTATTGTTTAACTATTTTTTTCTGTTGATTGTAATTTATATACAGAGGATGACAAATTGAGATAGAAATTTGAAATAACATTGTTTTCTTTCATTAGATGTGTCTAGACCTAGTCAGGAGGGACTTTCTAGAAAAAGTAAAAAGGATGATCTTGCTTTGATTTATTTTTTTCTCTCCTCTTTGGATATCTTCCATTTCCCCATGCTGTCTCCATTACTGTATATGGTGATCCACTACATTCTTGACTTGTGTTGCTTATACTTCATATCACTCTGTAGTGAGTACCGTGGTTAAAGCTATTCACTTAGATGACTTCCTTGAAACCTAGCTCTACCACTTTTTAACTGTGTGATCCTGGACAAGTTAGTGACCAATATTTGCCTTAGTTTCCTTTCCTGTAAAACACAATTAATTATTGCTTTATTTTGTTCTATTTTCCTCTTATAGAGGTATTTTAGGATTAAATTTGAGAATTTATTTTAAAGGCTTAGAATAGTACCTTTATGCACACAATGAATATCAGCAATTTTAACCACAGTTATTTAGCTTATGACTAAAAACTGTATGATTCAAAGAATTTATGATTTCTAACCAATAGGATCCAAAGCAAAGTGATATTTAAGTATAGTAAATTCAGGAGCAGATTGAGAGAGAGCGAGCCTATTTTTAAGTGATGAATCAGGTCTTGTAAAAACTTCAAGTTATATTACAAGTGCTCTCAGAATTTGCCTTTTCAAAGGGCTTTTTCATGGACAGGGACTGGATTCTTTCCCCCCTCACTTTGTATTCTCTTCTTACTACCATGTTTTATAGCAGAAAATGAGAAACAAGCAGCAGCAGTGAGCATGCCATTTGACTAGCAGAGATGGCACGAAGGAAATGACATATGTGGGACTGAGAGTTTCTCTCTCCCCCGCGCCGTGACACTGTTGCCGGAGGTAATGACAAGTCAATTGTGCGATCACCTTGCTGGAACTTTTCCCTCACCAACAAAAATAAAACTCTTAGGAGACTGATAAAGAAAACAGAAAATACGTAAGTTAGAGATTGTTAGCAGCACTTAAGACAATAGACATGAATTATCAAAATAATGACAATTTTACAAATACAAAACCAGCTAAGAAGGTTAAGTAAATTTATTAAGGTCACAGGATTTGTTAGTTTCCTATTTATCCCCAGGTCTCTGTGATTCTAGAGCACCACTTTTAAGTTCAACATAATAGGTGCTACTCGTATCATTGTTCAAAATTTCATGGACGAACTGGGGAGTAAAAGTGTATATTAAATCAGGTAATATATTATTTTGGTACCTCCCCTATGCTAGTCCTCTCTTCTGGGAACTTGAGGTAGTGCTATGACTAATGTATTAGTAATGTAGTCAAGATGCCATGACAAGTGTATTCTCAGGTACATGAGGACACAATAACAAAAATTACTGACTAGTGATAAGGTGAATGAAAAAATATATAACAAGGAGAGTGACAAAGACTGATGGGAATTATTTTAACTGGTATAGTGATAAGTTAAGGAAGCCCTCACTTGTTTGAATGGCATCATATAACCAGTCTTAGGAAGATTTTGAGAAAGAAGACACAGGCCTAGGAAATAGTTATAACACAGGTCCTCAAGGTGGAAGGAATTTTATTAAATTTAAAAAATGAAAATGAATACTGAGGCTTGACTTTACTGAGAGCTTGGTGGATTAAGATCATTCATTTAATGTCAATCATGGTAAGAACACTGGTTTTATTCCAAATTCAAGAAAAGCTGTTAAATGTCACAAACAGGAAAGTCTGAGTGACATAAACTAATTTCCATTAAAATATTCTTTTGATTTCCATGTGAAGAATATATTTTAATGGGACAAGTGAAGAATTGTCAGAGTTGGTAGCATGTTAATTTGGTCCCAATGAGAAATTATGAAGCATGGATAAGTAAATCAACCAAAAATATAGTGAGAAATAGACAAATATATATACACTAGAGGCCTGGTGCACAAAATTCGTGTATGGGGGTGTGTGTCCCTCAGCCAAGCCTGCACCCTCTCCAATCTGGGACCCCTTGAGGGATGTCAGACATCCCACTCACAATCCACAACTGCTGGCTCCCAACTGCTGGCCTGCCTGCCTTCCTGATTGCCCCTAACCACTTCTGCCTGCCAGCCTGATCACCCCCTAAACACTCCCCTGCTAGCCTGATTGCCCCTAACTATCTTCCCCTGCAGGCCTGGTCACCCCTAACTGCCCTCCCCTGCTGGCCTGATAGCCCACAACTGCCTCCCTTGCAGGCCAGGTCCCTTCCAAATGCCTTCCCCTGCTGGCCATCATGTGGCAGCTATCTTGTGTCCACATGGGGGCAGTATCTTTGACCACATGGGGGCAGTCATCTTGTGTGTTGGAGTGATGGTCAATTTGCATATTACTCTTTTATTAGATAGGATAGAGGCCTGGAGTTTGGGTGGGGGCTGGTTTGCCCTAAAGAGTGTCCCGGATCAGGATGGGGGTTCCCTTGGGGCGTGGGCGACCTGGGCGAGGGGCCTGTGGTGGTTTGCAGGGCGGCCACGCCCCCCTTTCCCCCCCCCTCCCCCCGGCAACCCAAGCAGAGGCCCTGGTATCTGGGATTTATTTATCTTCTATAATTGAAACTTTGTAACCTTTAGCGGAGGCCAGGGCTGGCCAGGGCAGGTGGGAAAGCTTGGCTTCCTCCATCGCTGGGGGCAACCCAAGCCTCCTGCTTGCTCCAGCTCTGGGACTGCCGCCATATTTGTTGGGTTAATTTTCATACTAGCTCCTGATTGGCTGGTAGGCGTACCTATGGCCAATTTGCATGCTTCTCTTTTATTAGCATTGATAGAATAGTGACTGTCACAAATGAATACTCAGATACATAACTATTATTAGTTGTATTAAACATCTATGTTCAAAGAACTCAGTGTTTATCTGGAAAGGTATGAGAAATACACATACTCTTAAATTTAATGACTGTATTATAATGCTTAGAACAGTGTTAAACAAGGTTAAAATTATTTCTCTTAATAAAAGGATTTACACACACAACTGTAATGATATAAGAGTCTGAAAGATTTAATTGAAGAGGGAAATGCTTTAATTTTGTAAGAAATCATTCAAAGTCCACATGAAAGTCCTTGATATCCTCCCAAGACATTTTTTGTTCAGTATCATTTAACATAGATTGGTACTTTGGCTATGTTAGTGCCAAACATATTTCTAAGCACTGAAGCACTGAAAATACGATGATGAGAAAAATATACATCGTTTCTTACATAGAGGGTTAAATTCTTTTGCTTAATTGAACCTTCCATAAAATAACAGATGCACCCAAATTTAAAATTTTCCATTTTTTAAGTAAACTAGGCTCAAGTTCTGTAATTTCAGATAAAGTAAAATACTTCATGAGATTTATAAAAATAAACACAAGATGTGATGTCTCTCAAAAATGCATCACATTTACTAGTAAATCTGAAATTGGGAATTCCTTGTTTTTGGAAATTAAAACAAAATGCACTTGACAAAATGATTTCCAGTAGGTTGGATTACCATGGTCTATATAACTAATAGTTTATATTGCAATAATAACCACATCTTGACATCACAAATATCTAATTCAGTAAATATTATTTCTCATCCATGCAATATCCATCATAGGTTTGGTGACCCATCTTGATCTTGTAGTTATTCCATTCCCATCTGTGCATTGTTATCTTGAGAAGTCTATGAATTAAGAACATTTAAGGCCATGGTAAAAACATTGGTCTTATTCCAAATTCAAGGAAAGCCATTAAAATCTTACAGACATGGAAGTAAGTGTGACATGATCTGATTTCCACTTTTAAAAAATACTCTAGGATTCATTGTAGAAAATAAATTTTAAAGGGACAGGAGAAGATGGGATTAAAGTCATAGTCTAAGAGAGGAATCTTAAGTCACTTTTGTTCAGTTCTCATTGCACAGCCATTAGCTCCCATGGACCAACCTACCTTTCTGAGGAAATAGGTCAGTACACACATAATCTTATTTCTGCCTCATAATACTTGCAATCAGAATCTTGGTAGCAAAGATTCCTCATTTATAAATGATAACTATTTCTTCATTTTATTTATCATCAGCCACTCTTTCAAACTCATACACTTTCTGAGAGTTCATTCTCCAGATAAGAATTAATAACTCCTATTGAAATTTATACAATTAATCACTATGAAATGAACAGAGATTTTGGAAAGGATGATTGCTACCCAAATTAGTGAATATGTTTTATTTATGTTAAATATTCCTCTTCAGCAGTTGGATGGGTGCTGAAGAAGATGAAGCTAAATGACATAGATTCTGGGATGGTCAATCTACTAGGAGGGTAGTTGAAGTGAATAGAGCAGAAAATACCACCTTGGGAGAAAAGTGGTATTTATAATGAAAATAATAGAGACCTTGGAAGACAATGTGCTTTTGAAGAATTCTCCTTCTTACTTAATGTTTTTATTTAAACCAATATACGGAAAAGTCACAAATTACAAGTGTGCAACTTGGTGAATTTTCACAGAATGAACACAGGCCAGATCAAGAACAGAATAGTACCAAAAAGTCAGAAATCTCTCAAATACTTTCTTCCAGTTACTACCTTGCCCTTCCCTGAATGTAAACACCCCTCTGATTTCTAGCACCACAGATTTGTGTGTGTGCCTATTTTCCACTTTTATAAAATGGAATCTTACTAACTTACTCTTCAACCAGTAATACTCTTTGTGACATCCATCATGGTGTTGCCTGTAGTAACAGTTTACACGTTTTTCATTGATTGATAGTGGTACCTTATAGGACTCAATCACTATTTATGTGATATTTTTGATGAACATTTGGATTGTCTCCAGATTTGTCTAGGAATATTATAAATGACGTGTCTGTGAATATTCCCATGAACATCACCAGATGCACATCTGAGAAATTGCCTAGTAGTGGGAACATTAAGTCATAGGATATGGGTAGCTTTATTAGGCAGCTTCTAATGAGTTTTCTAACGTGGCTGTACTGAGTGATGTACAGAAGATTCTCTCATAAACTGATTTACAGAGTTAATTTACGGCACATTTGAATTCTAGTTGATTCATATCCTTGCTAAGTATTTATGGTATCGATCTTTGTCATTTTAGACATCCTGGTGTGTGTCTAATAGAGAATCATTGTGGTTTTAATTTGAATTTGGGATGACTAATGAGCTTAGTACCTTTCTTATATGTCCATTGATGGTTGATCCTCCATTGTAAGATGCCTAGTCTAGTCTTTTGTCCATTTTTCTATTGTTGTTCTTTTTCTTGGTGATTTATAGGTGTTCTTTATAGATTTTGAATGAGCCCTTATCAGCTTTGTATATTGGAAATAACTTCTACTCTGTGCCTGGACCCCCTTTGTGAAATCACTTAAGGAATAGAATTCCTAATTTTAATGTAGTGTGATGTATCTATTTAAGAAAGATTTGTCAATTCTAAGGACACAAAGGTGTTGTCTTATATTATGTTTCAGAAGCTATATTGTTTTTCCTTTTATATTTAGGTTACTCATCTGGAATTGACTATTGTATATGGATTGATATCCAATTGACCAAGCAACATTCAATAAAATTGATATTTTAAAAAGGTGGTATATCTATATAATGGAATGTTATTGAAAATAGAATGAAGTGATGATACTAGTACATGCTACAGCATAGACAATCATTTAATTGTATGCTTTGGATTAATTTTATGGTATATGAATTATGTCTCAATAAACATGTTTCTAAAATTTTTTTAAAAAGGTGTCATATTCCCACTTCTCTGCAGTGCTATTTTTGTCAAAAAGAGTGTTTCACTGTGTGTGTGTGTGAGAGAGCGTGTGGGTGAGTGTATGTGTGTGTGATTCTGAAGTCTTTATTTTGTTCAATTGCTTGACTGGTCTATAGTTACTTTTAGTTTTTCATTGCTTTGACCAGTGTAGCTTTATAATAACTATTAATACAGATTATTTAGCTTTATTTTCCTCTTCAAGATTGTGTTAGTTATGCTTAACCTCTTTGAATTTCTGGATAAATTAAAAAATTAGCTTGTCAATTTACACAGATACCAAATTTTGATTGGGATTACACAAAACCATAGATTAATCTTGGGGAGAATTGACATTATTATATTTGTAATCTGAGAGCATGGACTATCTATCTATAATAATAAAAGCATAATATGCTAATTAGACTGAACAACGAATGACCTTCTGGATGTCCTTCCAGACAAAGCCACGGCAGCAGGGGCTGAGGCAGAGGTGGTTAGGGGCAATCAAGTAGACAGGCGAGCAATTAGGAGCATCAGGCATCAAGCAGGCAGGCAGTTAGGAGCAATCAGGCAGGCATGCAGAGTGGTTAGGGGCTATCAGAGAGGCAGGCGAGTGGTTAGGGGTGATCTGGTAAGCAGGTGAGTGGTTAGGGGCAATCAGGCAAGCAGGTGAGTGGTTAGAAGCCTGTGGTCCCAGATTGTGAGAAGGTTCAGGCTTGGCTGGGGGGATTTTGTGAACCAGGCCTCTAGTCTATTTATATAGATCTGTATTTTCCCTCAAAAATAGAAATAGAAATTCCTCAGGGTTTTCATGTTTCACTGTTTTTATTCAAAGATATTTAAAATATCTTATTAGAAATATTTTAAAATTTCAGTTTCTAATTGTTTATTGCTGATATATTTTTATATGTTGCCCTTTTATTCAATGGTTTTGCTAAATTTACACATTAAGTTGTATATTTTATCAGGTGAGTCTCTTTATTCTACAGTTTAGTTTTCTACATACAAAATCCTGCATTTACAAACAATGAGGCTGTCATTTATTGCAGTTAAAAATTAACTAACTTCCACCTCTGGGGTCTGAATAACAATAAGTGTTTTCCAGTTTTGCCACCTCTCTTTTCCTATAAAGCTTTTGACCTGCCACATACATTTTGTTCTTTGAATTTATTTGCCAATTCCTCTCCTGCTACTTTGTTTTGACTTTGCACCAATTATACTATTCCTCTCTTTTTTAATAGTAATGCAGTCCTTGGGATTCTCTTTTTATTCTACTCCATTGATGTATTGAAGATAATAATTAATTTAATTTAATGGTCACTTTTAATAATTACTCTTTATTTCATATCTAATTCAATGAATTAATATAAATTTCTGCTATATGACAGTCTTTAAAAATAATAGAGATATGATAGTACCAAAAATGGATATAATCTTAGCCTTTATAAAGATGACAAATTAGAGATTTCAAATACCCATGTGGAAGGAACTCTTTCATCAACATGTGGCCTTTAGGTCACCCAGGACCACAACATCCAGATCACATAAGTAGGAAAAAAAGAATGTCAATAATATTTTGGTAGGTTTTTATGTGAAAAGCTTGCAATAGTAGCTCATTTGACCAACAACCAATTCACCAGAATTCTAACCACAGTTAAATGACCTGACTGAGATATAAGGAGCTCTGGAAGATGTGCCCTGTTTGAGCAGCTGCTGCCCAGCAACAGCTGTACCTGGGGAAGTGGAACAGGAATTCCGGTGCTTTGCTGCTTGTCTCTGCCACAACGAGATGCCTAAAAAAACTATGCTTTCTTATTTGAAAATATTTTTGGTCATTATATGTTCAAGTAATTTTATATGCTTTACATGTTCACATGCCCCACAACTTTTTTGGCATTTTATTATCACTTATGCTAAACTCCTTAATATTTTCTCCAGGGGAGAGGTTTGTTTGTTTATGATTTTCTATTCTCCTTGTTTCATTTTGAATAGTTTCTATTGCTCTGTCTTCTATTTCACTATTATTGATTCTGTAGTATCTAATTAGCTGTAAGGCCCAGTGAGCAATTTTTTTATTTTTATTTCTAATAATATAGTTTTCATCTCTTAAAGTTTCATTTGGTTATACCTTGTATCTTTTCTTTGTTTCCTTCCTATGTTCCCTGTGTTTACTTTTTCTGTAAGGGGCTATAGCATAGATATTTTAAGCTTTACATGGCACCTGTAGTCTCTATTATGTATTTAATTATATTTGATTCTGGTTTGTTTTACAGTTGTATTTATAATCCTTTAAAATTATAAAAATCATTATTAGGTCTCAGGCAATAAAACAAGGCACAGACAAGATATGGTCTGAGCTATGGTGTGCCAACTTTTGCTTTAAATAGTAGGACATAATTATAATATCTGTTATAAAGTCCTGGACTACTAATTCCATCATCTCAATCATTTTTGTTCTGTTTCTACTGACTGGTGTTTTTCTTCGTTATGGGTCATAGTTTTTATGCTTCTTCATGTGACTAGTCATTTTTACTGGATGTTGGTCATTGTGAATTTTAAGTTATTGAATGTCTGGATTTAGTTATCTTTCTTTAGAGGATGTTGGGATTTCTTCTGATATATGTGAAGTTACGTTTGGTTCAGTTTGTGTCTTTTGTGGTTTATTTTAAAGTATGGTTAGGGCAATTCTAGAGTAACCTTTACACCAGGGATAGTTTAGCCCTTCAACTGAAGTGCATCCCTTCTGAACCTTCTACTGAATACCCTGGCTATTTAGAGAGGACTGTCCACCTTAGCTGGAGGACACTTAAAAATCCCCTGCCCTGGGAGTTCAGCAACCAGATCCCTGGTTTCTCTTTGTCTGACTTTATACAGTTTCAACCATTGCATATATTTGTTAGCATGTAGCTAAGACCCATGGGGCCACAATGCAGGCTGTGTGAGTTCTTTTTCTGAAAAGCTTCCTCTCCTCTGGAATTCTATGTTACAACTTACAGACCTCATGCTCCCTGAACTCAGCTCAGGGATAACACCATATTCTACTCATAATCACCCTCTCTAGTCTATTATCCTGAATATATATACTTAGACAGAAAGCCAGGCAATTATAGGGATTTCCCCTTTTGTAACCTCCTTTTTCCTGGGATCACAGTCTTGTATGGCTCTAGGCCAGTGTTTGAAAATAATTATATTTTGCTAATTTTTTTAAAAAAGAAAAGAATGTAAATTTCCTCCCTGTTGCTCTGCCATGGCTTCTTGCTGTAAAAATATTATTTTAAATATTTAAACTATCATAAACAAATGCCTGTATTTTTTTTTTTAGATTCTGCAAAGTATTTTAAGCTGAATATAAAACTGAACAATTAAACTATAATCTACATATTTATTAATTACTTGCCTCAGTGCACTAACTATCCCTCTCATTTTCTCAACATGTCTCTTAGTAAGATAATTATAAATTAACATGGAATATTTTATCAAAAGCATATTTGAGTATTCAGGAATAAACCTTCCATTCTGAGATGCCATTATGTATAGGTTATTATTTTCTCTTTCCATCATCTGAATAAATGATGAATGTTTTTCTTTGACTTAGAAATCTGTTTTCCAGATAAAGTTAATTTCATCTGTTTTAGTATGAAAGGAGCTGGACTGAGAAATGAAGATGATTAAAAACCTTTAATTTTTCTTCATAATTATAAAAAAAAAACACTTTTCTTTAAAACTTGGAATAGCATTATTTGTTGTGCCTTGACAAACATAAAGTAAAACTAGCAATCCGGATGTGCTATTTAACTACCCAGGTGTTCAATTCTCTTCTCTATCAAGAAAAGTTTATTTCTTAAACACAAAGATGCATAAGGCTGAACTATTAGATGTAATCAAGGACAGTTATACTAATGGAACTGCTGCCCTGTATATGTAATGTAATAGATAACTAATGAGTGTATTACTTAAATGTTTTGTCTAATCAGGAGGCAGACAAAGGTGTCTTGGGGAGGAACACAAGCCCCACATAGATGTCTGCTTTATTTGTGAGCTGATGGGGCTGATGGGATGTTGAGATTCAGCAAAGGAAAATTTCCCCAAGATAAACTTGGAGATTGGATTAAATGCCTCACATCTGGAATTGACCAAGTGTAATCATCTGCAAATTTACAATTCTTTCTCTTTTGTGATAAACAAGCATATTTCCGGTTTACCTACCCCTATCCCTAAGCTATTTCACAAGAAACTAGTAGGGCAGAGCACAGAGATCAGTTTCTGAAATTATGTGTTACAAAAAATTGTTCTAGTGGTTTTTGAAGCTTTTAAATGGGGGCAATTCCAATTTACAATATCGTAAATGTAATGTATGATCTAAAGACAAAACAAAGTCAGGTATTTTTGGTACCTAATAAGTCTAACAGAAATTGAGAGTAAATACAATTTAATTCTATCAAAAATACATTTTTGGAAGGTGCTGAAATATTTTCCTAATTTTTGCACTTTGATTTTATTTTCGTACTTTCTCCCTGCTCTATGGCAAGAAATTAAAGAAGATTGTTTAGCAAGTTAACATAAATTCAGTTATTTTAAAGCTAGAAATAGGAGTTATTTGATGATACATTTACAATATTGTAAACAATTAAAATGAGATTTAATAACATTTTATATTTAATATCTATACTTTTTAGCAATAGACTTGATACATTAATAAATTAAGAGGCAATTGAGTATTTCTTCTAGATAGTTGGAATACATCTCAAGTCATAAGGATTATTTTTTTTTTAATTCTTATTTTTAAAAGACTTCATTACTCTCATCGATTCTATTGGCTGAATCAATTTTTTTCTCTATATTTTACAACACATTGACTCTGAAAGTTATTAACATGTAACTTGCAATCATCCAGCTTATGTATATGTGCATGCATACATACATAAAAAATTACCACACTATAAATTTTACAACCTATTCCCTTAGAACAAGTCTGTGTGTGCGTATACTAACCTTTCGTTATGCAAATGATACATATAAAAAGCAGTTAATATTCAAAATTTATAAAGAGCTTGCACAACTTAATATCAAATATGAACAACACAATTAAAAAATGGGCAGAGATCTTTAATAGACATTTTTTCTTAGAACACATAGGTGGCCAACAGGCATATGAAAAATTGCTGAACATCACTAATCATCAAGGAAATGCAAATCAAAACCTCAGTGAGATATCACCTCACTCCTATCAAAATGGCTATTAACAAAACACAAAAAGTGCTTAAGTGCTGAGGATATGGAAAAAAAGGTCGAATGTTATTTAGTGCACCCACTCTGGAACATAGTATGGAGGTTCCTCAAATAATTAAAAATAAAACTGTCACACCATCTAGCAATTTCACTTCTGCGTCTTTATCAGAAGGAAAAAAAACTATGAATTTGAAGAGATGGAAATACCCATATGTTTACTGCAGCATTAGTTACAGTAGCCAAGAAATGGAAGCACCGTATCTGTTCATCAATAGATGAATGGATAATTTTTGGTATGCATATACTGTGGAATATTACTCAGCCATAGAAAAGAAATAAACCTTGCCATTTGTGTCATGAGTGAATATAGAAGGTATTATGCTTAGTGAAATAAGTCAGATAGAGAATGACAAACATATGATTTACCTGTATGGAAATCTGAAAAACAAAACTAATGAAGAAACAAAATACAGACTAACAAATGCAGAAAACAAACTGGTGGTTGCAAGGTCGGGGAGGGGTTTGGGGACGGGTAAAATAGTTGATTAAGAGGTACGAATTATACAGCTTAGGAATATAGTCAGTGATATTGTAATAACCTTTTATGGTGACAGATGTTAACTTATTGTGGTGATCATTTTATAATGTATATAAATATTGAATCACTATGATGTACACCTGAAATTAATAGGATATTGTATGCCAACTATACTTCAGTTAGAAAAAAATAAAGGTTACTGACAGGATTTGTACCAACTCACTTTGGCCAGAGATCAGGCGATATTACTTAGCAAAGAGAGCCCAGGACTAGGTTTAAGGGTGTCATGCTTATTCCAGTGCTGCCTTTCATGTGTCCTATCTCTGCTTAAAATAAAAATTTTAGTTTATATAATACATTCTGCTCTCTGAGTCTATGATTACAGAAAATGTATTGGTTTTTATAAATACTCTATTAAGTTCAGGCCAAATCATAATACATAGGTTCTAGCATTCAAATTGTGCCACCTAGACAAAATTCTGTCTATCTGGCATGTACTAAAAAGCAATCTTTACCTGTTTCACAATTCTGTCATGTAAGGATGCTATGATAGTTTGTGTAGTAATAAAGATACCAAACAGCAATGCTGAACAAAGAAATTGTTACAAGAATTGGCAAGAGCATTGGTCTGTATGCTAGAAGATCTGAATTCTCATTCTTGTTTTCAAGTATAAGTGGACCCATTTTAGGCTTGAAGTCATTTTGCTGTAAAATAAGAATTTGCCTGGAGTGATCTATTCTACAAGTTGCTCTCCATTTCATGTGCCATACAAAGAATTTTATTTGTATACCCTGGAGCTTGGAGAACACAATGTATTCTTTTTAAAACCATGGATGAAATATTTAAATGTCTCTTGCAAACACATAGGGCTGCATTTGGGAAGAAACTGAATTTCCACCAAGGAAGAATACATGGAACATGTTTCCCATTGACCAAATGCAGGACTTTTGTGAGGGATTTCTGGCCTGGAATGGTCTTAGATCCTGCCCAAGAGGCTCACCTCAGTGATAAGAAGACATAGTCAGAAACAAGATGGAAATATACTATTCTATACCCATGCTATGGAGGGAATGTAAGCAGTCAGCAGAGAAACATACTCAGCAAGGAAGGTATGATTGGGATATCTCGGTAGTTCCCATAAAAAGGCTCATGACCAAAAGAACCATCATTTTTTAATCATCTGCCATAGTTCTTGGAAACTTGTACCAAATCAGGACCCGGGAGATGAAAGATTCACGTCCCCTGATGTCTTCCTACTTGAGGAGGAGTCACAAGGAGCTCACTGAGGATGAGGGATGAGTAGCAATACTAGGAAGGAGCATGGGGAGGAAGAAGCCACTTCTCTTCCTCAGCTCTGCCCCATTTGCCACAAGCCCAAGCTATGGGGAGCAAAGAACTTCCAGCCAATGAAATATATATATATATATATATATTTTTTTTTCTTGGTAAGTGACTACTCAAGACTGGACATATTAATTGATCAGTTGACAATTTTGAATTAAAAAATGGAGAAATGTATTCCTTTAATCTGAGTGTGAGCTGAAATAGCATATGTCTGCCTACAATTTTATCTGGAGACGGAAATAAATAACGCACAGAGCTGATTTCAGTAGGTTATGTACCAGTTCCACTACAAATATATAATGGTGTAACATTTTATTTCCAAAGCAGTACTCAACCTTGGTATTGGTACTGAGAAGAAAAAAAGTAGAACTGATTTGTATTTGAGGATGAGGGAAGCAAGACACATTTACTAGACACTAAAGGTAAAGTATTGAGGGAAGGCATTGTGTGCTCTGGCAAGAAAAATATAGTCCTATATCTCATAGTCTGGACAGGAGCACCAGTTCATTTTAATTATTCTAAAAAATTGGTAGGACTTGTAATGAAAATAAATATTTATCATATTTACACAGTTTGTGATTTAATTTAAATATTTTATAAGTAATATATATATGCTTTAAATTTATGAATTGTGGAGTTAAATGGATAAAGAGTGAGGCAGAATGAAGCTAATGTTATTTGATGCATAGAACACGCTAATAAAGTTATCATCGGTATCAAGGCATTTTGCTATTTCCTGCCCTTTGTGAAGTTAGATAGGATGCTGCCATTTCTATTTATGAAAGCCATGAAATATTAGTCTTTACATGAAATAATAAGTGGTCATTCTAGAACTAGATTTTTCCTCAAATGTTTAACTTGAATTGGAAGAATTCCCTGAGTGGATTAAGACAACAACATAAATCTTGAGGCAATTTATTGCACAAGTAATTTAGTAACTTGTTAATTTGACTGGTCTAAACAGTGTTATGACACGATAGCTTTTATAGCTTCAATTTCTTTATTAATCAGGATCTTGATCTTATACTTTCACACTAAACATAGCCGGTCATGTAGCCCCTCTGTTATTACACACTGTTGGTCAAAAGTAGATTCATGGAGAATTTATAATTCCTATTTGGAAAATGAAAACCATAAGTCCAAAAGTATAGTTAATAGAACATTTGTAATATTGTATATCCATATATCATGTGAATACCTAGAAAAATATATATTATACTAGAGGCCTGGTGCACAAAAATTCATGCACTTGGGGGCGGGGGGTCCCTCAGGCCGGCCTGCGCCCTTTGGCAGTCTGGGACCCCTCAGGGGATGTTGGAGAGCCAGTTTCAGCCTGACGGCCGAATGACCAATTGCTATGACATGCACTGACCACCAGGGGGCAGATAATCAACACAGGAGCTGCCCCCTGGTGGTCAGTGTGCTCCCACAGGGGGAGCACCTCTCAGCCAGAAGCTGGGCTCACGGCTGGAGAGCACAGCAGCAGTGGTAGGGAGCGGGCCTAAGCCATCAGTCAGACATCCCCCGAGGGCTCCCAGACTGCGAGAGGGCACAGGCCAGTCTGAGGGGCCCTCCCCCCAAGCGCACGCATTTCATGCACCGGGCCTTTAGTAGGGAATATATTACCAGTGATATATTAGTTAATATGTTATTTCTCTCTAATTAAAGTTTTCTGGACATATGATGCATTTTTATTTAAATTGCAATTCCACAAATATTTTCAGTAGCTTTTGAATCATGCCATTAACAAAACTCATTATATTCTCTCTCAAGTTGTTTCTTCATTTTGTTCTTTACTACATAAAAACAAAAGAAAACAACAAAAAACATGCCAAAGCCGGTTTGGCTCAGTGGATAGAGCATTAGCCTGCGGACTGAAAGGTCCCAGGTTCGATTCTGGTCAAGGGCATGTACCTGGGTTGCGGGCACATCCCCAGTGGGGGGTGTGCAGGAGGCAGCTGATCGATGTTTCTCTCTCATCGATGTTTCTAACTCTCTCTCTCCCTTCCTCTCTATAAAAAATCAATAAAGTATATTTTTAAAAAAACAAAAAACAAAGTTCAGCCTTACCATAAACATGCACAAAGTGATTAAAGATTTCTCATTACAGACTTTAGGGATGATGTTTCTTCTGTTTTGCTCACTTTATCAGCTAATCAATGAAAAGAAAGTCCTGGTTCTGTTATCCTGAGATCAATTGGAGTTTTGATTTTACTTACTTGTATTGCTATTTCAAGCAATGGTTAAAAAATTGTCAAGATATACACTGAGTGGCCAGATTATTATGATCTCTAAATGCATAATAATCTGGCCACTCAGTGTATATATATTAGAGGCCTGGTGTATGAATTCATGCATGGGTGGGGTTTGGCCAGCCTGGCCAGGGGGAGGAAACATGGGTGGTTGGCTGGCCTGCCTGCTGGTCGAGGGGACAATTTGCATATTAGCCTTTTATTACATAGGGTATATACTGAGTGGCCAGATTATTATGCGTTCAGAGTTCATAATAATCTGGCCACTCAGTGTAGTTTATATATGTGCTTAAATTTTTTTTCATGGATTTCTCATTTTATTTTATCTCTATTAGGTATATGCACTTGGTATCATAGCATTTGGTCTGTTATTTTATTTGAAAATGTTAAAAGAGTTGCATTTCTCTTAATGACTTATATCTGAACATTTCATTCTTACTCTTAACAGCTGAAGATGCATGTGGAGGAACAATGAGAGGATCTAGTGGTATTATATCAAGCCCTAGTTTTCCCAATGAATACCATAACAATGCCGATTGCACTTGGACCATTGTAGCAGAGCCTGGGGACACGATTTCACTCATATTTACTGATTTTCAAATGGAAGAAAAGTATGATTACTTAGAAATTGAAGGTTCTGAGCCACCTACAATATGGTAAGTAGATGTGTTTTATTAACCTAGCATTGATGTTGTTGCTGAAGACAAATTGGGGATCAAAGAATAGTTATATGTGGGCCTTTAAAGGTTTAAATTTTTGAAAGAACTTATAATTAACAGGAAAATTATAAGTGGCAGCTGTCAGAGCTAAGGGATATTTTAGAAAGTCAGGGAAGTGATAGAGCAAATAGATTGGTATTTTGAAAGACAGTATTTCCTTATCACTCTATTCAGGGGAAGTAATGTGATTTAATCAAAACTTGAATAAGGAAATTACATTCTAATGTAATCTACAGTTGTGTTCTTTAGTATGCCAGTCCATACTTGATGGTTCCTTTCAAATTAATAGAATAGTCCTGGAAGAAATTTGGCTTTATTTTTGTAGTTAAATCTTATGTACCCTTTTATCTGAAAGCAAAATTTAAACAGTATATTCTGACTGAGTATGGTCTCTTTCTTTAGAAACTCAAGACATGTTCAGAAAATGGCAGTTTTCAGAACATAATTTTAGGATATTATAGTTTTAAAAGAAAATCTTCCTTTATGCCATTTTAAAAAATTGAATGAACTTATTAGTAAAGGGTAAAGTAGATTATGAATCAGTAATTGAGTAAAGAATAATAAGATTAGTGAAGGAAAAAATGTATAAACATTAAACTAGGAAGGGCCTTTTAAGCCATGTAAAGGATTTGATAAGAACAATGGGAATTCATTAAAGTGTTTTTTATCAAAAACAATTACATGAATAGGTCCAAATTCTGACTTTTCAAATGGTTATTCTTATGTGTAAAGATTGATTTTTCAGTGGGGCTCAATTAGTTGTGGGAAGACCACTTGAGAGGTGATTGCTGAAATCCAAAAACAAATCACGGTAGCTTAGATTATGATGGTATTGATGGAGATAAAAAAAAAAGTAGAATGAGTTGAGAGATATTTAGGAGGTATAATGAAAAGGACTCTGTAGTGGATTGAGGAGTGATAAAAGAAAAGATAGTGCTAAAATAAAACATAATTTTCTGACATACAAAATGTTAAAGGCATATTGGAAAATGTTGAATGAAGATCAAGTTTGCAGTAGGGATGCTATTAATATTGAAATTTTTAAAGATATATTTAGTTTGAAGAATCTTTTAGACATTCCATCTACATTATCTAATAGATAACTATGTCTATATGATTCAGGAGCTCTGAGTAGAAGCATAACTGGTATGTAGTCCACAATGATGGTAATTGAACCAGTAGACATCAGTAATCATGGCTAGATAGAAACAGGATGGAATGAGAAGACAGGAGTGGAAAGGGACTAACTAAGTCTGTGCATCAATAACATGAAACTCGGGCTGTTTTATTTTCTGGAGTAAGCATGGGACAGTGGAAAGAATGATTTTTTAAATTGATATAAACTTTTCAATTCAAGAGAAAGCAGATGACAGACTCTTTTGGGAGAAGCTGCAGTCAAATTTCAATGGCTGTGTAAAGGAAAGCATGGAGATTTTAGCCATGTTTGCAATATACCACATACAACAGGACAGTTTTAATAATTCACTATCTCTTATATTTGAAAGTAATGGATTTTTAAAAATTAATGTTTTTTATCTTTCATGAAGTAAAGTATGTTCAGGATTTTTTTCATCTCTATATTCAACATGATAATTACCTATTTGTTTTGATTCATAGAAAATATTGTTAGTCTTCAATATATCGTTAACTTTATGAGCTAGAGTATATAACTCATACTATCATCCCAAACTTCTTTTGGGGAAATTACTTCAGAATTTTTCTAAAGAAACTATTGTCTTCATTTAGTTAGGCTTGAATGATTTGAAAGTAAAAATAATAATAATAATAATAATTAATTAATTAAAAACACCTTTTTGGCATATCAGGGATTGACTGGGAGTATGAAAAAACATTAATACATTGTTCCAGGAATACTATGAAAAAATGAAACCAAACCAAACAAAAAACAGCAATACAATTGCAAAGGAAGAAGAAAGGGTCAGATTGAGTGAAAATTACATAGTGAGAGAGAGTGGAAGTAGCTGAGAAAGACAGTAGAGCACCAATGATATACCCTAGGGCAGTGGTTGGCAAACTATGGCTCGCGAGCCACATGCAGCTCTTTGGCCCCTTGAGTGTGGCTCTTCCACAAAATACCACAGCCTGGGTGAGTCTATTTTGAAGAAGTGGCTTTAGAAGATGTTTAAGTTTAAAAAAATTTGGCTCTCAAAAGAAATTTCAATCGTTGTACTGTTGATATTGAGCTCTGTTGACTAATGAGTTTGCTGACCACTGCCCTAAGGTGTTACTACTTGGAGTTATTAAGGAAATATATATGTTTAATGTTCAATATTAAGATAGGAGAGGCCTGATGCACGAGATTCGTGCAAGAATGGGCCTTCCTTCCCCTGGCTGCTGGCACTGCCTTCCCTCTGGCCAGAGCCACCTTTCCGCCTTCCCACACTGCCCAGAGGCCCGGAGCGGCTGGGGTGGTGCAGAACACCTGTGTCCCGCCCTGCCCCCCCACCCGCCGCTCGGCACCTGCATATGCCAGCTTTGTTGGGTTAATTTGCATATTCACTCCTAATTGGCTGGTGGGTGTCGTGAAAGTACGGTCAATTAATATGTTACTCTTTTATTATGTAGATATGCTCAGGCCCTAGCTGAATTGGCTCAGTGGATAGATCATCAGCCTGTGGATTGAAGGGTCCTGGATTCGATTCCAGATAAGGGCTCATGCCCAGGTTGTGGGCTCGATCCCCAGCAGGGGGCATGCAGGAGGCAGCCAATCAATGATTCTCTCTCATCATTGATGTTTCTATCTCTCCCTCTTTCTTCCTCTCTGAAATCAATAAAAATAAATCTGTTAAAAAAAAAGATATATGCTCAGCTGGGTTGAAATTTAATCCTTAATTCCATTCTTGTGGGGTAATGTTGGCAATTAAAATCTATTGAAATCAGCCTAAAACATTTGCCCCAGGGTTTGAAGAGAAATTCATCTTTTGACATATGATCCCAAGGTATATGGTTTATGTACTACTAAGCAAACCTGTCTGTCTTCTCACAACGTTGTAAATTATCAGAAAAAGGACAATGATTTTTCTAACTTTTCATTTTTTCCTTATGGCAGTGGTTGGCAAACTCATTAGTCAACAGAGCCAAATATCAATAGTACAATGATTGAAATTTCTTTTGAGAGCCAAATTTTTTAAACTTAAACTTCTTCTAATGTCACTTCTTCAAAATTGACTTGCCCAGGCTGTGGTATTTTGTGGAAGAGCCACACTCAAGGGGCCAAAGAGCCGCATGTGGTTCGCGAACTACAGTTTGCCGACCACTGCCTTATGGTGTGGATGTGTTGTATAGTTTCTCAGGAAATAATAGTTTTAAACCAGGCGTTTTAAAGGATTTGTGATTGGGAAAGGATTTTTATAAATTCTAGTGTTTCATAATTAAGCAATATTTTTCAATTAAATTGGAGTTCATGAACATACTAAATGCATACTGATTAACACTGAAAATTCATTTAAAAAATTCAAGTTATACTTCCAATTTACTCAGGAAATAAAGTGTAATATAACTCAAGGAAAAATTAGATGAGGTCATATTTAAAAAGTACATACTTAACTTTTCAAGTTTGAGCATAAGTGAAACCATTATATTTGGTAGAAATGTCTTGCTGAATCCTCAGGTAAATTATACAAATTCTTTACATATATTCTTCATATTAATGTAATAAATGATATATACACCCAGGCAAATATGCTTCCAAGAATGTCTTTGTACTTAATTTACCTTTGTCATATTATCTATTGTTAATATATATTTTTTCTTTTTAACTCTTCTTTCTTCCACAAGAATAGTTTATCCTCCATTTTAACCACTTGTAATGATAAATTCTAAAACTTCAAGGATTTCACTTTTTGAAATTATTCTGTTTCTTGAGGGAATGATTGAAGGCGCATGACAGGATCGGGTTACTAGGAATCACTGAGCGCTGGATGGCTATGAAGACACTTTTTGGAATGAGATCGTGGGTTTTGACAGAACTGAATCTGTCTTGTTAGAGCAGGATGACATTATGCAAACTCACACAAAATAGAGTGCTCATTTAGCTATTCATCATGTTCTCATCTTTACTCCCACCCTTGCTTCCCATGCTCCAGTAATAATGGCATCCCTTCAGTTTCTTAAAATAGGACACAATAAGTCCTCTGCAAATATTATTTAATTTTCCTGAATGTTCTGCCCCTTCTTCTCCTTTTTTTTACCTGACTAATGTTTATTCCCTCTTCGAATTACAGTTTAAAAAGTACTTCCTATGTCATGTCTTCCCTGAGTATCGAAAGTAGGTAAAATCATCCTGCTGCACTTCCACAACACTGTCTGCATCTTTTAATATCCACTAGAGTTCTAAATTCCTTGTTCAGCACTTATATTCCTTAAAGACTGTAATCTCAGTGGAGGCAGATACCATATCAATTTAATTTAAAAATCTTAGGGCTGTGTCCAGAGCATATGATGTACCTAATGCTTTTTAAGTGAATGAATAAATGTTATTTATTTATTTTATGCACCAGAAAACATGTCACCATAACAACATAATCTCTCCCTGAAGTAGATACTTATGGCAAGACATAGTATAATTAGAAGCTTGCTCAGTGATCACAGAATTAGAACAGAAAAAGGCAATTATTAGTTTTAACAATCCTAGCCAAATTTAGCCATTCCAGAGTGACATACTTGCCAAAGGAGTGAGAACAATCAAGTCTGTGGGCTGGTGGACTGTTCCATTGAGTCGATTTCTTTCCCTCACTATGTAAACTGGACAGGTTATAATCTGCTAGATTAAGATTTTGCTTCCTAGCTTTTATATTCCATTCTTGTCTTGTTAAAAATCTTCACAAGTTTTCTTGATTGAAGTTTGAGTGTTCTTGAATTTTAATATATATATATTAGAGGCCTGATGCACGAAATTCGTGCAAGAGTAGGCCTTCCTTCCCCCAGCTGCCAGCACCGGCTTCCCTCAGGCATCTGGGTCTCAGTCTTCCCTTACAGCCCCAGCTTCATCCAGAAGGTTGTCTGGAAGGACGTCTGGTCTAATTAGCATATTATGCTTTTGTTATTATAGATATACCATATCTTTCCTAGGAAAAATTAAATCTTGCAGAAGCCTGGATGCATAATACATGCTAAAAATAAGGTCTAGTTTTCATTCATTCAACGAACATATCATACTTTGTCCTGGGGGATATATTTAACAGTACACTTGTTAATAAAGTATTCATGAATTCTGATCACATGGAGAATATAATATATTATCTTCTCTAGATACCTTATGATATTAAACACTAATGAACCAGAGCTTGTATAGAATAGTCCACTGGTTTTCATCTTACAAATAATTCTTGTTATTACATAATATTTTTCATGATCTTCTTGATGATAGAACCACATTTGTCTGCTATAATAAAAATTACATACTAGATGTAACTGAAAAGCATCCTGGGATAACTCTTTTTTTCTGAAATATGTTACCTTGTACTTATATAGTTGACTCTTGAACAACTCAGGGATTAGGAAAATTGACCCCTAGGACAATTGAAAGTCTGTGCGTAACTTTGACTCCCCAAAAACATAGGTGTCCTTTAGTATCTATGGAGAATTGATTCCAGAATCCACTGAGGATAACAAAATGCATGAATGCTCAAGTCCCCTATATAAAATGTTACAGGTTAACACATGTAGTCAGCCCTCCACATCCAAGGACTACCAACTGTGAATCAAAAACAGATATGTAAAGGGGGCCAACTGTACGGTAATAGATGGTAACTGGACTTTTAGGGTGATAACTGTGTAGTATATACATATGTCAAATTAGAATGCACACTTGAAGTTACATATTATTATGTTTTTTAAACCATCTCTTCATAAAATATGATTAATTATTAGATGATTAAAAAGTTGACATATTTCTGTTTCTGGTGACATTATAGTTGTAAATTATCTTCCTAGACTTTCCCATGTAATAAAACATGGCCCACACTATTATAACCATAGTTTATAGTTTTATTACATTTTTTCACTTGGTGGTCATTCTACCCTGTAACTGAGGATATGCTGTAATGAGATAAAGTTTCTCAACTTGTATTCATAAATGTCACAAAGAAAGACCTTTTAAAATATTTTTTAAGAGTATAAATAATTATCATGTACAAATGTGCTATTTCTACTACTAAATTATTGGGTAAGCTCAGGTGTAAGATTTACCATTTCTGAGTTTTACATCTCTCACAATTTTCCTTGTGCTTTTGAATATTTAATGAACTTTTTAATATTGTCCTTCTGGGTATTGTGGCATTGCCCTCTATATTTAATTTATTATTTAAATTATTTAGAATTTATATTATAGAGAATTAGACCAATGTTAAAATCAGTTCATGAATTTGTCCTTGATAATGGCAGCAAGGAAATGGATAACTTGCTGAATAGGCATCAACTTCAAAAGGTTAATTGTGTGATTCTTAATCTAGAACTCTCATAGATAACTTACTGTGTATAGCATCCATGAGTTTATCTTAAGTTCTAGTTGTATACGTTTTTATTTCTGTGATTTTATTATCACATATAAATAATGAGATCCAGGAGTTCATACTTCACTTTATAAGTAAAATTTCCTATTGTGTTTGTTTTCCTTAAACTTTGTCAGTTTTTCTTTTTTAATTCTTACCCTAGGATATATTTTTATTAATTTTTAGAGAGCAAGGAATGAAGAGAGAAAGAGAGAGAGACCTATCAGTTGCCTCCTGTACATGTGCCAGGACCAGGGATCCTAAGTATGTTCCCTGACCAGGAATCAAACCCGCAACCTTACCATGCACGGGACAACATTCCAACCAACTGAGCTACCGGGCCAGATCAAATTTCATCCATTTTTAAAGTTGGCTTCCAGTGTAAATGCTCTGTAGGAATACAATATTTGTAGAGACCAGAAGAAATGATGACTTCTTGATTCTTTTATCTAATAATTCCTGTCAAATTATCTTTGTCAAGTCATAAAATTACAACAGTAGTCAGCTTTTATGTTACGGGTAGAACATGTTGACCTTTCCAGAAGATCACTGGGACATTGCATTTTCTTTTCTGAGTATATTATTTGATTTCATGTGAGGGTCAATATCAACATGTATCAGTGTTAATTATCTTAATAATATTGGGTATCACTTAAACAGATTGAGATAGGTTAATTGCCCTGAATACTCTAAACATATTTTATTACTGTTACCTTCAAAAATATTCTTTCAAATATTCAATCCTTTGTCTCACTGTTGATGAGAAATGAATTAGTCAAGTCTCTATTAGTCTGGTACTACTTACTATATATTATTGAAGCTATTTCATGATTATCTTAATCAGAAAATATATAACATTTAGGATGATCATCTGAATTTCAGATTTATATTTATAATGCAGGAGGAATTATATGTTTGAATAAATGGAAAAACTAAGAGTAATAGTTATAAATCATAAAAGGAAAAATTTGGTTCAAGATAAGTAGACATTTAAAATAATTAATGCTTTACCCAAAAAAATAAATGATTGCTTATAGGTAATAAGTTTTTTTCTTTGAAAAGTTTTTTACATAGGTGTAAGCAATTCATTATTGGCAATAAAGCATTCATGAAGTTAATAGTGATTATTCTTAATGATTATTAGAATATCTTTCCAATGCTAGGTTTCTATTTTTATTGGCAATCTTTTCAGTACTTACCATATGTTACTAGCATCAAATGATATATATTCATCCAATAAAATTCCCTCTAGCCTGAATTTTGCTTAGAGACAATGCTTGCTAGAATACCAACTGATTAGCATACATTGATCATTTCAGCAATAATAATGTATGCCACTATCAAATGTAAAACTATAAGAAATGAGATATAATAAATGTCTGAATACAGTTTTATCATAGTATTTGAACTATTTAAACATAAAATATCCCTTAAAGTAATTGCCAAGTGTAAAATTAGTCATTTTACTATATGAAGGCATAATTTATAGAAAACCACTCATGACCTTGTAATAGACTTTTCTAGAGAGGTTAGAAATTTAGAATGGCTTTCTTTAGATTCAGTTTGTGACTTAAACACAGTTGTGCACTATTTTTGTGGATTAAAGGGAAACTCTAGCAATCAAACAAAGTAAGTAGAGCTATAAGGAGTGTAGCAAAGATAATAAACACATGGCCTCAGCCTCCTTAGCTATATGGTCTACCAAAGGTTCTGACTATATATAGCATGAAACATTATATGATACAAAATTTCATTCATTAAACCTTTGATTGGAGCAGGCAAAAAATATTGCATTCTCATTTCCTCGTTATACAAGTTTCTGCAAATGACATACCATTAAAAATCTGGTGGAAAGGTATGCCTTAAGGTTATACATCCCATAGTTCTTGATAATATTCAGTTCAAATTGAAATAACTTAATTATATTCTCTAAGGATCCATTTTCAGAGTAGGTGCAGCTGTTGCATTTTCTGTTTTAGAAAGACAATTATAATTACAGGCAGCTTGCTTAAGATGGGAGTTATATTGTGTTATAATTTTAGGGAAACAGTGTGAGAGCACATGTAAGAAAATCTATCAACAAATTTATTTTTTAAGAGGGTCATTTAGTGTTTACTACATACCAGACAGTGTACAGTAGATACAGTCAAAACCACATATAACATTTAGCAAGATCACAATCTGGTAAGGAATTCGTCTATAAATTAACACTTCCATGAGATGTTCTCATATAAAGCATATCTGGAGCAACACAGAGGCAAAGACGGCTCAAGGATTTAAGGGAAACTGCACAGAGGGAGTACATTTCAGCAAAATCTTAAAGCAAGACTTATAATTAATGAGGGTGACAAGACATGGTGCCATGCTCTGGCCAGGTGGCCCCGTTGGTTGGAGTGCAGTAACCTACACTAAAAGGTTTTGGGTTCAATTTTCCATCAGGTCACTTATCCAGGTTGTGGACTCAATCCACAGTAGGGGGTGTGCAGGAGGCAACTGATCAGTATTTCTTTCACAGATGTTTCTATATCTCACTCTCTTTTCCTCTCTCTAAAAAAAAATCATTAAAAACATATTTTTAAAAAAGAATGCTAAGAAGTTTCATTTGGGTAAAAGACAGTGCACTATTGTTTCCTTGAGAAGTGGAAATTCCAGGGAGATTACCTGATCATGAAGATCTTGGCATACTTTATTAATATAGTTGGCTTTTATTCTGAAGGTTGATTAGGTGTATGGGGACACATAATTATTTTAAACAAGTAAATTACATAATCTGACTTGAAATTGGAAGTATCATTATGAGTATTGATTGAGGATGGAAAAAATGTAGGCAAGCATGCCAACTCAGAAGCTTTGAAAATTGGCTCCTGTGAGTGATGAAAAGAATAAGAACCAAAAAGTTGTTCTCAGGTTGAAGGTTAGGAGGATTATATAAATGTAATTTAGTAGATAGTGTTTGGTATTTGCATATTAGTTGAAAGTAAGATGGGATATAAGAGATGGGGGAATTGAGCATGCCTAAACATTTTCTGATTCTAAATGAAATGATAAATACTGGAAGAGTAGTAGTTTAATGGGAGACAAATATATAATTATTCAAATTTTGAATTTTCAAAGAATAAGACAAGAAATGATTGGTAGGAGAGGTTTTGAAGTTGAGTGAAAATAATTTTGAAGAATATGGATGAAGTTCTAGGATACCTGAGTTCAAAGAAAATTGTGGAATAATAAAAACTGAAAAGGAACAACTTTGAGATATGGACAGGAGGAGATATTAGTGAACAAAATTGAAAGCTGTAAGAGGGGAAGGAGAACAACACAGAGAGAGAGGCTCTATGGAAGCAAGGAGAGGGACAGTTTCAGGGTGGATAGTGTTCCTGAAGGTTGAAACTCAAAAATCAAGAAAGAAGTAGTTAGAAGGATTTGGAAATTAGAAGACTTAAAAATTTTGGAAATAACTTAATGCTAATTTGCTCTTCCTTCTTACCAATTTGGGGGATGGTGGAGTATTCAGTTAAATATATTCAGCTACTAGTACTTCCAGGTAACCTAAACGGCCATGTAAAAGAATTTTGGTCAATGAAATTTGTGTACAAGTCATTGAGTTTTGCCTTCTGAGAGAGAAATTTGAAAAAGCATACTTGGTTAGGATTTTCTTTCACTATTTCCCCTTCACCTTCTCTCCTACCTCCTGGCCTGAAATGTGATAATGATGGCTAACAGGGTGGCGATTATCTAACTGCAATGGAGTGAAACAAATTAATTCTGACATTTCAGTCGCTTACGAAACAAAGGTTTATTTCTCAGTTGTAGTATCATCTCTCTAGGGCAGTGATTTTCACCCTTTCCATCTCACAGCACACATAAACTAATTACTAAAATTCTATGGCACACCAAAAATATAGTACATTTTATGCTGATTTGACACAAATAGGTATACTTTTAATTGATTTATAAAATAATAATTATACATCTTTTGTGCTCTAAAGTGACTTAAAAAATCAGGTGCTTGTATATAAGGATTTCTGGTACCAATAATTAACCAATCACTCGCAACCTTATTAGGACATGTGACAAATAAATAAGATGCAACTCTATTATATTACCTATATATTTCTGGTTCAACACAGGACATTCACACCGGATGGCTATTGTGTTGCTTGTTGTCATTGTTTAATTTGACTATCGAAGGCAAAAGAGGCCGGTGCCCCTGACTAAACAGTCAGGTCCTGCATGTTTTAAAAATTCCGGAGGCACACTGGTTGAAAATTGCTGCTCTAGGGCAACTGCCTTTTAAATAGTCGCTCAGGGATTTTAGTCTGTTACTATCTTGTGTGTGCAGTTACAGCACAGGGTTTCTAAGTCCAGGGAGGGAAGAAGTGAGATGGAAAAGGTCAGGAAAGGGCTTTCAGCCGCCTTAGTTGGAAAGTAACACTAGACTTCTGCTCTTTGTCTGTTGGCCTGAACTAGTCCCAGTGCCTTGCCTGGCTGTAAGAGGACAACAGTGCACATCTTCAAAGTGCCCTCAGGAAGGGCAGGAGAACTGGGAGGCAGGGAGCCTTAGTGATGCAGTCCTCTAAGGCACCTTAAGCAGTTTATCAACCCTGAAATGCCAACTCTGGAAATGTTGCTATATAAGACAACATATTCCTGCTTACTAGGGCTACTATAAATCAAGTTTCGTACCTGGAAGGCAAATAGAATTCTAACAGATTTAAGAAATGTTTAACTTACTTTAAATTAGTTCTCAAAATACATTAGTTTACCTTCATGGAATTTAACATGTTAGATATTTTTTGTTCAAATTCTATGTTAACTGAAACAAAAGGAGACAGATGTAGCACCCTAAATGAGTGGGCGCTGAAACGGCAGGGCTTGTTTCAAGCTTTCAAGAGTGGAACCCAAAGGTTTGCTCTGTTTTGCTGTTTCCTGTACTGTAAGATAAGAGGATTTCCCTTAAATAAATTAGGCATACACACACACACACACACACACACACTCACACTCTCACACACACACACACTCACACACTCACACACTCACACACACACACACACTCACACACACACACTCACACACACACTCACACACACACACACTCACACACACTCACACACACACTCACACACTCACACACACTCACACACACACACTCTCACACACACACACACTCACACACTCACACACTCACACACACACACACACTCACACACACACACTCACACACACACTCACACACACACACACTCACACACTCACACACACTCACACACACACACACTCACACACACACACTCACACACACACACTCACACACACACTCACACACACACACTCACACACACACTCACACACACACTCACACACACACACTCACACACTCACACACACTCACACACACACTCACTCACACACTCACACACACTCACACACACACACACTCACACACACACACTCACACACACTCACACACTCACACACACTCATACACACTCACACACACTCACACACACTCTAGAGGCCCGATGCACAAAATTCATGCAAGAGTAGGCTTTCCTTCTCCTGGCTGCTGGCACTGGCTTCCCTCTGGCACCTGAAACCTGGGCTTCCTTTGCAGCCCCGGCTTCGTCAGGAAGGATGTCTGGTCTAATTAGCATATTATGCTTTTATTATTATAGATATACTAGAGGCCCGGTGCACGAAATTTGTGCACTCAGGGCAGGGGTCCCTCAGCCTGACCTGCACCCTCTTGCAGTCCCGGAGCCCTTGGGGGATGTCCAACTGACATCCTTAGCGCTGCTGCAGAGGTGGGAGAGGCTCCCGCCACCACTGTTGCACTCACCAGCCATGAGCCCAGCTTCTGGCTGAGCGGCACTCCCCCTGTGGGAGCGCACTGACCACCAGGGGGCAGCTCCTGATTTGAGCATCTGCCCCCTGGTGGTCAGTGCGTGTCATAGCAACTGGTCGTTCTGCTCTTGGGCCAAAAATCGGCTCTCTGATATCCCCCAAGGGGTTCCAGATTGCGAGAGGGTTCAGGCCAGGCTGAGGGACCCCACCAGGACACAATCAGGGCCGGGGAGGGACGTGGAAGGTTGGCCTGCTGGGGAGGGACTGTGGGAGGGCTCCACGGCATGTCCGGCTCATCTTGCTCAATCCCGATTGGCCGGAACCCAGCAGCAAGCTAACCTACCAGTCAGAGCCTCTGCCCCCTGGTGGTCAGTGCATGTCATAGCGAGCAGTTGAGCAGCCTTAGCATATCATTAGCATATTACATTTTGATTGGTTGAATGGCCAACTGGATGACCAGACACTTAGCATTTAGGCTTTTATTATATAGGATATATCCTAAACTATTAGGTGTCATTGCAAGTGCATGCCAAATTAAGCCCATTTTAAAGTAAATTAGGGAGCTTAATAAAGTTTATTTGATTTGGTCATTGTGTCACAGAGCAAGGAATTTAAAATATATCAGAAATGTCTGTTGTTATCTCTTCTCTTTTTAATTATTTGTCATCTTGTTTGTATAAAACTTTGTTTAAGTCATCCAGTGTGGTACTTTGTGATGGGCATCCTAGCAAACTATTACAAATTATTAGTGGAAGTGATTCCTTTCCTATGGGCCAAGTAATGTATGGATAGGAGAAGGTTTGTTTTGTAGATTAGGTAACATGGTGTATAAAATGAGCTTGTCTTACATAGTAAACAGGAAATGGTATTGCTATTGAAATTATCCACACTTTGATTTTATTAATAATGTGATGGTCAAGACCACTGAAACCAAACAATCTTATTTTGCATCCTTGCCCACCTTTTCAGCTGAGTGGCTTTGGACAACTTAAATTTTCTCGACTTTATTCTCTTCTCTAAAATGAGCATGATATTAATGCCCCCACCCCCACCATGGAAATATGAGTTGTATACAGAAGAACTCAGGATGAGCTTACTTTGAATGCACAAGACATTTCAATACATTTTAGACATTATTATTATTTTCAATTGTCCAAATATTTCCTTCTGTTACTTGACAGTAAATATTACCTTCACTACATAAGCCTTATCAATAAAAATCCTTTTACTTTCACCCCAAACTTTTCACTTCTACTGAAAAGTTGGTATTTTGCTAAAAAATTAAACTCTAGACAGCACTCCCCCCCCCCTTTTTTTCCTGGAAATGCGATTTTACATGAACTGTTTGTTTTAACTTTGGAACACTTCACTGAATAATAATTAAAGTAATGAAATTGTATTCAGTATAGCTAAGTCAGTCTTTGTAGTCAATTAGGTGTCCAGAGAAGTGCAATTATGTTTTAAACCACCAGGGCACTTTTAAACCAGTGAAGTGAAAGGTTGACCTGGTGATTTGGGGATAATGCTATGGGAGATTCTCTCAGGCCATTTATTATCTTCAAGTTAAAGAGCCATATTAATTCTTTCAAACTATCAGCACACTATGTATAAACTTCTATCACTGGTTTCCTAGGTGCTAAATTTAGAAGAAAAAAGAAACACGAGAAATATTTTATAGTATACTAGAGGCCTGGTGCATGAATTCGTGCACCAGTGGGGTCCCTCAGCCTGGCCTGTGGGATAGGGGCAAAACCAGCTCTCTGACATCCCCTGAGGGGTCCCAGATCATGAGAGGGCACAGGCCAGGCCAAAGGACCCCTCCGGTGCATGATTGGGGCTGTGGAGGGAAGCAAGAGGTTGGCCAGCCGGGGAGGGGCCACAGGAGGGCTCCAGGGCATGTCTGTCCCATCTCTCTCAGACCTGATTGGCCGGACCCCAGCAGCAAGCTCACCTACCAGTTGGAGTGTCTGTCCCCTGGTGGTCAGTGCATGTTACAGTGGTCCCTGGTGGTCAGTGCATGTCATAGTGAGCAGTTGAGCGGCCTTAGCATATCATTACCATATTATGCTTTGATTGGTTAACAGCTGACCGGACAACAGGACACTTAGCATATTAGACTTTTATTACATAGGATTAGAAAAGCATCAAAATAAATCAGATAATATCTGGGTTTTCCTTTCTACTATAACCTTTTCTATCAATTTACAAATATTTTAGTGTCCATTTTGCCTGCTAATATCACATCAAGTAGGAAATATTTTATATTAAAGATTGGCAGCATTCTTCTTAAATCTATATTCTACCATTTTAGTGAATTCTAGATTATTCTGTCTTTAATGTGGATCCATAATACTGATGGCCATGTGTTAAGGGTGTAGTCTCAGTAATGGAGTTGAACCAGAATGTTTTCTAATTGATATTTGCAGAGGTGGACTAGCTTCAGTGATGTGCTGCTAAGTTCCCTCTCCCAAAATAAAGAGAACATTTGTCCTCATTTGTGGTATGTTTCACTCCATGGTCCAAGCTACCAACCTGTTGGCTCTGAACATGGAATGTGAAGACATACAGAATTAGACTCACAAGCTGGTACCAGGAAGCTCCAGCTTACTACTGCTTGGCTTTATCTTGTTCTTCTATTAATTGCCCTTCATTGATTTTTCTTAATAGCTTAGGTTTATCCCATTGTATTATTGATAAGAATATCAAATGCTTTTTGAGGGTGAAGTGAGCTTAGAAAAATAAATTATTTTTAAAATGCCTTTTTAAAAAATTCCAAGTTTTAAGTAACTTATTATTATTTACTTATAGGTTGCTTGCTCTGTAAACATATTAAGTAAAGTTAACATTAAATAAAGCAAAACATACAATTTGTGTGTATCTTTTAGCAAAATGGACAAAAATGAGGCATTACTGATACATACTAGTTATATTTGTAAATTTTTAGAAACCTTATACTCTACTCAAAACTATTTAAAGTAATCACTTAAGCGACTTAACAGTGATTGAAGATGAAGTCAAAGCAAATGATGTAATATAAAGTTATTGAAATTATATTTTTAAAAAATACATTTTTTATTGATTTCAGAAAGGAAGGGAAAGGGAGAGAGAGTTAGAAACATCACTGATGAGAGAAAACCATCTACCAGCTGCTCCTGCACGCCCCACACTGGGGATCGAGCTGGAAACCCAGGCAAATGCCCTGACTTGGAGTTGAACTGTGACTTCCTGGTTCATAGGTTGATGTTAAAACACTGAGCCCTGGCTGCTGGACTAAAATTATTGAAATTATTTAAAATATTCTGATTTAATAAACCTCATCCAATTGTACCTATAATGAATAGTATGATTTAAAGAATTTAGAAAACTCCTTTAATATATTGCTCAATATAATAGCACTTAGCCTGTTAACATATGATTTTTAATTCATAATTATTCTTACGTTCATTAATATTTAGCTTGCTATCCAAATCTATAAGCATAAACTACACTGAAGGAAATAGGATATCTTTAACTGAAGAAACTCAGTGGAAAAGCATTTAGTTTGCAGGCAATTGTTTCCAACAAATGGAGGTAAAAATGCTGTGACATGGATCAGTAGTTTGCAGACTGATTTGTTGAGAACAGTAGGAAGCTAACAACCAAACTTATAAGATAGTGTCCCTGAACAGTATGCTTGTTTTTCAGGTTAGCATTTTCATTTTCAAAAGAAACCAAGTGTATAAGTAGTGAGTCTGACATGGATTGAGTTGCAATTTTATCAGCAAATTAAATATAAATCTGAAACGCAGAAAACAAATTCTATATTAAACATGGAGCATGCTATTTTATGGAAAATGTAATTTCTGTTTTAAATCAATATGGTTTTTAAATGAATATCAATGAATTGAGGATATGCTTTGAACAAATAACTTATTGACTCAAAGCAATGGCTTAATATTAGTTGAGTAGCAAGTTTCATAGAGGAAGGAAGAATGTTGTATTCTTAAGTGCACACTGAAAGTATAAAAACTGAAATGTGAATTCTAAATTATCACTATAAGGATGTAAATATTTTTTCTTTTTCTTTTTACTTTTCTGTTCATATTCTGTACTAGTTAAAATAAAGGGAAACTTTGTTAAAATGATTAAATATTTGAATTACTTCTGAAAAAGGAAAAATGTTTATGTAAACAGTTAAAATTATTATTCAAATTAGTTCTTACTTATATATTTTCTTTAACAAAATGATAATCAGAAATCTCTGTATCTATAATAAAGTGTAATTCCTTTCGTATACACATATATGAACCACCCACAAAAGCAGAGAATATTTTTGTGTAGTGTCACATGAATTCAGTGATGGTATAAATATGGCTTTGCAAAACAAATTCCAAGACCATAGATTTGGGAATTAGTTTGAATATGTATATATGTAACTTGATGAAATGTCAATGAATAAGCAATGAAAGTTGTATGAAAGGAATATGAATGCTTTGATAAAACAACTAGAGGCCTGGTGCATGACATTCATGTACTGGTAGGGTCCCCAGGCCTGGCCAGGGATCAGGGCCTTTCTTCATTCCGCGCCATCCCCTGGTGGTCAGTGCATGTCATAGCGAGTGATTGAACTCCCAGTCTTCTGGTCGAACTCCGGAGGGGACACTTTGCATATTAGCCTTTTATATATATAGATAAGGATGAATAACTAAAAATCTCTGTAAATTAGGTATGAATAAGATACATTTAAAGATAGGAAGACAATAACAGAAAATAATAAAATTATAAAGTAATAGAAAATAGCAGAAAATAGAAAATATAAGAGAAGGATTTAAAAACTGAGGTTGATTAATAGGGGTCTCGCCATGGCTGGTTTGCTTAGTGGTTAGAGCATCAGCCCTCACATAGAAAGGCCCTGGGTTCAATTTCTGGTCAAGAGCACTTACCTGAGCTGCAGGTTTCTCCCCAGTCCTGGGGGCACATGTGGGAGGCAACCAATGGATGTGTCTCTCTCACACCCATGTTTCTCTCTCTCTCCACACCCTAAATCCCTTCCACTCTCTATAAAAAAGATCAATAGAAAAAATATCCTTGCGTGAGCATTAACAAAAAAGTGTCTTTTGTTATTATTTAATTTTAAAGAAATTGGAATGACAAGAAATTATGCTTCAGGAATTATACATAAAGATATCAAAATTAACTACAATGGAAACTTTTAGACATTTATTTAAAGAAAAAATCTTGGGTTTATATCAGAAGTTAGATAAATGAGTACATCTACATATATAAAGATACAGTATTTAAGAATTTATGTGCCTTCTTACAGATTGTTTGATACCCTGCCTTAATTTTTTTTATTATCTATGTGTCCCAATAAAATAGAATAAAGTGTTTCTACTATAAAACATGAACATAATTCTACAGGTATAAATTATAGAGCTACAGCAATGAAATATTAAAAACACAAGGGGAACTAAGCCAGTTCTTAAATTAAAAACAGCTTTATGAATTTCAAAGGGAAGGTGTGGTAAAGGGAATGGGAGAGAGGGAGAGATTAACCAGGGAATTCACATGCATGTATGCATAACCCATGGACACAGACAGTAGTCTGGTGAAAGCCGGGGAGGGGTGGGTGTGAGGTGGAGGGGGTCAGTGGGGAAAAAGTAACAAAAAATAATGAGGACATCTGCAGTACTTTCAACAATAAAGAAAAACAAGTAAAAACAACGTTATGGCAAAAGTTTACTTGAAATATGTTAGTGAATTCTATCTATGGCTTTCCTATAATTAATCCCAAAATACTGGACAATGTCAGTTTATATGTTTTTTCTCAGCCTCACATTTCCTTCCCCCCACTAATCCAGTATCCAGGTCGTGTTCCGAGGACCTCAACAATTATTTAACTTTCCAACGTACAAATTTGCCTCTGCATTATGATTCACAGTTATCTTGGATGCCTTTAGGGTGTGGATGATAATACTCCAGAACAGTCTGTTTGGCACTAATGCTCATTCTCTGTAGAAAACGGATGCATAGATGAGTGGATAAAAAAGCTGTGGTACATTCACACAATGGGACCATATGGCTGTGAAAAAAAAGGATCTCGTACCCTTTGCAACAGCATGGATGGACCTGAAATTATTATGCTAAGTGAAATAAGCCAGTCAGAGAAAGCCAAGTATCACATGATCTCATATGTGGAATCTAATGAACAAAATAAACTGACAAAAAAATAGGTCCAGAGGCATGGATGCATAGAACAGACTGACAGAGGTCAGAGGGTAATCGGGTGGGGACGGGAAGATATTAACCAAAGAACATATAGGAATAGCCCATGGACACAGTACTGTGGGTGGGGCAGGTGTTGGGTGAAGGGGGGCAAAAAGGAGGAAAGAGGGGTATCTGTAATACTTTCAAAAATAATAAAGAAGATAACTGATGCAGAAATCTTTGAAGTAGCTAAGATTTTTCAGGGGGAGTGTACTTTGCAAAACAAGAATCATAGCATGAGATTCCAAACTAGAAAGAAGGGAAATATGGGATCTTAAAGGATCTGAGGAGAAGCAGGCGTACACATGGAAGGAGACAGAGGTATGCCCTCATGGAAGAGAAAGGAAGGGGGTGTGTTCCAGGAAGCCAACTGCATAGTTTCTGTGGTGTGTTCTAATACAACCCCCCTTTTTTCCATAGCATTTGTTCTTCTTGAAAATAAATGACATTTCTTTATAATATGTAGTACTTCTTATGATGTTTATGAATAGCATAGCTCTCAAGCAAATATTTTATTTTTTAAAACATTTTTTTATTTTTTTTTAATTGTCAATTATTGTTAAGATACTGTATTACAAAATAGTGATTAAACAGTTATATACCTTACAAAGTGATCACCTAGATAAATCTGGTACCCATCGGGACTTATACATGGTCATAACAATATTTCTGGCTGTATTCCCTATGTAGATATTTAAAAATCTGTTTTTATTGATTTTAGATACAGAAGAAGGGGGAAGAGGGAGGGAGGGAGGGAGAGAGAGAGAGAGAGAGAGAGAGAGAGAGAGAGAGAGAGAGAGAGAGAGAGGCATCAATGAGAGAGAAACATCAACACGGATTGCCTGCCTCTGGCACACGTCCTGCTGGGGATCAAGCCCGCAAGCTGGGTAGGTGCCCTGGCTGGAAATTGAACCAGTAACTTCTTGGTGCATGGGGTCAACACTCAATCCCTGAGCCACACTGGCTGGGCCCCTGTGCAAATATCTTAAATAAGCACAAATAGAACTGAGAAGTATTACTATTTTTATTTTGGTTAATTGTATTTGGTCACCAATTTGTCAGGTTTACAGTATTTTGTTCCAAGTCGCTTCAGCTCTCAGAGTCCCACATCAACCTTGGCATGAAAACAAGGCCCTGTAGTCCTCAGAACCGACTGCTAGGTTAATTGCTCTTAATTAACTTGTAGATCTTATTAAAAGAAAAAAAGTGTTATACTTTACTCATCTGCTGCTGAGTCTCTAGCTGCTCCCTAGAAATGCTTTCTGTTTTCCTTTGCTCTTCACACAGAAATTTCCTAGGGCCTACTTTTCCAACCCAAATGTTTCCAATGAAAAATCCAGTAGCAAAGGAGCCAGCCCATCCTATATAATAAAGAGGGAATATGCTAATTGACCCTCACGCTGTCATAAAGATGGTGGCACCCACAGCCACAAGATGGCGGCGCCCAATCTCCTCAGCCCCGCCAGGGCGGCAGGCATGCGGCTGCTCTGCGCACCTGCCTCCGGAGTCCCCCAGTCTCCTCAGCCCCCCAGCCACCTAGGGCTTGCCCAAGGTGCAGGCAATCCTCTGATGGTGGCCGCCCAGCTGCCCAGGGCTGTCCAAGGCTCAGGTAACCAGGGCCGGCTGAGGCTTGCGCTGCCGGCAGTGGCAGCAGCAGAGGTGTGATGGGGCGTTGCCTTCCCCTGATCTCTGGGTTGCCTCCCACCCCTGAGGCTGGCTCCTGGACTGTGAGAGGAGGCAGGCTGAGCTGAGGGACCCACCCCACCTCCTCCAGTGCATGAATTTTCATGCACTGGGCCTCTAGTGTCTAAATAAATGTCTTCCTTTCTTCTTTGTTCCCAATAGTTAAAACTTTCTTTAGAATAACTGATGTTTCAAAAGTCATTCAGGGTTCAGATACTCAGGTTAGTTAGCAAATGAGATTTGTATCTTTCATAAAGCTACAATTGCAGACTATTTCTAAACATGTTAGGCAATAGGCACTTTTAGAATTTACCAACAGACCAAATAATTTTAAATGCAATTTTAAGCAATTATTTTATTTCAGTGAATCAGCAGTTAGTGAACATACGAACATGGCAATTATATCTGATTTATATGTTAGCATGCATTGTCCTGCATCAAAAGCAGTATGTATGAAGTAGGAGGGAGAAATAGGTAGACTGGGGACTATGGAAGTAGTAGAATTCACTGAAGGGCAGCTGATATCAGGTACTATGATCAGATAATTCTAGATAAAGGGCAGATCTTTATTTTCCTTTTTCCATGTGCTAGATTTGTGTCTAGAAAAACAAGTCTACTAGGCTTGATTTTGTGCAGTAATGAGAATGTAAGTTTTGAGATACATAATCTAAAATAAAATAAAATTGCTCAAATAATTTTGAGTTGCCTAGAGGTGTGAGCCTTAGTGTTTTTACTGTCAATTTATAAACTGTTTAGTTGTTTAATAATTATGAAATATTTTGGGGGAGTCATGAATGGACTCTGTGCTATGTTCATAAAACATTAATGTTATGTAATTTTTTAATAAGTTTGCTATGTTCATAAAACATTAAGGTTATGTAATTTTTGAATAAGTTTGCTGTGTTTATAAAACATTAATGTTACGTAATTTTTTAATAAGTTTTCCAATTTCCAGGTGATTGTAGCACCCATCACCTCTTGTCACGCTAGCTAGCTATAATAAAACTTGTTAGTGAATAATGAAGAATACTTATAAATCATTTATTGAAGTCTATATTATATTCAATATGCTTTTCGAGCTATGTAAGTTTTTTTGTTGTGTGTGTTTATTTTAGTAGTTGGCATTCAATTTTAAATTATTTTCCAACCACAGAGTAGAATTTTACAAAAGCCTGAAGCTCAACAGAAAAATTGGGATTGCAATTATAGACTTCACAATCAAAGACTATGGGGGATATTTAATGCTTGGCAACTTTGTGAGGTCACTTGGGTAGAGTGCATACTCAGAAAAGAAGGTGGCCCATGACTGGCTCAGGAGACTGGATCCAAATATTTTATAGCAAGGAAAGGAGCTAGTGCACTGCATTAAAAATGACGGGCTAATGGAAAAGAAGGAAATATGGAGTGTGGAATGAATGATAGTAACAAAGTACTAGTTGTATAGATGTTGTTGAGAGGTTGAATAATATTAGGATGTGAAGGGAATTGGCAAGGTTGAAGTTGTTTCTTGATTTCTTGTTGCAAGAAACTGTTACAGGAGACGCTAAGAGTTGAGAATAAAGCAATGTTTCATGTGTCAGATAAACAGACATAGTAGATTATAAAATATACTATGTGGTTATAAGTTTTTGAAAGAAAATAATACAGGGAAAGGGGATAGACAATGCAGAGAGGAGATAAAAATCCTATATAATAAAAGCATAATATGCAAATCGGCCAGCAGAAGTGCCATCTGGATGACGCGCTATGACACCCACTGATGCCAGGCCAGCCAGGGCTGCTGCGATGTGATTGGTCTGGGGCCCAGCCATTGCCCCCTGATCGCCCTGCAGAGGGAGGCCCAGGCCACTGGCCAGTGTGGCGATCAATTGGGGGGCTCCATGATCGCCCCAAAGAGGGAGGCCCAGGCCACTGACAGGCAGGCTGCGGTGGGTGGGTGGTGGGTGGGGCCTCCCTCTGGGAAGGAAGCCTGGGTCCCAGGTATTGGGGTCCTGGGTGCCAGAGGGAAGCCGCGCCGGCAGCCAGGGGAAGAAAGATCTACTCTTGCACACATTTCGTGCATCTGGCCTCTAGTTTTAAAATGATGATTAGGTTAGCCCTTCCACAGACAAGACTCAGGTAGGTATGTCTGAAAAAGGTGTTCCGGAATAAAGTATTACTAAGTGCAATACTCTTGGCACCTTTAGATTCATTTAAGTAAGTAGAATGGTTGGAAGCTTAAAGGGAATGGGTTGGAAAGACAAGTTAGATGAAATTAAGGAAATGAAAACTGTGTGTGCATAGAATTCTTCCCAGAAGTGGCACTTTGATGGGAAGCTAAGAAATGAAGTGAGGCAGTTGCTAGAGGAAAACTCAGCGTAGTGGTAGGGTCTCTCCGTCAGAGTATAAAGAATTTGACTGAAATGAAATATTTCATCTGAGTACAAATGAGCACTATATAATACAATTTTAACATGAAATACCTGACATTTATTTATTCTTAATCTATTCCAAGGTCATTCAGATATATGTCCCCCAAATTTCCTTCTGTAATTATGACAATGAAGAACACTTACATTTGCCATTATAATATCCAAAGCTTATTAATAGGTAAATGAAGTAAATTTTGACAGTGTACCAGAAAGAGCTCTCCAAATTCATTATGAGAAAAGTGAAAGTAACTTTAGAGTGAAGTCCTTCCTTAACAAAATCCTCTTAAAAAAATTAGCCTGTAAAAAATACCACGTAAAAAAACAACCCTTCTTTCCACAGTTAGTTATTGACATATCATCTTGTCACATTTGCTCTTTTTCTTTATTGGAAAATGTGATGACTTTTTCCTGAAGGTTAGATGTTGACATTTAATGCAATTTAGCACGCATTTACTGAGCACCTGTTATATGCTTGTGCTATAAACACTGTGAGGAATTTCAAATGAATCCCTGACCTTCAGGAAATTATAGTATAGTTCAGTGGCCAAAGTGGTTGGTAGTGTCTTATCACAAATCATCATTTTTGTTGAAGTCAATGCATGAGGCCTTAAAATTATTTAAATATATATTTACATTGTATCCTACTTATATAGTTGGTAGCCAATAAACATTTTATTTTATTTATTTTTTTTTCTTTAACACTCAAGCTTTATTTTTATTTATATTTTTTTCTTAATTAAATCTTTATTGTTCAGATTATTACAGGTGTTCCACTTTTTTTCCCCCCATAGCTCCCCTCCACCTGATTCCCCAACCCACCCCATGCCCTTACCCTCCACCACTGTCTTCATCCATAGGAGTAAGATTTTTGTCCAATCTCTTCCCGCACCCCTCACACTTGCTTCCCCTGAGAATCGTCAGTCCACTCCCTTTCTATGTCCCTGATTCTATTATATTCACCAGTCCATTCTGTTCTTCAGATTTTTTATTCACTTGATTTTTAGATTCACTTGTTGGTAGGTATGTATTTGATGTCATTTTGTTGTTCATAATTTTTATCTTTACCTTTTTCTTCTTCTTCTTCTTCTTAAAGAATACCCTTCAGCATTTCATGTAATCCTGGTTTGGTGGCGATGAACTCCTTTAGCTTTTTCTTGTCTGTGAAGCTCTTTATCTGACCTTCAACTCTGAATGATAGCTTTGCTGGGTAGAGTAATCTGGGTTGTAGGTTCTTGCTGTTCATCACTTTGAATATTTCTTGCCACTCCCTTCTGGCCTGCATAGTTTCTGCCGAGAAATCAGCTGACAGTCGTATGGGTACTCCCTTGTAGGTAATTAACTGTTTTTCTCTTGCTGCTTTTAATATTCTCTCTTTGTCTTTTGCCCTTGGCATTTTAATTATGATGTGTCTTGGTGTGGTCCTCTTTGGGTTCCTCTTGTATGGGGTTCTGTGCGCTTCCTGAACTTGTAAGTCTATTTCTTTCACCAGGTAGGGAAAGTTTTCTGTCATTATTTCTTCTAATAGGTTTTCAATATTTTGCTCTCTCCCTTCTTCTGGCACCCCAAAAATTCGGATGTTGGTTCGCTTAAAGTTGTCCCAGAGGCTCCTTACACTATCTTCATATTTTTGGATTCTTTTTTCTTTTTGTTTTTCTGGTTGGATGTTTTTTGTTTCCACATATTTCAGATCTTTGGTTTGATTCTTGGGGTATGTTGATCTACAGTTGAGTTTCTGTATATTCTTTATTTCAGACAGTGTATGCTTCATTTCTGACTGATCCTTTTCCATTTTTTTGGCATTCTCATTAAGGTCCTTGAAGGTCTCACTAAGCTCCTCAGAAGTGTCATCAAGTTTCTCGGCGGTTTTTAGAAGATTCTTGAGTAACCTTATAAATGTGATTCTGAACTCTATGTCATCCAGTAGTTTGCTTTCCTCCGTTTCTTTCATTCGTGACATGTTTCTTTGTTTTTGCATTTTGGCTGCTTCCCTGTGTTGATGGAGTGGCTTTCTGTGGTAGGTGACCTATAGGGGGCAGTAGCTCAGCTTCCCCAATCACCTGATGTGGATGCTCTTGGTACACCCCTTTGTGGGCTGAGTGCAGAGTCTTGGTGTAGTTAAGCCTGAATTGCTGTTGGTACGCTGGGAGGAATTGTCCTCCAGGCCAATTAGCTGTGAGCACTCCCTGTGTCTATAATGGAAGAAGCGCTGCGCTGAAGACACGCTTATGGGGCAGGACTTGTTTCAGTGGGGCTTTGGTGCTCACTGAGTCTGCCTCTTGAATGTGTCACTTATGGATGTGAGGAGTTGAAATCTGGTGTCTCACACTGACCACTAGGTACACTGGTTTCTGGATCTCCAATGGGGTGCAGGTCAGCTACTGTCTGAGGCCACTCAGCAGGAGCTACAGTGAGAGCTGCAGTTTTCTCCTCTTTGCTTGGGGTTTGGAGGTTTTGGAGCTGTCTTACCGGGGCTGCAAGTTTTCTAGGTTAAGCTGCGATAGGGCAGGCTTTCTTATGCTAATTGAGCTGCTTGGAGCTTGGGTGGGTTTGTAGGTTGTGCAGGGCGGGGTCTCAGGGCGTCACTAGGTTAGGGTGTGGCAAACAGCAATGGCTGCTAGTAAGCTGGCTCTGTGTCCCAGACCGCGTCCTGGAGTCCTGTGCCCCAGTGCCGTAAACAGTTATTCCTGCGTGCAGCTCTGCAAGCAAGCCACTCTCACTGGCAGACAGTCCAGCTTCTCCCTGTAGGAGTTTGGGTCCCCCGCGTCTCCCCAGAGACTGGATTTCAGAGTAATCGGGGGCTTGTCTCCGTTCAGGTTGAAAAAAGCAACGCACCCAGTCGCCCGCCGCCAGCCCGGATCGCGTGCCTCCGTACCTCAGCTTTCCAGCGCTTGTGTACGTCTCAATGCTCTTTTCTCTTTCCTTCTAGTTGTAGAACTTCCACTCAGCCTGCTTTCCCGTGGTTCTGGGTGATAGACGTTTTGTCTTTTAGTTGCAGTTTAAATTGTTGTGGGAGGCAGCAGTTTAGGTGTTTACCTATGCCGCCATCTTGGATTCCCCCGCCAATAAACATTTTAAAAGTTATATTTATAAAATTTCTTTTGTGCATAAAGTTGAATAACTAAAGATTAAAAAACAGTAACATTTGCAAATATAGAATTCAGGAAAAAGAATTCACATTTAACATGAAAAAACAATATATTCTTTGTATAGGAAAGCTTTATTTTTTTTTTATCAAGGGAGAGATATAAAATGCATATATACTTTGAACAGGTACCCAAGGTATTAATTTTTGAGGTATCACCAAGTTAGTTTACAAAATTACCTTATTTTAAAATTAAACATTGAATGGGTAATAGTTTGTCCATGCAGACTATGTGCTTTACTCACTGGAAGCAGTAGGTAGAATGAAATGACTCTTAGAATTTCCAGGCTAATGTAACCAACATTACCAACAGCATATTTCTCAATTTAAGTCAGAAATAGAGCATTTGCTTAGCAAAACATCAGCTTTAAAATAATTACCACATTTTGAGTACATTGTGGGAAAATTGTTAGATTATTTTTGACTTTTAATGCTGACTCCTTGCTAAATTGTTGAAATTAAATTGGAAGATGAAAATTTGATAATAATCTAAATTTATGCCCTCTCCCCTTTTTCACTCCCTTTCTCCCACCAAACGTATCACTGTTGCTAGATATGGAAGCTTCACTCTTTTGTAGAAATTTGAATTGTTAAAAAATGAGAATGCATAATTCCTTCTCAAATTATACAGTTAAAAATAGGTCATATCATTCTCTATATAAAGTATTTTGATATTTATGAAATGTTTCGATTGGTTCCCATGCCTAATACTTTATACTTAAAGTGACTTTATGCATATTTATTTAAACAAAACACCCCTTAGACAACCATATTTGGAGAGCAGTCATTACTGGGCACAAACTATGAATCTAAAAATATTTTTATAGATTCAAAAAGCTTAAATATATGGATATATACACACATATATATTATGCTTTAAAAATGTTTATCTTTTAAGTTTTCAGCATTACTCTGTAAAGCTTGATATGCTCTTATTCTGGCTTTGGCATGTTATTTTTACATCACTGGAAGAGGTGGTTAATTCTTTTATGCCTTTTTCTTCTTGAGGACATGATAGCCTTTCTGTTTCTGAAACACTGCCTCTGAACTCTACTGGCAAGCTTATAAATCAGGTCATACATAACTTACTTTGGTAGGTAACTGAATGTGCAGTATAGAATACAAATATGTTTAGAACAATGTTTTTGCACATCTTAAATTTAAACAGGTTTAAAAGTTTACAGAATAAATTAGTATTTCTGTTCTTGTATCCCATTTCCTCTTATCAGTCATAATATGTGTTGTTACATGCAGTCATGCAAGCCAGACATGTGCCTTATGACTCTAAAAGTATAAACATGTTATTTCACTTTAGAAATCTTAGTGTTTAAATATCTATTTTGATTTTTTTATTTGTATTAAAATTGAGGTTAATTTCCTTAATGAAAAATTCTTGTTTTATTTCCTCTAAAGATAACAGATTGTATCTACTGTTGAAAAAACAAATCCTCTCATGAATCATCATTTTGCCATTGAGAGTATTTTTGTAAGTTAATGAGATGTGCTCTAATGTTGGACATTATATGAAAATTCTGTAATATGAAACAGTGTGACATTTACCCTATTATATCATATGGACATGGGTGTATCATATACTTAAAAGTCACTGAAAACAGACTCCTGGTCACAACTGATGTGGATTTTAAACAGGGAAGAAATATTCTAACTGCTTCCCTTAAATTTTTACATTCCTTCCTAAGCTTGTTTCTAAAAATGTTCTAGCATCAAATCTTATTTTAAAACCTTTGTACAATTAAAAATATATGTAAATGTGCCATAGAATATAGCTTGTCCTTTTATTTCTGAGATCTTCATATTTATTGATCTGTTTTTGTTTTGTGTCTATTGTGTTTATCTGTTTTTATTATTAAAAACTAATAATTTTTTATGCAAAAACCAATTCTATACTGAGCAGTGGATGAGTCATTTCAATATTAGCACAACTGATTCTCATATTAGAAGCTCCAAGCACTTTGTTTTAAAAGAGAGACAAGTAAAGAAGACAACTGAGTCTCAGGGGTGTTGGGATATAGTCTCCCAAATATTTTGCTTACTGCTTTCACCTGCCTCTGATTATTATGGAGTTTGGATTTGTACAGAAATCAAAATGCACATGGCTTTTATCAGAGACTTAAAAATCATTAAATGCTAGCTCAATGATTTTTATAGAGAACATTCAAACTGGTAGATCCTGAAAACTTAAATACTTATTCACGTGACTTTGGTTTGCTTACAGAAAGTAAAAAGTGAAAGCCCATACAGGACAAGGAAGAAGAACCTTGCTAGATCTTTCATGGTTTTTATTTCCCTGCTGCCTGTGTCTTAATCTTGTGTCACAAAGACAATGCTGATCCAATGAATCTATCTGACATGTAAAATCATTATAAAGAATAAGTGACATCATGTGTATTAATACATTATACGAATACATAAATGTTTACAGTTAATCATCTTGCTTTTTAATCCAGAGTATCCTTTGAGAAAATATTGCATAATGCTCTTAATCACTGCTTTTTTAAGAAGTGCATTTTACGTCATAAATTTTCTGCTATATAATAAATGTGTATAGAGAAGCCTTATGTATTCACATCACGCCACTTTTCTGCCAGTAGGAATTGCAGTTACATCAAACTACATTATGGTGCATTGCCCTCTATTAGGCATTGTTTCAGAGTTGACTCATTTCCCTAGAAAGTCTGTCTTTTCTCTTTGGTACACATGGCCATAAAAAAAAAAAGAGGAACATAAAGCTTTATAAGATGCAGACTTATTTTTTTCAAAGAAAGTCCTGATAATGTTCTGAAACAATATTGTGCAATTATCTGCATCAGTTACGGTCTCTGTAGCCTTTGGCTGTGCCTGCTAAGGTACATGTGACACATCCCAGACCTTTGCTGATTATTGGTTGAGTTGAATGCACACCACTAAGCATAATTAGTTTTAATTTGTTCGACTATTTTGTAACAGTTTTGAGTCATGTCTTAAAGCACTTATGAGTGATAAATTATCTAAAATTTTATGATTTCTGAAATAGCTACAAATTATTTTAAATTTCTAGGATACTTACCTTGTTTATCAGCACATGATACTTTTTATTTCTTTTTTTATTGTTTCCCATTAAGACAATTGGGTGAAAATATACCACTTGGGATTTAATTGTTCAATACTCTAGGCTTTTCATTATGGTAAATTCAAGAATAGGGGGAAAAACACAACACAACAAAACAAAAACCTCTGTTCAGGGATTTTTTTACAAGATTTGGCAAATATTTTAATGACCATCTAATCTATGTTGTTGATTTTGTTGTAACCAATTGGCACTTTTGTTATTGAATTCCCTGACCACAACTAAAAATAATTTAGGATTAGTTTATTCTGCAATATTTATTACCCATGTTGTCTATAACAGAGCTGTTTACATTTGGGAATAGATTAATGAATAAAAAAGAATAATTCTTACCTCATGAAGCTTACATTTTAGGTGAAAGGGAGATAGACAATAAAGCTATTAAGTAAATGAATATTAAATATTCTGTTTATATATATTTAGGAGGTGATAAGTGCTAATGGGGAAACAATAGAACATGGTAAAAGGTGTCAGATCTGAATGGCTGGGGTGGGATATGTAACAATTTAAAATATAGTAGTTAGGGTCAGTCTAAATGACACAGTAATACCCGATGCAGCTGGGTAAGCACTAGGAATATTTGATGGAAATGCTTTTGAGAATGATGGAACCAACAGTTCTTTCTTGGAATTACTTCAAGGAAAGATTTGTTTGTTTGATTATATCACATTGAACAGTTAAGCCCGTGTAATCATTTAAAGGCAAGCAAAAACAAGAATTCTCATTTTTTAATTTTCTAAATATTTTGGCATAAATAAAGGAAAAGCCATGATAAAAACTTGTCATAAAAATAATATTTTTAAGATTGCAAGGATACTTAATATGTAGTATTTTTACATTTTTTTCATCCAAAACAGCTTTTTTTTTTTTTTTAAACTGAAAGCAATGTGATGTGGCCAGTGTTTCCTGTTGATCATATTCAATTATGTTGGATTATGGAGGGACGGGGAAATAATATATCAGCAGAGGTATGTGTTCTCTGGGCCACATCCAAGTTTCTAACGTCTAGTTCAGTTCAGATGCTACGGTAAATCTACATTGTACAATATAGACATTATTCAAGTAGGTAGGTATATAATTGCCTTAATAATTAAATTTTCTTTATGGTTTGTTTCAATTACAGCAATGTGATCAATGATTTTAATTTAGAAATTATAGGTTAGAATAGAATTAGACTTTAGTGGCATATGTCATAGTTAGAGGACATGCTTTTAGAAGAAGAGTTAAATATACTCCAATGGTCCAAAGATTATGTTAGGACAAAAAGATAGAAAGTAATGTGAAACATCATGGTTGAAGTTAGTAAAATTATTCAAATGTCTGCAACTATGTCAAACAGGAGTAACTGCTACGTGAAGTGTGAATTTGGATAACTGCATTAGGATGTTGCTGCAGACATTCAAACAAGCATCTGAAGGTGGTTGATCTAAGTGCCCTAAACTTTCTTTTTGTTGTTTTTTTTTTGTTGTTGTTTTTAGATCTTTTACTCAACAAAGACTTGAGTAATGCTAGCTAAATGCTAACACCCTTAAGTTTGTACTTGACTGTATCTTTGCTTTTAGAGAATAATAAGGCATGCCGACAATACTTATGTGATTCTGAGAAAATTGTTTATATAATAGAGGCAGCACAAAATGTTGTGCGATCAAGAAGAAAGTTCAGTTTCACAGAGAAATGATGTTTGTACTGAATCTTTAAGGAAAAGTAGCAATTGGACAAGCTACTTGGGCAGGAACAGCATTTCAGAAAGAAAAGCAAATAGCATAAACAAAGAGAGAAAAATAAAATGCAAGGGTTGTTTGGAGGGAAATTAGAGATGGGAAGTGAATCAAAGAATGATGAACTGGTACAGATCAGTGACTTTTGGACTTTGGTGACACAGGTGGGGCACATTCGCATTCATGTATTCACACTTTTACACCAGTTTTAAACACTAATACTAACTCCAGCTTTTTTTAATAAGTCATCTAAGAATTCACAAAATTTTATATGAAGTGAATTACTTTAAAACTTTGGAATTTCAATTATTAGTAATAAAAATTACTTTATAACATATTATGAAATTATATCTGCTCCATGTCTCTCAATAGTTGGGTCATTGTACCATGTGTCTCAAGAATAATAGGATCAAAATAGAAAAAAAATAATCATTCATGGATTCATTCAATAGAACTTACTGAATATCTACTACATATTAGGCACTTTTCTAGATACTAAAGACAGAATTACTTCTTTAAAAGGGGGTTAAACTCCTATTGAAAATTGAAATTGAAAAAGAAAAGGAAAATAAACTTTGCTGTTCCATGTTTCTTATTCCCAATATTATTTTCTGCTCCCTTCAGCACTTATAAAACTTCAAAGTATCCTCCAAAGACAGAATATCTAAATATTTGAGAATATCAATCTCAGATATTAATATTTCTTACTTATCTTTTCTGTTAGAGGTTGTTGGTGGCAGAACTACTTTTTTATTTTATATTTTTAGTATATAGCCTATAGTTAACACCGAACAAAATTTTATTGATTTGAATAACCATTAACCTAGAGGAAATGAATTTAGAGTAAGTAAATTTATGTAAATAAAATATTTTAATTTTATTTTAACTTTTTAAGTTCTGGTTTTAAAAATCCCAGGATACAGGACTTAATATGCTAGGTTTCTTTCTTGCTATTTCTCATCTCTATGATTGTACAATCATATTTGCCTAATTTTATATCATGGCTTTGTACTCAAAATAGGTTTTTAATTTTAAACCCAATTTATGTCTAGAATGGTTATTTCTCTTGTTTCTTTTAAACTATTGGAGGTGGAATTACAACTTCAACATATTTATACTTGATCATACTCTTGGTTTTGTTTTTAACTTTGTGGTTTAGAATTCCAGCATATTCCTGTTCTTCCTTGAGCTCCAGTTTTGAAATGTAGGTTATGAAGAGTATCATTTAATAGCAAAACATTTCAGAGAATAATTCTTTTTGGCGAAGTTGTAAAAAGTGAGAGAGAGACAGAGAGCGGGAGAGGGAAAGAGGATAATTTCCCAGGCTAAAGTTTCCTACACAAGGTAATAAATGTTATCGCCAAAGGGTAGTGAGGGTGTTGTGGGAGCTCTGAAGAGAAGCAGTTAGCATGGAAGGATGGATTTCTGGGAATAATGACGTGTAAACTAAGTCTCTAAAAACTAGCCATTTTATTTCTTTACTTTTTTTCTTTACTGAGTAAGGTATTACATAGGTGTCTTTATCCCCCCCCATTGTCTCCCCATCCCTTCCCCCCCACACACACTCATGCCCTCACCCACCCTGGTGTTTGTTTTCATTGGTTAGGCTTATATTCGTGAATGCAACTCCTTTGGTTGATCTCTCCCCATTACCCCCACCCTCCCCTGCCTTCCCTCTGAGGTTTGACAGTCTGATCAATCGCTGCTTCTCTGTCTCTGGATCTGTTTTTGTTCATCAGTTTATGTTGTTCATTATATTCCACAAATGAGTGAGATCATGTGATATTTATCTTTCTCTGGCTGCCTTATTTCGCTTAGCATAATGCTCTCCAGTTCCATCCTGTTGCAAATGCTAAGAATTCCTTCTTTTTTACAGCAGCGTAGTATCCCGTTGTGTAGATGTACCACAGTTTTTTAATCCATTTATCTGCTGATGGGCACTTAGGCTGTTTCCAAATCTTAGCTATGGTAAATTGTGCCTCAATGAACATAGGGGTGCATGTATCCTTTCTGATTGGTGTTTTTAGCTTCTTAGGATATATTCCTAGAAGTGGGATCACTGAGTCAAATGGGAGTTCTATTTTTAGTTTTTTGAGGAAACTCCATACTGTTCTCCACAGTGGCTGCACCAGTCTGCTTTCCCACCAGCAGTGCACGAGGGTTCCTTTTTCTCTGCATCCTCACCAGCACTTGTCATTTATTGGTTTGTTGATGATAGCCATTCTGACAGGTGTGAGATGGTACCACATTGTCATTTTGATTTGCATCTCTCATATGATTAGTGACTTTGAGCACGTTTTCACATGTCTCTTGGCCTTTCTTATGTCCTCTTTCGAAAAATATCTATTTAGGTCCATTGCCCAATTTTGGTTGGATTGCTTATCTCTTTTGTTAAGTTGTATGAGTTCCCTGTAATGGTTGGAGATTAAACCCTTATCGGTGATGACATTGGCAAATATGTTCTCCCATACAGTGGGCTTTCTTGTTGTTTTGTTGATGGTTTCTTTTGCTGTAGAGAAGCTTTTTATTTTGATGTAGTCCCATTTGTTAATTTTCTCTTTAGTTTCCATTGCCCTAGGAGCTGTGTCAGTAAAGATATTGCTTCGGCATATGTCTGAGATTTTGCTGCGTGTGGATTCTTCTAATATTTTTATGGTTTCCCATCTTATGTTTAAGTCCTTTATCCATTTTGAGTTTATTTTTGTGTATGATGTAAGTTGGTGGTCTAGTTTCATTTTTTTTTTTTGCATGTATCTGTTCAGTTTTTCCAACACCATTTATTGAAGAGACTGTCTTGACTCCATTGTATGTTCTTGCCTCCTTTGTCAAATATTAATTGATCATAGTGGTTTGGGTCAATTTCTAGGTTCTCTATTCTACTCCATTGATCTACACTGAATGGCCAGATTATTATGATCTCTGAATGCATAATAATTTGGCCACTCAGTGTATATCCTATATAATAAGGGTAATATGCAAATTGTCCCCTCGACCAGGAGTTCGACCAGCAGGCAGGCTGGCCAACTGCCCATGTCCCCTCCCCCTGGCCAGGCTGGCTGGACCCCACCCATGCACGAATTCATGCACTGGGCCTCTAATATATATTTATATACACTGAGTATCCAGATTATTTTGCATTCAGAGATCATAATAATCTGGCCACTCAGTGTATATGTTTGTTCTTGTGCCAGTACCAGGCAGTTTTGAGAACAGTGGTTTTGTAATACAGCTTGATATCTGGTATTGAGATCCCTCCTACTTTGTTCTTCTTTCTCAGAATTGCTGCAGCTATTCAGGGTCTTTTTAAAAAAATTTCAGATGAATTTTTGGAGAGTTCATTCTAGGTCTGTGAAATATGCTGTTGGTATTTTAATGGGCAGTGCATTGAATCTAAGATTGCTTTGGGTAGTATGGACATTTTAATGATGTTGATTCTACCAATCCATGAACACGGTATGTTCTTTCATATGTTTATATCTTCCTCTATCTCTTTTTTTCAGTGTCCTGTAGTTTTTCTGAGTACAGGTCTTTTACCTCCTTAGTTAAGTTTATTCCTAGGTATCTTAATTTTTTTTGGTGTGATGGTAAATGGGATTGTTTTTTAGTCTCTCTTTCTGTAAGTTTACTATTGGTGTATAAAAATGCCATAGATTTCTTGGTGTTAATTTTGTATCCTGCTACATTGCCAAATTCAATTATTAAGTCTAATAGTTTTTTTTGATAGAGTCTTTATGGTTTTCTATGTTCAGTATCATGTCATCTGCGAATAATGACAGTTTTACCTCTTCTTTTCCAATTTGGATACCTTTTATTTCTTCTTCTTATCTAATTGCTATGGCTAGTGCTTCCAGTACTGTGTCAAACAGGAGTGGTGAGAGTGGGCATCCCTGTCTTGTTCCTGTTCTTAGGTGAAATGGTTTTAGTTTTTGCCCATTGAGTATGATGTTGGCTGTAGGTTTGTTATATAAGGCTTTTATTATGTTTAGGTAGCCATTTTAAAGTAGAGGAGGGACACAGAACCTAGGAAGAGGAAAAATCATGTTCATGAAAGTGCCAGACATTTATTATAGCAAGAACAAGGTACGAAGGGGAAGAAATTGAGAAACTGAGATTTAAGTGTTATGTCTGATTTTTAGAACACTGGATGTTTATGTTGAAGGGTGAACTATTCTGTATGTGTTAAGTACCACTGAATACTTAAGCAAGGGATTGATGTCACAATTTAGGTTTTTAATCAAGAATGCTATATTAGCAACCCATAAGATAAAGTGAGGAAAATTTTACCTGGAGACAGTAAAACTAAGTAGGAAGATCTTGTTATAACTTTGGTTATACATGTTGAGTATCTGACCTAAATACTGTTGGTTCAGAATGACAATATTTATGAAGTAACAGTAAATAAACTTGATAAGATTCTGACATGATTCAGATGTCAAGGTTCTATAATATTTCCAAATTGCTGGATTGAAGGACATTATAGACTGTAGAGATTCATCCAGTTAGAGGCTGGATTAGGAGAAGCAATGTTAAGGTCTGTAATATTTTCCTTTAGCACTTTTCAGTCTTTTATATTCAATGAAAAGTACCCAGCTCCACTTACATCCCTGTATTTCATTTTAAAAGTGTGTGTGTATATATGTGTGTGTGTGTGTGTGTGTGTGTGTGTGTGTGTGTATCCATCATTGTTCCACAAGTTCTTGTTAAAGGAAAAATGTGAAATTGAAGTTGTTTTTAATTTAAAAGGAAGAAACACAATAAAGGAATTAAGTAAAAACACTTAGAATTTGTAAGAGACTGCAAGAAAATGACATAAAATAAATATACAAATTTAATAGAAGTAACAAGCTGTTAGAATATATGAGAGCAAACTCTTTAAAATGTAAAATAAAGAGGAGTTATCCTAAAAAGTAATGTGAAGGAGCTGTGAGGAAACTAGGGATATGTCAAACTAGACAAAGATGTATCATTGAGAGATATCAAAGAGGACAGAGATAACAGCATCAGGCTGACACTTTGTTATATTGAGCTTAATTGGGTGATATTGGTTAATAAAACCACATAGGTTGTAAGCATACAACTCTATAACACATCGTCTGCATACTGCATTGTGCTCTCACTACTCAAAGTCAAGTCTCTTTTTGCACCATATGTCTACCCTTTGCCCTCTTCTACATCTCCTCACCCCCTTTCCCTCTGGCAGTCTGTGTCTTTTTTTTTTTTTGCTTAGTCCCTTTACCTTTTTACCCATTCCCCAATACCCATCCCCTCTGACAGCTGTCAGTCTGTTCTCTGTATCTATGAGTGTATTTTTAAAAATTTTTTTCATTAGATTCCACTTATAAGTGAAATCACATCGTATTTGTCTTTCTCTGACTGGCTTATTTCAATTAGCATAATAATCTCCAGGTCCATCCATGCTGTGGCAAAGGGTAAGATTTTCTTCCTTTTTATATGGCCTATAATATTCCACCACTTTTTTTTGTTGTTGTTATATTTTATCCACTCGTATATTGATTGGCACTTGGGCTGATTTCAAATCTTGGCTATTGCAAATACTGCAGTGAACATAGGGGTGCATATATTCTTTCAAATTAGTGTATCAGCTTATTTGGGCATATTGCCAGAGTGGAATTACTGGTCCACAAAATAATTCCACTCCCTTTCACCATACGCAAGAATAAACTAAAAATGGATTAAAGACTTAAATGTAAGTCACAAAAACATAAAAATCCTAGAAGAAAATATAGACAGTAAATCTCAGACATTTCTCATAGCAATATTTTTTCTGATATACTAGTATTTTCTTGGGCAAGGGAAAGAAAATAAATAAAATAAACAAATGGACTACCTCAAACTAAAAAGCTTTTGCACAGCAAAAGAAGCCATCAACAAAGTAAAAAGACAGCCCACTGAATGGGAGAACATATTAGCAATGATACATCTGATAAAGGATTAATTACCAAAAGTTATAAAGAATTTGTACAACTCAACACCAGTAAAACAATCCAATTAAAAATGGGAAAAGGACCTGAATACACACTTCTCCAAAGAGGACATACAGATGGCTAATAGACATATGAAAAGATGCCCAATGTTACTAATCAACATAGAAATCCAAATTAGAACCCAGATGAGATATCATCTCACACCTGTTAGAATAGTTATTATCAATAATTCCACAAACAGCAAGTGTTGGCAAGGATTTGGAGAAAAGAGAACTTTGATGCACTGTTAGTGGGAATGTATATTTGTGTAGCCATTATGGAAAACAGTGTGGAGTTTCCTTAAAAAACTAAAAAAGACCCAGCTGGTGTGGTTCAGTGGTTGAGCATTGACCTCTGAACCAGGAGGCTATGGTTTGATTCCCAGTCAGGGCATATGTCTGGGTTGCGGGATCAATCCCCAGTGTGGGGCATGCGGGAGGCAGCCAATCAATGACTCTCTGTCATCATTGCTGTTCTATCTCTCACTCCTTCGCCCTTCCTCTCTGAAATCAATAAAAATATTAAAAAGAAAAATTTTAATAAACTAAAAAAGGATGATACCTTTCTTGTCTTTTTAAATTGATTTGTGATTCTGCTGTGCCAGTTAATTATTTTTAACCATTATCCAGGCTGTTCTTTCCAAATGAGTGTAATAATAGTCTACTCAGAACTTCAAAAATTATTTTTTAGAAACTTGATAAGTTTGGAAATAAATACAGGTGGACACAACTAGAACTTTTCAAAAATTAAATAAGGAGAATGGATCTTTGTACTATCCATGAACATGGAAATACCGTGATGCAGTCATTAAAACAGTATTGTAAATACACATGAAAACAGATGTAATCAATGAAACAAAGTAGTAATTGTATTATATATTGGGAAATGAGGTTTGAAAAAGCAAACATCTCCGTAAGAAATGAGAATAGAGTATTTTATTTCCTTTTTCTAAGTTTATTTTTTCATTGACATTATTATAGATGTCCCATATTTCCCCCCAACTTTCCCCTTCCACCCAGCCCCTGCCCCACCCCAGGCCTTTACCACACTCTTGTCTGTATCTATGGGCTGTGCATATACTACCTGGCTGAATACACTTATTAGTTCTAGAAGTTTATTTTGTAGATTGCTTGTATTTTCCTCATAAATAATCATTTCATCTTCAAATGAGAATAGCTTATTTCTGTTTAATGTATATTTATTTTATTTAATTATGGTACTTACTGGAACTTCCAGCACAATGTTGAATAAGAATGATGTGCCATATTCCTGATCTTAATCAAAAGCATTATTTAATATGAAGTTGGATGTTAGTGGTAGAATTTTTATATATACTCTTTATCAACTTGAGGATGTTCCCTCTATTCCTAATTTGCTGAAAGTTTTTAGCATGAAAGGGTGTTGGATTTTGACAAATGCTTTTTCTGTGTCCATTAATTTGATCACTTAAATATTTTTCTATATGATGGGTTACATTGATTGATTTTCAAATGTTGAATGAGCCTTATATAACTTAAATAAATCTCACTAGATGCTAAGGTCATGAGAGATATTGGTGTGTAGTTTTTGTTATTGTATTGATATTTTTTGGTTTTATTATTAGAATAATACCTCACAAAATGAGTTCTAGAAGGGTTTCCTTATCTTCTGTGTTCTGTAAAAGAATGGATAAAATTGTTAAATTTTTTATCTGTTAGTAGATTTCTCTATTAAAAAAACCTGGATCTGGAGATATTTTGCCTGCTTTTTAATTTTGAAATGGTTAGAGGATAATTCACTTCTTCTGTTTTATTTTAATTAAATTTTGGTAGTTGAATACCTACGTGTTATATCTAAAATAGAAATGTATTTTCCTGTAGCATGTGTTTAGATAAAATAAAACATTTCTCTGCAACAGGCAGTTTTTATAGGAGAACTGGTAGCCCTGCTCATGAATCCATGCACCAGTAGGTCGCTGCCACCCTCCTGTAGCTCTCTGCCCACTGCCCTCCTCACAGCTGCTGCCCTGCCCTCCTATAGCTCTTTGCTGCCCCACCCTCCTGCAGATCCGTGATCCGGTCGTTATGCGGTCGGTCATTATGCCTCAGGTCATAACGGATAATTTCCATATTCCTCTATTATTATATAGAATATGTGATAGATAGTATGGGGGATAAGTAGAAAACCAGAGTGGAGGTATAGATGGTGATAACAAGTGGGGTATGTGGGTGAAAATGGAGGAGAGGAAAAAAGTGAAGGAAATTTAGAAGTATAGCCACTTCTCTCATTTGCTTTGCAAATATTTTATAACATCTGGTTTCAAAATAGTTGGATTGCATAACACAGTGCTTAGCTTCTTAATGCCTTTGTTAAAACCACATAGGATTGTGTGTTCTGCAGGCACTGACTTTTTGCATATCTAAACAAGAACACAGTCATCTGTGAAAAAAAAACTCAGCATGGTCATGTGGATATCAGTACACTCCACACAAGAGTATTCATGATGACATGGCATGGAATATTAGTGCTTGTAATGTCATCTGAGAAATGGATTAATTTTGTTGCTAATAACAAATTTTCCACTTATACTGCAGAACATAATATAAAATTTATTTTTCTTTTTGACTATTTTAAAATGCTGTATTTTCTTGAAACTATATGGGAGTGGGGTGGGGGGGACAATGGTAAGATATGTACACATATAATACCTTAATAAAAAATGGAAAAACATAAAAAAAAATAAATCGTGAAAAAAAAGAAACTATGAAATGCATTATTTTTCAGAAATGAAGAAATAAATACAGGTAGTGGTTTCTTAAAGAGTTCTATAAAATAATTTCATTGCATGTTATTTTATTTTATGGCAAAACATGGAAGTAGGAAAGTGCTTGTTAAATTTAAGAAATTTTGTATTAAAGCACATACCCGGCAGGTGACCTGACCGGAAAGCAAACTGTAACCTCCTGGCTCATAGGTCAACACTCAACCACTGAGCCACACTGGTTGGGCTAATTTATTTCTTGATAAATAATATTAGTGTACACATACTATGTGTCAATCATTCCGTGCAGTACCAGGAATTTAGTAACCTACCTTTAAAGTAATGATAGAAAACTCACTACTATATAGAGTATAAATGATGTGATAAGTGCTCTCTGAGGACAGAGAAGGAGATCAGGCATTTATCTTAACATTGAAACTTTAAGGCTGGCTTCTCTGAGAATGCTTACGGGTAAAGTAAATAAAGGTACAAAATACTATATTTACTCAGCCTCAAAGAGGAATATATAAAAAGACCCTGAATTAAATGAAGGAATGCATTTTAGCAACTAATTATAGTTCAATTAGTCTAAGAGAATCTTGGAAAAGAGCATGTGAAGAATGCATCTTCTCTAATTGCCACAGGAAGAAGGAGATCAAAGGAGGTAAAATAGGGGACCAGGAAGTTAGAGAGTGAAAGAGGAAGAGAAAGAAGTAAAATTAGGAGCAGCAGGAGAACTGGAAAGATTAAAAAAATAAATGTTAGAGGCAACAAATATGACACCTGTTGTTACAAGTGCAGTTTTGAGAAAGTTGAGGATCAGAGATCAATTGGTGACAGCAATAGGGATCCGACAAGAGAATTATGATCCAAAGGCTAAGGTCAGAATAGTTTCAGGGACTTTTTAAAAATAGTAAAGACCTTTGGTTCTCTTAGGTCTTACACTTAAGGACTATCTATAAAAGAAAATATTGCAGCTAATTTTAAAAAATATTATGAGTTATTTCTGCAGAAAATTATATAAATAGAAACACTTTATACAAAGATTAACTATGGAAAGTTGTACTATATTATTTTCAGTATTTATACATTAAATATTCAGTGAAATTCAATGTCCTTATTAATTTATTAGGTTCATTTAAATTTATTACTCAAAAGACACATTTTGAATTCTTTGTGGATACAAATAATTAGGTTACAAATTTAGACCATTTTGTAATTATCATAGTTTTCTTTGGTTTTATTCTTCTAAAAGCCAGATTAGTAATAATCTAAGACATAATTATGAGTATGGCTGCTTTGAGTGTAATCAGTTGGGACATTTGCCATTTCTAGACATTCTTGATCATGTTATTCTTATCTATTTATTTATTTATTTATTTATTTAGTACATCATTTACTACCCTCTGAATTTTTATCAGTCATTTACTTATGTTTTCTTCTGTATTTTCACTTTGTAAGATCATGGATTTATCTGTCTTGGTACTACTTTATTTCCAGTGTTTATTTAGCATAACATTTGCCATGTAGTAAGTGATCTATAAATAATTATTGAAAATACTTAATCACTTCATTATCAAGTGTTGATTCTTACTGACTTAATATGAGAATGCACACATAACTGCTTGCCTTCAAATGACCGTAGTGATTTGACAGAGAGGTAACAATTAGTTATATTTAAGAAATACCTCCTTTAGTATTTTATAAATTTACTAGAGGCCCAGTGCATGAAAATCTTGCATGGATAAGGTCCCTAGGCCTGACCAATGATCAGGGCCAATCTGTAGGGCAACCAGCAGGGCGAACAGCGTCCCGCTGGCACCTGCCTTGGCTGGCCTGGCACCACCCGGTCAACATCCCCACCCCCCACTGTTGCTCCTGGCCGTCTTCCTCTGTGGGGCGACCAGTGGAGTGGTTGGGGGGGCCCCCACTGGCAGCTCTCTTGGCTGGCTGGGGGCTGGGGGCAGCTCCTGCTTTGAGCGTCTGCCCCCTGGTGGTCAGTGCATGTCATAGCGACTGGTTGGCCAGTTACCTGTCTGCCCCCTGGTGGTCAGTGCACATCATAGCGAGCAGTTGAGCAGCCTTAGCATACCATTAGCATATTATGCTTTGGTTGAACGGATGACTGGACGACCGGGCACTTAGCATATTAGGCTTTTATTATATAGGATTCTTTAAAATAATTAGTTTGATTGAATCTTTCTAGGTGGCATATATTTTCCATTTTCCATTTCCAAGATCTCCTCTGATAATATGTGAAATATGGTACAAAGATAAGTAGATTCATTTACTAGAGTTCTACATAAACCATAAAGTCATATTGTGTAAATTGTGTTTAAGTACTAGGTGACTATAATTTGGAAAGCCCATATAACTGCTTTCGAACCAATGAAGATGCTTTTCTTGTCTGCAGCAGAGGGTACTGTGGCACAGTTGCTTTCTAGTTCAGTGCATTGGCTTATCTACCATTTGGCTTCAAAAGCCGAAGCATTGAGGGTATCAGGAATATTTTCTTAATTACATCCCTGTTAATTTGCCATTATTTGTTTCACCTCATGGACCCCAGCTACTGCAGTTCTAATGTCTTCAGTTCCTCATTTGTCAATTTCTGAAGGTAAATTTAGTCTCCAACCTATCCTGCCTTAGTAGCTATTACTAGCCTTAACTACACTTTGTTGGTTAAATTATCTTTGATGTCCCTGGGATAATGGGCATTTATCACTTTTATTGTCCTCTTAATCCTCTTATCTCACTTTTCTTGATGTCTTTGTTGAGTTCCTTCTCATTTATTGGATCTTCTAAGGACCTCTCTCCAAACATTGTACTCATTATATTTAGAAATGTGTATAGCCTGTCAAAAATAATTTAAAATTTTGTGAATGGAAATTTATGCTTATCAAATCAGGGGATTGAGGAGAAACATTGTAAATCAAAATCTGGCATGAAGTGTGCTACTCTATTGAAAATAAAATTATATCAAACCCAAATTTTTAAAACTGAGTTGCTATTTAAACGGAACCAATGAACAAGGAAACAGAAGTAAACATAACTTGGATATTTTCTGAAAGCAAGGAAGTGAAATTTTATACCTTGAGTTTTAAATTTCTATAGGTGAATCACATACATATACTAAATTCAGATATGAAAAAGCACCCAGCTGAACAACAAATAGAAACACCACTATAAAAGAGAAAATAGAGCATTGATAGAGAAAAGTTAAAGATGCATTCCAAAGAAGGAAGATAAATGAGAAATGTTTGGAATAAAACCCAGCTTGTTCATGTTAGAATGCAAAAAATTAGGTTATATAGTAATGTTTCCAAGCCCATTCTCTATACCCATGGGCACAATTATACAATAAAGGTGGATTCATGTGTCTGTGACTTAGCTCATGATCATTCAATGTAAGTGTCCATTAGTTTCCAAACATCCTAGGAAAGGTTGGTTTGGGGAGGTAAGGGAAAAAGTTGTAATCACCATGAAAACACACACACACACACACACACACACACACACACACACACACACACCTATTTTGCCTTCTGATGAAGCAAAAGAAAAGTGTAAGCTTTGCAGAATGGAAAAGATACATCAGATACTGGTTATTAGAACACTTCAGTCTAAAATTCTCCTTACTATGTAATAGTATTTCTTTTGAGAATATTTTGCCTTGGCTTTGTAACAAACACCTGGAAATATCTAGGGCATAGTTTCAAGATATTGCTTTAAGTGCCTTGCTTTAAGGAGATTATGAAATGGTTTCTTTATGACTAGCTATGTAGAGACTAAATACTGGGTGTCCCAAAAATGTATACACATATTGTAACAGCTGATAGCTCAATTTTGAAAATGAAATGCATTTAAAAAAATACTGCCTTTATAATTATTCAAAGTGTGTATATGCATTTTTGGGACACCCTATGTTTATACCCAAAATACAATGTTTTCTGTCTGTCAATTGGATCAGATCTCTGGCGCATTATAGGGAATTTTAATAATAAAAAATTATAACATTGTGAAATTACATTAAAATAGTTCTGTCCTATGAAATTAAATTGTGAAATTTGCCATCAAATGTGAAATAGTGAGAATATATTAGGTAGAAAAAGTATATCTACTGCTTTGAAGTCTTTCTGTTTTTCAACTATACTATATCAATACAAACATAGTAACACAATGACCAGCACCATGAAGCTCAGTTTCCATTATATTTATTATTATAGTAGAGGCCCGGTGCACGAAATTCATGCATGGGAGTGTGTGTCCCTCAGCCCAGCCTCCACTCCCTCCAATGTGGGACCCCTCGTGGGATGTCTGACTGCCCATATAGGCCTGAGCCCAGTAGGATCGGGCCTAAATGGGCAGTCGGACATCCCTCTCACACTCCAGGACTGCTAGCTGCCAACTGCTCGCCTGCCTGCCTTCCTGATTTCCCCTAACCACTTCTGCCTGCCAGCCTGATCACCCCCTAACCACTCCCCTGCCAGCCTGATTGATGCCTAACTATTCCACTGCCAGCCTGATTGCCCCTAAATGCCCTCCCCTGCAGGTCTGGTCCCCACCACTGCCCTTCCTGCAGGCTTGACTGCCCCCAACTTCCCTCCCTTGCAGGCCTGGTCACCCCAACTGCCCTTCCTTGCTGGCCTGATTGCCCACAGCTGCCCTCCCTTGCAGGCCTGGTCCCTCCCAACTGCCCTCCCCTGCTGGCCATCTTGTGGTGGCCATCTTGTGTCCACGTGGGGGCAGCCATCTTTGACCACATGGGGGCAGCCATCTTGTGTGTTGGAGTGACAGTCAATTTGCATATTACTCTTTTATTACATATGATAGAGGCCTGGTGCATGGTGGGGGCCGGCTGGTTTGCCTGAAGTGTGTCCCAGATCAGGGTGGGGGTTCCCTTGGGGCGTAGGGCATCCTGGGCGAGGGGCCTGTGGTGGTTTGCAGGCTGGCCATGCCCCCCAGTGACCCAAGCGGGGGCCCTGGTATGGGATTTATTTATCTTCTACAATTGAAACTTTGTAGCCTTGAGTGGAGGTCAGGGCCAGCCAGGGTGGGAGGGAAGCTTGGGTTCCTCCATCACCGGGGGCAATCCTAGCCTCCTGCTCTCTCCAGCTCCATGGCTGCCACCATTTTTGTTGGGAGTTATTTATCTTCTATAATTGAAACTTTGTAGCCTTGAGTGGAGGCCAGGGCCAGCCAGGGCAGGCAGGAAGCTTGGCTTCCTCCATTGTCAGGGAAACACAAGCCTCCTGTTTGCTCTGTGACTGCAGCCATCTTGGTTGGGTAAATTTACATACTCATTCCTGATTGGCTGGTGGGCGTGGCTTGTGGGCGTAGAGGAGGTGGGGTCAATTTGCATGTTTCTCTTTTATTAGTGTAGTTATGCAATAAATTTGGGTGAATCAGAAATCATGTAGGTTACTGTTGAATTTTAAATACATGCAACTTAATTGGAACAATGTGTGTTTTGAATTTCACTATTTTATGATTGACTTTTCTATACCTAAAACAACTGTTTCTTTTTTTATTAAAAAGTTAATGCGGAGTCATGAATATTGTATACATGTATATAAATTTGGGAGGGGTCCCAATTCAGTAAAATTGTTTAGTGCTGCAAGGCTTTTTAAATGTTTTTGTTGTTGTCTTCCATAATTCAGGTTATCTGGAATGAATATACCACCACCAATTATCAGCAACAAAAACTGGCTCAGACTGCATTTTGTTACAGACAGCAATCACAGATATCGTGGATTTAGTGCTCCGTATCAAGGTATATTTGATAAATACTTCTGCCTCTTTTGATGTGTAGTATGCTTTTGGTATACACAACTGCATTTTGTGATAATTTGAATAAGCAAAAATGGACATTGTCTTGCTATGGCAGTGATGTGATCATAACTAAATTACTGTATAAAAGTTAGTTAATTTTCATAGCACAATGTTTAGAATAAAGGATATTATGACCTCTAAAGGTCATATGTGACAGGTTGATGTTACATTTTACTTTCATGAAGTGCTCCAGCTATTAGACATGCTATCTAAAGCTGCATCATACAACACTGCAGAAAACCCGCAGTTGTAAATACTCTTTTTATAAATTGAAATTCCTTTTCATATACAGTGTGTCTGATATTGATAGTTCAATTAACCTTTTTTTGGGGTTTAATTACCTAACATTTATATGAAGAGGCATACTTTTGAATGAGTAGGATATAATATTTGATGCATTCACTTGAAAACACTCTGTGTAGGATAAGATTGTTATGAAGATGGAGTACTAATGAAACTGTAGCTTCTACAGTGTTTAATAATATTATGGGCTTAGTGTCCTTTATCCTCAGACTATTATGTAAATTCATTTCATTCTCAGTAGTGTATCAGCTACTGTTCAGGGAATGGTGAGCATTGACACAGTTACATTTTTCCATTTATCTGTTTGTTTTATTTAATTATTTCTGTTGTAGTAGTCTTCAGACTTAAGTGCTTTGAAAACTTAATATGGTGACTTTAGCCAGCTTATAATTAATATCTAAAATAGTATGAGACCACATATTGTTTTCTAGACTACAAATTTCAGCAACCAATTTATATTTTGAGGACCAGCATCCTCTCTTTAGAGTCCTATCAATGAGATTTTTCACAATAATAGCAACACATTAATGTGATGGTATTTTGACCCTTATAATAGTGTATTTGCTATCACTGTCATAAAATTCACTGAGAAAGTAACTTGAAAGTAAAGATTTTACATAAAATTCACTATAAAAATATGTAATTTCTATTTCTAATGTAGTTAATTCAAATAGAAGTATGAATGCAAATGTGCTCTTAATGCTATACATTTTATTAAAATTTCTCAGAATGTATTACTCACCTTAGAACACTATATTTTAAAATTAAATATTAAATATTCATAAAAATGTTTATTTTTATGTCTTATTAAAAATAACCATTAAAATCATAGTAACTTGAATCTTATCCTTTTAACCTAATGTCGCTTTTAAATTTGAACAATATTTTGAGTTTCCTATTTTAGTTTAAAAAGTGCTTGTACACTTCAGAACTCAGAGGGCTTTTTTTTATTGAAAAGAAGTAATTGTTGTGGAGTCCCTTTTTCTCTAGGTTGACCCTTTCTCTTGAGTTTTCCAACAACGTAATTTTATGGCTCTGATTCCCCACTGCCCTGAGTTAAGGCAGATGGCATTGCAGAAATGCAAGACTCATCATCTTTGATTCATGTGGTCATTGAACCTTTAAATAAGATGGCTCCTCTTCTTTATCCTAATGTAAATAAAATAACACTGATTTTGTATTTAAATATAAATTTAATTTTTTGCTGGAAGAAAACTAGATCTCTCTCAAATATAAAATGGTACTTAATTTGCTTTTTGCTGTACAGTTTCATGAAACTAGTATCTGTAGATGGGGTTATTTTGCATTGAAAGACAGCAGTGCAAAACTGCAAGTAGATTTGTGTATTTAATTATTATTTTTAATATTCTACTTGCTGATCTTAAATTGAGTTTTATAGTAGTTTCAGGATTCAGTTTTATTTTCTGGCATTGCCTCACTTGTTTCATCATTGAAAAATAGCACATCAGTGAGTTGACTGTAGTAAAATAGTAAGGAAGTGTTTTATGGGGTATAAATTATTTCTATTTTCAGCAGGGAAAGGAACTTAAAATATGGTAATTTTGGGTATAATCTATATCTACCCAATTTAGAAGAAATTAGGTGGCCTAATAGAAAAGAAGCAATGATTTTATAATAAGATCAAAAAAGTTTTATTACATAAAAATACATCTTTGTATTGTATTCTTTTAAGCTTTTCCTGATTCAGACTTGTCTTTCTAATTGCATTATCTCCAAATAATATTTTACCTACACAACATAAATTCAGTTGGTTAAGTCATTTTTAAAACTACAATAAAATAAATTTGGATTGAAAAATAAATAAACTATCATAAATAGCTATGAAAATCATAATTATGGCATGTTGAAATGCATGCCCCAGCATGAAGTGGTGATCATGCTTTTTAGATCCTCTCATGCTACCATTTAATTTCAGTGGTATCTAAATTAAAATCGAATTAAAACCAATTCAAGGTAGAAAATTTGTGGAACATACTATACAATAGTAAAAACCAAGTCTCCATGTAACAGTTTCTTAATAAATCAAATTTGTAATCAGTAATTATTATTGATTTATCAATTATTTTCAATATTTAGTATTTTACTGGAGCTTAGGTTTCCTCATAGCATTTCTGCTTAACCTGTGGTCTTATATAAAACACCAAGAAAATTAACTCAGTTTCTAAATGTTACTAGATTTTTCTTTATTTAATTGATTTCAAATGTCTAAATATATTACTATTTCTATATTATAGATTAAGTCTTCTAAATCATTTTATAGTAAACCTCATTTTGATTTTTAAAGTTTTTCCCCATAATATTGTTCATGTGAGTCTTCTTATGCAGCTTAATATTTTGTAGACAGTTATTTTTAATGTAACAAAGATATGTTAATAATTATATGGACTATTTTAAATTTATGAGTAAAATATTTTATATAGGTTCTCAAAGAAGTTATAGTAATTTTGGTATCACCTGTGCATTTTTGGTAAGAAAACATATTTAATGGACCAGACTTTCAAGTTGTATTGAAAGTGCACTGCTATTACCCTCAGTTAAACAGAGGCCCTTGGCATTTTAGATGTACATAATTTATGTGAAAATAATTTGGGGGTTTTTACTCTATATTTTACACTTGAAAATGTTTTGACAAATTTATGTACACAGTAACTGAACAAAAGGTAAAGATTATTGGGGAGTCAGCAAAGTGTAATAAGAAAGAGTAGGGTTTGGAGTCAGAAAATGAGTGTGAAGTTACTAATTGCTGCTTGAGTTGTCTGAGCTTTAGTTTTCCCATCAATTAAAATATTCACAATAGCTAGATACTGTTGTTGTGTAAAGCAAAAGGTATTAAGATTTATTTCTAATAGTAAAAGTTGGGCATGCAGTGAGTACATACATTTCAATGGAAAGAGGTAATCAGCTATTTGGAATGGTGAGAAACACTTTTCAACCATAAGGTATAAAATATTTAAAATTATGATCAAGCATAAAATTTAAATTCAGTAAACAATTAAGAAGGGAAAACACAGGGTTTTATATTTCTCACTATCACAAATGAGGCAGCCCATATTCTCTCGGGAAACAGCACTTTTCAACTTAGAACTCATTTAGAATAGGATTTATTTTCTTAAGTAAACATGAATTTTTAAAATCGTATGTATAGCCCAGAGCACAGCATCAAAGAAACCTCTTCAATTATATATATTTTTTCTAATTTTGTTGAGACATCAGTTTTTTGTTGTTGTACCTTTATATATCCATTGTTAATAAAAGACTGCGAGTCATATCCCACCATTCTAATTATAAAATCCCTCCTCTAATTTGATAATTGTCAGTGTGTCATGTTCATGATTTCAAGGTTGGTGGTGAAAGAGTTAATAAGTAAAGTTCAAAGCTTTGGGTTCAGACAGTGTAGGTATAGTTCACTGTCATAGGAATGTTGGGCATAGGCAAATAGACTGCATTTCTGGTAAAGACTGTGAACAGGACTTTGCCAGCACAATTCAAGATGTCTGTACGAATATGTGTTTTTTCATATTATAGTAGGTATTATTTAATTTTTAGTGAGTGCATGCTGTGGACAAATTCATAAACTATTGAATCCTTATCTCAAAAAAATCTCCTTTTCATACATAGACAAACTGTATTATTTTAAGTTTGTGAAATAAGCTAGTTATTTTTAGTTACTGTGTTTTGACAGAATAGGAAGGTGAGTTTCATTGATGTTTATTTTTTGAGAATGATTTCTGGTCTATATTTTTTTTTATTTTCTTTTGATTTTTATTATTATTTACATAAATTTTCTTCAAATCTCTCTCAATTCAAAATAATTACTTTTACCTGGATTTTCTTCTCCTCTCCCCTCTCCTCCCCTCTCCTCTCCTTTCCATTAAAAATAAGAAACTTCTTTTTACTTCTTGCTTTATATACCTGTCTAGTCAATGGAATTTATTATCTTAAATAGTATAACCATCAGAGATAATCAAAATAATATATTTAGTAGTCAAATTGTCTGTATAAGTAAACATTGGTCTAAAATAGCCATTAAAAACTCCTAATTGCATTATTTCCTGGGTTCCACTGTAATTTTATAGTCATACCAATATAAAATTTAAGGCCTTTAACTACATCTATATATATATAAAAGCCTAAGCAACTGTTATGACTGGTCAACCGAACAACCAGTAGACTGGTCGCTATAATTCACTGACCACCAGGGGACAGATGCTCAGTGCAGGAGCTGCCCCCTGGTGGTCAGTGCACTCCCACAGCCAACCTCCTGCAGCCAGCCAACCTCCTACAGTCCCTTCCCCGGTCAGCCAGCCCCAGTTGGCCCCGATCAGCCCCCATTGCCGGCCAGGTTGAGGGACCCCACCTGTGCACGAATTTGTGCACCAGGCTTCCAGTTAGATGATAATAATGATTGCGTGAAAATCTTCCATAGATTAACTAGATTTATTTCTTCATTCCAATCCTTACAATTTATTTGGCAGTTTCTATATCTTCCAGCTCACCATTCTGTTCATAAATTGTGAGTGTGCTTGACAGCAAACTGGCAAATTGTCATTTAATTACAAGTTTTCCTGAAATAGAAATTCCACTGCAACACAACCTGGTCAACAGAGCTAAGGGTTTTATATCAGAAACACAATGCTGGTGACTTATTTGCTTAACTCTATTAAAACATAATTTCTAGTAAAATACTCTATCTTGTTAGATATTTTAATATTATGAATTAAAAATTAAGCCACGAGACTGTATTTAGAGTTGAAATATAGTTTTACAGTTTATAGATATACATATATGTAATATATGTATACATATATATACATATATATAAAATGAGATTTAGAAATAAAGTAGAATATTAGAAATATTGCTATTTCCTTTATGTTGGCTGTTTTATAGCCCTTTTTATTCTGGTTATGAGTTAATGTTATGCATGAATACAGAGACTACCCATGAAGGACATTATTCATTAGAAAAAGTTACACTTGGAAAAATTAAATTCAGATTCTGATAAAGATGATTGCTTAAAATCAAATGATAATGGATTTCTAAGCAAAGTACTATTATAGCAGGGAATTGTAAAATCATGTATATGCTTATGAAATAGTCATGGAAATCAGAATATTAAGGAGTAGATGGAGATCTGTTACAAGATTTTTAGTCTTTTTTAAGGAACTGAATCAATCTTCATTGATAGGAGCGTGACAAGGACTAATAGTCAAAAGGAAAAAAATATCACGATTGTTATTTTTTTAAAAGGTCTTTAATGCTTACTTTGCTAAGAATTCTTTCGTAAGCCAGTGTTTTGTTTCTTTATAAAATTATTAATGCTTAAAAGTTGTTTAATGTTTGAGAAATGTTCTTTCTTAAATCAGTGTTCAATCCATATATATGTAAACCTTGTATTGATATACCTTAAAAAGTGAAAGGCAAATTATATTAACCTTATATTATAATCAGATGAAATTCATGATGTTCCAGAAATAGTTTAGTAAAATTATTGTGATTTAGATTGCTATCTTCAAATAGAGCAACTACTGTGGATGGGAAATAATCTATACAATATCCAGTTGTAATATGGTCAATATTTTCTGAAGCATGTAATAAGTTTAAAATGTAGCATTTAACTGCAAAACTGAAAAAAAAAATCACTATAGAGCAACATTTTAGTTTGGCTCATGTATTTCTGCTGATGATAGAATAAACATAAAATTAGCCAATCTCTTTTAGGGCAAAGTCTCTTTTGTGTTAACTCAGCATCCTTGGGGTAAATGTTCAAACTTTTAAGGTTCAGATCACTGCCTTCTTCCTTTTTATATAAAGCTTCTAATACAAGTGATATCTGTTGAGCACTAGTGGTGGTACAATGAAACTGACTGGTCCTTATATAAACCCTTGTTCTTATTAATATCAGCTGACTTCAGTGGAGAGGTCACTTCTTTGTAACTGAGAATCCTGCATTTACTGCTGGTGATCTCAAGGCAACTTGTGCTATGTTCTTTTAGCAAGGTCCATTTTCTATCTTTCTGATTCTATTCCATGACGATTTTTTGCTGGGTCTTCCATTCAGTTTAGCTAAAACTCTTTAATCCACATTTTCCTTTTCTGTTATACTGATAGCCCTGTGTCAGGGTTCTAGATTTTTTTCTTATACCTATCTACCATCGTTCAACACAGTGTAAGACTACCAACTAGCTGGTCACATATTACTCTGGTGTTCTGCTGAATGTAGGTGTGTCTTTAAAGGGCTTACAATCATTTTTCCTAAGTCCATATTTGTAAGATTTCAGAATTAATTCCTTTAGCAAATGGAGTTTAACAAATCCCAATAGATATTTGTAGTCTTCCTTACTCCATCCTCCATGAAAATTTTTACATGAAGGGACAATTTAGGGTTTTTTATTCTGTTAGATTATGGGAGAGCATTTCTTTTGCCTGTCCTGAGTTTTCACTAATCGTGGCTTTTTATAAAGTCTTCCAGAATTTTCTCTTGAGCTGAAAAGGAAATTGTTTGAAATTCATGATCTCTCTCATCATATCATGACTCTCAAGACTAATATCTGGATAGGACTTTAAAAATGTAATTGTCAGTCACAGTTGTATAAGAACACTCCCCAAAACAGAGTAATCCAAGGGACTCAAAGAATGAGGAAAGCCCACAGTGTCAAAATTAATAGGAATGTGAAATACATGTTTAAAAATTTTTAAATAGCTTCCCTATTTATTCAGTGAGAAATTAATCTCCTCAAGGAAATATTTATATTATCGTTCCTAAATAAGCCTAAAATATATTACATACTAGAGGCCCGATGCACGAAATTTGTGCAAGAGTAGGCCTTCCTTCCCCTGGCTGTTGGCACCAGCTTCCCTCTGGCACCTGGGACCAAGGCTTCCCTCGTAGCCCTGGCTTTGTCCTGAAGGACATCCTGTCTAATTAGCACATTATGCTTTTATTATTACAGATTGATTTACTAATGTTCAAGCTGCTTTTATAGCTGCAATTTGCTTTTTCAAAATACAATAATTGCTATCTTTATTATCCCAACTAACTTTGGCTTATCAATTTTCTTTTAGTTAATGTGGTTTCTGTCAAGTATTTTAAATTATTATAATGTAATGAATTCATGAATAAAACTTTTTAGTCTGTAATTGTATAAATTTCTTGCATTTAAAGTACATTTGGTCGATTACAGAAATTGCATTGCTTAATGGCAGTACTATTGTTCCGATTAGTATTCATTTGCGTATGATATATCTGACAGTTTTACTCACATAAACCTCTAGTGAGGGCAGTTTTGTTTTATCACCTAAGGATAAGCACATAACAAATGATAACGGATTAATTTGGTGTACAATAAACAAAATTCAGTGTTTTGTAAATTCTGTTGACGTTACAAATATATTGAACATGTAATTTGTTTTTATAATGATTCATTAATTGCACAAAATGACCTACAAAAGCATCAATCAAGCACAGCAGGTACAAGCCATCAAACACTTTGTAGATGGTTGATCCTCCGTGTCGGTGTAAAAAATGGGGTCTGAGGAAGCAAGCTTTGGGACCTTATTTATATTTATTTTATAGGCAATTTCATCATGAAATTGAAAATGTCATCATGAAATGTAAATCCCTAGATATTTTCATTCAAATTCAAAGATATCCAGAAATAGCTAAAGGCAATTTAGGAAAGTTTATTCAGATGATAAAGATATTAACTTTGGATTTTCCTTTAGTTTAGAGTTGTAAAGTGATGAATACTTTGTAAACATTGGAGTGAAAAAAATTAAGCTGAAATATTTTCTTTAAGCAAATAACCCCTTTCAGCTTATTTTGGAACTACTTATTTCTCAGGCCGCATTTTGGGAAATGATTCTGTAAGGCATGATAGTAAGATTTAACTTCATGTGACAATACATTTATCATTAGTTAGCCTGACCTTTTCTTTAGTTAATTACCCAAAGTTATATATGAGGCATGCAAATTGCTAATACCGTTTGCTGAAACTAAAATAATTTCTTAAATTAAAACCCCCATTTGAAATCTGTTAAGGCACATTTATTTATTTGTTCATTTGCCCATCTATCCCATTTTGTTCAACTGAGCACTTACTTTGTGCCAGATACTGTTCTAGGCTCTGATATTACATAGTCTCAGAATTCAGGGAGTTACCTCTATAGGATTTGAAAAGATGAGTGTATATTATATTAAAAGAAAAATATGAAATATTAAAATTAAGAAATTATGAGTTCCTGTAAAGAGTGAAGGAGAATGCTTATTGTCTAAATCACTCAGAGGTTCAATATGAGCTAACTGTAGACCTTTCAAAAAAAGTATTAAGCCCAAAATCATATTAGAAAATGGTTGAGCCAAGTTTAAACCCTTAGAGTTTTGTTTTGTTTTATCTTTGTTTGTTTCTTCTAAGACCTATGATAATTTTACTATGAACTCCAGCCTTAAATATCTTCAAATTTTCAAATTTACAATGGATTTATTTTATTTTTAGAAAGGGCTAAAATTCATTGATAATGAAATTTATCGAGTAAAGAAAAAATTGTGTCAGTACACTGTTCTTGATGAGAAGTGATGTTAATAAAGCAATGATATTAGTTATGTAATTAGTTAATATGCATAAAGCCTTGAACAGTGTCTGACAGAGTGTAGGCATCATATAAAATGTTAGCTGCTATTACTATTATCAGTACAAGCATCAGGAGAAGCATTGTCACCCTTATTGTTTGTCTACAAATGACTTGGAAGGCAATTTCAAGCATATTATTGGTAATAGGAGTATTATCTGAAATAAGAATATCCAACATTTTATAATAATATGTTGCAGACTCATGTTTACTTCTTAACATAAGTGCTTGGTTGGTGATTTTTTAAAAGGGATGAATTTAATATAGGCTTCAATACAGTAGATATTATAAAGAAAATTATTTCTAATAAAACTGTATCAAATGTTTAACAGACATATGTCTTAAAAATTAACCATGTGATATATCAGCCATATATTCCTTGTGTATTATATGTGCATGGGATGAAACAACAGTAAAACTATCTTCTCTTACAGACTTATTTATCCTTTTATTATGTTAGGAATACTTGACTGTTATTGGAAAACCCAAGGAGGAATCTGTAGCTATAAAATAGCTTAAGGTGAAAGAAGTATAATAACCCTTATCAGAAAAGGCAATAGTTTCAGAATACCCAAGTGCACTTTTGTTTGAAAAGGTCAAATTTAAACATTATGTTATTGATCTAACAAGAAAACAACCTTGTTGCTTTGGATTACACTCTTCTTGCCTACAGAAAATGTAACAAGTTCTACATAGAGTTTTCATAACTAACATACACCTCCAGATTTTGTGGTCACGCACTTCTGTTGAATTCTCAAGCATATACTAATTTTTCTAGCTTATCAGTGTAATAAAAATCCAGTAAACTTTTAAATGAGGCAGCTGTTTAAGTGATAAATGACAATAAAAACTAATATTGGAAAAGTAGAGAGAGGTAAAGATTCCCAGGAATACACATTACTTCAAAGAGCACTGAACTAGAAGTTGGTAAATTTTGGTACAGACCTCATGCAGTGAACTTGAATGTATTCCTTAACATCTCAGAAGTTTAAGGTCATTAGAGAATGGAACCATAGACTTTTTTCCAGGTCTAACACCTTTTGGGCTTAATCTCTTCCCAGTGCCACTAACTCACAAAAGCTGGCCTAATGATAGCTCAACTTCACAGTGTTGTGTATATTTACACACACACACCTTTAGCTTTCTTTAAGATCCAGCAGAGTGGCCTTGCCAGTGTGGGTTAGTGGTTGAGTGTTGACCCACAGTTCGATTCCTCCTCAGGGCACATGCCCCGGTTGTGGGCTCGATCCCTAGTAGTGGGCATGCAGGAGGCAGCCTATCAATGATTCTCTCATCATTGATGTTTCTCTCCCTTCCCCTTCCTCTCTCTAAAATCAATAAAAACACTTTTTAAAAAAAGAAAAGATAAAACAGAGTAGAGGAGAAAGGGGGTAAAAAGGCCTGACCTGGAACTAAGTCCCAAGCTAGCTACAGGCTCTGTGGTCTAATATTCAGGCCGACTGGGCCCTAGTATGATTTCAACTGGTCTCTCTCTTCTGTGGTTTCTTATCCCAGGGCAATGCATCTGTATCCTAAACAAATACTTGCCCAAATTTGTCCCCAGTCACTAGATATCCCCAACATTCTTCTGTTAAGATATATTTACCTTTCAGTTAGCCTGATTGGATAGGTCCTCAGATGATGCCAATTTTGAATCTCTGTAATGCATGATCCTCCTTGGTGAAACAGGAAGCAAATCCCAGCTATGAGAAGCACAAAAATACCATGCTTGTCTCAACACAGAAGCTCTCCTTTTCCCTCTAAATTTCCTCAACAGATGTCAGTTTTACTTTATTCGTGTGTGAGTTTGACTTCAGCTTGTCAGACAGGAATAGACAGCAATCTTTTCTTTGTGTGCCAAGTGCCTGAAACAAATTTCATATATGAGTGATTCCATTTAAGCTCACCTTACAGACTAGCACTAGAGGGTATAATTTTCTCACTGCTCCCTATAAATGGTGCTGGGAAGGGTACTGACCCATCTATTGGAGCTCTTTCAAAGGAAATAATTTCACCAAACTCCTCTCATTGTTGTCCCCCTTCTCCATCTTGTCCTATCCGAGTAATATGCAAATTGACTGTATCTCCACTACACCAACAAGCCATGCCCACCAGCCAAGTAGGAGCAAGTATGCAAATTAACCCAACCAAGATGGCTGTGGCCACGGAAAGAGCATGAGGCTTGGGTTTCCTGGCAATGGAGGAAGCCAAGCTTTCTGCCTGCCCTGGCCTGCCTTGGCCTCCGCTTAAGGCTACAAAGTTTCAATTATAGAAGATAAATAAATCCCAACAAAAATGGCTGTGGCCTCGGAGCTAGCAGGAGGCTTGGCTCCACTGAAGGCTACAAAGTTTCAATTATAGAAGATAAATAAATCTCAGATACCAGGGTCTCTGCTTGGGTCGCCGGGGGGTGTGGCCAGCCTGCAAACCACCACAGGCCCCTCCCCCAAGCCGTCCCATGCCCCAAGGGAACCCCCACCCTGATCTGGGACACCCCTTAGGGCAAACCAGCTGGCTCCCACCCATGCACCAGGCATCTATGCTATCTAATCCTATCTAATAAAATAATGCAAATTGCCTATCACTCCAACACACAAGATGGCTGCCCCCATGTGGTCAAAGATGACTGCCCCCATGTGGACACAAGATGGCTGCCACAAGATAGCCAGCAGGGGAGGGCATTTGGGAGGGACCAGGTCTGCAAGGGAGAGCAGTTGTGGGCGATCAGGCCAGCAGGGGAGGGCAGTTGGGAGAGACCAGGCCTGCAAGGGAGAGCAGTTGGGGGCAATCAAGCCTGCAGGGGAGGGCAGTTAAGGATGAAACAGGCCGGCAGAGGAGGGAAGTTGAGGGCGACTGGGCCTGCAGGGAAGGGCAGTTGGGGGGGACTCAGGCCTGCCGGGGAGAGCAGCTGGGGAGACCAGGCCTGCAGGGGAGTTGGTGGGGACCAGGCCTGCAGGGGAGGGCAGTTAGGCATGACCAGGCCTGCAGGGGAGGGTAGTTAGAGGCAAACAGGCTGGCAGGGGAGCAGTTAGGCATCAATCAGGAGGCAGGGGAGTGGTTAGGGGCTGATCAGGCTGGCAGGCAGAAGCTGTTGGGGCAATCAGGAAGGCAGGCAGGCGAGCAATTGGGAGCCAGCAGTCCTGGACTGTGAGAGGGATGTCCCTTGAGCAGTCCCAGATTGGAGAGGGTGCTGGCTGGGCTGAGGTACACACACCCCCATGCACGAATTTCATGCTCTGGGCCTCTAGTTGTGTCATAAGAGTCCAAGAATCTCAAAATAGGTTAGTGTACATTTTCATTGAAACTGATTTGTATAAGAAGGTGAATGTCATACAGTCACTGAAATATCTTAATATCTACTAAATCAATGCTTCCATTTAAACTGAAGTAGGAAGAGCCCCAATTTTACCTCCTGGTATGCAGTCCTCTCATATACATATAAATATATGGAAATGCTTACACAGTTGCAGAAGTCAGTCTTTAGATGTTGTTAGAACATTTAATAGCTAATAGAAACTATAGTTATCATGTACATTTATCATTTATATTTATCATTGGCATGATATTTGTGTATATGGTGTATATCACTGTCTTCTTTTAGTTGTGAATTTTCTCTCTCACTAACCTATCTTTCACATTGTGATTGAACTTTTGTGATATTCTATAGTTCATAAACTAAATATGAAAAACCAACAAGGTATTGGTTATGCAAAAATTAGCCAATAGTAGGAAATTTCTGGAGAGTAAGCTAAATCTGAGGTAAATAGAAAACTAGTAACTTCAAATTTGGTTTTCGGGTTTTTTAATAAGAGAAATTATGAGATACACTCTTATTAAGCCAATAATCTAAAATTATTTTATATAAGAAAAGCCTAATATGCTAAGTGTCCAGTCAACCAGTGGGCCATTCAGCCAGTCAAAGCATAATATGCTAATGATATGCTAAGGCTGCTCAACTGCTCGCTATGACATGCACTGACCACCAGGAGGCAGATAGTCGACAAATCGCTATGATGTGCATTGACCACCAGGGGGCAAATGCTCCAACCAGTAGGTTAGCTTGCTGCTGGGGTCGGGCCAATCGGGACTGAGGGAGAAAGGCCGGACACACCCTGGAGCCCTCCCATGATCCCTTCCTGGCTGGCCAACCTCTCATGTCCCTCCTGGGCTCCGGGGTCCCTCAGTCCGGCCTGTGTCCTCTCATAATCTGGGACCCTCAGGGGATGCTGGAGAGCTGGTTTTGGCCTGATCCCACAGGGTGAGTGCTGCTCAGCCTGGGGAGCGGGCCTGAGCCATCAGCGGGACATTCCCCAAGGGCTCCCAGACTGTGAGAGGACACAGGCCAGACTGAGGGACCTCCCCTGCAAGCGCACAGATTTCATGCACCAGGCCTCTAGTGTGTTAGAATCCCAGTTATGTTACTGGTTAACATTTTTTAAATTGTTGAATGTCTTTGAATTACTCTAAATAAAATGAGGGAGATGGATTAACATATTTATTACACTCTTTTGGGGGGTTAGGGTTGTTTTAAAATTGAATAATTAATTTTTTAAAAGATGGTATATTAATGACTTTCAGTGAACTATTTGCAGATGACAGAACATTTGATAGCATGTTTACATTTCAGGTATTGCTCTAAATTTGTATATATAGTTATGAGAATGAATTTTTAGGGGAGCTGTTATTGGAGTGCTGACTTTTAAGTGAGAATTAATCAAATAGACATCATTTCTATAGGGTCTTAAATTAAGTTACATTGTTCATGATTTCTGAATATGTTAACATATAGCATACATGTTCCTATGATGACTATATTCATTTATATATTTACTAGTGGCCTGGTGCATGAATTCGTGCACATTGAAAGGCAATTAATTAGAAGAAAGATCCGTGCAGTAATTTACGTTACTGCAAAAAATTACATGTCAAAATAGTATATATAATATAGTGTTATAAAATTAAAACACGTGTGCAGTTGACACCAGAGAGAGCTTTATATGAATCATGCACGCGTGAGTCAACATTTGTTTTTAAATTGCCCGTGTGTGTGGGTTAGTTGGACGGACATATGGCCGGTCACTTAGCCTTTATATACATAGATTTTTAATAAATCTCAAGGAATATACACCATGACTATGTAGCCACATTATTTGTTAATTGTGTAATGTGGCAGTTGAAGACCTGATAGAGGAAATGGATATATACTTCTTTCTAGTTTATGGAATGATTCAACAATAGTTGGTGAGGGATTTATTTTGGCTATTTCTTTCTCTAAATCTCTTCCATCAGAATGTCTAGAGTCAAATCTTGTTTTTATTATTTGTTCCAAAATTATTCATTTTTTTCATCTTTCTGGAAGAGAGATAGATTACTAGATAGATACATAGATATCACTGATGCAAGTTAAATTACTCATCCATGGAAATTTAAGTAGGCCACCAAGTTCTCTCTATCATTATTAAAATTATTTTTGACAACTTCATTATTAAATTATCTATCTATCTATTTTTTTCATCCTTTAACTTGAAAGGTTTATTTATTTACACATAAACTGATTTTTGAAAAACTCATTGTCTTAGGCAGTACATGGATAAGTTTGAAAATCTCTATAAAATAAAGTACATACTGAAATCTTACACAGGACATAGAAATAATAGTAAAGTCTAATAAAATACACTCATTTATCTACTCTACATGATTTTTTAAATTATGGTATAAATAGTTGCTTTATTAGTTTTTTTAATTTAATTTAATTTAATGTTGAGCATCTTTTATTTTTCTATTGTCCATCTATGTGTCCTTTTTTTTATTTTTAGACTTTATTTTTGAAAGTATTAAAAATATCTCCTGCTCTCCATTTTATATATTTTAAAAATATATTTACTAAATATTGCCAACTATGGTTAATACTTTAATCAGTAAATTCAAACCTTAGCCTCTGATTACCTCCTTTACCTAAAATTCTGAATAAGAGTTACTAAAATATACTAAAGTTCTTTTTTGATGTACAGATTTTAATTTTGAATTTTTCCCATTGAGTTGTACTATTGATTCTGCAGCTATTAAATTACCTTGAAAAAGAGACACTTACTTAATCTAGTGGTAAATGCTCCAAATGGGAATGATCTTCCTAAAACTGCAAAGGAAAGGAAATGAGGTCAAGTTTTTCTTTTCAGAAAATATTTTTGCAAAAAAGCACCCAATATTTTAAGCCTTTCTCCTCATTGTTCAATAACTCTTCTATTTCCTGTCCTGTTTTTTTTTTGAGGGGGGGTCTGCTAAATGCCTTTAGCATACCTTTGTGTATTGATGACCCTGCAATATACTTTTATCTTCCTGAGAGAACTCTTTCTATATAATTTGTAATGTGTTTTCATGCTACATTTCCTTGCTTCTTCTGCTACATGACTTACTTAATAGCTCTGCATAATGCATTCCCATTTAACTAAGTGATAAATAGGGCTGTAGGCCAAAATCAATCTGGGAATCTGAGTGGGACCAACTTAGGATATTATTCCTAAGTTTTTTCTGTTTTTTGTTTGTTTGTTTGTTTTGTTTCATTTTCTTGGTACTTAGAAAACATATTTTAAGAAGTATATTTTATTATACTTTATTGGTTTCAGACAGGAAGGGAGAGGGAAAGATAGAAACATCAATAATTAGAGAAAATCATTGATTGGCTGCCTCCTGCATGCCCCCCTATGGGGAGCGGGCCTAAGCCATCAGTTGGACATCCCCTGAGGGCTCCCAGACTGCGAGAGGGTGCAGTCTGGGCTGAGGGACCATCCCCTTCCGAGGGCAAGAATTTTGTGCACCAGGCCTCTAGTAAATAAATAAATGAAGGGGCTGGAATAGGGAATAAAATAGGAGATTAGGCTCTAGGTTAGGTAGATACCCAGGGAACATATCTTCCTGGTGAAATGATGTAAAAGAGGAGAAGCTTACTATGAGAAGAGTGGGGGAGGCAGCGCCAATGCAGTGGTATTGGCATGAGTGGGCCAGTCAGAGGAAACAAAGCTCCTGAAGAAGAAAAACATGTTTGAAGAACCAACAACCACCCATGTGACCAAAACAGCAGCATTAAGTGAGAGAGACCTGAGGTAATGTTTTAGAATTATGTCCTCAGACAGCGATAAGGGGTACATAGAATAATCTTAAGCAGGGGAGAGGGGAAATATGGTTTGATCTTTGAGGAGATATTTTTTCCCCCACATCAGTGTGAACACTGTAGAGGGACAAGAATGAAAGTGGGAAAAGGTGACTTGTGTTGTCCTGTCCTGGTGACAGTGATGGACTGCTTGAGTTAGGATGATGAGGAAAAAATGAAAGGAAAACAGATTTAATATAAATTTGAGTTGAAATTGACAGGACTTACTGATTATTTGGAAGTTGATCTGGGAGAAAAGAAGAAATTATGAATGATTTCTAAACATTTCCTTGGTAAGATACTAAAGATTCTAAGGAGAAAATGTTTAGACTGGCAAGAAAAACAACACCTCTTTGAGGCCTGTTATATTTGAGTTCTGGAGTATATTTGTGTTATACAGAAATGATCATATAGGTATTTTTAAAAGAAAGACATATTTTTATCTGAAGTTCAAGAAGAGTTATACACTGAAGTTTGTTTGGGATTGAGCCTATTAAATATTTAAATCCATGGGATTTGATGACTTCCCCTGAAGACAAAAAAATGCAGAGTGAGAAAAGACAACCAAGGATTGAGCCCTGAAAAAAATCACTATTTACATTTTATGTGGAGGAACAGAAACCATAAGAGATTGAAAACAATCTACCAAGATGAGTAAAGTACAGTAGATGGAAACCTGAGATGGCTTTGTAAAAGCCCAGAAAACAGAATGTTTCCAAAAGAAGGTCAAATGAATGATAGGTTCTGAAAGATTTTCTGTTCTCCTTTCTATTAAATTCTCAGAATAATTTTTAAAAAAATATTCATTATATGCAGTTCCTCTCTTCTAATTCTGTCTTAGACCATTTAAGTGTCTATGCCTATGATGAATAAGAGGTCACCATTCTCAAATTTTGTATTATTTAGTCTTTTAATAGAATTTCACACTATTGATTTTCCCCTCTTCATTGAAACACATTTTGCACTTGGCCTCAAGAATGGTATTTCCTTGCTTTGCCCCAAACTCACTGGTGATTCTCCTCACAGAGTTCTTTGGCATCTCACATGGCCCTTCAGTTTTAAGCAATTGTGCTAATGACTCCCAAGATTGTACTCCAAATCAGACCTTCTGCCCTGAAATCTGGTGTCAACATGCAAGCTCCTTTATAAATCTCTACTTGGATTTTTAATATGCTTCTCAAACTTCACATCTCCATTATTGAACTGTTTTCTCACAAAGTCTGCTCCTTCCTGTCTTTCTCATATTAGCAAAGACAGTTCTTCATTTCCAATTAATCAGGACAGATCTTTGAAATTATTCATGATGCCTTATTTTTCCTTACATATCAGCAAGTAATGATCAAGACCTACCTTCAAATATACATAATATAACTACTTCCTTCCACCTTCATTGCAAATAACCAGTTTTGAGCCACCGCTTTCTTGCCTCTGTCATTGCAACTTCTTCCTAAAAGGTCTCCCTGCTTACATTCTTTATCTTCCATCATCAGTTAGAAATAAAGCAGCCAGAATAATATTTTTTAAATCTAAATCAGATAGTGTCATTCCTCAGCTAAGAACCCTGTAACGGTTTTGTCCCAATCAGGGTAAAAGTCTATCTAATTTACTTAGAGGAGTTAGCCTTTTAAGTTGCTGACCTCATTCCTTCCTTCCCTACTTCTTCTCTTACATAGCAGCATCCTTGCTGGTTCTCAGAGTCTCTTAAATGTTCCTGTACTAGATCCTTTGCATTCATTGTTCTCTCTGTCTAGAAGGGTCTTCCCTCAGATAATTTGCAATATCTGATATACTTTATATCTTTGCTTAAATTTTACATTCTCAGTAGGTTTTTTAAAAATGTTTTTATTGATTTTAGAGAGGAAGGGAGAGGGAGAGAGAAATAGAAATATCGATGAGAGAGAAACATCGATCAACTGCCTCGTGCATGCATTCTACTGGGGATTGTGCCCATAACCTGGGCATGTGTCCTGACTGGGAATCCAACTGGCAACCTCGTGGTCTATGGGTCGATGCTCAACCACAGTGGCGGGGCTCAGTATGGTTTTTATTATATCCTATTTCAAACGGCATCTATTTGCTGGCATTTAACCCTCCCGCCCCCTCATTTTTCTTCATCGTGCTGTTTGTCATTTGAATATAAGTTCCTGAAGCCAGGGACATTTGACTCTTTTCCACACTGCTATATTCTGAATGACTAGAAGAGTTCTTGCTGTGTGATAGATGCACAGTAAATATTTGTCAAATGAGTAAGTTGAGGACATAGTATAAGATTTGGTAACGTATAGGGCATTGGAGTGGTAAAATGTGGGCAAAATTCTAAATGAAACTTTGAAAAGGTGTGGACAATAAGTGGGAAAGTAAAAATAGGTTGTGTAAATAATGCTTTCAAGGCATTCAGTTAAGAAGGAAGACAGAAATGTGAAGCTGGTTAGAAGTGAAATGTAAGATCAGCATATGCTTCTACTTTATTGTGTCTTTTTTAACTTCGAGAGTATATTTTTGTATTGTATAAAAGACCATGTAAATTAAGAGAGTAATACAGGAGAACAAAGAGTATAACCATAGGACCAAGTTCTTGATCCAGAAATGCTGTTACATTGACTCTTATAATTCACCTTTTTAAATTAGAATTCCTCTCTATTCCAGAGCTCACCTATTTTTTAAGGCTACTAAGATACAGGCTATATAAATATACAAATTCTGTCCTGGTTGTCCACCCTCTAATAAAAAACTATTGGGCATTTTTTCACCCATCTACTTGAAATAGCCCCTTTTTCCCCCTCCCCCCTTAAAAAAAACAAAAACAAAAACTCCTTTAAAATATCTAAGTGACAGCTATGCAAAAACAACAACTATGTAATTATTTTATCTCCATGAGCACCCCATTACCTAAATTGCTGCACATGTATGTTTCTTATATTTAGGGTAAGGTTTGCCCTTCCTGTGACTATATAACTCCCAGAGCTACTCAGTCATTGCATACTTTGAAAATCCCCTTTCTCTTCACAGACTTCATTAAATTAGATCCTAAACCTCGTAAGATGGAAGGGAAACCTAAACTGCCCTGTCCGTCAAAGATAAATATTCTTTTTAATCATATCATTTAACTGGGAATGGTAAGAACAGCTGCAAATACACCCATTCAATCAGATACAACATAATTCATGGAACAATTACACTTTACAGTTCAAGTCATTTGAATAGAAATTTTCAATCTGAGAAATGCTAAGGATATGAAAGTGAGAGACAAATATTCTCCCTTTCCTTTGAGTATTTCTGCTTTTATCTTCATAAAATGTGTTAGGAATTAAAACTAAATTATGGCTATATTGGTTGCTTTCATTATTTAAGGCACCTTAATTATTTATAACTCAAATACTTAAACTCCTCAGTTACTTAAATTTTCCTAATGTAAATTTCGATTAAATATTCATCACACCTCAAAGTGAGATTTAGAGAGAATTAGAAATTAGAGATATAAACTGACACTTGTGACAAGTTAAAATCCTTCAAACAAATCTCTCATACTCTCACTAAGGTTTCTGGGTGGCCAAATAGTAACTAAGAATTGCTTTAAACTGTTTAATATATTTTACATCACTCTTTATAGATTTCTTCTATACCAGTGGTTGGCAAACTCAGTCAACAGAGCCAAATATCAACAGTACAACTATTGAAATTTCTTTTGAGAGCCAAATTTTTTAAACTTCTTCTAACGCCACTTCTTCAAAATAGACTCACCCAGGCCGTGGTATTTTATGGAAGAGCCACACTCAAGGGGCCAAAGAGCCACATGTGGCTTGTGAGCTGCGGTTTGCCAACCACTGTTCTATACTAATTCCTCTCACATTATCTGCACAAACTGAACTATTTGTTATTTTCTATCTTTTTTCATTCTTTTTGACCCTTATGCACACTTTTTTTTAGGCCTGTTGCCTCATCCCACAATTGCCTATATCTCTCAAATGCAAGCCTCCATATTTTTCTTGTATAGCAATTCAAATATGATTTTTATCTTTTTCCATTCTTCCCTTGATTGTAGGTAATTGGTTTAAATCCTATAACTTTTTAAAGTTAAAATATATGCCTTATTAACCTTTATATTTATTTTCAGATTGAGAATAGTGCCTTGGAAATGATAAATTTAGGTATCTTTTATAGAATGAGTACATGTAAAATGTATTTATTAATTTTTATTAAATATTTTATATCAGGTAAATTTTATCTGTTTCCTGACTCTTACAGATGTATTTTTTTTCAATAAGAATAAAATGCATGCTTACCACTAATACTAATTCTATTATTTTTAATTGGCAAGGCTATTATTCTTCCCCATTTGTATTCCCTATATTTTATTGCATTTGGAAAGGAATGAACTGAGTTGCTTGTAAAAGTATTCTAATTTCTAAGTATAAATATGGATTATATGCATTAGGTGGACTGGTTCTATACTTGTCTGCAGTATAATATGAAAAAAGGGATGGATATAAAGATGTAGGGTGCTGTCCTGTTTGGTGTTTAGTGATTAGAGCATTGGCCTGTGCACTGAAGGACCTGGTTTGATTTCTGTTCAAGGGCATGTACTTGGGTTGCAGATTCAATCCCTGGTCCAGGTTGGTGCATAAGCAGAAGGCAACCAATCAATGTGTCTCTCTCACATCTATGTCTGTCTGTCTGTTTATCTCTTTCTCTCTCCACTCCCCCTTCCCTCTCTTCCATTATCTCTAAAAATCAACGGGGGGAAAAAAAAAAAATATATATATATATATATATATATATATATCTCTGTGAGGATTAACAAAAACTGTAGGGTGTCAATGCAGTATAATAGAACAAAGAACATTTGTTAGACTTTGATTCAAACCCGTGAAATTCTTAGCCCCTTGAAATCTCAATTTTATTAGTGATAAAACAGTAATACTTTCTAATATATAATACTATTGCTATTATATATAGCTTGTGATAGTTTTGAAAGAATTTATCACATTACCTTGCCACTTTAGACATACTAAGGACTGATATAGCTAATTTAACTATTTTCCATTATGCTTAGTTTTCATGAAAAAAGATTGGCAAACATAATCTTCCTTTATTGTATTTATTCTCTTCATCAGAGTGATAATAATGAAGATGCTTGTGGTCTCTTCCCGTTGCCTTTGGCATCTAGTTATTCTTTATGACAACCCTATTTCTGTCAGTAGCTGGAAGTATACATGTTCATTGAGTTGGACTTTTGTGATCAAAATAAAGGACATTACTTCACATATGTAGATTCTTTGCTTTTAAAACTTCCTTGCTGTGTGGAACCAGCACAACACAAATGTGTTATTGATATTTGGAAGATTTAAGTAAATATTATCTAATTTGAAATTCATGTTAGCTTTAATTATTCCATGATTATTGATTTGCTTGTTGAGTCAACCCATTGCCCCCAATTATCAAGAAATATCTCTATCTTTTAAAACTTCACCAGCCTTTTGTTTAGGTATGTGTCCTCTGACTCTGTTGTCTCTCGATTCTCTATGCAAAAGTAGGGTGACTTTGTAAAATATAAACCAGGTTAAACTCCAGACCTCACCATTATTTGCCAGCACATTATTTAAAAAAAATTGTTGACACAGCTATTTGGTTCTTCCATAATCAACCCTCATCTATATCACCAAACTCATCACGACCCTCCTCCTCCCTGCCTTATCTCAGCAACACTGACTTTCTTTCTGGAATTCTTTTTCCCAGCCTTCAGGTAATTTCGATTCCTTCTTGTCTTTTGGGTCATAATATAAATGGTCTCTTCTCAAAGAGACCTTCATGGACCAGGCTCCAGGCACTCTCCATTCTGCCACTTTAAAATTTTATTCTTCAATTCATGTTGGATATTTCCTCTATTTGATAATTCATTGGCTTACTGTTCTCATCTTTAAACATCTAAGTTCCTTGAAAAGAAGATTCTCAGCATCAATGGGCCTAGCACACGGCAGGCACTATAAATATTTGTTAAATGAATCAAGAATTAACATCTCATTTCATTCTGTAGAATGCCCGATTTTATTTCCTTTTCATTTTAGCCTTGGCATCCTCCTTCTTGTTTCTAAAATATTCAAAGATGAAAATGTTCTGAATACCTTGAATACACGCTCCCAGCCAGGATTGCAGGCTTTCAGGGTCATGAGAGAGCATTATTCACAGTCACATTTGTGCCAGTTATGCTGGCGTCTCCCTGCTGCTCACAGCACCTGTTTCTTTCAGGGACTGTGCACCTCAGCTTTTAGCATTCCCATTGCTTTGTTATTTATTTGAAACATCAGTTTCAATTAGCCATTTGGATATTTTTTAAACTTCAGTACTCATTGTGTGTTCCATATCATCCCAGGCCGCTCCTCATTCTGCATGGATCTGCTTGTGGCTCTTAATATGGGGTCTCTGGTCTGATCTATTTACCTCTTCAATCTTTGCACATGTGCATTCTGCTGCAGAAGCTCTATAATAGCTATTTTTGAACCTTTTAATCTTTGGAATGCTCTAGTCAGGGCAAGGGCCAGGAAATGGACTTCATTTTCTTCCACTGCTACTGTGTCACATATTTCTTGTCACAACAGCAAATTAGTAACATCATCAACTCCCCACATACATGCACACATACACATATACAGGCATGTCCACAATGCACCAAGACAATTTGCCCATTAAAAGCAAAGTGATTTGTTTAAATTTAAATTAGCTCTTCATTCTGTGTTGCTTACTTAGAATCAATTAGAAAAAAAATAAGTCCAAACATCTTACAATAGCATACAAATTCCTAATCTACACTAATAAAAGAGTGAGATGCAAACTGACTGTACATTCATGATGCCCACCAGCCAATCAGGAGTGAGTATGCAAATTAACTCAACAAAGGTGGGTTAATTTGCATATGAAGACACTGAGCAGCTGGGATGGGGCGGGGCTCTTGCATTGTCGCCATGGCAACGAGGCAGGCATTCTGCCCCACCCCAGCTGCTCTGGGCCTCTAGGCAGCATGGGAAGGCAGAAAGGTGGCTCCGGCCCAAACGAAGGCAGTGCCGGTAGCCAGGGGAAGGAAGGCCCATTCTTGCACGAATCTTTGTGCATCAGGCCTCTAGTTTCTTAATATTCAGCATTATCTCACTGCCTTCTTAGACATACCATCCTTTTTTCTGTCTTAGGTTCTTTGTATTTGCTGTTCTCTCTGAGTAGAAGATTTAGCTCAAACGTCTTCCCGTGGCAAGCTTTTTTCACCATTCAGGTGACAGCACAAGACTTTCCTTCTCAGGATAAGCCAGTATGAATTAGGCTACCCTCAACAACCTAGGCATTCACTACCACTACCTCCTGCATTTGTGCTTTAATAGGACTCACATATCAGCCCAGCTGGAATGGCTTAGTTGTCTGAGCATTGTCCTATGCACCAAAAGATTGCTGGTTCAATTACTTGTCAGGGCACATACCAGGGTTGCAGGTTTGATGCCCTGAAAGCAACAGACAGATGATTCTCTCACATTGATGGTTTTCTCCCTCTCCCCCTTCCTCTCTCTAAGCATGGCCTGAGGTGAGGATTAAAACAAAGTACTAACATTCCTGAAATCTCCCTGCTTGCTTTCTTGGTATCTCCTTTCTTCCCTTGATCATTTTAGCAAACTGGAATGGCTGGAATGTATTAAATTCTAAATGCAGTTCATAGAAGGAAAGAAGAAAGAGAGAAAGGGGTTCTGGGAAGGAAGATGAAGGCAGGCAGACAACTATTAAAATAAATGTATTATTTAAATTAAATTTTCTGTTCTCATGGGTTTGCAGAGCTGGATGGACCTTAAACAACTTGTAGCCTACTAAAACTTTCTGGGATTCCCTGAAAGAATAATAATGCTACATTATTTTCTTTATTTATAAAACCACATTTAAAATGTACCCATTATAGGGCATCACGTGCTAACTAAAATATCAGATTTCTTTTCTTAGCACCATAATTAAGTTAACCTGTGGTAGATTGTTTATCTCATGGTGATTAGAAGTGCTGGTTAGCAGATGCCATGATTGGTGTTTTTAGATGCGCATACATTTCTCGCTGTGAAATTAATTTAGTTTATTTGTAGGCTAAAAAGTTTCTTTCAAAAACATAATTTCTTAGGGAAATATAATGAAAGTAGCATTTCATGATGAAACATTTGAGAGCCACTAATTCAGTCCATACTCTTCATATGACAAATGAGGAAACTAAGGCAAATCACCTACAATTTTATTCCTAGCTTCAGCATTTCAGCATAGCCAACATGGCACCCAGAACTAATTTCTAACCACTGTTTTTCCTCACATTATATACTAATCTATGAAGTGGTGTTAAATATGTATTCAAAATAATTACATTTTGCAGAAAGTGAAAGCATAGATGTAGTCACATTCAAAATAATATTTAATTACAATGAATCGTTTTAACTGGGATAACTCAAGAAAATATTCTACATATAATTTATGTATACAGTTTTTACAGTCCAAACCTCAGTTTATGTTATTGACTGTCTAGCTTATTATTTTTTCATTCCAATTTGTTTCAAGGCATAGCATATGCAGTTTTATTATGGAGGAGATGAGAAGACCTTGGTCCTTATCTTCTTGAGACAGATTTAAATCAAGAGACAAAATTTAGAAAAGAAAGCAAGAAATATGGTGCTAATAGAGTGGGACTGAGGGACTGTCTCTGTAACTTCATGACAAGATCCAAATATCTTTTCATGCCTTGTATCATATCTCCTGCGCTAAATTCTCCTAATATGCACTTTACCTATGTTTTCAGCTTAAATTCTTGTGATTTCCTGCTTGCAGTCTATGCTATGAACTCCCATGATATCATTCTGCCATACTAAATGATCTTTAATTCCTGGAAACCAACACAAGCTATCTTTCCTCGTGGCCTTTTTGCATAAAGCATACTCTGGATCATCTCTTTCCTTCCTCTTCACCTTTGAAATCCCTGTGCATCTTTCTGGTTTCAAAGTAAAACATTTTCTAAGAAAGGTTCTCTTCATTAAATCACCACAAGATCAGACTCATGTGGCTATTTTATGTTCCTATAAAACTCTATTCCACTCACTGTGTCATTTATTCATAGCTTGCAAAAGTCACCCCAAGTCTTATAGGCTTAAAACAGCAGTTATTTATTATTTTTCACAATTCTGTCGCTTTGCAGGCTGCTTCTGGCTCACATATGGGGATACATTAAATTCAAGTGTTGACTGGGCTCCTGGGTCCAATATGGTCTCACACATAGTATGTCAACTGAGGCATGTCAGTTCTCCTCCTTGTGCCTCTCATCTTCTAGTAGGCTGGGCATACTTGCTTATGGCAATCTCAGGGGAACAGCCCACAGCAAAGTGGGAAGCTATAAAGTTTCTTGCAACTGAGGTTCAAGAAATTCCCTGATATCATTCTGCTATACTCTTGGTCATGGCAAGTCATGAGGTCAGTCCAGATCTAGGGGTGGGGACATAGACTACCTCTTGATGGAGAGAGTTATAAAGAATTTGTGACCCCATCTAACCTATTACACCAACATATTATAATGATATTTTATTTTATTCTTGTTTGTATGTTTCTCGGCTCACTTTATCTGTCTCACTCATCATTGTATCCTAGAATGCAACAGTGGCCGGCAAACGGTAGGAGATATATATATATATATCTTCATTGAATAAAAAATAGTGATGCTATTGCTATTAATTTAAATTTTATTCCTGAAACATAGAACTTAAATATTTAAATTTTAATCTCAATATATAGTATTTTATTAAATGAAAATACTTATTACTTCATAGCACAAGAGACTGTGGAATGTAGTTATAGAGAAAGTGAAATGTCCAATTTATAACTATATAGGAAGCATTATGTCACCAAGCTTAAAAATATGAGCTGTGGAATATGTCAGTCTGAATAAAACTGCCAGATCTATCGGGTCTTACATTTTTGTTTTACTCTTTCATTTTATTAAGCTTTTAACTCGCATGCCACTTTTTGTTTCACCACCGGCTATTATACTAATCTGTCCGTTCTTTGTGTCTCCCACTTGAGTGTAATCTTTTCAGGAAACATACTGTCTCTACTACTCACCTCTGGATCATTCAGTGCTTGGCATAGAGTGGGCACTCAATAAATTCTTGTTGAATTAATACATGAATAAATGATTGAATGAATGATTGAATGAAAGAAAGAAAAAAAGAAAGAAAGGAAGTGCCTAAGGCAACAAACTCTTGAGTGAATACATCAGTGAATGTCTTTAATCAAGTTATTTACCTTTGTATAAATTATAATAATGCTAGAGGCCCGATGCATGAAGATTTGTGCAAGAATAGGCCTTCCTTCCACTGGCTGCTGGCACCGGCTTCCCTCTGGAACCCGGGACCCGGGCCTTTGCTCTGGCCGCTGCCTTCTGCCTTCGCTCCGGCCAGAGCCGCCTTCAGCCTTCGCTTCGGCCTTGCCATCCTCCTGTAGCTCCCCACCCCCCCATAGCAGATGTCCCACCCTGCCCTGGCCACTCAGCACCTGCGCACTGCCCAGAGGCCCGGAGTGGCTGGGGCGGGGCGGAGCACCTGCGTCATCGCCATGGTGATGACGCAAGTGTCCCAGCCTGGCTGCTGCCATCTTTGTTGCATCAATTTGCATATTCCCTCCTTATTGGCTGTGGGCGCCACCATCTTTGTTGCAGAGTGATGGTCAATTTGCATATTACCCTTTTATTAGATAGGATCTGCTGCACATGAACGTTGTGAAGATTAGATTAAAAATGTTTATCGTGGAACTTGCATTAAATAAGTAATTGTTAGACATGATGATTCTTAGGACTTTGAATCTGTAGGGACCAGTTGCTGAGGGCTAATTGATTCCTGGGGCAAAAGTTCTCATAGTAACACATCACTCCATGAGGAATAAAATTTTTGTAGGATTGAGAAAAAAGATTACTCCTATGACATGTTGTTAATATTGGAGAAGTCCTTGTAGGTAAAAGTTAGGAACTAGGAATTTACAGAAGCTTTATTCATGCTAAAAAAAAAATTCAATTTTGCAACATAGTAAGAGACCTCAGAAATGATAATATGAGTCATGTAACTATTGTGCAATTGATAATTTTCAAAGATAAATAAAATTCAATTACTAAGAACTGTTTTATGAAAAAAAAGACTAAAATAGTTATAGGAGGAAATAGAACACAGAGGCATCATGTCAAACTGAAAATAAATTATTAAAAACACAAACACAAAACAGCCAGCCAGTGTGGTTCAGTGGTTAAGCTTCAGATTAGTAACCAAGAGGTCATGGTTTGATTCTCAGTCAGGGCGCATGCCCAGGTTGAGGGCTTGATTCCTAGTGGGCGGTGTGCTGGAGGCAGCCGATTGAAGATGTTCCTCTCTCATCAGTGTTTCTATTTCTCTCTCTCTCTCCCTTCATCTCTTTCTAAAAAGCAATAGAGGCATATTAAAGAAAATGAGATTCCTTAGAAGCATGGCGCAGACTGTGGAATCTCAGAGGAAAGGCGGGGGAAGGTGGGTGGGAAGACATCAACCAAAGAACCTGCATGCATACTTGAATAACCCATGGGCACAGACAGTAGGGTAAAGGCCTGGGGTGGTGGTGGGGAAGCAAGGGTGGGCTAGAAAGGGTCAATGGGGTAAAAAAGCAGGACACGTGTAATACTTTCAACAATAAAGATAAAAAATATATAAAACAACAACAACACAAATAAACAAGCCCTGGTCAGTGTTTCTAAGTGGTTAGAGCATTGGCTCCCACAGAAGGCAGAAGGGTCACTGGTTCCCAGTTAAGACCATGCACCTAGGTTTCAGGTCTGATCTAGGCCATGATTAGGGATCATTCGGGGAGCAACCAATTGATCTCTCTCTCTCTGCCCCTCTTCTCCCTCTCCTCTCTCCACCTCCCCTCCCCCTTTCCCCCTACCTTTAAATCTCTCTGGAAATCAATGGCGAAAACATCCTCGGGTGAGGATTAAGAGAAAAAAAACACAAGACAGGCTATTGGGGTAGGGTGTGCTTTTCTGCTGTATTTGCAAGTGAAACAGTTATGAAATTTAATTCACAGACTTGTATGAGAAAGAAATGTTACTTTGTTCTCTTAAATACAAATAAATTAGAGAGCCACCATTGCATCTGGCAGGAGGAAAATTCTATCTCGGTCATTGGAGGGAGAGTGGAAGAAACACTGGCACCTTCTTCCCTTGAGTTGCACAAGAATTCAGGGGGTCTTTGTGGTGCCTAGACATCGGGGAGAAAGGCACACAGCCATCACTGTCCAAGCCCAGATCCCCCAGGAAGGCGATGATCATCCGCTTCAGTGACCAGCCTGCCTGGGGAATCTCAGCCAAAGGTGAGTGTCCAGGCTCAGGACCTTTCCACTTGCCGCAATGCCGCAGGGAGGGTGTGTATGCCATGCCCTCTCCTGCACCTCCAAACTCTATCCTTAGTCATTGCCCATTGCCTATCACTGGATGTAATCCCCTGAAGAGATCTTGACTTTCAGGAAACAAAAGCTATGGAGAGATCTTAGAGCAAATTTATCTTCCAGCCCTGCAGAACCATTCTCCCCTGAGGCAAAGGAATTTTAAGAAGGATATGGAAACAGACATGGAAGGAAAGGAGATGATGGGAAAGAAATACAACAAAATGAAAACAAAACCATAACAAAAATGTACATGTTGATGCAGATACAGGTGCTGTATTGTATTGGGGGGACAAGTAGAACTATACTAATTTCACAGGATTTAGGGTTGTGGTTTGTAGTTATACAACTTGGATCCAAATCCCAGCTTTTCCACTTACTAACAAAGTGTGTCAGGTTATGTTTTGAAACTGCTCTAAGCTTTAATATCCTTGGCTCATAGGTATATTTGAGGATGACATAAATTAAGACTGTGCCCTAGAACATAATAAATGCTCAGTAAATACTGGTTGATTTTTACAACATGTTTGCTTAAATAGTTCTGTTATCTAGTCATTTTAAGTAAACATATTGGAATGTCAGATACATTTAACAGTGTTTTAAGTACCTCTATTCAGAACTTTGAGGAGATATAAAAAACCATTCTACAGGTGAGAGGAGCAAGCCTTCATCATCCGTATAGGAGTTAAAAGTATACTTCAAGAAAATGATTGGATAGTTATATTATTACCTATAATTGAAATGTACCAAAGTTATTCAGGTAGATATACAAATCAGATCTTTAAAACCTCTTTAATGATCAAGAAAATTACCTTTGACTTAATATTTTTCCTCAGGATGTCAAACAATTAAAATGTATTTGAGCTTGATAAAATAAAACCTGCTTACTCCAAAAATCAGAATTCATAGTTGTTTATTTATATAGACCATTAGTGTGTCTATATTTTATATATGACTATATGTGTATTATATACAGTGTATATATATAATATATATAGTTTCTTTATATACACACACATACAAACATGTATATATACAATATGGTATATATATACATATATATACACACACACTAGTATATCATAACATATATGTATGGATTTCAAGTCCCTTATATGAAAGAGTATAAGGGACAGAGAGAGAAAACAGTTTTCTACTTTACATTTTATATTTTCTGTCATTTGAAAAGACAAGGGGGAGAAGAATAAAATGACTTACTTGAATAATTTAAAAATAGTCAATTTATTCAATAGCTGTTGCTATTTTAGTGCCTTGATACAACTCGTTCTTGCAGCACGCATGTTCAATTTAGGTTTCAATGGACTGAAACATTAAGAAAGCTGGCACGTTTTGTGTGTCCTATTGACCTTAAAATGAAAAGGTAGTATTTTACCAGCAAAATTGGTTTATTTGGGAACATTAAATAATTGCAATTTGGGCCAAGCAAGCTATATCAACAGCAATAAACAGGTCAGAAAAACAGAGGAGAGGAAAGTTAGTTTATGGAGAAAAAGGAGGAAATTGGGATGAGTTGTTTTAAATGCAAGTCCATTATGGAAAAGGGTTAATTTAAGGAGATGGTAATTTCTCATTGGAGGAGTTGCTGGGGTAGTCAGTTTCTTGTAGGAGAAGCAATGTACATCCTTTCTTGTTGGGGCCTAAAATTGATCATTCTTTCCATTGATTCTTCTGTTGGGATCTGTAATCAACAGTTCTTTCTGTGATTGAACATCTAGTGATACTGTGTGAGAGCTCCCCCTTCTGGCCTCTGGACACCATGTTAGTGAAGTAAGTTTCCCCTTATTAATTAACCCAGGCACCTATCGATTTAATTTTCAGTATATGTTTTCTTCCTCAAGTATAGAATATATGTTTTATAATTAATAAAGGGATAACCTAGAATATTCACTCTTTCAATACTAAAAGGGATTTAAATACAGATGGAATAAGAGGCCTTCACATACCTCATTCAGTTTGTCTTCTTTTTATTTCTCATTTAAAAAAAATACTTGCATGAATTTGGTCTAGATGCTCTCGTGATGTTATCATGCCTACTCTTTGTCATTCCATAAGTTTTCACAGGATCAATCAAAGAACACTTAAATTAGAAAGATCAGTGTTTGTTTATAGGTTTTACTTGGCTTGGTATGCAGAAAATATTCAGAGTTGTAGGTCAGAATTACTTTCAAAGTAGTGTTTTCAGATAATATCCAGAATTCCTTGTTGAATACCAGATTCAGGTAAGTAATGGATAATTTTTTATTACAAATGTCTCCCAAGTATTACATAGGACATAGTTATAGAAAAATATTATTTATCTGACATTTAAGTTAACCAAGTGCCCTATATTTTTATTTGCTAAATCTAGAAGTCCTATTGCAAGGCGTTCATAATCACATGGTTGAGTTATCTGAATGTTTGCCCTGCCTTTAGTCCAAATATCTCTAATAGCTTTTCCATACTACATAAGTTACAAACTTTCTAAAATGACAATCTTGTCATATCAGTCCCTACTTATCTGTCAGTGATGCTGATATTTTCAAAACAAGTTGAAATTTTTTGGGTCTTAAAGCATTGGTTACTGTCTATCAAATCTGCTATGGCTCTTTCAATTCCCGCAAACCAAAATATTTTTAATTTCCTGAACATGTCTTAACTTTTCTCCTGCCATTCCTTTTTTCAAAGCTCTTACCTCTCCTAGTATGTTCTTTTTATTCTTTACTCACCAAAGTATGCTCATCCTTTATGATCAATCAATTCCAATACATCTTCTACTAGAAAGGCTTTCCCATTTTTAAAAAGATATATATTTTTTATTGATTTCAGAGAGGAAGGGAGGGGGAGAGAGACATAAACATCAATGATGAGTGAGAATCATTGATCAGCTGCCTCCTATATGCCCCTCAATGGGGATCGAGCCTGCAATACAGGCATATGCCATTGACCAGAATCGAACCGGGGCCCTTCAGTCCACAGGCCGATGCTCTACTTACTGAATCAAACATGCTAGGGCATCTTTCCCATAGCATAGGTAAGGGCTATGTGTATTCTTTACTGAACATAACATGTGGCTCTGAATATTTAAATTTGTGATGGTTTACTTGCAAGGCAGGATGGATGGATGAGTGTATATATACATATATCACACGTGATATATATGCACATATATACATATATACACATATTGTATGTGAAATTGTGTGTGTGTGTGTATGTTTGGGGTTGTGTATAGTAATCAATTAACTCATGTTTTTCAAATAAGAAAAGAGGGAAGAGGGAAATTACTAGGTATCAGAGTCATTTAAAATTCTACTGAAACACAGAACAGGGGAAAAGCCTCATTTTCTTTGGTGTAGAAAGGATGGGGAATAAAAAGTATATAAAATTTGCTTCCTCTAAAGTGAATATGCGATAATGTTTCTTTATTCAGTATCAGCAAAGATGTAAAAGCACAAGTTCTTTGCTAAATCTCTTTGCTTATATTTCACTCTCATTTTTTTCATGTCTTTCTGAGTAACTTTTGATCTGAGATGGAATGTTTTTAAAACACAAACGTATGTGTTTCTTCCCCAGGGAAGATTTGAGTAAAGGAAGCTCTAATTAGCCTTCTGAGTTATATAACTCAGAGGGTCAGACGCTCTACTCCTAGAGTGGAAAGTGTCAAAGAAAGTAGCCAGATGTCACAATGTTAACACAGACGATTTCTGAGATCCTTCTCAGTCAGGTCTCCACATTTTATCTCTAAAATCTAACACCGTCTGTTTCCATAATCAAACCGAAGAACCAAAACATACCTGAAGTCAAATATAGATGTAAATCTTAGACATCATTGTTAGAGTCTGCATGTCTTAGCTTAATCGATGGCATTAAAAGACAGTCTTGTTACTTACTGTCTTGAAGGAAAATTATTCTTTGTAAAATGGAACTTGAGAGTGTAATTACTAGTATATGAAGAGGTTAAGTGTTTATCTCTCAATATGGAAAAGTGTTTTTATTTTTTATTTATTTATTTATTTTTTAAATATATTTTATTGACTTTTTTACAGAAAGGAAGGGAGAGAGTTAGAGAGTTAGAAACATCGATGAGAGAGAAACATCAATCAGCTGCCTCCTGCACGCCCCCCACTGGGGATGTGCCTACAACCAAGGTACATGCCCCTGACTGGAATCGGACCTGGGACCTTTCAGTCTGCAGGCCGACGCTCCATCCACTGAGCCAAACCGGTCTCGGCTGGAAATGTATTTTTAAATATCACAGCATCCTATATAATAAAAGCCCAATATGCAAATTGACCAAACAACAGAATGATCGGCAGAATGACCGGTTGCTATGACGCGCATTGACCACCAGGGGGCAGACAGTCAATGCAGGAGCTGCCCCCTGGGGGTCAGTGTGCTCCCACAGGGGGAGGGCTGCTCAGCTGTGCCAGAGCTAAGGAGCAGCAAGCCGAGCGGAGCAGGCGGGCGGTAAGGATTGAGGGCTCCTGGACTGTGAGAGGGATGTCCGACTGCTGGCTTAGGCCCTCTCCCCATGAGAGGGTGCAGGCTGAGCTGAGGCACCCCCCTTCAGTGCACAAATTTCATGCACCAGGCCTCTAGTACAATTATATTTAATACCCCAGTACATAATGTGTAATATATTTGTCTTTCCAGTTAATGGTAGCCTTTGACGCTAAAACTTGTAGGTTTTTACCATTTCTGAAGTTTTTCTTTCCCTTTAACAAGCTACTTTTCTAAGAAGATTGGTATTTATTTTTAAGCAAGTCACTCCTACTACTAATTAATTAGCTGCTGTAAAATAAAAGTGTTTCCAAGACTTTTTGTGATTCAGGAAACGAAGACGTTTTTGGCTTGAGTTTCTTATTAGGCTGCTCAACTTCAGTATATTTATGCAGCTACTCACCAGTTGCTAAGCAACCTTTCCACAATCAATAATATAGTTGTCTTTTCTCAAGAATGTCAGTCCTTCCAACCTGCCCACATCTCCCTTATAACCCACCTGCTAATAGTGAACTCAGTTTTTCCAATTATGTAACCATCACATGAGATCACATATCAACTTATGATAAATGCCTCAACAGTGAGCTTATTTTACTTCAGTGATCTTACTGTGGGCTTCACACTTCTCCCCAAAACATGTATTTCTCAAACTGCCCCTGTTATTTATTTAAAATAAACTACTTCAAATTAAATAGGTAAGCAACCACAGTAGGAGGCAGTTCTCTCAACCAGAAAGGTATTTCTCTGGGTGTAAGAGAACAATCTTGAGGGCAATACCTAACAGAGCATCGTTTTTAGTAGCATCTGGGTACACAGAAAAATGTGGGGGCAAGGATAGCTCCTTGGTTCCCTCTAAGTCACATCACATATATTAACCCAGCATTGTGTACATTTTCTAACGTGAGCATTAAGAAGAGGAACATTTACAACCAGTGAAAAATGATGAATCCTCAACCTCCCCCACCTTAAAGGCTTTTACAGGATGAAATAGAGAATATACATGGATACAGTCAGTAGTCCAGGTAAACAGGACTCGGGGACATGAACAGCTGGTTAGGATAAAACCTTCTCTTATTTCTCCTTTCCATGACGATTGGTGTAAAGGATAACCTCACCAGTTTCTTTTCTTACTTTCTATTCTCTCCTTCACCATATGAAATTTCGTCATTATAATTTTTTTGTGGGGGGTAGGAGGTACGAGGTTGCTGAGAGTGGAAGCAAAGGGAAATGCTACCCTCATTGAGAAAATAGCAATGGAGTGACTTACATGTTTTTGGATGTTTCTTCCTCTTTTTTCTTTGCTTTTATTAGACAATGTGAAATTATAATTACGTGATTTTTATATTGTTTGAACACATCAGGACAGGTTAAGTTTCTTATATCCTTAAAAACACATGCAACACTAAATATTAATTAAACATAAAATAAAATGTATTTTTGAGAAATAAGAGAGAGATATGTCGAGCAACATTCATTGTTCCCTTGTATACTTATTAAACATTCAAGGGGAAGTAGGGGATGCACACGTTAAGACATGATCTTTACTTTCAAAAAAGTTATTAACTCATTGATTATCAGAGACAGCAAACTCTGAAAGTGAAAGAGTTCCTGATACAGCATTTTGGAATAAGAGATATGTAGTATCATTTACAAAAAAGCCTTTAAATATTCTGTGAGAACTGGCAACAATTCCACAAGACTTTGTGTGGAAAATTAATCAAGTGTGTGCTAACCTATGTTTTGTTTATTTAGAGGAAATCCAGAATAACAAACACTTCTATTTTAGCTGAGAGATAAGAGCTGTTGCAAGAAAGAGGTCTGAAAATACAGGATTCTGGGAGATGGCATTAGAAAGGTGTGGAGGGACATTTCTATCCCTTTCTCTTATTCATATGAAATGTGACCAGGATGGCATGAATCTCTTTCAAATCCTATATCTCAAGTCTGGTCTCAGTATTGTGACTTTATGGAAGAACATTATGCTTAATTACCAAGTAAGATAAAATACCAAACTTCGGTTTATATTTTGTGGATATTTATTCCTGTGAGTGGTGTGTGTGTGTGTGTGTGTGTGTGTGTAATTGGGCACATTAAAAAATGACACCAAGGACCCCGTGCTGCACATTATCAAGACTTCCAAAATATATGGGAAAAAAAGTGATGAGATGCTGATGCTTGAATCTGCAAGTTCATTTTAATCAAGGAGGTAAATAAAGAAATAAACCTTCAAGAGAGAGAGAATATCTTCAAGACTAACAATCCTCTGCTTAAAATCATTTTCCTTGCCCTAGCTGGTGTGGCTCAGTTGTTTGGAGTGTCATCCCATCGTACACTGAAAGGTGATGGGTTCCATTCCAGGTCTGGCCAAATACCCAGGTTTTGGGTTCAATCCCCGGTTGGGGTGCATATAGGAGGCAACTGATCAACATTTCTCTCTCACATTAATACATTTCTCCCTGTCTCTCTCCAAAATCAATAAATCATATCCTGGTGTGAGGATTACAAAAATAACAATGAAATAAATTTATCCTAGCATTCTCTTATTCTAGAAATGAGATGTCTGTCCTCTCATATTTTTATGACAAAACAGTGATGATAATTAGTATAACATCCATGCATTAACAACATATAATATATATGCGTTATATAGAATATACTAGAGGCCCGAGGCATGAAATTTGTGCAAGAGTAGGTCTTCCTTCCCCCGGCTGCCAGCACCGGCTTCCCTCCCTCCACCCGCCGGCAGGCACCTAGGACCTGGGCTTCCCCCGTAGCCCCGACTTCATCCGGAAGGACAGAAGGACATCCAGAAGGACGTCTGGTCTAATTAGCATATTATGCTTTTATTATTATAGATTATCCTATCTAATAAAAGCATAATATGCAAATTGACCACCACTCCAACACACAAGATGGTTGCCCCCATGTGGTCAAAGATGGCTGCCCCCATGTGGACACAAGATGGCCACCACAAGATAGCCAGCAGGGGGGGGCAGTTAGGAGGGATCAGGCCTGCAAGGGAGGGCAGTTGGGGGCAATCAGACCTGCAGGGAAGGGCAGTTAGGGGTGACCAGGCCGACAGAGGAGGGAAGTTGGGGACGACTGATCCTGCAGGGAAGGGCAGTTGGGGGGGACCCAGGCCTGCAGGGGAGGGCAGTTGGGGGGAACCAGGCCTGCAGGGGAGTGCTGTTAGGGGCGAACAGGCTGGCAGGGGAGCAGTTAGGCATCAATCAGGCTGGCAGGGGAGTGGTTAGTGGTGATCAGGCTGGTAGGCAGAAGCTGTTAGGGGCAATCAGGAAGGCAGGCAGGCGAGCAGTTGGGAGCCAGCAGTCCTGGATTGTGAGAGGGATGTCCAGCTGCCCGTTTAGGCCCGATCCTACTGGGATCCCAGTAGGATCGGGCCTAAACGGGCAGTCAGACCTCTCACGAGGGGTCCCAGATTGGAGAGGGTGCAGGCTGGGCTGAGGGACACCCCCGCCCCCCTGCATGAATTTCATGCACTGGGCCTCTAGTTATAGATAAGATGTAGTTGCTGCACATTTAATATATATAACATGATATAATTGATATATGTGCATATATATATGTATATATATATATGTGTGTGTGTGTGTGTGTGTGTGTGTGTGTAGTTTTGTCATAGTTGACTAAGACCGTACTCTCCACATGCTTTCTAATTTTGATACTTTTTCGTATTTCACTTAGGTAAAGATATTTATGATTTTTGGCATGTGGGTTTATAAAATTTTCAAAATTCAGAATATGAGGTTTGTATCTTGCATGTAAATAACTTGATATTGCTACATATTTGTTGAGTATTTTTACAATCATTTATTTACTCTTAGTAAGTGGATTTAGTAAATGCATCATTAAATCTTGCTATCATTAGTTTCAGCTTAGATTGTAAATATTTATTCTTTCATTTTTTTATATGAAATCAGTAAGATCACTTGTACTTGATAAACAATAACAAATCTATTTGCAAAACTTAATATTGGTTTTCCTATTAATGCTTAGAATTTTATTTAGAAATATGTAACATAAGTAGAAACAAAAATATATAATGATACATCAATCAATTCAGAAAGATTATTTGTATTTAAATTCATCAGTTCTAGTTTTAAATTAGTAATTTAATTAATTCATGTTCATAGAAAGTCATTTACTTGTGTTACTGATTTTGTTTTTTTACTCTACGAAGATCAATTTGTTTTATAGATCAATTTGTTTTATATTTAACATCTCAGAATATTGTATGCAGGTGATAGCATTGCTATGTCATAATTTAATTGGCCAGTGTTTTTTTTTTCTCAAAGGTGCATCTATCTTACAATCAAGTGTATCTTATACTCATTTAATTAGATATTTTAAGTTTATAATCATAGGTAGTTTCAATATCAATTCAGAATTTTAGTTTAAAATCAGAACTTTATAAGATCAATGAAGACTTACTCTTTTTTTTTTAAATGTTTCCTTATTATTTTATTTTATTTTTTTAAATTTTATTTTATTTTTATTGTTTTAAGTATTACAAATAGTAGTACATATGTCTCCTTTTTTTCCCCCCTTTGATCTCCCCCCAACCTCCCCTACCCCCCAGGACATGTCTTCACCTGCCCACCCTCCCACCCCCCCCCCGCCCCAGTGTCTTATATCCATTGGTTGTGCTTATATGCATGCGTACAAGTCCTTCGGTTGGTCTCTTACAGCCCTCCTCGCCCAACCACCCCTGTCTTCCCAATGTAGTTTGACAGTCTGTTCAATGCTTCTTTGCCTCTGTATCTTTTTCCCACCATTTCTTTCCTTTAAAAAGTTTTGCCTTTGCAGACTGGAAATAAACATATAATAACAAAACAAGACAAAACAAAAAAATGTTTGAGTCCCAATTTCAATGTCCAACAGTTCCTTATGTGTACATGTCAGCAATGATATCTGGATGGTGGGCACATGGTGGCAATGCAGGTCCAACCCTCTCTGGTTTGGTCCTAGGCAACCTGCAGCAGTGCACAGCTGCTGACTGCTCCCATGGCAAGGCGTTGTCAGCGTCTTCCATCTCTGGACTGTTTTTTCCTCTTGTCTTCGTGGTTGGAGCACTCCTGTCAATTCCTCTCTGTTGCAGGAATCCATCTGGTCTTGGGGTTGTTTTCTGAAAATATACAAATATATTCTCGACCACAAGTTAATAAAGGAATCTTTTCTATATAATTGATTTGGGATCCTTTTTATTTTTGTTCAAACGATTTTCCTTTGTCTTATTTAGACACCATGTGTGTTTTTAATGGCCGTCTTGCTGTTAGCATTGCAAATGAACCTTAATTTGGTAAAGTAAAAATTTTCTAGATGTAATTTACTTATAGGATATTTTTCCTTACATGATATTGCCCTACTATCCCCCCCCCTTTTTTTTTAATGGAGGTTTTTGTAAATTTTATAATGCAGTCTTGATAACTTTAAATTAAAAAAAAAATTTTTTTTCCCCCACACATATGACTGCTTTAGGTTCATTGCATATTCAGGAATTTTACCATGAGATGAACTACCAATAGAAATTTTAGTTATTACTTTAAGAATAGCTTTTTGTCCAGTACTTGAATATTCACTTATTTCAATTAGCCTATTTAAATTAATCTGAAAACTCGATTACTATTTTACTGTCAAATTTAATACTCTACCAACAATCTTAGTTTACCCTATAAATATTAGTGGGAAGGATTATTTGCATTCTTGAGTGGGCCCTGAGCATTCCAAATGCTCAGCTAAATTTAGATATAGGGCAACTGCTGTCGGCCAAGTCTCTTGTCTGTTACCTGGGTCCCGATCTGAGCTGGGCCAAGTCTCTGTCTGTCACCTGTATCTCGATGTGAGCTGGGCCAGGTCTCTTTCTGTTGCCTGGGTCCCGATCTGAGCTGGGTGTGGGAAGCGCGAAGCAGCCATGGGGGTAGGAGACCTCCTTTAGAAGGGGGTGAGGGTTCAAGCCCCTGCAATGTTGGGGGGGTAAGGGTCTGTGCCCCACTTCTGTTGCCCCCCCAAGTTCTCTCCTGATGGCCCCTCTGCGACTGTGCCTGTCTTAGGTTGTTCCTTCCTTGAGGAATCTTACCCGTCTCTGGCTAACCAGCCATCCTCCGGGGCCAAGCAGGGTGCTGTGAGGTTCAGTTCTGTCTCCTTGGTAGCCTATGACCCCGTGGCCTCCACACCCAGCACCTGCCTTGGGAACCCCTGGCCTGCTGGCAGGGTCCCGGTGCTGATCACATATCTTGGGAACTCGGGTTTCTTCTCCAGTGAGGGCCCAGCTCACACAATTGGATGTGAGACAGATCCCTGGTACCAGCCCCCACGAGGCTTCAAGCTCAGCATGAACAGAAAGCTCAGGTAACAGCTGAGGGCAATTGGATTGTGAGAAGAGGGTCCCTCTTGGCACAAAGGGCAAGAGGGGCCAATATACTCTTTAAAACTAAATTGGAATGTTTTTCAATATTTGTTCACCGAAATTCTCCTAGTTAGAGACTTTTCTATTAGGTAATAATCAAATGTAGATCATTTATATTTTACACTTAAAGGGCTACTTTCCATTTCAGTTTACCCATCTTTCTTAAGTTGAATATTCGTACTACATACACTTTCACCAATTTATGCAATTAAATACTAAGCAATACAGATTTTGGGACCCTGGAATTAGTAATGTTTAAAATGAAAAATATTTATTTTCCCGAATACAGTATGCTTCCTAAAACTTGTAACATGGAACAAAACAAAGGCTTTGTTTAACTTACCCCTCATATTTCAATTAATTTTCAAGAGACCTCACTTATTGACATGTTCTTGTAAGTTTCATATAAGTAATATGAAATAAAATAAATACAATATTAAATTACATATGCTAAAGTTTATAGAATATTTAAATTATGGCTCAAATGAATTGTTGCATTAGTTTTGTTTAAATTTTATTTTGTATATATTTTCTTTTGCATGTTTCATGTTTAATGTTTTGCAGTTTTCTTCATTAAATATAATGCCACCAGTTATTCATTTAGGATTATTTTGTAAATTAAATTTTATTCAAATGTTCTTTTCGAAATACTAAAAGTGATGAAACAGAATATATGTTTTTATATAAAATAACATGCCAAACAAATATCTAAAAGCTACTGCTTTGAATATGCAATTATCTTTAATTATATATATACTAGAGGCCCGATGCATGAAAATTTGTGCAAGAATAGGCCTTCCTTCCCCCAGCTGCTGGTACTGGCTTCCTGCCGGCACCCGGGACCCAGGCTTCTGTCCTTCGGCCGCCAGCAGGCACCAGGACCCAGGCTTCGCTCTGGTCCTCGCTTCATCCAGAATGACGTCTGGAAGAACGTCTGGTCTAATTAGCATATTACCCTTTTATTATTATTATTATTATTATTATTATTATTATATATACATATGGCCACCCCTTATAACTGTAGCGACATATCTTTACTTCTGTGATGAATTAGACAATGATTACAAAACTAAGCATATTTAAAATATATATATATAATTCTAAAAATTAAATCAAAAAGAAATTCAAAATCAATTATGAGTACTTGGTACACTTTTTAAATGACACATTATAAATGACTTTTCATGAATTATCTTGCAGATATAATGGTGAAATAAAAAAGCCTTAAAACATTTTTTTCACAATGAAATCTAAATTTAATGTTATAAATATTACTATTTAACAAATTTGCCAGTTTACATGTGTAATGTATGTCATTTTTCATTATCATAATTCCAAAGATTACATGTAGTTATGATTTCTAGAAGCATGTATATATATGTAAACCATTTCATTTTTTTTGTTATATTGGGAAATGTTTTGTTAAAGGATATAAATAAAATTATTTTTAGATGTGTTTATATTGTAAGCATCTAATTTTATATATATCTCAAGCAATTTAATGACAGGTTAATATAATTGTGATAGACTACATCTTGTGTACATGATTTGATTTCAAGTGAAGAATGGATTTTATGAATGTACTCTTAAAATTTTTTGTTGTATGTTTTACAACATATGCATTTAATACTGTGTTATTAAAGATAATATTTACATAATTGTGTAGTAATCTTAACATTTTTAAGGAAAGTAAAAAATATATTTTAATTTTAGATTAGATATATTACATATTTAACATTGGAATGTTGTTATATTTAATTCTAAGGCTTTTTATAGTATTGATAATTACCTCATAGAATAATTATGTATGCAAAAATGTTGAGTGTCCTTAAATTGTTAAATAGTACATTTTGACAATTTAAAAATCTGTGTTTCACACACTTTCAATTTAAAGTCTAACCAAAATCAGTATTCTACAATGGTCTGCATTTCAAATTAAATTATTAGATCATGTATGATATAACTATATGAGAGAGGATGATTTTTATGGCCCTATTATGGAAATAAGTATTATTTTTTTATAGTTCTACTAAATATATCAAACATATCTAAATAAAATTAAATGCACTTATACCTCCTGACCATATAAAATATAACCACTTTTCACTCTGTAGAAATTTGAACATTCTAAGTAAACCTATTTTACACAACAAAGTAAGCTTTTATGTTTTGGGAATGATGACAAAATATTTAAAGTAACTCATTACTTATCTACAGATTCCACACTTTTTCAAAGTGATGTTTTTGAAAGTTAAAAACAAAATTGTTTTTATTTTTAAATATCCTTGAATCATTTTATTGTTTGAAATACTACTTGGCCATGTTACACATTATAATCATATTTCCTCTGTGAAATTTATCCTCCTTATTACTGTTAATATTATAGTAGCATTATTATTAAGTAAATTCATTAATTTATTATTTCTTTTGAGAAATATTTCTTGATCATCTACTATGTACCAGGCAATAAACTAGATGCTAGTGAATAGAATATACAAAAACTTAGCCTTCAGAGAGCTTGAGTTCTAGTATGGGGAGAAAGACTGTGAACACAAAATATAAGTAAAGCATAAAAACTAGTTAATAAAATATCGTGTTGAAGTATATATCTGGTTAGACTGTGGTTATTAAGTAAATGGTGTGTTCAATGCTTTATTCCAACATTACACGTCATACGCTCGGGTTAAGAAAATAGTACTGAATGATCACCACCATTAGCCAGAAATAGAGCCCTGTTATGAGAATGGCTAGCAAATTCTAGGTCTAAATACTATTAAAGATCAGTTCTGACTCTCACATTTGGTCAGACACTGTATTTATCATCTGGAGTCTTTAAGAAAATGGGTTTGGAATTGGTCTGTAGGCCTTGAAGATTAGTTATAGAAGCAATTTAGATACATTTCCAAGAATTACCGCAGATTTATTGACCTAAATATGAGAGGTTACTTGGGCTTTGTTGTAATAACCTCAGTGAAAGAATATAGTATCTATTCAGTTTACTTCTTTATTAAAGGTAGGAACACTGAGATTTGAGACAGAACAAAAATTTCATTATTTTTCATACATTTAGATTATATATGGCAACATGTTTGTAGTTAATGGTTTCCTTTTTTTTTTAATTTATTGATTTCAGGGAGGAAGGGAGAGGGAGAGAGAGATAGAAACATCAATGATGAGAGAGAATCATTGATGGGCTGCCATCTGCATGCCTCCCCCCCCCCCTCGGAGATCTAGCTGGCAACCTGGGCACATGCCCAGATGGGAATTGAACCATGACCTCCTGGTTCATAGGCCAGTGCTCAACCACTGAGCCACAACACTGGCTAGGCAAATGATCGAAAAGCTTGGACATTATTATAAAGTTATGAAAAGTTTTAAAATATTAGTTTTTAATTCTAATTTCATATTTTCCTTAAAAAATGTAAGGGATAATTAAATTATGCAGGAGAATAATATGAATCAGGTAAATGTTTTTATAGCAATGTGTACATGGGCATCCCAAAAGTCTGATTTACCAGGAGGTCAATTACTGAACATTAGCTGTGCAGTCATAGTTATTGCTTAATCATGTGATTAGAGGAAAACTTTACCAAATATTAGTTTAGTAAATAATACTGGCCAGTTTGAACAGCCAACATGAATTGAGTAAATTCTAATCTTCACAAAATACCTTGGATAAATATTCAATAGCAACTTAATTTTTTAATTTTTGCTTTAAAATATATTAAAAGTCTTTAAAATAATCTGTGAAGTGATTATCATACTTCATTACCCTTAGCCCTGTCAAAATACAATATCATTTAACATTTTTGAATTTCTACATCAAATTAAAATAGGACAACAGGCTGGAAGAATTATTAGCAGACGTGTATCCATTTAATTGCTTATGAATGGGTGAGCCCCATGCTTGACTTCTTTTTTGGGTTTAAAACAAAGGCCAGGATTACTTGTCCTACTAATCACCTGCCTACAAGAAGGAAATAAAGCATACTCAAAACACATTAAGCAATGTAACTCTTTTCTTCTTGCAGAATGGTTAAATATATCTCTTTTTGTCTAAAATTCTAATTATTTTGTGGACTGAAGTTTTAAGGGCAGTTTATTGAGAAGTCATGTATTATATATGAAGGCATATGCCATTCATCGGCTTTAAAAATATTTAGAAGTTGTCTAACCAGTATCTGACTGTTACTTTTAATTAGTAGCTATACATCCAAATTTCAGTATTTTTTTCTTATAAAGTATTTTAAGTATCAAGATTCTTTTAAATATATCTTCTTTCAGTTTCATGCTTCTATTATAAGGTTACTTATTTTCCTTATGTAAGAATTATTTACTACCATAGACAATCTTATAAAAAGTTTAAGTGAACAGAAAAAAAATAAACTCTAATTTGGAATATTTAAAACATATTTTTAAATTATAGTGAAATTTTAATAAAAATAAAAATGAGGCTATATATATGTATATATATATTGGTAAATACTAATAAGATATTTGGAAATTATCAACCTTTTTAAAAATTAGTTTTGTAACAATAAATATTCCAAGGTAATATAGTTAATTTTAAAAAATATATCTTTATTGATTTCAGAGAGGAAGGGAGAAGGAGAGAGAGATAGAAACATCAATGATGAGAGAGAATCATTGATCGGCTGCCTACTGCACAGCCCACCATGGGGATGGAGCCCACAACCTGGACATGTGCCCTTGACTAGAATTGAACCCAGGACCCTTCAGTCTGCAGGCCAATGCTCTATCCACTGAGCCAAACCGACTAGAGCAATTTTTAATAATTCCTAAATAAAATTATCTGTTTAATATTAATTAGTTAAAATTGGTTAATAATCTCAAATTTTACTTTAAAATAGAGAAATTCCAAAAAGAACTCACTGAATAGCTCATGACATTGAATATTTGCTTTTTGGCAAATAAGGTTAAGGTAGATATTTGCATAGAGCAATGATTTTAGTTTAATTTTTTTAAATCATTTTTTATTTTGACTTTGATTTTGAATTCTCCATTTGCTTGCCTTAAAATAGATTATTTTGATATTTCCCCAGAAACTATGAAGAGAGATGGCACATATTATTCAAACTGTCCTTTTGAGAAAAGTGTGGTTACTTAGTTAATCCATTCTGTCATAACTTGTCACCTGAATGGCATTTGTTGTTAAAATTCATCTGTAGATAAATAATGAAGAAGACTGATTCAGGGCCACATAAAGGGTTTACTGTTTCCCCTTCTCCCCTTAATGTGTTACAGTTAAAATTTGGAATATTTTTGTGTACTATCTATTCATAGGTTGATTGATGCAAACCAACCCTTGGATCTGGTTGCTTCACATTTTAGTGGTGTGTGTGTGTGTTTTGCCTTTTAATGTTGATTATCTTTAAGGTGATAGAAGGGAATATAATTTATTAAACTTATCAGAAAAAATAAATTTTAAAAGAAAAAGTTAGCATCTAGTGCTACTGTGTCCCACAGGTTCTTCTACATTGACCCACACTACCTCCACTGGTGAGTTAGAGGAGCATAACAGGACTACCACTGGTGCTATTGCTGTTGCTAGCACATCTGCAGATGTTACTGTATCCAGTGTTACAGCTGTCACCATCCATAGACTTTCCGAGGAACAGCGAGTGCAAGTTACGAATCTCAGAAATGCAGGTCTGGACCCCAACACGTCCAAGGATGGGCTCTCTCCTCATCAAGCAGATACACAAAGTACAAGGAGAAGACCAAGAAATGCTGAACAGATAGAAAGAACTAACGAGCTTGCAGTTGTTACTCATAGAGGTATTGGATGTTATTTTACTTGTGCCCGTTTAGTTAACAGCCAAAGCTTTATTTTGGTAATGATTCTAATTAGAGAATGAACTGAAAGACAACCAAGATGCAGGAAGCTAAAGAAAGAGTTCAAAGTAGTAGCTGAAAATTATAGATAGTACTGCCAAAACCTGAATAATTTGAAGGCACAGAAGGTGAAATAAATCAAAGTACAATGGAAAGGTTAAAGGGGGAGGGGGTAAAAGCAGAAAGAAGAGAATACATAAAGAGTAGTAAAACCAAGTACTAAACACCTACTGCATATTACATATCAGGTATGTTGTTGAGATAGCATGAGAATAAAATAGCCAGTTTCTACTAATGTGCACATATTTCCACAGCGATGACTTATCCTATGTAGTCATTTTCAGTATTTGCATGAGGTTTTTATGTTACACAAATAAATGCTAACTAATGATTGAGAAAATAGATAATTTGGTAAAAATGGAAACATTATGTCTGGTGATTGTTTTGCATAGCTTACTTTTCTATTTCTAAATAACCTATTGCCTGACCCATATGGGAACAGATTCTCATTTTGAAAAGTAACAGGTATCCATTGAAATTATGGCTCCAAATTTAAATATTCCTTGATTTCCTAATTTAATTTTTAGGGAAAAATTATCACAAAGCCAAATCATATATTGGTAATTTTCTAGTTGATTAATATTAGCCTGCCTACCTTGCACAAAATTTGGGAGTCTAGCAAGCATATTTTCCTGTTTCTTGGTAACAAGTTTCATTTAGCAGTTAAGGAAAAGTCAATGTAGTGTCAAAAAATAAATGGATTTCATTTATAGCAATATATGCATCATTGGAAATCTTAATTAGTTGAACATATTTCAGATACAAAATATCTACTCCAACTCTGTTTTTGATTCATTATCATATATTCTCTAAAATGGTTATGGTTTATGTAGTGGGGTCAGGCATGGTTTATACTAAGCGTGTTATATATAAGTAATAAAGGTCCGTTCAATGCTTGCCACACACCTAGAGCCAAATTTCAAAACTGGAATTGGCTGACGTCCAATCAGTATTCTTTTTAAAAATAATGTGAACTAAACAAACATGCCTGAAATTCCTACTGATTTTCTGAAGCTCGTGGCTGATCACAGTACTAAAGGAGTTATAGGGTATGCAGGCAGTGAGTCAATTAATTGACATTTTAAATCAGTAAACATGATACAAAACTAATTGCTTAGTCTAGATATTTTAGGAAAAATAACTCTTCTATTATATTCTCCACAGTACAGTCAGAATTACCTTTTGAAAATGAAAGTTTGATCACATCACTCCACTGCTTTAAACCTCCCAGTGGTTTCCCAACAACCTTAGGAATAAAATCAAGGCTTGGTGATAACCTACAGGAACCTTCATGGTCTGGCTTCCGTCCACATCTCTGCCTTTATCTCATATGACTCTCACTGTCACTCTCCATTTTGGTGAAGCAGAACTTTTTTCAGTCTGTCAAACATACCATGTTCTTTTCCACTTTGAGCTACTCTCATAAGCTACCTCATCTTTCTTGAAACCTAGTCGTTCTAATTTCTTTTCCAAGTTTTAGCTTAAATTGTTACATCCACGAAGTTTGGTTTTTCTTGTTATAACTCACCACACAATACTGCACTTCCCTTGCTGTTGTCATCAGCAGCCCTAGACTTGTAAATTTTAAATTCTGTGAGGTAAGGAGTGGATGGGTCTTGTTCGTGTTGCATTCCCAGTGCCTAAAATAGCTTCTGACCCATAAATATATTAATATAAAATTTTCTAAAATAATGAATAAATATTTACAATTTTATTAGCCAGAGCATTCACCTCAATTACTTAAAGATATAAAATTCTGCTTCACTATAGTCACATATCTACATATTTCATAATTAAAGCTAACTACTTCTTTTTGCACATTTATAAAAAGACCAATATTTTTTTATCCCTGTTAAAGTGAACAACATTCCTGTTAACCCACAATAATATATTGCTTTTATTGTATTAGCACTTCAAACTAGTTATAAGTGCCTTGGCTATATATAGCCTTTATATGTTTATCAAGTCAAAGGAAATTTATAATTAAACACAGGAAATACAGTTAATGAATTTCATATGAATAAATATTAATATAATAAAATAGATGCAATTTTGCTGACTTTACTGTCTGTGACAAGAGAGTGCAGTAGTCATCCTTTGATCACTACCAGACCATACTTTTCTGCCTTGTATGACTATTTTTTCATCACTTTTCTCTATTCACACTGCACTTAAAACTTTCATTTTATGCTTTTTTATTATTAATGAATCCTAATTTATTATTAATAACATGGATCAAATAAAACACTTATAATTTCCATCACTATCACTATGAACACAAAGAAAACCTGGACACTGAAACTGCATATAGTATTTGGTACTTGTGTGTGAATGTGGACTCAAAAATCTATGTATTAATTTATGGTATATTAAATTTTAGATTACTGTGCCTAGTTTATTTTAAATAACTGCACAATTAATTATAATCTGAAAACACTTGGAATATCTGTAAAAGATATTTTCAATTTTCTCTGTGATACTTAATCTAACTAATTTTATTTATTGTTACTAGTGTTAAAACAGCACTATTTCTATTCAAATGACATTGTTAATATAACATATATTTATAATTTGCTTTCTACTTGTTCTCATTAAAAAAAAACATTTTCAATTTTCACCACTTAAGAGTCTGTTGACATTGAAATAAAAAAAAAGGAAAGGAATTAAAATACTAATAAAAATATGGTTTGGATCTTTTCTAAACTGTATTAATACCACACCACAATGTCTTATATTAGTGGCCAATAGTCCTCAGATGAGAATTCAGCTTTTATTGACTGAATTTTAGTTCACTTTGTCACCTAATATGAGTGAAACTATATGCAGGTCACATAAACTATTGGAGTTTAATTTTCATTTTTGTAAAATAGAATCATAACAAAACCTTTAAACTCTCAAAGCTGCAAGTTTTGAGAATACTTGCCTCATAGGTAGTTGTGTGTAAAACTTAGCATGAATACTGACTTGTGTTCAACAAATACTAATTATTATTATTTTATCATTATTTACCCAAATACCTTTTAACTCTTGTTGTGAGCATGACTTTGTACTGGATAGTAGGGGTATAACAGTGATCAGTGCAGGCTTTGCCACCCAGTAGTCTATATAACTTTAAAAAAAAGAGTAATTACAAATTTATTATGAGAAACTGTCATAGCAATATTTCTGAAATATTGTTGAAGTAAAGTAGAAGGACTGACTACCTCTAAATGTAAAATGAAGGATGGCTGCACAGAGAATATTTAAACTAATTCTTGAAAGGTGAATAAAAGTGTCAAACTAGTAAGTTGTGTTTATATCACTAAGGTGCATAAAGAATGCTTTGAGTAGATACTATTGCTAAATAGAAACATAATGAGTACATATAAAAATAAAGAAGTATTCAACTATGCTTAAAGTAAGATTTATATTCATATAAATAAACCTAAAACAATTATATTTTTAGTTTAAAGACTATCCAGATATTTAATATTAGATAGTGATATTTAAAATTTTATCAGAATAGTTGGTTGCCTTAACTATAAAATCTCTTTTAAAATTATTTATTAACATTTACCTAAAATATTTTCCAATATTCCCTAAATCCGTTAATTTAATATTATAGCCTTAAGATAGTTCAACTCAAAGTTGTCTTAAAATAGCAGGTCGTATGTAATTTTATGATTTAAAAATTGTAAGTGCCCTATGTTACTAGATTTATATATCTTAGAATTAGATTCAATCTTTTAAATCACCTAACGTAACACCATTACTTTATAAAATAAATTATGATCTGACAGAGCTTAGAAAACTCAGTCTTCATATTGCTGGACTAGTGTTCATTCATCCTTTCATTTATTCAGTATTCACAGGGTCCAATGTATGCAAAGCCCTGTATTAGGTTAAAGTACCATAACAGAGATAATAAGCGAAATTGAGTTTTCTTCAGCAAGAAGTTTATAGTCATACCATCTCAAAAATAATCATCAAAGTGTGTTTTACTCCACGTAATTTATTTTAACATTGTTTTTCTTGTGTATTGTACTAGAATTACATTTCTTTTTAATATGTGTGGGCAAGTTCTGTCAGCTGTTAATGAGCAATCTGGGTAGTTTCTGTTTTCAGGTACAAAGTGTAGACCTATTCTTCTGGAAAAGCATATATATATATATATATATATATATATATATATATATATATACTTTTAAATTATTATTTGTAGTGGAAATTTAATTTAGATGGCTGTAACATCAGTGGTCTAATATATGTGTTATGAGCATTTATAGCCCATTGCTGGTGTTTGTTTTGACATGGTGTAGTCAGTTCTTCCATACTGGGTTTAATTGGTAGTGATTATATCAATAAGGTTAAGCATGGTTTTAGTTTAATTTACGGTGTAATTCAAGATTACCTATGTATAACTAAAATTTTATATGATGTAGAACACCCACCACCACCACCCATCACCACCAATAAGGGCAGATTAAAAGGAAGTTGATTTAATAATAATTTTTAAAGTAGAACTTTTTATTATTTTCAACTTCTGGTAAGAATGGCTAATTTAGCATAAAACCGGTCATTTTAGGTCAGTGATTTTAAAACAAACAAAAGCAGGAAGGTGCTTTTTTTTCATTTTTATCATAAATATATTTTTTTTAGTAAGGTCAGCTGAGCATTTACCTTGCTCAGCAAAAAAGGGAGCACATCAGACTGTTAGACACATGTCTACACTAAATTTCCAGTTTATTTCAGAAGTGCTATTCTATAATAGACAAAACTTTGTTCAAAGGATTAGACTGTAATATGAAAAAAATCCTATTATGTGGAAGTAACAGCTTTTGGGTGTCTGCTAAGTGCCTTTCACAAATAGGCTATTTGGCTACATGTAACTTTTTTAAAAAGTTTTTTTAACTGTTTGCAAGCAACTATTACTGTGTTCAAAAATTCTGTTAATACTTCTATAGAGCATTAATTTGTAAATCCAGAGCATCTTCTTTTTTTTAAGTCATCATAAGAAATATCACAATGCGGAAGTTAATTTATGGTTACTAATGGATAATGATACATGTCTATTATGTGTCAGGGTTTTATTGAACATAGTATCTTTGTGCTAAGTATGTGATGAATTCAAAAGTATAAGATATGGTGTCTATAAGATATGGTGTCTATTTCAAAAGAAAAAGTTGTAGAGAGAAGACTACAGAGAAACTTTATTGGTCAATTCTAAGAGAAAAGTTGATCCAGAATGAGTATAATATGTGAGTAGGGATGAGTTATAACTGTCTTCAAATGTGACAGGTTGTTATTTGTAAGAGAAGTCAAACCTGTTCAGAGTTGTAGAACTTAGTGTATGGAACCACTAAAGATACAATTAGCTTACTATTATTGCTTACTTCTATAAATTAGATACTTCTCACATTGCGTTTGGTTCGATTATATTAAATTCCTAAATCAATAATCAGATATCTAATCATAGCTTGATGGAAAACTTGGGTATTTAGGAAGCATTTAAGTATCAAAGGGTGTTGTAGCAAGATAATTGTTACCTTACCTTCTAAACCTAAGTGTTTATGAATTTATTCAGAGATATTGTATATTAATATATTTATCACCATCTATAGTCTCTTACTTAATCTTTGAGTTGATAAGGACTTATCATTATCTAATTGTATAGCCAGTGTTAAATAAGCAAAGAAGTGGCCAATGCTACCATCAAGAAAGTTAGAGATTGGCACTCTTCTAATCCCAGTAAATGGGAACTCAGCCACATATATATGTCTCCCAGGGCCCAATGCTTACAGATATACCTTGAATTCCCCAAACTCTCCATTTGAGGATCTAACTCTAGCTTGTCTTTCAGGTAATGTCCAAGAAAAGAGTTATTTTCTTTAAGACCTACCAGTCTGTCTTCCTTCCTTTTTTCTTCCTCTTCCCTCCCCTTTCCTCCCCTCCCCTGCCCTCTCCTTCCTCTCTTTTGTCTTTCATTTTTCTTTCTTTCTGTTCTAATTTTTTCTTTCATTCTGTTTCTTTTCTCCTTCTTTCCTCCTTTCCTTTTCCTCCCTTTCTTACTGATTTCTTCAACAAACATTTGTTGTGTACTTCCAGGCCAGATTTTCTTCCAATTCTTGACTCTCAAACATTGAACAAAATTAAGTAGACCTTGCTTAGTTGAGTTTATGTTAATGTGGGGGGAAAAAGACTATAAACTTAATGAACAGATATCTACCAGATGGTAACGAGAGCTGTGCAGAAAATTAAAACAGGTTATGGCCCTAGCTGTCTTGGCTCAGTGGATAGAGTGTTGTCCTGCTGACTGAAGGGTCCCAGGTTCGATTCTGGTCAAAACATGCCTGGGTTGCAGGCTTGATACCCAGTAGGGGGTGTGCAGGAGGCATCTGATCAATGATTCTCTCTCATCGTTGATGTTTCGATCTCTCTCTCCCTCTCCCTTCATCTCTGAAATCAATAAAAACATATTGGAGATAAGCTGGAGACTAACAGAATCAGACCATATAGGTAGGCTCTGCAGCCTCGGGAAAGAGCTTCATTTTGATCTATATGAGATAGGAAGCCATTGGTGGGCTTTAGCAGGGAAGTGGTATTATTTGATGCAACTCTTTTAAAGAAATCATTTTAGCAGAAATGAAAAAAATAAATGACAAGCAATTAAAGGCAGGCACACAGACATGGAATGAAGAGTTGATAGGGACTTGGAGTCTGAGTCAGACTATGCTTCTTTCAAACTTCATTGTGAACACAAATCAGTGGGCAGTCTTACCCAAAGGCAGATTTTGACTTGATGCAACCGGGGTGCAATCTGAAGTTCTGCATTTCTAACAAGATTACATGTTATGCTGATATACTGCATAACATGAACATACATGAGGATGATTAACAAGCAGAGAGAGCGATGCATATCAAATAGTGCCTGCTCCCTCTCCTGGCTCCAGGAGAACTTGTTCTCCATTAGAATAATCGCAGTATTGACAAGCTATCTCAGATAATACACTAAAGCTAGACTTACATTCTATAGGAATGAGTTGAATGGTAGCAAACTCATGAATGGAAGGTTTTTTTAGGGCAGAAGGATTTTCCTGACTAACTTTAATAACAGTAAATTCTGTCTATCCTTAAGATAGAACTGATTGAGTTAGTTATGATTTTACTGAAAAGATAACTGAATATGTGAATAAATGATGAAGACATTCCCAAGTCAAGTTTTAACTTATTACTTTTAATTTTTACCCTAAATTCTATACCTTAAAATTATTTTTAAATGTATTATCAAATAACAGAAAAAACAAGATTTTATTTTTTCTTTACTTACCATGTTTAAAAGCTCTGAAAGACTGATTGATGGAAGTAAAATATAGTAAAATATTGATTGCCAAAGCAAAACATTTTAAACTTTTTAAAAAAAATATATATTTTTTATTGATTTCAGAGAGGAAGGGAGAGGGAGAGAGAGATAGAAACATCAATGATGAGAGAGAATCATTGATTGACTGCCTCCTGAAAGCCCACAACCTGGGCATATGCCCTTACTGGGAATTCAACTCTGACCTCCTTGTTGATGCTTAACTATTGAGCTATGCCAGCTGGGCAAAACATTTTATCTTTGAATAATTAAGCATTATCTTCTATTTTATACAAATGGTGAAATTGCATTTGCTTGCTGATTGAATTCCCTGGTCCTTCTTTATGAGACTAATGTATTGATTTTCATACATGTTCAGCATAAATAATAATTAATGGAGTAGTTATAATTTAAAAACATTATCTGGTTCCATTGTTTTTTGTAAAATACTTATTCTATTAAATTAATAATCAATTTTTGAGTAGGAACTTTCATACTGGTAAATACATATTTACTACCTAAATATATTAACTCTTGAATGCTTTATCACTATCTTATAATTTTTTTATAGTTCTAATGAATTTTTTATAATTATATTATTTTGTGGGAAATTGTGGTCAGTGTTGATATTTGTAGCAATTTAAAACTCCATGTCCTGAAATATACCAATTTATTATTTAAATACATGATTATTTATTGAATATCATTATTATTTTATATTCTGCTTTTCATCACATTTGTGAAATTGTCAAAACTATGTCCTTCATAAGAGAAAATATATTTAGATTTTATATTTCTAATTATTTTACATTTTGTAGAATAAGTTGCTGTTAGGGAGAAATGAAAAAGAAGTGTTAGACTTTACTTGAGAAGATATTTGTGCATTTTTAAAGGTATTAGTTAAAAATACTCTGAATACCTGAGAACCTTCATGACAATATTAAGCAATAACAGTTTATATTTTCACCAGTGTCAAATCTGCAAGTAATGATTTGAAATCTAATGCTATCTCTCAAGCCATGCTTTTAATTTATTCTTACATATATACAAGCCATGCTTTTAATTTATTCTTATATAGATACTAGGGGCCTGGTGCACGAAAATTATGCACTCGGGGGAGTCCCTCAGCCCGGCCTGTGCCCTCTCCCAGTCCAGGAACCCTTGGGGGATGTCCACCTGCTGGCTTAGGCCTGCTTCCTGGGGAATCAGTCCTAAGCTGGCAGTCAGACATCCAACTGGCAGCTTGGGAGCCCTGTGGGGAATGGGCCTAAGCCATCAGTCGGACATCCTTAGCGCTGCCGAAAAGGCAAGAGAGGCTCCCGCCACCGCCCCTGGGCTCGCAGCCATCAGCCCAGTTAGTGGCTGAGCAGAACTCCCCCTGTAGGAGCGCACTGACCACCAGGGTCAGTTCCTGCATTGAGCAACTGCTCCCTGGTGGTCAGTGTGTGTCATAGCACTGGTAGTTCCCGGTCATTCCGGGTCAATTTGCATAATACCCTTTTATAATATAGGATTAAGAACTTCTGATGAACAATGCTTTTGTTTTTCCTTTGAGTAGATCTTAGGAAGCATATTAACTGGAACCATCAACTTATAACAATGACCTTGTTTCATAAATGATTTTTTTTTCAGATTTTCAATCCCATTACTCACTAGTAATCATTAATCAGAAATCTTAGTAGCTTGTTCATTGTTTTAACATACAGCTTCTCATTTGTTTTTAGAAAATGGGTAAGAAAAAAAAAGGAAGATAGTAACATGTACTGCAATAAGTTAAAAGGGAAGGTTTACCTTTAAAGATAGGAAATGAAACTGGTTTTGTGTGTAACTGATTTCTGAAAATGGTTACCAGAATTAATGATTTTACCTTTGAATTATATGGTCACAGTGAATATGAAGCTTGTGACTTTTAAATCTTTTCTCTTTTAAAAATACTTTGAAGGGGCTAGACATTCTATTTGTGCTCAAAGCTGGTGCCAGAGCTGACTCCTCTGCCTTTTGGAGTATGAAGAAATGGTCCTATGTCAGAGACATTTTTATCTTGTTCAGAATTATTTCAGGGCATTTTCACCCACTTTTGCAACAAGCTGCTTCCCTTGCATGTAGTGTTCTAGAGCATATGGCTGCCCTGCTGTGCACAGAGTGAAATCACAGTTTTAAAATTTTAGGAGTAGCAGAGGCTTCCTATGTGGCAGAGCAGTATGGTGTTAGATTTGGGGTGCACTGCATAGAATATTTTTCTCTTCCTAATTACACCATTGTATTCTAAGTTATGGGCTATAGTTTTTAGTGTTGATGCTTGATTTTTCTTTGTTTAAAATAGTCTTCAAATGACATTTCTTCATAATACCAAATAACATGACAGAAATTCCTAGATTGTTTTTATCCAGAGATAAGAGAGATTCAAACTTTTTTCTTTAATTTGGCTCACATAAAGGACACTTAGTTCATCAACTCTCCTGAACTTTCCCATTAGAAAGGAATGCGGGTGATGATTTACTAAAATACTAAAATGATTATATGATGATTTGAATTTCATATAGCAGTTGGCTTTTGCTATGCCTTTTTATTTAATTTGTTCACTTTTTAATATAAAGTATTAAAAGGCTCTAAACCATACGATTAAGCTTGGCACTCTCTATACATAATCAATGACATAGTCAATATTTTTATTCAATATTATATTTAATTAGTAAAGTTGGTTCTGTTCTATATTAAGTAAACATGCTTAACACATTAAGCGCCCAGCCTGTTTTGTCTTCCAGATGGAAACTATAGTGTCAGTCACTGGTGACTCACAGGGCACTTAATGTGTTAAAGTCAGATATTGTTGACTACTTAACTCCTGACATTACTATTAGTTTGCCTTGAAAAGAAGAAATGAGGACAGGGCACACTAATCCCATCTATTTGTGGTTTTCTGGGATATGCACTTGGGAGTTTGAATATGTGCAGTGTTGGTATTCACAGCAGGTGGTGGTATAAATGCTAGTATTGGAATTTGAGTCCATGAATGAACAAGCTTTGCTAACATATATGTGTAAGACCTTGAATTCTACTTAGCCCTTCTCTATTTTTATATCTGTAGAAAGGAGAGCAATAATCCCATTCTGAGTAGACAGTTGGCATGGAGTACCTGTGCTTTAGAAAGACATCCAATGAATGATACTGCCTCTTTGTGGCACTTTTATAATAAAAAGTATGTTCTCCTTATATAAAAACCTCAGAAGCTAAAATATATTTAAACAAGGAAAATAGCACATAATTTTAAAGATCTTAGGTATCCAATTTTCTTAGAAATAAAATATATAGTTTAATGTGTTTTTTAGAAAGTTATGGAAACAACAAATATATACAGTTCTAGCTACTACTATTTATTTTTTCTGTTTTTTTATTGATTTCTTTATTGATTAAGGTATCACATATTTGTCCTCATCCCCCCATTCCTGTCCCAAACCCCTCCCCACACATGCTCCCACTCCCAGTTGTCCGTGACCACTGGTTAGGCTTATATGCATGCATACAAGTTCTTTGGTTGATCTCTCCCCCTTACCCCCACCCTCCCCTACCTTCCCTCTGAGGTTTGACAGTCTGATTGATGCTTCCCTGTCTCTGGGTCTGTTTTGTTCATCAGTTTATGTTGTTCATTATTTCCCCGAGATGAGTGAGATCGTGTGATACTAGAAATACACTTATAAGAACCGAAAATGAGACTACTATTTATATTCAACTCATATACAAGTTATACCAAAGAAATGTGTTGCATTCAGTTCATCTTGAGTTTCTATTAACCCCATATTTTTTCTTGCCATTTTTACCCTTAATTCAGTTACTCTATAACCTCAGTATAGCCAACTCACTTGACTTTCCATTTACCTACTTTTTTCTTGTGAATTATCTATGCTTTGTGGGGAGATGGTTTCTAGGAAAGAGCAAATATGTGTGATACGGATCTTCAAAGCATGTCCTAGGAAACAAGTAAACCACCAGTGTTAGGATGATGAGTACTAGCCACCTATAACCTTACTTGAAAATAAACTTTTGAAGATTATAAGAATGGTTATAGATAAATTAAGAGATGCTGTTTAATATAGTTCCTAAAAAAATCAAATCTCTAACAATTTCCACGTAACAGGGGTATATCCATCAGAGTCCATTTGGAAACAAGGGAACAAGGGCTACTACTTCAAGGAGGGTTTCCTTACAAGAGGATTATTTATAAATGAATTGAGGCAAGGGAACCACAAGGGATCATGCTATAACCTAGAGTAGCAGCAGCCGGTCTGTTACCATTCCCAGCCCATTGGGATGAGGGGAGAGAGATGCTGGACAGAGAGATCTGTATAGTTGGCTGGCTTGAGAGGACTCATTACCTTCAGTGAAGGGTCCTAGTCAATACCAGTCATGATGAGGGACACTGGGAAATAATCTTACTTTCTTCCCACTCTCCATCCCTCCTGCTAGAATTCCCCAAGGGATAAGGGAGTCTGTTGATAGAGTCTAATGCTTTACAAACTTAAGTGTTAATACGAATCACCTGAGGATCTTGTTAAGTCATCAATTCTAATTCAGTAGGCCTGAGGGTGCCGGTTTGATTGTCACTGTTTCTAATAAGCCCCCAGGTGATGCCAGTGCTGCTAGTGCAGTGCCACCTTTTGCGTAGCAGGATGTAGCCTATTCATACCAACCTGCTGTGCAAAGAACAAGGAGGAGAATAGGTCTAGAAAGGAATATGGGCAACATAGAACATAGATGGGTTAAGACACGTGCCGTGCTGTCTTCAGTAGCCATGAATTTAGCCGCATAACCCAGCATACAGCTATGAGAGCCATCTCCACTTGTTTTAAATAGAATCCAGGTAATGGTACCAAGACTTCTAGTGAAGAACTTGAAAAAAATATAATAATCCAAAGTCAGAAGGGGTGAGGGGATATGATTATGCATTAAAATAATTTTTCTGGATTTTTATTTAAAATTTCTTGGTGTACCAGTAAAATTTCTAATGGAAGAATATACTCTACTGCCCCGAGTCTGATGATATTCACTATCTGTGGTCACTATTATTCAAGCAGTTACTTCTTTTCCAATTAGTGCTGTGCTAGAAAGCATTCTAGTGCACATATGTAGTCTCTGACATTGAGTGTAAAACAAGTATGTAACATACAATTAGTTCATTTATTTGTAGTAAGAATTTTTAAAATTAGGCCATTAGATATGTTTTTGTTGTAGAGATAATATGAGGACTTTTGCCTAATCTTCATATTCTCTTAAGGCATCCATGTGAAAACCAGGGACATACTTACTATCCTCCCTCCAAAATGGTAGTCATTTTTCATGTTACATTTTATAGTGAAATTATCTTTGGTAAAACAAAGCATAAAAAACAAACAGAAATTATAAACAAAGCAAACAAAGCCATTTATGTTTAAAAGAATATGACATATCAAAATAAAAAAGGGCGATAAGGAAGTGAATGGAGGGGGGCCTTCATATTTAACTTGAGGACTAAAGATAATAAAAATGTTTATTGGAAACTGTGAGAAAGTGAGAATTAAAACTTAATTAGTTTAAAAGTCTGAGACAGTCTTCAAAAGTGTTAAAAGTATCTGCAAACCTATCAATGGTAACTCTTGGTATGTAGAAATTTTATTTGCTCATTATAAGAATCCACAAAGAGAAAATAAAACCCCCACATTTTTCATCCTGGCATTTTACAGCCCACCATAACTGCAAGACCTGTTACGCCAAGTATGGCAGGTACATCTGCTGGTATCTACATAAGTGTGATGGATTCCAGAATTTGTTTCATTTCTGGGAGGAAAAAAGCCTATATAAAAATTTTAGAGTCTTCATTTAAATATTAGTTGTGTGATTTTCAACCAGTTTTTTATTCCATCCACTTTCTTTTAACTAAAAGGTAACAAAACGAATTCAATCTCCATTTGTAAAATTTAACAATTTTATTTTATAAAATGCGATGTCTTCTTTTAAAACTCACCACTTCATTTAGTTTTCCAAGCAAAAAAAACCCAAAAAATTACACTTCTTTTTTTTTTTTTTTTAAAGTGGTTGGAAAATAAGATTGCAAAGATTTAGGCTCTGGGCTTGACTAGACACAAACTTTGAGACCAGGTAATTTCAGAATCTTCTTTTATAAAAGTGAAAATAGGCCTGTTACATGAATACCTTAAAATATGCTGAATATGCATATGTTCACAAAACCTAATATAAGTCAAGGATGTTTCTTTATAGTCATACAAAATTTACTATTTTGGCCAATGGATTTAGGAGATTTCTAATTTTATATATAAAATATAATTTATGCCAGGCCATGGTAGCTCAGTGGTTGAGCACCAACCTATGAACCAGGAGGTCACAGTTCCATTTCTGGTCAGGGCACTTGCCAGGGTCGTGGACTCCATCCTCAGTAGGGGTTATGCAGGAGGAAGCCACCCAAATGCTTCTCTCTCATCATTGATGTTTCTCGCTCTCCCTCTCACTTCCTCTCTGAAATCAATACAAATATATAATAAAATTAGAAATCCAGGGAAAGTTTTACACAGTGAAAAAGACAACACAAAATACTTGAAAAAAGTTGTGTATATTACACAACCAATTGGAAAGGCCTCAGAAACTAACTATATCTTAAAATTGTAACTGATAATAGCAATAATGAAAGTAACATTTACTGAACTCTTGCTACTTACTGATTCCTAGAATTTATTGTAGAATTTAAGTATAATCCTAGAATATATAATTGATTTTTTTCAACTAAAAATTAGACATCACATAAATTTTATATTTACATTTTATATTTATACATTATGTAGCAAGAATAAATGCTAGCTGCAAATTAGCATGTTAGCTTAAATAGAAGTTAAGACTTAAGAAAATATTGGAATGTATGAGCCATATTACTTTTCTCTAGTGATTTTTTTTTAAAAAGGAGACTACATTGTATTTTAACTAATTATAAAATGGAATATACATTATTTTTTGCTAAATTTAGTTATAATTCCATCATTTTAAATTTGAGAAAATTTTGGATCTTGCGTATCTCTAACATGTAAGTTTGAACAATTGAATCTTTTAGTGCTTTTGAGCATTAGTTGTACCACTACTTGTCTCATCAAATGATGGCTGGTATTTGTTGAAAGAATTATAAAGCAAATATAATTTTAGCAGAAATTTGTAGAGAGTGATAAACTTTATGTGAAAGATGGTAAAGAAATCACCACAGGAATACTAGCTAGCTTTTACTCTGTGTCCGTATAATTTCTTCATCTTTGTTCTTGTAAGGATAACATGGAAGGAGTGACCAAATAGTAGCCTCCATAATAAATATGTTCTAAAGAACTGTTTTGGTTGAAGCATATGAAGAAACCCTAGTCTAATATAATGCAACATATTGTATGTAGAAGCAGATAGAAGTTGGGATGTCATATAGCTTTTTCATTTTGAATAATAATTTTTAAATAAAAATTTAACATGAAATGAGTTTATTATTTATTAATTTACTTAGAAATAACACCTTAAAATGTGCTTTTAATTTCTAATGCAATTAATATTAATAAATATAAGCCACATAAACAAGAAGAAAACCAAAAGCAAAAGAATTGTTTTGTTTTGCCAGTACAGGATATAAGAAAAAGTGTTAAATTGTAATGTTTTTAAGCCCATAGCATTTATTTTAAAAAATGATGAAAACTTATCCTCCTAATACAGTTACATACTTTTGTAATCACTAAACACTTTTTAATCTTTGAGATAGAATTGAGAATTCTGATTATATTTGTCTTTTCTTCTTCTTTTGGTTCAGATTCTACACCTGAATACTTAGTGGTAAATGAAAGAATCTCTTAGAGAAATAAAACAGAAAAATTAAACAATATACCCTGTGTATTATGAGACTAGAACACAGGTCTTCCAACTCTTAATCCAGTGGCGGAAATGCCACAAATAATGCACTGGGTTTTAACATTACACCGACCTATGTTGGAATTACTAGTTAGTGAGCCAGTGATAGATTACATTTCTTGTTACCCATTTAAACAAATCTACTATCAGTAGTGACATGTGCCATATTTTCAAATTCAAATACACATTAGTTTTAATAACTAAAATGAAAACTAAAAATCATTTTATCAGTATAATTTATTGAGTATAAATATAAAGATAAAATAATAATTCAAAATAACAAGTAGGGATTATTCATCCAGCTTTCATGATATCAAATGCAGTGGGAGAGAAAGGTATTATTGTCCATTTGAGAAGTTAACATAAACAGAAAACGACAATAAGAGATAAACCACTTTCTAAAAGAATGTTTTTCAGAAAAGTTATGATCTGATTTAATCACACATTTGTAATGCAGCTATTGCCACTTGCAAGATAAGTTATTGTAAAAATAAATGCTATACATTTGGAAGGTTAAGATAAAATGAATATTGCATTGCATTCATTTTCTCTTTATTTGTGTTAGAATATCATCTAAGGACATGAAAGAGGTTGGAGACGTTCTGATTACATTTACTAAATAATTCCATAATAAATAAGGGTCTGCCAGACCTTTCCCCACATTATAAGATATTTCTGTTATGCTAAAAAAGTCATGTCAAACCTAAAAAGCAGTGAATACAATAAACAAAAAGCTTGGCATTTGAAAACCAGAAGAAAACAAAGGAAGTGGGGCTTGTGCATTTCGATGTCTTGCATTTAATAAATTTTATTAAATAATTGTTAGGACATATACAGTTTCTACAGTTTTAAAAATAGCTTTGAATATAAAAATGCTTTGCCTTGGACATTCTTTATCAGTTCCTCCCTTCCTAATTCATGGTTAGGAAAGGAAATTCTTTCCCCAAAAACGCCTTTGTTAAGTGAGCCGGAATTTACAGTACTGCATTTATTTATTCAATCGTACACTCATACAAGTAGCACACATGTACAGTACTATCCCTTTGTTACAGAAGTTTTCCCAAATATGTGGTGGCGGAAGATGATTGGACTTTGGGTCATGGGCACACAATGCAAGATACAGGTCCCATATCATAAAAATGTAAATTAAAACTTATGTGATCTGACTAACCTATGTTTCCTCGATATATTTAACTTTTAAAAATGTAAACACAGTACACTGGGAGAAATTGAAACATAAAAAACCACAACATACTTTATCTTTATGATAAAATAAATTTTAAATGCTTATTACTGATATATAACTATTAAAAATGTCATTTTAATTTTGTTTAATATGATTTATAGATGCACTAATTGCTTGCTCACATGTCAATATTTAATATATATACTGTGTAATACATAATAAATTTACATTTTTATAGCATGTGCTTCAGATTTAACATTTCATTGATAACATGACTTAGAGCAGGGTCTTGCAATTGGTAATTGAACTATTCATCCTTTTATATATTCAGAAAGAGATGCACATTGTGTTCTTTCTATTGAAATTATAAAAGCATCCTAAGTATGGATATATCATTTAACATTTAAAATTTTTGTGAATTTAAACTTTGTGTTATTTTCAATTTACTTCTTATCGTCTCTTACAGTAGATACTCTCTTGGCCTTCCATCTTCTGCATTTGTATTTTAATATTTATAATTTTTACTTTCAAAAATATTGATTTTTCTTTTCAATTTAAATTGAAAAATGCTTTATAAAGAAAACATATAAAGTTAAGTGCCTTTAGAACCAGGAAGTTATTTAGGTGTTGTCCCTAACCTCACCCAACCAAATATTCAAATTTAGATGTAAGCACATCACAGAAATGCATCCTTTGTAGACACACACGCACACACGCACACACACACACACCCACAGCTTTTATAGTGTTCAACATTTCTTATTCCTAGTAACAGCATTATCCAATTGAGCTCTTTAACCATATGAACTTTTCAATTTTCTTCTGTGGGCGTACAATCCTTTTTCAATTTTTATTTGTTTTTTAAAGAATCACAGATTTGTGTTGGAACTACCATGAAATCTTGAGATTCATTTGTAATACTTAAAGTTAAATCTTAAAATGAAGAAAAAATTACAGATAGAATTCCTCCCTATAATACATGTTTGAATGGGCATAAACGACAATTTTGCTTCAAAATACAAAATGCAAATTTTGTTAAAAGGAATTTTAAGACAGCTAGAACATTCACAAGTGACAGACACAAAATTTAGAGCAATTGAACACTCCAGTAGAATTAAACTTTAGCTTTACCATAAGGTTGGGTGTGTGAAAGAGAATTATAACAAAAAGCACAACTTGAGAGAGTTGTAGTCATTTTTACACTATAAATAAAGGGTCCTAAATAATCTCAAAACTGTAAAGAGACTGAGCAGTCCTCTGATCATAGCTTCTTATTTTTAAGAGAAGAAACCAAGCTCTGGCCTGCGTGTTTCAGTGGTTAGAGTATGGGCCCCTGTGCACCAAAGGGTATGTCAAGGGCAGGTATATGGCTGGTTTTATCTAGCCTGGGTGGAGATTGGCCTGTTGGGGTGCTTGCAGGAGGCTACCAATTGATGTCTCTCCCACCCTCCCTCCTTCCCTCCTTTTTTTCCACCCTCCCTCCCTCCCTTTTTCCCCACCCTTTTTCCCTTTCTCCTACTCTCTCTAAAAAATCAATGGGAAAAATATTATTGGGTGAAGATTAACAAAAACTGAAGAAAGAAAGAAAAAAAAAAGAGACCAATGTAAAAAGCAGATTTTTGTCTAAAACCACGCAACTAATACTTGCTAAGAATCAGTTCTCTCTCTCTCTCTCTCTTTTTTAATCCTTACTTGAGGATGTTTTTCCCCCATTGATTTCTAGAGAGAGTAGAAGGGAGGGAGGGGGGGGAGAGAGAGAGAGAGACATCTACATGAGAGAGAAATATCAATTGGTTGCCTCCCACACATGAGGATAGACCCCGCCACCACTTGCCAGGAATCAAACCTGTGACCCTTTGGTTCCCTGGGCCAACACTCTGACCGCTAAGCCAGTGGAGCCACATGCGGCTCTTTGGTCCCTTGAGTGTGGCTCTTCCACAAAATACCATGGCCGGGGCCAGTCTATTTTGAAGAATTGGCTTTAGAAGAAGTTTAAGTTTAAAAAATTTGGCTCTCAAAAGAAATTTCAGTCGTTGTACTGTTGATATTTGGCGGCTCTGTTGACTAATGAGTTTGCCGACCACTGCACTAAGCCAAACCAGCTAGGGCAAGAATCAGGTCTCTTCAAAATACTGCTGCAGTGATGAGTTTCCTCTTTAAAAAAAGTAGTATGGATAGTTATCTATATATTTCAGTAGCCCATCAGGTCCTGTCTCTACCTTTCTACTTTTGAAAATATTAACAAGAAAAAAACCCATAAACTGTTTAAAAAACAATAAAATATCCATAATTGGGTACAATGGAAAAGTGCAATTAGTGAAATGGTCATATTAAACTAACAAAAAGCAGTTTTGTTTTTCTCAGATTTGGCATGAATAAAACCTAATTGCCTATTGTTTTTGCCCATTATTTCTACCTATAAGCCTCATGAAGAGCAATATGTAAAAAATTATAATTGAGGAAGTTAACTATATCTTGCATATCTTGCATACTTGTTCAGGCTTTTTTTTTTTTTTTTAAAGAAAATGATATTTAAATATCTTGTTAGGTAGGATAACATAACTATTTTAATTAGTGGGGTTTCAATTAAATAGATTTTCTTTATTTTACTTGATGTCATTAAATTTTTAATTAGTCTTCTGAACTATGGTTTATCAATTTTAAAAATGATATAGCAACTTTAATCAATAATTTTTCCTTAAAAGGGAACAAATCTTTTTTTCCCATCCAAAATACTTTTTAAAATCTTTTTAGAAAAAGTAGTAGACATTTGAAGATTAACTCCAAGTAACTATAATGCAGTTTCACAAATTTTAAACAGTATGGACTGATATCATATTGTCAAAAGCAATGACTATGAAAGGAAATGGTTATTGGCAGAAATGTTAAAGTATATTTTAATTTTTCCAGTTATGCCATTTAATAAATGTGTCCTAACATTTTAGTTAGGCTAAATTACCTAAAAATGCATTAGTTTATTTTAAAGACCAAGTTCATTAAATTCTTTACACTTTTATGTCTCAGTATTTTAATTTTTCCAGTTTAATACATAAAATTTGAAGAATTCAAGTGGTTTATAATAAAGTATTAATGTTTTGCTCTCATAAAAACCTTGAATAGTATTAAAAAATACCTACACATATATGCAGGAGTCTCCCCAAAGAACACTTAAAAATCCTTCTTTACTGCTTGGTATTTTACTACTTATTGATTATATTGCTAATTTTTCTTTTCTAAAATTTTCTTCTGGGTTCCCTATATTAAGCTTAAGAAAGTAGTTTTTCTTTTTTACTTGCATAAATCCATGCTAACAAAATTTGTTAACTTGAATTTCACTTTAAAATTGTGTATCCTGATACATGTTTTTGTTTGTTTTCTTAACTAGTGAGAAAGGCCATAGATTTTAAATCTAGAGGATTTAAATTGTTTCCAGGGAAAGACAACAGCAACAAGTTTCCTATCTGTGAGTGACCCCTTTTGTTACTTTCTCTAGTGCGAGAGCGAAGTTTGTGGTGTCTGTGTTGTTTGTGTGTGTTTTATAAGTTTGTATATTTACCAAATTAACTGCATTAATATCTATATAACATGTATGGTTTTTATTCAGTATCTTATTGGATTTAAATGTGTATTGAGTTAATGGATTAAAATGATAAACTCTGAAGCTCAGCTTATTTCAAAAGGTAAATAAACTCTTTTAATTTAGTATGTTGATAATACTCTAGTTTTGTAATTCCAGGATGTGAGATTAAAAAAAAAAAGGAGTGAAATTCCTCAAATCAGGGGTTTTGTGTAGGAATTTTTGTTTCATCATATCTAAATTTCAACAAAATTACTTTTCTAACGAAAGGCATTAATAACAAATTTTTATTTAAGGAAAAAAATATATACTTAATTTGAGTTTAAATATCCAAACCTTTCAACTCAATAGTCTTTTATGAATTAATTATGACGTTCATCCATGAATCTTACTAGGAATCACTGAATGAGTGCAGTTATTTACATTACTGTACATAAACATATAAAAATTTTAGGAGAGGTATGCATTTTTATAATATAAATAAATAGCAGTTTGTAGAAATTCTTGCCTTGCTGTTTATACAGATAGATAATATAAATTTTAAAAGAAGTCATTTATGAAACAGCATCTGACTTCTACAATAACATGTTGGTAGTAAATAAGATTAGTTACTGTAAATGTGTTATTTTAACAAGAGTATACTTTACTATTGTTTTTTATTTATTTCCAAATCATCCGATAAAATTAGTTTAACACTATTCCTTTAAATATTCATTGATTATAGTTCTATCAAAAAGTACCTACATGTTTATTGCTTTCTATATATAACAGACAGTGACACAAATTGAGCAGTTACATCAATTATCTAGAAATAAATTTGGAACCTGTATGTTATAAAAATTTTTTTAAGTGTCATAATTTTAAAATGTGATTTTTATATTATGTTAGGTTTGAAAATAATAAAACAAAAATGTTAGCTAGCTGTTGGAAATTCTTTATCAAATTGGATTATCTGTTGGGAAAGCACTTAAACAGTTCATTTTAAAGTGTTTAGCTATATAATTATGACTTTTGTTATATATTTAGGTTCCAATCATATTTTCAAGTTTGACATGTCAGTGTTTAGGGAAAACAAATAGTGCAATAGTATTTTCATTCATTATTTGATACATTTTGGAAAGTAAGACATTTTTCCTAGAATAGAAAATAAAAACAGAAAAGTCAGATATAAGTATTCTGACATATTTAATTTCATCATGTCAATGGGAAATAAAAGTTAAATGTTTGCAGTGTTAAATATTAGGTTTACTACCTTTATTTCTAATATTTTATCTGGCCAATATAATTATTTTGGAATTATTGGTAGAATTATAAGAATGACTATTCACCTTTTCCTCATTTTGGCTACACTGTTACTTTATATGCTACCTGCTTTATACTTTTATATGTGCTAGAAAGTCCAAGCTATTTGTATTAAAATATATTAGATTTATTAAGACAGTAAGATGTATGTAACTCTGTATACTTTGTATATTTCCTTAGTGGGCATTTATATTTTGTTCATTGATTTTGCACATGGGTTATGAGGATAATCAAGAAAGGAAACAGATATAGCAGTATTTAGGGGGTTTGGGGGTGACCTAGATTAAAAAAATTCTTTAAAGAATATTTGCTTTAAAATTTTCAATAGGCCAAAAAACGTTAATATGAAACAACAAAAGTTTATTTACTTAATAATTTTATAACAAATTTTGTACTTCTCTATTGCGTTTTATGTGAAAAGAAAAAATACTCTTGTACTTATTTGTTTTTATTTTTGAATATAAATAATCTCACTTCAATCAAAACAAATTATGCCAAATTTTATAGTCACAAAATAACAAGCCGTAATTTTACTGTAATTTTTTTATCTAATATTTAATCACTAGTTTCAAAAATATATTCTCTATGGCTGTTTAGAGAAAAAAGATTATACTTCAATTTGATTATTATTATATATCTATTATCAAATATGCATTTGGGGCTTCATTTCTTTGAGATCGTTTATTTAACACAGGACCAAATAATTTTAAAAGGAGGCATTTTTATCTGACACTCACTTTCAAGTGAAAAAAAAAAGTAAAGCTTGTGGTCATTGTGAAAACAATAAATCCTGTTATTGGAACTGCCAGAAATGAGCACAGTCGTGCAGGACATGAACTATGCATACTGCCAAAGCATGTCTTTCCCCAACAGCACCTGCAAAGTTTATCAAGAAACAAATTAGTAAGAGGTCGGGAAGCTGCAGGTAGTCCTCCTGGGGAGCACTGGTTGTTTAGATGGCTAATTCTGATTCTTCTTCAAACTTTAGTGAGTGACATTACATAGTCTATATTCCTCCTTTGTTTTCTTCAAAAAGAGTACATTTGCTGAGAAAGAAAAAGTATATATACAAGTTCTTATACTTAAAAATGTGGGATTTAGTGAACTAGAAATCTTGCCCATTTTTCTACTAAATCCTTCTAGAATATTCAGGTGTAATAATAAAGAAAATATGAGCTTCCTATAATGCATCATTTTGTTTAATTTTTTTTCCATCTTCTTCAAATCCATAGTTTCATTCATTCATTCTGCAATTCTATTTGAGCTACTTCTCCATTGCAGCACTATGCTAAAAGGTAAAAGAGTGAATGAATATAGTCTCATATAGCAATTTATAAATACATATAATAAAGACACTTCAATGTTATCAGAAATGACAATTTATTTGATTTTTAAAATGCTATCACTTTTGTCCTCTCTTTTGCTGCAGATGTCTGGGGAAAAGGACAAATGTTGAAATATTGATAATACTAGTAATACCCTTAAAGATCAGAGCAAAAGGGTATGCCTCATAGTGATGCTCTTTTCAAGAGGCAGCGCCTTGTTCATGTATTTAAACTTTTAAGCAGTACTTAAGTTCTTACCATTCTGCAAGAAATAAAAGTGATCGACCACCCCACCAGTGTGGCTCAGTGGTTGAGCATTGACCTATGAACCAGGAGATCATGGTTCAATTCTCAGTCAGGGTACATGCGTGGGTTGCAAGCTCAATGTGCAGTAGGCAGCTGATCAGTGATTCTCATCACTGATGTTTCTATCTCTCCCTCTCCCTTCCTCTCTGAAATAAATAAAAATATATTTTTTAAAAGTGATCAATCTGTTCAGTTACCTAAATAGCATTATGTAGTGGAAGCATCCGATTAAATGAATGCTAACTTTATTTGAATGTCTTGGCATCACTAGCTATGGGCAATTATGAAATATCTAAATATCAGATAAATAAGCAATTATATATCTTGTTCTTTATTTTTATTTTAAATGTTTTTAATCAATGAACATTAAATACATGTATCATGCAGAAGGTTTCCTGTTATCTTTGCATTTTGAATTGAGAAGTCTTTTCCATATTGCAGACGTTCAAAAACAGTGGTCTAAAGGACAATCCCAAAGAGACACAAATAATTGACAATTAAAATCATAAGATCTGGGGTTAACTAAGTGAAAATGGTTAAAGTAATATCTATGCTTTGCTTTTAAGATAAAATGTCTAGGAAGTGTTTTCAGTTTTAATTAATGATGCTGTTTTGTCCTGGTGAGATTTCTAGACAATATATAGGGCTCAAGAGTTAAGAGTAAAATTTCTTGAATTAATCTGCTAAGGTTTAAACCAAGATTAAGCATTAACTAACAGTATGACTTTGGAAACATTTCTAACTTATCCATGCCTCAGTTTCCTCACCTGAAGGAAGTGTATAATATTAGTAGACACTCTTAAGATAGTTGTGAGGAGTAAACGAGTTGATACACATAAAATAGATGTAGAATAGTTCCTGATACATAGTTAGTGCTATGTCAGTGTTTTACCTATTATAAAAATGTATACAACCTGGGCTTACTTTTTGAGGCAATAATGACAAAAACTGGAAAATATGTTTTATTATTTTTATTTCAAATAATGTGTTGATAAAGTACTTCTAGATTATCAACACATATAATATTTTATATATTGTAATTTAATGTTATATATTGTAATATAATAAAGTAGGCAAGATAGTCATACCACTTATTTTCCTTCTCTATCTCATGTTAAAAATTATTTAGCAATAAAGGAAGATGCTTATTCTTATAAAATATATAGTAATTATTATAAAAACCATTTAAAGATAGAAAAGATAGCACTTCCCATAGAAAATACTTGACTCATTAAAAATCATATATAAGGATATAGTCATTAATCATGCAACTAGGACATATTTACTGGTACGTTATTAAGTCCTTTTAGACATTGTGGGTATATTAAAATAATTATAAGTATTCCCACTATATTTATCAGGGATATTCTATTGTGTACCTATGACTACAGAATGTGAAACTGCTCTTTTATAATATGATAAAATAACTTCAAAATTAACTATACATTTTCCATGTATAGATGTGAACAATCTGGAAAAAATGAAAGGTTGTATTTTGTAAAAAGTAGTACATGAGATGAGTCTTGAAAATTAAATAGGATTTTGATACAGTGGAAGAAAGGGAAAACATGGAGATATGGAGAAAGCACAAAACAGAGACTAAGCAAGGCTAACCACTTTTGTCAGCATGAGACATTTTTGACCTGTTGGCTATAACAAGTAAAATTGCAGAATGATAAAGAATCTGTTGCACTTGAATTATGGACGTGTCTTGAAATATACTAGAAATCCAGAATAATAGAATTGAACAGTAATGAAAACTGTGTTTGAGGCAGTTTAGTCCTCAAATAAGATGCATTGGAGCTGAGTAATAATGGAATCACAAAAGCATCCTGGTCAGGTTGGATTAGAGCATGCACGTGAGATGACAGTAAGAATTGTGTTGGTTTAGTATGTCATTGAAGGAACAAGAAAGGAACTTGGAAAAGATGGCAAAACCATACATTGAAAGTCATGAGCAAAGAGATAATTTTTCAAGCTGTGAGGGAAATATAAACTATAGATAACTATTGGTCAGTGCCTTTGAATTTGTCTACTATATGTGATATCAACAAAAGTAACTGAATAGCCCCCCCCCCTTCCAAAAACACACACACAAAAAAAACAACAAAAAGTAAACAAACAAAAAACCAAAGACAGGTAAAATGGAATTAAATAGCAAGTCAACAGACCAAGGAAGCATAAATATCACATGCTTTGCATGGACCAATGAATATATAATAAAGTCAGCAATAAAGTCAGAGTATTGTTGGGCTATGGCTATTTAGGAAAGTGATTTTTTATAAAATCAGGAACACAAAAGTAAAACTTAATATCTAACTGAAAATATGTCAGCTTTATTAGAGCCAGGACTGTTAGGCCATCATCTGACAATTATCTTGCCATCTGATAAATCAGTGTAAGCACATTGAGTAGTCTGAACTAAATGATGCAGAATCCAGTTGTTCTCAACATTGACTTTACGTTAGAATTACTTTGAGGGTTATTACAAAGTAAAAACAAACAAAACTGATGCCAGGATCCTGCCATAAAGTAAATATATTAGAGTATTTAGAGGTAGAAATAGTCATCTTTATTCTTTAAAGAAAACTCCACAGTGATTTTAATCCATTGTGTAAGATGAGAACCATTACAAGGTTTACATATTTTTTTCTTTTCTGAAATCTCTACTGAAAGATACTATTCTTTTCTTTTTACAAAAATTAATTACATTTATTGGATTAACATTGACTAATAAAATTATAAAGGTTTCAAGTGTACAATTCTATAATACTTCATCTTTATATTGCATTGTGTGTTTACCACCCATGTCAAAGCAGATAAATTGATGAAGGGCAAAATAGAAGTTATTCTCCAGTTTATTATACAATTGAATTTATGAAATGATATCAGTCAGATATTTTTGAACTATCTGGTTTAATAATATTTTCATTAAAATATCTATCTTAGGAATTTATCCAATGTGATCACACTCACTGAACATATTAATTAATATTTCATTAATTGGGTGTTCTGAAGAAACTACTGAAAATGTGTACAATGGCTAAGTAAAACAGTCATGAAAATTGCTAGAAGATACATCATTATTTTGCTTTTCAGCATTATGTTATAACTAAAGGCCCGATGCACGAAATTCGTGCAATGAGCTTGGCCCTCACAGCCCTGTCTTCATCTGGAAGGTCATCCGAAAGGATGTACGGTCTAATTAACATATTACACTTTTATTATTATAGATAGATTCTAGGCTTTGCCTAGTAATTTGCACCATAATTTTATTTTGGCATTTGTAGCCTAAATTTGTAGGCTAAATTGCTTTGTTATAGACCACATAAAAAGTGCTAATAACCTTAAATTTTTTTCATACTGTCTTATTTTTCTATTGTACCTTTAGAAATAATAGATATCCAAATTACACTGTTATAATTGGTTATGACTTCTTTACTGCCAATAATTAATAGAAACTCTGGTATTGATGCCCTGGGAATACATATCCAGAGATTTCACAATTTGATGGTAATTAAAAATAAATTGTTAACTGTAGATGTACTACTATAATAATAGTATGTCATTTAGAATATAACCATCAAACAATTATTTTAGATATACAAATAGAAAAATTGGTTTTGTATTCATTACTAGATTATAGAATTGTATTTTAACTTTGGATATTTAAACTGTAATGACAAAATACAGGAATGTATTCTATGTAATTTTAAAAATTAATATCCTTTTCTAATTATATAGGTTTTGATTCTTTTTTTCCTCTTCTCTGTTGTTACAGTAAATGAGGGAGGTATTAAAACAGCTTCCAATTTATGTCCAGATCCAGGTGAACCAGAAAATGGAAAGAGAGTTGGATCAGATTTTAGGTAATACTTAATTGTTTATTTCATTATTTTTTTAAGTTTATTTTAATTAAAATTTAATTGATGTGTTACTATTGATACTATTTCATTATTTTAAAGTATAAAGAGGAAAAACCTTAAAGAGCTCTTTTGGAGTTGAAATGATTAATTTCTCATCATGTACTAAGGGAAACTCATGGGATTTGGATTTGAAAGACATGAGTTTGAATTTGAGTTCTGCTGCTTATTAGTTGTCTGATATTGGGTAAGTCGCTCACTTTTGTTTGTCCAAATTTCCTTCTATGCAACATGTAAATCAAATCTACCACATGTGATGGTGAGTTTCATATGAGGTACTACTGCCTGTGAAACATTCCTGCAAACATTTTATATGTATTTTTTGGAAGTAAACATAACTTGAATATGTTTTATCTCCATCTTAAAATAGTATTAATTTTGTTAGTTTTAAATTAAGTTACTAACAACTTGGAGAGTGTATGTTATACGTATGGTAGCCATTATTTTACATTATTAATAAATAATATTTTTTAAATCTTGAATTTTCAGTTGTCCTCTGGTTATAGCATTTTACAAATAAAAATGTTTAAAAATCTATAAAATACTAAATGATACTAAGTGACTTATTAAAATAAATTAAATTATCAGCTTTGATAAAATTAATAGTTTATAGATTACAAAATGGTAAGCATTTACATGCATTCTTTATTTATTATAAATTCCCATCATGTACTTATTATTTTAGCCCCTCTTTACAAATGAGAAAATTGATGATCTGTTTACCCAGCTAATAACTTGATGGAACTGAAATTTGAACTCATTACTTCCTGAATCTAAAACTGACCTTTTAGTCACTATATTACATTATATTTTGAAGGCAAACTTCATTCAAATTTCATCTTTGCCATAAACTATCTTGTCTTCTACAAGAGTTTATGTCCTCATATCCTTGAGGGGAAGATTACATGAGATAAGTTATGTGTGGTAGTAATCATAGAGCTTGAAACAAAACAAGTACTCAATGGTAGCTGCTATTACGGTATGCTATAAACTGACTTTTATTAATGTTAATATTTACTTAGCCCCACTATTTGCAAAAATATACAGTTTATTGGAAATAAATATATTATTAAATCAATACAGTGAGTTAAATACCATTAAGTATTGTGGATTTCAAGTCTCAACATCATCTTTCAATTATGTTTCAAGGTAGATTAGGCATCTAAAATCCCACACAGGACTACATTATAATATGGTCATGATCATTTAAGAATGTGCCCGGCCAGCATGGCTCAGTAGTTGAGCGTCAACCTATGTATGAACCGGGAGGTCATGGTTTGATTCCCAGTCAGGGTACATGCCCGGGTTGTGGGCTCGATCCCCAGTGTATGCTAACATTGAACTGGTTCTAAAGGATTACTAGAATCTGGTATAGATAGGAAGGGAAATTCAGAAAAAATTATATATATGATATATTCTTTATCTATATATAGTTATTGTGTGTCCATTATGTGCCTGGCCTTGAGCTAGAAACTGTTAAAAACAGACATAATACATGCCTTCAATAGTTCCTATAATTTAAAGGCAGAAAATAATAAAAAATAAAATGAACACATGTAGATGTAATCACAAATTTATAAGTGCTTCAAAGTAAAGAAAATTTAAAACTGTGTTCTATGAGAGAGAGAATAAAAATATCATGGTGGGAGCCCACCCAATTTAAGAAGGTCCCACTCTCATATTTACTGGAATAATCCCCCCCATATTTTGTGTATATATTCATTCTTTGATGGACTTTTTTAAATTGTTGACACTATTACAGATGTCCTTCATTTCCCCCATCTTTGCCCACCTCCACCCAGACCCCAACCCCTTCCCTGGTCTTCACCAGACAAAGAAGGGAGAGCCTCAGAGTGAGGAACAGCTTGATTAGCTGTTCCAGGAGAGTGTAAAGATTAGAGAGTCTAAATTATTGCAGGTACTTGGGAGAAAAGCATAGAATGAAGTTGAGGAGATAAGAGAGAAACCAGATCTGTTTTGCAGAGGAAGCTAATTGGCAGCCATTTAGCCTAATATGAATTAAAAAAAAAAATTTAAACATAGTGTTTTTATAATGTGGGAGCTAATATTTAAAAATCAACTGTTTCCCTCTCTCTCTCTTTCTCTCTCTCTCTGACACACACACACACACACACACACACACACACACAGTTTTTGCACTTCATATTAGACTGGCAACTGAAACAAATGTATGTTCATGTTAACATCTGGTAGAACCGGTGAACAGCTGCTCTCTTTGGGCTGAGAAAGCTTTTACTGATTCACCATGGTCACCCCTAGGCTACTTCAGTCATTTAAGTCACCTACCTATTATGGGAAGCTGTAAAGAGTTGTAAGAGGGTGGCCTAGTGCAACTTACATTTTCAGTTGATCATGCTTTATATTTTAGATGGATGAATTCAAGGAAAGAGAAGTTTTAGTTAAAAGGCTACTGAAATAGTCTGGGTATAAGAAGGTGGAGACTTGGACTCCAGTGGTGATGACAGTAAACTAAACAGATTTAAGATATATTTTGAAGTTAAAATTCTCAGTATTCAATGATAATTTGATATAGAAAGCAAGAAAAACAAAAAATAATGGAGATAGCTTTTTTTTCAGCTTAACATTGTTAAAATGGAAGTCCAGAGGTTTGAGGAGAAAAATCAAGAGTTCGGTTTTGATATTGTAAACTTCAAGTGATTTAAATATTTTCAAGTGGGAATATTAAGTTTGTAGTTGAGCATAATTGATATTCAGAGATTGTAGGGAACCATCAGCATTAGATATTGTAAGGAATATTAAAGCAACGTGAGTAGATGACATTAATTAGACTATGTAGAAAGACAGGAGAATCTATGGCATAGTCCCAAAAATCTATGCTATTTGATGATCTGATGAAATATAAGGAGCAATCAAATCAAGCTTATGAGTGGCAAGAAAATAGTAGTGAGTGGAGCAAGAGTAGGAAGTCCTTTTGAAACAGATTCATAGATAAGTAGAAGAGACTGATGGCTGCCAGAGAGGAGGGGTTCTATGAGGTCTGGATGAAAAAGGTGAAGGGATTAAGAAGTACAAATTGATAGTCACAAAGTAGTCACGAGAATGTAAAGCACAGCACAGTGAATATAGTCAATAATATTGTATTAACTATGTATGGTGCCAGGTGGGTGCTGGAAATATCAGGGGAACACTTTGTAAAATTCAGGATTATGTAGCCACTATGCTGTTAACCTGAAACTAATAGAAAATAATATTAAATGCAAGCTGTAATTAAAAAATAAGTTTAAAAAAGTTAATACATCACCCAAATAAAACTAAAAATAAAAGGGTTAAAGGAATGTTGAATTACTATTAAATACTAGAGGCCCAGTGCATGAAATCCGTGCACGGGGGAGATGTCCCTCAGCCCAGCCTGCACCCTGTCCAATCTGGGACCACTCGAGGGATGTCCGACTGCCCGATCCTACCTGGATCAGACCTAAATGGGCAGTCGGACATCCCTCTCACAATCCAGGACTGCTGGCTCCCAACTGCCCACCTGCCTGCCTTCCTGATTGCCCCTAACCACTTCTGCCTGACAGCCTGATCACCCCCTAACCACTCCCCTGCCAGTCTGTTTCTCCCTAACTTCCCTCCCCTGCAGGCCTGGTCACCCCTAACTGCCCTCCCCTGCAGGCCTGGTCCCCCACAACTGCCCTCCCCTGTAGGCCTGGGTCCTCCCCAACTGCCCTTCCCTGCAGGCTTGGTCACCTCCAACTTCTCTCCTCTGTTGGCCTGGTCACCCCTAACTGCCCCCCCCCCCGCTGGCCTGATCACCCCCAACTGCCCTCCCTTGCAGACTTGGTCCCTCCCAACTGCCCTCCCCTGCTGGCCATCTTGTGGTGGCCATCTTGTGTCCATATGGGGGCAGGATCTTTGACCACATGGGGACAGACATCTTGTGTGTTGGAGTGATGATCAATCTGCATATTACTTTTTTACTAGATAGGATAGAGGCCTGGTGCATGGGTTGGGGCCAGCTGGTTTGCCCTGAAGGGTGTCCTGGATCAGGGTGGGGTTCCCTTGGGGCGTAGGATGGCCTGGGCGAGGGGCCTGTGGTGGTTTGCAGGCTGGCCATGCCCCCAGGCGACCCAAGCGGAGGCCCTGGTACCTGGGATTTATTTATTTTCTGTAATTGAAACTTTGTAGCTTTGTGTGGAGCCAAGCCTCCTGTGTGCTCCGTGGCTACAGCCATTTCTGTTGGGATTTATTTAAATTTTATAATTGAAACTTGGTAGCTTTAAGCAGAGGCCAAGGCAGGCCAGGGCAGGTGGAAAGCTTGGCTTCCTCCAACGCCGGGGGCAACCCAAGTCTCCTGCTCTCTCCAGCTCCCTGGCTGCTGCCATTTTTGTTGGGATTTATTTATCTTCTATCATTGAAATGTTGTAGCCTTGAGTGGAGGCCTGGGTCCACCAGGACAGGAAGAAAGCTTGGTTTCCTCCATTGCTGGGGAAACCCAAGCCTCCTGCTCCCTCTGTGGCCGCAGCCATCTTGGTTGCATTAATTTGCATGCTCGCTCCTGATTGGCTGGTGGACGTGGCTTGCGGGTATAGCCGAGGTAAGGTCAATTTGCATATTACTTTTTTATTAGATAGGATTTTAGAATGATGAGAACAGAATAGTGTCTCTTAACTCTGCATCCCCACAAATAGAGGTGAGACTGGATGTTGGATTGAAGGCCAGGCTCTACCCTACAGCTACAAAGGAACTCAAGCAAGCCTTCCTGGTGCCCTTCCCCATGTAATACTCCAGTTCTTTCTGGTACCAGGGCCTGTGCATGTCTGCACCTTAGCAAACATACAGGCAAGGGAAGGAAGTGAATATCCGAAACCATTTGGTGTTTCTTAACTCAAGTGATTTAGATCTTTATTTTTAATTAAAAAAAAAAAAGATTGAACAAGTCTTCCTCTAAAACAAGTATATATTATTGCAAGTGAAAGAGCATGGAATCTGGAATCAGATAGACCTAATTTCAAGTCCTGTCATTCTTTTTTGACTTGGAGAAGCTAATTATTCTCCCTAAATTTGTTTCATTTTCAATACAAATGGAAATAGTAACACCAAATTGTTTTGCTGTAGTGGAGAACTAGATGATGTAGCAGTCAAAAATTGCCTAGTAAAGAACCCAGGATAAAGTAGAGATCAATAAATGATAGGATACTTCTCTGTACCTTTTTCTTCCTGATTTTCCTGTGATTTTTCCAATAAATTAAAATTTAAAATTATTCATTCTTTCCAAAATTCTGTAACCCATTGATTCTACTTCTTCAATATCATTAACTAATTCTCTCAAATTTCATTGCCTCCATCTTACTAACACCCTTAAACTTCTCACCTGTACACCAGCAATGGTCTCCTATTCTATTGTAAGTTGTATTACACACTTAGCTTTCAGATAGATTCCTATTGTATAACCACTGCTACTACAAAACCTTGCATTTCCCCATAGCTGATTGAAGTAAGAAATGGTTTAATATCAATTATCGCACAGACATATATCATATGTTAGCTGAAAAGCACTTGTAAGACTATTATTTTGTTTGCTACTTCTTAAAACATTCTATGTGTCAATGTTTCTATTTTGCTGATGAATACACTTGTATACAAGAAGTTCGCACACTTAGCAATAGTAAAGACAGACCTTGAGCCCAGGGCTCATAGCATGCTATTTTGTATTCTTCATGCTTATACATTTACATTCTAGCCTTTAACTTCCTCCTTAATACAGTCCAAAATCCAACTTTCTGACATATTTCTAATTCAATCACATTGTGTTACAGAATGCTAACCTGTCCTCTCACAGAAAATAAATCAGTTGTATGATATGTATTTTTAAAAATAAATTTATCATATTGATATTGTCCATATGGAAAGCTATGGACCTCTTTAGAAGTTCTTTAAAATATACATATATTACCTATATCTACAAAGATTGATGAAAGCAGATGTCTCTTTGTTATTAAGATGTCAGATTAAATGCAACTTTCCTAAGAGTCATTAGCTTTATTTTTATTGTTGACACTATACAGATGACCTCATTTTCCCCTCCTTTGCCCACCCACCTCCACCCAGTCCCCTCCCCACCCCAGCCCCACCCCCTTTCCCTTGGCCATCACCACACTGTTATCTGTGCCCTTGGGTTGGTTATGCATATATGTTCTTTGGCTAATCCTTTCACCTTCTTTCATCCAGGCCCCTCCCTCATCCCTTCTGACAGCTGTCAGTCAGTTCCATGCATCCATGCCTGTTTCTATTTTGTTTGTCAGTTTATTTTGTTCATTAGTTTCCTCTAGCCCAGATCTGGAAATAGCTAGAAAGTATTTTCTGACCCCAGAGACATTTCTCACTCTGTCTTTGATATTATTTCTCTATAGTATTTGTTGTGGGGTACTGTTCTACGTGTTTATTCATTTGTTTGCTATCTCTGTGCAGATCCATGATCTGATTGCTCTCAAATTCACTCCTAGACCTTCCCTGCTCTGCTGTCTATCATGGGAGAGCTAGGGAATGAGCCTTGTAAGCTCAGTTTCCTGGGCTTCTTGCTGACTTTGACCAGTCATAGACATGAGCTGGAAACTGAAAGATGTAAAATAGGGGGAATCCAGGCTTATCCTTATCTCCTTCACTCTCTCTGCCTTGGTGGCTCCTGGACATGGCTGGCTCAACAGTACTGTCACTTAAAAACAAAAACAAACAAACAAAAAACACCCAAACTAACAACAACAAGTAAATCCATCCCCTGAGTTCTGGTTACACTAATCTCTGAGTACAGGCTGTTTTTAAGTGCCCCAGCTCTTTCATTGCCTAACTATAACCAATGTCTTGTATGAAATTGCCTCCCTTGGAAAGGCCTAATGTGATTTTTATTTTGCATTTGGATCTTCACTGATAGAGTTTGTGTATCCCCACTGGAAAGCAAACTCAATGAGAGCAGAGCCTGTCCTGTCTGGTTTATCTATTTATTGGCATGCTTATAATGTATGGTTTAAAAAAGAAAACTTTTCTTTTTGGCCGGCCCCAGAGATTAAGATAGTTGCACCTAGCATAATGAGTTCAACCTTTTTAACAGTATACAAAACAAGCTTTTTCAAACCATATTTTAGAATTATAAGATCTCATATTAGATAAAATTTCCAAGTAGTTTTTTTTTTAGTGAGCCTAAATATACAATTTCTATATTTTTTTTCCCCAAAGTACTTAGAATCAAAGGATGTAAAAGAGGGCAGATTCTAACACTGAGCTAGGTCTACAAACATTACAGTCATTCAATTTAATGAACATTTACTACATGCCTACAATGTGTCAGACATATCAATTGCTACAGATACAAAGATAAAAGGGGAACTTGTGATTGTACAGAAAAAAAGTTTATGATACACTGTGATAAGTGAAATTACAGATTTTCAGGGTGAGAGTGGGCCATAGGCAGAAACACAGAGCTCTGTAAACCATACCGTTGTTGGATATGTACAAAGTGGAGAGGTAGATACAGGCCATGGAGGAGATTGCCAAGTAGACAAGGGATTTGAATATATTCCCAACTGATGGAATAACAGCACGAATTACACTTTACAAATACTATATAATTTTAAACAAGAAAAGGGAAAGGCAAAATTATATGTCATAAGGTAACATGTTAAACTCTTTTATATATAAAGTTATTACAAATAAGGGAATACTCAATGGCCATTTTACAAATAATTATTTTTTCGAAATAACAAGAATTATAGAAGAAGTACTTTCTGGCACACATTCAGCTGCTCAGTAATGACAATTAGGCCTGAGCTACTTGCTATCTTTTAAAACGTTTTTCTTCATAATTCTTTGTTTATTAGTTTTGAATCTTGTGCTGAATGTCTTATGATGGTGAGATGGCTGCTATTCCTCTTGTTCTAGATATCAATCCTCCAGATATCAAAACTAAGAGAAAAGAGTTTTATCTTTCTGAGAACTGTCGTTTTTGTTCAGGAAGAAAAGTATTAGCCAACTGGCAGTTCATTGGCCATAAATGGTTGACATATGCACCTTTGAAATAATCAATAGCCTAGTGCGTGGTCGGCAAACCGCGGCTCGCGAGCCACATGCAGCTCTTTGGCCCCTTGAGTGTGGCTCTTCCACAAAATACCACGGCCTGGGCGAGTCTATTTTGAAGAAGTGGCGTTAGAAGAAGTTTAAGTTTAAAAAATTGGGCTCTGAAAAGAAATTTCAATCGTTGTACTGTTGATATTTGGCTCTGTTCACTAGTGAGTTTGCCGACCACTGGCCTAGTGGAATGAGATCAACATTCCTGAGTGAGATCACGTTTACACTAAGCATGAGTCTCCCCCAGGACTGGCATAGAAAGCAAGAACCTCTACCCATACCCTGAATAAGTCACAGTTCTGTTTAATGGGTAAAGGATAATTATTGAAAGATTCTATCAGGTAGAGTCTGCCAATATGGACAACATAAAAAAGCTTTATATCATTTGGTCTCAATTTGTTCTCAATCTCATATATCATCATTCCTTTATCCCACATCCTAACCACTCCCTCTTTCAACTTACATATACATGCATATAACACACAGACCAAATAGACTATCCATAGCCAACTATTGTTCTACGAATCTATCATTCATAGAACTAAAAAAGATGGTAGATCCAGGACCATGTCTTTCCTAACAATTGTTAAGATATGTTGTAACCTAGCTGAGCAATAATGAGAAATTTGAAATAGCCCTAGCCGGTTTGGCTCAGTGGCTAGCGCATAGGCCTGGGGGCTGAAGGGTTCCAGGTTTGATTCCAGTCAAGGGCACATGCCCAGATTGTGGGCTTAATCCCAAGTGGGAGGCATTTAGGAGGCAGCAAATCAATGACTCTCTCTTCATTGATGTTTCTATCACAGAATGAAAATTTCTGCCTAGATTGTTAAATTAAGTTTTATTTTATCTCTTACATGTGTGCTTATATTGTGATTTTTTAAAATATTATGTCACTTCCTAACCCTTACTACTACTATCTTAAAGCACTATTTACTAATTTATTTCTTTTCTACACCACAGTATATCATTGTCCTACTTTGTGCCTTTTTCTTAGTTTATGACATAGTTATACTAGTAGATCTGCCTGGTTCTTCACTTGTAATGTAAAAACACTTTTTATCAAGGATTGTCCAGCTATAAGAAAATCATACTCAATTAAGACCACACTTTGATCTAGCAGATGTTGAATATAAGATGTAAACAAAACAAAACCACAGAAAAAAATAGCACATAGTGGCAAGGACTCCAGAAAAAAAAAAAAAGAGAGAGAGACAAATATCAAGATAAAAGTAAAAACTTTTGTTGCCACTTTTATTCACTAAAATTGTATTGACTTTTAAAATCAGGATGTAAATAATGAGAAGGAGAGGTGTACAATTCCAAAACCAGGTGGAGAAATAGCCTCTCTATAAGAAGAGACCATTGTTCTGAAATTATATTAAAAATGTGTTAACAATTATAGCTTAAATTAAAGTTCACTTTTTATTGCTAATCTCCATTTCAACATTTTCTATATACTCATAATTCACTTGTGTAACTTTAAAAGATAAAAAACATGTTATAATAATTTTCTGCTACAAATTTTATTTTAGTAAAAATTATCTCAGATTTTCTATTTTGCAATTAAATTATTTTTGAAATTACTAATATAAATACACTTAGAGAAGCATTTGACTTTCAAAGTTATTAAACTGGTATTTGAGGTCATTTTGATACTTAGTTTCTGCATGTTTAGTTTTTCTTTTTCATTTAGAAATGATTTGCAGATTCATTAATTTTTAGGTCATTCTGCATGCCTAGATAATTTTTACTTGTACAGTGTTAATTTTAAAAAATACACATTACTTTAGTGATGAATTTCTGCATTTGTCAGGATATTATCTGGACCTTTAAATCAAACACACACAAAAAAACACCTCACAAAAACTGGAAAAAAAAAACCCACTTAAATACAAATTCACTTTTTATATAATGCTCTGAAGATTCCTTGCTTCATATTCCTTAAATCCAACATCATGGCTTGTGTTAAAATATGGGGGAAAATGTCATATTTTGTTATTCTTTTTTTCTTTATTGATTAAGATATTACATATGTGTCCTTATCCCCCTATTGTCCGCCCCACACACCCACTCATGCCTGCACCCCTCTGGTGTCTGTGTCCATTGGTTAGACTTATATCAGTGGTCGGCAAACTCATAAGTCAGCAGAGCCAAATATTAACAGTACAACGATTGAAATTTCTTTTGAGAGCCAAATTTTTTACACTTAAACTTCTTAGAAGAAGTGCCACTTCTTCAAAATAGACTCGCCCAGGCCGTGGTATTTTGTGGAAGAGCCACACTCAAGGGGCCAAAGAGCTGCATGTGGTTCGCGAGCCGCAGTTTGCCGACCACTGGCTTATATGCATGCATACACGTCCTTTGGTTGATCTCTCCCCTTAACCCCACCCTCTCCTGCCTTCCCTCTGAGGTTTGACAGTCTGATTGATGCTTCTCTGTCTCTGGATCTGTTTTTGTTCATCAGTTTTTGTTGTTGTTATATTCCACAAATGAGTGAGATCATGTGATATTTATCTTTCTCTGACTGGCTTATTTCGCTTAGCATAATGCTCTTCACTTCCACCCATGCTGATGCAAATGGTAAGAATGCCTTCTTTTTTTCACTGCAGCATAGTATTCCATTGTGTAGATGTACCACCGTTTTTTAATCCATTTATCTGCTGATGGGCACTTAGGCTGTTTCCAGATCTTAGCTATGGTAAATTGTGCTGCTCTGAACATCAGGGTGCATATATCCTTTCCGATTGGTGTTTCTAGCTTCTTGGGATATATTCCTAGAAGTGGGATCACTGGGTCAAATGGGAGTTCCATTTTTAGCTTTTTGAGGCAACTCCATACTGTTCTCCACAGTGGCTGCACCAGTCTGCATTCCCACCAGCAGTGCACAAGGGTTCCTTTTTCTCCACATCCTCGCCAGCACTGGTTTGTTGATTTGTTGATGATTGCCATTCTGACAGGTGTGAGATGGTACTGCATTGTCGTTTATATTTGCATCTCTCAAATGATTAGTGACTTTGAGCATGTTTTCATATGTTTGTTGGCTTTCTGTATGTCCTCTTTCTAAAGTATCTGTTTAGAAAATTTTGCCAATTTTTTTTTATTGGGTTGTTAATCTTCCTTTTGTTAAGTTGTATGGCTTCCTGTAAATGTTGGAGATTAAACCCTTATCGGTGATAAAATTGGCAAATATGTTCTCCCATGCAGTGGGCTTTCTTGTTGTTTTGTTGATGATTTCTTTTGCTGTACAGAATCTTTTTATTTTTATGTAGTCCCATTTGTTTATTTTCTCTTTAGTTTCCATTGCCCTAGCCACTGTATCAGTGAAGATATTGCTTCAGCATGTGTCTGAGATTTTGCTGCGTGTGGATTCTTCTAATATTTTTATGATTTCCCATCTTATGTTTAAGTCCTTTATTCATTTTGAGTTTATTTATGTGTATGGTATAAGTTGGTGGTCTAAGGAGGTAAAAGATCTGTACTTGGAAAATTCAGGACACTGAAAAAAGAGATAGAGGAAGACATAAACAAATGGAAGAACATACCGTGTTCATGGATTGGTAGAATCAACATCATCAAAATGTCCATACTACCCAAAGCAATCTATAGGTTCAGTGCACTCCCCATTAAAATACCAACTTCATATTTCACAGACCTAGAACAAACTCTCCAAAATTTCACCTGGAATAGAAAAAGACCCCAAATAGCTGCAGCAATCCTGAGAAAGAAGAACAAAGTAGGTGGGACCTCAATACCAGATATCAAGCTGTTTTACAAAGCCACTGTTCTCAAAACTGCCTGGTACTGGCACAAGAACAGACATATAGACCAATGGAATAGAATAGAGAACCCAGAAATCGACCCAAACCACTATGCTCAATTAATATTTGACAAAGGAGGCAAGAACATACGATGGAGTCAAGTCAATAAATGGTGTTGGGAAAATTGGACAGATACATGCAAAAAATGAAAAAAATTTCATGTATTTTTTAAAATTCATATGTTCTTTCACTGAGAGCTTTGATATTATAATGTGTTTGCAGTAATATGTACAGTTTTTTCAAAAGATAATAGCACTTAAACGTAGGCCAGCATAATCATGGTGAAAATCAACACTGTTTTCCAAACTATGTAGTTGCATATTATATGCTTGGTTATTTAGTACTATCAGTTTAAAAATGTGTCCAATAATTTATTTGAGGGTATACAATCAAATTGAGTAACCTACTAAAGTAGAAAGTATTTTTTAGCTGGACCAGGCAGGTGTCTCTTCAGTGGTGACAGAGAAATTATAGTGAACACAACTTGTCTTCCTTTACTGACTGCAGTATAACTAAATACTTATTCAAGAAATTCATATTTTTGATTAAACTTAGTTGTAAGTGTTCCTTTAAATTTGATTCAAATATTAAATCAGTTCATAAAAAGAAGGTGGTTAATTTGCTTCTGATAACCATTTCCTGGATGTTACTGAGCCTGGGTTTTACTGGAAAGACTAATTCTTTTGGTTATTTTTGTCCTTTCTATGCTATTTAGTACTTCTATATTTTTGGTTCAGAATATTTTAAAGTTTAGCCGTGATCCTGGGTAATAGTACTTAAAAATGACAAAGAGTATTTCTCTTAATAGTAGGTAAGAAATTAGTAATTTTCACAATTATTTCCAGTTGGAGAGGAATAACTAAGTGTTCAATGTGTGTTAAGCCCTGTGTACTTTATAAATTATATTTCATTATGTGATCATAGCAGCTGAAGAAGCTTGGAGAGATTTTTATTGTCTCTGAGCCATAAAGTTGAATGAGGGAAATGGTAGGGTTTGAAAGACCTCTGCAGCTCAAACTGTTAACTGCAGTTCTAAACTACTTCTCCAGTGCAGTAAAGGAAGAAAACCTTGTTAAGACTGTTAAACTTCGGGTGGAGAAGAGGGTATTTGATGAAAATACCTGGCCAGTCTTTGGTATCAGAGCAATGCACTCAGTTGTTTGTTATTGCCAGTTGTCTTCATGGTAAGTGAATTGCTTTGCTATAATCAAAAGAAACAAGCTCAAACACTTGTTAAAAGATGCAATTTATTATTTTTAGCAAGAAGAGCCTGGTCAAGCAAACATTATAATCATGTGATAAGTAGAGTGACCTTGACAGAATCATTAATTCATGAAGTTAGTAAGGAATTAGTAATTAAAATTACTTCTGTAGACCAGGCCTATTCTAAGTCCTTCTAAAAATTATTTTTCACCATCTTTAGTTTCTGAAAACCACGTCTGTAGTACAGACCACCATCACAGCATCTCCATGAGGGCTTGGATTACTAGATAGATTGTTAACCATGCTCCCTCATTCTGTCTTTGCCCCTTAAATTTCGTTCTTCACCCAGTGCCAATATTATCACTTTAACACCTAAAGTCACATAATGTCATTCCTTTGGCTCTCAGTCCTACAATAGCTGCCCAATTCCCTCAGACTAAAGGTTCAAAACTTGGCTATGACCTACAAATTCATAAATGGTCTTACCCCAATTTCTAGTTGCTTCCTTAATGTAATTTTGTACCCATCTTTTTCATTTGCTGTGCTCTGGTCACATTACTTTCTTTGCTGTTTCTGGACCACAGCAAGTGTGTCTAGTGGTGGGAGGTGAATGCACGTGGATTAAAAGCCATTAAAATAGCCTTGAGAAGGTATTTTACCTGAGAATAATTTTGTCCAACTATAGGGATATGGTATTAAAATACATATTTTTATTTATTACATATTTTATAAAGAGCATTTAATCACTCTCATAAATGTATGAATAGACATATTTAACAGTTTATAATAATGTATGAATATAAATATATACCAATTTACTGTATACTAGGATATATTTGACAGGTTGGGACACAAAACAGATAAGCACTGTTTTTTCTTGTAGGATGAGAGATGCAATAAGTGTACAAATAAATGCACAATGTATCAGAAAATGTAAAGGAAATAACATAGGGGAAGATTACGGAATGGGACTAGCTGTTTTGTAGAGAATAGTCAAGGAGGACCTTCTGAATAAGGTGATGTGAAGAAAAACTAGAAATGAGGATGTGACAGACATGGACTTCTTGCTGAGCATTTTCCAGTCTGATATCAGAGTAATGTAAAGGCCCCGAGGCAGGTGCCGCCTTAATAGTCTCCAGCCAGAGCAGTGAAGTCAATGTGGCTAAAGAACAGATGTTGAAGGAGAAAGGAGAGAAATGGGGAAACAATAGAAGGTTTGATGCATAGGAATCACATGATTTGAGCCACTTGCTCAAACATGATCGCCATAGATGCCATTTAAGGATATATTGCCAGGAGCCAAGAACAGAAATAGGAAACCAACACATAGCAAAAGGACTATCGGCACTAACACAGATGAGAGATTATGGTGGCTCAGATCATGGTGGTGACACTGTAGGAGGTGAGAAATGTGAGGTTCTTGATTTTGAAAGTGTTGCTAGCAGGGTTTGCTCCATGGGGAGTGAGTGTGTAAAGTAAGAGAGAAAGAGGACTGGAGAGTGACTCCATGGTTTTTGATCCTCAGTTGGAAGGATGGAGTTTTCATTTATGAGATGGGGAAGAAAAGGTAGAAAGTTAATCATTAGTAAATGTTTAGGGCTGCTCAGGCTACAGGGTCTGAATAAAACTTGGGAGTCATTAAGAAGTCCAAGAAGACCCTAGAGATCGTCTATTGCTTGATATCTGGGTGTTTACTTCATGATGATTCAATGAACTGTGGATTTTGTTTTGTGGATTTGTTTTATATTTAAAATAAAACCGCATTTTAAAAAGAGAGAGAGAAAGGAAATCACTCTAGTGAAGACTAGATTCTAATGCCTAGATTTCCCCTATACTAAACCTGTCTGTTCTTTGCCATGCCACCACTTCATACCTTTTTGTCTCCGTTAGCCTAGAACAGAAGTTGGATGGCTTTTTCTTTAAATGGTTAGATAGTCCACATTTTATACTTTGATAGGCCAAAGCGTTTCCCTTGCAACTACCCAAGTGTGACATTATAGCATGAAAACGGCCATAGATTTTGTAATGAAAGAGGATGGCTGTGTTTCAATAAAATTGTATTGATGGACAATGAAATGTGAATTTGATATATTTTTTTTTTGCATTTCATAAAATAGTATTAATTTTGTGATTTTTCAAATGTTTAAAAATATAAAGACGGTTTCTGGCTCCTGGGCTGTGTACCAACAGGCAGGGGACCAGGTTTGGGCTGCAGGACATGGTTTGCTAACCCTTGGCCTAAGTTATTGGTTGTTTTCTTAGTGGCCTCCCTTTCTCTACGTGTCTTCCTTTTAAATTGTCCTTTGCATTGATTGTTCCAGAGATATTTTCTTGCAACACAAGTGTGATCAGGTGCTCGCCCGGGGGAAGAGCTCAGGGAACTAGAGGAGTTGTTGTGGCGCAGGCCGGATGAGGGGTGCAGGAAAGGCCCTCCGGTCAGGTAGGGCCTGGAAGAGCAGTGCAGACAGAGCGCAGCATGGCAGGCAGGTACAGAAATTCAGCCACTGCAAGTGCCCGTCATGTGTGGGAATTGCCCACACATGACTTAACTGCTTGAAGACATTTTATGTCACGTTAAGGAAATTGGACTGTATCTATCTATCTATCTATCTATCTATCTATCTATCTATCTATCTATCTATCTATCTATCTTGCTGGTGAGTTTCTGTTTAAGGATTTTATGAACAAAAATGCATGGTCAGTTGTTTATTTCAGAAAAAAATTTTGTTACACCTAGCAATTGGGGTTTTTAAAAATAAACATTTTAGTAACTTTCAGTGGAAAGGGAAGCAAAATTCTAATTACAAAAGGATAAATAATAAAGGATTGGTTAATTTTACAGAAATGATCACCAGCTGAACGACCTTCTGGACGAAGCCAGGGCTTCAAGAGCCGAGCCCCTTGCATGAATTTTGTGCATTGGGCCTCTAGTACACATATTAAAACCTGCTAAAGAAGTACTATTATGTGGTATGAATACAAGCCCTGGGATTCAAGTTAGGAAACCCACTTTTTGCCTCACAATCACCACCTACTTAGATGAGACACTCAGTTATTTAATCTTGGCTTCTACAATTAATAACAAGATACTTAAACTTGATGACAGTTTTATACAATTCCTACCAATATCTGCATGTTACTGATTTACAATAGATTAATCTGTTCATGACTTTTACTATACATTTGCTCAAGTCATTTTGCATATTCTGCTTTCACAGTAGTGGGCACTTTTGTCACCAGGAGGCACTTTTGACCTGTTGGATATTGCCAGTAGAAATGGAGCCTACTCATTATGTTATATGCTTCTAATCCTGCTTTTTAATCATTTGTTCACTTTTAGCCTGGGATCAACTGTGCAGTTTTCTTGTGATGAAGATTACGTCCTGCAGGGTGCTAAGAGCATCACCTGTCAGCGAATAGCTGAAGTCTTTGCTGCTTGGAGTGATCACAGGCCTGTATGTAAAGGTAAGGTCTTTAAAGTGAAAATGGTCTTTTAACACATTTGAATAGTTTGAACTTTGTTCTACTGAGTATAAATGTTAATGGACTCTTTGAGGTGTAATGCAGTCTTTAAGCAAACATTTAGCTCATGTCTTTAACAATGTTTATTGAAAATCTGTAATATGCAAACCACTATCTTAGGTTCAGAAGGAGTTTGCAATCTAATAATCACATAGCAACAGATTGGAGCATAAAATATGTAATACAAGGCACTGGTAACTTTGTTGGCCTTTTTTTAAAATCACAAATTACTCTGTATAGGCATTGATATGGATGAGATGAATTTTTAACTGTAATTCTGCCTCTGTACAGTTCGCCATTTTAATCACTTATGTGTCTAATAGTGGTGATGTTGGGGCAGTGAATGTGTAGCACAGGTTCTATAGTTGGTTAATTTAATCTAAGACCAATAATGAATATTCTAGTTTTCATATACCAGTAATCACTGATAAAATTTATTCCCAACACCATTCTACAAATTAAATATTTCCACCTAAATTAAATGAAGTCCCCTTTTTTCATGAACTTTATTAAGCTATATTTGAAGATGAGGACCTCATCCTAGCCTCCTGGCATTCTTGATTGCTTATTTGTGATTATGGCATCTCTGCATATTTCAGTGTCTTACGTACTCAAAATCCTGTTAGCTCTTCTCCTGCCTCAGAGAACATTTTCACACATTCACCACACCCTATAGATTACTCTCTGATAAAATGAGGGTGATGTCAGAGGGACAGAGAAAAGACACATTTGAGAACTATGGTAAAGAGGAAAGGACAAACTATTTAACAATTGGCTAGATAGGGAAGGAGAAAGTGACAAGACAGAGTCAAAGGTGAGTGTTAATGCCTATGGGACTAGAAAAATCTCATGCTGTTAAAAGTATGAAGGAACTGAAAAATCTGGTTGTATGGGAAATTATCCAGTTATTACAACATTGCTATCAGCACCATTTTTTAGGCACTTAGTGCATGCTACGCATTGCTGACCACTGCGTGTACTCCATCTCATTTAATCCTCAGAACAAACTGATGGAGGCATTTTCATCTCCATTTTATAAATGGGGAATATAAGGCATAGAGAGATCCAGTTACTTTCCCAAGTTCAAATACCTAGGAAATAGCAAAGTCCTTAATAAGGCTGTCTATAGAATGGAGAGGGAAGACAGATTTCAGAGCATTAAGGAGGAAGGAGAAAATGATAAAATGGACGCCACAGGTATATTCCACTCACTTGACAATGGCAGTGCAGAATAAGAATAAGAATCTAGATTTTTCTCAGGTTCAAGTAAAACTCTCTGGTCACAGGTAGATTTTTATTCATTACCCTTCTGGCTTTGAAAGGCTGAAAAATGAGGTATAGCACGATAGAATAAAAAATATTGAAATAGGGTTAATGAAAAAATAAGACAAAATAGTTACAAAAGCTTACGTACAAGTTCATCAACAACTGTTAAGGATGTTTACGGTGCTGCTCAGTTGGTTGGAGCATCGTCCTGTGCACCAAAAGGTTCAATTACTGGTTCGAGGCATGTGCAGGAGGCAGCCGATCGGTGTTTTTCTCTCTCCCTTACTCTCTCTAAAAATCAATTTTAAAAATAGTGTTTTATATATTAGACAAATATGAGAGCCGCCAAACAAATAGGGAAACATTATCAGTTTAAGCAAACTATTATCCTGGCTTTAGGGTCTGACATATCTTGCATTGTTCTTTATAAAGTGAACACTGAGTAATAAGTGTTTTGGGGTTACACTCATCAATATCCCAACAATTAATAGAACAGTAAACTGCAAAAGGTTAAATTTTTTATGGTGTCCTCCACTTAAGACAAATTATATTTATGAGAGACAATATATTGAAAATCATGTTTCAAAATAGTGAGGTCCAAATGTCCTGTCTCATTAGATGTATGCATTTTTTATGGCAAAAAGAATGGGGAAATAGATGATAGATTCAATAAAAAGAGATTAATTTAATATAGAAGCAAAATGTCACATAAGAAGAGAAGTTATAACCAGACCATGGAACTTAAGGTATATATAAAATAAGATTGAGACTATAAACCATCTTTTTTTTCATTCAATCTTCTCATTTCAATAAAAACAATAATAATATTATTATAATTGTAAGTTGTTCAAAGACAGAAATGTTACTTTATTTTATTTTTCATAAACTGTAGCAAAAAGAACAGCTCTGTACTGACATAAATCTCAAGAAATATTTGAATATCAGTGTATTATTATTTTTCTTCAATTCTAAGATATATAATATACTAGTATATACATATGATATATATATATGTATGTGTATATATATATACACACACACACACACACACACACACACACACACACACATCTATATATACTAGTACATACATTCAACAGTTATTCATCAGTAACTGGGAGGTATAAAATTTTCATATTCAAGATTTATATATTGATATTTTCATCTAAATTTTAACTTTTTCTGCAGATATTAATCATTTATACATAGCTTTATGTGTTCATTGCATGCAAGGCACACGTGTGTATGGTTTCTAAAGTACATTTGCTATTAGAAATTACTGGCTGTGGTGCTGGAACCGGTAATGGAGGGAACATGCTGAAAGAGTAATTGAAGTTTTGAAATGACTATCTACTGTGAGACCGAAGAAAGAATAGTTTTCATGTCTTATGGGTACTTGAACAGAATAAATATGCTTTTCTCCAGACAGCAGCATAAATAGCCGTATCAGTGCACTGCACCTTTGAGAGGTTATTAATATAGCTGCTGTCTATGTGTTGCATGGTTGAACAATGAAGAAAATAGGGATTTTATAGGAAATTAAAGTTCACAAACAGCAAATTATGAATTAAAAGTAAAAGCAATTCAGAAATTAATGATAATGGATTTTACACAAACTCAGATAATATTTTTTATTCCCAAAAGGGATATATATATTAAATATTTGTCAGTTTACAGTTATGGAAACATTATTTCTTTGTTGAAAGTGCAATAGATATCCAAAATCCGGAGCTTATGCAAATAAGCAGACTTAAGCACTTTAATGACATATAGAATGTTTATTTTAGACATTGATGATGTTCAAAGAAGTAGCATTTGTTTAAGAATTGATAATTTGTTAACTAAGATACATTTAAGAGCGTTCATACTGATTGATTTGACTAAAAATGTTGACTGGTTTTCAATTAATATATATTTGGAAACCCCCAAATAAGTAATGTTTTTTTGTCTGTTAGGTACATGGCGAAAAGAAGGCAAAAGGAATAAAAACAAACAAACTGGAAACTGGGCTAAAAATTAGGGAGTCACTTTTTGTGACATTCAATATTGTGTTAGTTTCAGGTATACTGCATACATTTGTTAGACATTTGTATAACTTACAAAGTGTTTTCCTGATAAATTTTGCACCCACCTGACACCATATGTAGCTTTTACAATGTTATTGAGTATATTCCCTAAGCTGTACTTTACATTTCCATGACTATATTGTGACTGCCAATGTGTACTTAATCCCTTCACCTTTTTCACTCAGTCCCTCCACCCTCTTCCATCTGGCAACCATTAGTCTGCTCTCTGTATCTATGAGTTTGTGTTTGTTTTGCATGTTCCTTTATATGTTTTTTAGATTCCACATGAAGTCATATGGTATTTGTCTTTCTCTGTTTGATTTATTTCACTTAGCATAATACCCTCTAGGTCCACCTCTTTTGTCAAAAACGGTAAGATTTCATTCTTTTTCATAGCCAAGTGATATTCCATTATATATATGCACCACCTCTTCTTTATCCATTCATCTTTTGATTGAAGCATTTAATCCATTTACATTTAAAGTAATTATTAATAGGTATGTAGTTATTGTCATTTTATTAATTATTTTCTGATTGTTTTTATAGTCCTTCTCTGTTCCTTTTTTTCCTCTTGCTCTCTTCTCTGTATGTTGATGACTTTCTGTTGTATTTGGGTTTATTTCTCTTCATTTATTGTAGATTTTTGGTTTTTGGGTGCTCCAGTGGTGTCCTTTGTGTGAGTTGTTTGCGCTCTTTTGTTGTAGTTGAGCCTTGATTGCTGTTGGCACATCACTGAGAGGGATTGATCCTCAAATGACTGGCCTCGAGGACTGGCCATGACTACAGTAGAACAGCTGTTGTGTGAGGGCTGATCCCATGGAAAATGATTCACTGTAGCAGGGCTCAGTGCCTGCCAAGAACACCCTTTGAGTATGTCCTTTCTTGTGCTAATTGGGTGGTGTTCTGGTGTATTCTGAAATCATCCACCAAGTCTGTTGGTCCTGGGGTCTCCTTGATGCAGAACAAGCTCAGCTGCTGCCTGTGCCTGGCCCTGGGCACCCTGGTGGGAGCTACAGAGTGATCTGCAGTTGTCAGCTGCCTCTGCTCAGAGGTGCCTGGGAGAGGTTTCACTGTGAACTGAGGTTGGCTGCTCTTAGTGCTGGGCTTGGGGCCGCTCAGCAAGAGGAACAGGGCATGTCGATGCCAGCTGTCACTTGTTTGGGATTTGTGGAACTATGCAACTCAACACTAGGAAGAAAAACAATCCAATTAAAAAGTAGGCAGAGGACCTGAATAGACACTTCTCCAAAGAGGACGTACAGATGGCCAAAGGCATACGAAAAGATGCTCAATGTCATTAATTATCAAATAAATGCAAATTACAACCACAATGGTATATCATCTTATATCTGTCAGAATGGCTATCATCAATAAATCGACAAAAAATAAGTGCTGGCAAAGATGTAGAGAAAAGGGAACCCTAGTACACTATTGGTAGTAATGCAGACCAGTACAGCCTCTATGGAAAACAGTGTGGGGTTTCCTCAAAAAATTAAAAAATGGAGCTGCCTTTTGACCTAGCGATCCCAGTTCTTGGAATATATCCTAAGAATCTGAACACCAGTCAGAGAGAATATATGCACTCCTATGTTCATCAGTTTACTTTGTTCATTAGATTTTCTCATTCCCCTGTGATGTAGAAAGCCTTATTTTCTGTGTGTGCTGACAGGATGTGCCAGTTAGCACCAAGCACCTGGAAGATCTGTGATGACTGAATAGGCTTCCCACTAATTCTGGTCACATAAAAATGGAGAAGAAAAGATAGCGGAGTGAGTACTCCACTTCCTCCCTTACTTCTTCACAGTGAAAACTCACTTTTGTTTTAAAATAGCAGTAGAGCTACCCTTTGGCAGTTACTATTTTAAAACAAAAGTGAGTTTATAAATAAAATGACCACAGCGTGATTGCTGGATTGTCTGACACTGCATGTGTACACAAAATATTAAATTGTATGGTGCAAAGTGAAAGATACAATGTGAAATAAAACTATACATACCTGGGAAAGACATAGACACCAAAAAGTAAACAATAGGCACAGGCAAAATATAAAAAGACGTGATTGGTGAGAAGAGGGAAATTTTTAATACTTAAATTTTTAATTTTATTTGAAATTTTAAAAATCATGACTTTTACCCTTAATGTGAACGTACATAATTTATCACATTTGACAGACCTTTTTTAATATTAAGGTACCAGGGGTCCTCAAACTATGGCCCACCGGTCACATGCGGCCCGCCGAGGACATTTATCCGGCCCGCCAGGTGCCGCTGCCTGTCCTGCTTAGCAGCGGACTCGTCCCCGGCCCGCAGTGCGCATAGGAATTTGTTCATAGTTTTTTTTTTGTTTTTTTTTTTAACTATAGTCCGGCCCTCCAACGGTCTGAGGGACAGTGAACTGGCCCCCTGTTTAAAAAGTTTGAGGACCCCTGGATGTTGTACCGCTTAGCTGGTGTTACAGCAACTTGTGTGGATATAGGTATAAAGCATCAACATCCCCAACAATTAGCAATGCTCAGCACATGCCAGATACTCTCAAATACTTAAATGAATGAATGTTTTGTTTCCTACTATTCTACACACAATTTAAGAAACACAGGAAATAATTGAACAAAGCATGCCCTTGAAGACTTTACAGTCTCATTGAGAATACAGTACATTCAAAATAAAACAATCACAGAACATTCCTTAAGCAACAGAAGCATAGTTGTACAGGCAATATTTAAGTCATAAGGACAATTCAAAACAAATGAGGGAAAGAAGACAGAAATGATAATATTCACCTTCAGGAAATAAATTCCATTGACCTTGCAAATATTACTTAGTCACTTTATCTCAGAGTTGAGTATTACTACATATTTCTTTATTTTTAAAATAATTACTTAACAATATTGATATTTGAGTGTTAATTCTTTATTAGGTAATGGGAGAAAAAATATGACCAAGAAATTATCTTTCCTTCAAGGAGATCCATGGTCTATTTTAATGCAAAAAAACAACAGAAATATATACATTATCTTACATCACAATAAGAGATATTGCAGATAAATTAACACAGTGCTTTGTTTCAAAGATGATAAAACAACAAGAAAATTTTATTTAAAAATGAGTAATGATTTAAGAAGGAAAGGCAGATAGGCATAGAAATTGAGAGGCGGAAATATATTGAAGACAGAGAATACTATCCATAAAGTTGCAGGGTTATGAAAGAGACCATATTAGAGAGTGAGACAATGGTGAATGAGTTGTGGAAGAGCATGAACTTATTGAGGGTGGGGAAAAATTGGGAGATAGGGTTGATCTTATTGTGAAGGGTCTTAATGTCATTGCCAAGGTGAATATTGGGTTTTAGTTTAGATACAGAAAGAAGAGGAAGTATTTGCTTTTTGCCTTTAAAAAACACACAAGATGTTATATTAATGTAACTCATTGAACAAGTACTTATTGAGTCATGATTATGTGCCAGTCAGGCACTGTGCCAGGTACTAGGAATAAAAATAAGCTAAGGCAAAGGCCATACCTGCAATGAATTTACTGTCAGTGGTAGAGGGACATGGAGATTCCAAAGTTAATAGAGTTATATTACTTTATTATAAACTCCACACTACAGTTATGTAAAAGGTGGACGTCCTGGGGTTCATCAGAGAAGGCTTCCCACAGGAAGAAGAACCTGAGCTAAACCTTAACACGTAGCTGACAAGGCTAATGAGGATGGTGGTGGATATGAGTAGTACACCAGTTAGAGGGAACCACATGGGCAAAGATAACAAAATACCAGAGTGCAGTATTGTATGGGAAATAGAGTATTAAAGGAGAGAAGAACATTGAAGGCAGAGTTTCCAGTTTGGAAGCTGTTATAATAATTCCGGTTTAAAATATTACTTTATTAGACTAAGTCAGTGATAAGAGAAATACAGAGAAGGGATTAAAAGAGAAGTAGACTGCAAGGACTCCAGTATGCAACAGACAAGGAGAGGAAGTTGAGCCTGGGAAGGAGCAGCTGGAAACAGATGGATAATATGAGAGAATGGTGATATAACACCACAGGGAGAGATCTTATAAATGGCATGTGGTCAATACTTAAAATCTGCAAACTGGTCAAGAAAATAAGAACTCAATGAATTCAACAACCAAGAGGTCACCAGTGACCTGGCAGAATCATTTTCATTGGAATTGTTGATGTGAAAGACACATGGCTGTAGTTGAGGAGTAATGAGGTGGGAAGATTGAGTCTTAAAGTGAAAACCAGAAACTTGACCATGAAGCAAAGGCATGAACTAGGTTAGTAGAGAAGGGAATGCGATTGGGGAAATATTGTTTTTTTAAGATATGAGAGGTTTACAAGCAAGGGCAAATCTCCAGTGAATCCGAGAGAATGAGATACAGGTGAGAACTGGGTCAAAATTGGAAGATATAGTTCAGGACATGAAGGGTCTGGGATTCAGAATAGAGGGTTTGGCCATGTCCCTTAGATAGGAGCTAACATACCCTCTCCTTTGAGGAAGCAGCTAGTGAAGGTAACGATAATTTTACAGGTGGGAAGCAGAAAGCAGCATCATTCTCAGATAGTGCACTATTCCGCTCCCCATTATCTATCTATCTATCTATCTATCTATCTATCTATCTATCTATCTATCTATAAAAAAAGAGGTAATACGCAAATTAGGCCAGGGCACCATAACAGTTCATGACCAGACAGGAGGATGTTGCGTAGGCAGGTGAGGCCTGGAGCGGAGATGGGGACAGAGACGGGGGGTGGGGCTGAGGTGGGGGGGGGGAGGTGGGGAGCACTGCAGCCCCAGAGCAGACACAGGCAGGCGGCTGGGGGATACTGCAAGTCATGTGTGGGTCCCGCAGGGTGCCTCCTCACACGGCAGGAGGTGGGGCCTCTAGTTTTTCTATAAAATAAGTGCGGCCTCTACAAGGACAGGAAGAAATCCAGCAGGTCTGTGATGAAGTAGGATGGAACTCAAGATGAAATTAATAAAAATAGGGAGCTGGGGAAGTTACCAAGCCGTCAGCCTCTGAGAAACACAGTCATATCCTGCGGGTTTCATCTAGCCCAGTGGTCTTCATCCCTGGATGCATATTACAGCCAATTGGAGAGCTCTTAAAATAAAAACCAATGCCTGGGTCCCAACCCATAACAATTAAAGTCTTGGGAGGAAAATTCAACTAATAGATCCCCTCTGAGATAAACCGGTCAATTTAACTGCATTGAGGACTCAAAAAAACGTGAAATGATATTCTATTTTCTTAGGAGTCTCTCTTTCACTCCTGAGGAGCAATGTGCTCACTGCCAGGCTGGCTGGAACACTTAGTTACACATGTCACATCCCTGCTCTACGGAGGGCAAAGGGGACATTTGATGTGTTCAGGTCACAGAGCCGAGGCAACAGCTAACTGCTTCCTCTTCTTTCTGGACACATACGGATACTGAAAGCAATATAAATTTGCATGTTAAATGTCAAAGATGGACTCATTTTCATACTTCCCATGTGTTAGCAGCTGGAAATGGCATTGATTTACTTTGAATTAAGTGTTTCTTGGGAGGAAATGAAATGGGGTCACCCTGAAGGAGCTCCACTTCACTTGCATGCCCACTGCCCCTTTCAGTCACCTTTAGCTTATTCATTCCAAGGAAACGAGACAAGTGTAGGTTTGCAGCATAGAAATATTCTGGAGAATAAAGTTAAGTAACTAAATATGGCTTTATGAAAAATGAATTCTTTTTAAAGTTTGTCAAAAGTGCCAACATTTCTACATATGCATTACTTTTGTATTTCTTGTTTTTTGTGCTGATAATCCAACTTATGTGTTCAGCATTTGCTTCACTGGCTTATCATTTAAATTATTTTATAAAAAATATCTCTGGAGATTCCAAGATGACTACAGATTCAGTGGAAGCTGGACTCACATCTTCCCAGCACCAAACCAGATTTACAGCTGAATTATAGAGCAAACAACCTGAGTAACCAACTGAAGGCTAGCTGAACTGAAATATAAACAAGAACTTACAGAAGTCACATAGAGACTGGTAAGAAGGGCAGAGATGTGCAGAGGGCTGGCCCCTTGCACACAAGTGTGGCAGCTGAGAAGCAGAGGGATATATTTCCCCAGGAGTGTGGGGTTGCCCCCACCACAGGGATCCCCACCTCAGAGCAACAGAGATGGGAATGGCATTTGTTAGTGAAAGTCACTGGGGATGCAGTGCATCTGGGAGAGAAGGGAGTCTGCTAGAGACATAGATGACTTCTTCTCAGGACCAGTCACTCCAGTTGTTACAGCACCAGCCTGGGGACTATACTCCCTGGTCCTCCAACCACTGGCAACACCACCCTGCGGGTGCACTCTTTCTGGAGAAGTTCTTGGTGGAGACTCAGACAGTGATTGAACTGTGTAGGTTTGGAAAGGGCACCTTTCTTCTCCTCCTCAAGTGCACAGCCAGTGCCCCCTCCCCAACCTGGTGAATCACTTAGCCTGTCCTTCCACTCCCTGTGGTCCAGCCCTGCTGAGTTCAGTTTTGTAGGAGGATCCAAGTGCCATGCTGAGCTGGGACTTATGGAGCATGAATCCCTGGGAGACTTGTCTGGGAAGCAGAGCGCTGGGTGCTGGATCTGTGGCTATATCTTGGTGGTGGTGGTGGTAGGGTTTGGGGGAATACTGTCTCTCCTGTGAGCTCAGCTCATGTTATACTCTCTACAGGAGACACATTTGACCTGTCTCAGGCAGCTGGGAGCCATACCCTGCTGAGCTCAGTCCCCTTACGGGATGGGAATCTGAGAGCTACTCAGAGCTGGGACCTTTGGAGCACAGTCTCCTCAAAGGCTCTTGCCCAGAAAGGGGAAGAAGTGCCCTCCCCCATCTATACGTTTGCCAGCATCACCCCCAAAGAGAGACTTTGTGAATCTCCCCTCCCAAATCCTACTTATGGGAATATATTGAAGAAACCTGAAACAGTAATTTGAAAGAATATATGCACCCTTATGTTCATTGAAGCATTATTTATAATATCTGGTATTTGGAAACAGCCCAAATACCCATCAGTAGATGAGTGGATAAAAAAGCTGTGGTACATACAACAATGGACTACTACTCAGTCATAAAAAAAAGAAGGAAATCGTACCTTTTGTGACAGCATGGATGCACCTGGAGATTATTGCGCTAACTGAAATAAGCCAATCAGTGAAAACCAAATACCATATGATCTCACTTATATGTGGAATCTAATGGACAAAATGGCAACAGAAACATGGACCCATGGAACAAACTGACAGCTGTCAGAGGGGAGGGAAGCTGGGTGTTGGATGAAAGAAGATGAAGGGATTAAGCAAAAGAAACATATATAGGACACATATACACACACCACAGTGTGGTGATAGCCACAGGAAAAGGGAATGGGGGTAGGTGGGCAAAGATGGGAAAAAGGGGAACCGAATGAACTTTGCCTGGGGCATTTGCCTGGGGCAATAGGTGCACAATGCAGTGTGCAGATGATGTTTTATTGAGTTGTACTCTTGAAACCTCTATGGTTTTATGAACTGATGTCACCCCAGTAAATTCAAGAACAATGAAAAATGAAATATATTTTAATTTCATATTTCCATTATACTATTAAGGTCAATATTTATGACTGATTTTTTTTAATTAAGTGCTATTTCACCGGAAAAATGTTTTCTTAGTTCTAGCAGAGGCAAAAAGAGACATCTTGGCTAATTTCATATGTTCACCTTTTTAAAAAATGTTCTGAACCTATTTAAGTTAATAAAATTTCATGGTCATTTTCTTGGTATTGAGTAAACTTTTATTTCAGCTTCTGAAGGATAAATATTCATGCTTAGCGGGATCTGAAATCATATATGCTGAAAATAAATACTTTGGGCTTTATGACATTGTTGCTTTTAATAAACATGAACACATCTCACATCTCCCTGGAAATGTGTACCAAATTCTAGAGGATAAAAAAGCCAACAAAATCTTTAGATATAAAAAAGATAAAGCAAAAGAAATTAACTGTTTTATTGCTTTGCTAAATCTGTTCCTGAAGGATCTATGGGCTTTCTATAAGAGTACAAGAAATGTTTTCTGAATGCCTTACCATTGTTCACATTTATTTTATTCTTTCCTGCATTTAATTTATTTTCAGATCATGGAAAGATGGCATGTGTAATTTTTTTCTACCTGTTTAGAGTATTTTAAATAGAATATGAAAACATAAGAGACATGCTTTTGGAAAATGTTTTGTGAGGTTTTCAGGAGTGCAGTTTTCTTCTTTTTCATAACCATAAAAATATTTACTAATTAACATTTATTCTGACCTATGAATATCAGCGGTCATATTTAGCCTCTTTTTTTTTGCTTGCCCTTTCAGTTATTTCACCCCTCAGAAGTAATTACAGGACTGGCTAATGTGAACTTTTTAAAAACTGTTTTCTCAATAAGGCAAAGCTGTCTAAAAAGGTAAAACCTGGGAGGAATATGATTAGAATATTTTATAAATTATAATAATTTTGGAGGAAAATAGTGGGCATTATCAGCCATTGTATTTAGAATTTTAAAATAATTTCATTCAAATTATAAGAAACATGTTGAAATGTACCTATAAACTTATAAAGATATTAAAGCTCAGTAGTGCTTACAGGTGCTGAAGACTTACAGTAAAATAGAACATATAGAGGGAAGACATCTGAAGAAACGGACGTGGCATAATAGAGTTCTGACTGAGGAACTCTGGATTTAAGCAGAAAGTACAAATCATACATGGATGCACATATCACCAGTATTAAATATTTAATATGTAATACATACTTGTAAGAACAATGCCAGGCTGTCTAAAGCCAAATTTAGAGATGTGAAACATGCTAAAAATCCTTACTTAAAATTTTTATATATAAGAAGTAAGGAAAGCAACTTATATATTCATTTAGGCTAGTGTTTTCTAGTTATCTTTGAATATTAATAATAAACATGCATAAAAGGAACTCAGTATTATCCAAATATATAATTTCCTGTGTTACTTTGCATAACTTGTCAGAATTTCTAATATTGTCATCTTCTCTGTTTATCATCAAAAATAGAAATGTAGCATATAGCATAATCTCCCAAAATATGCAAAACTGGACTAAAAATTTTGGAAGCTGCTGATTTGAGGGCTGTATTATTGCACTAATTTCCTAACTTTTCTCACCTCTAGTTTTCCTCTTTTCACCTTTGCTTCACATACTACTAGAGTACCTTATTTAAAAACCACTTTCAGGCCCTAGCTAGTTTGGCTCAGTGGATAGAGCATCGGCTTGTGGACTGACGGGTCCCGGGTTCAATTCTGGTCAAGGGCACATGCCCGGGTTGTGGGCTTGATCCCCAGTAAGGGGCGTGCAGGAGGCAGCCGATCAATGATTCTCTCTCATCATTGATGTTTCTATTTCCCTCTCCCTCTCCCTTCCTCTCTGAAATCAGTAAAAAATGTTAAAAACAAAACAAAAAAAACCCCACTTTCTGTGTACCATTCTATTTTACAAATAATTTATTGGTTTACTATTCAAGTCAAAATTTGTTACCTTGACATTTTGGAGCCTCTAAAAAATGACCCAAACTTCTCTTCAGCTTTATTTCTTCTTAGTCCCATTCATAAACACTGTTCAGAAAGGTATATACGACCACACCCTATGTTGCATTCCATTATGTTCCCTTAGTGGAAAGAATCCCAGACTTAGAGTCAGAATACCTAGTTTCAAGAACCACCTCTTCCATTGCATTTTTATGCTAATATTATATATCAATATTTTAATTTACTCTCTGTAACAGAATTTGGCTGACTACCTTACATATATTACCTATAATTAATGCAATAATGTTGCCTTTTATAGCTGAGAAAATAGGCCAAGTAAATTGCTCAAGGAAACACAGCTCTTAAGTGCAGGAACTGGAGTGCCAATTTAGATGTGTATGATTGCAAAATCCATGTTGTGTTCACTATTCCACACTGAGTTAAATAACTCAAAACACCGAAAGATGCAAAATATGCCAACCGTGGACATGAGTAACAGTTACATTTTGCAAAGGGTCAATATAAAGTTTTGGCTCTTAGGAAGTTTCTTGCAAATAAGATTGACTCCAGTTCTAGCCTATATAAGACTTTGGCCTCATTGGGTAGGAACTGCTATTTCCTGTGCCACCAACACCCCAACTCAGAAGTATTTCTGGATTTTCTTCAAATAATTTTTGCGCAGTAACATGTACCTTTTTTCTTATTCATCCCCTGAGTGGTCCTTTGGAAAAGTTCTCACTTTCTTCTTAAAATGAAGTTTCTCCCCAAATTCCAAAATGTAGTTAATCAACTTGATAGGTGGCTATTCACATTTTCATCCTTTATTTTATTCATAGGCAAACATTGTGATAAGCCTTGGCATACCTAATTATTCTTCAATAATGTATTCGGGGGAGCTTGAGGTTACTGTTAATCCATACATCAACTAGTTTTGAAAGACACAGGAAATTTTACATACAGATATTCAGATCCTATTACCATAATCTGGAAGAATAAAGGGAAACAAAAAGATTACTCAGCAAAGACTTTGTATGTGGGAGTGAGGAGAGATCTAGAAAGTTGAAGGAATATAAAGTGATATGCAAGGAGGCCAGAGCCTTGGGAACAGAAAGCCAGTTAGAAATCCTTGGGTCTGATGAAGACACGATTAGGAGAAGGGATGGATCTATTATTTATTTTCTTATTTTAACTTTTATTTTTTTCTCTCACTGCCTTTGATCAGTTTTTATTCAAAATTAGCTGTCCAAAGTGATTTGCCCTTTATGGAAAAAGCACTATTAAGTCTGCCACAGGCTTCTGTGGTGGGTTCCTTTTCTTAGGGCTTCTTCTCAGCTGCTGGTGACTTAGCTACTGCAGCCTTTTCTCCCTTCCTCTGCTTTGTAGCACCAACAGCCTCCTTCCTCCCCTCGCCTTCCACGGGCTTCTTGCCTGGAATCCCCCTCCTCATCTGATTTGGCTTCTGATGCTGCTGCTTTATCCCCTGGAGCTTGTGGTCCTTGGCCTCGTGAAGAACGATGTTCCGGCACGTGGTCTTTGCATATGGGTTTAGCTTGGACATGGTTCTCAGGTTTTTCAGTGGCTTTTTCCTCAGGACTGCAGTGAATCTTCTTGTGTGAGGCTGGGAGAGCTCTTTGGACTTCTGGGCTTTTCGAGATTCTGCTAAGGTATGTATTGAGCACCCTGTCCAGGGGAAGGCTGTAGTTACTCTTGAGGGTGGCAGCTTTACACCGAGTGCCATACAGATCATCTAACTGGTGGAAAGCACTTTCAGTCCCAAGGCAGAAACAGCCCACATGCCCATCAGGAGCGGTTTCGAAATGTTCAGTCTGCTCACCATGTCCAGAGTAATTCCAGGGACGTTTCTGAAGGCTTTGCTGCTGCTGTTACTGGTGAATCAGAATCCCCGGTGGCTCCTGGGAGTGAGGTTCTTGTGATATCTTCAGAAAAGGAGACTGCATCCCCCGTCACAGGACAGCCAGGAACCCATGTGCTAGAAAGAGGAGAGCAAGAACTTCCTTTTATATATTCAAGTTTCCCTCACTTGCCGTGGCTATACCTACTCTGGCCATGACTTGCTTTCAGGTGTGATTGATGGGCAAACAGGTGGGCACCCTCCTATGTCACTCAGACCTTACTGGACATGTGTCTAAGTCTAAACTGCCTTGTCCAGTCCCTTGCCCCATCAATCGGTGGGGAATAGACTTGGAGTGTTAAATGCTGCTCTTTGGCAAAGCTGTATAAATGGCATGCCCATGTTACTGGTCTTCCCTTGCTCCTTTTCTGTTAAATAGTAACAAGGTTATTACAACGGCATCCATACTGTTGTCCTCATTATAGATGATGCAAGGTCCCTGCACTGCATAGGATGACGATTTGTCACCTTGCAGCTCTCATTCGTTGAAAAGAAAGTTAGGATCTAATATTTAATCTAAATTGTTTGTGTTGCTGTCATGTAAACTCCCTACCTGTCCCACTGCCTCAAACCTTAAATAATAATTGATCTAGTAGTTGATAGTAGCTAGGGAAAAATAGGTAATAAATATCAAGGACAGTTGCCACCTTTTCCAATTATTAGAAGGTTTTTGTTTATTTTTAGTGAAATTGAGAGTTCTCAGTTGTTATAGAGGCTGATTTCATTAAAGCAAGGCAGATATGTGGTTTGTTCTTTTGCTAAGGCTTTTGATTGATATCCAAATAGGTACTCTGGTGATATAAACAGTAGTCATTCTTTTTCAGCCTGTGGATCCAATATACGCATCACAGAATGCTCAAAGGAATGTGTCAAGCAGTATGAAGGGTCTGAGGTTTTTAAAAATTGCAAGTTAACAAGTTAGCTTTAGCTTACCGCAGTTTTACAGTTGCTAAATGAAGTAAAAAGACCCCTAGTTCAGAGACCAAAGACTATTTTCTTCTCACAGCAAGAATGGTAGCTAGAATATCAGCATTGTTGCCACTTCCCTGAACCCCTGTTCCTACATGGACACACGAAGAGGTCCAGGCAACAGTTGCTCATACAATGGGTTGTAACAGGAAAGGAATCAAGAATATAAGAAATCCAAACACTTTATAATAGGGAGTAAGTATGCCTATTTCTTTGCTCTGGAGGGATACACTCTCTGTATCTCCCAAGACTGTAAATAAACTTGCCCTTTGTTCTCTAAGGATACACTCTTGCCATCTTCCAAGGTTGCCAAATGGTCGACATATTCTTCAATATACAAAAAATGTTAGCAGGTTATTCCAGAACAAAGGCATTTAGTACCTTTGGTTGCAAGATGTCTACAACTATGATAGACCCACAGAGAATTGCCTCCTGACAGTAACCACCCATCATTTGAATAACATTTAACTTCTGGTACATTTTCCCATGAGAATTTCCATTATTAGTATGGCACTCTGAATAATCTGAATGCCAGAGGCTGGAAACAAGTCCATTCAATTTTTATCATACAGCATTTAATTAAGATTATTCTCAAAGGAACTCCGAACTGGAGAATGAGACTAACCTACAGGGACCCAGATCGAACTAGCAGAACAAATCACATCAACTATCAATGTCTACTTTAGAAAGCCAGATGGCTTTCTTCTTTCATTTCTGTATTTATCTTTGCACTGTCCCAAGGCATTAATCCACGTACTTGGGATCCGTTAGCAATTGCTATGGTCCTCAAGGTAGAAATCTTGGGCAGTTGTGCCATCTCTAGCAATTCTGGACAGTAACTTGAAATTGACCTGAATGTCTTTCAGAATCAATGTGGTGTCATTGATCAATTTAGCTAAAGTCAGAGATAAATTTCATGCAGCCTTTTTTAATTCAGTATGTCTCACTATTATCGGATAATTGCCTACATGGGACTCATAAATAATGAATCAGTTGTTCCTTCTAGTAGCTCCTAAGTAACCAAAATAGACTCAGATGGCAAGATCTTCACAGTTATCTTATGGCTACATGGCCTATATGTGGTGTTGTTATTAAACTGTTGAGAGTCTCTTTAGATTGTTAAGGTAAATGGCACCATATTTTGATAAAGGAGGCTAGTTAATACATATCTTCTACATAAGAACAGTCCCCAGTACATACATCATGCCTCTAGAAAGAAAGTTTTATTTAAAAGCACTCCCCTCATCTCCCAAGGAAAACCTTTATTAGTCAGGGAGCCAAGTTGATAATGCCTTTAAAGTGCCTTCACATGGTTGATAAACTTATGTTTCCCAGTTAAGTTCAAATAGTTGAGTTTGGCTCTTGTTTCTGGAGGTACTCTCTGTCTTATTTATCTATGCCACCAGAAGGTTGGCATTTGTTCATCCATGAAACAAAGGAGAGGGAGAGAATATCTGGAGATGGAGAGAGTATCTGGAGATGGAGAGAATATCTGAAGATGGAGAGAATATCTGGAGGTGGAGAGAATATCTGGAGATAGAGAGGATATCTGGAGATGGAGATGATATCTGGAGATGGAGAGGATATCTGGAGATGGAGAGACTATCTGGAGATGGAGAGGATATTTAGAGATGGAGAGGATATCTGAAGATGGAGAGGATATCTGGAGATGGAGAGGATATCTGGAGTTAGAGAGGATATCTGGAGATGGAGATGATATCTGGAGATGGAGAGGATATCTGGAGTTAGAGAGGATATCTGGAGATGGAGATGATATCTGGAGATGGAGAGGATATCTGGAGATGGAGAGACTATCTGGAGATGGAGAGGATATTTAGAGATGGAGAGAATATCTGGAGATGGAGAGGATATTTAGAGATGGAGAGAATATCTGGAAATGGAGAGGATATCTGGAGATGGAGAGGATATCTGGAGATGGAGAGGATATCTGGAGATGGAGAGAATATCTGCAGATGGAGAGAGTATCTGGAGATGGAGAGAATATCTGGAGGTGGAGAGAATATCTGGAGGTGGAGAGAATATCTGGAGATAGGATATCTGGAGATGGAGAGAATATCTGGAGGTGGAGAGAATATCTGGAGATAGAGAGGATATCTGGAGATGGAGAGACTATCTGAAGATGGAGAGGATATCTGGAGTTAGAGAGAATATCTGGAGCCCCACTTTCCACATGGCCAGATAAGGAGGAAAGACATAAGCTGTACATGCTGTGTATTATAGGAGAGGAACACTGTGCTTTGGGAACTCTAACCTTTGACCATGGAGGGAGGTATATCCTTATTTTCCAAAATTGTAAATAAATATGTGATTTGTTCTAGAAGGAGGTACTGTCTCTCTTTTCCGAGGCTGTTTGCTACATAAAATTCTTGAAAATATAGTCCAAAACAATGGTTCTGCATTCAGAAAACTGTCTCCCAGCTGCCCAGAAAGAAACATCTTGATCCTGAAGGCACCGAATTCTCCTCAGCAGCCTGCTGTGACTCCATGGGCTGTGATGCCATGATGGCTTTACAGGGCATTGATTGCTCTCCTTTCCAGGGACACAGTGCTTAGAAAAACAAGGCCATTGGTAGCAAGTGAAAGAAAACAGAAAAACATTTACAAGTATGAAATCAGTATAATTTACTATAAGAAGCATTATAATATTCCATATTGAATTAATTTATGCTAACCAATGAAATGAATATCAGACAATAAATCTTTTAAGTGCTGAAGCTGATCAGAAGATCTACTTATAGATATAGGTAGTTGTTAAAAATGTTATTGTAATGCTAATCTTGCAAGTGATAAGTGAAAATAATTTACATTTATAAAAATATTTGTATATGGATAATGATTTGCTGGCAAATACAAGGACAGTAGGCAATATCTATTTTAAACTTGAACTCCTCCATCTTGGTTTTTGTAAGTAAGTCACTGAAGAGGGGACCACTCAATGTCTGTTCTGTTAGTGTTTTTGTTGTTGTTGTTTGTTTTTTAACCTGTAAGTTAGCAAATATAAATAAATTGACTACCGCATCTACTTATTATTCCTTTTATGTTGTAGTTAGAGTGTATTCTTTTTGTCTTTCTTTTACTTTATTCTGTGCCTATTTTGTTCACTCATATCTCTTCTTGCTCCCACCTCTGTTCACACACACACACACACACACACACACACACACACACAGGAATTATATCTTCAGAAATTCTCTATTAAAATGCCTCTTTTCCTGAAATATTAAGATATCATTACAGGCCAGACAGTGGGGCTTGGTGGTTGAGTGTTGACCTATGAACCAGGAGGTCAGGGTTTGATTCCCGGTCAGGGCATATGCTCGGTTGCAGGCTTGATCTCCATTATGGGGCATGCAGGAGGCAGCCGATCAGTGATTCTCTCTCATCATTGATGTTTCCATCTCTCTCCTTTCCATTCTGAAATCAGTAAAATATATTGAAATATTCCATTAATGCAAATATTCACATTAACCTGAGTTATTTATTCAACAGACTCAAAATATGAATAAGTCAGAGAAGGTGATCAGTAGGGCAGAACAAAGCCCTGCAGATTGACATCTAGTTTATTCCTTTCTCCTTTACTTCTTAAACTGTTAGCATCATGATTTCCTCCTATACTGCTGACTAAAATGTCTTTATATTCCTTCTTAATTTATTCTACAAATATTTGCAGATTATTGATTGCATTCTATACTTCAGGCATCATACTAGGTTCATTGAACTGTAATGGACACAGTCCCTCCTCATTGAACTTACTGTTTAGTAGGGGAAGAAGACAATTAACCACATACCTATATATACACATAAGTGCAACTTTATCAGAATAACGACTTTCTAAGGAGCATTTGGCTCAATAAAACATTAAATTGGGTGATTGCCTAGAAATGGGAAGATTTATCTGACCATATAATGATTAAATTGACCTCTGAAGAATGAGTAAAACTTAAGAAAGGGAGAGAAAAATTTTCCAGCAGAGGATGTAGTATATGCAAAGGCTTTGGTTGAAGGGAAAGTGGGTGAAAAATGAGAAGGACCTGGAGAGTATTATGCTAAGCAAAACAAGCCCGTCAGAGAAAGGCAAATATCTCACTCATATGTGGAATCTAATAAACAAAATAAACTGATTAACAAAATAGATCCAGAGACACAGAAGCATGGAACAGATTGACAAATCTCAAAGGGAAGGTGGGGAGAAGGGGAGAGATTAAACAAATAATTTATATGCATATATGTATAACCCACAAACACAGACGACAGTCTGGTGAAAGCTGGGAGGTACTGGCAGAAAGCTCCATAGGATTCAGAATCATAAATGACTGCTGAATGTTTGGCTTATATAATTTTTTATTTATGTATAGCTATGTAATAGATCATTCCAACACTGATAGATTAAATACCAACAATAGTTATTTTGTCCAGGTATCTGCAAGTTAAGGGCATAACAGGGAAGCTCATCTTTTTATCATTTGGCATCTGCTAGGAAGTTCAAAGGCTAAGACTGCAATCACTTGAAGCTTCTCTGATTCACAGGTCTGGAGTGTGATGCTGAGTGATGTTGAAATGTGTTAGAGCTTTGGCCAGAACACCCACATGTGGACTTTCTTGTAGGTGCCCGACTTCCCCTGCCAAATTTCTTCTTATAGAATGGTGTCTAGCTTTCAAGGATAAACACTGAGAGAGTGCCAAGCAGAAGCTGGAGAGCCTTTTATGACTCTGCCTCGAAATCACTCAGCATCACCTCTACCATGTGATATTCCTTAGCAACATGTCAATAAGGCTGACTTCTCTTCAAGAGTCGTGATGTCAAAGAATTGGTGGACCTGTGTAAAAGTATATGGAGAACTGGATGGCAGATTAGACCCACTATTGAGAGATAAGATAGAAAAAGATGGCATTTGGGAAAAAAAAATCTTTTCTTCTGTTTCTGGTTGATCTGTAAGCAGCTGTTCTGCATCCTCTGCTTTTTTCAGGAATGTATCTGTTACTTCTAAACCTATCTTCTAAAACTTACCTAACCTTGACTCCTCATCGAAGCACTGGGATCTCCAGCTGCTTGTTGTCCCTAGGATGTGTCAACAGAATCTCCAATGTAACTTGTCTAAAATCAAACACCTTATTTGTCCTCAAATATTCTCTTTATCTTGAAATCTTTCTTTGGTTCATGGGGAAATCATTTTGGTTCAAACTCTTGGGTTTATTTTTGACTTGTTTCCCTTAGTACCAATTGCAAGCAAATGCCTGATACGGTCAAGTCCACCTTATTCACAGTGTTCTGGAAACGTGAACTTTTTGCTAATCCTAGAATATGCCAGCTCATTATCTCCTTAGGATTTTGCTCTTTATGGAATAATTCTCCCCAAAACATATTGGTTTCTTTTATTCATTGATTTCTCTGGTTAGGCTCCCATGACCAGTATTGCTAATATGCTTCCCTGTACTAATTATTCCCTTTTAAAATTCTTTTTGATAAGATTAGTAAGTTCTGGGGATAAAACGTAGAGCATAGTGACTATGGTTAATAATACTGTGTAATTCAGTGTAGTTAAAAATGCATCTCAGAGATGTTAGAGTGCATGTCCACACAGCTAAAAAGTGGCAGGACTGGGTTTCAGACCCCAAGCTTCACTTCAGGCCTGTGTTATTTACCACTGTATAATGGTAAGTAATACCAACGCATTGGACTGTCTGGGTGCATAAATCTGGCTGAAAGTAATGCTCACACAAACGAATCTCTCTCTGATGGGGTTATCATCTTGAAAAGCATTGTCAGACTTGGAGATATAATGATCGCTCAGAACCTAACTTAGTAAAAACTTTTGAAATTATCTGTTTTCAAAACTCACCCAAGTTTTTGTAACAGGGACATATCAATATTTTAGTGTTTTGTTTTGTTTTGTTTTGTTTTAATTGTCAGACTTTGCTTACAATGTAATGTATTTGGCACTGGAAATCTCCGTAATTTTGTTTTATCATGTCACAGCACAATGCTTTTGTAACACATTTGTGCTTTTTAAAACATTATTGTGGTATTTAAAGGCATGGCTTTAAGGGCCTGGCTTTTGCTCTCTATAGACAGGAGACAGACCTGCTCTCTCCGTATGTTATTTCATAAAGGCACCTTACCAGACAGAGAAATGAGCTCTCTGTTTTCTGTGTGTATGTGTTTTTTCCCCCACTTACATTTATCTTTCAGCACCTATCTATGAAAATCATATAATAATGAAAATAAAATTTACATGTTTAGTGTATGCTTTTTTTCCAATGTGCACAAAAGTTTAAGAGGACATAGATTTCAAAAAGTTAATGTGCAGAATGTCCACGTGTCTCAGGAAATTAAGTAAGATCTTGAATCTAGGTGCCTCCTCTAGGGCTTATTCTGGGTATCATCTGCTTATTTTAACTTTGTATTACAATGTGAAGTCATTTAATGAAAAATAACTTTACTTGGCCTTGTTTCTGTCATTATTATGAAACTATGTGTATTATAGAATGGGGGGGAAAGATAGTATTACCTCATGTTTCTAAAGTAGCTGTCCTTATATCAAGATTTGTTTTCTCTCTATGCCAGAGACTTATAACAAAGACATTACCATCACCTCCAGAAGTGCTGGCAATCACTTAAAGAACTTTCATCTGTCTTGGATAATGGCAAAATCCTATTGTCACTGTTGCATTTTGATGGAATGCATGGGTGTTTTATTTCTCCCAGGAATTTTAATAGGAAATAAACCATTAATGACAAAACTGACTACAGTATACATCAGTGACACTGTAAAAATTGTTTATTTAAACATTGACAATTGCTTTCTTATTTGTTTTTGAATATTAAGCTTATTTCACATATATTACCTATAAATTCAACTGCAGCCATGATGATCTGCCCGGTTGTAAGGGCATATAAAAAGATTGTCCATTTAAAATGAATTCTGCCCTGAGGCTTATCTTTGGATATATCCTCTGACAAGACTATCTGGATGTGGAGATGAAGGGTAGAATCAGTAAGACCTCAGGCATACTTGGAATATTCTAGTTTAAAATTACTTTTTTAAAAAAAGTAGTTGATAAAGACTTTACATCTGTAATTAATACTTTTATATACATCTTTCTTTTTTCTTATGAGGAATTCCAAGTTATCAGTTTCATAGGACCAACATAATCAACACAAATTCTGCTTACCTGCTCATAAGTCAGTGTGAAAATTTCCCAGGCAAACATCAAGTCATTGAATAAGGTTTGCAAGGTTCAAATTAAATACAAGAAGACAAAAGGTACTCATTTCCATAGGTACTGCCTGGAAATGCCTGGGCAGATTGAGATCTAGAAATAGACTGACACTAGGTCTGTGTGAGTCAGTTCAGCCAAGAAAGCCCAAACTTCCTCTTTTCAAGTCCCTTGGTGTTTCTCGAGCATACCAGCCAAATCTCTCTGTCTTTAATGACTTGGAAGTGTGCCAGCTCATCTCTCCTCTGGACTTGGCTGCTGAAGAGAGCATGGCAGCTGAGTGCCATCTGAGTCCAGAGGAAATGAATGGCACAGCTGAATAGCATCAGGGTAATGATGGTATCTCATTGCTCTCTAAATCTATTATTTGGGACAGAAATAGAGCAGGGGATTTTCCTGGCATTTCAATTATAAGCATTAGAAGGAAAATGTGAAAAATATAGGGGCTGTGGGGGGAAAGTTTTGGAGAAAATTCCACAGTGCGTTGAACTTTCTCTTTTCCCATTAGAGAATGCAGTATTGCAAACTAGAGACTTGCTTTTAGTTTTAAAGCATTTCCTGAATGATGTAACTTTCTAAAAATATTAAATGGGATTAATTTAATTGGTTAATTAAACCAATTGTTAATTGGTTGCCTTAGTATTCGAATTTTAATGAGGGAGGCAATGTGTCCAATACCTCTCTCCAGTCTATACATCCCCTGTCTTATTCCAGTAACTGTTGTGGTGACATGTAAGTATTTTGCAGGTGCACTTGATCGGGCCTCTGTCTGCATCTTAGTTTCTAACTCGGGGCCTCTCTGACACGGGGCCAGGAAGTATATGAACTGGCTGGGGCGCTACACAGGTACCACCAGACACTGTAGAGGAACTAATGCTTTAGGAATCTACTTGTGATCTGCAGGGAGATAGGAGCAAAGAAATGCATCCTTCCCCCTTCTGCAGTTTTCTCTGCTATTCTGAGAGGCATTTCACCAGAAGTTTCTATGGGTCTAATACCATAGCCAATTGGATAACATATCTTTGTATTACCTTTCCTGCATTTCAGGTCTGTTTCACTCCCAGCTTTTGCTCATTTCTGCTTCCTGAGAACATATCACCAGTTAAACCTGTCACACATAAGCCCTTGTTTCAGGCATAGTTTCTGGGTAACATAATCTAAGATGTCACTTTGTGGGCTCCTCCTTTGCCACCCCCCTTCGGCTCTCAGTCAACGTCAGGGTAATGATGGTATCTCATTGCTCTCTAAATGAGATAGCCTCATTGATAGCTCCAATCCATCCCTACTTGACCTTTGACTTTGGGTCATATAATTAGATTACCCATGTTTGGGGAATAATCAGAAATTTCTCTCTCTAGAGAATGATCCCATAGGAAATTTAGTTTAGCAAACACCTCTGTTTCATGCTCCCTTGGTTCAATGGATGGTCCTAATTCCAAAGGAATTCAGATATTTTTCTAACCTACATGGGCATTGTATGCGCTGATCTCCAGGGAATGGTGCAATTACTGATATGTTTATAGGGAATAGACACTGAGGTCAGTCTCTTCACAAAATTTATAATTGTGTTGTAGCGAGGCTTGGTTTCTAGTTTTGTGTTGTTAGTGTTTTGTTTCTTTTCTGTTCTGTGGTTATATATTTATTTATACACATAGGGGGAAATACCAGTTGCTGAAATAATTTACTGTGACTCACTACCGAGTTGAAAATGTCACCTAGATTCCTACCCAGCAGTGCATTATGTACACATTTTGCAGTGACTTACAGGATTGTATTAACAGGTAGAACACTAATGGTTTGAATTGACTTATGGGCTAAATAAATGTGACTTTATTACCGTCTCTTTTTCGGTGATGGTTTACATGCTGTGGGAAGTTCTTGATAATCCTGAGTTCTTGGATTGTGAGGGTTATTTTCCTACATAAAGACTTTTAACAAATAGACTATGGACTGTTCATCCTTTGGAGGCCAAATGATCTTTGAAATCTTATTAAGTATACTATCCATATAGTAAAAATAATATGTAGAAAATGTGGAAAAATTATGTATTACCTATTTATAAGACTTTATTCTTCTAGGATCCAGGGATTAAGGAGAGTTTCTAAGTATTGGTATAAACAGCATATATATATATATATATATATATATATATATATATACACATATATATACATATATATTAATAAGAAATGTTTTCATGTAATCAAATATGAAAAAATTGACATACTGTAAGTGCACATAAGTAATGGTATACTAGTATTTATTTATATTAGAATATATTTATATATGCAAATAAAAAAGCTACGGTAGCCAGTTAGAATATTTTCTCAGTAATATTTGATCATAATTTTACCTCAAAAATAAACCAAAATTGACAATACTGTAACAAATATTTATACCACATTAGCTAAGAACTTATACTTTGACATGTAGCTGTTATGAATTCAAATAAACTTGTGGGAGTAATTTAAATTTCTACTCTCAGTTACATTCTTCGTAAAATTCAAATAATAATAGTAAATCTTAATTATTATAGAAACTAACACTAATACAGAGCTTACTATTTGCTAGACAAGCTTTAATTATATCAATTCACTTGATCCTCTCAACGAATCTGTGAGAGACTGTGCTACCATGTCCCTCTTACAGATTAAAGAACCGAGGCACAGAGAGAGTCGGTGATTCACTGTAGATAAACAATAGAGCCTGGATTTGAACCCATACAGTCAGGCTTCACTGACTGAGCTACAGTTCTCAAAAGTACTATTTACCTCCTGGGTGCTGTATTTGGTTGTTTTGTGTGTTTTTAAATGATTAAATTCTATAAAATAGAGCTTTATACAGTGCCTGGCATATAGTAAATCCTCATGATAAGCTTATTGTTACTGGTGTTTCTTAGATTAATATAACGATGCCATCCTATCTGACAATCTCTTAGGAATAGGGATGCCTAGTATAAACACAAGTGATCTTGGCAGTCAGACATTCTGGAGAATCTTCTATTTTGTTCTTAGAAATAATAATTCAGATATTTAAAACATGCTTTGTACCTCTTTGCTGGGGCACCCTGTACATTTCCTTTGTAGCATTTTTCATGATTGTGTAAATAATCTTGTTAAAGACTGCTTCAGGTTTGTCTCTCTTGCTATAATGAGAGATGTGTGAAGGCAGGACCAGTATTATCACTAATTCTCATACAGTAGAGTGTATCTGATTTCTTGAATACATAGTGTTGATTGAATGAATGACTGAGTAAATAAGTAAGTGAAAAAAAATGTGTTATGCTCTGTATTTAAAACGAAATAGATCTATCTTTTAAAAAATAAGTATATGGGGAGAGGGGGTCAATACTTGACTCTTATGTTTGTCTCCAGTCCTCTAGTTTTTACTTTCTTAAATTCACCCTGAGTTTGCTTTGTGTGTTTAGTTCCTGTCAAAACTAAAGGGATACTTTTGGAGGTATTGAAGCACATTTGACTTAACCATGACTGAATTTAATTAGATCAGTCCAGAAGCAACTCTGACATCATCTCAAAGACACCTTCTCTAAACTCCCAAGTTGCAAAAATGTCCACCTTTTATGTTCCCGTGATACCTTTATCTTACCTTTATCTCAGGAAATACAGCACTATTAAAATAACTTGTCTAACTCCTCTTTAAGACTGAAAGTTCCCTAAAGGATTCTATCTGATTTCATTTTGGCTTTGAAACAATGTAAGTCAATGTTTGGTGTTGAATAAATATATTCATAAAAGAATGATAATAAATCATCATAAAATATTTATTTGACCTTCTGCTAGGAGGAAAGATTGTCTTTATAGAGTGACACATGACATTCAAATTTCCCTTAGATACTTTTTTTGATGAATTGCTTTTTTTCTTGTATTTTCATTGAAACATTTAAACTGTAAACTTTGACATTTTTATTTTTTCTATGTAGGTACATTTTCTTTGTAGGTACATTTATTTAATTATTATTAAAGAAAACTTTTTTGAGCATTAACTATGTGTTATACTCAAAGCCACCTTCTTGTCACTAGATGAAAGACTTAGTTGTAGACATAGAGAAATTCAGTAGGTAAACAAATAATTAAAGTATTAATGCTCTAATACAAGTAAGGATGTGGAAAAATGAATTTTACCTACAAGTTAGGAACTAAAAAATAATATTCCAGATGAAGGAAACAGCATGTGAAAAGCTATGGAAGTAAGTTAGAGCATGGTACATTTTGAAATTACAAATTGTCAAGTGACGTTTCCTGCCTTTGTAGATGTAGATTAGATAGTTTAACCCCTGATTTTAAATTTTGGGGAAGTGCACAGTCTTTTAAAATATTTCAGTGTATTTCTTGGACCAGTAGGTAAAAACTTAAAGTCTAATAGTTAATAATACTCCAAATTCCTGCTTTCTTATTTTTTTGGTTATGTAAATATTACATAAATTCAAGTAGCCATTGTTCACAATTTCATCTACTTAAACAATCAAGAACAGTGTTTAAATGTACAGAAGGTAACTTGCTCAATTGGGAAAGGATGGCAGCACTCTATACCAAAATAGGCAGTCAGCTTGCAACTAAATTTTATTCTTATCTTTTAAATCCTTCAGCCAGCCAGTTGCATACACTTTTTTTTGTTTACTCCTGATTTCACTATACACCATTGTCCTGCTCACACCATCTTTTTATATTTTTCTCTTCTTTCTGCTTTCCATTTCTCTTCTACTCACCTTTCCTCTTGAATGGCCTCAAGAGCACTATAGTTTCTGTATATATTTGCATACCAATTCATCTCTTTCTGTCTTACAACATAATTTGTCTAATTTTCTTACTGACAAACTTATATTAAACTAGAGGTCGGGTGCATGAAATTCATGCATGGGTAGAGTTCCTAGGCCTGGCCAGCAGCCAGGGCCGATCAGGACCTTCCTTCACCAGCTGCCGGCTGCTGACCAGGGCCTTCCTTCATTCTGTGCCACCCCCTGGTGGTCAGTGCATGTCATAGTGAACAATCAAACTCCAGTCTCCTGGTCTCCCAGTTGAACTTCCAAGGGGACAATTTGCATATTAGGCGTATACACACACACACACACACACACACACACACACACACACACACACACACACACACATATATGTTGCATTTTCTCTTTTATGGAAAAGTTTAATGAATCATTAATTCATGGAAATAATTTCTATTACTAATAGAATGCTGTATGTGCTTTCATCCTAGCACACATATAGTTGATTCAGTCGAACAAAGCAAGCAGAGGGAGTACTGTATAAATAAACATGACCTTCATGACTAGGGTAAATTACTAACAGCCAAGAACCATGGCTGGGGTAGGGAGGAAGAATTTGCTTACTTTTTTTTTTTTGCCTCAACAAATCTGTACATTATATTTCCTTTTTTCAATAGGAATTGCATTTGCTGGGTTTTAATCAAATTTATCTGATCCTGTGCAATCTGCTGTTGCTGATTTTATTTCTGTTCCTTTCATAGCATCTCCTCTGTTTTTCAGTCCCCTGCTTTGGGTTTATTTCATTATCATTTCACATTTATATGCTTCCTATCAGTGAAGACATGGGTTAGACTTCCATTCTTATGCAGATGACAGATGCGTTTGAAGATTAGCCCTAATTGTCACTCCACTTCTGACATTTTATCAGCTTCTCATGAAGACATAGAGACTAGGATGTTCAATTAAATGTTATTAAACTGAACTACTTATTGCTAGTTCCAGACACTGATTTAAATAGGTTTTATCATTCACTTTCAGGTGTGTGTGTATGTGTGTGTTTCATGACCAACAATCAACAATCTGAATTTTAATTGACTCAGAGAACATTTTTTATACCTGTTTATCTATAGTTTAATAAGAGTATATTGATATTTAGGTAAATGATTCCGCATTTTTCAGGTATCTTATATAGTATATTAAACAATTAAAGTAAAATACAAACAAAATAAAATTCTAACATATTAAAAGTGTTACAACCATATTTTAAGGCATCACTTAAATCACACTTTTGTGTGTAGATTGTTATAAATTCCAAGGTAGAATTTCAATTTATAATATAAATAAAATTGTATATGACTTTCAAAAGTACTAGGAGTTTATATCCCAGAAAGAAAGTGCAAGAAAAAAGATAAAGTGTGGTTGAACATAGTCCTTCAAAACATATGCCAGATGTCATGCAGAAAGATTAAAATTGTGATTCAGTCCATAAATCTGTATCTTTTTAATGGAATTCTACTTTCTGTGTGAAAACTTCAGAGTTCCTACTTATGTCCATTAAGAGAGCAGACACTCTATTTCTGGTGCTGTTCTTCTCATATGTCCTATTTTCCTTTGTCCACTTGGATAATAGGCTTCTACCAATTTTTATTAATTTTTTTTACAGTAAATGTTTTCTGATCTGAGTTGAAAACTCCCCAACCCTTTTCATTTTCTGAGCATTTCCTCCCTTCCTAGATTACTAATCCCTTCATTAAAAATATTTTGCTTTAATTTATAAAGTATTTTTTACCACTTTGGAAATATTTATTTTGTTTGAGCTAATAGATCTTTTGTACCGCTTATAACTTCTGTCTTAAAAATTATTTAATTTTCCAAACTACTATATTTTCTCAAAGTCCTTTTTTCACAGTTCATTGTTTTGTATTCAAAGCACATTCATCTGCCAACATGGTATGATTTTTTTCTTAGAATGTTCCTAAAGCATTTAAATTTAGCCATCTCTAATAGTAATGATCACATGCTAATTTTAAAAGATAATGTCTCATGAAATGTTGCCATGGAAATGGAAACTGGGTCATTGTGTACAAGTTCACCCCAATTTGATTAGAATGAGTTTGTTGTTTATAAGGTTTCTACAAAAGCCATAGAAAAAGACTACCAAATTACTCTGAGAGGGGGATGGGTGAGGGGCCAAATGTAGAAACAAAACAATTATTTTTCTACTAGAGACCCGGTGCACAAAATTCGTGCATGGGGGGGTGTGTCCCTCAGCCCAGCCTGCACCCTCTCCAATCTGGGACCCCTCGAGGGATGTCCGACTGCCCATTTAGATCCGATCCAGGTAGGACATCCCTCTCACAATCCAGGACTGCTGGCTCCCAACTGCTCGCCTGCCTGTCTTCCAGATTGCCCCTAATCACTTTTGCCTGCCAGCCTGATTACCACCTAACCACTCCCCTGCCAGCCTGATTGATGCCTAACTGCTCCCCTGTCAGCCTGTTTGCCCCTAACTGCCCTCCCCTGCAGGCCCGGTTTCCCCCAACTGCTCTCCCCTGCAGGACTGGGTCCCCCCCAACTGCCCTTCCCTGCAGGCCCAGTCGCCCCCAACTTCCCTCCTCTGCCGGCCTTGTCACCCCTAACTGCCCTCCCCTGCATGCTTGATTGCCCACAACTGCCATCCCTTGCAGGCCTGGTCCCTCCCAACTGCCCTCCTCTGCTGGCCATCTTGTGAAGGCCATCTTATGTCCACTTGGGGGCAGGATCTTTGACAAAATGGGGGCAGCCATCTGTGTGTTAGAGTGATAGTCAATTTGCATATTACTCTTTTATTAGATAGGATAGAGGCCTGGTGCACAGGTGGAAGCCAGCTGGTTTGCCCTGATGGGTGTCCAGGATCAGGGTGGGGGTTCCTTGGGGTGTGGGATGGCCTGGGTAGGGGCCTGTATTGGTTTGCAGGCCAGCCATGCCTCCTGGCGACCCAAGTGGAGGCCCTGGTATCTGGGATTTATTTAGCTCCTATAATTGAAACTTTGTAGCCTTGAGCAGAGATGAGCCTCCTGCTCGCTCTGTGGCTGCAGCCATTTTTGTTGGGACTTATCTTCTATAACTGAATCTTTGTAGCCTTGAGTGAAGACAAGCCTCCTGGTTGCTCCATGGCTGCAGCCATTTTTGTTGGGATTTATTTATCTTCTATAATTGAAACTTTGTAGCCTTGAGAGGAGGACAGGGCAGGCCAGGGCTGCAGAAGCTTAGCTTCCTCCTTTGCCAGGGGCAACTCAAGCCTCCTGCTCTTTCCAGCTCTGTGGCTGCTGCCATTTTTGTTGAGATTTATTTATCTTCTATAATTGAAACTTTGTAGCCTTGAGTGGAGGCCTGGGCAGCCAGGGTGTGCGGAAAGCTTGGCTTCCTCCATTGTTGGGGAAAACCCAAGCCTCCTGCTTTCTCCATGGCCACAGCCATCTTGGTTGGGTTAATTTGCATACTCGCTCCTGATTGGCTGGTGGGCATGGCTTGTGGGTGTGGTAGAGTGATGACTAATTTGCATATTACTCTTTCATTAGATAGGATTATTAGATAGGATGTCACTTCCTACGAATAGCCTTTCCTGACTTTTTATCAAAATCCATAGCCTTTCCTGATCTATTTACTCTCCTAGCCTCTTATAGATCCAACTCTACTAGTTTAGTATTTCTCTTTTCTGCTAGACTATGAGGTCCATCATCAGGGACCAATATTTTTCCATTTCTGCTCATTTCATATTTGTCCCTAACAATATTTGACCTTGCCACCTCCAATATTCAGCATAGTGTTTCAAAGAGAATTTGTACTTATTTAATGTTTGTGAAATATGTAAATTTGCAGAATAAAAGTTCACAGCATTTAACTTTTACAAATGAATTAAACATATATTATCTAATATTGAGTAGGTAGAATTTATTAGAAAAATATTCATTGAAATATAAACATTGATTTTTTTCCCCCAGTGAGCAATTTGATTTAATATTTCACTGAATAAAAATTCTAAACCATTAGGTCATATTTTTTTAAGTGTGGAACATATTTGATCAATAAATAATAAAATATTAATTTTGCTTTGGCATTAATCAGATATTGCTATGATAGTAGTTTATGTCAGCTTATATATGATATAAAATATATGATAAAAATCTTAATATTAGTTTATATCATAGACATAGAGTGTTTTAAATTCTAGATTCTTATTAAAATTTCCAAACTATAATAATTCTGATTCTCTTAAACAACCAACCTTAATATTTATAATAGACTAGGGGCCCGGTGCACGAAGATTCGTGCATGGGGGGTGGGTCCCTCAGCCCGACCTGCACCCTCTTCAATCTGGGAACCCTCAGGGCAGCCCTCTCCAATCCGGGAGTTTCTGTCTGTCTTTGCAATCATATGAGTGAATTGTCTGAGACCCCAACCCAGTTTGGTTTGTTGCTCACAGAATGATAGAGGCTTTTTTTTTTTTTCCTTTGCTGCATTGGTGGAGATTTCCTGGAAGTTTTAAGATATCTTCCCTTTAATTTTTCCTAGACACTTGATTTTACTTATGTCTATCACCTTTGCTTTCCCTCCATCCCCCACTGCAACAGTAACTTGCTCTAGGCTCACTTTGCTCTAGTGTCTAGGAGATCTGTCTGCCACCAGAACTACAATTCCCAGCATTCCTGGTGCTCCCCATGCTCTGGGCTTCCCCTTCTGATCCTGGGGCTGCCACCAGAACTACTATTCCCAGAATTCCTGGTGCTCCCTTTCCCTTCTTGCTCTGTCTCCAACCCAAGGCCTCCCACTCTGCCAAGTCCTCCAAACCACCAGCTCTCCCTCTCTGCTCTCTGTCTGGTGGCTTGGGAAACCAAGTTCCCCAAGCTGCTCCACTCTCCACAGGCTCTTCTGCTCTGCTCTCCGCCAGGTGACTGTGTATGCAAATTAAACCGGCATCTTTGTTGGGTTAATTTGCATACTCATTCCTGATTGGCTGGTGAGTGTAGCAGAGGTACAGTCAATTTACATGTTTCTCTTTTATTATATAGGATAAAGTGCTTATTTCATTAGCCTAGAATACAAAATAAATTAACATTTTTAAAATTATAATTAAGTCACTGGGATCACTGTTACCAGTCTCTTACTTTTCCCTCTTGAGCTTCACTTGGTCCCAGAGGACATTCTTTGCCTCCTGAGAGAAAATAAATAATTAAAAGCCATCCCCCAAAACCCCACGTTGTGCTTTAATTGAAGGTCATGATGAAAAAACAAGCATGTTGCAAAGTGTAGATGGTAAGGATAGAGTTCAAATACCAATGGTGGTGAATGGACAAAGAAGGATTAGGAAGAAATAGTGGGTAGCTACTGGGTAGCACTAGCTTATCTCTATGAGACCAGGGAAAATTCCCTTTTAAGTCTAGAAAGTAGCCACGCCATGTCTCTCCGTGTTCAATTTCCAAGGACTAATAGAAGTTGTCCGTCATCAGGGACCAGCATTTATCTACTTCTGGGAATTTCATATTTGTCCCTAACAGTATTTTCTGTCCTGCCTTACAAGGCCCCATTGGAAACCATTAAACAACTAAGTATCTTATTGGGACATTTCCCAAGGTCTGAGCCACTCTCTCTTGATGCACTTTATAAAATTTGAGCTGTTCATACTTATTTATTATTACTTAGTTACTAGTATAACTTATTAAACTATCTAATTTCAAGGTACAAGTTAGATATTCTAGAAGAAATAGAAACTCTGCTAAGTTAAAATTAGTGTCACCTGCTTTGTCCACCACCTCTTGTATAACAGAAGAAATACAGTTTATTCCATGGCCAATGGCCAGTTATTCTCAGAGGAAATTTAACACTATTGCTTTTTTTTTTTTTTATCATAGTCCCTGTCTAATGAGCAATAAAGTAACAGTGGATATTGGAAGATAGAAAAAAGAATACTTTTGCTAAGGAAAGATCACAATGTTTTCTAGCTCACAGGTGAAAAAAGGAAAAGAAAAATTATGAATATAACTGAATTCAAATTAATTTTATAGTGGGTCCATCATTTAAAAAATATTTTATTAACTTCAGAGAGGAAGGGAGAGGGAGAAAGAGATATAAACATCAGTGATGAGCGAGAGTCACTGATCAGCTGCCTCCTGCACACCCACCTCTGGGCATATGCCCTGACCCAGAATAGAACCATGACCTCTTGGTTCATAGGTGGATGCTCAACCAAGGAGCCATGCCAGTCATGCTGGATCCATCATTTTCCATGTTTTATATGTCATGGCATAGTTTTAGTAACAATAAGGCTATTTTTCTGAGATAGTAAAAGCCTCATTGGACAAAAACATAACTTTTTATTCCTCAACCCAGAATTATGGAAACTAATTGTCATATATTATTCTCTTAGTGGAAGGCTCTCCAAAATTTGCAATACTTGTGTCAGCTATTGCTTGTTTGCACTGTTGCAATATATTAAATCCATTTACATATGTTAATTTGGAATAGTCATAATGATATGTAAAAACAAAAAAGCAAACAAAATATAATTTCTGAGGAATATGTACGGAATTAGCTCAATTTCTTAAAACCCACAACAACAAAAAACACACACACAAAAAAGTAACAAGCTCGGACAGTGTGGATCAGTTGGTTTAGCACCCTCCCTGCACCAGGGGTTGCTGGTTTGATACCTAGTCATGCCTAGGTTGCTGGTTTGATCTCCAGTAGGGGACATCTAGGAAGCAACCAGTTGATGTTGCTCTTTCTTTCGCCCTCTCCCTTCCTCTCTCTAAAATGAATAAAAACCTATTTAAACAACAACAAAGCGAGATGTGTGTAAAAGCACATGCACCTAAAAAAGGAAAATGTCTGTAAAAATAAAACCTAACTTTTTAAGTGGTTACTCTTTGGTTTGGATGACTGGAACAAACAGGAAGAATAACATATTTACAGGTGATTTTTACCTGTCATTTTATGAGGATTTTTTTCTTTATTTTTATATGAAAGAAAATCATTTTCAAAAGGGAAAATTTCTCATTCTGAAACGTATTGCTAAGGATTCTTTATCAACATGTAGAGAACACTTATTTTACAGTCTATTTAAGAGCTGTGCCAAGGAATCTGGGTATTCCTATACTAAACATTCTTGCATCATGAAAGCCACTGCAGGAGTTAGTGAATGAAGATGATAAGCAGGCCTTGTCCACAATAGACTGTAAGTGTATATTACATTTTAGAAATATAATAGAAGCATGTAATAGAATTACCAAGTAGTAAGTGCCACTCAGAGAAGCACTATGTCCCATCAGAAAGCTCATTCTACTAACTTCAAACCAATCATTTGATTGCTGTAAATTTTGTATTGCTATAAGTTCTTAAAATATTTATAACTACATTTTCTATTAGTCACTAGCACTTACACTCCTATTCAAATAATGCGCTGTGGGTACTATTATCCATTACAGAACCCTGAATGGAAGAGATGGGAACACTTCCTATAGAAAAAGAGGCACATCAGCATGGCTTTCTTTAAATGAATACGATTTTTGCAGTCAAATGCAAAAAGGAATAAAATTTTAGACTTTGAGGCCATCATAGCAAAAGTAGAAAATTGTAAAGGGTATGGTACATTTAAGGAAGAGCAAGAATTCTTTTCTGGCAGAAGTTGCACATATGGTTGTATAAAATGGCAGGAAATTGTATTGGAAAAGCAATCTAGGTCCTCACAGGAATCATTTTATGTTCTATATAAGCCAGTTTTAATTTAGTAAAATAATCAAATCTGTATTTTAGAAAGAAATTAGTAACACTAGCGAAGAGGAAACAGAGAGAGAAAATGGAGTATAGGAAGGATTTAAGTAGCTATTTCTAGTCCTGGAAAAAGATGATATGAAGCAGTGGGTATTGAGAGGGGAAGAAGGAAAATAAGATGTTTAGAAGAGGAGTGCATAGGTCTTTAGGAGTACTTATGTGTGGTGAAGGGTTAGATAAGAAAGGTTTAATTAAAAGAATCTTTAAGCCCTAGCCAGTTTGGCTCAGTGGATAGAGTGTCGGCCTGTGGACTGAAGGGTCCTAGGTTCGATTCCAGTCAGGGGCACATGCCTGGGTTGCGGGCTCGATCCCCTGTGTGGGGCGTGCAGGAGGCAGGCAATCAATGATTCTCTCTCATCATTGATGTTTCTATTTCTCTCTCTCTCTCTCTCCCTTCCTTTCTGAAAATCAATAAAAATATATTTAAAAAACAACATCTTTAAAACATTTAATGGAATGTCCAGCATACAGAAAATCCCATATAATAAAAGGCTAATAATGCAAATTGACCGAACGGTGGAACAACTGGTCTCTATGACACAAAACTGACTACCAGGGGACAGATGCTCAACACAGGAGCTGCGCCATGGTGGTCAGTGTGCTCCCACAGGGGGAGTGCCACTCAGCCAGAAGCCAGGCTCAAGGCTGGCGAGCACAGCGGTGGTGGTGGGAGAGACAGTGCTAAGGATATCTGACTGACAGCTTAGGGAGCAGGCCTACGCCGTCAGTTGGACATCCCCCAAGGTATCCTGGACTATGAGAGGGTACAGGCAGGGCTGAGGGACCCCCCTGAATGCACAAATTTCATGCACCAGGCCTCCAGTTACTCTATAAATCAAAAGAGATGGAAAAATTATTAATGCATTACAAAATGACATAGCTTTATTGTTTAGAATTTATAAATCAGACACAAGAAAAAATATGAAAAGTGATCATTAAATCACCACAAGATATACACTTCAGGTTAAAGAAAAAGATGGAAGTGAAGACAGATGCAGTGTGGCGACAAGCTCTTTTGTTAAGTAGAAGAAAGAAGGGTTAGAGGAAATATTATAACATTTAACTTTTGTGGGACTTTAAATTATTTTGGTGTAGCTCTTTGTGCAGTCTGAATAGTCTAATTCACAGTGATAAGAACAGAAAGAGTAGTTTTAATATTGATGCCTCAATTATGCTATTATGTGTCCTAGGGTATTTAATAAATATAAATGAATAAATATAAACTCTACCCTTTAGATTGCTTAATCAGTCCAAGGCTTTGCTTCTTTCTCTGTAGATTTTTTGTTAACATAATATTGGATGAATATACCTTTCTCTTACTAAACTAACCTATTTGCAGTCAGAAGACATTTCATCATGCCTCACACTTCCTCATCACTAGTTTTCCATTGTTGACACTATTGAGCTTGTGAACTGCAGTGTGTAAAAAACACTCTCATTTTGATAAGTGAACATTACCAGGCCGTCATATATATGTCAATGCAGTTATAATTGTGCGATTTTGCACTTAAAATCCATTTGCAAGTTATTTCATCGCTATGATTTTGTACTGGTATATGCTCATCTTTTAAAATGCAATTTCTCTTCCAGTGAAGACATGTGGCTCTAATCTACAAGGACCAAGTGGAACCTTTACGTCTCCCAACTTTCCCTTCCAGTATGACAGCAATGCACAGTGCGTCTGGGTCATCACAGCGGTGAATACAAATAAGGTAAGAACGTCACCCATGGGAGAAAAGCATAATCACAGAGCCAAAGACAAAGAGAGCGTGAGGAAAGTGCAGCAAAGAAAATCCATGTCTAAAGTATGATCTCCGCAGTATTTTCTATTTGTCTGTTATATAGAACATAAACTTATCTGAAAATTTTTGGAAAAAATAAATTTAAAATAATACAATTTTACTTCCAGTTACTAACATATAATTGACAACACATTAGCATTATAAATGAATGTTTTCTGAGACATGTTTTGGAAGGTTGTAAGTATATATTTCTTTTTAAAAAGAGAAGCCATGAATAATGGCCTTTCACTTCATATCTTTTTTGCTTGACATATTATTCAGGGATATGGTGTTTTTAAACATAGCTGACTTTCAATGTTTCTCTACTGCCACACAGCTATTTTTTTATTATAAACTGTTGATTTTAATGGCTCTGTGCTAATAGAAGTTCATATTATAACATCTGAAAAGGTTAGGTTGTCTTTCTGTTTCACTAAAAGTGACTAATACGTCCAGATATGCTACAACATTTTGAACAAAATTATAATGCTGAATGAGTGCAAGAGAGGCTGAAAAATTAGCTAATTTTCCTCTCCTGCTCTATCCTGCTTTTCCTTGTAAAAATATAGAGGAAATAATTTTAACCACCCAGACTGTGTCATCAGTTCAGTTCCATTCAACAAACGTTTATTTAATGATTCTCTTTCCTGTGAAAATTATGGCTTGTTGAGAAAACAAAAAATCATGAAGTACTTGAAAAATAAATTCAAGTTTCGTGAACACTTAGTAACATGCCAGGTAAAATTTGCAGCGCTCTTCATGAATTACTTAATCTTCATAACGCCCCCCCCCCCCCCACCCCTCGCAATGAGGTAGTTTTATTTCTGCATTTCACAGAGAGGCTGAATAACTTGCCTAAGATCACATAAACAGTAAAGGTCAGAGCTGTGTGCTGTATAAGACACGCAGCTTATCCTGTTTATGAGGCTATGTCCAACTCCAAATGTAAGTATCTTACACTGAGGTAAGCGTGGAGAGAGTTCATTGTAAAACACAGGACGAACACTTGGAATTAATCTTGCATGGAGATACAAAATCTTTTTGTGTCGCGGTAATTGCCTATAATTTTCATCAAACTGTGGTCATTCTGTTCTGTTCTATAAGATACCTGCTCTGCTAAATTTAATTTATTCTCATTACGGAGTTATCTGAAGTTTCACAGAGGTCCTCACATCTCTTCTCGTTTATCTGACTTAATCTGCCAAACTTTATTTCTTCTTTTTCTCCCTAAAAAAAAAAAAAAAAAAAAAAAAAAAAAATTCCAATGTATTTTCTAAGGAGGACATAATTACTTTCACCTCTTTATACTTTTTTCAAATAGCTGACTGAGGACATTAATTTTTAATCTGCTGGTTTACCTCCATTTTCACATAATGTATGAAAATTGGTTTTCAAGCATTTTTAATCGTGACACACAGAATTATATTTTACATTGTGTTATTGTGTCCCAGATCACATCCACACACACAGTGTCACAAAATAATATTTTATCTTACTACAAAAGTGTACTCCTCTATTTTTTTAATTTCTTGTAAGCTATTTTAAAATGTCGTTCATGTCTCACTAAATCAATGCACTAAGAAGTTACAACACATAGTTTGAAAAATACTGTTTATAGTATTGCTTCCAGGGATCATCACAGTAGAAACTTGTTTTGGAAGGCAATTATGGCATGAACTATAGACAACACATCTCTCCTAATTAACCAGCCTTCTTGATTCCTCAATAGCTGTAATTTTCTCCAAATGTCATTGCTCATATTTTTCATTATGTTTAGTAAACTTGAAAAGTAATCATTGTTTTCTAAATGTCCAAAACAAATATATGGTAGGTGAAAAAACTCTGAGATTTGAAACTGAATGAAACTGGATGGAACTGATTTTCTATCTGGGCTTTCCCTCTTGACTAATTATACAATTTTAGGCAGGTCTTATCCTTGAGTCCTCTGGGGCACAGTTTATGTGTTTTTTAATCTTTTAGATATAATAACACCATATCATAAAGTTGTTTTACTGATTAGATAAGAAAGTGTGAACTGTCTGGTTCAGAGTAGGATCACTTTAAATGACAGTGGTTATCATTGCCAAATGTGTCCATCTCATCAAAAAATATGCTGGTTCTCTTCAATTATTTGTGAGATTTAACTTATGTATTAATGTAGAAAAACACTACATACTGTTTTCTTCTACATTTGATTATGTGGTGGAATAATTTATAGATAACTGTGTCTTACACTAAAAATATTAAACATTAAATTATAGTAATTTTTACTGATCATTCTATCAACATTGCCATTAAACTTACTAAAAATCTATACTACTAATAAAGAAATATGCAAATTATCTGTTACAGCATCTCGTCAAGACCAGATCAGCAGGTTGTAACCCTGCTCTCTGCTCAGGCAGCTGCAAGGCTCTGTGTAGGATGGGGTCCGATAGGAGGGGATAAGAAAGGAGAGGGAGAGGAAGGCAGGCCTGCATGCAGACAGGCGGAAAGGAGAAACGGAAATACAGAAAGGGAACAAGGAAAAGGCTCAGGAATGGAAAAGGGAAGGAAACGCAGGGCTGCATGTGAGAGGGTGTGGCGACTGCGGGGGAGGGGGGACAGGTGCATCCAGCGGGAGGGGGTGGTGACTGCGGGCAGAGGGCAGTGGCCCCCAGTGCGGGCCTTTGGCGGGGAGGTGCCCACGGGTCTGGGACAGAGTGGTGGATGGTCCGAGGCCTTCTGGGCGGAGGCGCTCCTGCTTCGTGGTGGCAGCAGCAGCACCAGGGCCGGGCCGGTGGGCCTCTGCCACCCTTGCTGGGCCAGGCGTCCCGGGCAGGGAATGGGAGCAGGATGGCCTGGGAGAGGCTGGGGAAGGGAGGGCGGTTAACACCCCTATCCCCCAAACAGAAGCTTTATGAAGGGAGGGAGGGAGAGAAGAACTTTATAAAGGAGTCAGTAGAGAGCATAGTTAAAGAAAGAGGATGTATGAGTGAACTGTAGGAGCTATAATGAAAATCAAGTATAGTTGTGTACTAGGGACAGATTTTAAAAGTAGGAGTCAGAAAAGAAAAAAGATAAACGGTAGTGAATAATTAGGCAGATAGATAGATAGATATTACAACAGTGGAAGTAAGTAGAGACAAATGTATGGGAAAGGTAGGATGAGAGAGAAAGAGGGAGGGAAGAAAAGTTTTAAAGGAGCTGGAAGAGCTTAAAAGGAGAATGGGAAGAAGGAAGAAATGGGGGAGGGAGCAAAGCAGGTCTGAGGGAGGAAGTGAAGAAAAAAAATTAAGGTGGGAAGGAAGGAAAAGGGGAGGGAGGGAAGGGGTAAAGATAAAGGAAAGAAGGAATGTGGGGAGGGTGGGAGGGTAGGAGAAAGATGGGAAGAAGGATGATGGAACAGAAGTAGGAAATAAGGAGGAAAGAAAAGTTTATAAATGATGAGTCAGTAGGAAAAAGTGTTACATAAAGGAGAGAGAAAAATTGTGTGAGAGGGAGAAGCCAATAAGAAAGTCAAATACAAATTGTGTGTGAAGGGGATAAGATTAAACATAAGTTAGTAGGGGCAACCAGGCTGGCAGGGGGGGGCAGTTACGGGTGACCAGGCTGGCAGGGGAGGGCAGTTAGGGGTGACCAGGCTGGCAGGGAGGGCTGTTAGGGGTGACCAGGCTGGCAGGGGAGGGCAGTTAGGGGCGACCAGGCTGGCAGGGGAGGGCAGTTAGGGGTGACCAGGATGGCAGGGAGGGCTGTAAGGGGTATTAGGCAGGCAGGCAGAGTGGTTAGGGCAGGCAGGCAGGCAGGTGAACAGTTAGGAGCCAGAGGTCCTGAATTGCGAGAGGGATGTCCAACTGGCAGTTGGACAGCCCCCAAGGGCTCCTGGATTGGAGAGGTTGCAGTCATGCTGAGGGACATGCCCCCTCCCCCCCCCCCCGTACAAATTTCATGCACTGGGCCTCTAAGAAAATATAATGACTGAGCATTACAATCTTAAAGTAATACGTAATTTTAAGGTTACTTTATATCCCTTTCAGAAGCTTCTGTCAGGGAATATTTCCTTTAATTATAGCATTTCAGTAATGGGTACAATTGAGGATTTCTTCATAACAGCAAATTAAAATATTAGAGCTGATATATTAAATAATCTGGTCATTGAATTATTTATTCTCCTTGCATTAAGATATGCATTTATCATCCACTCTGTGTGAAATAATTTGCTGACTCGAACAGTTTCTTAATTTTTATAAAGATGATCTTCCTCAGTATTATAGGTGGTCTAGTGCATTTGTCTTTAATCTCAGTTATGTGGGAGACAAAAATAATTCCCAAGGTGTACCTGAGTTGCCTGGACACCATTTTAAGATATTCCACTGTCCTGCCTGATGACCCTCTTCTATCTGTTTGCTCTCTTTTATCACTCTCCCTTTTTTGATTATCTTGTGCAGTGTCAAAAGAAAGGCATACATTACTTTTCCAGCTGAAATATTAATATCCTACTTCACCTGAGTGTAAATAAAACTCTGAACATTTTAAGTAAGAAATTCAGAATCACAGCTCCTAAGTAAGAGTCCTTGGGAACAAATCCAAACATAGATTCACTAAGATATATTTGAAGGAGACAATCTTATTTTAGCCAAACAACAAACTTATTAAATGCCCCATATCTTTATTTATGCATCTATGCATCTATCTATCTATCTATCTACCTACCTATCTATCATCCATCTAACTATACATCTATTTTTAATATATATATCTTTCTTTTATCTCTATCTATCCTAGAACTAGAATTCACAATACATAGAAATAGATAACAATTGAATTGAAGCACAAAGTTTGGCTTTTAGAACAGAAAGAATTTCTGATTTGTCTGATTAATTTTATAGTTTATCCATTTTTAACATATGGACCATTTTATAGAAGTCAAATAAACTAATGATGCAAGATTTTAAGAAAACTATATTCAAGGTATTTGTAAAATTAGAGTATAATAGAAATTGCATTATTTGCATCTACTGACACTTGGAATTTATAAAGAAAATAGACGTCCGTTTAAAATTGTGTGAGAAAGTAGTTTTCAAAACTATTTGATCTATGTGTGCAAAAGTATTTGAAGGCTCTCTGGACCAGCACTGTCCAATAGAAATATACTGTGGGACACATACTTAATTATACACTTTCTAGTAGTTGTTTTTTAAAAGATGAATTAATTTTAGTATTATATTTCGTTTAATCCCAATATTATAATTTCAACATTTAATTAGCATAACATTATTAATGTGGTAATTTACCATCATTTTTTTTTCATTCTAAATCTTTGAAATCCAAAATGTGTTTAGCACTTAAGTGGCATCTCAATTCATTCAAGCCCCATGTCAAGTGCTCTATAGCCACATGTTGCGGGCAGCTACCATATTGTACAGGGAAAATATTGACTAGTTTGACTACTCTTTAGATAATATAAGGTGATGGTGACTCTTGAAGAGAATAAATGCCCCATTGCAAGGGAATTGCCTCAAGTGACCTTTCTGTAGGGGCTTCATGGAAAGAGAGGAGGGAATGATCCCATTGGCAGAGGCAACTCTGGAAGACTTGGGGTTTTAAGATTCTCAGCTTTATTCTGAGGCATCCAGATGTCTCCATTTCAGATTTCAGGATCACTCTCAATTATTGCTCTAATTTTCACATGAGAAATTGTGAATCTATAAGTTAGTCATACACTATAATTATGCAATGTGTGTAATTAAATCATGGGTATAAGTTTCAGCCCTATCTGCCCAGTGCTACAGTGTCACCATAGAAGGACTCTTGTTCTCTGACCATGACTTAAACTATAATTAAATTTTTTTCTGACTTCAGTAAAGTCATCTCCTTCCATAATCCTAAAAGTTTTGGGTATGATGGTCATCAAGTGCATCAACCAGTTGTCTTGGCTCTTCAAGTCTTGTCTTCAATAACTGTTTCATTCTAATCACAAGTAATGAATTAAATCATTTTTATGCCATTTTCAACTGACCAGGAGCTCCATGTCAAGACCAAAAAATAATCAAAGCACCCTCCAAAATCCCATCTTTGAGAATCTATTTATTGGGCTCTTCTTGATACCAAAGGATATATCAATCAAGGTCTGATCAGGAAATACACTGAGTGGCCAGATTATTATGATCTCTGAACTCTGAACATATAATCTGGCCACTCAGAGTGTGTGTGTGTGTATTTTATATATATATATATATGTGTGTGTGTGTATGTGTGTGTATTATATACATACACATATATACATACATATATGTGTGTGTATAATATATATATACATATATATATATATTAGAGGCCTAATGCATGAATTCATGCATGGGTGGGGTCTGGCCAGCCTGGCCAGGGGGAGGGGACATGGGCAGTTGGCCGGCCTGCTTGCTGGTCGAACTCCTGGTCGAGGGGACAATTTGCATATTACCCTTTTATTACATAGATTATACACTGAGTGGCCAGATTATTATGCATTCAGAGATCATAATAATCTGGCCACTCAGTGTATAATCTACATTAGTTATTTAAAATACACGGAATTCATTTGGAGGATTTTTATGCAGGTGTTTTAATTTGAAAATAACAAATTAATATAGAAGCAATAACTGTATAGACAGACACCATGTTTAGAGGTGGAAGAAGAAAATAGAAAAAATGGTATTACAGAATCTAAGAGTTTATAATGGGGGCTTTGTAAAACTGGAATTCAAATTTCAAATAAGAAAATATCCCATGGTTGGTTAGAGCATCATACTGGTACACCAAGGTTTTGGGTTCAATCTCCAGTCAGGGCACATACCAGAAGCAACCAATGAATGCATGCATAGGTGGAGTAACAAGTCTCTCTCTCTCTCTCTCTCTCTCTCTCTCTCTCTCTCTCTCTCTCTCTCTCTCTCTCTCTCTCCCCCACACACACACACACATACACACACTCTCTCTCTCAGTACATAAAAGTTAAAGAAGAAAAGAGACCAGAATAATACTTAATAGCAATAGTTAATCTATATTAAATGTCTACTATGTAATAGGCATTATTCTAAACCCTTGTATATAACATTTAATTTAAGCTTTACAACACTCCTATATTGTAGGTACCATTATTATTCAGCTAAAGAAACAGATTCTGGTAGATAATTTTTCCAACACCATAGTGTAACTTTCAGAGACAATATTCTTAACCACATACTATGTTTCTTACGTTGTCCACTTTTTTTTTTCCTACTACCTCACTTCCAAAGTCTCACTGGACTCCTGTTCTTTCTTCAATCTGGGATTTTTAGCTTTTTCTTATTTCTATGAACTACCCCATATTTTTATATATTTGCATATTTTTCTTAAGTCAGCCAAAATAGTTGTGTGTTTTTTTGTATGTTTTTTTTATTACTTGTCACCAAGGAACACTGAGGCGGGATGTAATGATACAGTTGCTATTTCTATTATTGTCTTCTGATCTAACATAAGGAGTCTGTCGCAATGTATAGCTCTGCCAGTTTGCCCTCTGATACATTACAGAATATTTTGCAAATTGATAATATGCACATTTCCTCTGTTGTTGTCTGTATGTAAGTAGGATAAATCTACCCCAATACATGGTAATGTTAGCTACCTTTAACTTCTTGGGTTTCTAATGTCCTTTGGAGGAGTGATTCTTCAAATATAAACATATAAATTAATGGTAAAGTCAAATAGTATTTTTAATTAAATAATTATTCAGTGTAATATGCACAACCAAGAGGAAAAATGTGAAACACACTTTTTAAAATTTTTTGACCAGTTTTTGTTCCCACTTTAAGTGGAATGCACTTTTATCCACATTGAATGATTATTAGAAGAATAATATTAATGTCTCCAGGATGTCAGCAATTCTCACAACGGAGAAAATAAAATCCATTGGGAGTAATGAAAGATTAAATTAACTGAGCATAGAAGAATATAATTCAGAGAGAATAAAGACAGGCACATGAGGTCAACCTCAGTTTAGATTATAACTCTCAATAGTTTAGCAGGCATCTTAAGTGTCAGAAGAAATAAAATTGATCATCAAAAGAATAAGAATTGACATTTTTGTTTTAATGTTGTGTAACACTAGCCAAAAGCACAATATTTTTTGTACTACAAGGCTCTGAATATTTAATTTTTTTTCTAAGTTTGGCTCATATTTGCACCTTAGGATTCATAGAATATTGTTTACTATATCCTAGGTATACCAGTGAAGAGGATCAGGGGCTGGCATGATTTTAAATTGTATATATTTAAGAACCCACTTTGGAACTTCCTGATTTATGTATATAACTTCCTTATTATTATCCTAGAGACCTGGTGCACGAAATTCGTGCACGGGGGTAGGGTGGGGGGCGGTTCCCTCAGCCCAGCCTGCACCCTCTCCAATCTGGGATCCCTCTCACAATCTGGGACCGCTGACTCCTAACTGCTCACCTTCTTGCCTGCCTGATTGCCCCTAACTGCCTCTCTGCTGACCTGATCATCCCCAACTGCCCCTTGCCAGCCTGGTCACCCCCAACTGTCCCCCTGCCGGCCTGGTCATCTCACGCAGCCTGCTGTTCAGTTGTTTGGTCGTCCCTCACTGACCCCCCTGCCGGCCTGGTCGCCCCCTGCAGCCTGCCTTTCAGTTGTTTGGTCATCCCTCACCAACCCTCCTGCCGGCCTGGTTGCCCCCTGCAGCCTGCTGTTCAATTGTTTGGTCGTCCCTCACTAACCCTTCTGGTTGCCCCATGCAGCCTGCCTTTCAGTCATTTGGTCATCCCTCGCTAATGTCCCTGCCGGCCTGGTCACCCCATGTAGCCTGCCAGCCTGCTGCTTGGTCGTTACTGTTACTGTGATGATGTCCCAGACAATTTGCACATTCCTTTATTATTAGTATAGATATAGAACTAGAGACCTGGTGCATGAAATTGTGCACTAGAGGGGGGTCCCTCAGCCTGGCCTGCGCCCTCTCGCAGTCCTGGAGCCCTGCCATCGCTCGCCCCAGAGAGGGAGGCCGTGCCCACCCTCCACAGCACTGCTGGCCAGGTAGCCTGTGCCTCCCTCTTTGGGGTGATTTTTTAAACTTCTTCTAACGCCACTTCTTCAAAATAGACTTGCCCAGGCCATGGTATTTTGTGGAAGAGCCACACTCAAGGGGCCAAAGAGCCGCATGTGGCTCGCGAGCCGCAGTTTGCCAACCACAGAGTTAGAGTGTAAAAAAGTGTCTGGCACACAATAAATATTTAACAAATATTTGGTGTTGATTGTATAAATTTTTACATATCTGTATAAGCAAATATTATATGCAGTTTCATATTATAGAAATCACCTAAATGCAATAAAATAATGAATTATAAAACATTTGTATTCTTACTTTAGTGAAACAGTTCTCAAGTATTTATAACTTACTGTGTGCAAGGCACTGTACTGGATGTAAAAACACAATACGTAAGCTGAATTTATTCATGACTTATGTATGATTATTTTATAATTTTTAAAACAGCTCCTAGAATTGTACAGTTTTTCATATTATATCTTCTTCTTTCTATAAATATAATTTTAATGTATTTTTCTGCTTATGATTATCATTTTTCCAACCAATGGCACAGAGAAGTATAAAAAAAAAAACACACAGAACAAAATCTCTCTTGTTTGCATAGGATATATTTATTTATTTTAGAAGCATTAGAGTTCACTTATTCTTAAAACTGGAGGCACGGTGCATGAAAATTCGTGCACTCGGCGGGGGGTGGGGTGGCCCTCAGCCTGGCTCTGCACCCTCTCGCAGCCCGGGAGCCCTCAGGTGATGTCCACCTGCCGGCTTAGGCCAGCTCCCCAGGGGATCGGGCCTCAGCTGGCAGTCACACATCCCTCTGGCAGCCCAGGAGCCCTAGGGGGATGTCCGACTAACAGCTTAGGCCCGCTCCCCTGTGGAAATGCACTGACCACCAGGGGGCAGCTCCTGCATTGAGCGTCTGCCCCCTGGTGGTCAGTGCACATCATAGTGACTGGTCGTTCTGCCCTTAGGGTCAATTTGCATATTACCTTTTTATTATCTAGGATAATATTTAACAGCTCATCACATGTATATTAGTTAATTCCATAATTACATGACCAATATTCTAGGTTGCAGTTTTAATAAAGTTAGATGTCATTTCATTTACATCTTGAAAACTGAAGCAACATCGTGTTGTTGTTGTTTTAATAACATGAGATTTTCATCATGTTTTTAACAACATAGACTTTCAACATTTTACTTTCTCCAGAAGGTGAGTCACCACCTACCTACTGTTATACTGTTTAGGATAAAAATAAAATAGTTATTCTACTTCCTTTCTGTATTTTCTATCATCAGTGCTACTGTTTTATTATATTCTAATATAAAATATAAACTTTTTCTATTTGTATGCAAATATACATATTGCATAATGATATAATGAATCACAGATCACCAATAAATTAACCTACCTGGGCTTTTGTTTTCTCAATAATAAAGATAATAATGCCTTCCTCATGGGGGTTTAGGAAGGATTATATGAGGTAATATACACAATACACTTAGAACAGAGTCTAGAATATAGGACGTGTTCAAAAAATGGTAGCAATAATAATAATAATAATAATGATAATAATAAATGTTACTGCTACTACTAGCACCAGCAGGAGCAGCATACTACCCGAGTGTTCTAATGCCTCCAACAGCACTTGAGCTTAACTTTCTGCTGTGCTGATAGCACAGGCTCTCACACATTGCAGAACTCGAATTTCCTCATGGAGAATTCCTGCTGAAATTAGTCGTCAGAGCCATCCGCAGATGCTTCTAAGAAGTCAGAATGGCCTTCTGCTAAGAGCCTGTAAAAGGAATTGAGACACTTTATTATAAATTAGAAGGTTATCTTAATGACAGCCTTGGAGTTAGTGAGAGCTATAGTCACCACTCTGGGACATGAGTTTCTGCTCCAGCTGCCCATCAATAGCTGCAGCTAGAAATGTTAAAGGGGCCACTTAGCAAGAAGTACAGGGCATGACGAGGCCAGCTGCTGCTTGATTTGGGGGTGTTGAACCTCTGAGAGATTTTAGGGAAGTTCATAGCCTATGCAGAGGAGGCAGGCCATTTGAGTGGAAAAGCCACTGGAAGTGGCGCGGTTGGGGTGGGTGGAGTGGGTCTCAAGGAATCACCAGGGCAGGGTGAAGGGTGTTAACCAGGTTGATAGAGGATGGGAATTAGAATCCACCTCATGATTCATTACATGTAAAAGTATATAATAGGTGGTTCTCACTACCATAGTGTTGTGTTTAATCATTTAGAACTAATCTCATTTTTAAAGAATGTTTCAAGGTAAAGATTCTTTGTATAAAAATATAGATGTATAAATGGGGAAACAAATAGATATGGATTAGGCTGACCATTACTAAAGAGGGAAAAAACAGCCAAAGGCCCTTCTTATCAAACTCATTTTAATGAACTTCATTTTTATTTGTTTCCAAAACATTTGGATATGTACAACCTACCATATACAAATTTGTAGTGAATATCCTCCTAAAACCAATGACATTATCTGAAAGCATTTTCCTCAAAAACTTAAATTCAAGTTGATAAATTATATGTATAATGAAATTTAAATTACATCCGCCAGTAGCTAAGCATGACTAAATGACAGAAAAGAACCTACAGTTTTGTACAGTTGTGTTATAGATTTAATATTTGATGCAATTTTTATTTGTACTTCTGTAGCTTCTTCCTGGCAGTGAACCATTTGTAATGCCACGTTTAATCTGTCACTCTTACATGCCAGCACTCCCCTGAAGGGGAAGGCCGTGTGCAGACACAGAAGGCATAAGAAAACTAAAACAAAGCGGAAAGCTTTCATCATCCCACCAATACCTCTCTGTGTCTGCAGGCTCCCCTCCTCCCCGGCCTCTCATACACGAGCCCTTGTAAGAACTGACACTGTTACCCTGATGCCGGCAGCAAAGTGGACGGACCTAGAGCACTGCCGAGGCGGGCACTTCTCATTTCATATGTCCAGTTCAGTGGTGGACCACGTCTTCGGTGATAAAGTACCCATGTGTGCCATTACAATGTACACTTCTTCTAGAACCTGAGATCGATCCTTTATTTTAAGGAGACAAAATTACTGTCAAATGAGTACACGGATTTGCGTGTGTCATATTTAAGTTTTTTGTATCTTACAATATTTACCTATTTCACAAAGTTCATGTAAATTTAGCTTTGTAAATATCTTTTTACAAAAAATAGGCAAATTGAGATGATTACTAATTAAACAGTTATTAAACACTAATTTTCCATATGCATATGAAATACATACCACATACAATATGTACTACAGAAACAGGCACATTTTAGGGTTGTTCTGAAATGTGGCTTTTAAAACAAATGTACTACATATTCTGCTGTGTCTGAATTAGACTTTACACTCAATAAAATTTGATAAAATAGTTTTGAGAGTCATAGTTTTTGTAGTGGGCTTTCGAATAGTGTTTTTATATGTATGCAGAAAGAAAAAAGATAAAAATGATTACAGTTATTTTTACTTGGGGTAAAGAATCACGAGGGAGTCCACTCCTCTTCACTCCCACTTCCAAAGCCAGTTTAAGTTCTTGACCCTGACCTTGCCCTGCTCCCCTTCAAATTCACATCGTTCCTGCTGCCAAAGTAAGCAAGTGAAAAGCAGACGCAGCCCAGTCAACCCTTTGCTCAAAGCTCAGAGCTTGCAGCTCTTCATTTACAAAGTTCTTGACACAATTTTTCCTACTTCCATCTTTAGTCTTCCTTCTCATCATTTCTTCTCTCACAGTTTCTATTGCAGAAACAAAAAGAACATTCCTTTCCACTGGGCCATTTTTTGTCCATTCCCCTACACAGTGTTCTTTCCCAGTTCCCACCTTCACCTTCCATTGCACGGCCTGGGAGTTTTAGCCTGGGGGAAATCTTTCTTCTTTACTCTCCAATCGGATTAGGGGCTCTCATCTCTGCTTCCATGTAACTCTGTGTATCCATGTCCAAAAGCACTTAGTACAGAGTGCTGCACTGATCTTGCTTACTTCGTGTCTCCCCTGGTGTTGTGATTGTCAAGGAAAGTATGTGAAAAAGGAAGTGCTTTAATTAGATGTTAAATTGATTGGGTGACATGGCATTGCATAGCTGAAACTTAAACTGTGTATATTTTTGTACTTCTGTATGTATTCTGCATTCTGGATTTCCTCATCTGACAACAAATTACTTGTTAATGTTGTAGTGAATTATTAACATTCTAAAGTGAACATAATGGAGAAAACTATTTCCAGAAAAGAGAATTTTCCAGCAGCGTAGAGTTTTGGGGGAAATCTCTTCTCTTTGAATCATAGGGGCACTACCAAAAAAAAAACACAAAAAACAAAACCAAAATTAATAAAAAACAAAAGCAGAACCCAAAAGAACTTTATCCTCAAGTGAACAGATATGAGCATCTATCTATTTTATGCTGAATTAGTTATCATATCTAATAATAACTGCCACTTATTGAGGATCTACTATATATGTTGTTTTATAAACTCTGTTTAATTCAATACTTGCTTCAATCTGAAAAAAGTATGAACTTTTTATAGACATCAGAGACTCCCTCCAAATAATATAACATTATATGGCAGTGATGGGCCTTAGTACCCTAGGCTTTGCTTGTGCACTTGACTATATCATTCTGTCTCACTAAAAAGTATAGCATGGTATTGAAGTTAAGCTATCATTAATTTGTTTTGTTGAACATCATCAAGGGATTATTTTAATTCTGTACTAAATATATTGGTACAAATGCCTAATAGCAACATCAGGTGCTAGAGAAATATTGAGAAATTTCATTTGCTTTCAGATTTGTTTTGAAGAAGACAAACAACAAAAACAAACCAGGCTTTACCATAGAAGGTAAAATAGCTTATACCAATCAACCCTTCCTGTATTTTCCCCCAAGGATTTGACATACTATTTATTAGTTATTAGATATCAGAAATTATCTTCCCTTGCCAACACTACTAGGTATTTAACACATAGGGCATATGCCCAACATCAAAGAGCATAGTTAGAAATTGTTATGATATATCAGCATTTGGTGGACAAAGAGGATTTCCTAAACTGCAGACTTTAAAAAGAGAATAGATTAGTCCTATTTATCCACTAGAAAGTTTTCAGACAGGTTATCATCACATCCCATCTATAACGATAGAAGACAAATGTGATAACCATCATAAAACTCCCATTCAGAAGGAGAGAGTACTGAAACTCATAGACCCATACCCTGCCGGACAAGGTTGGTGAAGGGACGGCCTTCTCTGGAAGTGGAATGAGTTCCTTGATGGAAGGGACTGCCTTCTCTGGGGAATTAGTTCTGCAAGTAGCAGATCTCTGTCTCTCTAGGACCTTACTCCGTTACAGTGTGACATGGCTTCTGGTTCTGCTTATGATATTCTTTTTTCTATTGGACAACACTGCTCTACAACTTTAGTGTTATAAACACGATTGCATATAAAATTGGATGTTTCTGTTGCTTTTGCCACCCTCCGCCAGAATCCATAGTTTCTGATCCTTTGGTCAAATGTCTATACTCTGCTGATGGGGAAATATGCTCCTAATTCCTCAAATTCAAGGAGGATATTTAGGTGCTAAGTGGCCAAACGAATGTACAAATATACACTACATATACACAAATAGTGTATATTTGTACATTCGTTTGGCCACTTAGCACCTAAAACCTTGGTTTTAGGGTTAAAATAAAGCAATGCATGTAGCATAATGAGCCTAGTATCTTACACATCATAAATATTGGTCAATTTTAAATTTTCCTGGGTAACAGATATGCAGTTTAAAATTAAGCATGAATTTCACATGACTTCATAAAATATAATGATGGAGAAATCATGGCTCTGGGAATAATGCGGAGATTGAAAATTATGAGACGTAAGTTTTACACCAGTTTTGTCAAAATACCCTAAAAAAATCCATGTATTGAAGCTTATAGGAAATGAAACTATTAAGCATTTAATGTTTAATGCTATTTACAGATTTCAAACTTCCGTAAAGCCAATGTTAAAATGCATGAGATTATTCTTAACTGACTGCCTTAGTAGCTTCAAAGTTTTAAATAACCCTCAATAAGCAGCACTGTATAAGCCATTTGGAATTACCTCCCTACAAATGGAAGTAATTGCTTTTAAAAATCAAGACAATTATAAGTAATTTCTACATTTTATTATCACAGGTTTTTTTGGCAGTACTCTGAGCTAAATGCAGTTCTCTTTTTCTACTCACAAGTGATTAATATTAAGGCAAAATATATGACATTTCTTTCTTTACTAAAAAACATTATATTCTTCCTGTTTCCCTACTAAATATTTCAGCCCTAGTGCCAACTAAACATGTAAAGAAAGCATTCATATTATATTGATGATGATTTGTTGATTTTTAAAAATCTTTCTACTTTATTTCCACATTATACCCAGATAAAGGGATGGGAAATGGCTATTTGGTCAACTCCATATTATAGTAGAATCTGTAGAAATGAAATTTCACATCACACTCCTCATGCTACATTTTATGTTCTTGCAGACAAAAGTGTGGTGTGTTGTTTTTTTTCTTTTTTTCAATTTTCCAAATTACTTTTATACATTCTACTAAATAATATTTTCTCTATTGGGAGTATCTAATATACTATTTTTGAGTTTTATTAGCATGCTTTATTTATATTAATGTGACCATTTGAGGGAAAGATAGTTTTTCATTTATGTTTTAATATGTAGATTTTACTTTTAAACTACTATTTTAGAAGCAATGTTTAAATTAAGCCTCAGTGAATTAAATGATAATGATTGTTTCTACAAATCAGACTCTTCTAGCTTCTCAGTTATTGGGTGTCATTGAAACTGTTCAATAATTATAACTGTCTAAAATTTTAGTGACAGCTCAGTGGTTAAGTGCTCATCTGAAAGTATATGGATTATTTAGTAATTAACCCATCACTTACTTTAAAATGAATAGAGTTCTGACTGTGGCATATATACATGCATGAATCTCAGCTACAATTCAGGCAAAGTCTACCATTAAATGGATGTCCAAATTCTTTAGGACATGATTATACAAGAATGACTATCAAAAGATTTGCATAGAATTAGCAATCCAATCAATGAGTCATTTATTAGATACATATTTTGTATCTAGTAGTCTATTAGGCTTTTAAAGCCATTTTAAAGGGGACTTTCCTAAATTTTAAATGAAATGCACTCATGGATCTGTTTTGAAATATTTGGAGTAAAGTGGATCATGGAATTTCTTCTTTTAATAGGGTGACAGATGAAGTATTCTGAGAGGTCTACCCCCTGAAAAAGCAACAACACCATGTTTTTCTTCAGAGCATTGCTAGTTAACAAGAAAGCAAAGGAAATGCATACATACATCCAAGTATATACATATATAATGAAAAGAACAGTGAGCTGAAATGAAAGGAGACTGAATCGGTATAAAGCTCTGTTTTCCTTGGAGCAGATAGCAATTAGTCTGTGGAATTCTAAGATTAGGGCCTAGTCTCCTTAGATCAATAGGTAAAGAAGTTAAACGGGAAGCTTTAACATTTATCTAAAAACCCACAAAGGTTATTGAATTTACACTAGCAAGCTAGTAAAGCTTGGATCTAGTTAGCAGAAAATGAATGACATTATACCCAATTTAGGCCTTCAGGATTCTTAAAGCTTAAATTCAACCAAGATGTTCTAAAGGGATTCATACCTAGACACAATATCGTCAGATTATTGAAAGGTAAAGACAGTCAGAATCTTAAAAGCAGCCGGAGAGATATCACTTCTCACCTGCTGGGATGCCTCTAAGAAAAAACAAAAACAAACAGAAAATAAGTGGTGTTGATGTGGAGACATTTGAAGCCTCATGCATTCCTGGTGGGATTTAAAATGTTGCAACACTTGTGGAAAACAGTTTGGCAGTGTCTCAAACAGTTAAACATAGGATTAATATATGACCCAGAAATTCCACTCCTATTTTTGGAAGCTAAGTAAAACTATCCTGTGAAAACATCTGAGCCTCCTTTTGGGGAGCAGTAATTGATGTTTTATTGCTTGTTTATTTCATAGTTTAAGCCTCTTATTTTATTTATTTATTTCATGAGTCAAGTTATTGTTTTCTTTTCTAGAAACATTCAATGCTGACAACGTTTTCAAATTCACTGTCATATAGTTATTCACTTTCTTTTAGTCTGTGCTGAGCCTGCATTTCTGTCTTGTTTCTATTTCTAATATTATATAAATGTGTGCCCTCTATTTTTATTTACTTTCTTTTGGTAAATATTTAAAAGAAAACTTACAATTTCAACAATTTTAAGTGTACAATTCATTGGCATTAAGTACATTTACAGTGTTGTGCAACTATCACCCATGTCTGTTGTCAATAGGTTTTCACTACATCAAACTAAAACCCTATTACCATTAAGCAATACCCACCAATTACCCTGGTAATTCTATCTCTAAAAGTTTAACTTCTATCTCTACTTGTATTTTCTATCTCTACACATTTACCTATTTAGGTATTTTATATATGTAGAATCATACAATATTTTTCTTTTTGTGTCTGGTTTCAAAGTATTGGAAAGTCTTCCATAAGAGGAAACAACTTATTTTATGATACCAGGACATTTTAAGAGTAAATTAGCAAGGAAAACCAGAGAAGCAAACTTCTTCATGTTTATAAAGTATTATCTACCTTAAAAATATTCTTAATGGTGAACCATTACATATATGCCTTTTAAAATAAAACACAGTTTAATGAGGTTAACTATCACCTATTCTAGTAAAAATTATATAAGATAGCCAAGGCAGTTAAGATAAAAGAAAATTTTAAAAGGCTTAAAAGCAATATTTAAAAATGTTATTTACAGAAGACATGCTTGTTATATAGAAAAATATACTTTACAAATATGGTTAAATAATAGGGAAGGCTTATCAAGTTGCCTAAATATGAGGTCATTAAGCAAAAATAAATTTCATTTCTATATACCAACAGTTGAAAATATAAAGATATATATCATTTAAACAACAGCAAGAAAAGATTTCAGCATATGCTTAAAAAAAAGAGGTAAGCCAGTTTGTGTTGGTTCAGGAACAGATAAACTGACCAAGAGAATAGAATCTAGAGCCCCCATACCAACACCCCCACATATAGACTCTTTATATATGTCAGAGTTTGACAGCAGATCACTGGGGAAAGGAGGACTATCTATTCAGTTAAACTACAGAGACAGTGTCTTGTTCATATTGCAGTTAGAGAAAAATTGAAAGCGATGCTGTGCTTGCTTTCTGTTGTTGCATAACAAATTACCCCACATTAGCAGCATGAAACAAAATAAATTTGTTACCTTACAGTTTCCATGGGAAAGGACTTTAGGCACAAGTTAGCTGAATCCTCAATATTATTAAGGTCTCCCCAGGATAAGATCAGGGTGTTGCCCAGGGCTGCAATCTCATCTGAGACTGTGATACCAAGCTCACTGATTGTTGCAAGAATTGAGTTACTGGGGTTTACCATGAGGTTCTCAATTTATAAAGGCCATCCACTGTTCCTGCTACCTGGACCTCTTCACAGCACCAAAGTTTCTTCAAAGGCAAATAGGAAAGAATCTCTTCTGATTTATGTTATCCCTCACTTCTAGACCTTCTTTAAAGAACTTCCCTGAACTGGGTCAAGCCCACCCAGGATAATCTCCCTTTTGATTAACTTTAAGTCAACTGAATAAAAACCTTAATTACATCTGTAAATCTATAGTATCCCTTATGTTATCCATCTAATGTAACCAGTTATGGGATTCATTCTCCATCATATTAATAGGTTTTGCCTACATTCAAGGGGAAGTAATTATATAGGCCATCTACATGGTTTGGGGGGGATCTTAGAGAGTCATAATTCTGCTCACTATACATATCTACTTTATCCTTTCTATAAAAGTCAGTTCCCAAAGATTATAAGTTTTGCAGGAAATATCTTTACGACCTTGACTATAAGCCAGTGCAAAAGTGCTCCTTATAGGTTAATAAGTCCAACTTCATTAGGATTATTTCTTCTAGACTAATATATTTAGCACAGAAAGTGAAAAATCAGATTATAAACTTAAAGAACATATTGCAACACACATAACATGTAATGTATTCGTATCCAGAATATATAAAACTGATCTTCTCAACAGGTAAGCCAGGCTCAATGATGTATTATGAATGATGCATTATGAATGAGTTACAGGTAGAACTAAAATATTGATCTTAGCTCTCAATATCTTGGGGGGAAAAACTTCCATTGTAAGCAGCCTCATCAGTTCCACCTCATTGTGTCTATTCTTTCCTTATGTGTGCTATAATGGAAAACTATGGGGAGTCACTGATATAAAGGATTCTTGCAATTAATAACAAGCAAACAAGCTGTCCAAGCGAAAATTAGCCAAAATACAAATAGTCATGTCACAGGAAAGGAAGCATAAATGACATATACATGAAAAGACATGCAACTTAATAATTAATGAAGAAAATGCAAAACAAATATCATTTTTACATACTCTAAATTGGTAGAAATAATGAAATCTAATGTAAACATGTTGTGATCATTTAAATTAGTAAAATAATTTTGGAAAATCATATGGCACAATGTTATAAAATTGAATTTTTCCTTTATTATCCAGACATTGCACTCCTAAGTATATAACCTAGAGATATACTTGTATTTTTGAACCAGAAGATGTTTAATATTGCTCATAACCATGTTGCTTATAATAGCAAAAAGTAGAAACAACCTAAATCTCTATTGACAGGCAGTTATTAAATGAGAGTATTTATATTTAACTCAGGGTAAACTGGGAAACTTTTTTTTAATTGCAGTCATGTAAAATGTATAATTCAAGATTTTTTGTATCTTCTGTATTAAACTTGACAACAATTTCTTTAGTCAATGCAAATATAAAATACTTTTTTAAAGAGTTATAATCATAATTTGTTATATAGCTTTGAAAAGCCAGGTTATGACATCTGTTTTTAGAAATTCTTTTTATGATACCAAAGTTATAAATAGTTATAATAAGTATTAAAGATATGCCTTTTTATTTATTTTTCTAGTAATATTGGCAACCTAAAGCATTTTCTTTACGTGGTGATGAGTTAGATTTTACTATAAATTAATTTTTGCTCAAGGACTTATTGAATATAGGATAGTGTTTATGTAATTTCTTACAGTATTGATTCTTAATTACATTATTCTTAATATTATATTAGGTTCCTAACTTAAGAATTACAATTTAGTTAAATGTGGGTATTTGCATAGGAGCATAAACAATATGGATGCATGAGTATGCTTTAGTAAAAAAATAATAATTATCTATCATGGATTAATGATGTGTCTTCCAAAGTATTGTGCTTTGTTTTCTAAGCCAAATGTTTGGGGGTTGCCTCTGGTGCAGCTCCCAGGGTTTGGGGTGCCAGATGTTGGACACCAAACCCTTGCTCTTCGGGGAGAGATGCCTGTTTGGTGTGATCCCTCCCTATTGTATGTTGCCAAGTCAGGGGTGGGTTCTTTGCAAGTGTCTCTGCCTCTACTTCTGTCCCATGTGGTCCTTTTTCTTTTGTTGTGGAGAGCAGCAGTGCAGCAGTTCATCTAGATTTCACGTTATTTTCAGAGGGAAATGATCCATATTCGGTTGTAAATTTAGTGTGCTTGTGTGAGGAGACATTTAGGATCTTCATATGCTGCTGTCGTGGACTCTGCCCCCGATACTTTTAAATCTGGTGATCTAGATTCAAATTTAGCTGCAACATTTTTTAAGCTATATTATTTAAGCATACTCTGTGTTTTATTGAGTTAGCTTTATAAAAATATCTGCAAATGTATGAAAAACCACTCTCCACCTACATGTACTTTTTATAAAACCTTCTCTAAGTAGATCTGCATTCATCATTCTTCAAATACTTCATGTGAGAATATTCTATAAACGGAAGCCATGCCATTTCATTGAAAATTATTACAGAAAGGACAATGTGCCAAATGAAAATTGTTTGATAATTATAATGATTGAACTTTAGCAGTAGTCTGACATGATCTGCTGCCATAGTATGAAATGTCTGAGGTGCATTTTAAATATTTTTCTCCCATTGCTTTATTTTTGTTTTTATTGCACAATGCTACATATTTGAGATGTCTGTTTCTGTTTATTGCTAGGTTATCCAGATAAACTTTGAAGAATTTGATCTTGAGATCGGCTATGATACTTTGACAATTGGTGATGGGGGTGAAGTTGGAGACCCCAGAACAGTGCTCCAAGTGTAAGTTCTCAGTGTTTTCCTCTTGACTTTGCCTATCAGGTATTTTTGAAAAATGTCCCTTATTATCCTTTTTCTTTATGTCTCACTACCACCAACAAAAGCATTCTACCTTATTTGTTATCATCAACCTACATGTAAGTACATTAAATCCCCTTCAGTGGGACTTAATGTGCTTAATCCAAACACAATTTCTTAGAATGTATTTTCAGACAGGAGCCCATTGGAAATAGACATCTAAAGTGAAATTGTAAAGTGGTTGGTTTGGTCTTATATGGAAAACTCATTTGCCCTCACGTAATTTAAAAACAGACTGAAAAAAAAGTATAAAACAGATCCCAAAGATTTGAACTGGTACCAAAGAATGGTCAGTGTTGCTCACTTACTGGTGGCGAACTCATCCCTAGCTGTCAAGAGTTGGAGCTGAGAGTTTGTCCATGGTTTTAAATTTGAAATCTTTAGCAATGACACTTGAAGTAGTGAACCAGCAATGTACCTCTTATCACAGAACTGAGATAGTTAAAATAGACCAAATATGGTTCTTAATGGGAGCTAAAAGAATGAAATTATGTTGAAAAAAAAAGGGAAGTATTAAGAACTTATTTATTGCTAGGTCCTTGGGCTATTAATTCCAATTATCTACCTCTGATGATCCCATGAAGAAATGTTACAAGGGAGTCTATTGTTTACTTTGCTATGAACTTCAAAAGCTTAAGGTATGCTCTCTCTCAGAATTCCTTTCATAACCCTTGATTTGCAATTCAGGCTTTATCAAATCAATATTTCTAAAAATGGGATATTTTGCATCATAATTACCTGGAACACTTTTTAAAAGTAGATTTCTGGACCCCCATTCCTGACCTATTAAATCAGTGTTCTGGGATTTGCACCACAAAATGCACATGTTTAATCGACTCACCAGGTGATCCTTATGCACATCAAAAGTTTGAAAACTACTGGTATAAATATTTGTAAATTATTTTCAGCATAAACTACTCCCAGATACAATGTGCTTATTATGTATGCATTTCTTACTGTGTAAATTGATTGAAGGTAAGCTAATTTTAATTCATTCTTTTCTCTCTTATTTCCCCCATTTTCTTTGATTATTAATGTTACAAGTTCTTCTAGTAGTATTATTCCATAATCCTGTAATAAAGCCTAGGATTTACCTTATGTGTACATTATAGGCCCCAGTATTATTCCTTCTTAGTTTTTATAATTCCAGGAAAAAAACTAAAACAAACAAACACACACACACACACACACACACACACACACACACACAAATCCTAGCTGTCCTCATGCCTACTTGACTAAACTTTAACCTCTTCCTCTCCCCACAACATGTATTATCATTGATCAGCCACAACATTGTTGTCTATCTCTGAGCTATTATAATTCCATTTTGTGATTCTTAAGATAGAATGTATAAAAGCGTCAGCATTTTACATGTTTGGTTGTTGTGCTCAAATTGTTTGTAACTCCATCCCCCTTAAAAAGTCTCAGCATTTTTATCAGAATGGTGAGCCTGGTAGGTATTTTACTACATTGGAGTACTATCTTGTAGAAATAATCTACAGTTTTTCCTAGATTTCCTTGTGATTTTATACATGGTAGCTTAGATTTTATTATGCTGTAATATCATATTAGAAATTTGCAGCCACAGAGCTAATATGATCGGTAGATGTGTCTGTTTATTGTTGTATAGGAAATACAAGGTTTTAAAGAACTGGATATTACATGCAAGACAATCTAAATTTATGGTTTCTTTTGTCAAACTGGCAACACTAGCCTTGGATGGTCACATAGCAAATAATGGCTGGAACTATCTTCTTGCCCCCTTTACAGAGGGTACAGGTTCTCCATGGTCACTAATTCTTCTATTGTTTTGTACTTGAGCTTCTAAGAACATTTGCATTTGCCTGCCTGGGCCTGCAGCCATTTATGTTTATGGCTCCTGATACAAAATTTGGTTTCATCTTTGAATTTATAACAGTATTTTCCAGATGGTCTCACTTTTACTCTGTCAATATTTAGATTGCTAGATTTATAGGAACAGATTATGTCAATACTGGTGTAAGAGAAAAATTATGGCAGGCCAGTAAAACAGACAGGAAGACATTACTCAAGACAGGTGCAATAGGAATCAAGACTATTGGAATAGGGTCCCAAGTATTGAACAGCCAACACTATTTCAGTAGGAAAGAGAAATTGAACTCAACTCTGCTGAAACAAAAGGTAGGATTGCTTTGTTGTAGTTGTTGTTATTGTTGTTTAAAAAAAACACATCTCACTCAAGGACATGTGTGTCATTTTTATTTATTTATTTATTTATTTTTGAGAGAAAGGAAGGGAGGGAGAGAAAGAGAGTTCAGTGGCATTATCAGTTGCTCTAGAAAATTTAAGTTGCAAGTCCTTTGTGAGAACCACTGTTCAGCCCTCCTGAGGTGCTGGCTTCCCTTGGCGAGCATGTATCCCCCTGGACTCCTCTATCACTTTGATAGGCATATGGTTAGCCTGCCAAATATAAGTTTACAGGGAAAATATAATGCTTGCTTGCAGGAATTGCTCTAATTTTTAATGAAGTTAGCAATAAAGTTATAGGCCATTTTAATCTAATGTATTGCTGAATCTTAGCAAATAAGTTTGATTCAACTTATGGGAATCTGCAAACATTTGCATAATTACTGGATGACATTGGAAACAAGACGATTCTCTCTCTCTCTGATTCATTATGCTCTAGTATCCCCAAAATAGACAATATGTGAATTAAGAGAGACATTACCTTACCACCACCTGACCATTGGCACCTGAAGAGAGAGAGACTACAGACTCTCCAGGCATCATATACAACATAACTAGATAAAATATTTTATTATCCACTAGAGGCCCAGTGCACGGATTCGTGCACCCGTGGGTCCCTCAGCCTGGACTGCATCCTCTCACAATCTGAGATCCCTCTGGGAATGTCAGAGAGCCGGTTTCGGCCTGATCCCCACAGGCCAGGCCAAGGGACCCCACCGGTGCACGAATCTGTGCACCAGGCCTCTAGTATGCATAGAAGATCTTTGGTTAATCTCTTCCCACCTTCCCCCCACTCCCTTTCCTCTGAGATTCATCAGTCTGTTCCATGTTTCCATGTCTGGGGTTTCCACTCCTGTGTTGAGCATCTGCCCCCTGTCGTCAGTGCTCATCATAGCTACCGCTTAGGCTTTTATATAGATAGATAGATAGATAGATAGATAGATAGATAGATAGATAGATAGGCAGGCAATAATTCTATGAAATCCAAATGCCACCAAGTTTCCAGTGAAGTTGTTTGGGGAAGACTGCCTACTTATACCTAGGGAATATCCTGTAAAGAATTCTGCTAACGAATTGGCTATCTCCTTAATCAGTTTTGAATAACTTCATATATATATATATATATATATATATATATATATATATATATATAATTAGAGTCTATCTATCTTTAAAATCTCTTTTCCTTAGATGATTATGATGATGAAACAACATTATTAATCAAGAAATAAGGACTGTGGTATAGGACTTGCTTTGTTAAAGTGTTCCCATAATTTAGTAAAATTTATTTTACAGTTCTCTCAGCAAATCATTGCCTTTTGCAGTTTTTATTCTGCCCTGCGTGAGCTCTGCAATGGGTTGCTGGCCTGAGCAGGCAGAACGTCACCTTCTCACAGACCAGTTACCGGTTTTCTGTAGGACATGTGATTTCCCCTCAAAGTAGAAAATTTAAAATTTTTCCAATTTTCTTCTGTTTCGTGACAGACATCAGATGAATTTTATACCCATGTTGCAATTCTCTTGTTAAACTATCATTGACTAGGCTGTTGTGCCAGTTTAGTTCTAGGAATTACAACTTCCAAACTTTCATGAGAAGGCACTATAGCATACAAAGCTGTAGGCTGGCCACTTTCATTCTGAACACATGATCCATCAGCAAACATCATTAAATCAGCATTCTGAACAAGAATATCAGACAAATCAGGTAAGGGCCTAGTGTCTTATTCTATTACTGTTGTACAGTAATGATCAACTCTTTGATCAGGATGTTGTAAAAGACAAACAGGATGTTTGCATCTCCCAAGCACAATGTTGGGATTGAATAATAATTCTTGTTCACAGCTAGTCTGATGGCACACTCTCATAGTCCTGATCTTAGGCACTTTGTAAGATAGCTGTAACAACACATAGGGCATGCAATTAAGTCAAGTGACTAAAGGCAAGGGTTTCAATCTTTTTAAAGTATTCTGTGGAGTAGAGTCTTAATTTTCATGACAAAACAAATAGGAAGGCTTTACAAAACTTAGAATATTCAAAACGGAGACCAGAGTCAATTTTAGGTTACAAGCCTCTTCGAATCCCTAGACTTAACCAGAAGATCTGAGAAATTACCATGCAGTCAGTCCTTCAGAAGTATCTTCTTCACTGCAAATGCTGGAATCCATTGTCTACAATATCCCTGAGTGTCACCAAAATTGTCTAATTTTTTTTTTTCAATAAGGCATTTCATTTGCCAAATGGGCTGACTCTTTTGGGGCCTCAACAGCTATAAATGCCCTAAATATTTTACCTCAGGTTAGCAATAACGCAGTTTATCTCAGGAGGCCTCATGCTCTTGCCAAGGGGGATTGTGACAAAGAAAAGGCATTGGTTCGGCTTTGCTCTTTAGTTTCTGACTCTACCAGCCAATCTTGTAGATCCTTCTGGTGGGATAGCTTCCTCTAAGTGTTCCTGTCAATGACTAGAGCAATATGGGAGAGCACTGAGACTCTTGAGCAATCCTTTGCCCATAAATATTGGACTCCTTTAAAAGTAATAGCAAATACAAATTTAGACTTGTCTATTAGAGAAGCAGGATCCCAGAAAAGCAGATCATAGATAAATTGCAGAAAAACTTTGCAGATGATGGTATCAAAGTTATAATGTTTCAGTGATAGGAACTATAGAGGCATTAATGGACAGTGAATTCATTTACTTCTTCAAGATCTTGACAAAGGTCAGCCTTCTTTATAATATTTACCTTCCTTTTTTACTGAACATTTGGCAGTGTTAGTATCACAGGATGAGTTTCCTTTCGTAATTATTCCTTATTTTTCTAATTTGTTCTGTAACTGGTTTATTCCTTCTAATTGAGCTCTCAACAAAGGGTAGCATTTGACAACACATGGCCATGGCTTATGCTTTGAATATGCTATATCTGTTGGTTCTACATGTCAGTACTATCATTCCTAGGACCCAAAGTGATACATTGATTTGTTTCTGCTCAAGGTACTTTTCCAGTGCCCTGTGAGTCTGCCGCTCTCTGCTTATACCCCTATTTTTAGTAAGAAAAAATCAGATTCTTTTATTTCCAGAGCTTTCCACAGATGCTCCATATGGTATATACAATATGGTAGTCTTAATTACACGAGAGATATCTCCACAATAGGCTTACATGAGAAGCAAGAGAAAGGAAGAAAACATCTTCCTCAGTTACAGGATCTATTCATGTGGGAACTACAGAAGAAGAAAAAAACACACACACCACAATTATAAAGCTTATTCAAAATACCAGCAACCAACCAGATGGAAAGTGAGGGATTTCTGGGGAAATTTCAGAATAAGTAATGCCAGTATCTACCATAAAAAGCAAAGATATGTTAACTTGAGAGAAAGTGGTTGAAAGTATATTTCACCAGTTCCTACCTCTGGGATTCAGTCAGCTGCAATGTACTTGTTAATTGTGCCCTAGCCTTCTGTACTTTTCTGGTCCCCTGTTTCTGCAGTTTCTGCATCATCTGGATCTTTCTCTCCAACCCCTATCACAGTGCCCCAGCTTCTTGCAGTAGCGACGCTTCTTCCATTGCTTCTTTTCTAGAGTGGGCAGAATAGAGGTTATTCCTTTAGTGAATAGTTTTAACTGAACAGTAAACACAGCGGTTTTTAACTTCTTTACATTTTTCTGGATTGTCTCAAAACTGAGTAATTGCAGCTAAGATTTGAGTAATAGTCTTATTATCAGGATATTTGGGGTGTCCCCTTCTCCACTGAGTGTTGGGGATGGAGTCATTATGATGTGTTGAGAGAAATAATTTTCTGAGACTCACATGAGAGGAGGAGTGATTTTTATTTGTGTGGAATTGCATCCCTGGGTTTCTAAAGTCTCATTTCCTTTAATTCAGTCCCGAATTCCTGTAACCTGGAATTCAGTAGAGCTAAAAGCTAAGCCAGTGTCCAGTTTCTGTTCCATGTTGCAGCCAGGTCCAGTTCACCATCAGGTTGTGTGTGGTGTACATGGCCATGGGCCAGGAGGGCAAATGCAGGGGAGCAAGAGCATGAGAGCCCTATGAGCCTGGAGTCAACCAAGAGAGCAAACTCCTTTGCTTAAGGAATTAAGTATCCCCAATCTTCCCGTGCTTGCAGGTGGGACTGACTCACAAGTACCTCCCAGACATCACTTTACTGAGCATGCATCTATTATCTTCCTTGTCCAGTCCCTTCCCCAGCCATCTGCAGGGAATAGACTGGTGGCTCCCTGAGGAGTGTTAAACTGCAGCCTCCTGGCACAGTTGCCCAAATGCCATTCCTATAGTATTTGGCCTTCCCTTTGCTCCTTTTCTGTTATTCACAACTAAGTTAATTACAGTGGTATCTGTCTGTCCTTGCAATTCTGCCACGTTATCCTTAATTTAAACTCAGATAGTCAGCCAGAGAGCTGAGATAAAGGTGGGTAGGACCAGAGGATGATTTTGTTGTGTCCCTGGATCCATGCAAGTCAATTTTGATGGAAATTGCTGAAGGAAATAATGGGAGACTCACCTCTTTTGGAATATAACACAGAGTTTCTCCCAGCTCACCTTGAGAGGAAAGGCTATGAGCAGTCTCCTCCGATGGGTCTCCCAAGCCCTGGGTCTTCTGCGGTGGTGGAGGGTGGTGACTATTTGGCTACTCCTTGATGTGGTGGGTCATGTTCTGGTGCCCAATGTGCTTCCATCATCGAAGTCGCCAGTTGCAGAATTTCATACGATAGCTTGTGCACATGAGCAAGCATGGGGGTCTGAATTGAAAACATGCTGTGAAGGACATCTACAAACATCTGGGAAACAGGGAAAGCTTTCCTGTGAGTAATATCAGCTGGCAGCAATGCTGGGTAGCTTCTCAATGGCCTTAGCATCACTGGTGAGCAAATGAGAGAAGCTGGTTTTCCTCACAGTGTAATAAGAAAAATGTGCACTTACATGGCTCTCTGGCTCACATTATCATGTTGCTGTATTCATCAACGTAATACTTACTAAAACATTTGTCTTTTTCCAAGTAACTAGGGAAACTTCTTGCATCATGTTGCCCTCATATAGGGACAGAGACTTTTATACAAGTTCTTAACTACTCCCTAAACATATTCCTTTGTAATTTCTGCTTTCCTAGACCCATGATGTATAGATGATAAGAGACTCCTGGAAATAGAATCTATACTGAAACGTAGAGTGAGCTCAGGGCTAGGATATGAGGAGCGCAAGCCTGTATCCTCCAACAAGGCAGGTAACCCATTACCAGCTAAGGAAGTTGTGTCCTCATCCTTCTTTGAAGGGAAACCCATTAACAAATGGAACCATATATCTGAAAGCTCATCACTTTCCTTTTCCCAGGATCTATTTGAAACAAGAAAGGATAAGGAGATATAGGGGGAGCAGAGGGAGTAGAAATAGCAAAGAAAGGAAGAAAAGGTTTCTATGAAAGAGAAAGTGCCTGTAATTCTCACCTTGCCTCTCCCATTTTTCTCATTCTTTCCTACTGGCTATTCAAATCATTTTTAACTTTCCTCTTAGGATGATATCCACCCAATAAATACCCATAATTAATTTGCTTAAAATGAGGCCCTCCTATAGCCCTCACAAATCCTGGAAGAAACAGGAAGACAGGGCCATATCCTCCTGGATGGTCACTTTTCAAATAGGTGGTTCCACAGCTTCCAAGAAAAACATTCGTGACATGAAAATTGACAAGAGGCTTATTTAGCTTAAAAGATGTCTGTCCATTTGAAAGAAACAGATATCACTTATAATTTCAAGTTTTCTAAAGAAATTGCTAAACAAAAGGGGGGATTTGTCTTTCCCTTCTAGTGTTAGGAAAATTACTACTTTTTAGATTTCTTCTTACCTTTACACCAAAAATGAGCTGTGAACTAGAATCGTAGCCAATAGGAGAACAAGTTAGTCAGGGGACAATTTGACTATATGTTTAGCTGTTCTTTATGAACTGACAAAATTGCCATGTTAGAGGTTTATTTTTTGTGAAATAGATTATTGGCATATTTGATATAGTGCATCTAATGTATATCATATAGTTTTAAGCTCTCATGCCCATTTCATAATGGATTTATTTTACTTTCTGTCATGTCTCTACCTTGAATCCTCACTCTTGCCCATAAACCTGTTTTCCTACAAAGTTCAAAAGACTGGTACTTATTAACTCACCTATTTGCAAATTAAAAGTTCACATCACAATGCTTAATTGCAAGATGTTTTCAAATGATAGTGTTTGTGTATGTGTAGTTCTATACATACAGATACACATATATATTACAAAGGGGAGTTATGTGTGTGTGTATTTTAAATTCGCTCAGCAAGTAAAAATTAAATATATTCTAATATTTTATGGTATCTTATAGGATCTTTATATCATACTATTAAGTTTTCCTTACTATCATGGATAATTCCATAATTAAATCATGATATTTAACTGGTTTCTTTGTGATAGATTCCCATAAATTCTGGGACATTGGACACTGGGGACGCAGCTCTATTGCTCATGCAGTCCACTGATGATATTTTACGGTTTTGATGGCTGGCATGTTCTGCAGTGGTCACTTCAAGGATCTGTTCCTTCATGCTGCCCTCTCCTGGTCTAATTACAGTATTGCCAAGAGCTTCCTGTTTAGGGCAGGCATCCTTTTCATGATGAAGGGTAACTTTATGTAAAGTCCTCATGCAATTTTCCAGCAATTCTCAGCTTATAGCAACAAAAGAGGTAGACTCTTAGAGTAATTTCTTCTTTTGAAAAGAAAACACTGTATTTTTAATGTGTGATTTAGAATTCCCAATCACTATGGATATTTTACTCAGCAGTGAATTCATTTTTCCCCTTTCTTTTCTTGATAGCTGTTTCCCCCCAAGACCTCATTTGCTTATTAATGATGTCCCCTTTATATGACCTTTGGCTTTGTTTCAAATGTGTGACTGCAACATTGTGAATGATAAAGAAACATGAAGTAATTTCCCTTGAGAGGATTATAAAATTGAGCATTACTGAATTATATTAATGCATAGATTTAGTGATGCCATATAAAATTAGCAATATATTTTTAAATAGAAATATTTGCATTAAAACATACACGAAACAGCTAGCCTAACATTGGTATTGCAAAGGGTTATATTATAGTCCTTGACATTTTATTGTTTTGCACCGTGATTAAATATTTTTATAATACTTCTTTAGAACAGAGTTCTGTGAAACTTGAAAGGTTAAAATAAAGTGCATCCCTGGTGTGTTTATTTTAAGCTTTAAGACTTTATAGAAGTATACAATTCTCAGAAGGTCTAAAATTTAGTATGTTGCCTCAGGAATATGAAAGATCTAACCTAGTTAAACACATAAAATGGCAGTTGTTTATAACAAACCTTGATCACTAAATTGTGTTTGTTCTGTTACATCACTGCATAGTTTTGTAAGTTTATCTGACAGTTGCTTTTTTCTAGCGGAAAATGTATTGAAAACATGTCTTTCTCATAATTTGCCTGTAGGGGGTGTTTTAATAACCCATTTCTCCCTTCTTTGCCCATCTCTTTTTAGTCTTACTGGAAGCTTTGTGCCAGACTTAATAGTGAGCATGAGTAGCCAAATGTGGCTGCACCTTCAAACAGATGAAAGTGTTGGATCTGTTGGATTCAAGGTTAACTACAAAGGTAATGGTGAATTGCTACTATGGGGAATATGTTATTTTTAATACCACCAGAGAATACTTTTAAATTCTATTTTAATTGCATCTACAAAGTAAGTTTTCCAGAACACAAGCAAGAATATATTTTTTTAAATACTTTTCTTTTAAAGTCACCTACAAATGTTTATTTCACCTTCCTTTACATTTTTTTTTTAATTATGTCTGTTTTGCATACATCATGTCTCCCCTAGTCCACTATACTATCCCTATGCTTTAATCACTCTGGACTCAGCCCTTCCCAAAATAGACAGTGTAGTTTTATACATGTCACACAGTTTGCCTGGCTATGTATATATTATATGTATTTAATTATATATTACATATATAATTTATATTTACATATATAATTATATATATTTATTATATTTTATGTATACTTATATATATACAAATTATTAAATACTAAAGTACCAAATAAAGGGCTTAAAAAATTGGGAATACTTTTAAAAATTTATTAGTGGTTCTCTTAGATCAAATATATGGTCTTAGTGTTTAGATTATCAACTCCTGTGTAACTGATAGAACACAGATGTGTGAAATTGCTACTGCCCATACCAGTGTTGGTAGTGATATAGATTAATTACATGTGTATAACAAAATATTTTGTTCTACTTCCACTTATAAGAGATAGATGCAAGCATTTTGAAATCATGAATATCTTTGACACATGATGAACCTTGATTAAAGTTAGAAACAATGGATATATACACACAACCTACATATTAGAAATGCTAACTTGGAATTCTGACTGAAGAAATATATAAATGTTAATAAATTCAATTAAAATCAGTGTTTTAAAATATGAAAACATATAAAAGAACCCTTCAGAACATTGTCACTTGAATTTATTATTTCTATTGTGGTAAAAATGATTATTCTTTGGCTTATCGATTAAACAATGGCTGTACAAAAGAATCTTACTTGCATAACAATAACTTTTAATCAGAGTTTCCTTTTTCAGCTTTGGCTTGCCATGCCTTTGGATCCAGACACAGGGAAATGAATGCATGATGTCGTCAGGGAGACAGGACACAGGCATTCTGTGTTTTTAACTTTTAACTAAATTGGTTCTATATTAATTTGAATAGTTCATGAAATCTGTATAAATGTCAATTTAAAAGTAAAAAGGTTACCCTGATTATAATTTAAAATATATGTTTCTTCCATTTAAAAATCTACATCTGTCCCCAGTGAATAAAACAATGTTACAAAATTTAAAGAATGGTCAGCTCATGTTAAAATACCTACATGATTTCTCTTTTCCCTCCTCTAAGTGACTAATTGAACCTGGTATCATTATATTCCTCTTGGTTTTAGTATTTTCTTCACCCTATGAAGGAAAACCTATGGTCATTTAAATCTTAGAAATGATATTAATCACTAATGACAGTGCTTCAGCAAAGAGCACAGTTACTAAGCTCATGATCAGGTTGGAGCAGCAGAAGAGCATTCTCGGTGTTTACAAAGCTCTTCACTCCACTGCAGTTCAAGAGTTCAAAGTACAAAAATTAGTGTTGCTTTGTTTTCTTTCTGCTCAGTTTTCAGCAAGAATAATTCAGAAAATATTTCCTAAGGATCTGCTTATGTGTCAGCTACAGAATGAGTTGTTGGATATAGAAGGAACATTCAAATATGATCTCTCTCAGCAAGATCATAATATAGAGACAGAAAAAAAAAGCACCTAAGTATTCATACACAAATATCCACAAAGATGAGATATTTGAAACTAACCCTGGACATGTGTAGTGATAATGCCCTTATTCTCCCTCCCTTCAATCTGTTCTCTTCCAATCTAACCACCCCATCACTAAAGGTGATTTCCCAGCAGCAGAGAGGGAATCATATTACTGTGTTTCCATAACTTTGCATTGTCTAGAGTTAAAAACAAAACCTCCATAGATCTTATCTTCTAGCTCCCTTCATCCTGTTTTTGTCTTTTTCCTACAATCCATTTTTATCAAATTATCCATAATTCTCTGAGCTCAGCAAGTTGTCTTACACCTGTCCTCTGGACATCCAGTAAATTCTACCTGAATCCCTATTCTAATTTTAATTCAACATCACATTACTCATCCTTGAAGATGAAGTTCAAATATATTTTCTTCTGTGCAGCTTTCCTTAACTCCACCCATCACAAAATAACATTTCTGTGTTTTAAACCTTCTCATATATATCATATTCATCTTTATTTTTCCAATAGCAACTCCCTGTTTTGTCATCACAGGTGATTAGTGATTATTCAATAAAGCTGGACAAATTATTTGAGCTGTATAACATGATCTAACATAGGGTAAAAATATGTCTTCAAAATTTTATTTATCATGATTTTTTTTTACGCTGAAAAATCTTAATTTACATTGTCCATAATTTTAAAACCTGAGCTCAAAGTTGAAGTGGGGTTCATTTTAAGAAGTTTCAAGTTTTGATATGCAGATAGCTTCAGCAACCTTGCCTACTAAAAATAATTTTCATAATTATCATGCTCCCTGTTAAGTAGTGTGTTGGTTTTAAATGGAACACTTGCTAAAATAGCTTTCCAGATTTGATCTAAAGATATCTTTTTTGGTCACCTGTAGATTTTGCATGATATAGCATTAGATGTAGCTCTCCTATAAATTAAACATATATTGCAATACACACACACACACACACACACACACTAGAGGCCCAGTGCACAAACTTTGTGCATTGGGGGGGGGTGTCCCTCAGCCCAGCCTACACCCCTCCAATCTGGGACCCCTTGAGTAGGATCGGGCCTAAACAGGCAGTCGGACATCCCTCTCACAATCCAGGACTGCTGGCTCCCAACTGCTCGCCTGCCTGCCTTCCTGATTGTCCCTAACCGTTTTTGCCTGCCAGCCTGATTGATGTCTAACTGCTCCTCTGCCAGCCTGTTTGCCCCTAACTGCCCTCCCCTGCAGACTTGATTGCCCCCAACTGCCCTCCCTTGCATGCCTGGCCCCTCCCAACTGCCCTCCCCTGCTGGCCATCTTGTGGTGGCCATCATGTGTCCACATGGGGACAGGATCTTTGACCACATGGGGGCAGCCATCTTGTGTGTTGGAGTGATGGTCAATCTGCATATTACTCTTTTATTAGATAGGATAGATGCCTGGTGCATGGTGGGGGCCAGCTGGTTTGCCCTGAAGGGTGTCCCGGATCAGGGTGAGGGTTCCCTTGGGGCGTGGGGCAGACTAGGCGAGGGGCCTGTGGTGGTTTGCAGACTGGCCACACCCCCAGTGACCCAAGCAGAGGCCTTGGTACTTGGCATTTATTTATCTTCTATAATTGAAACTTTGTAGGCTTGAGTGGAGAAAGCTTGGCTTCCTCCATCACCAGGAGCAACCCAAGCCTCCTGCCCTCTCCAGCTGCATGGTTGCCACCATTTTTGTTGGGATTTGTTTATCTTCTATAATTGAAACTTTGTAGCTTTGAGTGGAGGTCTAGGCCGACCAGGGTGTGCTGAAAGCTTGGCTTCCTCCATTATCGGGGAAACCCAAGCCTCCTGCTCGCTCTGTGGCCACAGCCATCTTGGTTGGGATAATTTGCATACTTGCTCCTGATTGGCTGGTGAGCGTGGCTTGTGGGTGTAGCGGAGTAGTGGTTAATTTGCATATTATTCTTTTATTAGATAGGATGTGTGTGTGTGTATGTGTATGTATATATTCTCTTCTAAATTATAAAACTAAATGTAATGACTAAATTATGTAATTTATATATTGTTTTCACAATATATTTTAATTCTTAAATTATGCTTTGCTAATTACCTAAGACAGTATATTTTTAAAAATTAAATTTATTTGGGTAGCATTGTTAATAAAATTATATAGGTTTCAAGTGTACAATTTTGATACATCATCTGCATATTATATTACATTTTGTGCCCACCACCCAAAGTCAAATCTCTGTACCATATATTTGCCTTCATTTACTCTTTACTACCCTATCACACCCCTTCTGTCTAATAACCACCATACTGTTTCTGTGTCTTTGGGTTTTAATTTGCTTTTCTTGTTTGTTCAGTTGTTGCTTTCAGTTTATATCACACATGTGAGTGAAATCATATGGTTCTTGACTTTTTCTGCCTGGCTTATTTCAGTTAGCATGATATTCTCAAGATCCATCCATGATGTCTCAAATGGTAATATTTCATCTTTTCTTCTACCTGAGTAATATCCCATTGTGTATGTGCACCACATATTTATCTGATCATCTATTGAAGGACACTTTGTTTTTTTCTATGTCTTGAACACTATGAATAATACTGAATGAAACAGTATGGAGTTTCCTCAAAAAATTAAGGATCCAGTTACCATATCACCTAGCACCCTTTCTTCTGGGTATATACCCCCAAAAAACTTGAAAACATTTATGCACAAAGATATATGTATTTCTGTGTTCATTGCAGCATAAGACAATTCTGTTAGAAACTCAATGTAGAAAAAGATTAGACTCTAGAGCTCTAGTGTCTCATCAGCTACACATATTTGTGTGTGTGCACACGCGCACATACACACATACAACACTTGATTTCACATGTCTGTACATATTTAGTTCAACATGCTTATTTGATACTCTTTAGGAATATTTAGCAGAGGCATATAAAGAAAAATCTCTGGCCTTTATGGAGCTATGAAAGTGATAATATCTCTTTTTTGAAAACCAACATGATTTGATTAATTTTCAGTTGTCTAATAGTATACATTTTCAGCAATAGTATTAAAAGCAAACACTTATTGAATAGTTATGTACAATTGTAAGCATGTTTCATCTCATTTAATTAACTACAACAGACCTACCAAGTAATAATATTATCCCTGTTTTATGGATGAAGTAACTGAGGCAAAGCAAGTTACCTAATTTGTTCAAGATTATGTGGCTAGTATGCAGCAAATTACGAATGCTCTGAATTCTATGATTTTAAACTGTTGCCTTTAAGAAACATTATATTATTTCCATAAATCTTAGCTTGAAGTTAAATTTATTTAGTATTTAAATATTAAAACTTCTCATAATTAAAGTATAGCCATCTGCTTTATGGGATCACCTAAATTTGTGAAATGTGACATTTTCATGAAAAATGATTATTTTTCTTAAAAATTTAGAATCACTTATTTTTATGTTTTAAAGTAAACTCAAAGTACCTTTCCTTTACTAGAATTTAGGGATATGAGTCTCTTTTTTCTTTGCTATGTCATGCCAATAAATTCAATTTTAAAAAAATCAGGTATATAAAAAAGAACTAAGGAATAGAATTTCCATTATTTTATCATATACAAATCTTTCATAATTAGGACAGATGCCAGAAATAAGATGGATACCAAATATTTGATCATTAAACAATTATTTACAAGTGTTTGACTCAAATATAAGTTCAAATTTAATTATAAAGGTAAATTTCTTTAAAATGCATAGTTTAATGATGGAGATGCAATTTTTACATATCAACAAATATTTTGGGTGTTTTATAAGAACATTTTGCAGATTTTGATTATCTTAAATATTAACTTATGTAGCAAAAATGTTAAATTTTTCCTCACTTTATTCTTATGTCTCCTTTTCTCTCTCCTTCCTTCTTTTACCTTTATTTTTATATGAGATAATACTCCATTTATTGTACTTCAACTGCTTTTTATTTATCACTATATCATAATTGTCTTTCACTCAATTCATATAGATAGGTGGCATTCTTCTAAATAACTATAAAACAGTCAACAAAATGAATACATGATGATTTAAAATGAATTAATGGTCATTTAGATCATTGCCTTTATTAATTTGCAATGTTGATATAAATATTCTTGAACAAGTATTCATACACTTTTCTTCTATTATAATGAGAAGCCAATTGTTAAAAAAATAGTATGGACACTTAAATAAGTAATGTATCCTGAATAATTATTTCCTAAGTTTTATATTTTCCCTCTCCCAGAAGTGTAAAAATGACATTTCCCCCTAAAATAGAATGCTACTAATATTTTAGATGTTTGCCAAAATGATGTGTTATAAATGCAATATTATTGTATTTAATAGCTACAAGGTTTTTGATCATCTTTTCATAGACCTGGATTTTATCATGTTTGACATTTTTCAGCTTCATGCTTTTTGGAAGTCATTATTAATTTTTACAACATACGATTTTTCTGTTTCTGGGTGAACAGAGAGACTTACACTTTCATGTCCTCTAAGGTGGTCATGTAACTACTAAAACCTAATTCCAAGTGGTTGGAGTGACTTCTAAGCCAATGTGTTAAATTATCGATGTTCTCTTTCAAAAGAAACAGCGAGGCCATATCTTCCAGGTGATACAGTGACAGAAGGATGTTGCTTCCTTTGGCCTGTGTCTCTATAGAGAATAGAGGTCCTTACCCCACCCCATTTTCTCAACATATAGCATAAGCAGCATGAACCAGAAATAAACCTTTGTTTTGTTAAACTGTAATGTGCGGTTGGGCAAGCCGACTTTCCCTGTAGGTTCTTGATCCACGAAGTTTGAAGAATAAATCCGGGGACTAAAACTTTTTAAATAAAAATGTTGAAGTTTGTTGGAAGCATATATAGATGCCCCCTGGGAAGAAGGCCCCCCCCTCCCTGGGAAGAAGCCCCCTCTCCCACCCCCCCCCCCCGCTCTCTAAAATTGGAAAAAATCTAAATCTAAATCTGTTCTGAGTCTCTTTGTGTCTGGTTGATATATGCTGGTAGCTCTTTGTCTCTTCATGACCTTTCTAATTGGATCCTTCCTTAATTTATGACCCCTGTGCTTTCCTAATTGGTCATTCTGCAGAGTATGAGTTTCAAAGGTCAAAGCCCACCTGATGCTTCCCCCTTTCTCTCCTCCTTACCTTGAAACATTCCTCTATCCTCTGTGAATGTATGCCTTCCTCTTGTAACATTTCTCTATCCTTTATGAAAGTAAGATAAGCATTCTGGCATCCTGGAGCTACTCCTTCCCATCACATATGCATCCCTTTCCCATGGACCCCTCTTTTCCCTGCTTGTCCTGTCTCTAAAATTCCTTTCAAACCCTTTAGGATTTCAGGGTTAATTTGTTATTCCAACATAACCTAGTTTATTCTGATACACAACATAATAGTCTACTCTTGGGTTGTCCTTTTACTCTTATCAAAGTGTAGGTACTTTTGGCATATAAGGAGTGTTAACCCTTAACTTTGTCTCATACATTGCAAATATTTTTTTCTAGTTTATTTTGAGTCTATAAAGTAATTCTTCATACCAAGTTTTTGTTCTAGTCAAATATCTCATTCCTTTTATTTATGACATCAGGACTGATACATGAGTGGTGCATCCTTTAAAGAGTTAATCAAAGTTGCAATATATTTTTATACTTCAAACTTTTATATATCTGGAATTTATTTATATATGTGGACTGGATGGATGTTTTAAAGAAAATTTTGCTAGTATAACATTATTAAATCAGTCATCATTTTTCCACAGAATTGCATTCTTATAGTTATAATAGTAAAAGTTTTCATGTAAATTTGCATTCATGTAACTGTTTTTGCTTTTTTCTGCCCAAATCATACTGTAACAATTTTACTAGTTTTGAGGTTTTACTTTTTAAAATATCTTGTGGATAAAGCTCTCTAATACTATTCTTCAGTCTCAAATTTTTCATGACAATCCTTTACACTTAATTTCTACCTGTTTGAAATAGCATTGTTGAATAATATAAAAACTATTTGTGATTTTCATTAGAATTGCATTAATTTTATATATCACTATGGGTAATATTGATATTCTTATGTAATGTTTTCTCTTCAAGTTTCCTTTAGTCTTCTTAAATTTAAATTTTATTTATTTTCAATACAGCTTCTTTATCATACATGATAGCTTTATTCCTAAATATTTTCTAATTTTTGATATATTCTAACAGCATATTTATTTTATATTTCCATTTATAACTCATTATAAAGGACTATTATAATATTATATCTCTATTATAAAGATGTTGATTTTTGCATGCCTATGTAGTGTTTGGCCATATATTCAATGCTTTTAGTACTTGAAATTATTTTATAATTAGAAATTATAATAATTTGATGAAAAGGCATTAATCATCAAAAGCCAGAAAATACAAATAATAGTGTCAAATTAAAGCTTTATTATTTTCACATGGCATGTCTGGAGAAGAGTAAATGCTGATATGGGATGGTTTCTTAAGATTATCATCTGAGACTCAGAGGCATCCTTTTCTCCACCTTCTTTAGCATATTTATCTTTACTGACAAAGTTGTAACATCACTGTTGCCAAATATCGATTGCAGAAGTAGATTGGAACTACTAACCCTGCTAAACTGTAATGATGAAAGCTGGCAGTTCTGTCTGGTTCTTTTGATGCTCATGACTTTATTATTTCAACATTTAATGTGATATTTGACTCAGATATGTGGAAAAGAATCTTTATTAAGTCTAGGGATTTTCTTCTCAGTCCTATTTTATTTTGAGTTTTTATTAGGAATGGCTGTTGAATCAAACACTTTTTTGCATTCATTGACACAGTCATATAATTAATTGTGTCACTTCTTTAATTATGTTCATAGATTTCTAATTCTGAGACAAACTCCCATTCTTGCAATAAAACCTTCTTGAAACAGATATTAAATATTTTAATATATTTTTGATACAATTTACTAATAATGTGATTATAATTTTTGCATATAATTAAACTAGTGGCCCAGTGAATGGATTCGTGCACCGGCAAGAGCTCTCTCTCTCTCTCTCTCTCTCTCTCTCTCTCTCTCTCTCTCTCTCTCTCTCTCTCTATATATATATATATATATATATATATATATATATATATATAGTGCATGCACGAGTCAAAGGTTATTTTTAAACTAGAGGCCCGGTGCATGAAGTTCATGCACTTGGTGTGGGGAGGGGTCCCCCAGCCTGGCCTGTGCCCTCTCATAGTATGGGAGCCCCATGATAGATCGCTCCAAAGAGGTATGCCCCACCCACCCATCCAGGGATCCTCGATGGATTGCCCCAAAGAGGTAGGCTGGAGCCGGGGGTCCCACCTCCGTGCCACGCCAAGCTGCAGGACCTGCCTCCACACCGCACATGCAGCATCAAGCCCCTGCCCACCTGCGCGTGGATGCAGCCCCACCCACCCACGCACATCCACTGTGCGTGCAGCCTCCTGGTGATCACTCGTTGCGGTGTGACGGCCACATAGGCTTTTATTAATAAGATTGCCAGTGCCTGTCATATGTACTGGCTGGTTGGTCGGTCGGTCTGATGGTTGGACAGATGGACAGTCAGTCACCTAGCCTTTTATATATATAGACTAGTGGCCCAGTGCATGGATTCGTGCACATTGAAAGGAAATTAATTAGAAGATTCATGTGGTAATTACATTACTGCAAAAAAATTACATGTTAAAATAGTATATATAATATAGTATTATAAAATTAAAATACAAAATATTAAAATGCAAAACAATGATAAATTGATTAATAAATAAACAATGTTATATAACAACAAAAACATGATATAAAACAAAAATCATAATATAAAAAACAACAAAAACATGATATAAAAACAACATTGATAAAACAATAACTGATAAATTGATTAAACTTATTCTAATATCTTCTTGTACACCACATTAAGAGTAAAAACAATTTCAGAGTGCTTGACTAATTTCCCTTGTGATGAAGTATTTACAACTTTTAACTTTAAGTCACATACTCTTCAAACTCAAGAGACAGAAAGGAACATATAACTAACCATGTCTGAAAATGGGTTCAGGTAGGAATATTCCTACTTTGTCTAGAGTTTGTCCTTGGGATTCATTAATAGTCATTGCAATTGCTGGCATCACAGTAAACCAGGGGTCCTCAAGCTACGTCCCACGGGCCACATGCAGCCCACCGAGGACATTTATCCGGCCTGCCGGGTGCAGCTGCCTATCCTGCTTAGCAGCTGACTCGTCCTGGGCTCGCAGTGCACATAGGAATTTGTTCATAGTTTTTTTTTTAAACTATAGTCTGGCCCTCCAATGGTCTGAGGGACAGTGAACTGGCCCCCTGTTTAAAAAGTTTGAGGACCCCTGCAGTAAACTGTCTTGGAATTAATTTAAATGGGCGGCTAGTGTCAGATGGAGACAAATCAGTTCTTGGAATCAGAACCACCTCTCCTTCTTCAGATCCTGTTAATACTTTAGCTTTGATTATGTTAGGTTGCAATCTTTTGTGCCAGTAGTTGGTCTTCAGACATACTCTGTTGACAATGCTGCCTTCTTTCAGCTTCAGAGATACATTGTGTCAATAGTTGGTCTTCAGATACATTCTGGCATCATGTGCAATTGGCACCAGCAAGAACTTCATATGTATCGCACATGCACAAGTCAACATTTACTTTTAAATTGCCAGTGCGTGTCATATGTACGTGCAATTTGTACTTCTTAATCCCTTCACCTTTTTCACCCAGAATTATGGTTTCTTTTTATGTTAGTTTCATCAAAGTTGGGTTATAGAATTTTTGTAGTTTCTCAGAATTACTAAGGAAGTTGTCAATGTCTGAATGACATAGAAAAGTCTGAATGACATAAAAGCATAAAAGTTACATGTCCTTGAGAGTAAGAGAACCTAGCTACAAAATAATTTGGTCATTTTTACTTAAATGTAAATACTTAGCAAATTTAAATTTTTCATCCTATGGCTATGTCCCTTCAAATCTCTTCTTAGATTAATGTTGGTCATTTATATTTTGTTTCAAAATTTTCTAGGTTATGGATACTATTTTTCAAATATGTTGCTACTTCATATATATTTTGTTTTTAAAGAAAAAACATTTTCTAAAAAATAATGACGATATCTTTCTAGGTGCTCTATTTATAGTATATACTAGAAGCCCAGTGCACGAATTTGTGCATGGCTGGGCTCTGGCCAGCCCTGTCCCAGCTGGGGAGGATTATGGCTGGGCCTGTTGAGAGGAGGAGATGGTGGGAGATTGGCCGATCAGCCCACCCAGATTGAGACCCGATCAGGACTGGGATGGCTGGGGGGTGGGGCCACAGGCGATTGGCCAGTGGACCCTGATTGGGTAGGGGGGCCAATTGGGGACCAATGGCCTGAGGAGGGGCCATGGGTGGTTGGCTGGCCAGCCCTGCCCCTGATTGGAGTGGGGAGGCTGATTGGGGGCTGAGGGAAGGGGCCACGGGCTGATCAGGGTGATGGGGGGCCATTGGGGGTGGGACTGGCCAGGGGGAGGGGCCGCAGGCAGTTGGCCAGCCAGCCCTGCCCCTGATTGGGGTAGGGGGGCAATCAGTGGTGGGGCTGGCTAGGGGGAGGGGCTGTGGGCCAATTGGGGTGGTGGGGGCCCATCTGGGGCAGGGATGGCTGGGGGGAGGGGCTTTGGGCTGATTTGAGTGGGGCAGGCTGATGGAGGGCAGGGCTGGCCCAGGGGGAAGTGCTATGGGGGGTTTAGTCAGCTGCCCTGCCCTTGATCAGGGTGGGAAAGGCTGATCAGGGGCGGGGCCTGGTGGGAAGAGGGGTGGCAGGAGATTGGCTGTCTGGGACCCCCCCATCCCGATCAGGCCAGTTCACTGGCCGTAGTGGGTGTCATAGTGACTGGTTATTCTGGTTGTTAAGGAGTTCGGGTTGCTGGCTTCTTATATATATAGATTAATTCCAAGGACTAAATTTTTCTCTGTCTCTTTGCATGTGTCTGCTTTTCTGCCTTCTCAGCAACCTTCCTCTTTCTTCTAATAACTGAATTACTTTAGGCCAGTGGTCGGCAAATCGTGGCTCGCCACTGCTGACTAATGAGTTTGCCTACCACTGCTCTAGGCTTTGATGAAACTTATCTCTTCTAATTATGTACAGCTCTATGGGTTTGGCTGAACTAATCAAAATTTCCTTTGATACAGTTATCAGTCCAGGATGTGGGCCAATTGATATAGATTCTAGGTGAAAGAAATCTGTTTTCTAAGGTTGTAAACCCTAAGGGTCATTTAACTTGGTGCTAAACGAGGTCAACTTTTGTTACCTGTGTCAATATCTTGCCAATAGAGACAAGGGATAACCAACAGATGGGAAGAATGAAAAGTCTTATGGACATAATTGAAACTCTGAAATGCCTGAGGGGAACACTGTACCTTGGTTTTCCAATTGTATGACACTAAATTTTTCCTTGTTTAAGCCACAGCGAGTTCAATTTTTGTCACTTATAACTAAATGAACCCTGACTGTCATCTCTTTACTGTTTAATTCTTTCAACATAGGAAAAAAAAAGGAATATCAATATTTATATTATAGTTTAATGCTTTCAGAATCATATATATTTCTTTATTTTTAAAAGATGTTAGCTTTGGACACTACAGACAGGTCCAAAGGAGAATATGTACTCATAGAAAGGAATAATTGTATTTGAGTAAGTAATATTTAATACTTGATTTGCTTTATCTCAGGAAAGGTAACAGAAATACTAGAGTTCTATAATTATTTTCAACTAACAGTATATATCCTAGTGCAAAATTCTTTATTAATCTTAGCTTAGCACCAGTCCTAGTCTTATTTTATCCTCAAATCATATCATGAGATTGATAGAAATGTGTAGCATCAATTTCTTGGTTCATTCACGATTAACTGTGACACTGAAATAATTTTGTGGGGATAATGGAAAAAATGTGTGTAAAATGCTTTTTATTCTGTTTTCTGCCTTAAGATTTCTGTTATGAATAGTTCAGAAATAGATCCACATATATATGGCCTGTGATTTTTAACAAAGGTTCTAAACATTTCAGTGGGGAGCGGATATATTTATTTTTAATAAATAGTACTGAAACAATTGGATAGCTATATGCCTCCTCCCCCCAAAAAATCCCAACAACTCTTAACATATTCAGTATACAAAAACTAATTTAAAATGGAATGTAGACATAAATATAAGAGCTAAAATTGTAAAACTTTGGGAAGAAAAGCATAGTCATCTTGTTTTAAGAAAAGTTTTCCCCCAAAACTTATATGTTGAAACCATAACCCCAATGGGATGGTATTTGGAGATGGGCTTTAGGGAGGGAATTTAGTATAAAGGAGGATAAGACTTCATGTTGGGATTAGTGATTTTATAAGAAGAGACCACGGAGAGTCTGTCCCTGCTCTTCAACTGCTTTCCCTGAAAACAAGCCCTGTGCGTATACAGAGAAAAGGCAGCTGTCTGTAAGCCAGGATGCGAGTCCTGGCACCCTGATCTTGGATATCCCCGCCTTCTGCACTCTGAGAAAGAAGCATTTATGTGTTTTCAACCACCCAGCAAATTGTATTTTATAATGGCAGCACAATCCAACTAAGACATTTTAGAAGAAAATAATGGATAAATTGCACTTTATCAAAATTAAAAAACACACACACGTTTGGTCAGCAAAGGACACGTTGAAAAATACATAAAATGCCAAATTATAGACTGAAAGGAAATTACTTGAAATATATACATAATAAGAGACTTATATCCAGAAAAATATAAAGAATTTTAAGAGCTTAATAATAGAATAAATCAAATAATCTAATTGAAAATGGATAAAATAATTGTCCAATCACTTGAAAAATGAAGAGATTCAGATGGCCAAAAGGCATATGGGAAAAAATGCTCACCATCATGGTGATTAAGGCAATATAAGTGAAACCACAAGAAGATACCACTATTTTGCCCACTAGAAAGAATGGTGAAGAATAAAGAGTATTTACTTGATGAGGAGAAAGCTGGACAACTGGACTTCTCATGCACTGTTGAGAACTGTCTGAGAGTTCCTTAAACATGTGCCTACTACAAACATAGACATTTCACTCCGGGATGTTTTCCTAAAAGAAATGAAATTAAATGTCCATACAATCTCCTAGGGCCAGGGAAACAAAGGAGAAAATAAACAAGGGGACTACATCAAAGCAAAAAGCTTCTGCACAGCAAATGTAACCAACAGCAAAATGAAAGGGAACCCACTGTATGGGAGAACATATTCACCAATGATACATCTGACAAGCTGTTAATTTCCAAAACATCTAAAGGTACACAACTCACCACTGGGAAGACAGACAATCCAATTAAAAAAGAAACAATATGGAGTTTTCCTAAAAAAAAATGAAAAATTGAACTGCCTTTTGACCTAGTGATCCCACTTCTGGCAGTATACCCTAAAAATCCTGAAACAGCCTTCAGAAATAATATATACACCCCTATGTTCATAGCAGCATTATTTACAGTAACCAAGGTCTGGAAACAACCCAAGTACTCAACAATAGATGAGTCCGTAAAAAAGCTATGGTATATTTGCACAATGGAATACTATGAGGCTGTGAAAAAGAAAGAACTCTTTCTTACTCCTAGGGACAGGATGGATGTACCTAGAAATTATTAGGCTAAGTGAACTAAACCAATCATAGAATTATAAATACGTATGATCTCACTTACCTGTGGAATCTAATGAATAAAATAAACCGATAAACAAAATAGCACCAGAGGCATGGAAGGGACTGAGAGGTCTCACAGAGAAGGAGCATGGGGAGGACTGAGAGAGATTAACCAAAGAAATTACCCCATGGACATAGACAATAATGTGAACAAGGCAAGGTGGGGGTTGTGGACGGGGGCAAAGTGGGGCGAAATGGATATCTGTAAATAGTGTCAATAATAAAGACTTGTACAAGAATATAATAGCAGGGTGTTTTTTTAAAAATCCCCCAACTGTAAACCATCTGAATCCCCATTCATTTGTGAATATAGAAACAAAATGGAGTATTATATTTACACAATGGAATACTACTCATCAATAAAAAAGAGAAAAGCATTAACATATGCAACAGCATGGATGAAAGCGAAATCACTATGCTTGGTGAAAAAGCCACACCAAAAAAAAGAGTACATCCCTGTATATGTACTAGTATTTATGTCAATGTCCAGAAAATGCTAACTAAGCTTTATAGTAACAGAAGCAGATTATTTGCTTTTTGGGCACTGAGATGTATAGAGATATGAATTATTGAGCGAAACGTTTGTCAGTGATAGTTAAGTTAATTATCTTGACTGTGGTGGTGTTTTTCACTGGTGTACACATATATTAGAATTTGTCCAACTATACTCTTTAAATATGGGCAGATTATTATTCAACAAGTATATCTCAAAGAAGCTATAAAAATTTCCATGTTAACCTTATCAGGTGATGTTTTAAATGAACATTAAGTTGTGTTATTTTTAATGATATTAATTCGAGAGAATATAAAAAGTTTGTGTGCAAAATGTTTTGACAATTTTGACAAGAACAATATTTCATTCAAAATGCTTTTTAAGTATAAGATAATATATTCTCAGAATTTATGTTTCAAGTGCTAAAGTGGTTATAACTGCAGAATTCAAGTTTTTCTCCTTTTTTTGGTAGGTGAAAAATCTATGACAAACAGGAGTGTCAATGCTTTAATACACATTATGTTAAGGAAAATTTATATATTAGCAACAAATGAAGTGCTGACTGTTGTATTATTTGTTTGTTTGTTTGTTTTTTCATTTTTCATTAAAACACTCTTAGGCTTATGCAAAGTTAAAACTCATTATAACAAACCACTTACTGCTTAATCCCACTGGTCAGCCCAGGAAAACCTAACTTTTCCTTGTGAGGAACAGATTCTTATTGAAACTGAAAGCATTCTTCTCTTCTTCTTCTTTTTTTTTTTTATCCTAGCTGTATGAACGTTTTTTTCATTTTGCTCCATTTTTATGGTTTTATAAGCTATTTATTAAGCTATTTCTACAGAAGTCATCATTTATAGAATCCCCAAATTAAGCATTGATATATTTATGATTAGAGTCAGTTAAAAAGAAATTCTTCACCTTATTTTTATAGAGTGGAGAAATGATGGTATATGGCAAAAGTTAATTGTATGTATACTTCTTGTACTTTTAGATAGCACATTTATACAGCGATCCTACATAAACCATCATTGCACCCACAGTACTTACCACATTTCATATGGATGGTCCAATAAATATATCAAACTTTAACCTTCATGAGAGCTCATTGAGATTAATGTAAAACCACAATGGCTTTTATTATTAAATAATTACTATATTATTAACAGTTGATTCTTATATCTTTAATTTTAAAAATATGCCTTAAGAAATAAAATAAATAGTAAATATAAAAGATTTTTAAAGATTTTGTTTGAGATTTATAAGGTCCCTAAATCTTTCCATATATTTCTTAGTTTTCTAGTGCTATAAAATCAAATTAGTGAAGTAAACTTATTTATGGAATAGTTGTTTCATTATTTTTATATTTATTTTACAAATATTTCCATATCCTGTCCCTTAATTCAAATGAATTAAATTTAACGAGATCAGCATAATCTATAGAACATACTTAGATAATGTTTTGATCTCTTAAAAAAAGCATCCTGCCCTGATCGGTTTGGCTCAGTGGATAGAGCGTTGGCCTGTGAACTAAAGGGTCCCAGGTTCTAGTCCAGTCAAAGGCATGCTGAAGGACTTGTACGCATGCATATAAGCACAACCAATGGATATAAGACACTGGGGCTGGGGGGGAGGGTGGGCAGGTGAAGGCATGTCCTCGGGGGTAGGGGAGGTTGGGGGGAGATCAAGGGGGAAAAAATAGGAGACATATGTACTACTATTTGTAATACTTAAAACAATAAAAATTAAATTAAATTAAAAAAAAAAAACTACCATTCAGACCAAAAAAAAAAAAAAGGCATGTACCTTGGATTCAAGCACATTCCCAGTGGGGGGTGTGCAGGAAGCAGCTAATCAATGTTTCTCTCTCATAGATGTTTCCAACTCTCTATCCCTCTTCCTTCCTCTCTGTAAAAAATCAGTAAAATATATATATTTTTAAAAAGCATCCTATCAATGATAAAAATAATATTTAATTACATTGAAAATAAAACTGAAGTTTCTAGTTTCTTAGGAACTAAATCATTTGTCATATACTGACATAATGTTAGCATGTTACAGAGATATATTTCAATTTTGATATAATTAAATTGGAGCCTAAATGCATTTATGTAAATAACTATATCCTTTGAGGGAGGGGGGCTTATACATCACTGACTAATTCAATATTTATATAAAGAACAATTTCCTTATCTTTAAAACCAGGAGGTTGAACTAAAATGCGTCTGCATTTCTTCTGAGTTCTAACATTTTCTTATTAGATTTCATAACTTAAATGTTGATATATTTATTATACTATCCAATAATATTAAACTCAATATTCATTCATTGTAGTAAACTGATATACCTTCAATGGGATGTTTATTGTATGTTCCAAGATAAATCTTTCCCTCAAAATTTAGTACCAGATGTAGTACTATTATTTGATTATGGTCTGTTAATATCTCTCCTCTTCCTATTACTTTCCTGTTCTTTGTTGAAATCTTGCAATCTATAAAAAGAAATTTCTCTTTCCCAGGAGAAGTTACAGTCACGTACATTTTACATGGAATTTTCATGACAAGGTTTCATCCTACCTCTTGGAATAAAGAAGGCTTTTAAGCATGGCTCATGAAAACGTTTATATTAGAGTAACATTTATACTTTTTGTTCTTGCTTTTTCTTAGCTAGTAGGATTTTTAAATTTTTTTTATTTTTACATTGAATACATCAAGTTTCTTCAGAAAACTACTGCTCCTAAAATATCCAATTTGACTTTGTTTATCTCAATCGACTCTAAGCCCTTTCTTTCTCTGCCCCCAAAATGAGAATGAGTGGCAGTAGAATATTAAAAGTAATGTTTTGAAGTATTCATTGTGTTTCAACTATGTGCCAGACATTGTAGAGAGAATAGGGTACATAGCAAAAAAATAGGAGACTTACTCCAGCTTTCAGTGTAGTGGGACGAAGACTGACACTTAACAAATAATTGTAGACGTGATAAGTACCAAGAATGAAAAACAGAAAGTGCTTTTTGGAGACTGTAACAAAATGGCTAATGCAGGCTTAAAGGAAAGCCGTCCTGAGGAGGTGACCTTGAACTGAGGCTGAGCAGGAGTTATTGAAGCTGGAAGCTGGGTGCATGACGGGCATGTGTTCCATTTGGGGAGCTGGTGGAATTCCAGGGTGTATGGCAAGAGTGAAGAGAGGAGGGAGAGGGGAGTAGCCCTAGAAGAGGCTGGAGAGATGGGAAAGAGCACACCATGCTTTGGTTAGGAGCCAAGCTTAGATCTGTGATGGTAAAGAAGTCCATTTCCCCATGGAAACAAATGACCACTTCCTCTGCTCCCAGGTAGGCAGCTTTCCCAACTTTCCCCTGAGGACAATGACTCGTATTTATTAACATATAGAATCATAGAACATTGGAGCCGGAAGAGACTTTTTAGGCAATTGAATCAAATATACAATTGAATCTAAATCAAAATAAATGAAAAATTAATCTAATGAAGAAAATAAACTGATGAATGAAATAGAAACAGAGGGATGAAAACATGGAACAGACTGACAAATCTCAGAGGGAAGGGAGGAGGAGGAGCTGGGAGAGATTCACCAAATATGTTGTATGCATATATCCATAGACACAGACAATAGGGTGGTGAAGGCCTGAGGTGGACCGGGAACTAGATGGAGGAGGGGGCAGTGGGGTGATAAAAGAGAGTATCTGTAATACTCTCAGCAATAAAGATTTAAAATTTAAAAAGTACATAAAATAATTTATGTCTTTAAAATAAATAAAAAAATGGGTGAAATATATGAACAGACATCTCACCAGAGATGAAAAGATATTTAATATAATATGTCATTAGGAAACTGCAAATTAATATGAGATACCCCTAACACCTATTATAATGGCCCAAATACAAAACATGGACAACACCAAATACTGGTAAGAATGAGGAACAATAGGAATTCTCATTCATTGCTGGTGGGAATGGAAATGGTACAATCATTTTGGAAGACAGCTAGTGTAGTTTTTTGCAAAGCTAAATATATTCTCTTTGTTTAATATATTTTTATTGATTTCAGAGAGGAAGAGATAGATAGAGACATAGATGATGAGAGAGAATCATTGACCGACTGCCACACTAGGGATTGAGCCCGAAACCCAGGCATGTGCCCTGACCTGGAATGGAACCTTGACCTCCTGGTTCATAGGTCGACGCTCAACTACAAAGTCATGTCAACGGGGCAAAACTAAATATATTCTTACTGTATGATCCAGCAATCTCATTCTTTAGTATTTACCCAAATGAATTGAAATCTTATAGCCACACAAATACTATACATAGTATATTTACAATAGGTTTATTCATAATTACCAAAACTTAAAGCAACCAATATGTTCTCTAATAGTTGAAGAGATTAATAAACTGTGGTACATCAAGATAATGGAATATTATATAGTGCTAAACAGACATGAGCTATCAAACTAGGAAAACACATGGAAGAAACTTAAATGCATATTACTAAGTGAATGAAGATAATCTGAAAAAGCTACATATTGTATTTCAACTATATGATATTCTGGGAAAGGCAAAACTATGAAGACATAAAAAGATTACTGGTGGCCAGGAGTTAGGAAGAAGGGAGGGATGGGTAGGCAAAGCTTGGGGGATTTTTAAGGCAGTAAGTTTATTCTTATGATATTGCAGTGATGAAGACATGTCATTATGCAATTTTCAAAGCCCATGGAAGGTACAACAGCAGCGAGAACTCTGATTTAAACTGTAGACTTATGAGGATGATGTGTCAATGTACATCCTTCAATTGTAACAAGTGTGCCATTGTGGTATAGGATGTCAATAGTAAGGGAGGCTCTGTGTGTGTGTAGGAAAGGAACAGATAGGGGCCCTCTGTACTTTCTGGTCAACTTTACTGTCAATATGAAACTTTTCTAAAAATAAGTATATAAATTAAAAAATTAAATAAAACTCAATAGTACTCGTAAAGGTGTTTAGAATATTTGTAAAATGATAGTATTTTATATTAATGGAAGTATTTGAAAGCTTTAAGTTACTGTTCACACTGATCTATTAATATAGTTTTCTGATTTAGTCCACTACTCAGTTTCCATGGCTTATTTCCAGGCTAGAAAAAAAAGAAAAAGAAAAGCAACAACTTTCTAAGGGTATCACTAAGCGGCACCTTCTGGCCAGTACCCTCAGCTGTCATTCATACTGATTGTAGCTTATACAGCATTTCAGACTACGTTAGGTTTATAGCAAAGGAATAACTTTGATTCAAATTGACCTCCAAAATCCACTCAAAATAATAATAATATTATTCTCTGCTCGATATATCCCTGATAGCAATACAGTAGAAATGTTCTATCTTTCCATTTTAATTCAATTGTGAAGCTTAAGTATGGTGGTCACCAAGTTAGGGCATTTTCCAAGCAACTCCTAAATCAGTGGTCGGCAAACTCGTTAGTCAACAGAGCAGCAAACTGTGGCTCGCAAGCCGCGGTTTGCCGACCACTGTCCTAAATTACTTTGAAGAATAGTAAACACTTGGATTAAATGCTCTTTTTATAAATATCTTGGTTTACACTTTTTGAAATAATTATGTTGCCTATACATGCTGTCAATTTTTATGGTTCATAAACATCATTAACAGTTAATATTTATTAAGCACCCATCTGTATATGAAACTTAGATACATTAAAGGGACATCCTAAACAGGATGAAGTGACTCAGTATAAGAGAACACATACAGAGTAAAATAGAGTATAAAATAGAAAATTATATTGACAGCCATTATCTATTTATATTAGGTATAATTATTTTCTGTTTGTGGTTTGTGTGCTGTGAAATTCTGTAGGAAGAGAAAGCTCATCTTGCTTCAACTTCAGCAAAGAATCTGACAAAGCCTGGCCAAGTTTTGTGAATTTTTACACATATTTAAAAAGATGTGTGTGATCACGATATTTGCATGTCTTTTATTTTGTGGCACAGCATATTCAAGTTTTGGTCAGAAAAGATGCCTAACCATCTGAAAATCCGATACTTTGAGGTTAAAAGAAATGAAAGTGGAAAAGTAAAAGACTAATAAATGTGCAAAGGCTGTTTACATGCTAAACCATCAGATTCAATCCAAAGCCATAGCTATGTTTAGGGTCCTTTTACAAAATAAGTTGGAAGATCAATAAAAATGTAAAATGACATGAATTAAATTATAATCTTATCAATTTCAACACTAGTGAATCAATAAAATTCTTACACTAAAAAAGGTGTATTTTTCAAACAGTCAAGATGTAGAATTTGAAAGACAAGGCTTCTAAGGGAAATGTAATGAAACAATATAATATTCATTGCTTTAGGACTGAAGCATAATTTTTAAGATTCGTTTAAATGTTCATTAACATTCAGAAATATGTAATAGGGTTTTTGGTCAAGCTCAGACTACTTTAAATCTGTTGTGAACAATGTGTTTTAAGACAATTTTCCCATCACTTTTAGACCTGAAAATAGGAGAGCAAGTTCCAACCAAATGGAAAATTTAAGACACTGTACAACATAAGCCTTCAACAATGAGATATGGAAAGCTAGGGGATAAGATTTGGCCACAAGTATACCAAAAGTAAAAATGAATGAATGAATGAATGAATGAATGAAGTCTTTCTGAGCAGTTCAAATTCGCACCACCTAAATCTTAGCCAACTTTAAAATTTATATTTATAAACTGATGGTTTATTTTTCTAAGAAAAATAATTGTGGTTTTTTTGCTGGAAATTCATGAAGATAATAAAATTAGAAATATGAATTTTTATAAAGGAGAAAAAGGTAATAATCATAACAAATAATCACACTGAAGTAGAACCCTATTTTGTGGTATCTAGTGCACTTCCTTGTCAGTGTAAATTAGCAGGACATGTTCATTGTTTTTACACAATTTGTGCTGCTGTGAGAGCTCCCATAGTTTTTTTAAACAATTTTTATTTTTAGTTTTTAATTACAGTTGACATACAATATTATATAAGTTTCAGGTATACAACTAAGTGATTAAGCATTTATATAACGTATGAAATGATCACCCTGATGAATGTAGTATAAGTTAGGAGCCAATTTAAAAATGGAAATTGGGTTCTATTACTCTCTAAAAGGTAACTGGCCTCTGAAAAATCTCTCCCCATCTGTGCTTAGAACTGTCAGGAAAGGAACAGTAACTAACATTGTTTGCATACCTATTTTACACCGGACATCACGTTAGAAGTTGTAAATATGCTCTCATCTAATCTTCCTATGTTCAATTTGTTTGTCAAGTGCTGAATTTAAATAACCATGTGACATTGAAACCCACTCAATTGCAAATGAATGTACATGTATTTTGCTTGCTTCCAACTAGTCTATAGTGAAAAAGTCTGTGTGAATATTTAAATATATTAAATTATTCACAAAAATATTTAAAGAAGACTTAACTGTAAAAGAACAATGGTTCCAATTTAGTTTATAAAAAAACTAATTTATAAATTATGCTTAAAGATGTAAGTTAAAAGTAAGAAATTCAAAATGATGAATGCTTAGTGCAGTGGTATTTTAAATTACATTTCATATTATTCATACAAATAACATTTATTAAATACCTCTAAGTTAATGTGCCTACCCTGATAGTTTAACTGCCTACCCTGTGAGGTGCTGTGGACATGAGCTCTTCTTTTAAGACAATCTCTGCCTTGTCTGACAAGAAATAAACAAAGACACAAATAAGATTGCATTTTTGTGAGTGCGGTAATAGAAGCTTGTACTAATTGCAATGATAGCACAGGGGAAAGAGTAATTGACTTGCCAGAGGACAAAGGATCAGGGTAGGCTTCAGATAGGAGTGATGTCAAGTCAGCAGTGGTGGAATAGTAAGGGGTCAACATCCTAGACAGAATAAATAACATGGGCAAAGGTATAAAATCATGACTCAAGGGGCTCAACTAAAAGTAATTATTATTTTTTAAGCATAGTGGTAAGAAGGAAGGAGCACTGGCAGATAAGACCAGAAATGTGGCTTTAGAAATTAGGGAGTCTAGGGAGGGATTTAAGCAGTTCATAGTAACTTGTGCCTGCCTATGTTTTGATAATATGTTTTGGAATTTGTATAGAAGGGGAATCAAAGAGAAAAAGTGGATTAAGATGCTATTTTAATCATACATAAAAGAGATAAGCCAAATCCAAGATAATGGCAGTTGAGGTTATAAGAAGACAATAGAAACTGGAGACACAATTGGCAATTACTAGAATCCCAACAGATGTTGTTAGAATTGTGTTGAATAAAGTAGAGGGGATAATCAAAGATTACACCCAGCTCTTCTGCTTGAGTGACTGGAGGAACAGCTGTTACATTAAGGAAATATGTTGAGAAGGAAGATCAGATGTAAACGTAAGGACATAAAATAGATATAAGTGCATTGCATATGTGAGACATCAAATTGAATTGGCTGTCAATATGCAACTGGGATTCAAGAAAGAGATCTTGATTCTTTGTTTGGGAACCTGGTTGTATAGTATAGGGGACTCTCATGGGAAGATTTGAGGAACAACTAGTTACTACCAGCTAAGATGCAGTGATTATAACGCATATCAGTATGTTGTAGAATAAATTCCACAATTCAGAGATATATTACACATCTGCAATAGAAATCTTGTTAGATGTGATGGTAATTCGGTAGATGGAAACTCAAGTGTCCCTGAGAAAATTGTTAGACATCAGATCACCGGCATAGATGGCATAGATGTGAGCAGGAATAGACATGGTGTCAGATATCAGTAGTAAATGTGTAAAGATGGCTTAAATGCAGATAAATTTATAGGTATGGGGAGGAGGGAGGAATCAAGAAAGTGTGGCTTCAATTTCCTATCAATTAGAAAACAGAGTGCTCAAAACCTTTACAATAAGAGGACAAGGGGGAGAGGAGGATATCAAGGTGGATGGAATTGCTCTAGCCTCACAATACCTTAGATTAAAAGGTAGAAAGAAAGCCTGTCTTACTTTCCTGAAAGCTCTAAGTATTCGCTCCCTGCTTTTTTGTTTTGGTAGAAAATGTAAAGATAAATCATTTTTTAATGTATGACCTCACCCTTATTTTAATCCTAGTTCTAAAATTAAAATGAATTTCTTACAATCAGTTCTCGGCCAAAATTTTCTCACTGGTGTCTTGATTAGATAAAGCTCCTCCCCAGTACATTGCTTAGAAGTACACACATTACAATATCCCATTAGTTCTTCATGTTCAAGACTATTTTTCTATACCTTTTTACTCAAAGGACATCTTAGTTGGGCATTATATCCTGTGAATGCATTCTGCCCCCTTAACTTTCTTGACAATACCTCTTCCCTGTTGCTTTACTTTGCATGTTGTTTTGGAAAAGGCTGATAAGATTCTAATTCTCATGCCTTTGTGAGTTATTTCAACTTATTACCTAGAGTCTCTGAAGGCGTTTTTTCTCCTCCTCCTCCTCCTCCTCCTCCTCCTCCTCCTCCTCCTCCTCCTTCTTTATAAAATTAATTAAAATTTGCCTCACCTTTCTTTGGCATCCGGTAGGTCCTTTCAAGTCTATACTTGCAACTTCTTTTATCTTTGGACATTTTCTTAGGTTATATAAATGTAAATACAGGTTCTGTTTTACTGTTTTGATTTTCTTTTTCAGGGATACTAAATTAGCTTATGCTGTTTTTCTATCTTACATTTCAAGAATTCCATCTCTGATCCATTTTAGATTTTCATCTCATTGTCATTCTCCTGGGCTTTTCTTTTCTTTTTCTTTTTTAAAAATTTATTTCATTGATTTTTTACAAAGAGGAAGGGAGAGGGATAGAGAGTCAGAAACATTGATGAGAGGGAAACATCGATCAGCTGTCTCCCGCACACTCCCTACTGGGGATGTGCCCGCAACCGAGGTTCATGCCCTTGACCAGAATCGAACCTGGGACTCTTCAGTGCGCAGGCCGACACTCTATCCACTGAGCCAAACCGGTCAGGGCCCTGGGCTCTTCTTTTTCCTGCTTTTATTTGATGTCACTTATAAAATTTTCATTTGGATTCTTCTCCTATGGCAGCCTGTTGGTTTATGTTCACTTTTACTATAGTTTTATATATTATTTTTTTCTATGTCTTTCCTGTGTTAAATTAACTTTTGTTTCAATATAACCTATCTTATGTCCACTTATTGATCTACTATTCTTCTGTTTCAAGGAGATTTTTAATTTCCCTAGTTGCTTGTTTGAGAATATTTAATTTAGTTTGGTAAGTTGTATTATAATTTTATTAAACTCCATGGCTGTTTTCTGTTTTTTTTTTTACCATCAGGAATGTGTTGATTCCCATTTCTGATTTCTCACAATAGTTTTGCATAGATATGGTTGGCTTTCTCCTATTGATTATGCTCTCTTCTGTTCTTTTTGCAGTTTTGTTGTTTTTGTTTTTAATGGAACGGTGTTGGTCAGAGTAAGAGATGGTTTGTTTCTCTCTTGTCTCTTTGGGATTCTTTAAAAAGTTTTTTTTGATGTTTTTTTAGTTGTTGTCTTGTGGAATTTGTTATTTTCATTATTTTATTTTGCTCTCTTGTTTCAGTGAGTACTATCCTTTCAATATATGTGCATATCTGCTTTCTGAGACTGCTACTTTTAATTCAATAGACTTTAAATTCCCTCTGTTTAGCCAAAGCTGTGAACTACTGAGTATCAGCAATGTGTTTGGCACTTAATATTTTACTTTTTAACTTTTCTTTTGATGGGGATGATTCTTTCTGTGCTTTGTTTATGTCCTTTGTGCCTTTTACCCTGTTTTTCACAGACCTTCTTTTTTTCTTCTCCCCCCCCGCCCTGCCCGCCCACAGATCTCTTCAAATTTCCCATCCAATACTCTATATTTACAGTCATGAAGATGGATTCTGTAGTTTTTTCTTTTCTCTATTTATAGACAAGTCGTGGTGTAGTATTCCAAAGGCATAGGTCATCCATGGTTTTATTTTCATTCTCGTTTATTTATATAGTTTTTAGGGGTATTTTAGGGAAGATTCAGTATCAGGCAGCCATAATTTTTCTCCAGACATAATCATGTAGTCTTGATGTTATAGTTGACACAGGTCTTACAATTCATCAGGTTGAAAACCTTAGTTTACATAAGACAAAAGAGGAGGCCAGAGAAAGCAAGTAAACTGATTGAAGTCAAATTACTATTTCAGGCAGGATATGACTGAATTCCAGGTTTCCTTCCTTTGAGTTCCAGTATTTTCCCAATATACTGTGTATCTTCCAAAAATTAAATGTAAGTTGATAATTTTGGCATCTAATATGATACCTACAATGATGAGTGATCAAGATCATAATTGAGTAATAAAATCGTGATTGATATTTTTCAACTGATTAGGTGAATATTTTCAGTACATTTTACAATGAGTGAACAAGGCAATACCTAATGAACATGAAGCATGGTTTACTTGAAGGAGCTGAGTTTTGTGTGTTTTTTGTTTTTTGGTGTGTGTGTGTGTGTGTGTGTGTGTGTGTGTTTTATACCTGAAATATGTTGAGAATTGAAAGACAGATTTATTTGTATTTCAATAATATTTGCAATAATTGGAAAACTATAACTGTGCTTATACACTGAGTTATTATTAATAAGACTGTTTCCTTCACTTCACTATCTTTTTTTTTTTAATACGTTTGTATTGATTTCTAGAGAGAGGTAAGGAGAGTGAGAGAGAATTAGAAACATGGATTATAGAGAAACATCATCAATTGCTTCCTATGTACCCCCTGCTTCAGATCAAGCCTACAACACAGGCATGTGCCCTGACCAGTAATCAAACCAGTGACTTCCTGGTGCATGGGTCGAAGTTCAACCATTGTGGCACACTGGTCAGGCTATTTATCTTTCATGTACAACTTTCTTTTGGTAGAAATCTATTTAATTTTGACTTATTGCAACTCAGTTATACATAAAAGTAATAGACTTAAAATATTATGCATTGATTTATAGGTTATCATTATCACATATTTTCTTTAATTTAGCTGTATTATCATCATCTGTGGAATGTTGAAAAATGCCAATTACATGTAAATAAAACCAAAACTCTGTATGTAAGTGTATATGTATATGTAAATACAACTTTACCTAGTTAAATGATTTTTCCATAATTGTGAGAAAATATTATGTAACTTTTTTTATATAATTCTGATTCTAGCCAACAGAAAAGTATTTTATATACTCCAAAAAGTTAAATGAGGATTCATTAAAAGACAACCAAAATATCTGATTAAATGAAATTTCATCTAAAATTGTAATTTCTGAGGTACAACTCATCAGAAATATTATTAATTATCTACACTAATAAAAGAGTAAAATGCTAATTGATCATACCTTCATGACGCCCACCAGCCAATCATGAGTGAGTATGCAAATTAACCCAACAAAAATAGTGGGTTAATTTGCATACACAGGCACTGAGCAGCCGGGGGCAGGCCAGGAAACTTGCATCATTGCCATGGTGATGATGCAGGTGTTCCACACCACCTCAGCCACTTTGGGCCTCTGGGCAGCATGGGAAGGCAGGAAGGCGGCTCCAGGCCAGAGAGAAGGTGGTGCCGGCAGCCAGGGGAAGGAAGGCCCATTTTTGCATGAATCTTTGTGCATCAGGCCCTAGTGTCTAATAAAGATTACAGATATGGAATGTATAATGAAAGCTTACCAATATGATATCAAAATTTTTCCTGATAATTTCATAATATTCATAAGATTTAAAATTTCATGTTAAAATAAACAATGAAAAATTTGAATCATAATTGCCTTTTAAGCCTCTCTGAAGAGTGGTTTTGATAATAGAATGGAAAAGTGACCTCTGTGCCTTAGTGTCTGAAAGGTACAATGCTAGGAGCTGAGATCACAGAGACAGTGGCAAAACTAGAAAGTGGTCCTGTTTAGGACACGTAGGGTTCAAATTACATGTAGAACTGGGAAATCATTGAAGGGTTTTCAACAGAAGAGTGATCATGTGTTTTTTATTTTCCAAGAATCACTCTGGATGATATGTTGAGAAAACACAGTAGGAGGGCAAACATTGAAACGGGATTATTCAAGAGTCCAGGTGAGAGATCATTGCAAATTGAAATAAGGTTGTAACTATGAGAAGTTAGACTATGAGAAGAGCAGGTTCAGGGATACAAATGAAAAAATTCTGTTGTTCATTTAATAAATTTGGGATGCCAACTGATATTTAAGAATGCATATGGAGTAGGTAGTTGGATATATGAATCAATATCTTAGAGGTAGGGTTGCCACAGATGACCTACTGTGTCATACACTACTGAGAAATCAAGAAAGAAGAAGACTGAAAATTGACTACTGATGTGGCAGAATGGGTATTTTTTTTTCGTAATGGGTATTCTTGACAAAGCATGATTGGAATGGCTTTTTGAGTGGTTCTAAAAAAAGCAACTGTAAAAGGACAATAGCTGGAGGGAAATGTGAGACCAAAGGAGGTTTTGATTTTTAATTTTTAAATGGGAGATATTCAGCACGTTGTCATGCTGATGTGAATAATCTAGTACTGTGATACTCAAAAGTACAGGTCCATCACCCAAGCCTGAGAAAGCCACCCAGAGATAATGAGTTTGTGCCAGAATGTCTATCAATGCACTGCTTCTTTCACTGATAAAGCCTCAGTATGGAAAAAAAATGTCAGGGGAAATAAACATTATGATGAATGATACAGTTGATTTCTATTCTGGAAAAAAAAAAGTTATTATTTTCAGCAGATTATGGGCAAATATTTGGTGGGTTTTACTTTTAGTAGCACCAAGGTAGTAGAAGGGAGAAAATTGTTGAAGGGATACTATAGAGAGCAGTGATAGGTAGAGAAAATGGTAACAGCTTCCTGATCTTGCTAGCCCTGAGGAACTGCACTTTTTGTTAGTTTTATCAAACGCTGCCCACACCCAGGCTCAGTGTGCTATTTGTTGCCTGTCAGGATCCTGACTGATGTATTATCAAACTTTTATTAATGCCTTCTGGGAGTCAAACTCTTCTGCAGATGATAGCTAGATAGTAAATCATTAAGTTTTGGTTGAGAGAAAGGGCATAAATAAATAATATGTCAAATTCTTTTTAAAAACATTACATATTCACTTGCGGGTGCACATTAAAATTACCTGGGACAGTTTCATGAGATAGCTTTTCCTGCAGAGAATCCAATTGTATTCATCTAAAGTGGGTCCAGAGATTAGCATTTGTAAGTTTCCCTAGGGGAATAATGTATAGCCAGGTTTGGGAACTACTTTAATAAAGATGCAGAGATATAAAAGCCTTGCTCAGTGAACTCCAAGAACTAAGCCTAGCAGAGGGAGAAAATCTTTTAAATAAATAGTTTCATTTAATGGACATTAAACAGAAAGGTCATCTATAAGAATAATTTTAATTGATATTGATAACATTATGAGTATATATATAGTGGATAATCATATGCAAATCATTTAGACATCTATATAACGATATCATTTAACAATAATAATAGCCATATTTTTAAGGCAGTTAGTAGGTATTGATATGTGGAATTGGGCGAACTCAGACTCTCTTCACAGGTCCTTGTTTGACGAAGTTTGAAGAACAAAATTCGCCGACTAAAAGATTTTAACCAAAAATTTAGAAGTTTATGCCCTAGCCAGTTTGGCTCAGTGGATAGAGCATTGGCCTGTGAACTGAAGGGTCCTGGGTTCAAGTCCAGTCAAGGGCCCATGCCTGGGTTGCAGGCTAGATCCCCAGTGGGGGGTATGCTGGAGGCAGCTTATCAATGATTCCCTCTCATCCTTGATGTTTCTATCTCCTTCTCTCTTCCTCTCTAAAATCAATTTTAAAAGCTGTGGAAGTTTATTGCAAGCATATACAAACTCCCCCGGGGGAGGAGTTTCCACAAGGGAACCCCTGGGGAGGGGTCCCCAAATAGAGAAACCCTTTCTCTCTAAAATGGCAGAAAACTTAGTCCTGTCCCATGAGTCTCTGTCTGTGGGTTTATAAATGCTGGAAGCTTCTTTATCTCTTCATGACACTTTCTAATTGGACCCTTCCTTATTTTATGTCCCCCGTTCTTTCCTAATTGGCCAGTTTCCCTGCATGATATCAGTTTTAAAGCTTCAGAGCCCCTCAGTGCTCCCCCCTTCTTTTATTAGATAAACATTCTAGTGGCTTGGAACTGTCTCTCCCCATCACTTATGCATTCCTCTCCCATGGACCCTTCTTCCCTAAAACTGCCTCTCCTGTCTCTAAAATCCTGTCAGTATGACATGTTAATCTTAAAATAAAAGGCCCAAGTGAGAGGCAACAGCATTTATTTGAGATCCAAAATAATAATATACAGGAAGCACTGATTCAGGCAGAAACCCAAATAGTGTTCCCATTAGGAGGTGAAGGCAAAGGGTGTTCATGAGAAAGGGAAAGGGAACAGTTATATGAAGAGAAGGAAGAGATTTCCATGGAAGCAAATAAGCTAACATAGTGATGCTAATTCTAAAGAATGTTTTTAATATTCAGTCCTATAGTGATAAAGTCTGCTTCCTGTTAGCTTTGCAATTAATTGTTTGGAAGGCAGTGCTGCTGCAGGCCCCTGTCCAAAGGTTATTTTGTCCCATTTTAACATTCCAAGGTTTTGAGGAATAAGACTTGCAAAGCAGGTCAGCTCTGGGATGGCAGCCCCAAATCCATTTTGAAGTTTTTCCATTTATATTATTTTTTACAGAAACATGAATCTAGTGTTTTACTTATATTAACTTTAATTTAAACTCCCTACAATTCTAAAGGGGGTGGGTATTGTTACTAAAGAGTTTTTACATGACCAGTTAGGTTAACGAGGCATAGACAGCTTGTCACTTGTACATGGCCACAAAACTAATAGATATTCCAAGTCAGAATTTGGACCCAGGCTATGTGGTTTTGGTGTCCATATCCTTGTTCCTTTCTAAGAGATTGTTGGTCTTTAAAAAAAAAAAATATATATATATATATAGATAGATAGATAGATAGATAGATAGATAGATTTTAGATAGGAAGGGAGAGGGAGAGGGAGAGAGAGATAGAAACATCAATGATGAGGGAGAATCATTGATTGGCTGCCTCTTGCACACACCACACTGGGAATGGAGCCCACAACCCAGGCATGTGCCCTTGACTATAATCAAACCTGGGACCCTTCAATCCACAGGCTGATGCGTTATCCACTGAGCCAAACCAGCTAGGGCTGCTCTTTTTTTTTTTTAACCTGGCTACATTGATATATCATCCCATATTTCAGTTCTGTTTTCTTTTTGCAATAATATAATTTTCTTTTTATTTCAGTAGTTATTTTTATATATTTATTTTACTTTATTTTTTTAGCCATCACCATTTGTTTCATTTATTGTCCTATTTTATGTTGTTTCACAATGCCGTTATGCATTTCTGCAAACAAAATTAACCACTGTCCCTCTGCAAGTACGCCAATGTCAAATTATTATAGTATTTCTAAGACACCATCTTTTGCTGTAAATTCTTATAAACCTAATTTGCTTCTGTACTAGCCCCCCTACACGTTTTGTTCATGTCCAAGATTCATAGTCTCAGCTTTTCAACAACATTTTTCTTGCACTTTTTTATCTCACTTATTTTTACTTCAGGAATCACCCACTTTTCTACAGCAAGTGAATTATCAAAGATCACTCTACCATTTATTGTACATTCCTATGAGCTAATCCCTAATTAATTGTCTATTACTCTTGACCTCCTGTGGCCTTTACAAAAGACTTGAGAGCAAAGACATTATTTACATTTTGCAATTGTTTTAAAAGCTCACTGTCTTGGCCAAGGTCACAAATCTAGCAAGTGGCTGAGCTGGGACTTAAAGCCCCCAATTCTAATTCCAGAGTTTTTAACGACTGCAATTTGCTGTGCAATTAGGAAGACTGATCTCCAAAGTTAGAACATAAGTTCTGTCTGGTACTGCTTGTCCTTTTGCATTAAATTGTCCCTTGGCCATAGCAAAGTGGCCAACTATCAAAGAAATCGGCCTTTCTCCCCCCTGGGGCCATGAAGAACAGTAAGAATGCTTTCCCAAGACTTTGCTTTTAGTATTTATTGTCTACCAAGATAGTTACATCACCAGTAAAAATTTGGATTTTTAAAAAATGGCAGCATAGCCTTCATTAGATTTCCCAGGCACTAGTTGCTGAGACATCTTTATTTATAACAGCAGCCTGTTGATATTTTATGAATATACTAGAGCCCAGTGCACGTATTAGTGTACTGGTGGGGTCCCTCAGCCTGGCTTGTGGGGATCGGGCCGAAACTGGCTCTCTGACATCCCGCGAGGGGTCCCAGATTGCAAAAGGGTGGTTCTCGTGTGACGCACCCCAGAATTGGGCTCTCTCCTCTCTGGGTCTGGGTGCATCACCCTAGAACCCCCACTGCCCAGTGACCACAGCTCGGCAGCTCCTGCGTTGAGCGTCTGCCCCCTGGCGGTCATTGTGCATCATAGCTACTGGCCAGTTGGCTGGTTGCTTATCTTACCTAATAATGGACAAATATGTAAATTGATCGTACCTCTGCTATGCCCACAGCCAATCAGAGTGAGTACGCAAATTACAAGGTCAAAGTTGGCGGCTGCCCAGCTGCTCCAGGCGCAGAGTGGCCAGGCGGGGCAGGACGCCTGCTATGAGAGGGAGGGTGGGCGGTGAAGGGATCTACAGGAGTGGAGTGCTGTGCGGTGAAGACAAGACTGCAGACTCCAGAGTCTGCAATGAAGATGAAGAAGGCAGACTCTGGCCGGAGCCTGCAGCGAAGCAGTGAAGACGAGGATGGCAGACTCCGGCTGGAGTCTGCAGCGAAGCAGCGAAGTCAAACCGGCTAGAGTCTGCAGCAAAGACGAAGAAGGCAGACTCTGGCGGAGCGAAGGCCTGGGTCCCGGTGCCGGAGGAAAACCGGTACTGGAAGCCAAGGGAAGGAAGGCCTATTGCACGAATCTCTTCTTGAAATGGGCCTCTAGTGCTTTTATATATATAGATGTATTTTTTTCATTATCAAAATATATCATATAACTTACCAAATTCAAGTTCCTGGAAGACACACACAAAAAAAATTCACACACATACAAAATCATAAAAGAGAAATTGATTTATGATCCTGGATGCAGAGAAAGGCCCTCTGTTCTGCCGTTTCATCTCTTTATAAATTCCAACCAAAATTAAAATATTGCGAGAACACTCTTATTCTGAACAGTTTAATTGCCATTAATCTCCCCAGGGTGGAGTAACATTGATTAGATTCAATGCAGATAGGTTACATTTTTCTGTGTTACATTGTTTAATGTGTGTGAATGTTTTCTCACAAAGTAGATGTGTCCCTGACTCCTCCCTTCCCCGCAGAGAGGAGAACTCTTTATCAATACACTCACCGATCCTCTAGAAATATTTCTCAACAGAGGAAACTCAGTAAGGGGAGGCCTCAGGAAATGGGAGCAGTATGAGGTGGGATATCTCACAGGCCGAGAAGAATCAAAATACTTTCAGGAACTTGACTTGATTAAAAATTTCTATCTCATGTATTCAGTCATCCAAAGATTATATTCACCTTAATGATCATAAACTCTTCACTTCATTAGTCCCCACATCCACCCTCATACTAATTCTTCTTGATAGCTCCTCTTTATTTATTTCTCAAATTCATTTCCTTATTAGTATTCTTTCAGCCAGAGCCTCAGGACCTCATCACTTAAAACATCTCCCTTCTAATGTTGGTTTTCCTCGAAACTATCCTTTTCATTGCTCTGAGTAAAGATCTGAAATATAAATATTGCCATATTATTTCTTATCTTTAGTGGCTACCATTTATCTCTTTAGTGCAAGGGCGGGGAACATCTGGCCCACAGGCTGTATAAATACCACCCCCAAAATCATCTGGTCTGGCGCTGCCAAGGCATTAGGAGTTAATTAAATGTTTGACCAAATATAGCAGGCTAATTTTAAAGTTGATAATTTTGTTTAGGCGAGAAAAAATAAGTATCCAAATGTCCCTTGTCAGAAAAAAGGGTTCCCCACCCCAGCTTTAGTGAAATCAAATATCTTTTTGAAGGTTTTAAAGGCTCTCCACGATTGGACCTTATGACCCTATCCACCTCTTTTCCTCATTTTGCCCATTTCCTATATTCACTGTATGCACCAACATCCTTTTGTTCTTGAAAAACCATGCTATTTTTTCTCTCTCTGTTCCTTGCTCACCTTGTATATCAGTCCTGTAATGTACTTCACTCATATGTTTTTCTGAATCTTCCGCTGCTATTCTCTTGATCAGATCACAGTCATTACCTTCACAGAATCTGAACTATTCTGCTCAAATTTGTTTGCTAACCTCCTTTGGAAGGTTCTGTACTTTTCAAACTTACTTATGCAAACAGTAAAGTCCTTTAAATTAGTTGTTTTGAACATATAAAACATTTAAAAATGTAACAGTACAGATTTCCCACCTAATTATTAAAAATAATTAACTGGGCTATATTCCACAAATTGTTTTTCCTCTAATTATATGCTGTTCTTTTATTTACCATTGTCACATACGTTCACAGTGCATGTTTTCAAGAAAAACCACCATTGTGCCTCAGAATACTGCAAAGTATCATCTTTCATACATGTTAATACCTCAGACAGCTCCCATTTCCATATATCAAATGTATAGAATTCTATAACATGGATTCAGAAGTAAGGCAGAAGGAGCCAATGAACTAAACACACAAAATAAAAAGGCTCTTCTTTAGGAAGATATTTAACAACTTCCTAAATTACTTTATACACAGAATTACAAGAGCCAGACTTCTGACAAATATCAATGTCTTAATTAATGCTTGGTTATGAGCACTAAAGAAGTAAGATTAATCATAAAAATATTTCAATTTTTTTATCTATAGTGTAGACTTCAGTAGTTTCCTTTGAATCCATGTTATTTAATTCCCAAGTCAGCCAGTAAAAGAGAAAGGGCTAAAAAGACTAAATTAGCTAAGTAATATGAAAATCTGTTTGCATATATTTATAAACATATCTGCCTATATGTTTTGCAACATGCTTATAATATTGAAAATAAGAATTTTGCAGTGTATTCCAAAGAAAACCTAGAATCAAGTTTTTTGGGAATTCCATTGGTGGTCTTTTCAGTGGGTGATTAAGTATTTCTGTTCAGAAGCATGTTTAATAGGAATTAAACGAAACTGCAGCGTGGTCCACCAGTAAGTGAATCTCGAGTTGGCTCCATGGTAGTAAATAAATTAGAGAAATCGACAAGGTGATTTGAAGGTGTCCCATGGTAAATTGAAACAGAGATTACATCTACTTCTTTAAAAAGGGATATGGAGACCTCTTAATCAATTTTCCACTTTTTTCTTATGAACACTCCTGTACTAGCAAAGACCATTTGTAAAGGGCACAACTCTGGGGACAAGTTTATGTGACTAATCACATCTTCACAAAGAAAAATACTGTCCTGTGCTGTGGTTTTCAATAGAAGAGATTTTCCCAGTAACAGATACTGTAATCAATGCTTCATAAGAATTTTAAATCAAACCAGAACACATTGAAATTAGAACCTTGGGGGATCCACTGAGCAGCCTCTTAAAAGAGTAGCACTGGTCTGGCTATTCCTGCTTATGCTGATTAATCCTGGAGATTTTGGAGGAAATAAGACTATAAAAATGTAAAAATAGTTTAAGTTACAAATTGCTTTTAAAACTCATAGAAATTCAAGAAGAAATATAATAAAGTTATTTTATTTATACAAAACCTTGTTTGGCCCCAAAAGCAATAGAGTAGGCACTATTAGTGTAATGGCTTTAATTTTCATGAGCAAATATTTATATTATTTTTGTTAATGCATGATCTGCATTTATATATTAGCTTTTAATAGAAATGATAGACTAAGCCCTTTAATTAATAATAATTTAACATTTAGGTGTAGAGCTATGGATAAAATAGGAAAAGTAAAGCTGACATATTTTATGTTTTCACAAATAATAGCTGAATCAGGCATCTGCCTGAGATCATCATAGTCTATTCCCACCAAACGGGGAGTGAACATCCTGTCCCCCTCTGCCGACGGCTCTCACTGACTAAAGACAGATTTAAGCATTTATCTACTTCTGCTAAATAAAATTTTTTCTTCCTGAAAACATTGACCTAGAAGATGCATGTTATATTGGTTATTTGTGGTCATGTCTTAGTCTCAAAATTTTTAACAAAATAGATGCTATAACAGTATCATACAGGGAAAGCAGGAGGTGTTTGTGGGAAAACAGAGTGCAATGATTGAGAGTTTAATGTTGGAGTCAGATAGCTTGGGTTGGATTCCAGTAGCAGTGTGACATTCACGAGTTACTTATATTGACTCAGTTTTCTTACCTGTAATGTGAGGTTAATAATAGTACCTCATAGTGCTATTGAAAGGAGCATATTTAAAGTATTTAGAAGAGTGCCTGGATACAACATAAAATAAGAAGTTGCTATTATTCTGAGAATTATAATTATACCTATAAGACACAGTTTTTCTCAAAAATAGGATTGCTGTCAGTCAAAATTTTATTCTAAGAAAATTATAGTGACTATAATCATTAGAAATTGAGCAAATAACATATTTTATAAAAATAGTTTAAAATGCGGTAAAATCAATTTATAGTTTGCAAATTGAATAACATAAGGCACTCTATATATTAATCAAATGCAGAATAATATCCTATCACAATATTATGCTCTAGCCCCATATGCAGTCATTATTCAACAGTCACTCTTTGAAGATTGCCAACAAAGATCCAGTTACATTGTAGGAACCAAACAGAATTTATAAATTCACCATTAGGACTTTATCCTTCTAAAACCTGAGTTTTGCTCCTTGTAGAGAATCTTTATAAGACACATTATAACTAATTGCTGTGAATACAGTAACTGATTCTTGTGTAGTATAGAGAACTTCTTCCAGGATGGGTTATCAAAGACAGAAATTACCCTGAGGTTCCAAAGGTATGCTATCTTAGATGCAAAAAGATAATAGATAGACTTAATTAAGATAAAGATGGATAGTCAGCAATGTGGATGATACTTATCTTACACTCTGCTGCACAGGGACATTTAGTAGGCTTGTGCACATGCTGTTCACTCTCCACACTGCTCTCCCACACACTTTTCTTCCTGGTTAACTTCCTTTCTTACCCAGTTCACACACCACCTACACACATTATGAATCTCAACCAGAGTTTCTTAGGGAAAGTATATGAGCCACTCTTTTGAACTTATACCTCATTTTTAATAACTCACTTTCTTATGTTATAATTATATTTATTTATGTATGTATTATCCTCACTTGACTTCTTAAGGATATTCTTTTTCACTCCTCTTTGAATATCTTTCAATATCTCAGCTATTTAAAAAAGGACAAAGAAGATCTACATGAACCAATAAGGGATGATTTCCAGGACATGCTATTTTAGTGAAGAAAGCAAAGCAGAGATCAAAACCTTATCCTATATAATAAGAGAGGAATATGCTAATTATCTGTTACACCCTGAGGCATAATGACTCACGGAGTAAGGACCGGATCAGGGATCTGCAGGAGGGTGGGGCTGCAGACTACAAGCAGGCAGCAAGCTATGAGGTGGGGGAGGGGGTGGAGGATGGGGGAGGCTACAGGAGGGCGGGGCAGTGGGCTGAGAGCTACAGGAGGGCATGAGGACCTACTGGTACATGGATTCATGTGCAGGGCTACTAGTGTTAGATGAAGAAATACATTTTTATCATTATTACCTCTTCATTCCAAAAAAAATAATAGGTTAAAAGTTAGTAAAGAAAACATTAGAAATGGGAATAAGATGGGTAGTGATAGGCTTGCCAGTGCACATTGAAATGGATTAAGGCATATAAATATGTCTTGATATTTGTATCATAATTACATACAATGAGAAAGTAGTGCCAAAAGTTCTGAGACTATATTTTTTTAATAAAAATTTGTGTGCAGATATTTTGGAAATGCCCAATCTTGCCACACTTCTCTTTCCAATGAAAATTTCTTTCAAGGAATTCTTGGTGGCCTTTGATATCAGCTTTAGCAAGAATGCTGAATGAGATTCAGACTGTATTTTCTCTAAATAAGCTTTTGTGCTGTTTCAGTTTCCTACAACACATAACCATGTGAGTGTTCAGTGGTAATATGTAATGATATCCAAATTAAAGGGTAGATTATAAATTGGGGTAGAAAGTACAAAACACATTGAAAACTAGGTGGTTAACATTTAATATTCAGACATACAAATATATATTTATATTGAGAAAAAATATGCATATTATCTTACTACACTTAATTTTTTTCTTCATTTTTATTTGATGATTATAAATGTGGTATAACTTTACTGATGTACATAGAATCTTAGAGCTAGGAAATAATGAGTACTTTTTTATCTTTCTACCTTACATGTGAGAAACTGATATTCAGAGTGGTTAAGAGACGTTTTTAGTGGAATAGATTTTAGTGGAATTAGTCTTAAAATATCAAATTGAATTTTTTTTTGTTGTATCAAAAATATTTCCCCTGAACAATCTACGATCTTTCAATAGGTAAAAATTAAAGAAGTATTGATAAATATGAGTTATGGATATAACAACAAAGCAGAGAATGCAGTGTTTGCAGGCATATAGCCTGAATGAGGAGGGTGGGCGATACTTAGAAGTTACTATAATCGGATATAGGAAAAAACATTTAAATTTCATAGAAAACACTACAGAGAAAGAAGCACTATTGAATATGAAATTATACAGAAAATTATATAGGAAAGAATTACAGAGCATGGGTATTAGGTATCACATTAAAACTGTTTATTTATATAAATACTAGAGGTGCAGCACGGGTACAGTCCCTAGGCCTGGCCTGTGATTAGGGCCATCTTCCTCGGCTGCCACAGCTGGCCCCAGTCCCCGCCACCACCCACCCCCAGTCCCCCATTCACCATCTGGCGATCAGAGCCTGCACGCAGGGGAAAGGGACCGAGAGGTGGTCAGTGCGCCTCGTAGTGACTAATTGATGGTTGTTCTTGTCGTCCCACCATTAGGGTCAATTTGCATATTACCCTTTTATTAGATAGGATAGAGGCCCGGTGCACAGGTGGGGGCCAGCTGGCCTGTCTTGATGGGGGCCCCGGATTGGGTGGGTATCCTTGCTGGAGGCCGGGCTGGCCGGGGCGAGGGGCCATGGGCAGTTTGCAGGCCGGCCACATCCCCGATCAAGGTGGGGGTACCCGCTGGAGGCCGGGCTGGCCAGGACGAGGGGCCTCAGTCATTCTGGTCTCTGGTTGTTCCACTGTTTCCGTTGCTTGGATTTTATTACATAAGACAGAATTTCAAGAAGAGTGAGTTTTCCATTTCAAATTCCTTACTTTTTAAAAAATATATATTTTATTGAGTTCAGAGAGGAAGGGGGAGGGAGAGAGAGAGAGAAACGTCAATGAGAGAATCATTGATTGGCTGCCTCCTGCATGCCCCACACAGGATGGAGCCTACAACCCCAAGCATTTGCCCTGACTAGGAATTGAACCATGACCTCCTGGTTCATAGGTCAACACACAACCACTGAGCCATGCTGACCAAGCTCAAATTCCTTCTTTATCAAGTATTCATGGTTTAAAAAATAAACACAAACAACCTTTCTTATTTTTTTTAAGTTAACCTTTCTTTTTACATTGAATGCTCTTAACATGTATTATTTCTGTTTGATTTGGATTTGTTTAGGTGAATATTTATAACTTCTTTCTTTATAACTTATTTTTTAAATTAGTTCAAGCTTGTGGTTTAGAACTATTTTTAGAATAGATATTCAATTAGTATCTATTCAGTATCTAAATTATGAAATTATAGGAATTCTATTCTTAAAGATAATTTTCATGGAAAAAATCCATTTAGGATGAATCCTCTTAAAACTGTCCAAAATTCTGCAGTATATGGTGATTGAAAAGAATTACAGAAAACAATGTCTTGAAAATAACTAAAAATATTGAAATAAATTAGTTGTATTTAATTTTAGACAAAAGTTGTAATTACAATGGTACAATAGGTCTTAGAATACACAAAAAAATTAGTCAAGAGCTACTGGGCATTTTAATAATATTAAGTGCAAATTAGTAGCCATTATTTCACATGTGACTTGTTCAGCATGATTATAATGAGAGTCATGTCTGAGAAAAATTTTCAGTGATTTCCCCTCTTTTCCCAAGACTCTGTCAAATCTTTTAAATGCAGATATTTCTCTTCTGACGTACCTAGCATGTTACCATTCTTTTGCAAGTGTTGCAAAATTTACTTTCTGAAAAAGGAGCTATTTACTAGTGTTAAATGTATTGGGCCTTTGAATAATAATAATTATATAACTGGTCAATCGGCTAGTGAATAAATTCATAATATAATGTTTTGTCATGTAAATGTTGTTACTGAACACTTACATAAGGACTTGCCTGAATAACTAGTTGGAATAATAAAATGGCTGCAACTTTTGATATTCCGCCATTTAGAAAGCATTATATAATCCACCTTTGAGATGCAAACTTCACATTTATAAAATGAAGTAGTCATTTTAACTATTAGTTGACTTTCTACTTAAAAAATGCCAGGATGACACATAAGCACACTTATGGATCACTGGGCTAATCCGTCCTCCCCCCACTTTTATCTGTAAACCAAGGTCAGGTTATAGCATTATAAACTTACAGGTTTATTGTTGATCAAGACTATTTTTCACCTAGCTATCAATCAAACTATCATCAGAATGCAATCATAGCTCTAAGAATAGGAGATGCGTTTAGATAATGATTTGCATTAATAAATTATCTACCTAAGACACCACGTGTTTTAATTTGCAATAGAGGTTTTCATGGGTGGAAATTTAAGCTACAGTAATGGATTCATAAACTCATTACTTGGAAAGGTCAAAAAGGTTTTTCTTTATTATCACTACTTTCCTCAACTGCATAAATGAGATATGCAAGTAAAGCTTCCTTAGGAATGGTAGGTATTAGTCTTTGTAATCAGGGACAGTTGCTATGATGTCCGTACTGGTTTTCAGCACATCAAGAAGCTTTATTACATATCTCCTCAGCCCACTTACTCTTTTTCTTTTTTTCTTATCATAAGGGTGGAAATATAATTTATTGTTCAAACCTGAACACTTCTCCGAATGATATAGAATGTTATTGTTAATGACAGTGATTTAATAGGCACAGACTGGAACTGTCCAGGGAAAGCCAGGGCTTATGGTAGCCTGTCTTAGGACTTTTTTCTCTAAAACTTCTGTGCCAAAAGCTCTATTCTTTACCTTTCAGGAAAATCTATGTTTAGCTGTTGATCACTTTAAGCATCAAACATCAGTAGGTAATCAAAATATTATCTCTGTGAAGAGTTTTAGCATTTATTATGCCCTAAATGGTGCTATTATGTGCTTGCCTCTCCACCTCTTACTAATTTGGTATCCTGTCAAGTTCTCAGAAATGATATACTCTTTTTTATACAGTCTTTTATATACTCTTTACCCACTCCTTCCTTCTAGCAAATCATGCTGGCCACAGAAAGCCACACGGTGGTTTATCCAGTTAATCAATTTTGCCTTCCCTCCAGTCTAATCTCTTCCCTAGAGTTTACTTCCACTGAAGATTGCCTTACGTTTTCTAAAAGTGAGCATGAGATTAAATGTTAGCAATACCAAAGCACTCTCAAAAATTTTTAAAGAGAAAACAATTGAAATGTGAAAGCAGTAAAATTTCGCAAAGCTGATTAATTCTATGAGTCTATTAGATGAAAAATCTCTAATATCTGTCAGGAAACTAGATCCTGGCTGACATAGATCCAGGAATTCCCTCTCATTCTTTGCTGAGGGAAAAAAAAAAGTCATTCATTCATTCATTCACTCACTCACTTGCCTGTTTAGTCGACAGAGTTTACTACAGTCAATCACTACACTAGAAATAATGAAATGAAAGTCAACCTAGTTTCTATCTCTCAGTCCAGCAGGGGAGATAAATACACAAACACGGAATTACAATAGTGTAGAACCCCCAGACCCTATAGAACAGCAAAGAACATCAAGGACTACCAGAAAGGATTTATTCATCTAGCAAAGCTTCCTAGAATTCATAGACCAGTGGAATCCTGAAGCAGGAGTGAGCATTTACCAAGCGGAGAGATGGAGAATTATCCTGCAGGCTGAGGGGAGTTCACCTACAGCATGAAAGCACAGAGGAGAAGGTGATATTCAGGAAGCTGTGAGTGGGTGCATGTGACTAGGATGCAGGGAACACATGGTGTGATGCCCATTCAGGCAGGTAGGTCAGGGTGTGAGAGGACCTAGGGTATACAGGAAGGGGTTTTTAACTAAGTGCTAGCAGGATCTAGTAAAGGCATTTATGAGGAAAGTTAATTTTGTTAGCAGTATAAGACAACATTTGTAGAAATATGGGGGGAAATGTTGAGGGCTTAGAGCAGTACATGGATGACAGGAGGTTAGAATCAATTCATGCATAAGGAATGAAATACCATGTTTATCCACCCTACATGTGGTTATACTTGTGTGCCAAATACTATGCTAGATGGTGAACATCCAAACATGAATTAGGCTAATAAAGTATTATTTAAAGAGAAGAGGATTTTGAATAGTTTTTTTTTTATTGGATATTTTTTTTTCTTAAATAAATCTTTATTGTTCAGATTATTACAGGTGTTCCACTTCCCCCCCCCATAGCTCCGCTCCACCTGATTCCCCACCCCACCCCATGCCCTTACCCCCTGCCACAGTCTTCATCCATAGGAGAAAGATTTTTGTCCAATCTCTTCCCGCACCCCTCACACTTACTTCCCCTGAGAATCGTCAATCCACTCCCTTTCTATGTCCCTGATTCTATTATATTCACCAGTCCATTCTGTTCTTCAGATTTCTTATTCACTTGATTTTTAGATTCACTTGTTGGTAGGTATGTATTTGATGTCATTTTGTTGTTCATAATTTTTATCTTTACCCTTTTCTTCTTCTTCTTCTTCTTAAAGAATACCCTTCAGCATTTCATGTAATCCTGGTTTGGTGGCGATGAACTCCTTTAGCTTTTTCTTGTCTGTGAAGCTCTTTATCTGACCTTCAACTCTGAATGCTAGCTTTGCTGGGTAGAGTAATCTTGGTTGTAGGTTCTTGCTGTTCATCACTTTGAATATTTCTTGCCACTCCCTTCTGGCCTGCATGGTTTCTGCCGAGAAATCAGCTGACAGTCGTATGGGTACTCCCTTGTAGGTAATTAACTGTTTTTCTCTTGCTGCTTTTAATATTCTCTCTTTGTCTTTTGCCCTTGGCATTTTAATTATGATGTGTCTTGGTGTGGTCCTCTTTGGATTCCTCTTGTATGGGGTTCTGTGCGCTTCCTGGACTTGTAAGTCTATTTCTTTCACCAGGTAGGGAAAGTTTTCTGTCATTATTTCTTCTAATAGGTTTTCAATATTTTGCTCTCTCCCTTCTTCTGGCACCCCAAAAATTCGGATGTTGGTTCGCTTGAAGTTGTCCCAGAGGCTCCTTACACTATCTTCATATTTTTGGATTCTTTTTTCTTTTTGTTTTTCTGGTTGGATGTTTTTTGTTTCCAGATATTTCAGATCTTTGGTTTGATTCTTGGGGTATGTTGATCTACAGTTGAGTTTCTGTATATTCTTTATTTCAGACAGTGTATGCTTCATTTCTGACTGATCCTTTTCCAATTTTTTTGGCATTCTCATTAAGGTCCTTGAAGGTCTCACTAAGCTCCTCAGAAGTGTCATCAAGTTTCTCGGCGGTTTTTAGAAGATTTTTGAGTAACCTTATAAATGTGATTCTGAACTCTATGTCATCCAGTAGTTTGCTTTCCTCCGTTTCTTTCATTCGTGACATGTTTCTTTGTTTCTGCATTTTGGCTGCTTCCCTGTGTTGATGGAGTGGCTTTGTGTGGTAGGTGACCTATAGGGGGCAGTAGCTCAGCCTCCCCAATCACCTGATGTGGATGCTCTTGGTACACCCCTTTGTGGGCTGAGTGCAAAGTCTTGGTGTAGTTAAGCCTGAATTGCTGTTGGTACGCTGGGGGGAATTGACCTCCAGGCCAATTAGCTGTGAGCACTCCCTGTGTCTATAATGGAAGAAGTGCTGCGCTGAAGACACGCTTATGGGGCAGGACTTGTTTCAGTGGGGCTTTGGTGCTCACTGAGTCTGCCTCTTGAATGTGTCACTTATGGATGTGAGGAGTTGAAATCTGGTGTCTCACACTGACCAGTAGGTACACTGGCTTCTGGATCTCCAATGGGGTGCAGGTCAGCTACTGTCTGAGGCCACTCAGCAGGAGCTACAGTGAGAGCTACAGTTTTCTCCTCTTTGCTTGGGGTTTGGAGGTTTTGGAACTGTCTGACCCGGGCTGCAAATTTGCTAGGTTAAGCTGCCATAGGGCAGGCTTTTCTTATGCTAACTCGTTTGCTTGGAGCTTGGGTGGGTTTGTAGGTTGTGCAGGGCGGGGCCTCAGGGTGTCACTAGGTTAGGGCGTGGCAAACAGCAATGGCTGCTAGTTAGCCGGCTCTGTGTCCCCAAAGGCATCCGCGAGTCCCGTGCCCCAGTGCAGTAAACAATTATTCCTGCAGCTCTGCAAGCAAGCCACCCTCGCTGGCAGACAGTCCAGCTTCTCCCCGTAGGAGTTTGGGTCCCCCGCGTCTCCCCAGAGACTGGATTTCAGAGTAATCGGGGGCTTGTCTCCGTTCGGGTTGAAAAAAGCAATGCACCCAGTCGCCCGCCGCCAGCCTGGATCACGCGCCTCTGTACCTCAGCTTTTCAGCGCTCGTGCACGTCTCAAAGCTCTTTTCTCTTTCCTTCTAGTTGTAGAACTTCCACTCAGCCAGCTTTCCCGTGGTTCTGGGTGATAGATGTTTTGTCTTTTAGTTGCAGTTTAAATTGTTGTGGGAGGCAGCAGTTTAGGTGTTTACCTACACCGCCATCTTGGATTCTCTCCCTGTCTTGAATAGTTTTTAATGAAAATGAAAATTGATATATGATCTGTTTCCTGATTAATCTAGTCCTTGAAATACAGAATTATAATTTTTAGATTTTGTTGATGCATGGATGAGGATTTGTGTTAAACTCCTACATCTTAGCCCACAACTAGGTCCTATCCAAAGAATTACAGATGGATGATAAATCAGTAAAAACAGTAAAAAGCATTATGTTATTCTTGGCAGATTTCTCCATTAAGTGAGTGAGAATGTGACAGTGATCAATATTAGAGTGGCTCTGCCTGAAACATATATTTTCCTAAAATGGCTTTGACCCAATAGACCCAGACCTCTCATTCAAAGAGAGAGCTGACCTCAACTTGTTGAGCACCTTCTAGCAACCTGCAGGTTTCATCAAGTATTGGTTTACATAGTCTTTCTTTCTCCTGGACTATAAGCTGCTTGGCTGCAAGAATTATGTCTTTGTATTCAGTCTAGAACAAATGTGGAACATAAAACTGCAAATAATTGTTAAATAAAATTAAGATAAATGGATATCTGAGATTTGACTACAGGCTTACTTCAATTAACAGTTATATGGGAACCTCTGATCCAAATTATTTTTCATTGTTAGCAAGATCAGGGACTTCCATTGGGTTTTAATATACTTAAGTTGTTTGTTTGCTGGGTTATTGGGGCCAAGAAAAGGCAAACTTATACCTAATTTTTTGCTCCATTCTCATTGTACTTTGCTGGCTTTTCTAGGCTATTCTGCCTATTGATTCATTTTAATTCTCACTATTCTTTAAATAGCCATCACCTATAAAACTTCAAGTCCATTGAGCTATATGTAGGACAGCCAGATTGGTAGAGTAACTAGGAGGTTTGGATATAGGTTATTTTTAGTTTTATTTTTTCACTCAAGCATTTCTCTCAGAATTGGATGCTTTAGTCCCAAATAACAATTATTTTTCTTGTTTGTTTGCTTTTTAAATTGTTATATACTTTTAATTCATGTATGTTCTCTGACACCACCAGAGAGACTTTCAAAACAAGACACAAAGAGAAGACTTTCCAGTGAGTTGTCCCTTCTGCTTCCTTCCATTTTTATCAATTCAGGGGCCTTTCACTGGCTATAGCCTTTTGCTTAGTAAGCTGTAAAAAGCACAGAGGAATGAGTGTAATGGGAGGAAGTACTTTATTAAATACTAGAGGTCCGGTGCATGGAATTCATGCTCAGGGCAGGGGGGCGGGTGGTCCCTCAGCCCGGCCTGCAACAATGCTAACGTCTAGCACCCCAGCTGCTATGGGTGCCACCATCTTTGTGACGGAGTGATGGTTAATTTGTATCTTGCCCCTTTATTAGATAGGATATTTTCTCTCTTATGAATTAAATATCATGTACTTGGAATTTATCTTATATAGCATTTATTGTAATTTACTCACATATTTGTGTATTTTAATTCTCTCCACTAAATAGTAATATGCTTTAGACCAACTTCTAGTATTTTTTTCCCTGGTATATTATCTCACAAATGACTAGTATATAGTATTGTTCAACAAATATCCAGGGAATGAATTACTCTCTGCTAGTCATATTTTAAAATAATGAACTACTTCCTCTGGAACAAACATTTGTATGTAACATTGATTCTGTGGGGAAAATGTGTTCCGAGTTTGAAAATAATTTAGAAAACTTCATCACTCAAACCATGACTTCTTAAAGTATCTGGCATTCACAGTTAATAATTTAAACATAAAATATTTAGCATAAGAGAGAAAAAAGGATATAGCAAGAAATTAGTGCACCTTTACCTAGTGCATTCATTATAATTTGAATAACAGTAATTCCTAAAAATGTGTTGACCATTTCCAATCTACTAAACTTCCTGCTGAGTGGTTTCCATGGAAATTTTTTTCAATAAATCCTCACAAAAATTGTGTCAACTTATTCCTGCTTAGAAGATCTTATATTCTATGATTTCTCTGAACCACAGAGCTCACTAAATCATTTGATTCTGAATATCATAATTGTGCTGCATTTTTTATTTTGAAGTGATATAACAGCTTTCTGAGCACTTTAGAATTTATAACCTTCTGAATTCATATTTTTTTATTTATTAGTGTTTAACAATGACTTTAACCTATACACACTTCATCCTCCTGCTCTCCCCCACATCTTACCTCCCTTACTTTTTCTCTTCTTCATGTAAGATATATACATATAAAAATCTCTCTTCTCTTCTGTTTTTCCTCTCTTTCACCATTCCTCTCTCCTTCTCTTTCAGGACCTTCAGTTTACATACAAATATGTGTGTGTGTGTGTGTGTGTGTGTGTGTGTGTGTGTGTGTGTGTGTGTGTTTTCTTTTTGTTAAACTATAAATTATAAAGGCAATTTATTTGATCCCTATGCCATCCCCAAGTGATGAACTTTTTCACTTGCCCTAGGTTTCATTCATGGGTCTAGCTTTTAATTCGCTTGTTTTACTATTCAATATGGTATTTCTATTCTAACTCCTTCTTGGTGTTTATTAACCTGAAAGTCTTCCATCTGGCCTCCTCAGACAATATCAAAGAAAATTCCTGGAGGAGTATTATTGATGAAATGCCCCAACGACATATACATTTTCTCATGTCTATGAAACTCTGAAGAAATTAATTAAGCCTCACAGATCCTCTCTGAGAGTTTGTTATTATCTGCATTTTACAAGAACAAATCTCCAAGAAAAGTCTCACTGGTTTTCTCTCTCCCCCTCCCTACTTTTCTCCTCTGTTTCTTAATAGAATTAACATAATCTCACTATCATATGGCTAAAAGCTCTTTTTATAATATGATGTTTACAAAAGTAGTAAGTACACGTATTATTAGTTTTTTATTAAATAAATCCAATTACCATAAAATTTACAAATTTATGCATTTCTTGGTTTTCCTTAAAGTTCTTCAATTCATTTGTGCATAATTGAGCTTTCTCCTATTTGTAATTGTACAGGCTACATTTTCAAATATTGTATTCCCTGCTTAGTTTTACTGATATTACAAAGAGGATCTTTCTTTATAAAAGACTTTACATGAAGTTCATTTTAAAAACAACTAGCAAGCACTGTGTGAAAACCTTTTTTTCCGAACTTAAATTTTTTAGCTGAAACAGAAATATAAAAATATGTTTAAATTGTCAAATAAATTATGCATCAAACTAATGACCTAATCAATCTGGAATGGCACAGTTGTATCTTTTTCCCCCCCTCATTTGTGCTGAATAAGGGAAAGGATGGTCATGTATTGTTAGAGGAAGAACTATTATTATTTTATTAGGTCATAATATTATTTACTATTGCTACCTTCCAAATATAATTTATAATATGGAGATAGAGTCACACTTGTGAAGGGATAGTTGATGAAATTTAAAAGGTCAAACACATTTGTACCTGAAAAAGGTTAACATAAAAATTACTGGATATTTTTAAAGTACATATTGAAAGCAATCCTACCCTTTACTTGATCAGCCTCAGTTTAAGTAAATTATATTTTCTTTTTATATGCACTTGTTCTATTATAAGATAAAAATTTGATAGTTCTTACTAACCGTATAAGGTTATACCAGTGTCTTTTACTATCTCTCTTGATCAAATTTTACAGAGTGAACCATTACTTTTTAAGTGAAGATTGAATTAAAATAATTTGTGTGAATAATTATTATTTGATATGCAGGCCTTCTAAAATAGATCTATTGGGACAATGTCTATTCTTGGTAAATGTCATCCCAAATTAATCTAATTGAATTAATTCAATTAAAAAGGATCAAAATCACTAAAATTAGTGGACACCAGCCCTTTCAGCATACCCCCACTCCCTTCTTATCTTGGTTGGGAGAGCTCTTAAAGGTTTTGAGGATGTCTCTGTTAAGTTAGTTTGTGCTGATACAAGTTTACTCTCTCAGCATCTTGATGTCAAAAGAATAATGAATCTTCTCACTTTGTTGCAAAGGTGTGGTCTCAAGAGTATAGCTAGAAATGTAATGCCTCCTGATAAAAGATGAGCAATACATTATTTCGTTGTTCCTGCTGTTTTCATCACTCTACAACAACAGAAAAGGACTTTGAAATTAATCAACATGACTGGACTTTCCTTATACTGGCCATGAGACAGAATTATAGTGGTATTGGCATAGACAAGTCAATGTCCTAAACCATTTCTGCTTGTCTTGTTAATTCGCCTGTAACTTCATGGGCATGATCTACACAGGTGTTTTTTTCCCCATTAGTCATTCAATAGCACTGACTCCTACTCTTGCTGTATGCCTTCTAACATTGACAATTTTCTTTCAATAATCTGCCTGTGGATTTACTTTATGTTAATCCAGATAATTCAAGTCAAAAAACAAATGCTCATGGAGCATATTACTGAAGATTATTGCCTGAAGAATTAGAACAAGTATATTTTTTCTGAAAAAAATATTTATTGTGCGGGTGGATTAACAAGCTATAGAATATGTTGTGGAAAATGCAGTGGGAATTGGCATTTGATATTACCTTACTATAAATGAGCAGGCGATTATAGAAAGATTTCTACAATTCTGGTTGTAGATGTATATTTTGTAGAATTACAAAATAAGAGTGGAACCAGTACAAATTTCAAAGATGTGACTCAACAAGAACTTTTAAAACTTAATTTGTCTAAAATGCTTTCCTGTAAGTTGGTGTTATTCCTATTCCGTACATCTTTGGTGGCTCAGGTGCTACCTAACATACAAACTCATACTAATAAAGATGAAGCATCAGTTGTAGGAAACCAGGATTTGTGTGCATATAATGCACCAATACAGATGTAGAATTTGAAATTCTACCAAGCTTTCTGATAATTATTCTATGTTCTTTTAGGTCATCACTATGGTATGTCCGTTTGCAGCGGTGGGTTATTTTTATTAGATGTCATTTGTGGATGCAGTGATGGTAAAATTTCTGTACCTCAGGAGAACGTGACGCCTTTACTTCACTTTTAGAATTAATCCTTCCCCTTTACAATGAGGTTACCAGTAACACTGATGTGGTAGCCTAAGAGAGTAACATCAGGTATCTGTAATGGCTACTATCTATTTCTTGTCACAGAGAAAGATAATAGCAGTGCCACCCCAACTGAATTAATTTGAAGGATTGATTAGGGTTTGAGTTTCTGAGCAGGAGTGATTTGTCCCCCTCCTTCCTTGCTTTTATTTTCGTTGTGGCACCTCCATCCTTAGGTGCTTTCTCCCATGTAGTTTCAAGAGGACGGCTAGCAGTTTCCTGGGCTCCAGGATGGGATGGAATCTCTGGACACAGGATTTGATCTTAACCTTGCTGAAGGCAAAATGAGACGTTTTCCTTGGTGGGACAAAGGGAAATGGGGCCTTGGAGACTCAGGGATTTGATTCCACAGAAATAAAGCTTTCTACAATATCTCATCCTTCTACCGGGGCCTCAAGAAATTCTTACTCCAGTGGCACCCTAAGAACCCCACTTCCACCAATAACACTTCCAAATGATCTTCATTTTCTGTCACATAACTATCATCAATTAACCAGTGTTAATGCCTTGTGTTTTTATGATTAAAAAAACAAGAAGAAAATGCTTGTAGGAAAGGAAATTAGCACTACACCAGATAATCCCAAATTGATGTCAACACAGCCCAAGATTTTACAGTCTAGAAAATATGGTAAGTCACATTTTCAATACTAAGATTTAATTAACTGATTTATTCAAAATCACTTTTTTTTGGTTAATGATATGACTTCACATATAGTGAATCCACAATTTAAATGATTTAAAAATACCATTTGGAAGCCAACAGTATTTCACTGTTGCATTTCATTTTGAATAAGATTGGGTGAAGTGTACTTATTTCAGAAAAGTAATATAAAGTAGACGAGTGCTATATAATCAACCCTAGGTCACAAAAACCATGTGTTGTGAAATAACAAATATACAATGGCATTAGTGTGAAAATGGAAACAATTAGTTTTGATTCTATCCTTTTTAATTATACTTATTGGCTGATGGTAAGCATTTTTTTAAAAGCCAATTTTCAAACTATGAAGGAAAATTATGCCATTTCTACTGAAGTCATTAAGAATCTTGAAGCATTATGTAACATTCTCCAAGTTTAAATGCTCAATCATCCCCTTTGTGAGTTTAATTAAACAGAAAATATCTTGTTCACATGTTAAACAGAGTTGGAAAGAAACCACAGAAGATTATGATTACTCAATAAAAGAGATCCTTTATGTTTATGTTGCTTTGCTCAGAATCTCATATCTGTAGTACTACAACCAATTAATTATATTCAGTTGGTGGAAAATCAGATGCAGGACACAATTTATCTCTTTGACAAATTGTTGCTGCTGATTTTATATAGGGCCTTAACATAGTGTAAGAAAACTCCCTGTAAATAAAATGATCATTGGTAATTATACATTTTTATAGTTTTGGCTTTGATTCAATATATATGTTGAATTTAGAAAAGAGCATATTTAATAGCATATGAGACTACTTAATGATATCTGTATTTTTGAGGTTTAGGAATGCCTAAAGAATGATGCTAAACAAATTAAGTAGCACAGTCCTTGTGCCTTTATTTTTTTTAATATATTTTATTTATTTTTTACAGAGAGGAAGGGAGAGGGATAGAGAGCTAGAAACATCAATGAGAGAGAAACATTGATCAGCTGCCTCCTGTACACCTCCTACTGGGGATGTGCCTGCAACCAAGGTACATGCCCTTGACCAGAATCGAACCTGGTTCCTTTCAGTCCGCAGGCCAACGCTCTATCCACTGAGCCAAACCGGTTAGGGCAGTCCTTGTGCCTTTAATTCTTTATTTATTTGTTCATAACTTAAATTGAGGAATAAAGTGAGATTCAATCAGCCATTTTCTCTTGAATTTTATCCTCATTGGTTCTTGTCTTTAGCCATTTGATGTAGCATCATTTTCTTGTCCGATGTTATTAATTATTAAATTTAATAGCATATGTCAATTATCAAATCACTCAATCACTCTTATCTGCATCATTTGCTTTCATTTAAAGAGGGTTCTATAGTATTTGGATTACTCAATCACTTTATTATCTTAATTATGCAAATAATGGTATGGGGTAAAGAAGAATTTCAAAATAGTAAAGACTAAAATCCTGTTAGTTAGATCAGCAATGCTCCCTCTTCCAAAATACAATCTGAATCTAATTAATATCTAATCAACAGGCACTGGTGTACCAGTATATGGTGCACCAGGTACTCTTCTCAGTATTAGGCTTACAAAGATGTATGACCCTTTCTCTATCTGCATCTTCTCCAACTACTTCCCTGCCTTAGTTCATTCAATCTGTTAGAATGAAAATACCATAGAATGAGGAGTTTATAAATTAAAGACATTTATTTATTTATCACAGTTTTGGAACCTGGGAAGTTCAAGATCACAGCACTGGTAAATTTGATATCTGGTGAAAGCCCCCTTTCAGTTTGCAAACTTCTCTCTGTGTCCTCACATGGCATAAGGAGCAAGGGAGCAGTTCTCTGGGGTGTCGTTTATAAGAAGACTAATCCCATTCATGAGGATTCCATCCTTATGGTTAATCACCTCCCAAGGCCCCCTCCTCCTAATGCCATCACTTTGGGGATTAGAATTTCACATTCATACACTAATAAAATTATCTTGAATATTGACCCAACTCATAGACAATGGCTAAATACTAAGAATATACTTTAAACCTAAGAGGAAGCAGAGTTGATATGCTAGTTAGTATCAATGGCCTCACCTACCTAAACAATAATTCTATAATTGCTATTGATGTCTCTCAATAAGAAGCAGCCTGCATGCTCAGAACAATAATATACAATTTGCAATGTTACATTTCTTCTTTCTAAGTCTCATTTCACTGGTTAAAACTTAATAAGAGATAAGTGTTTAGTGAATTAAAATCCAAATTAATTGGAATTTTATACCTTATATAACAGTTAATTGGAAAAAAATGCTTTGGATCTTTTTTTCTTTGTTTTAAATTAGGTAAGAAATTTTGAGGTACTACATCTTGATGTTACAAAAACAAATAAAAGCAGTTGCTGGTCAGTTACCCTTTTAATTTATAGAAAATAAAATAAAAAACAAAATATACTTCAGTTGAGTTAGAAACTAATTTGTATAAATGTGTTTTGCAAAAATGGTTTAGATTCTGTAGATTTATATTTAATCAGCTTCCATTTGAATTACTATGGGATAAGTTAAGGAACTAATTAGCATTCACAAGTTTCCCATTAGAGTTAGTCTTATTTTAGTTGACATTAATTATTTGCCATACCTACTGCTAGATCTACATGGATATTCAAATTTTTACCTATTTATGGTGTCTTCCTGACTGCAGAAATAAAATAGCAGCGCTTTTATTTAGAGCCTCCACTAGGGCACTAAGCCCACTGCCTCTAGCTTGCTCAAGAACGTTGCTCCAGCTAGTCTTCCCTCTTTCTCCTGCACAAACTTTCTGTCTCTATAGACTTACCCCTTAACCATACAAACAGGGATAAATGGTGATGGAAAAACGGAAAGAAAGAAAAGGGGAAAATAAGTTATTTTTACCCTGATTCCCCTGCTAGCTATTACCCCATATCTTTGCTTCTCTTTGCTACAAAATTTCTCAGCAGAATTGTTTACTCTTGCTTATCTTTGATTTGCCTTTTCCCACAGTCTCTTAAATCCATTTTTTTCAGGCAAGTGTTTACTACCATGGTGGTATTAAAACTTATCTTGTCCATATAAAAAATAACCTCCACATTTGCTAAGTCTGGTAGTTGATTCTCTACGCATCTTACTTGACAAATCAGCAGTAACTAACTCAGCATTAAGTACCCAGCTTTCCTCTTTCCTTTTATGCACTGTGTTCCGGAGCACTGCACTTTGCATTTTTCTCCTACCACACTTTCTCCTCCTCTGCCCAGTCACTTAATGTTTGCAGTCTTTAGTCCTCTTCTCTTCTGGAACTCATTCCCTCAGTGATTCCATCTGGTGGTATGTTGTAAATACCATCCATATGTTACCTCACATTTACACAGCCATCTACTGCTAGAGATCCAGAAATTCAACTGTTTTCTTGATATTTCCACTTAGATAACTAACAGATTTCCCAAACTCAACTGAACTGATTTTCTACCAAACTGTTTTACCTATAGTCTTTTCCATCTCAGTTGATGGAAATTTAATTCTTCCTTACTAAGACCAAAATGATTGGAGATATCATTGATTAACTCCCTTCTCTCATTGCCCGACCTCATCTCATCTATCAGCAAATCCTATTAGCTTCACTTTGAAAATATACCTAGAATCCAATCACATTTCACCACCTTCACTGCTCTTGGTGTGGTCAGGCCACCATCACCAATCACCTAGATTACTGCAGTAATTTCCTAATTAATTTATCTGCTTCCACCCTCATCACATGATGCTTCTACCCATCAACACAGCAGCTAAAATGATCCTTTCAAAACTTAAGTCAGATTGTGTCCCCCTTGCTGTTTTCAGCTCAGGGACTTAGAGTCTTTCCCTTTATAGATGTATGATAACTCCCGCAACTTTTACATTCTCAGCTCAAATGTCATTTTTTATGGAGTCTAAAAATTGTAACCCACTTACCTCTCCACAATTTCCCTATTCCTTATTTATTTACACATAGTGCTATCCCTTTTAATATACTATAAATTATCATGTTTATATTGTCTTGTCTTTATCTACTCTAATATAAACTCCCCAAGAGCTGGTGTTTGTCTTTTGTTTTCCTGTTGCTACTGGATTGAAGGGGTCCAATTACCTGGGCACATCAAAGCCCAATAAAAAACAAATAGGTGTTTGCAACCAAAAAGTACGGATTTATTTAGGAGATGGCACTAAGCCCGGAGTACAGGTAGCTCATGCTCAAAGGCCTGGCTCCCCGATGGCTTCCAGAGGATGGATTACATGGGAGGGGTGGGGAGAGGAGGGCGAGGGGGAATCATTAATTATGGTTAGTGCCGTGGTCTCTACTGATTGGTTAGTTCTAGGATAGGGGGCAATTGATCACTGCATCTAGTTCTGATATCAGCAATAGAGTTATGTCCAACTTCACGAGGATTTGTTCAGTGGGATCCTTCCGCTTTTCTGGGTCTGGAGCTAAAACACAACGGAGGCCAAGATATTATATGTAGTTTGATTGAAAAACTCAGTCTCTGTCGTCAATAGACCCAGGACCTTGTTCCTAAGACTACTGAATACTGACCAGAACCTCTTTATCTTGAAGGCTTAATGGTTACACCAAGAGAGAGAGAAATGAGTGAGTCAAGGCACTGGGTGAGGCCAGTTTGACTCAAAGGAAAACAAATCAAAAGGGAAAGCCAGATTAAAGAAAATAAGGTTTCTGTGCCATTGACATTGTTTTTGGGGAAAGAGGTGCGATTGAGGTTCTCTTTTGTTTGCTACAATGCCCCAAGTGCCTAGTGCAATACATATTTACAGAATAACAAACCCTGTGTGCTTTGTGTGTGCCAGACAATGTGATGTATTAATTATGTGATTTAAGCATGCTAGTAATTCTATGAAGTGGATATTATTGTGTTCCTTCTGGTAGGAATGGCATAACTGAGTCTTTGTGATCTTAAGTAAAATATCCAAAGTTACAGAATCATCAGTAGCAAAGGTGAGATTTAAACCTAGATAGCTTAACTCCAGAGCCTGTGCTTCTAAACTCTGTTTCCTCCCACATTAATATCAGCTCATTGTTGCATCTAAACCCACTGTAGCAACGTGGGTTGAACTCTGAAAAAAAGGCTCCCATAGAGAATAATACCCTTATTTCTTGACAAGAAGGAAAATTCATTGTTGTTGGCATTTGATCTTTAGAATTTATCTTACACTTTAATGAAATATATCAACGAAGCCATTTGCTGCCTTCATGAGTGGGAGATGTGACATGTCAAGTCTGATATACTCACCACGAGAACTAGAAAATACAGATTGAAATGCTTGTGATAAATGTACGGATGTGTTTTGACCCATTGGTTGCACAGGACAGAATAGCTCCTTTATTAGGAAATAGGGAGAGCACATATTCTGTCACTATTGACAAGAAAAGTCATGATAAAATGAGTGTTCCTCATTTTGTGTTGAGATCTGTAATATCAGTGTTCCTTTTTCTTACTCTCTGTGTTAATAGTTCTACATGCTTAAGTGAATGATTATGGCATTTATAGATTTTCAGATTTAAAACTGATAATTTAACTCCACATTGTACAGATGCATTGACAGATAATTTATTTTTTGTTACCCGTCAACAAATGGTTAAGTAACCTGCTTGTCACTTACAAAATATGTCATCTGAATTTTTTATCACTAACTTGTGTCTCTATTTTAGACTATTAGATTGTATATATTTAGGGACATACAAAAGAAAATGTGTTTTGATTTTTTTATGTTCAGTTAGAAATGAATCATTTTAATATTCTTGTTTAAATTATGACATCTGTTTTATTGTGATTACTATTAATATGTATACTAATAATATTTTAGCTTATGAATAATGACTTATTTTAAGTGAGTGGTTTTTTATTTTTATTTAAAATTTTTTAAAACTGAAAGACATCCAGGAAGAACGATAAAAGAGGTACTGTTCACTAGTTTTCAAGATTTTGCCATATCGATGTACATTGTCTCTCTCACTCTATACACACAAACACACACACGACTTTATTTATTTCCTTTCTTTATTTTAATGAAAATATGGGAAAGCAAGATATAAAGTGAGCACGTCTAACTTACTATTGGAATTTCACCATATGCATGGAGACTGACTTTGTCATAGGCCGTGTTCCATTGTTAAAGCACAATAGGATCACAGATGAATTGGGGAACTGAAGTAGACTTTATAGAAAGTGTAACAATAGAATCATTTACAGTGAAGGATGATGATATATTCCAAACTGATCATTTCAGAATAGTAAAGTCATCTAAACCCCCCTTGAAGCTTCTCTCTCAACTTCCATATTATTTAATAGAAATTTAATAGAAATTCCAGAAGGAACACAATAATATCCACTTCATAGAATTACTATATATAGTTGTATATATATATATATATATATATATATATATATATATATATATAACTATATATATATAGTTACATTAGAATATTACCTATATTTACATTATTTGTTTGAAATCTAGACTTTGAGCTCCTCAACCAACATTTTTTTTTCAGGTAAGAATCTGTGCTTGGCACATAGAGAGTTTCAGGGAGTGCTTATTGCATAAATTGCCCACAGTCTGGAGAGGGAATGAGCTACTTCGTTGAACTATAAGCATCTCAGTTCAGAACTTGTTCTGTAGGAGGATGGATATAGTTCTTTGTGTGTATCTGGGATTGACATTGGCCTAGAGCTCTTTAAAATATAAATGTTTAAAAAATTATTTTATAAGTGAACTAAGTAATACTTAGCTTTTATTGTAGATGGTTTTAATGTCTTATGAAGCATAATTTGAATACCACAGAACACCTACATTTGTGCAAAATAATGTGCTAACATGCTTTGTCAGTCAGGGTTCAGCTGAATGAAAAAAAAAATGCTCTCTAGCCATTTTAAATAGAAAGGGCTAATTTTTGTTTTGTTTTGTTTTTTGTTTTTATGAAGTTGTTAGAAGGCCAAAAGAGCTGGTTCTAGATCTGGTTTCCATAAGAGACTTCCAGAACAATGGCAAGAAACAAACAGACAAATGGATGCTATCTCTACCGCAGTAAGGAGGGTGGGAAGTCAGACAGTTCACATGGATGTCAGCAAGGCTTTCTTTCAGGAATCAAGGCCTTTGAAGTCATGACTGGACAGTGGGGTTCAACTTCAGGGAAAGCCAAGGTTCATGCGTGCCTTCATGAACAGAAAGCACAGGGGAGATGAGCAGGATGGCTTCTGTCTCTCTGACTTTTCAAATCTCACCTGGATACACCTAACTGATGATATGTAATCCACCTCTAGAATGCTACCTGCAAAGGACTTACAATCTTATTCATTCCTTTTACTCCTTTACTTTTCTTTCCTTGCATTCTTTGGGGCCTTGCTATATTGCCAACCGTCCTGCCTTAAATTGTAATATCTTTCTGGAAAATAAACATAACTTTTTTTTTTTTTTAAGAGAGCATCTGAAATTTTATTTTATTTTTTTTCTTAATTAAATCTTTATTGTTCAGATTATTACAGGTGTTCCACTTTTTTTCCCCCCATAGCTCTCCTCCACCTGATTCCCCACCCCACCCCATGCCCTTACCCCCCGCCATTGTCTTCATCCATAGGAGTAAGATTTTTGTCCAATCTCTTCCCGCACCCCTCACACTTGCTTCCCCTGAGAATCGTCAGTCCACTCCCTTTCTATGTCCCTGATTCTATTATATTCACCAGTCCATTCTGTTCTTCAGATTTTTTATTCACTTGATTTTTAGATTCACTTGTTGGTAGGTATGTATTTGATGTCATTTTGTTGTTCATAATTTTTATCTTTACCTTTTTCTTCTTCTTCTTAAAGAATACCCTTCAGCATTTCATGTAATCCTGGTTTGGTGGCGATGAACTCCTTTAGCTTTTTCTTGTCTGTGAAGCTCTTTATCTGACCTTCAACTCTAAATGCTAGCTTTGCTGGGTAGAGTAATCTTGGTTGTAGGTTCTTGCTGTTCATCACTTTGAATATTTCTTGCCACTCCCTTCTGGCCTGCATAGTTTCTGCCGAGAAATCAGCTGACAGTCGTATGGGTACTCCCTTGTAGGTAATTAACTGTTTTTCTCTTGCTGCTTTTAATATTCTCTCTTTGTCTTTTGCCCTTGGCATTTTAATTATGATGTGTCTTGGTGTGGTCCTCTTTGGGTTCCTCTTGTGTGGGGTTCTGTGCGCTTCCTGAACTTGTAAGTCTATTTCTTTCACCAGGTAGGGAAAGTTTTCTGTCATTATTTCTTCTAATAGGTTTTCAATATTTTGCTCTCTCCCTTCTTCTGGCACTCCAAAAATTCGGATGTTGGTTCGCTTAAAGTTGTCCCAGAGGCTCCTTACATTATCTTCATATTTTTGGATTCTTTTTTCTTTTTGTTTTTCTGGTTGGATGTTTTTGTTTCCACATATTTCAGATCTTTGGTTTGATTCTTGGGGTATGTTGATCTACAGTTGAGTTTCTGTATATTCTTTATTTCAGACAGTGTATGCTTCATTTCTGACTGATCCTTTTCCATTTTTTTGGCATTCTCATTAAGGTCCTTGAAGGTCTCACTAAGCTCCTCAGAAGTGTCATCAAGTTTCTCGGCGGTTTTTAGAAGATTCTTGAGTAACCTTATAAATGTGATTCTGAACTCTATGTCATCCAGTAGTTTGCTTTCCTCCGTTTCTTTCATTCGTGACATGTTTCTTTGTTTCTGCATTTTGGCTGCTTCCCTGTGTTGATGGAGTGGCTTTGTGTGGTAGGTGACCTATAGGGGGCAGTAGCTCAGCCTCCCCAATCCCCTGATGTGGATGCTCTTGGTACACCCCTTTGTGGGCTGAGTGCAAAGTCTTCGTGTAGTTAAGCCTGAATTGCTGTTGGTACACTGGGAGGAATTGACCTCCGGGCCAATTAGCTGTGAGCACTCCCTGTGTCTATAATGGAAGAACTGCTGTGCTGGAGACACGCTTATGGTGCAGGACTTGTTTCAGTGGGGCTTTGGTGCTCACTGAGTCTGCCTCTTGAATGTGTCACTTATGGATGTGAGGAGTTGAAATCTGGTGTCTCACACTGACCACTAGGTACACTGGCTTCTGGATCTCCAATGGGGTGCAGGTCAGCTACTGTATGAGGCCACTCAGCAGGAGCTACAGTGAGAGCTGCAGTTTTCTCCTCTTTGCTTGGGGTTTGGAGGTTTTGGAGCTGTCTGACCCGGGCTGCAAGTTTTCTAGGTTAAGCTGCCATAGGGCAGGCTTTCTTATGCTAATTGAGCTGCTTGGAGCTTGGGTGGGTTTGTAGGTTGTGTGGGGCGGGGTCTCAGGGTGTCACTAGGTTAGGGCGTGGCAAACAGCAATGGCTGCTAGTAAGCCGGCTCTGTGTCCCCGACCGCGTCCTGGAGTCCTATGCCCCAATGCCGTAAACAATTATTCCTGCGTGCAGCTCTGCAAGCAAGCCACTCTCACTGGCAGACAGTCCAGCTTCTCCCTGTAGGAGTTTGGGTCCCCCGCGTCTCCCCAGAGACTGGATTTCAGAGTAATCGGGGGCTTGTCTCCGTTCGGGTTGAAAAAAGCAATGCACCCAGTCGCCCGCCGCCAGCCCGGATCACGCGCCTCCGTACCTCAGCTTTTCAGCGCTTGTGCAAGTCTCAATGCTCTTTTCTCTTTCCTTCTAGTTGTAGAACTTCCACTCAGCCAGCTTTCCTGTGGTTCTGGGTGATAGATATTTTGTCTTTTAGTTGCAGTTTAAATTGTTGTGGGAGGCAGCAGTTTAGGTGTTTACCTATGCCGCCATCTTGGATTCCTCCGCCTAACTTTTTTTTTTTCTTTTTTTTTTTTATATTTTATTTTTTTTTTGCTCGTTGTACATTTTTTTCCTTTTTCTATTTTTTTATTGTTTGAAGTATTACAAATAGTAGTACATATGTCTCCTTTTTTTCCCCATTGACCTCCCCCCAGCTTCCCCTACCCCCCAGTGCATGCCTTCACCTGCCCGCCCTCTCCCCCCGGCCCCCCCCCCAGTGTCTTGTATCCATTGGTTATGCTTATATGCATGGGTACAAGTCCTTTGGTTGATCTCTTACAGCCCCCCTCGCCCAACCTCCCCTGCCTTCCCAATGTAGTTTGACAGTCTGTTCAATGCTTCTTTGCCTCTGTATCTATTCCCCCCCCCCACCATTTCTTTCCTTTAAAAAATTTTGCCTCTGCAGACTAGAAATGAACATATAATAACAAAAAATAATAATAATAGTAAAAAATGTCTGAGTCCCAATTTCAATGTCCAATAGTTCTGAGTCCCTGTTTCAATGTCTAACAGTTCCTTATGTGTACATGTCAGCAATGATATCTGGATGGTGGGCACATGGTGGCAATGCAGGTCAGACCCTCTCTGGTTTGGTCCTAGGCAACCTGCAGTGGTGCACAGCTGCTGACTGCTCGGGTGGCAAGACGTTGTCAGTGTCTTCCATCTCTGGACTGTTTTTCCTCTTATCTTCGTGGTTGGAGCAGACCTGTCAATTCAGCATCAGGAATGCTCAGGGCCTACTCAAGAATGCAAATAATCCTTCCCACTAATATTTACAGGGTAAACTAAGGTTGTGGGTAGAGTATTAAATTTGACAGTAAAATAGTAATCAAGTTTTCAGATTAATTTAAACAGGCTAATTGAAATAAGTGAATATTCAAGTAAATTTAATCGTACTGGACAAAAAGCTGTTCTTAAAGTAATAACTAAAATTTCTATTGGTAGTTCATCTCATGGTAAAATTCCGGAACATGCAATGAACCTAAAGCAGTCATATTTTTGGGCAAAAAAAAAAAATTAAATTTAAAGTTATCAAGACTGCATTATAAAATTTACAAAAACCTCCATTAATTAAAAAAAGAAAGGGGGGGAGAATAGGGTAATATCATGTAAGGAAAAATATCCTATAAGTAAATTACATCTAGAAAATTTTTACTTTACAAAATTAATTTTCATTTGTAATGCTAACAGCAAGACACCCATGAAAGACACACATGGTATCTAAGTAAGACAAAGGAAAATCATTAGGGCAAAAATAAAAAGGATCCCAAATCAATTATATAGAAAGGATTCCTTTATTAACTTTTGGTCGAGAATATGTTTATATATCTTCAGAAAACAACTCCAAGACCATGTGGATTCCTGCAACAGAGAGGAATAAACATAACTTTTACATTATACAATCATACTTTTAATTTTCTTCCATGATATACACACACACATACACACCCCTAAAGAACTAAATTTTCTTTCACATGAAATTTGATATAATTAGCATGGTTATAACAAATCTGATGACTTGATTTCTTGTATTTTGATATCAGAATAACATCTCCATCAAATTTAAAAAAAACTTTAGCCGAAAACGGTTTGGCTCAGTGGATAGAGCATTGGCCTGTGGATTGAAGGGTCCCGGGTTCGATTCCAGTCAAGGGCATGTACCTTGGTTGTGGGCATATCCCCAATTGGGGGGGGGGGGGCAGGAGGCAGCTAATTGATGTTTCTCTCTCATCGATGTTTCTAACTCTCTATCTCTCTCCCTTCCTCTCTGTAAAAAATCAATAAAATATATTTTTTTTAAAATTTAAAAAATCTTTAGATGTATGATTTCTGCTCCATTAAGAGGTATTGAGCCCTGGCCAGTGTGTGTCAGTTGGCTGGAGCATTGTCTCATACAACAAAATGTGGCAGGTTTGATTCCAGTCAAGGCACACACTCATGTTGCAGGTTCAATCCCCAGTCAGGCACATATGGGAGGCAACCGAGCTATCTTTTTATCTCTTCCTCTCTTTCTCTCTAAGATCAATTAAGAAAAGAAAAAAAAAATGAAGGAAAGGCATTCAGTTATAAATCTTTTTTCCCCCCAATAGCAACAACACTAATACTAATCTTATAAATAGATTTACATTTTGCCTTTAAGAGCTATTTAAATTGCCTACTGTGTCCCATGCTCTGTGTTAGTGAAATAGATGAATAAAAAGATGAAATAGGCAAGGTTCCCACATCTACAGACTTTCAGAAAAGTGGGGTCAGGTACATCTAAATAGGTCATTTTAACATGTGTTCTTACTATTTAGAGCAAACAGAAATGATTTGCTAAAGACGGGGGTACATTAAGGCTACCTGAAATGACACCTGACATAAGTCTTGAAGAATGAGTAGTATTGTCAAGGTGAAGTAGTGAAAGTCTGAATTACAAACATATAAATGAAAGTAAATTTTGGTATACGCGCCTTTTCTCTCTTGCATTGCTATGTATATAACTGTCATCCCATGTCACCAAGCCCACATGCCTCAAGGGCATCGGGACAGGGGTTACTAAGGTAGTGATGCAAAGAGGAGGGGATAGCTCAGCTTTTGCCTCCCCAAATGTGATTTGGAGTTGAGTTGAGAAAATAGTCTTGAAATCCAGGTTTTGTCAGAGAGAAAAATAAATTTTATAAATGGTTTACTTATGAATCCTATCACCACAGACCTTCCTCCATAGTTTATAGAGATGTCCGTGTAAATGTGTGCAAGTTAGATCTTCAGACTCATTACAGCAGAGGAGAAGAATATGAAGTAGAGAAAATAAAAAGCCTAGAGCCAGCACCACCATCAGCTTGAGGAATTGTGGGAAAAAGTAAGGCTATGCCTCAATGACAGAGTAATAACCAGCTTCCCAAATGCTGAGTTGGATGGAGAAATTTTCAGGCCAGAGTGAATCCAGCTTCCCTTTTCCTAGGTATGGGAGAAACTTCAGACTCTCTTTCTCTGTTTTTGTTCCACACAGTCTGGACATGTGTGGGGATGTAGTACCTCCTACCTGCCCTAGTGAATACATGTAGAGCTCTTTATAATTCTAATGGATGGACCATAGAGACCCAAGTTAAAAGCTGCAAAGCCAGATACCTTGAGAGCAAATGGCCAGATTCCTTGAATGCCCAAAATTCTAGAATGGAATAATTTCACCTGAAAAGTCATCAAGCCAATTAAGATATTAAGCCAATGACTCTTCATCAGTGACAACAAAACTATCAAAGGACATAGGACAGTTACTGGCCTTCTTAGTCTTGCTAGTCTTTTTTATCTTTCTTTTTAATCCTCATTTGAAGATATTTTCCCTATTGATTTTTTAAAGATAATCATTTTATTTATTTATATTTAAATATATTTGTATTTATTTCAGAGAGGAAGGGAGAGGGAGAGAGAGAGAGAAACATCAGTGATAACAGAGAATCATTGATAGGCTGCCTCCTGCATGCCCCACACTGGGGAGCAAGCCTGTAATCCAGGCATGTGCCCTGACTAGGAATCAAATGGTAACCTCCTGGTTCATAGGTCAACACTCAACCACTGAGCCATGTCGGCTGGGCCCTATTGGTTTTTATAGAGAATGGAAGGAAGGAAGGAGGGAGAGATAGAGAGAGAAACATTGATGTGAAAGAGACTCATCGATTGCCCAGACCAGGGATGAGGATCTAACTTGCAAGCCAGGTACATGCCCTTGACCAGGAATGGGACCCAAGACCCTTCTGTACATGGACTGATGCTCTAACCACTGTTCAGTCCAGGGCTTGCTAGTCTTTTTTATGTCACTGTTCAACACAGGCCAGGGCTTGCTAGTCTTTTTTATGTCACTTAAGCCCACCCCTTTATGTAACCACATTGAAGAAGAACAGGAGAAGATAAAAGATTTACATAAATCAGCCTCTTAAACTGTAATAGGTTTAATAGAACTGAGATCTGTTTAATAGAAAGTAACTGAGTTTCCTAAAGAGATTACTTAAAATATTGGATCAGTCTACAATTACCAAATTGAACTATAATTGGTTTTTCCTCCACCAACTTGACAAGACATTTTTTTAAATGTATGTTTTATTATTTTAATCAAAATAACATTTTACTGAGAATCCCGCTTTTCTGACAAAGCTGCCTTTCAATTGTTGGTCACGTAAGCTCACAGCTTAAACCCTGAGAATGCCTGGGGTGGTGGACCTGAGTGGCACAAGTTTTTTTCTTTTCTTGTTTTTCATCTGAAGCCTACAGCACCACCGACTTGTTCCCAGAATCACAAATTTTCCTTCTAACCCCAACTTGACTCTCTAAAATCAAAATCTTTCCCATGGGTCAGCAAAGGTTCAAAAATCAGTTTCTCAATATTGGTTGTCTCTCTTTTCTCTCCCCTCAGGCCTCTGCACACAGTGTTTCTCTCCTTCATCTCTGTCCCCATATATATCAATCCACAGAGGCACACAGACCACCAGTCACATAATAGTCAGACATGATGTCCTAAATCAGTTTTTTTCTAGAATGCCTTGATATACAAGTAGTACATAACTATTTTTTTAAATGATGGAGATAATATGTCATACTTTTGTTTATGATGTTTCTCTGTAAATCTAATACAGCACCTATTCATAAATCCAGCTCATGATGCTTGGGATTAGTATAGTTACAAATAATTAGTGTAGAGTTTCTAATGAGGTCCAGCTTTGACTTCCAATTTTCCTACCTCTGATTTCCCTTATGATTCATTAAAACAAAGAAGAGAAAATAACCCATTGGACGCTTCCCATTTTCTGGGTCCCAGGCATATGAAGATAATTTAAAAATGTTTACTGCTCTAGGAGTCTACAATCCATTGAACTAGTTCAGCTGCTCCTACTTTTTTCTCTCATTATTTTTTTCTATTTCTCAGAGCCTAAATTTTGTGTAAATATTTTGAGATGTACTATATTCTCAATGCTGGTGTGGTCTCCACTTACAGTATTCTGGCTTACTTTAGGGCATTTCAAGGAAAATCTCCTCATGAAGGCTGAAATTTGCCTGGTAATATATTTTTTCTTTTTTAAATTTAAAATTTTTTTCCAGAATTTAAATTACAATTGATATACAATATTATATTAGTTTCAGATATACACCATAGTGATTAGACATGTATGTGCCTTACGAAGTGATCCCCCCAGTAAGTCTAATACCCATCTCACACCATACATGGTGTATTATTATAATAATATCCCCTATGCTGTGCCTTCCATTCTTGTGACTATTTTTACAGCTGGCAATTGGTACTTCTTATTTGTAAAATACCTTCTATATCTTACTCAGTTTTTTTTAACTTATGAGAAGTTACTTGATGATTAAAATTCACAACTTGCAGGAAGATAACTTGCAAGAAGCTATATAATCATTCAAATTCAAACTAAGATATGTATGATTGATATAGGGTCCTCTTCAGAAAATAAAATTTTATTTGGCACAGAGCCACTGGAAACTGAAATACAGCCCGATACAATGAAATAGAGCTTATCATAGTAGCCCTAGAAACCTAAGTTATATGAAGATCCACAGTCCTTATGCTATATTTATTTGTTATTTTCATATTTATCACCAGTGCTTCAAAAAGCCTGATTAAATGCCTGATTAAATGCTGTGTTTGTCTTCTTAAGGAAATGCCTAGTTCAATTCATTTAAGATACTTTCCTCCAACCCCCAATGACTAGCTCAGCACATCTGGGAGCTCAATACCTGTTTCTTAGGTTGAAAAAGTCATATGAATAGAGCCAGGGCTTAATTCCATGAAGGCCTAATACTGTAGCAGTGTTATTATTTTTAAGACAGAAGGCATATTCTGCTCATTTGTTGCACTCTGGCTTTCTCAATGTAGTCTTTTTTAAATAATAAGAGTGGTTGATTTTTCTTACTTGTTTTATAGATATGCCTTCAAATAATTATAACTCCTTTTTACCACCTGGTAGATACAGTGAGAGCAATAATGTTTAAAAGTTTTTGATGGCTGCTCTTAGGCTCCTAGCAGTTACGGTTCTTTCAAAAGAAAAATCCATTTACTTTGATTGGTATTACAGTTCAAAAAATATTGATCTACCCCCGCTTGCAACCTCTTTTAAACAGGTAGCTGTAGAGATTTAGACAAAAATCTATATTTCACTTTGTTCTTTCATTTAAGGTACTTCAATGGAAAATGTTTAAAGAATAGACAGGCTAAGTGAGGTTGCAAGTGAACAATGCTATGTTGAGTCTTCTTATATAAAGGGCATTCTTCCTGATACTTTCATTTTTACTACTCCATATTAGACTATAAGTTTGTAAGGGAGTAGGGTCATGTCTGTTGATTGACTCTTTATTATGTTTAGTTCATTTTACACAAGATTAGTGTGCCTGCTGTCTGTGGCGTATTTGTTGGCTATGCATTATTAGAATGCTTTATCAATGGCTTATGTCTGCTTAGAATAAAGTCAAAGGTCCTTTATATGATACACAAGGGCATCCCACATCTCCCCAACCTCATCTCATACCTCACTCTCCTTGCACCCAAATTCCAGCAGTACTGAGCTACTTTAACTTCTCCAAATTGTGGCGTTGTACAGTATCATCCCTTTAGTCAAACTGTTCCTTCTTCCTGAAATATCAAAAACTACCACATACTCTATACCCAACCCCTCAACCACACACATTCATGAAAATCTGCCCAAACTTATTTCATGTTTCAGTTTATAGAGTCTTGTTTGCCTTTCTATTTCTAAGCAAGATTGTTCACTTGCTTCTCAGGTCTCCTATATATCTTATTCTAAAACTACAGTGTTTATAATACTTTTATGTATCTGCATACTTAGAAAGCAATAATATATTGCTTCAGTCTACATTCCCAACATTTAGAATATAGTACAATTTCAAGACATCTTTTTAAATAAAATACTAATAGATAATTGAATGGATGTATAAATGGGTAAGGTCACTGTATCTGAAAAAAATGATAATGAACTTATCTGTAGTTGGCTGGCTTAATCATTGATGTCATCAATTGGTATGAGATTTTTACAGGGAAGATGCTCTTGAGCATTTATTCCTGGATATCCAAGTCTTAATCAGCCCTCCATATCATCCTTTTGTCATGGACACTGTACCCTAGTCCCAAACTGAAGGAAAATGCTGAAGAGGTTGTTTGAAGGACCTTAAATATAGAAACAGTAGGTCGATTTTTAAGGATACTACCTCAAGGCAAGTCAGGAAGGTGGAGCCACATGTCATTTGACATTTTATATGGAAGATAGCCTTTAAGTCAGAATCCATAGGAAATGCATTCTACTTCTCAAATTATCTTGAATTTGAGATTTGAGTTTTAAAACATAGTATAGGTGTTGTTCAGAACATAATCTGTTCCCTTTCTCTTAAAAAATGTGTGCCAAGAAAATTAAAACATATATTTAATACATCTATTTGGCAACAATTATAGACTGTTTTTTTAAAAACTGGAATTATTGACGTATACCGTTTTGTGGTTATACTTCATGGCAAACCTCTTGGTCCAGTGCACAGTTGGTCCTTAGTAAATATGAACTAAGTGAATTTATTAAGTACTTTTGAGTTGGTAAGAATAGCCTTTAGATTCCCAGAAATAAAATACTTTATCATCACCAGGAAGTGATTTGGGGGATTTAAAAAAAATAATTTCTACCTGGTTCCATTAAATTGTTTTGGACAATGGAATCAATTTATATATGAGGGAGCTATTGGGTTAGCATTAGTTTTGTCTTTAATGGAGTTATTACATTGTGGTGTATTCTGAACTGTTGTGAAATTTTAAGAAATATGTTATGAATAATAATTTAGATACCTACTTTTGTACATTATTTATGTTTAACTAAATTAGAAGATACTTAATGGGACTAAATAACCTTAGTTCCACTCCCCTCTAATCCAGCATGTTATCTTGAGAAAGAAAGAGGGTAGAGTTATAATTTTTGAGTATGATCTTACATAAAACCGCAGGAAAATAATGGCCAAAAGTCTGATAATCACTGGGTTGGAGGAAAATGCTATATAATCCAAATTCATAGTTTGTATACCTATCGTATTAGTCCACTTGGGCTGCTATAACAAAATACCAGAGACTGGGTAATTCATAAACAATAGGAATTTATTTCTCACATCTGGAGGCTTGAAGTCAAAGAGCATGGTGCCAGCAGGGTGACTGCCTGGTGGGAGTTCTCTCTCTGAATTATAACTGGCACCTTCTGACTGTGTCCTCACGTGGTGGAAGGGGCAATGGCTCTCTCTGGAACCTCTTTAATAAGAGCACTCATCCCATCTATGAGGCTCTGCCCTCTTGATCTAATAACCTCTCAAAGGATTCAACTCTTAATACCATCATCTGAATTTGGAGGGAACACACTCAGACCATGGCACCTATGAAGGCTAGGAAACTATTTTTTTGTAACCACAGACATTAACTGTAGGTCCCTCAGTTACTCTCCAAATTTGAGACTTGGGCACTGAGATGACAGAATATAAATGATTTGCCACAAATAAATAAATACAACAATAAAAAACAAATCCAAGTTAATGATATGTCAAATCTATACTAATGAAAGGGAATATGCTAATTAGACCGGGAGACCTTCCAGGCATCCTTCCGGACAAAGCCATGGTGTTGGGGCCGAGGCAGACGTGATTAAGGGCAATCAGGCCAGGAGGGAGGGCAGTTGGGGTGATCAGGCTGGCGGGGGGGGTGGGGGAACAGTTGGAGGTGAGCAGGCCGGAAGGGGGGGCAGTTGGGGGCGAGAAGGCCGGTGGGGGTGTTGGAGGAGAGCAGGCCGGCAGGCAGAGTGGTTAGGGGCGATCAGGCAGGCAGGCAGGTGAGCGGTTAGGAGCCACAGGGATCGGGCCTAAACCTGCAGTCGGACATCCCCTGAGGGGTCCCAGATTGGAGAGGGTGCAGGCCGGGCTGAGGGACACCCCTCCTCGTGCACAAATTCCATGCACCAGGCCACTAGTTACATTATATTTAGCACCAAAGAAAAGCACATTGTTTTTATCACAAAGAGTTCTTAATTTTATTAAACATTCAGTAATTTTTATTACCGTATTATTAACATAGTCAATAATTTTTAAGTTGAAATGTGATTAAGAATTGGGGTGGGGGTGTTTTGTTTGTTTGTGAGTGCCTCTATTTGCTACATCTCAGAAGAGTGTATAATTTAAGTACTGACTGCAGAGGTTTTTCTATACCAGCTCAGTAAAAGGGTCAACTTTGGGAATCTTGTCTCAGGGCGTATTTCCAGCATTCAGAATTTTGCATATTTTTCATTAAATGGTTGTGCAAAGGCTGGAGCTTTTTAAATGTCAGTGTTTTCATCATGATTATAAAACACTTTACACATTTATTATTGTAAATATGTCCTTCATCACTTTTCCTAGGAAGTTATAGACTTCCCTCTCAAAATACCTTTGAATGTTGACTGTAGTCTCATTTGTCTGAGATGCTTGAAGGTGAAATAGAGTTTATCTCATAAGGTCTTTTCTAGCTGCATGATTCAATATTCCACAACCTTTGTAAGCCCATTGCTAAGGTAATAAGATTCTCAAGAGGTTTCTTAACATTAAGAATCAGAAAAACTGCAAGTTTCACAGATCACTTTCTTTTAACCTACACAGTTTCTCTGTGAGGTATTTGAATTACAGTGTCAACTGTTGTCAAGTCAGAGATTGATCAATAAGAATTTCTATGTCACTTTAAGACCAAATGTTAGTCTTTGGTTGGAAATCTGATTGAATTTAAAATTAAAGTTTATTACTTTAGGCATCAAGGATCAAAGTTACTTGGTCACTAAAAAAAAGGTGTTGAAGGAGTCCTGTTATACAAATTTCAGCCACTGTCATTTAAACCTGTATTTTCAATTTTGTTCTCAGCTCACTGCAGGAGAGTCTTCCCAGTAGTCTTCTTATATTTCCTCTAATTTCCATTCTCATTTATTTTAGCACCTTTCTCAGCTTTTGATTTCTTTGCCTCTACAGTAGGGAAGAAAAAGAGCAGAACCAGTTGCTGTCCCCTGAGCCCCAATCTCTGAATCTGCAAATGGCTACTCACTTTGTTTCTTATTTAGTTGTGAATGGTGCATAGTATTTACCTGACTAGTGACCCAGTGCACAAAATTTGTGCACATTAAATGGGAATTAATTAGAGGAAATAATTTAATATTGCTATTTGATCTTTCTCTATAATAGAAGTGTCAGAGTGAAAGAAAATTAGTAAAATGTATATGAAAATCTTCCTGGGGTATATCCCGGGACCCAGAGTCAATTCCTCGCCCACGCACATTCACCTCGAAATTGTGTGAGACCCAGACCCAGCCGGCCCCACCCCCATGAAGCCCCGCTGGGCAGGAGGTGCAGCCTCAGGTCCCCTGGCCTCGTGCCAGGCAGGGTGCACTGCCTCAGGTCCTCCAGCGCAGCTCAGGTCCCCTGGCTCCAGCAACGGGGTGGGGGATGCAGCTTCAGGTCCCCCAGCCACAACGTGAGAGCGTGAAGGCATGAGGGCGTGATGACTATTTGCATACTGGCTCTTTATTACATAGGATTCCCAATAGAGACAACCCTTGTTAAAGGAATCTCAACCCCATTTTATATTCTAAAAAGGAATAAAATATTATAAATAAAATCAAGTATCAGTAGGCTGCTAACTAAATTATTTTTTTGTGTTGTACTGAAATTTCAGTGGCAAATTATATTGTATCAGTCAGGGACACTGCAGGTAACAAATGGCATCTTCTCACTGGGTGTGTATGGGCAGAGCTTAAGGAAATCAAGAAGGGGCTATACCGTATCCCTGGCTAGTGATAGTAGGGAGTCCTTATCATCCTCAGGAATGAGAACACAGCTCTCAGAGGGCAGCTGTAAGGAGAAGGCAGCCTGAAATAAACTTGGCTTTCAGTAAAGGGTGATCCAGCAGAGAAGAAATTCAGGGAGGAGGAGGGGAGTGGGGAATTCCCTTACTGCACTCTTCCCCTGACCTCCTGTGAGGGCCGCCTCTTTCCTGAGCACCATTGTACACACAGGAAGTCGGGTAGCATAGGAGCCTATTAATGGGTCCATGTGGGTCAGCCTTTACCCCCATCCTTGGGGCGGGGGTAATAAGCAGGGCAGAAAAAGGTTCAGAATGGTTCTTGAAGGGAAAACAAAAAATACCCACCACACAAATCCTACAATAATGATACAACTATAATGTAAGTTATTCAAAAGTTGTCACTGTGTCATTTTATGATTTTCTGTCTATGTAGTTCTGTATACCTCTACAATTCTTAGATGGCTTATATTACTTACTAGTAGAACCACATGCTTTTGTATGCTAATTCTTTATTGCTATTCTTCCTTCTTTGTCTATTCCACAACTATTCTTGGAGAGGGTATAATGCTTAAGAATTCATATTCTGGAACCATAACATCTGGGTTCAAATCCATTTCTGCCACTTAAAATGTGAGACTTTAGGCAAGCTATCTCATTGGGTCCTCATAAGGCTGTGTGCAAGTAGCAGAGCAGCCCCTTAGGGAAACTGTTGAAGAAGATAAAGCTTCCAGCTATTTTGTGGGGTCAAATCTGGCCACTGGTGATTGTACCAATGGTTGCTCCATACCTCAGTCCTGCAGGGACTTGAGACAACTGGTAGTGTTAGGAGAGAAGCCAAAATAAGTGGTCATGAGTGTCACTGCCGCCTTTCATTCATTAGAAGCTGTTCACTAATGCTGACCAAAGAGAGAAGTTGAGTCCACCTTCGGATAGGAGGGACAGTAAAGAATTTGCAGACATGATTTAAAATCACCACAGAATCCTCTGAGGGCAGGATACAAACATAATGCTTCCTCACTCCCAAGTACTGTTTGAATTTCAGCAAAACAAAGACTCTCACATAACAGCCATCCAAATCAGAAAATCAACATCGATACAACACTACCAAATAATTCACAGACTCCATTCAAATTTCTCTGTCCAAAAATGTCTCTTTTTCCTTCCTTGTCAGGATTCAATCCATGGAACTTTATTGAATTTGCTTGTCATGTCCCTTTCATTTTGTTCAACTTGGATGTGTTTTTTTCAGTTTTTCCCTGTCTGTCGTGTCCATGACAGCTTTAAAAGTACAAGCCTTTCATCCTGTAATATGCCTCTTAATCTGGGTCTATCCAGTCCTTATTCATACACAAACTTAGGCCATTCGTTTTAGGCAAAAATGATGCTCATCCTCTTAGTGTATCATGCATGAGCCAAACAATGGTAGGATATTCTGCACTGGTTACATGATCCTTGTGAAATTAGTGTCTCCTGAGTTTTCTTTCCCATGGTAACATCACCATTTTCACTTTTGTGATTGATAGGTGTTTTACAGAAAGGTAATCCAAAATTAGCTAAATATCTTGTTTTTGTTTGTTTTACTTATTTTTTTATTTTCTCAGATCGTTATTATTTTTAATAAATGTTTAATTGATTTCAGAGAGGAAGGAAGAAGGAGAGAGAGATAGAAGAGGATGAGAGAGAATCATTGATTGGCTCCTCCTGCATGCCCCCACTGGGGATTGAGCCCACAACCCTGGCATGTGCCCTGACTGGGAATCCTCCTGGTTCATAGGTTGATGCTGAATCACTGAGCCACACTGGTTGGACTCAAATTATTATTTTAAATTTATCATTATTGTTGAAAGTATTACAGATGTCCCCTTTCCCCCCCCCCCCACTCACCTCCCTCCTACCCACCCCCACCTCCCGCCCCCACCGGGCCTTCACCACACTAGTATCTTGCTTTTTATCAAACATTCACCCCAAATCCAAAATCACTATGATGGCAGCCAAAGGTGGATTTTCATTTTTAACTGTTATTCTATATGGAGACAGGGTTTTCTCTTCTCTCCTGTTTATTTATATCAATATGGACTTATGAATGTAAATTGTATTCAATTAGTAGTAATCTGTCATTACATTGTTGGTTAAACTGCCTCAGAAGGGCAGTAGAGTCCCTCAAGCTCGTTTCTCTGGCTTTTGATACGTCCCATCATTCTTCAAGTATGTTGCTATTGTTCTTTGACAGAACAAGGTGTTCCAGTCTCATCTTGTTCATCTCAGAAGCAGCCTTCCTGGTTCCTTTCAGTGAAAACTCATATTGAGGTCAAGATCTGTACATTCGGTGTATTTGTTAGTATAGGGATATATTGCTTTTAGGACTCTTAGTGGATATAGCTAGAAAATGCACAAACATATAAGTGTGTATTTTTGATATATATGTATTTATATACACATACTCATGTCTAGATCTATTTATCATCTTTTTATATATCTATGTTTATATTTTAAACATTAGTTTCCAACAATTCATCCAATTTTAGTTCAACCACCTCAGGATTCTTTGTAGCCTTCCCTTTTTCCACATCCCCTTATTGATAGTGCAATGTTTGGCTACCATTATTATTTTTTAAATATATATTTTATTGATTTTAGAGCGGAAGGGAAAGGGAGAGGTATAGAAATAGCAATGATGAGAGAGAATCATTAATCAGCTGCCTCCTGCATGCTCCCTACTGGAGACTAATTCCACAGCCTGGGCATGTGCCCTGACCAGGAATTGAAACATGACCTCCCGGTTCAACCACTGAGCCACACCAGCCAGGCTGGCTGCCCTTATTTCTAATGCATTTGTGATTTGCTCAATTCCTTCATATATAATTAATTCCCCAACATTACTGGCTGCCTCCTTGGCCTTGCTTCTACTTGCTTGGCTCTCAGCCACACCATCACCTACTTGACCTCAAGATGTCTCAACCCCTGGGGCCACCATCACTGCCTCTGCTATAGGCTGAAAATGTGTGTCCCTCCAAAATTCATATCTTGAAACCTGACCCTCAATGTGTTGGTATTTGGGGAAAATATATATGTACAGGGCAGAGCAAAAGTAGGTTTATAGTTGTTCATATGGAAAATAATACAATAATTAGTAAACACTAATGTAAGAATAAACTTTGTCTCACATACAACTGTACACCTACTTTTTGCCTCTGTATGTATGTGTATATGGATGAATATATGTACATTACAGACAGAAAATCTGAATTGTTTAAAAATATTTTTTTATTGGTTTTTAGAGAGAGAGGAAAGGAAACATCGATGAGAGAGGAAGTTACTGATTGGGTGCCTCCTGCCTGGCCCAGGGAGCAAGCCTGCAAGAACCTACAACCTCTTGGTTTCTGGGTCACAGTCAACCGCTGAGCCCTACCAGCCGGGTCAGAAAATCTGAATCTTGTCATAACTGTTCTGTTAGGAACAGTGACAATAGCTCTGATGACCTCAGTTTCCCCCAAATCAGAGAAATACACTATTTCCTACAGATCATTTTATCAAAACATGTCCATAAGAATAGCAAAAAAAAAATTAATAATCATATCAGATACTTTTCATCTTTTTCTCTGAAATATCTTAGCTCTATGGAGTGTAGATATATTAACTAAACTGGATGCATGGATATCAAATGCCTGAAGCCCTTGGAAAGTGACTTTAATCTTCTGTTTTTACAGAAATTGAAAAAGAAAGCTGTGGCGATCCTGGTACACCTTTATATGGAATTAGAGAAGGCGATGGATTTTCTAATCGTGATGTTTTACGCTTCGAATGCCAGTTTGGGTTTGAATTAATTGGAGAAAAATCCATTGTTTGTCAAGAGAATAACCAATGGTCTGCAAACATACCCATCTGTATCTGTGAGTACCAAATGCTGTCTTTCAGATAGCATATGTTACCCTGTCCTTGCATATAATTGTTTTTGTAATTAATTTCAAAGTGCTGGAACCGTGTAATTATTTTTGAATGAGTAGCACTTTGAGATACTATCTTTAACAAGTGTGTTTATGCTAAATTATAAATTTCATTACAGATTTAAATAAAGTTAACAAAGTTTACTTGGTAATTGCAAAGTATATATTACATGTTCTCATAACACTTTATTGGTGGCACTTTATACTTTATAGATAGCATACTTATTATGGAAATTATACATCTGAACTAATTCCAATAAACTCATTTATTTTCACAAGATAGTATATGCTTAGTTGCAAACACACTTAAAATATTTAAAGCTTATATTTTGTGTATAATGCCTTATTTTTGCTTATAGATGCTCACATTAATGCATACTTATGTGCCATTTATTTATATTGCACAGAATAAAATTCATTAATGTTTATAAAATATAGTATGCTTGGATTACAATAAAGTATTTTTTAAAATACATTAAAATGTTCCAACTTAACTGCATTAAAAATATAATCTGTATTGTATACTGAGGCACATTTAGGTTCAATTAAATACTATCTTCATTACCAACAAATACAACTTGCCAGGTGTGTTGCAATATTAAAAATGTTGAATTTTAGTGTTGGATATTCCCAAATGAAAGCATATAAAAAAGCCAATAATCATGAAAGTAAAAGTAATTTTTCTAGTTTTTAAATATGGCTTTTCATCTATTACCATTGATATTTTCGTCTATGGCCATTCAACTTACAATGTTAATGCTTTTTACTTGTGAAATCCTGCATTTCCTGCAAAGACATTAGCACAAACCTTACTTCAATATTTTCTGATTTAAAAAAAAAAAAGACCTACATTTTATCTGATTATAATATATGCTTTAAAATACATTTTCTGTTGTTGGAAATGTTGATCATTTAACGTTTTAAAATTATTTAACACTTTCAAAAGTGTAAGTGAACTTTTAAAGTGAATACAGGCCAAATATTTCCATGTGTATAATATGGAAATATTTGGCCTGTATTCACTTTAAAAGTTAAAAATCGTGGTTTTGTAAATAAAATACATATATATATATTGCATAGTAAAATAAAACACAGAAACTAACAAAGAGGCATTACTGTTTCTCATTATAGTTTTCTAGGTAGATATTGCCATGATAATTTATCTTACATTTCAGGAAAATGGGTATTTTTAGAATCTGGCAGGAATTTCCCCAGTTATAGTATATTTGGATTGTTCTTTGGGGAATCTAGGAGAGGAAGATTGCACAGGCCCTCCTAAGTAGAACTTTTTCAGTTTCGGGACATGTTCATTTTTAATCAAGATCACCTTGGGAAGTTCCTGTTGTGGGAGAATAAAACACATTAGGATAGTCCAATTAAATTATGTCAGCATCATCTAAAGCTTAATAATATTTCAAAAGACTTTAACTTGAAGATCTTTAGTTCTAGGTGTTCTTCCAAGGAGATAATGTTGGTGTAATATTGGATACTCATACTAATGTAATATATCACATAAAAATGATACTACTATATATTTTTAATAAATGATAAAATGCATTTAATAAAACATTTAAAATATGCTAACTAAAAAAATTTTAAAACTTTGGAAATGTAACCACTTTTCACTATTTTAAAGAAAATTAAATCTTTCATCCTGATGTATGTGGCAATATTTTTCTTATATACCAACAATAGCTAATTTAAAAGTGTAACTGGAAGAGAATTTATTCACAAAATAAAGTTATAAAAATATAGAAAGAATCCTTTCATAAGCCAAATAACTCATAGAAAAAAAAATCAACTTATTATGGAAGGAAATAATGAAAAAAAACACACAAAACACCATGTTCCTGAATGAGAAGACATTATACTAAGTATGTAAATTATATAGAAATTGCTTTGAAATTTCAATTAAAATTTCTAGTATAAATTTTTGGGGAATTTGACCCAATGTATTGACATACAGATAGATTTTAAAAAACAGGCAAGAATATATGTTTATGTGGATACCAAGTTTATGTGGATAATAAAGATGCTTATGTGGCTACTGTAGCATTTTATTACCATGAAATCAGTGTGGTGCTCACAGACATATAACACTGGGTCAAAGGAAGTCACATAAAAATGGAATCTATTATAATAAAAGCATAATGTGCTAATTAGACCGGACAGCTGAATGACCTTCTGGACGAAGTCAGGGCTGTGAGGGCTAAGCCCCTTGCACGAATTTCATGCACCAGGCCTCTAGTCTAATATAATTAAGGGTTTAGAGCAGGGGTCCTCAAACTTTTTAAACAGGGGGCCAGTTCACTGTCCCTCAGACCGTTGGAGGGCCGGACTATAGTTTAAAAAAAACAACTATGAACAAATTCCTATGCGCACTGCGGGCCCAGGACGAGTCAGCTGCTAAGCAGGGCAGGCAGCAGCACCCGGCGGGCCAGATAAATGTCGTCGGTGGGCCGCATGTGGCCTGCGGGCCGTAGTTTGAGGACCCCATGTTTAGAGTATAGTAGCCCCCCTTATCTGAAGGATAATATGCTCCGAGGTCTCCCAGTGAATGCATGAAACAATGGACTGTATCAAACCCTATATACACACTGTTTTTTATGGGATTCGTGCACTGGTAGGGGGTGTGGCCTGCAGGGATCAGCCCGCTGTGGGAATGCTGCTCTTCCCAGTCAGCCAAGCGGTGCTCCCACAGTGGGAGCACATTGACCACCAGAGGGCAGCTCCTGTGTTGAGGGTCTGCCCCCTGGTGGTCAGTGCACATCATAGCAACTGTCGCTGGGCTTTTATTATATAGGATAGCTATGATAAAGTTTAAACAATAAATTAGGCAAAGTAAGAGATAACAGTAACTAATAATAAAATAGAAAAGTGGTCACATATAATTAACATGTAATAAAAGTTATGTGAATGTAGTCTCTCCCTCAAAATATTGTATTGTACTCACCTTTTCACTTACAGGAAGCACTTTAAGGTTTCTCTTTTGCATATCAGTATTGCCAGCATTACTACTCTTGTTTCTTTGGGTTCATTATTAAGTGGAATAAGGGCAGCTTGAACACAGCACTATGATACTAATTCCTAGACAACTTATCTGATAACCAAGAAGGCTACTAAGTGACTTATGGGTGGGTAGCATATAACAGTGTGGATAGCTGGACAAAGGATGATTCATATCCCTGGCTGGATGGACCAGGACTGCATGAGATTTCATCAAGTTACTCACAGTGACCCACAATTTAAAATTTATAGATATTTTACTTCTGGAATTTTACATTTAATATTTTCAAACCAAGATTGGCTGTGGATAATGGAAACCTGGAAAATGAAACCAAGGATACGGGGGGCTACTATGTTATATAGACTTCTACCTATCTTTCTGATGAGATTAGAGTGGTGGATTTGGGACAGCTCTTACTCCAGGTGGGGATCATTTAGATGAGAGATTGACAAACTAAGGACTGTGGCCAAATCTAGCCTGAATCGTGGTTTTGTAAATAAAAGTTCACTTACCTGTTGTCCATGGCTGCTTTCCTGTTTGCAGTGGCAGAGTTAAGTAGTTACAAAGGAGACAATGAGGATTGTATAGATAAAGCATTTACTATCTGTCCCTTCACAGAAAAAGTTTGCTGACCCTTAATTTAGATCAAGGCTATAGAATCAATGGTGTCAGGATGCAGTCAGGTAAGAGTGTGAAAAGCTAACAAGAAGTGATAGGGAACTGTAGTGCATTAGAGAAGTTAGAACTCCACATTTTGTTCCCTCGAGTGTGAAATATGATGAATTTAAAGGTGATTTTATTATTTTTTTGGCATAAGAAAAGAATAAACCAAACACATTTGCAGTCTGGATTTAGTCCAATGGTTCTCAGTTTCCAAGTCTTGGATTTAATTTCTAACATAATTACATACGGAAAAAGCAAATTGAAGTTAGAGTATATAAAAATGACAAATTTTATAATTTATATATTTTGATTATTCTTTTTACATACTTTATATAATCTATATACATTTAGATATAAATTCATCTTTTTCTATTTCCCTAGAGAGATAGAAATTGGTCATTTTTCTATCAAATGAGCAAGGTAAAATAGTCACACCCTTTTATGCTGGTCAGGGTATTGTACTCACTAACCTATTTGTTATATTTCAGTATAAGTTAATACAACTTTTCCAGGCAGAAATTTAGCAAACTATTTTGAATCATTTTTACCCTTTGTAAATAAAATTTGGTGCAAAATTGTATGAATTCAATTTTGTTAAAAACATGTAATAAAAACTGGAAGAAAATGCATCATTATGTTAACTGATTTCCTCTGTGTGATCATTTACTTTTTTGTGTTTTTTTAATCCTCCTTTTACTTCTAAATATTCTATATGAACCTTTAAGTCAGATATTTTTAAAAGTTAGAAAAACTGGAGGTGGTTGGGTACTTCGACTTAGTATGGTGTGAGCGTTTGCTTGTTTTTCCAGTGTTAGCCACAGGGGTGGCAATTATAAAAGTTAATGAATTTACTTATCTGTGTTATAAACTATCAGAGCATCCCTTGGCCGTGATAGGAATGAAACTGACCAATCCCATTCTTATTACAAGTTTTCTCTGGGCTACATCATCCCATTTCTATCAATATTCACATAATACTTTGTTGTCTTCAGTCATTCATAAGTATATTGCTTTCTATAACATCTCAAAATATTTATCTAATATTATTTTTAAGTACAGGAACAAAATTGTACAGCATTCTAACATAAACATGATAAATGTCTAAATAAATAGCTGTTATTGCTCCAATTATGTTTTTGTGCACATGTAAGCATATAGTCATCTAGTTGCCATTTCTGATATGTAAAAAGGTAACTTTTATTTTCTGTCTTATAAGATATTTTAAATTGTTAGTATTTTTCAAGCATAATTGATTATCATAATTGTAGGATAGGGCAAGATAAGGTAAAAAAAGACTTCTAACATTTATTCTATTTTGTAATCTTCTTTTAACAGTCCCTTGCCTCTCTAACTTTACTGCACCAATGGGAACAGTCCTTTCTCCTGATTACCCAGAAGGATATGGAAATAATTTAAACTGCATCTGGACAATAATCTCTGACCCAGGGAGTCGGATACACCTTTCTTTTAATGACTTTGATCTGGAATCTCAGTTTGACTTCCTTGCTGTTAAAGACGGTCACTCTCCAGACTCCCCAATCCTTGGCACCTTTACTGGGGCTGAGGTGCCCTCCCATCTTACTAGTAACAGTCACATCCTGAGGTTGGAATTTCAAGCTGACCACTCAATGTCTGGACGTGGCTTCAACATCACTTATAACAGTAAGTTTATGTTTTCCATATAACATATTCCTACAAAGTTCAGCGAGACAGGAATCACGCAAACCAGCTCTCTTCTTCCATAGATGAGGAAAGCTGAACAAGTTTTGCACACACGTGGACCAGGGACGTTCGTTTGGTCCTGATTGCCAACCATATTGTACTCACTGTTGTGTATGAGAGGCCTGCTATTAAGGGAATATGTTTCAAATACCATTGTTATATCAGCCAATATGTTGACTTGTTTTATTAAGTCTTATAAGCATAACCTCAAACCTACTATATATCACAAGTTTTGCTCTGTTATGAAAAGGGAGATAGAACTTTTCTTAAGATATTTATAAACCAATAGGAGACATTAACAAATAATAACAGCCCAGAATTATAATTCCAGAGACAAATTCACCTGGCAGAAAGCACCACAACACAGGAAATCATTAATTTAGGGGCAGCAGACCACTGAGCTGATTTAGCAAAGACACCAAGGAGGAAAAATACCAGCTCTTAAAAGTTAAAAATATGAGCTTTAAAGGGAAACTATGCAGCTTCAAGTCTTGGCTTTTCTACATATTCAGGTTTAATAACTGAGCCTCAGTGTCCCCATTCCTGAAACCCTACTGGATCTCTTAAGGACTAAAATAGATGATGAATGTAAATAATTTAGAGTATATGGTACTTAATAAATTATCAAACATCAGCTCTTACTGTTTAGTTGGCTTTTGACTATTACCTTGACATTTGTTAGTTTATTATTTTGTTTATTATATTGCTCTAGATTTGAGATGTCTTTGGGGTTATTTAGCTATTGCCTATCACTCATTCTTGTATTTCAAAATAATGGATATTATTTTTCTGAAAAAAAAATAATGGCATAAATATAACCAAAGGATGAATTACGTAAAAGGAAAACTATCTTAGTAGGTTAATATACTTAGATACTAATGCTTCTGTTTGTAAATGTTTTACCTGAAGCTGTAGAATACTAGTGATTTTCCTTAAAACTACCACAATATCAGATATTAACCAACTTAACAAATTGATATTTAAGTGTCAATGTAACAGTAGGATTTAGTTTTCTGCTCTTCACAAAAGAATTGAACCCCTTACCTACAGCCCTGTCTGTTCCATTCTGATCTTTGGCATTTAGTAATAAAACACAGTTATTTCTTTTCAGAGTGTCACTAGTGTTGAATACTGTCGCTAATAAGTGTCAACATGTAATTGCACAACATTAAACTGGTGATGACATGTGTCATAGAGACTTGCTATTTACAAGTGTTGCTTTATCTGGAAGTCCTTTATGAAATAAATTATATATATATATATGTGTCTATATGTATAGTTATATAAATACATAGATATAGATATAGATATAGATATGATATAGATATGGATATACATAGTGTTATAGGGCATCTAAAAATGTATATACAGTTTTAATAGCTGATAGCTCAATTTTGAAAATGAAATGAATTTTAATAAAGTGTCTTTATAATTATTCAAAGTGTGTGTATACATTTTATGGGATACCTTATATTAATAATTTTCAGTTTGTCTTAAATGAATATTTTTAATTTTCAATGTTTTGGTATCTTCAGGGTATCATAGAAATATGCCTCCTTGTTCCCTATTTTGTTTATCTAGTAGATAACTTAATTTAGCATATGTAAATTCTTATATTTAATGTTTACTACTGAAATTTTTATTTATTCCTGAAAAATACCCATCAAAAATTTTGTATAGGAGCAAATTTACAAAATATTATAGAATTTAATACGGTTTTATACTGTTCAACTTAAAAATGAGAATGGATAGTAAAATTATATAATTCATGAACCAATATCAAAGTGATGATTAGTGAGAATATTTAAAATAACTGCATGTACTTATGCAGTCAATATAATAATGTGAAATTATAAATCCTTTGTAAATGTTTTATACATTTAACCTTAGCTATTTTAAATATTCTTCCATTTATATTATACTAGTTTAAAAATTTATAGTACATATTGGGTCATCCAGATAAGAAAGGAGAAAAATTTGTAGTCCTCATGCAATCTATAATCTCTGAGAAATTAAAACAACGCATTGTCATTCCACTCCTGCTACTTGCTGGGACTGAGCTAAAAAATACACACTGTGGGAGACACAAGGTAAAAACAGGACAGTGGCTCTGAATTCAAGAACTCAGATTCTCTTGAGAGACAGACATATAACCCAAGATATATGTTGTTGAGAAAAAATGAAAACCACACCAGCAGATGCCTTTCAGTCCTATCTTTGATCTGAGGCAAGCTCTTTAACTTTCTCTGAATCTAGCAAAGTGGTGATACTTTGCTCATCAGGCCATTCTAAAAGTTAAATGAGATAATACCATTTCTACAGCTCCTATCATAGTACCTAAAACATGGTAATTACAAAGAATTATCCCCTTTCCCTTTTCCTAGTTGGCAGAAAATAGGTGACTTACGGCAAATGATAAAGAACTTGTAAGACCTTCATGCTAGATTGAAACATTTCACTTTAATTCCCACAATGAGACGATTCCTTCATTCCAAACAGTGGCTCATAAGAGAAGTCTGCAATGGTATAGAGTTATCCTGTTCTGTATTCACATTTGTTGGAATTCTGACTAGCTTTTACTGAAAATTTTTGCATAGACTAAGCCTAATAGTGTCCAGAAATAAGCAGAAACAGTTCTATTTTGAAATCTTGTGAAACTAATATTTTAAAGCCATCACTACTATTACACATCACAGATTAGGCAGAGAGCCTCCATTTTTTATTTATTTATTTTTTAAATAAAGGCTTTTCTAGATATAAACATAACTTTTTAAAAATCACTTTTTCTCATCCCAGATGCACAAATGATTCTCTCATACTGTTTGTTTTTGTTTGCTGTTCTCAAGCATTTGGACATAATGAGTGTCCTGATCCTGGAATACCAATCAACGCAAGGAGGTTTGGGGACAACTTTCAATTGGGAAGTTCGATCTCAGTCATTTGTGAAGAAGGATTTATTAAAACCCAGGGAACGGAAACAATTACATGTATTCTCATGGATGGAAAAGTGATGTGGAGTGGACCAATTCCAAGATGTGGAGGTAAGCACAATGGCCAATGAAAACTATAACCCCATCGTGATTATGCACTAGAGACCATTATGAGGAAATGCATTGTTCTACCAGAACGGTTGTGGTCATTTTCTTGACATATGAGTTTTAAACATTATACATATAGTAATTAAGTAAGTTACACTTTTAAATTTCCATGTTAAAATAATTTTTAGAGACATTTTAGAAGTTTTCTTTAAAAAAAATTCTTAGGAAAAGATACACATTAATATGAAATGGTAAATATTGATTGCATGTGCAAATTCTCTTTAGTATACTTTATAATTATAATATATTACACTTTATATAGTTCTATTAATTATTTTCAGTATTTTAACCATTCTTGCTATAAACTTACTTAATTTCCAAAAATGTGCTATTATTAATTACAATAAATTATGCTAATACTGCCATTATTTAAAATGTATAATTTTTGTAGGCATAGTTTGCTAAATTTTTTTCAATTTAATTGGCTCAGTAAAATGTAGTCAAGAAAGTTCAGGACAATATATATGTGTTATATATAATGTTTGGACATATATATCTTTAAATATATTTACTCATATAAAGTCATAAATTATATTAGTAAGAATGAAGGATGATCATAGGTAAAAATAAAATACTTCAAGTATATATATGGTATATCAATTTAGGATCTATAGGAATATGGGCAAGGGCTTTATTTAAGAATTATCACAGTAGGAATTAACATCCTAAATTCTACTATTTTCCTTCCACTCTAGTACTTAAAGTTATACATCTATTTTATTTAAAAAGATATAGTAGAGCTTTTACTAAGAGATTGATGAACTATAACCAAAAAGCACCTTTTAATAAATCACGCTGTAATGATTAGGTGATAATTTTTAATATTTTATTCTTTTTCTTGCTTTCCCAATTTTTAATCTTACCTGTGCCCAAATTAACAATGAAATCTGTGTTCTCAGTTCCTAGCTGATAAATTGAGAATATTCAATATGTACTATTCAGAAGTATAGCAGACTTAATTGAGTAATACAGTCATTATCTATAAATGCTGGGTTTCATGGAATGAACATTTTCATAATGTTGCATGATGAAGTAACCCAGACATGCAATTATGTTTTCCTACTAGCCCCTTTAATTTCCTCCCTCCTTTTCTAATGCCTTTCTCATTTTTAATACCTGGTGTGGGGGAGGGGGCAAACAAGATGACTTCGCTGTTCTCCAAACCTCAAATGTTATAGGCTTATAGTAAGGGCTACCTTGCCAAGGGTTATGACTGTGCTATTTTGTTTTACAAACAATGGATTTGCACAATAAAGGACTGGAATAAAAATGGAAAAATGGGAAGTAATCTTTAAATATGCTCAACATACTTTGCCCCTTAATTCATTTCTTATTGTAGCACAGTTCCTGAACTGAACTTGGGGAGTCAGTCAGGAAAGCCTACATTAGTATTTGAAGGGAAAGTGGGAGGAGGGAGAAAGGCGTTTCAGGCCTAAGGAGCAGCATTGGTTCCATGTGACTGGAGTGGAGAACAGGGGTTTGATGAGTAACCAGTGGGGTCAGGAGTATGACATGCTTCATAAACAATGCTAAGCAGATTCACAATTATCCTGTAGCCAATGGAAAGCTCAGAGGCGACATGATCTGTGCCTCTCCCTCCCCACACTGGGAGCTGTTTACAGTCACAGTGGACAGACACAGAGACCACCTCCAGGTCATGGTTGAGGCCTGTTGCCTAACCTGAGTGTTGGTTTCGGAGCTGCTTGGTGCCTAGCTGCATGGAGAGGTAAAAATAATGAGGTTGGTACAACAAATCATTTTATGAATTGCTGCTTAATATGAGAAAGAAATTTCAGTGATCATTTTCACTGTAAAACAAAATATTTAGAACTATCATTGATCATAGGCCAATAGGACCCCCAGATGAGAACTTCATGAAAGTTTCGAAGGAAAAGAATCTTTTTCTTCTGCATGTGAGTGAAGTTACATGCAGCTGGCTTACCTGCCAAGTTCTAGATCAAACACCAAGGTAGAGACATCACTAAGGATAAAGTTGAAGCCAGAAAAGGCAGAATCATAGTGGGCTGGAAGCACTCTTACCATGGCACTTGCCAGGGTACCTGCATTTTCAGGCCATGTTTTGAGCCAATTTCCTCCCAATAAAGCAGACTGCTGTCAACTCCTCTATAAATAAGATGAGTTTCATTTATTAGATTGTAATTAAGGTTTGTAAAGAATTCCTTTAGTTTTGCCTCAATTCTACGTAGGTTCTAACAATAAAAGCTTGAGATTAGTTGAGTAATCTTTCACTAAGATTTATTTTTCCTTTTCTATAAATCACCCCTCCCCCTTTGCCATTCCCCAGTCCTCCTCACAGCTACTTCCACTTCCACTGAGAACTATGTCTGGGAGCCCTCTGCCTGTTTTCTTGGTTCTTCAGGAAGTCCATATTTTGACAGAAAAGATTTACTTATTATTTATTATAGTTTTTCATTTAAAGCACTATCACTGCCTCTAATACATGCTTAATACTTTTGCTAAACCTTTTTATTATCATTATATAGGATATTTTATATAAATAAAATACATACACATGTACATGTTCTGATTAATGCAAATAAATTTCTACTTATATTTTACTATCTTTACACAAAACATTCCAAAATCAAATGCATCATTAAAAGTTGCTTAAGTGGCCCTGACTGGTAGGCTCAGTTAATTAGAGCATCATCCTGTGCACTGAAAGGTGTGGGTTCCATTCCCAGCCAGGCACATGTGGGAGGCAACTGACAGATGTTTCTCTCTCCCTCTCCCTTCTTCTCTGTCTTGAATCAATGAAAATCATATCATTGGATGAGGATTTAAAAAAAAAAAAAGTTGCTTATGTGTATGGATTGCTGTGTGTTAAAGGTAAAAAGTAGGAAGTTATTCGTTTTAATTGGAATTTATAGAGCAAGGGAGATCAGTATAAAATGTTTTCATAAGGAAATCCAAGGCTTCAACCCACTCAAATATTGTCCTCGCCCTACAGTTCCTCTCTCTCATTTATCTAGAAATTTAGACATATTGCCAAATTAGTGATTTACTCATGTCAACCAGTCTTCAACCTTAAAACTGTGGAAAATGTTTGCGAAAAGTGAAAGGAAACTTTTTATTTTTCCTAGTCTTTTAATAAGGATTGTTTAGACCAAAGGGAGTTATGATATCATAATGTGTTTTAGTCCTATGATCCCACAGCTGAACTTAGATTAATTTCAGATTGTTGAACAGAATTAGGTTATGTTTTTATTCACTGACCTGAAGTTCAACATTAACATGAAAATAAGGATAGATTTAGCCTATCTTTGTTAAAATTTTAATGTTTCTCTAGAATGGGTTGATCAAATTTTCTCATGAGGATCAAAGATTAGATGTTTATTAAAGCCTTATTTCAATTTTGCTCATGGAAAAGAAAATACATGAATCACTGTACTCAGCATTGAAATCACTCACTTTGAATTCCATGGTCAGCCTAATGGAGGTTAGTGACAATCAAGGACTCCTCTCATGCTTGGACGGTAGCCTAAATATAACTGGCTTTATTGGGCCAGTCTCTGCATGGTGTCCCCTTCACAGATACATCCCAGAGTCATGAAGAATGGTGTAGATGGTTATCACAGATCTCCTGGCACAGGGATTTTCGTGATGTGCCTCCTAGACATTTCCTAAAAATCTCTCTCCACTAAAGTCTCCCACTCATAGCAGCTGCATAAACATTTTCCTTTCCTGCTTGGTAGTCTCGTCATCTATTTTTCTCTTCAGTGCAGTCCATGCCCCCTGTTGGGCACCTGTGAGCCTCCTCACTGAATTCAGAAAGTGAGATTTATCTCTGTAGAATCTTCTCCCTTGGAATTCCTCTTACCACACCCTTTTCTTTCTCAGAATATGGACAGCATTACTTTCAGCAGCCTCTGAGGGCACTGCCAGGCTCACCCAGATTGCATTTTTCAAAGTCCCTTCTTACAAGCCTAGGTTCTGGGAAATTTTGAAGAGGGAAGAAAGAGGCAGGGCATAACTGCATTTAGATTTACTTCTCTTTTCATCTGTGTATGTGTGTAGTGTCTTTATGTCCTGACACATGGATAAAATGCTGCTTTCACTTTATTCTATTTGTCTGGGGAGTAGTGGGCAACTAGATTTCCTTTACTGCATTGAGCGATGCAAACTGGAGCCACTCTTGACCCTCAAATCCTGGAATCTTTTTATAAATGAGAAAAACCCCAGAGGATTTCTAGTCACTGGAATGTTCCTTGTGCCCAGCACTGTTATAGAAAAGGCACAATTTTAGGTAACATATTTGACCCATTCAGAGAAGCCTCCTTATTGGACTTGGGGAACCCCACTAATTTTGCCACCTACATTGTGCCTGAACAAAGGCCAATCGAAAGAGCTGAGACTGCCTTACTGTCTAATCTCAAATGTTCTTAGCATTTTCTTTCTTTGTTGTCTCTTTTTACAACTTTTAGTTTAAAATCTATATTTTGAGGCTTTCTTTCTTAAGTACAGCCACAGTTCAAACCTTTCTCTCAGCTCTGGTTTGCTTCACCAGATTGATGACTCCCTTTGTAGGAGGGCTGGAGTCTGTGGTTATTTTGTGCATTGGCCAAAAGTCCACCCTGCCATGAACTTGTTGCAGGCGTTTCTGATCTTCCCATCAGTTCCTAACTTTTCCTAGTGAATGTCTAGCTTTTAACCATTTCTGAGTTTACCTTATATTCCCAACATGCCATTCCAACCAGTCGCACTGAGCTAAAATTTCTCTGAATATTTATTCCCCCAATATGGTGTGGCTGACTGCCATTAGGAAGAGGTTTTGATGGGTCTGAGTCCACAGATAGCACCTGCTGCCCAATGCTGTAGATCAGGAGTCATGACCTCAGAAGCTTACACGGGCAAGGCAGTAACAGAAACTCATTAGGTGAATGGATGAAGCAGACTATCTACCTAAGTGTGAGGCGTGATTTCTCACTTTTTATAGAGACATAGTTACAAGTAAACATTTTTCTAACAATAACAACAATAATAATACATGAAGGATATCATTGACAACTGACAAGTGTCCCCATTAGCCCATACAGCCCCTCATGAACAGTAGGAAAGGGCATTTTGTAAAAGGGAAATGGCTTGATTTAGTGATTACTAAGGTCACTTTACTTGGCAATCCAACAGCAGCCACTAATCCCTGGGGGAGTGTGATAGGCTAAAGGAGTGGGTAGAAGCCATAGACTCCTTCCCTTTTGAGGAAACATCCCAATCTTCCAAGAATTTGGTTGTACTTTGGACTTCCATAAGAACCGTTCTCCAGAGACTTATTTCATGGAAAGCCTTTTGAGTTTCTCCTTTTTGTAAATATGTGGAACACTGCTCAAGTCTGATCCTCTAGCTCCCAGAGCATAGCTGGCACACCCTGTCCTGAGCTGTGCATTCTCCCCAGGTTGTAATTCAATCTCAGAGTAAGTCTCTGCGATAGCCTCTGGGGTTTGCATTGCTATTCTGCTGGTATCTGATTTCTTTCCACCACTTGGCAATACAATGTTTTCCAATAATTTAGCTGCCAATGTGGCTCAGTTGAGTAGTTTGACATGATTCACGCAGACTCAGGAACTATAGTTATTCAAGAAGCATTAACAAATAATGGAAGATTTTTATTTTGTTTTTTTTTTCTTTAGAATTAGGATAGAAAAGTTTTATGCAGTGTAGTAAACGGATGACTTATCTTCCTAAGCCATGTCTCCTTATTTTCCCATTCAAGGTAGCTGATACATGTAAAAATCATCATCATCATCATCTTTTCTCTCTCATGATTGTACACACAATTCTATCATTATGAAACTGTTCTACTTTCTTCTCAGTTCCATGTTCTTACTCATATGTATTCAGAAACTTTCTCCGTGCTTAACCCTCAGGTTAACACAGACCTACCCAATGCACTGTACTCTGCCCCTAGGAAAAATTACTTTATCCATCCTAATAGTTTTCTGTTAAGATTCTGTCTCCTTGGAAGTTTGGTAAATACAATCTTTTACTCACTATAAGAAATTATACATTGCTTTAAAAACAAAAAGAAGAGAGAGAGATCAAGTTTTTTTGGCATTTATTTTCAAGATAACCTCTGAGTTGTATTTCTATTTTCAAAGTGGCTGCTTTTGTATTTGCCAATAACAAACCAACCAGTGCATCCCAAAAGAACTTGAAAGAAATACCATCCCTTGAGACTCAGAACAAAACACAAAAGTTCTCTTCCTAGGTGTCAGAGAGCACTAAATTATCTAGAACTTTTTGATTTAAAAAGCCAGACAGTTAGACATAAATTGTCTCCTATCTCCATTTCAGTCACAGAAGAAAATTGTTCCTAGGTATGAGGATTTATTATTCATTGGTGAATGTCATTTTTAATACTACTAAACTGTACTCATATAGACTGAAAGATGAGAAGGATTTATTTGCAGACCAAAAATGAGTGTTGGGTTAAAATGTATTTATTATTTTGTTATAAAATCTGAAATATATACCATTTACCTTTTTTTAAATGAAATGTCTCAATAGTTTAAAGCTATAAAATTATTCAATTATTCATGGAAAAAGAAGTAACACAAGTCTAAAAGTTGTATATTTCCTTTTATTAATTTTAATTTATTTTATATAGTTTTATTGATTTCACAGAGGGAGACAGAGAGAGAGATAGAAACATCAATGATGAGAGAGACTCATTGATCAGCTGCCTTCTGCACGCCCCCCCACTAGGGGTCGAGCCCGCAACCCAGGCATGTGCCCTTGACTGGAATCAAACTTGGGACCCTTTAGTCCACAGGCTGATGCTCTATCCACTGAGCAAAACCAGCTAGGGCAGTTGCATACTTTCCTAAATTTCATTTTATTAAATATACTACTCAGGCTCATTTATTTTCTCTTCCTGGTTTCTCCTCATGTCTTTGATCTCTGCTAGTGTGTTTTTTCTTCTCTATTTCCACTTACTCTACTAGTAATTTTTACCCAATCTTCAACTTTAAATAACACCTATGTACTAATGTCTCTCAAATTTGAATCTCCAGGTTAGTTCTCTTTCCTGAAGTCCAGACTCATATATTTGACTTCCTACTTGAAGTGTCCACTTAGGTGTTAAATAGGTACCGCAAACTTATCCTGTCAGAAACTGATCTGATCACCCCCAATCTCTCTAAACACGCTACTGTCACAAACTTTCTCCATCATCATTAATAGCACTCCCCTTTTCCAGTAATTCAGGCTGAAACTCTTGGAGTAATTTATGACTCCTTTTTTTCTATAACAGCCAACCATATGCCATCAGTTAGAAACATCTCTTAGCTCTATCATTGAAATATATTCAAAACCCATCTACTTCTTACTTCCTCCACCCCTGACAGCCTGGTACCAGCAATCATCATCCCCATTCTTGTTTACAGCAATAGCTTCCAAACTGGTCTCCTGCTTCAGTTCTTATCACTGTTCATTTCAGTAAAATTGGTTCGTTGTTCAGCTCACTTATTACCAGGGGTTAATTTCTTCATAGTCATTTCTCCTCGGGGACTCAGAGGCTCTGTTGCATGTATACTATCTTCTCTTCTTTTCACTTGGTTCTTTGTCATATATGCCCTTTGAACTGTAGCCAGCAATGCCCTTTTTGATCTAAAACAATCCCCTCAACAAAAATGGAAATGAAACACTGGCCTTCTGGATTACATGGTCATGTTCTTGAATATAATTAGGACATAATACATTCACTGGACTGCTTTAAAGATAAAGAGGATTACATTTAATAAAATACATTGCAAGAGTTGGATGAATGCTATTGGCTCAAAGCTGTTGATTTAATTAAGGCACTGAGTTAAGACTAATGAAAACAAGTTGTCCCTTCCCGGTAGAGACATCATATTTTGAATATTGTTATCATTGCAACCTCCCTGACAAGAAAAACAGAATGCATAACAAGGTATAGAGGCATACTTTCCATTTGTTTTGGAATCGACAATTTGGAGCTCTAGTTAAGGAGAAAAAGATTCAATATCCCCTTCCAAAAATATTGAGGTCAAGATACCTCCTTCCTGACTTATTATGTGGGTTCTAACTGACTCGACTCTCTCAATCATAATTTCAGACATCTGATTCCCAATTTACATAAGCATCAAAAGAAAAGAGAGAGCGAGATCCATATTATTAGTATGTATGTATGCGTAGGGAAGTCTAAAGAGTTCATTTAAGCTAAAAAGTGTATCTAAAGAAAATTAATTAAATAACATAAACAGTGCATGGTATGATAAAATTGTAAGGTTTGGGCAACGAAGTTATTGCCTTTCTGTTTGTATTGTTATTAAGAGTATAGTTAGGTTTGTGTTTTTTGGTTGTGTGTGTGTGTGTGTGTGTGTGTGTGTGTGTGTGTGTTTCTCTTGAATGTTTAGTTTATACTTGGTTTCTCCTTATTCTGCCCTGCACTTTGTCCACTCCATATCCTACTGCTGCTGCTACCATGGCATCTCCATGTGCTCGTTTTCCTGCCATGTGCCTGCTTGTCAATGTGATGGCGAGGCTTTCCTGACTGACCTGCACTGAGCATCTCTCTTAGCTTTCACACCCTCTTGGGGAGTCCAGCACATCCAAAGAATTTTTGTCAGAAACTCTCCATATTTCCAGGACCTTCTCTCACTAAAATACTTTACTATGTCATTTAAAATTCAGTAATTTAAATAACTATTATGCACATAATTTCATTTTTGAAATGCATAATAACCCTATAGGAAACCTACTTATAGGTCATTATAACAAAGAGTAAATAATCTTCATGAAAATGGTCTCCTTTAAAAGCCTTTTAAGAAACAATTAAATTCTAAGGAGGAGAGTTTTTAGTTTTATATGAAAGGATTTTTTTCTCATACAAATAATAAATTTTGGCAATTTTACATAAATTTTTTTTTCAAATTGACATAGTTCAGCAATGCTTGATTTCTAGGACAATTTATAAATATTTCCTATTTTATTTGGGTTACACCAAATTATTTGAAGAATGAAAAATATAAAATAATGTCTGGAGCAATCAGATTTTATAAATTCTGTAAGGTAAAACAGAAAGAAACATATAAACAACAAAAATAAAAACACAGGAGATAGAGTTTAAATGGAAGGATTTAAAGAAAATAAAAATACAACATGGGAGGTCCTTGGGAATGATCTCCAATGTGTTGAAAAGCTGATATACACTTGGTTTTTTTTTCTTCCTGAATAATTTTCAACAATTCAAGTACACTTTACTCCATTTTTTACTATGTGCACCTCCTGAAGGTACAGAGCAGACTAATGTAGTTGGGCTGCAGAGTGAAGAGGAGAAGGTCGGAATCTAGGCTAGGGAGTAAGAAGCAGCTAGATCATGCAGGGCCTTATTACCAACACAGAAAGACGCCATTGAAAGGTAGGGTCAGGTTTGTGGTTGAAAAAAGTCACGTTGGCTCTGGTATGGAGGAGAGCTAATGGGAATGAAGAGACCAGTTAGGACTGTCAGTTAAAAGGGTTTACTTCATGTATGAGATGATGGTAATTTAAACTATTATGGCAGCTACAGACTATAGAAATAGAGAAAAAAGAGTGAGCTTTGGGCCTGGCCGGTGTGGCTCAGTGGTTGATCATTAACCTAAGAACCAGGAGGTCATGGTTCGATTCTGGTCAGGGCATATGCCTGAGTTGCAGGCTCAATCCCCAGTAGGAGGCAGCCGATCAATGATTCTCTCTCATCATTGATGTTTCTGTCTCTCTCTCCCTTTCCCTTCCTCTCTGAAATCAGTAATATATATGAGCTTTGGACTGGATTGGATAAGGGAGTAAATGGAAGGATACTGGAAATATGAAAGATGACTGCTGTAGCTTTCTGGCTTATGCAACTCCATGGATGGTAATTTTATTTACCAATACTTACAGGGAATAATGGTACAGGGCAGCTTTTGGGCTTTCATTTTGTAAAACCTGACTTGAAGGTACGTTGGAGACTTTCAAATCTTGTGAACTTTGGCAAGTTGCTCTTCTCATTTATCTACAAAATGAGCTGTTTACACTAAGGGACCTAATGCCATCCTTATGGTTTCAATTGTAAGCTTAGGGAAAAGCAGAAGATTGAACACTTGATAAATATTTCAATAACCTGGATGCTAAAAGGAAAGGAATGATAATACATGTCTAGGAAGGGGAATGATGTGATGAAACTTAATTTGAAGAACATTTTGACCCCTGGACTGAAGCAAGAGAGCCATAAGCAGATGGGAAGTCAGAGAAGATCAATGAATCAATGAAGGCCTAAACAGTAGTAGGCACTCTGAAAAAAGGAAAATTAAAGTTTGAGATAGTGTAGCATGATTGAGCAGTGTTTGAAAATGTAAATCAGAAAATGAAAGAGAGAAACAAACTAACATATTTTTCCCCCAAGCTTTGAAGATGAAAAGGATGATGGAGGCACAAGAATGTATTTAAGGGAAATTATTGGGGGACTTGAAATTATTAGTTTTTCTGACATGCTGAGTATGTAGTTATGCCTTTTATTATTATTATTTTAGTTATGCCATATATTAAAAAAGTAATTACCTTTTTAAGGAAAATAACCATTCAATAATAGAAGGACTGAATGCAATTTACTTTAAAAATTTTATAAAGAAGCATTTAATAAGTCTATGCAGAGATTCACTGTGCAAATCATAGTACTAGGAATAGCTCCTGCAACTTGTTCTGAAAGCTCTATTTTCACTCTCTGACTTCATTCCTCAGCTCCATGTGGTGGCCATTTCTCAGCTCCCAGCGGACTGATTCTCTCTCCAGGATGGCCAGGATACTATAAAGACTCTTTGAATTGTGAGTGGGTGATTGAAGCTGAACCCGGACACTCTATCAAAATTACATTTGAAAGGTCTCTGGAATTTCTTTTAACCTTGAAAAGATATTATATAAAGGAATAGTTGACTTCCTCCATTTTATTTACCAAATCACTGGAAAGCTTTACTCCAATAGTCAATTGTTGTGCCTTGAATGCTTCAGGTGATTGGCCCACCTTTTAACATTTCAGCCGTTTTCAAGCTGTGTTTTATTTGTTTAATGCTGTATCAGCACTATTGAGATATGGAAGATGGACCTTTGGGCTTTAAATATATATGCATGTTACTGAGTAATGAACCTGTGACCTTTAAATCAATGACTTTAGTTGTTCTATACTTTGAAGGGCCTGTAAATTCTGTACTAGATTTCAGGAGGCAAAGGTGCTATAACACATTCAAATCAATACCTTGTTGCAGCATATGAAGTTACACTACACATATTCCTACACTAACAAGTCCTTCAGAAAAATGACTCATCAAATTAATTCATACTAATGATTTGTTAGTTGATATTTTTCTTAGAAAAAGTAGTATTACTGATTTTGAATTAGTATTACAATTATCTGTATGGTGACAGATTGTTATATCAATGACTAAAAGAATGAAGCTTCTGGTCTGTGATTGGACTGCTGTTGAGAAATCCAAATAGAAGGATTAATATATTTCCCAATTATATCGTTCATTGCATTTCTAAACACCTTTCTTAAAAAAAAAAAGAATAAAAGAAAGAAACCTCTGTAAGCATTGCATTCATGTGATAAGCATATAAATATATTAATACAGTGGAATTAGGCTCTGATGACTGAATTTGTCAGATATGACACATACACAGAAGCCAATAAGATTCTTGAGTTGGAGCTATTGGAAAAGAAAATTAAATATCTTCCATTTCTTCTTTCCTAAGACCCTTTAAGGGTATGCAGTTTTGCTTTAGAGCTATCTGTACTGCCATGTACTTTGTCAGAAAACTAGTTCCTTAAAATAATATACATCTTAAAAAGCTGTCACATGGTTAATAGTAGCTCAGTATCAAAGCAAGTTAAAAAATAAATGAGAGTTTTATCCATTGGGGTAGTGGCATAAAATAGTCACTTTGAAGTCAGATAGATGAAATCATCTATCACTTCCTTGTTTTGTGACCTTATAATATCTTGATGCTTCATTTTCCCCTTAAGATTGTTTTAAGAAACAAGTTATCTATGAAGTATGTAATAAGAATTATGTTCTTGAAAAAACTCATTTCCTTCTGAATTCCAGCCAAGCTCTTTTAAGGATAATGCCAACTCTTTAATAGTCCTTCTCATTCAGAGAATATGTTTTAATAGAATGTTGTGCCAAAAAACAAATTGTATTTATTATAAAGTTATGTTACTTGCTTTCTAGTACTCATGAATAACTTAAATTAATCTTATTGAAAAAATTTTAAATATCATATAATATAATTAAGATGGTGGCTTCTAATATTGTCCAGCGTAGTGTTTGGTTAAAATTAATTTACAGAAATAAAACCTAAAAACATTATAAATATAAGCCATTACTTAGCTTCTTGAGATTGTCTCAAATAGCTTAAATCAATGAAATAATCAGAAATATAATTTGTATCAAATATAATACAGAATGCCAATAATGCCAATGGACTTAAGTGGTGATTTTTAGCATTTATCTCTTCCTAACATAGTCAAACACAGTTAACAAGTCTTATCCTTTGATCTACAGATAAACTTTTGCTTTGTGTCTTCCCACAGTTCCTAAATTTTCTCAATCTATGGGAGCTCCTAACTGAACTCATCCTCTTTTCTGTTCCTTCTATTCCTTTTCCTGTCTTCAACTACTTGACCACAAACTATCAGTATCAGTCTTCCAGAGAGCAGGGTTTTTTTTAATCAATGAGAACTATCAGAATTTGGTCAAAACAGGTTTGAATTAACACCAAGAATGTTTTCAAAAGAACAAAAATTGAGTAAGATTAGATCCAGCTTCATTTTTTAATATCATCTAGTGGTTTTATAAGTTATGATAAACAATAAATGTATTGATGTCATCAACAAATGAACATTAGATTGAGACAATTAATGAGATATTTACACAAACAATTTTAAAATACAAAATGAAATTCAAATTATTGTGAAACCCTATCCTATTCCCTTTGTTAGTATAATGCATTTTTATAGTCCCTTAGGGCAAATTTGTGATGATTTTCTATATAAAGATTCACTCCTGCACAATGTTCTCTGTATCAACAGTTACTGGTCCTATTCTATTAAGAATTAAGTCTCTTTATGGTTCAGCTCAAAGTAATCCCTGACTCTTCTGTGCATTTTAATTCAATTATTATCAGCTGACTAGCTATCAAAGTGAAACTCCAATTTCCATGGTACAATAGAAAGACCACAAAACAACCAATTATGGATTCACAATGCACAGTTGCATGATTGTGCATTCTTATACAAACACTTGTGTTCCTGTACATTTTCTATTCTAGATTATATTATTGGAAAAGTTATTTTAGACAAATACAATATATTCCAGGTTGCAAAATGAAAAGTATGATAAACTTTTGAAATCCATTCATTTTACTAAGTGTGTTGCTTAACAGAATGTAACAGTGCTACATATTGAAAGGTGTTTCAATTGTACTTCTTAATAACAGCATTAAATTACACACTTAATTTTGACTACTTGCATGCCGTATTCATAATAATATCAGAGATTTTATAATGAAATAAAGTTTTTAATTTTTAAATGTCCCACTCAATTTGTTTTGACCAGGTTCTGAGTTTTACTTGTCTGCTTTTGTTGTTTGTTTGTTTTTTTAAGAATAATGTAGTTTATGCCTGTAATGGTGAAAAGACTGGTAGATATGACAATAAAAGTGATTATTTGAACATTAGTGGACATTTCAACTCAAAATTATTTCCTAAAGTGTATCAGAGATAACTCGTTACTGAAAGTGTAATGGAAGATACATTTTAAAAGGATGAAAATACTTGGTTAAAACTGGAATGTCCCAAGCTATTGAGTGCTTTTTTATCAAGTTAGTAACAACCCTAGAAAAGAAGGATAATTTTGTCATTAAAATACATTGATTCATTCATTTATATTTATCTAATAAATATTCATTGCATGTCTGCTACCTGCGAAGCATTGACAAAGCTGACACTGTCTGACCTCATGAAGTTTATGGACTCTTAAAGGAGACGGTTATCAAACAAGCGAACATGACTATGGTTAATGTCACAAAAGAAACAGTACATTGTGGCAATATAGTGAGGGAACTAACCTACACTATAAAGTCATGGAAAGGCTTCCTGAGGAGATGGTTAAGCTGAATGAATACTGTAAGATCTGTAGGAAAACCTTGGTGAAAGTGGGAAAAGAATTTCCTGGTCTATAGGATCATTATGGGCAAGTAAATAAAATCCTCAGTTTCCCATGATTCCATGTGAAGTTTTTCCACAGCTAAGATTTCTGAGCCAGATTTAGAATATGGTATGATCTTGAAGTGCAAGGAAGAAATTTAAAAAAAGCTATTTTATTAGCATGTTAAGCATGTTAAAAGGAGCTCTGTATTGATTGCAGTTTACAAAATAATGGTATCTTATTTTAAAAAGTTAACAATGGTAGGAGCGAAAACCAAATATCTAAAAATAAAACCAGCCACCAGCCAGCATAGCAGAGTGGATAGGAACAGTGGTACTCGGGTTTAATAAGCTAAAGCAGATTATAAAATGGTAAAAAATTTAATTAGTGATTGAAATAGCAATCTAAGGTATTTCCTATATAGTATTATGCTAATAAATATATTTCACATGTGTCTCTTATTCTTAGATTTCAGACTGAACTAAATTATGATGTTCTGGAAGTTCATGATGGGCCAAATCTTCTATCACCCTTGCTTGGATCTTACAATGGCACACAAGTGCCCCAGTTCCTATTCAGTAGCAGTAATTTTATATACCTTCTATTTACAACAGACAACAGCCGTTCTAATAATGGCTTCAAGATTCATTATGAAAGTAAGTATTGCCAACATGTTTTTTTATTTTCCTATTCTGTTTCCCTACATTTAAATTTAGCATTATATTATTTAGCAAACTATATTTTTAAAAAATCAGAATTCTCCTTGACCTATGAGAATGCTAATAGTTTGCAAGTTGTATATTTTAATAAACTCTGCACTAGATTTTTCAACAACATAAAATAGACTTTAGGAACATAATCCATTTTTTGTTTTTGTACAGTTTCCCCCTCCCCAGGAAAAAATATTTTTATTATGTCATATTTCTTAAAATACAAATATAATTGCCGAAACCGGTTTGGCTCAGTGGATAGAGCTTCAGCCTGCAGACTGAAGGGTCCCAGGTTCGATTCTGGTCAAGGGCATGTACCTTGGTTGTGGGCACATCCCCAGTAGGGGGCATGCAGGAGGCAGCTGATGGAGGTTTCTCACTCATCGATGTTTCTAGCTCTCTATCCCTCTTCCTTCCTCTCTGTAAAAAAATCAATAAAAAAATATACTTATAAAAAAAAACAACACAAAAAACAAATATAATTAAGTCTGTAGTGATCTGAATATTTTATAACACAATTTATATATATAAAAAGCCAGTGACTGGAACATAACAACTGGAATGACCAGTTGCTATGATGCCAACTGCGGTCAGCGAACTGGCCTGATGTGGGGACAGGGCTGGCCAGTCAACCTCTTAGAGCCCTTCCCTCACCTGGCCCTGCCCTGGATGGGCCCCCACCACCCCGATTGGCCCGCTGCCCCTCCCCCCAGCCAGCTCCGCCCTCCAGTCACGCCCCCAATTTGGGTGGGGCTGGCTGGCCATCCTCCCACAGCCCTTCCCCCAGCCTCTGACCTCCTATTGGCCCCCCACCCCATTTGGGGACGGGGCCTGCTGGCCAATGACCCGTGGCCCCTCCCCCCAGCTGGCCAGCCAACCTCCAGCCGGCCAACTCCTTCTCCTGACAGGCCCAGCCCTGATTCACCCTGATTGAGGCCGGGCCAGCTGGATCCCACCCATGCACAAGTTCGTGCACTGGGCCTTTAGTATATTTATAAATGGGTACAAAACAAATCCATAGCTACAGAGACCCATCTCTAAAGATATATTTTTCATATGCATGAGTAGATAGTCTTCTTTTTTCCAACTCTGGAAAATGCTAGACATCAAAAAAAATGTACAATTTAAGTAGCAGATGTTATAATGGGAGGAGGTAGAGAAATCCAGATTTAAAATGATTATGTTTTTAGTACATACTAGAGGCCTGGTTCACGAAATTTGTGCATAGGCAGGGTGTATCCCTCAGCCCAGCCTGCACCCTCTCCAATCTGGGACCCCTCGAGGGATGTCCAACTGCCCATTTAGGCACGATCCCAATGATCGTGCCTAAACGGGCAGTCGGACATCCCTCTTACAATCCAGGGCTGCTGGCTCCCAAAGGCTCACCTGCCTGCCTTCCTGATTGCCCCTAACCGCTTCTGCCTTCCAGCCTGATCACCCCCTAACAACTCCCCTGCCAACCTGATTGATGCCTAACTGCTCCCCTGCCGGCCTGATCGCCGCTAACTGCCCTCCCCTGCCGGCCTGATCATCCCCAACTGTCCTCCCCTGCAGGCCTGGTCCCTCCTAACTGCCCTCTCTTGCTGGCCTGCTTGCCCACAATTGCCCTCCCCTGCTGGCCATCTTGTGGCAGCCATCTTGTGTCCACATGGGGGTGGCCATCTTGTGTGTTGTAGTGATGGTCAATTTGCATATTGTAGTGATGGTCAATTTGCATATTGTAGTGATGGTCAATTTGCATATTACCTCTTTATTATATAGGATGTCAAGGTAAGAAAGGTTCAAACTTGTAGATAATTTTTATGAGTTTATTTGAGTCAAAACTGATGACAGTTGCCAGAAAGTAAGATCTGAAATGCTTCAGAGAATGGCAGTTTGCAATTTCTTTTTTGCATTTAGTTAAGAGGGAAGGTAAGGAAGATTACATGAAGGTGGGAGAAAGCAAGGCGGGATTGTATTACAGGACAGCTAACAAGATTATATGCTCTCTTGAGAATGGTTACGTTTATCTCAATGGTGTGCTAACCTATGGACAAAAACAATGCACAGGCCTTGGTTAAGGCAAAGACAAACCTTTTACTAAAAGAGTCATATGCCTGGAATGTGACTACTCACCATGACCTGCCCAGAAAGGAATTTTTGACCAGATCAGCCTGTGAGGTTACTTTTCATACACCCCTTTTCCACCCACACATTGAATAACCAAATAAGCAGGAAACCTACTTTAAGATTTTACTTTAGTAAAAACAAGTTTTATAAAGTACAATAAATGAGAAAGTGATAAAGTATTTCATTATAATGACATGAACTTTGAAAATTATGTATATTTCCAAAACTTAAGAATGTTCTAAACCTGCTTAACTAGGAATTACATTGTAACTTTAATGATTATTTATCAGTAAATTATACTATCTGTTTATCATGACCTTTCTGAGTTTCTAAATTTTGCAACATTTGCATTGCCTTGACTTATTTGCTTGTCAGTCAGTTATGAAATATTTCTTTAGATGTATTGTGTGACTGCTGGATGTGTACAGTACAGTTGGAACATAAAAGAAACGTATCATCTTGTTTCATGTATCAGTTTGAAAGACAAGGACAAATCAAAGGATTAACCTTATACTATTCACTGAACTCTACTCTGAGTAATCTAAAAGAATTAAAATCACTTTCGATTAATTAAATTGGCTTGATCTTACTTTTTCCATAATTTACATTTTGTGTAACCCCATCAAAACCCCATTTCCATGAATTCTTAAGATATCACTCCAACATATGAGTCCTGAGTAAAGGAAAGTCATATATACGCTGGAGCATTAGAAGATCAAGACTTCAAGGAGAGGAGATCTGAGCTTGTCTATTAAAGATTGAGGCAATTGTGTAAAATAAGGGGACAATTGAGGGTATTCCTGGAAGATAAATAAAGCATAATACTAATTAGGAGAATCACCTGACTGGAAATGGAGAATGAATATGGGGAAAATAATGGAAATTGAGAATATTGAATTCAGTTTGGGAGCCTTAAATTTAAGAGTGCTGACTTTGAACTTGGTGCCATTAACAGTAAGGTACAAAGCAATGAAATAACAGGTTTTAGGGATGTATATGTCCAAAATTGTAAATAAAATAGATTGGAGGTGAAAGATACTGAAAAAAGGCCAGGCACTGTTGTTTGTGTTTTAGACTTGAAGTGATGCAGGCCTTGAGAAGGGTGAGGATAAATTGCATTATGCTCTTCAATGAGGGTGGATTTCAGACATTTTGTAGAGGGGAAAATAAAATTCTGAGAGGATTCATGATGAATGAGTATTTCAAAGAACTGGGTGCCTAGAAGAATAATGGTCACATTTAGAAGAGGAATATATCAGGTCAAAGTAATTGTGTTGAACATAAATTTTTCTGACACATTTTAGTTTCTCATTAACAACAGCATTTAAATGAAATGAATGTGGTTGATAAATACACTTAAAATATACTCTTTACCTCTTTAAAATTAGACTTATTTTTTAAAAATATTTTATTTAGCTTTAGTTTAAAATTGTGCAGTTAATACAAATAAAAAATTTCTCATGTGAATAGGATTTTATATGATATATAATTTTTAATTAAATATTTATTGTTGAAAGTATTACATATGTCCCCTTTTTACCCCACTGACCCTGTCTAGCCCCTCCACCCCAGGCCTTCACCACCCCTCTTGTCTCTGTGGTCTGTGTGCATGGGTTATGCAAATATGCATACAAGTTCTTTGGTAGATCACTTCCCACTCACCCACCCTCTTGCACCTTCCCTCTGAGATTCCATAGTCTGTTCTAGATTCTATGATATATAATTTTTAAAATGCTAGTTATTATTTGGGGAAATGTAAAATAAGTACATAGTTATTTGTTGTCTAAATCTCCCTTCTAGGAACGGTAAGATAATTATTTAATTTATCTTTTACCCCAGTTCTCAAACTGGGGAATTTTTGTATCCAAGAGGACGTTTGGCACTATCTGGAGACATCTTTGATTGTCACAAGTGCAGGAGTGCCATTGGCATTTAGAGGGTTCAGGTCAGGGATGTTGCTAAACATACAAGAACAGTACAGCTCCACAGTAAAGAATTATGCAGCCCCAAAATTAACAGTGCCAAGGTCTGAAACCTAAAATGTCTTATTAAAAGGAAAGGCATAGTCATGAAATGGCCTCAGCTAGAGCTTATAAATCTCAAGGGACATTATCATCAGGAGACACCCATGTGCACCACAGGTTATTGAAAGTCCCATCAACCCTGGCCAGCATGGCTCAGTGGTTGAGTATTGACCTATGAACCAGGAGGTCACAGTTTGATTCCCAGTCAGAGCACATACCCTGTTGCAGGCTCAGTCCCCATTGGGGGTGTGTAGGAGGCAGCCAATCAATGATTCTCTCATCATTGATGTTTTATCACTCTCTCCCTCTCCCTTCCTCTCTGAAATCAATAAAAAAGTATATTAAAAAAAAAAAAAGGTAAAAGGAAGTCCCATTAAGTACCTACAAGAGCAGTTGCACAGTTTTACTTAGAGACTGGTGATCATACTTTCATATATGGCAAAATGCCTCTACTCTTATATATATTTGCTATCAAAATGATACACTTCCAATTTAAAAGTTGATTAAAATTTTAAAAACACATAATAAAATATTAGGTATAATATTGGCTGTTGGCAAGGGCTCCAGAGTCAGAGTCACCTAACAATCAAATGAAATGTTCATGGTAAAACTTAATTTCATAGGATTCTTTTAACAACTAACTGAAGAAAATTTTGCAAAATTTTTAGTGTTGTCCGTGGAATAGAATAAGCTCAAGAAACATTATTTAATGCTATGATTACATATATCATTTATAATAATACAATGTTTGATAACTATATATTTTCACAGAGTTCTTATATAACAAAATGACCTGAATTTGGTCTTTGTGGGATTGTCAAAGGAAATATCAAAACACATTTGTTAAATAAATTGTTGGTTTTAACATAAAGCTGTGATCACATTAATTTATTAGTAAAAATCATCATTTATAATTGTGTGAAGGTAGAAATTAATTTCAGCAAATCTGATTCCCATCAAGCTTACGCTTTGTTTTCCAGGTGTAACAGTGAACACCTATTCTTGCTTGGACCCTGGCATACCTGTACATGGCCGTCGCTATGGTTATGATTTCTCAATTGGGTCTACTGTTTCATTTAGTTGTGACCCAGGATACAGGCTAAGCCATGAAGAGCCCCTTCTCTGTGAAAAAAACCACTGGTGGAGTCATCCACTTCCAACCTGTGATGGTAAGAATTCATTCAATATGCAAAATGAACTGATTTATAAACCAAAAAGGAATCAATATAGCCTTTATAAAAGGTGAGACTTCATAACTATGAATGTTTTATATTTTGGAAATTTTATGTGATCAAACCATTAATAAAGAAAAGAAAGAATGAATATTGATAATCATCAAAACCTATCACAGACATAAGGATGCTATATGTCTTTTTTAAATGTGCTGAGGAAATCATCTTAAGTGCATATTGTGTGCTTGGGCCTTTGACAGAATAGCATTGAAAATGTCAAATTGGTATCAGATGAATGCACTGATGGAATAGAGCATTTACCCCCTGCCTTGGAAGGCAACATGTACCAATTCAAATGCTGCCTAGCTACACAGCACAGTGGCAGGGTACCCAGACTGCCCTGTTGTGGCATGTTGCTGGTCATGATGAATAGCATACTAGTGCCCTTATTAGTTTTTGTTTCCATGGAGAATAGTTTAGAAATGTTTCATTTTTCAGGAAAGACATAAAAATACAATGGAAGGAACTGCTTCCCTAAGATTAGAAAGTGTTTTCATACTTGCTTTATTAAAAAGCACACAATATAAATCTATGCAGTGTTTAGTTCTGGGTTTTAATTTTTATTTTTAACACTATTTCCAGCTTGTATACATTTCTCTTCTAAGTGGAAGATCACATTGTTCATTATATGATTAAATTTTCAAGCACTGTTGGTGCCATCATTTTTAGTAACAGCTTTAGTCCAATTTATTTTTATAACAAGGTTTGAAAAACTCATCAGCATATCTTCCTTGTATTTGGTACAGTACCATTTATAAGAGTCAGCATTCTTGTGATTGTAAGTGACAGAAACCCAATTTTAACGGGCTTTAAAGCATAAAAGCAGAATTTGTTGTTTGACTCCCCGGATCTGAGGCAAGGCAGAGGTGGTTGGTGACATCTAGGCACCAACAGGGATCCACGGAAGAGCATGACATCGCTAACTCTCCTTGTTCCCTGTCCTTCAGTTCACTGACCCCTGCTTATCTCAGTCACATCTTGAGGCTCCCGCACTGCAAAACTTTGATGAACAGTCATTATTTTGTACTTATTTTCTCTCCTCCTTGGGAGAGGCACCTCCTGACAATAGGGTTATTCTCCCAAACACTCAAGCTGCAAGCAGAATCTTTCTAATAATTAGCATATGTGTAGCAGAAGCCATTTGCCTAAAAGACATGGGGAAAATCCAGGCTAGAATTAAGTTACACTTAGAGGCAAGAAAACACTGATAACATTTTTTGGCATACCCTATCCACTGATGGTTATTGAATGTAGTAGAAGGCATTATAGACTGTAATTTGCTCTTGAATAAATGAACATTGAATAAAAATTTAATTTATTTGACCTCAGTTCATAAACATTTATTTATTTTCATTATCTGGAGCATCTACTTAAAAATCTATACTCTCTCTCAAAAAAAAAAAAAATCAATACCTTTTTGTTCATGATATTTCCCAGAGAAGTGCAGAATTCCAGAAGCAGCCTCCATATTTTAAAAGGAATTCTAGGAGGAATGACAGATATCCCTTTAAGAATTTAAAAGAAAAAAATTTATATAATTAACAATTTGTTTTCTTTAAGCTTAGTAAAAGAGGGGCTGCTAAACAATTAATTGCTCATCTTTAATTCACGACCAGTATATGCAAATGTTGCTTATAATTAGAACTGTATAAGTATGTACTTCAGATTCAAATGTGGCAAGTTGAGCTACATTCTGTTGGGGCCAGTGTTAATTCTCTGAGGCTATTACATACCCTTTTCTTCTCTAGTGCTGCTACAATGGATGAAAAGATTTCCCAGTATTGGAGGAGGTCTTTACACACTCCTGTTATTTACTAGGAAGTAGCTTAAGCTAAGAAAACCAGACTCAAGGGAGGAGATTGGTTTGTTCAGCCTCTGTCTTTCTAAGTATGACTGTTAATAAGATTGGATTTCTTTGTATTTTCAGCATTATGTGGAGGAGATGTTAGAGGGCCTGGCGGAACAATCTTATCACCTGGTTACCCAGAATTTTATCCAAATTCTCTGAATTGTACTTGGACTGTTGATGTAACCCATGGAAAAGGTAATTTTCCTCATAGAATAATAATTGGGCTATCTTCTGAATTCTTTTTGCATCTATTTTTATTGCATTATCCTCTACCATGTCATTTTTGCATGAGCAAAAATAGATCAGTAGTAAAATTCACTTTGAGTAACTGCAACAGAAGGTTATATTTACTTTTCTATAGTATTATAATGTGATCATGTTTTTACCAGAATAGTGATGAGAAAGATTTACTTTCTTTTTGAAACGTGGGGTTCGGGGTACAAACTTTTCTTCCTGTGAGTTCTTGTCTTCATAAAGTTTGAAGAATAAACTCACAGACCAAAAGGCTTCCTTAATTAAAAAAAATGTAGAAGTTTATTAAAAGCAAATACAAACTCCATCTGGGCAAGGGTGTCCCCAAAGGGGACCCCATGGGGAGGGCCCCGCCCAATGGGAAAAGCCTGCTTTCTCTAATGGTAAAAATAAAAAAAAATTCTGCCTCATGTCCCTTTGTCTCCAGTTTGTATACGCTGCAGTTCTTTGTTTGAATCTGACCTTATTAATTGGTCCCTTTCCTTAATTTGGGACTCTCACCCCTTCCTCCCCACCCCCCCGCCCTCCTGCTTTCCTCATTGGCCATTCTGCTCCATAGAATTAGTTTTAAAACTCAAAGCTTACATGGTGCCCTCCTCTTTCTCTCCCCCTTATCTTGCTGGTTGGAATTGCCTTTGATCCTCCAGCCGCCCAGGCTAGAGATACCCCTGTCCTTGGTTTATGGCTGTTTTAATTGCTCAGACCAGAAATGTTCCCATCTGCCTGAAGATTTCTCTATTCTCTGTACAAGTAAGATAAGCACCCTGGTGTCTTCAAGTCTCCATCTTTGTATTCCTCTCCCATGGACCCTTCTTATTCCCTACACCTTCCTAATTAAGCAAACTAGCAAACTCTTTAATTTTGATGTGTTAAGCTAATGTTATTTGGAATTTGCATATTGACCAAATCTTAAACAGATGGCTTTTGTCTCTGGCATAGTGTTAAGAGGTTGATTTTAGAAGTTCAAAAGTTTGTATCAAAAATACAAAGATGGTTTGTAGTGCTGAGGTAATTAGTTGTAAAGTCCATGTTTATATCTACTTGAATATTAAATTTTTATGATTATTTATTAAAATTATATTCCCCTATAAATTTACCATTATTCTAGAAATACTTGTGTCTCAAATTTTTTTATCAGAGTTGCAGATATAACTCACATGGAGTATAAAATTGCACTGTGAATGTGATAGATTTTAACACATCTTTAAACAAATAAATGAAAGCCCTGTAGTACTAAATATGGTTCATTCATGTAACACCACTAAAATAATAAATTAGCAATATAAGTGATGAAAGCAATAACTTAGCAAAGGGGAAATGGTCATCCTAATATATCAAAAATGGCATAAAATTATTTACCAGAAAATCTGCATGTACTAATATTTTAAAAGAGTTAATTTATTCATTTAAAAAACTCCTGAAATGATAGAAAAGTTTAATGAGGGGAGCTCTGCTTGTTGGAAAAGTTACCTATTGATGATGGTGCATTTGCAAAGGTGTGTTCAGTTGGTGAAAATCCAGCAAGCATTTTTCAGTATATTATATGCGCAGGTTGGAGTGGGTGGAAAGTGAATAAGTGGAGCCAGTACATTCATCTAACAAAGAGTTCCTCTTTATGTCTGCTTTGGAAGTTGAGCACTATGTTGTTCACGGGGTTTGCAGTAGGAGCCGAGGAGGCATGTTCCATGTTGACCAGGAAGCTGTACTTCTCTTATCAATAGAGAATACACGTTTTCCTTGAAATATTCAGAAAACGTGAGTTATTCTTTTTCAGTCACTGTTTTTAAATTTTATTTCCAGCAGTTTCTAAGACATGATTCACTCTCTCTCTTATAAGGATGCTGATAGAAAAAGAAAGATAATTTTATACTATACATTTGGAATATTTTAGAGCAGTGCCTCTCATTTTCAGAGAAATCAGTTATGAAGAGGGTCCTTTTTTGTTGGAAGTTGGTAACTCTTATTGTTTTGGTAACACTGGGGTTTACTGATATATGTTGTAAATCTAATTTTCCTCTTTTTCGTAATAGGCGTGCAGTTCAACTTTCACACCTTTCATTTGGAAGACCATCATGACTACTTATTGATCACAGAGAATGGGAGTTTCACGCAGCCACTGGCACGCCTGACTGGTTCAGAGCTTCCTTCAACCATCAATGCCGGCCTCTATGGAAATTTCAGGGCTCAGTTGCGCTTCATTTCTGATTTTTCAATATCATATGAGGGATTCAATATTACATTCTCTGGTAAGAAAATAGTCAAATAAAAAATGTTATTTTGGCAACAAAAAAAATCATATTTTTTAAAAAGAATAAACATTATTTATGACAAAATAAAAAAAATAAAAATAAAAAGTAGTAAATAAATAACTGTCAACAAGTTTTAAGGAATATTTGAAATACTTTGAATCAATAAATTAATTTGCTAAAAAATCCACTAGTCACTTTTTTTTAACTTACACACCTGTAGAATTCTAAAAGAGAGAAAAGCTAGCTAAAATGCCCAGTGAACTTAAAATAGAAATTCAAATGCATATTTTAAAGCTTCAATTAGGCTTTAAAAGTAAAATTTGATTTAAACCAGTGATAGTCTAGTTTTATGTGTCTTGAAAAAGTTTATAGGCCAAGATTCAGATAAGCAATTTATGCTTTGGAACTAGATGTTAAAGAAATAATGTGCTTCTCCCTTTATTTTAGAATAACCTCATCTGTAGGCAACTTTATGACTTGGATTACAGAAAAAAAATTTTATAAAACTAAAATAAATAAAAACTGTTCTTGTCAGTTAAATTTCTATAGCTGAGTTGAATGGTATTGTGGAAAAGTAGTTATTTCTTAATGCCGAAACGATAAATAAATCTTATACCAACTTGCTAATAATAAAATTGTACTTTTAAGAAAAAACAAAAGTTTCAGGTTTTGGGTTAAAGTATTAAAGCAGACTTTACTAAGATACATACCATTCATTTATTTGCATTAGCAAATATTTGTACAACAGCATTTGCCTGTGAAAATTTACTTTTGGGGGGTATAGTATTCATTTAAAAATGCACGACTACTTGTACATTATGTATAGATTACAATGTTTTTAATTTATAAATTTCAGCTTTCGTTAATTGCGTGTTTTTCTGAAGCTTCTTGTGAATATTTTTGTGTAATAGAAACTATTTTGTATATATTAAATACTGAGATATCAGTATGGACAATAGAAGTGCTTTGTGAGCTTGCTGCAGATGTTTGTAGGATTCTGTATTTACAAATGAAACAGCAAATAGTTTTGTACTTAGTAAATAATCTCAGTGAAAACATAAGTTTATTTTCTTAAGTAACCAAAATGAGTAATATTAATAGAAATGAGAAAGAGTTACATGACAGTTTTACTATTCATATCTATACTTTTTTTTTGTCTTTTGGAAGAGGGTATCAGCCACTAGAAAGCATGTCTCATTACATTTCTTTTTAATGGAGTTAGAATATTTTCATTACAACGTGGACTATAAGAAATTTAATTTATCTTCTCTTTTCATCTGCACCTAAAGCAAACGTGGAAGAAATTTTAAACTATTTTTTTGAAATATGTGTGTATTGCCTACTTTACAAAAATAGGGTGTATATAGTTAAAACATTTGTGAATTATTAGTGCCTGACTTCCCTATTTGGTGTTTTTTTTTATTCATGATGAGAATATCTCATTTGCTCTCTGAATAGAATGAGTGAGTGATCTCAGTTTCACGCTTTATTCAGAACTAACCCCTACTTGAAAAGGCACACATTCTTCAAATTGTTGGAAGTTTAATGTTTGTCTCTAATTCGCTTCTATATTCAGAAGGGGGCCACCAGTCAGCCACAAAAAAAAATTAGTGTCTTTTGTAATTGTAAATCCATGGTCATTACAAATATTTTGGGGTCTAAGTTTGAAATCTTTATACCAAGGATGGTTTTAAAAGAAATTCTGGGGGATTGAATTGAGGATTGTAGCTTGAAGAAAAAACATGAAATATAAGAATATTTTTGTATTGTCTATCATTTCTCAAATAATATTTGACAGTAAAGAGGCATATACATTTTTAGTGGAAAAAAATTGTAATATTAGCAGTATATATAAAATCATACAAAAGCTAACCTTGTTCTTCAACTATTATTCTAATATTTTCATAGAAATACTTGTCTTATTATATAATTTAGGTATTCCAGAGTGAGTATTGAATGAGCACAGACAATGTAGGCTAGAATATTGAAAGTCTGTACAAATATTTTTTTAAGCAATGCAATAATGGTCATCAACTTGAAACAATTCCTCTTATTCGCCATTGCAATTACATAGTCAGTTTGTGCTCTGGGAATGTTTTTAGGTAAGCTACATCTTTTTAGGATGATATATAAATTATCATATTGTTATTCAATCAGCTCTACTTTCTCACACTCCGAAGAGTGTTTAGCTGTTCATTTTCATGATGTCTATTCATTGCGTCTGTCATATAAAAGAGAGAAAAGTGTGAGGGCACTTCAGTCTTACATAAATGCTTGCATCTGAAGTCAGATGTTTTCCAAATTATGAGTTAATTGAATTTGTTGTATACTAGAGACATGAGACCAAAGCCATTAGGTAAAATGATTCCAAAATGATTTCATTCCAGACTTTTTGTGTGTGTGTTTGAAAATATGCATCAATTATCTTAGTTTTATAAGTTAAAAAAAACCTACAAAATAGATATGTTTCTAAAGCAGAAGAAAGAATAAAATAAATAGCTACATTTTCAATTTATCACTCAGAAGGTGACATTTTATCATCTATATTGAATTTCCCAAATAAAAGTATTCATTAAGTTATTAGTTCTTTTACAAAAGAAGAAAATTATGTAGGCCATTTGCATTTCCCTTAATTAGACAATAGTTACTTTTTAAATGTATTACTAGGCCCTAAAAGCATCCAGATTATAAAGTATAAGTCTATTCCTAAAAAGTGACTGCCATTTTCTTTGTCCTCCTCTCCACCTAATTTACAGAATATAACCTTGAACCTTGTGAAGATCCTGGAATTCCTCAATATGGTAACCGACTTGGGTTCAGCTTTGGGGTTGGTGACACTCTGACCTTCTCCTGCTCATCAGGTTATCGGCTGGAAGGGACATCAGAGATCATCTGTCTTGGTGGTGGCCGCCGAGTGTGGAGTGCACCTCTGCCAAGGTGTGTGGGTACGTGGTCAGCTGCTTTCATTTGCTTGTATGTGTAGTCACTGTTCATGGAGTTGCATGGTTATACACCCTTCGTTTTTATTTTAATAATCTGTTGAATTTCTTCATTTATTTCATATAAGTTATTTCAATTTTTTTTTCCACTTGGCAATCTGGTGTACCTCAATTAACTTCTCAATTGCTCCATACAAGCAACCATGCTTTTAAATTTGTTTTTAAACGGTGGGTATAAGGAATGAATAGATAGATAGAAGGTAGATCGATAGCTAGATGATAGATAGATAGATAGATAGATAGATAGATAGATAGATAGATAGATAGACAGAAAGCATCATATTTAGAAACCTTACAGAAAATTGCATTCTTGCATTCTATTGATAGGTGATTTTCTATGACTTCTGAGTGAAGTTTTGACAATATTTTACAATAGAATTAACATCCATGAAACAAGAGTACATGGAAAATGACATCCAATAAATAAGATAATTTAAGGTTGATGAGGGTGTGTATTGATTGACTCAATGTAAACATCAATAAAATTAATCTATTATTTAGATTAGTTAATATGGCAACTCATTTCATGATGTAAGATAAAGAATAGCAATAATTAAAGTATTAAAGTTGGGACCTACCACCTTAACCTTTGGAAATGAATGTTTTGATTGATAAAAAGAATAAGACATTTCTATAAAGAAAATGAAGGACATTTTTTATTAAGATTTAATTCACTTTCTATTTAAATTACAAAATAAGGAGGCCGGAATTTCTTCAGGTCATTAGCCTTTCAGCCATTATCAGTACTTATTTTATGACAGAACAAGTACGAATGGTCATTTTACAATTATTTCATGAAACGATTAAAACTTTCAAAAGCATATAATTTACAATTAGTAAATTTAATTGTGGGTTATGGATCTGTATAAGTTATAATATGCTACAAGATCAAGCAAATTGATCTATGGTTCAGGACCTTGTCCTTTTCTATGGAAGTCTCAGATGAAAAATGAGAATGAAGAAGAAAATACCTCATGTGCCTTATCCAATATATTCCTGTGGATCTCCAAATCAAGTCAAAAAATGACATTCCAGGTTAATGTGGTTCTGAAAGCTTTTATAGTAATGGTATTGTTTTTACAACCCCTATGGGTTATGTAAAAGACAAGTTGACATACAACACATGGCATTTCTTTTTAAAATCACAGGCTTCTATAGAAATGGCATATGCGACCTCAGAGGCTTAAAGCTGACAGGTGATGACCAGCCACTCTCTCAAAACTTTTTTCCAAGAAGCTATGTAGGGTGCAGTTCTTCTGAGTTTGTTGTTTTGTTGGGTTTGTTTGTTTGTTGTTGTTTTTTGTTTTGTGTGTGTGTGTGTGTGTGTGTGTGTTCCCCTGCTGTTGCCAGATTTGGAATTCCTTTCTTTACCTGTATAGCCCCCCTTTCCATTTTTGTTTGGTGTGAATATTTTCAAAGGCCAGTCAATGAGAACCTTGGGAATAGATCAAGTGAGGGCTGCAGAATGTCTGGGTGTACATCCTGGTCATTTAATATTGAGTATTTAACTTTTCTAAACTTTATTTTTCTCATCTGCAAAATGGTTCCAACAGAAGCACCTAGTGCATTGCCATGAGTTAGTTCTGAGGATTAAAAGAGGTTAGCTCTGCCAGTCAGATACGCAGCACAATCCTTGGAACATAGGAAGGGTTCACAACTTAGATGTTATTATGACTCAATATTTTCAGTATAATTGGCTATCTAGTCAACCCATAAATGTAGTTTATAAAAGCAACAGTAGTAGGGATATGGTTGCATTTCACAAAACACTAACATTTAGGAGGTTCTACTAGGCTCTTTTATTTATAGTCATCTCATTGAATCCTTACTTCAATCCTGTTATTGTTATTCCCCTCATTTTTCATCAGAAGAACCTGAGCCGTAGAATTAAATAACTTGTCCAACCAAGAGCATCAAGGTTGTACACGGCAGAAATATGATTTGTATAGAATGTTTCTCATTTCAAAACGCAACTTTTTCCCCACCACAGGATTTTATCTCAAGAGGTCTAGGGAAAGTAAATCTTGAAGGACTCTCAGTCATACAGAACTGTAAAAAGTTAATATTTTTTTCTCCAAGTATCAGGCTGTTTAGCAGGCTGAAAAGAAAATGTTGCATGTATATTTTTAAGGTTTTTGTCCATGTTTACAATAAATTTTAATAAGTGGATTTATGAAAATCTGTGTTTGCAAAAAAAGTAACTTTTAAGTGAGTTTTATTTTATTAAAGAATTTTTTTTGAGAGAAGGCTTTTTGGTTTCTAAATCATTAATGGGAAAGAGGAAATAAAACAACCCTGGGGGCTAATTTAGAAAGCAAAATTATTTCTATGGAAATTTTCCCCATTTCAAATGAGCTATGTTTGCTTTGAAGTTTATGAAATTTACAATTGAGTCTATAGACCTTAGTAAATTCCACTGTAAGTATACATTTAAGTTATAAGTGATTTCTAAATGCTAGTTTATTTGAACAGTTTTACTTCTTTTTTTGTTTCATTTCATATACCTAATACCAATTCTGTATTCCATACTTGCATAAAAGCCATTGGTTAGTTCTCAGCATTACCAGCCTCTTAGAAAGCTTGGTATAGTGGCCATATTATACGCAGTTTGTATTCCAAAAGTTTACTTCTCTTTTAGTTAGTTTGGAATCTAGATGGTCTTTTCCTAGCATAAATGTGCAAACAATTGATACATTCCCAACACTAACCATAGATAAGGTTTTTAAATTTTATGTCAAGTGTACAACTACAATGACTTATTTTTATATTGTTATATAAGAAGGTGACTGAAAGTAAGGCAGGTAACTGATAAAGCTAACTTGGAAACTTACTTTTTGGTCATTCTTTTGGGTTATGAATGTTTAATTTTGATTCTACATTTAGTTTATAAATTAGCGGGTGCCTTTCAGTTTCTGTTGATAGAATTAAATGAAAATTATTTTAATTCTGAATGTTAGATTACTAATAAGTAACATTTCAAGCAGTTTTCTGAATAATCTTTGCATTTGTGTTTGTTTTAAGGTGATATTTTAACAAATATTAAAATATAGTGATACCATATTCTGGTATTTACAATTTATAAGGAATTATATCATATAATATCTCATCACCAAAACCCACTGATTCTATGAAGGTAGGTTTAGTGTAACTACCAGTGAAAATACAACGTCTCTAAAAAACTCAAAGTTAAAGACAAACTTGGGGGAAGAGCCATGACCATTACACTGTCCTTGTCGCAGTCTGTGCTTGGTTCACAGCACACACCTCTGTCCCTAACTGGAGGCTTCAGGAACTTAGAGGGAAATCTGGCCTTAATTATACTTGACACATGGCTTCAGAGAACTTATACTGTCGTCTATTTTAATTGGAGGAAACTTCTTCAACCTTGACCCATTTATCCAGGGTTACTTAAGTACAGGGAAATTTGTAGAGGCATGAGAAGAATCTCGATAAAAATCAAGATGGAAATTGAGAGCATACCATCCACTCAGAAGCAGGGATTCTACCCTCTCAGCAGTGGCCTCCATTGCAAGCACATAGTTCATATTTACCCTCCAGGCTTTCCTAAGCTGTGTGGCCTTTTGGAAGTTGTTCAGATCTCTTTTCTGCCAAGTATTCTCAAATGCAAAAAGTGAATATTCACATCCATGATGCAAGATAGCTACAGCTCTGAGCAATGGAAGACATGTACTAGTAAATCACCCAGTGTACTCATTGACCCAGGACACTTGCTCAGTGAACCTTTGTCCCTTTTCCTTGTACCTGTAACTCTCTCCACCATCATATTGTTAGTTCTAAGAGCCGTAATGACTGGTAGGCGTGAGAAGTGCTTTTCACAAACCAGCAGGAGAGGAAAGAGAGGAGGAGATGAAGGTTTTAGTGTGCTGTCAGCAGCTAAGTACTGTAAGTACACATACAATCTCATTCACTACTTAGTGATCAAGATAAAAGTTTCACATTAAAAATATTCTTAGGTTTTACATTTTAGAAAAGATAAAAATAACAGGTAAAATCATACTTAAGTAAAGATATTTTATATGTAAGTGATCGTCCTGGAGAGCCATGTTTCTAAGGAAATGGATATCCTGTCACCTTTTTAAGTAGCAACCAAATGTCACAAAGAAAAAAAAAACAAGTTTATGAAAGCTGATAACTGAAAATAAGAAACGCTCTTCTGTTTCGGGTCAGAAAACAAGTCCCTGATTTCCTTTTGTAAAGTTCACATTACCAAAAACAAAACAAAATAACACAAAACAAAACAAAAAAACAACTGTCATTTTCATTGTCATGTTTCTAATCAGGAAAAAACTTGAATGTCTTCACTCAGCTTCTAAATATACCAGGAACTAAGCCAGGTCATGTTGCCTATAAGCAAGGATCTGACGAAAGAACAATTTGGAAACTAGATTAGTAAGTTAATATTAGTACTGATTTTTTTTTTAAGGCAGGAGTCCACACTTTTTGAAGTCATTTTAAAGATATTCATTCATTCATTCTTCGAATTCTCCATTTAACACATCTTCATCTGTATCTAATTTTATGTGTCATTAATTTTTTATCTGACCTTGGGCAAGTAACAACATCTTACTGTAATCATAAATCAAATGAAAAAATGATAACTCTGCAGTGCACATCTACACATTATTCTCACTTTTGTGACTTTTTAGATGATATATGTAAAAACCTAATATGATTATTAGGTTTAAAAATGAATGTTAATAGGGGAAACAAGATACAGCATATATGGGAACTCTTTGTACTATCATTGAAACTTCTCTGTAAATCTAAAACTAATCTAAAATGAAAAGTCTATTAAAATTTTTTAAAATGAAGGAAGAAAAAAAATGTGCTTGATAGAAACTGAGTATGTAGAATGTAAAGAACCAACGTACATTTTTCCTATTTAATGGAACTACAGCGAAGACTATGACTCTTTTCATTAATTTGGGATTTATAAACACATGGATTTATGGAGAGCTTTTATTATTTAAACTAGAGGCCTGATGCACAGATTCGTGCACTTTTGGGGTCCCTCGGCATAGCCTGTGGGGATTGGGCTGAAAACAGCAGTCCAATGCTACCCGCTGCTCCTGCTCATCCCGGCCCTGCTGTGCCTGTCGCTGCTTGGTAGGCTTGTTGCCGTTCCACTGGGGTCTCCAGGCTGCAGTGGCCAGCTGTGAGCCCTGCATCTGGCACCCATCGGTCAACTGAGCACACTCCTGCTGTGGGAGCACACTGACCACCAGGGGACAGCTCCTGCCTTGAGCGACTGCCCCCTGGTGGTCAGTGCGCATCATAGTGACCAGTTGATCAGTCATTCGGTCATTTGGTCATTCAGTTGCTTAGGCTTTTATATATATAGATGGTCCATTAGTAGATAAGCTACTAAACTTTATTATACTGTAACTGACAAGTGAATACATGCTCTTTTGGAGGTGGCAGCTGTATTTTAGTTATCTTTGCACCTCCTGAGTGTCTATCATAAACATTGGCATATCATAGGTGCTCATTCTGAGCATAAGACAGTATGAAATGAAGTTAATGTGATCATCCTGAACCAAGTTAATCAGAGCAGAGCTATCCAGAGTGATTCACTCACAAGGATTCTTTCATTGAGATGATTCTCTGTGTTTATTAGAATCTAAAATTTCTTTGAACATTTTTAAAAATTTTATGATGACAATATAGTGGACTCCTAAAAACACTTTATGCCCCATATATGTTCTCTGACTATAAATCTTGTTGCAAGCCAAAATTTGCCTGCTAATTGGAACAGAGTTAGTTCTGGGATTGCAAAAGGGGCATTAGCTGCCTTAGAGCAGTGGTCGGCAAACTCATGAGTCAACAGAGACAAATATCAACAGTACAACGATTTAAATTTCTTTTGAGAGCCAAATTTTTTAAACTTAAACTTCTTCTAACATCACTTCTTCAAAATAGACTCGCCCAGGCCATGGTATTTTGTGGAAGAGCCACACTCAAGGGGCCAAAGAGCCACATGTGGCTCATGAGCCTCAGTTTGCCAACCACGGCCTTAGAGAGTTGAGTTGCAGAACAGGGGCAAAAAGTGGAACATTTATTGAACCTATGCTTCAGAATCATGTCCTTGAAATAGTTGCAACAGTGAAGGTCTCACACCAGAAAGAATCACAAAAGAACCAAAGAAACTTGCTTTCCTTACAATCTGAATGAGCCTCTTCCTTATCTTGGGGAGAATATGCCCAAGGTCAGGGATACCTACAGCACACTCTTCTTTCACCTGCATCTAATACACTTAAAAGGGAAATGGTTAGACCTAAAAGTAGTGTTTTAAAGTAAACTAAACTATAAATCATGCAATTCATCAACTTTGTCATTAGAAAAAACTAATTTTGGTGTTTAGCTTAATATATCCTTACTTAATTTGAAGGTGACTGGTCCCTAGTACATATCAGTGCCAGAAAAAGAATATCTTACCCGAGGTAATAATAAAAGCTAATAGTCGCTCTGTGTTTACTATTTACCTAGCATGCTCTTATGAGGTTGGACTAAGGACACCAAGGCACAGGAGGGTTAAGTAATTTTCCCTAGGAGAATATATTAAAGAAATTTGTATTTGAAGTAGGTTAGATGTGAAGCAAATGTTTGCTGTAGGCAAATATGAGCCATAAAGAAAAAAAGCATTAAACATGCCAGGGTGGTTCTGATATTCTGTACATATCCCCAAACTGGTTCTTTCTTTTTTTTAAACTTTATTTTTCCAACACCATCTATCTCCTCCATGCCCTCTTCCACCTGAAAGCGCACAGTCTCGTCTGATCCTGAACAGGTTCTTGTTTACCACAGTGACATCTGTGGCTCAGGAAATACTATCATTTGGCAGTGTAGTTAACTGGAGGAGATAATTAAATGTTATTACTACTTGTAACCGAATTAGTCTCAGGAGAGGGTAAGATTTAATTGAAGTTGCCATAGACCCACAGCACCTAAAAGCCTTTTTAAACTGGGAAGAAAGGTCATTGTCACATTAGGCAAAAAAGGTTTTAAAATTACTACTTCTAATTCCATGTTTTTATACAGTTCATGTGTCTATTTGTTTTTGTACTATATATATATATATATATATATATATATATATATATATGAATTTGTATTTTTATATATATCCACTTCAGTCTCATAATATTGAAAATAATAGCAAAAATTGTGCATGTCATTAGTACAGAAGCTGATTTCTAATAAATGCTTTTGTTGTTTGTCTTCTGGTAATGCACTTAGCTTAGGTGTATTTAAATGTACCTAGGGCTTTGAAAATAGATGAAAGAACATTGGAATAGACTAGAAGTATCAATTAGTAACAGTGCATTGTACTAAGGAACCAATCAGCTTTAAGTTCAGTGGCCCTAAGAGGGTTGGGTTATGGTGTGTCCAGCAGAGTAGGAAGGACTGTGATTATTCTGCCTAGTAAGTGCATTCAGCATCTAATCAAGGGTATGTCATAAATGAATTTCATTTTTTCCATCGTTATTTCTGTTTTTAGCTGTTTTCTCCTCAGTTCAAGCTTACCAATTTGAAAGCCTGCTTCTTCACTGCAGGACAAAGCAGCTGAAGTCATCCTCCTTTGTTTATTATACCAAGACAGTTACCATGGGAATAATATAATGTCATAAAATAAGTACCATAAATTAAATCCAGAATCAAGAAGGGACATATGGGTCAGGTCGGAAAGAGTGTGTTTATTTAAATAAACAATGGCCTTGGTATTCATAAAAAAATGTCAAAGTAAATTACTGAGAAAGCACAGAGAAAAATGAACAAAGCTTTAGGAAGATATTTGCAAAATTCAAATATTGCCCTTTACACGCGCGCGCGTGTGTGTGTGTGTGTGTGTGTGTGTGTGTGTGTGTGTTTTATGGAGCTAGAAGATTGTTAACCCTCCCACAAACTGAATTTCTGTCTATAAGTCAGCTTTCAGTATCTCTGCATTGTACACAAGCATTCTCTTTGTAGCTGTCTTTGAATCCCAGTTCAATTATTGACATGCTCAATGTGGAGGTCACATTTTTCTCTTCACGAGTTTGAATCAGTCTACAAAGACTGTGTTTCAAATGGTGATGGTAGTTTTATATCATGCATTTTACTATATTTTTGAATTCATACCAGTTGATATTTGTGTGTGTGTGTGTGTGTGTGTGTGTGTGTGTGTGTGTGTTACCAGGGATCGAGTCCACAATCCCAGGCATGTGCTCTTGAGTGGAATTGAATCCGGGACCCTTCAGTCCGCAGGCCAATGCTCTATGCACTGAGCAAAACCAGCTAGGGCCCAGTTGATATTTTATTCTGCTTGGCTACAGAATTCTGCAGACATAAAATATTAACCTTTTTCTATCATGCACATTGGAATATCAACTGAATCTGATCGCTGTTTTCTAAAAGCAATTCTGGCTTTTGTCCTGGAAAACTTTGTGTTCGCCCCCCTCCCCCCAGATTGTTCTGTTCTTCTGATAATGTAAGATAATATCCCACTCATTCACTCATGGTGTTTAAAACCATTTGGTGTCTTTCACCTGTAAAATAATGTACGAGCACTTCACCACCTTATCATTGTCTCATATCTGAAAAAGGAAAACCAGGTTATATCTTTTCTTCTGGGAAAATTTGTAGAAAAAACTCCTCTGATTATGTATGGTCTAGGCTTCATATGCCATCTTGTGCCAAATTCCTTTATTTATCTAATACATGTTCATGCTATATTTACTCTGTGATAGTTTGTTGAAAAGGCATCTTGCCTTCTTCCTTTTAAAAGAGGTCAAATAAAAACTAGTGAATTTTTTAAAACTGCAAACCCTCCCCTGTTCTGCTAAGATGGTCTTCTCTTCTACCCACTCTCAACCTCCAGCACTCTTCCCCAGGAAACAAGACCACTGCAATCGTCAGCTATGATGCTAATGACAAATACCCTCAGGTGTGTGGGGTGAAGACAAAATGTTGAGATCCACTGGTAAAGAGAGTAATGTGACAGTGAGGTCCCTTGCAGGTCATGTTTTCTTGCAGCCTTGGACAACATTAACATACCATTCTAGGTTTTTGTCTCAGGTATATTATCATTGATTCTATCATGTTTTGTTTTCTTTCATATATATATATATTTTTTTTTTTTCTCCTAATACCCTCCCCTGAAACATCCTCTTTTGATTGTAAGTGCCGCGTTGGATGGCAATGATCTATATATATAAAAACCCTAAGCGATCGCTGGCAAGCACAGCTGCCTCCTGCCTCCGTGGCAGCGACAGGCACCGCGGGCCAGGATGAGCAGGAGCGACATGGCTCCCGCCCAGGCTTGGGCTCCTCCCTGGCTGCCTGTTGCTTTGCGCGCTACTACATCCCGATTCCCACAGGCCTGGGCCCAAACTGGCAGTCTGACATCCCCCCAAGGGGTCCTGGATTGCGAGAAGGCACAGGCCAGGCTGAGGGACCCCACCAGTGCATGAATCCATGCACCGAGCCTCTAGCAAATATATAAACATACCCTCTCATCAAGGATCTCCCACTCTGCTATAAGGGTAAATACCTAAGACTAATTATGATATCATGAGATGGAAATGATAAATCAAACCCATAATGCAGCAAAGAGGGGTAACAAGGGTTTTCTGAAAGGGTAGGGATCATCTTCTCAAAAATGACACATTTATAAAAATGAGCTGCATCTGTAAATAGAAAATGTGGGGAAGGCATCTTAGGCAAAGAATGTAACATCAGTCAAGTAGGTAAAACTAAACAAGTAGGTGTTTACAAATCTGTTTTGGGTCTGCTCCTTTTTGAATCCCAGTTCAATTATAGGTGTAGTCAATGTGTAGCTAACACTTTCTTCTTCTGCTTTTTAATCAATTCATGAAGGCCACATTTCCTAAAATGATAAAGAGTTCTTATTTCACACCTTTTTCTGTGTTTTCCAGAAGGCTTTGTAAGTGGTTTATTATAATTGATATATTAATATGTAACAACTCTGCAATATTTCATATTTCTGGGCTTGGGAAAAAGACTCCCTAGGTTCAAATCATGGCTTTACAACCTAGTTCTTGTGGCAAGTTGGACAAGATATTTAACCCTACCAACTCCCATCTGTAAAATGGAGATACAATTTTTAAAATGTTTAAGTTTATTATTGAGTTCCTACTATGGAGAGGCAATGTGCTGAGTTATCTACATGTACTAACCCATTCAATCTTCTCAGCAATACAGAGGTCTAACTAATTCAGCATAACTGAGCTTAAATTCATTCCTTTATATGGAAACCAAATTAGAGGGCTTAATCTGCCTTCGAGAAACCTGAAGCTGCAAACACCACGTTCATCATGGCTTGGTGCAATGGGACAAGAGGGCAATGAAATAAGAGGCAGAGGGAGTTTGAACGCTGGAGAATTTTCTATGCTAAGGAGCAACCAATACCCATTAAGATGTTTAAGCAAAGGAGTAATATGGTCAGAGTTGCATTTTCAGATCTTATGTGGATAGTGATTTGGGTTTCTCTAACTTTAGTGTGCTTTACTGAAGCTAGGGAAATCTATTGGGAAGGAGCTCTACTACCCTACATATAAGCTCATGCAGCAGAGCGCTAAAATTGGAGAGGGGGAGGCAATTTTAAGAGCTGAAGAATATTTCTGCTGGAGATCTTCAGAATGTTTGATTATAAACTCCTTAAAAGTTACATGCAATAGCCTAGTAAGATCCCAATTCCTGGAATCAATTTAGTGAAATATTTCAATTCAGAGGCATATTCTTGACTTCCCAATCAGAATTCACAGAACTCCTCTTATTTATGCTCTTCCATTGCTTTTATATCATAGCCAGACCTCAGACCATTCCAAGAACCAGCCTCCTCTGGAGTATACCACATAGAGAACAAGAGCAGAAGTCCTCACTGCTCCTGTGTTAATGGTCTCCAGGCTATGAACATGGGGGTGGTGGTGGTGGGGTGGTGATAAGGGGATCCCAACCAAATGCACAGTCTGCAAATCATGGGAGAGGTCCAGGCTGAGAAACATTTATAGATTTTCAGCATATTGATGCTATTGAGAACCATGCATTTGGATGAGATAAGCATAGATGTAAGCATATACTGAGAAGAAGCCAAGCCCTGGGCCTCGCCAGTGTTTAGAAATCTGGGAGAAAAAAGAGAGCCAGAAAAGGAGACTGGGAAGGAAGATCCTGGGATGTAGGAGAAAAACAGAGATTGATGCTCTAAAGAGGCTAAGTGAAGAAAGAGTTTGGAGGAGAAATAAGTGCTCCCTGCACAAAAGGCTGCTGAAAGGGTAAGTAGAATGAGGAGTGTGGGTAGACATAGAAATGTTGGTGAAGTCGGCAAATGCATTTTCAGTGAATGACAGGGTGAAGGTTTGAGGAAAAGGGGGGAGAATCACAGAGTAAATTCAGACGACTCTTTTGAGGAGTTTTGCTGAAAATATCTGTGTGGTAAAATGGTAGCTGGAGGAAAATGTTGGCTCAAGAGCATTTTTCCCCCAACTTGTTATGACAAATTTTTAAAAATATGCTTCCGGCATAAAAGAATAGGGTGTTTATATAGGTACCATCGTGGTTTAACTATTGTTGAAGTTTTTCATATTTGTTTTTATATTATTTTTTCTGTAACATTTGAAAGTACATTGCATACATCAGATATCTCAACCCAGAATAGTGTAATATTTATTTCGAAACATAATGCATAATTATAATACTATTACTACACCTGGAAGAAATTAACATCCAGTCCATATTTAAATTTCCCTAACCCCCAAAAGTCTTTTATAGTTGATTTCGGCAAATTAGGATCCAAATCAAGTTTCAGGCTGATATTTGATTTTGATTTGTTAGTTTTTTTACCCTCATAACATTACTTTTTGAAGAGACTAGAACAGTTTTCATGAAAAATGTTACATATTCTGGATTTTTCCAGTTGTTTCTTTGATGGGTCATTTAACTTATTCAGTTACATCACTCCACCACTCATAACCCCCTGGCTGTTTGTCATATAAACAGCAAGTTAGGTCTAAAGACTTGATTAGTTCTTGATTAATTTTCTTTTAACCATAGTCATTCGTAGGTGATGCTTGCATATCAGTAAATGTTATATAAACATTTAGATGTCTCACTATTATGGATACTGTTTGATCACATAATTGACGGTATTTTAGAAAAACAAGATAGCAGAAAAATACATGTTTGTGTGCTAATGAAAATGATCCAATGAGGAGGATAAATTGATGATGAAGAAAAATTGATGACAAATTAATAGAGTGATGTCATTGCATAAGCAAGACTAATGTGCAGGTGTAAGGGCTATACAATTTTCATTCTTTAAATACACACATGATCACCAAAAGCCGTGGATCCCAGGAGAAAAGCAGAGAACGTGGGCACAGACACAGTAGGTGGGAGAACGTGGTGCTGTCCTAGTAGAAACTTGTTCTCTTTTTCTCTGAAGTAGGAGGCAAGATCACTAGCTAAGAGGACTGAGGAGGACACATTGCATTTTTGAGAAGAGAAAGGAAGAGGTGAATAGTCATAAAAGAGTGGGGGAGTGAGTGGATTTTGAAATTTTGAAAGCACCAAGAAATAGGGCAGTAGTTATGTTTGAGAGTAACAGCAAACCTGGAGTGTACATTGAGCCAAGAAATATGGGGGCGGGAGTGGAGGGTTGTAATGACTACAACAAGAGAAGTACAGTCTGATAGGGTGTGTGAAGTCTAGAATGAGGGAAGGAACAAGCAACAATGAGTAATAAGCAGCCCTGCTCCATCTCCAGGCAGAGCAGGAAGTGGAGCATGGGAGGGAAAAGAACCACTGCCTGAGAAGACTGCAGGGAAAGCGAGCGATGAAATGAACACTATCAGTGCTGAGCACTTAATAACACACCAAGCACTGATCTCAGATTTTACATATATGTCATCCTCAGAGCAATCCTGTGTGGGCACTAGTATTATAGTCTTCATTTTATGGATTCAGAAGCTGAGGCACAGGGAGATAAAATAAAGTACCATGTCTTTGATAAGTGAAGGATCAGAAATCATAGCTCTCAGTCTGATATTTTTTATGTAAAGATTATCCAAACCAAAATAGAGATTCAAATCATAGATTGGAAAGGAATGAGGCCCAGAAGAGCTGGATGTAAGCTTGACTTAAGCATGAGTATATCTGTAATATATGCAGGTATAATTACAGAACACTTCAGTATTGACGCTCCCCTCTAGGATACTGATTATAAACCTTTAGCAAGCCCTGGCCAGTTTGGCTCAGTGGATGGAGCATTGGCCTGCAGACAGAAGGGTCCCGGGTTCGATTCCGGTCAAGGGCATATGCCTTGGTTGCAGGCACATGCCCAGTGGAAGGTGTGCAGGAAGCAGCTGATTGATGTTTCTCTCTCATCGGTGTTTTTGGCTCTCTGTCCCTCTCCCTTCCTCTCTGTAAAAAGTCAGTGAAATATGTTTAAAAAAAACAAAAACAAAAAACCTTTAGCAAGTAGTGACTGTAGTTATTGCCATTGTTCTGGTTTGAGTCCCCAACTTTCTTTATGATCCTTGTTTTCTGTTGCCAATCCCAATCATCTGTGTCTATACGCCGTGATGGTCCACACTGAACTAATAGCTTTTGGAGATGAATTTAGGTTTTGTAGTAACTAAAACCCAAAGAATTTTAGAGCCTTTTCTAAGAATAGTGGGAAGTTATAGATATAATATTAGGTACAGAACTTTGGAAGGAACCCATCACTTGAGAGTCCCTGGAATTGGCATCCCATTGGTAAATCTGGTTTGGGATGATTCCTGCTGATATCAGGATAGCAGAAACTGCATTTCCTCCTTTTTCAAAGACACATGCCAATCCTTAAAATATAAGCCTTCTGTCTTGACTAGGGCTTAATAATTATATTTCTGTTCCTCATTCTATTGCTGTTCCTAATTGCTGTTTCTCAATTTGAGTTAACTTGAGAACTATAAGAAATGGGAGTCTCCTAGGGAAATTCCTTCACAATGTGAAAATCCTCTGTTTCACCAACCTGCCTTTCCTATTCTGAGTCTTATTATATGCCAGGATATTAGGTAGGAAAAAGGGTCTTTATACTGCTTTGTTTTTTGTTTAAACCCAGCGCACTTTCCTCAGTAGTCTTACCTCTCTTGTTAGGAGGTTGTTCTTCCCTTTCTTATCATCCCTAATGAATGCATTGACTACTTTCCCCAGTTACTTCCATTTAATCTCTTCATGTTCCTGATTTTAAATAATCGGCATGGTAGAATGACTTTAGAAAGTCAGAGGGTCCGGAGTTAAGTCCTGACTTACTGCTCACTGGCAGTGTTGTCTTTAACAAGTCACTACTACTACTCTGGCCTTAATAACTTGTGATTGAAGCATGTATAAAGTTACACTGAGAGAAGACTGTATGGAAGAACACATTGCAACATCAGAGAATATGTTTTACTCTGTTTCCTAGTATTTTCATATAGGTAACAATGAAGAATTTGCTGTAAATAAAGTTCTCACAGAACTGCAACTTCATTAAAGTGCTTAGAGGGGAAACAAGTCAAAGCCAACATCTGAAAAACATAGCTGAACCCCATTTCTTTTTGCTGAACCTTCTCTCTGGAGAGGGAAGATAGGGCCTACCTTTGCGTAAGACTCAGCCAGAAGCATTTATAGGTAATCTGGTTGAACCCTAAGTCTTAGAGTTCTGTAGTAATAAGGCACCCCAGATACATGAGTAATACTTTACCAAGGTGAACCCCAAGCTCCAAGTAGCTGAAGCACTAGGCAGTGCCCCGATTCAGCACTCCCCTCCAGCCTCTGTTCTACTGCCCTATCTCCTCCTGACCACGTGGTAAGTCTTTTTTTTTAGTCTTTATTGTTGAAAGTATTACATATGCCCCCCATTTCCCCCCATTGACCTCTTCTAGCCCACCCCCACTCCTGCCCCAGGCCTTTGCCACCATATTGTCAGTGACCATGGATTATGCATATATGCATCCAAGTTCTTTGGTTGCTCTCTTCCCACTCACCCACCCTCCCCTGCCTTCCCTCTGAGGTTCCACAGTCTGTTCCATGCTTCTATGTCTCTAGATATATTTTGTTCATCATGTTATTTTATTCATTAGATTCCACATATGAGTGAGAGCATGTGATAATTACCTTTCTCTGACTGGCTTTTTTTTGCTGAGCACAATACTCTCCAGGTACATCCAGGCCTTGCAATGGCGCATGGTGAGTCTCGTTCTGATTTTTTCTCACTGGACTCTAGCCTCCACCAGGATCACTCCTGTGCACGAGGCCCATTTTTAGGTGTCAGCCTCAAAGGCAGAGTTAAAATAGAGGGCTGGTGGGTGTCAGGTTTCATTACCTCTTTTCTCAGGAATTTTTCTTGCTCCTATATATAAATACATGGATGCAAAGAAATACACAATGGAGTGGTCCTGGTCAATTCCACCAGCAGCTGCAAACATGTATGCTGAAGGAAAGTTAAGTTCTCTCTACACCTACATTGAGTTGAAGGCCCAGAAAAAGCCTGATAAACACATATACATATTTAAGTTTCTTGGTGAATTCCTGTTGCATGCATCATTTATTTCACTCTGAGGGCTGGGGAAAGAAAGGAATCCCCTGTGTACATCTGGATAGATACTACCAATCATAATCATTGAAATCAACTGGACATTGTAATAGGCCTAGGATTTGACTCATAAAAAGCCAGAGAAAGGGCAGGTTACCTGCATGTTTCCTGGCCATGGAATTTATTTAACATAATCTGAAATTTTGAGTTTTTGACCTTTAAGCATCAATGTGAAGTGTGATCTTTTAAATAACAGAAGAGAGACCCTATTCCGTAAAGTAATTGCAGATTTGAAACTCCTGCCTGTTTTACTAATGAGCCCAAATACTTTTAGCTATTTCAAGTTGTTCTCTCTTAGGCATATTTACACATAATCTACCTCACATTCCAAAAGACTGTGCTTGTGCTTTAAGCCCTAATCCATGCTCTTCCCTACTCTGGTTCAGCGATAGCCTGGGACCAAAGTATGCATGTTTAGATAAGTAGTAATTTTTCCATGTGAAAAAAAGTAAATCATCTGGCTTCCTTTATAGCATAGATGTTAATATTTTGCATAAAGATGAAAAAAACTAACACAATATTATTTTATCCTTGTGCTGAAATATGGAAGATCAAGTTCATATACATTAATGTGATTCTATATCATTTTATTGTCAAGATTTTACACTGTATTACTCTTAAATTTTCCAAGGGAATATGCCTGTAAGGAAACAGCTTTGTTGTGTAGTGAGTGCCCTGACGATCTTGCACATATCCGTGTGGGTCACGTGTGTGAGGCTTGTCTGTCTTGTCGTCTGACCCGACTCTTAGTAGAATGTGCTGTGGCTCCTTCTGGAATAAGGGATTGATAAGCAGCCTGCTGAAATGCTGCCACTAGGCTGTTTCTCACCCATCTCCCTAGTTTCTATTGAGCACACAAGACTTTCTGCTGCTCCCTCTGGGGGTACATTTGCCAGCTTTTGCATAAGCTTCTGAAACGTCCTGCCTGTAAGTTTCGAGTGAGCTCCTCAGTGGCATAGTGACCTAAAACCCATGCCGTCTGTCACCTGACCTCTTTGGTTTGGTGTCACCCTGTAAGAAAAGGGATACAGGGAGATGACATTATGCTGATCTTGTGTTTCCAGACTATGTGAGCAATAAACCGGCTTGCTGTCCCCTTACCAGTAAAACCTACGAAAGAGTGCAAGCCAGTCTGTCAGCTGTAGGAATGGCTCCATGGCTTTGTCAGCCATCGCACTGCTACTGAGGGACTGTTTGACCACTTGACAGTGACATAACTCCTCTGAACAATATTCTTATTTCAAGCATTCAATAAATGCCTTTAGTTTACTTGCCTTATAGCACAGGAATGCTGTGTAGTGGGAAGAGAACAATAGATGTAACACAAGCATCGTCAAGCTTTGTGTGTTGATGCCATATGTGTCCATATCTTTAAAATAGGAACAAAGAAGATACATGGCTCTGTTTCAAATTCACTTCATGTGCCAACTTCTTTAATCCTCATGAGAATATGGGATTGGATACCGTCCTTTCATTTTCTAGATAAATATACAGCGGATTAGCTTGCTTGATGCCAGAGCCTGGATGAAAACCCAGGTATTCTAACTCTCGACTCCCTATAATTACTGTTATAGTGCACCTCTGGTTAGTGAATATGACGTTCCCAAACATTACCATTTCAATGGTAGTTCAAAGAAGGACAAGAGCCACTGTTAAGTTAAATATGCAAAGAATGAATTTTCTTTCCTTAATTCCAAAAATAATAAGTTGGCGATGCCTTCCAGTGAAAACAACGCTGATAATTATTTCAAATAAATATTTTCATGTTCAGATTTATCTAACAGAATTTATATAACAGAACTAGAGGCCCGGTGCACGAAATTCCTGCACAGAGGCGGGGGGGTGGGGGGCCTCGACCTGGCCTGCCCCCTCTCACAGTCCAGGAGCCCTCAGGGGATGTCCTCCTCTGCGGGAAAGTGACAAAATAAACCAAAAACCTTTATCACAATATTAACAGTAGTGGAGAAAATAGGAGCAAGGAAAGAAAGAGCATAGTAAACACAGATAAAAGAAAAATTAATTACCTTTAAGTAACAATATGCTAGAAAAACACTCAAAGCATGTATAGAGAGAACACTGTATTTCAGTCAGTTTAGAACGCATGGACTTTGATGTACAGATTACATTTTTTCTCAGTGTTTATAGTTGGGAATGTCTAAAAAAATGCACTGCAGGATCACAATATATTAGTCACTCTTTCTTTTATAAATGTTTTCAAAAGAATACAGATCCAAAACTCTGCTCCTAACTCATCTGCTTTAGAATCAGTACTGCTGCTATGGAAAAGTCAAGAGGGACTAGTCACAGCTCTCCAGCTGATCCTATGATATGTAATCTTCTGGTGTGTTATCCTATACTCCTATCATGCCGCTAAATTTGTATTATTTCTTACTTACAAACTAATAAGTTATGAAACAGAGACTGTACAGCTACAATACAGGGTGAATGGTACAAAGGATAGTCTTCAAGGAATCTTCAACCCATTTACTGATCCTGAGAAACTGATGTGTTAAAGATGAGGGAAGTGGAATGGAATAGTTTCTTATTCACATTCATGCAGGCCTTAAAATAAAAATCCCAGTGTTTATATAGCTGTTATACCTGATTAGTATGCCTCTTAAGATCATAAGGAACATAATGAGATAAGATATTTCTTAGGAAATCCAATGATATCATATGATTGTTTTATCAGATTGTGCTTCATGCCTTCAAGACATGATTAAGTTTCACTTTCTCTGTAGGCTTTTCTTAATTCCATGGGAAAAAGTGGTTATACCTTTTAGAGGGTGCCCATCAAACTTATTCATAATTGTTTTTATAGCTCTTAGCACATCACATAGCATTTATCACTTAATTGATCTGTTTATTCTACTCTTCTTTACTCCCAGCAAATACCCAAGTGCCTGTACTACAATTTCTATGCATCTATCATATGTTTAAAATGTAATATTTTAATTTAAGGTGCTTTATTTTAGATGCTTAGATTTTTTTCACTTAAGGAAAATTAGAATTTTTTATGTTTTATGCTGACAAATTATCCATTCTGTATGCTACCTGGTTATCCAATAGACTCAAGAAGGCACATTTGAATTTAATTTTATTAACTAGAATCCATAATGGCAGTATAAAAACTCAACATGTGTTGTTTCCAGCAACAAGCACCACACTAGTATCAATGATTTCTATCTAGTTTGAATGGAAAGCTGTCTTCAAAGCCAATAGTCTGTTAAAAATCATGCCTTGGAACAAAATATACAGCTGGCACTATCAATACATAGTTATTTTGCTGTGATTGTATTATTTTTAAATTTCTAAATGCGTCTGTGTGTGTGTGTGTGTGTGTGTGTATGCCCATTCCAAATTGAACTTCTCTTTTCTGAAGATAATTTTGTCTATATCTTTTTGCTATTAATATAAAGAAGACAATAAGCGATTAGTACATTAAAGTGGCAAAACTCAATATTCACTTTCTTGGATTAATTTTATGTATTTCATAGAATATAAATACTCCCCATGCTCCATATAAGGAGTATTGGAAAAGGTATTAAGCAACCAGCAGGAATTCCTTTCCGCATGTATGTGGTCCTGACATTTGTATTCACAGATGTAAAGTCAAGGATTATCTGCAATAAAATTGGCATTTCTCAGTGATTCTCTCTCTATGAATCCTTAGCTCTTAACTTCTCTCTGCTCATGAAGACCTAAACTTAGAGTAAGGGCAGGATCAACCTAAAATGTTTTAAATTGTTAGCATGTTGATGTTGTTTATCTTAATTTGCAAAGAACTTTAAATCCATAGTAAATCCTCTGACATCTGAAAAACTCATCTATAGTGCCACATTTTCCAAGAATTAGGTGTATGAATAACATTACTGAGTACTTAGCATGGTGAATTTTAATGCAATCTGAGGAGGAAGGCATGAGGCTTCTCTGATTTGTAATTGTGACATTTCACACATTGACCACAAAGAAGACAGTCAATAGCCTTCCAGGGCCTGGAGTACACTCCCTTCAGCCACCAGAGATTAGCTAAGGGATGAGAATCAGAAAATGATACTCAGCCAATGCAATGGCACTCAGACCTAGAGACTTTACTCACTATTTAATCAGATGATATTAAACAATTGTTTTATTATTATTATTATCATTATCAGTAAGATGGAAAGAAATGGTGACATCAGCAACAACTTGGATTCAAACAGCAAGGAAAGTCTCATATTGATGAAAACCATTACAAACTTGATGGGAGGAGCTAGGGAACTGTGAGGGCATTGAGATTATATATGTTGCTTGTTCCTCAAAGAATAGGGAGTCTAAGAAAACAAAACATTCCCTCCCTTTTATTTTCCTGAGGCTCCTTCATGTGAGGAAGAAATAGGGGCCATTTCTCTGCTCATGAAGACCAAAGCTTAGAGTAAGGGCAGGATCAACCTATCATGCCAGTAATTCTTTATGATAAATTCTAAGTTTTATTATGATTATATTTGTGGACTTGAGCCTTGTAAATTGTTCTTAATGATTTCTGAAGTTTTTTAATATTTACTAAGAGAAACCTGGTAACCCACCCCCACCCCTATTCCAACCTGATAAAAAAAACACACACAAAAGACTTCTTTATTAAAGTGAAAAATTGCATATTATAATTTGAAAAAGTTAAATAATATTGATTTGGGACAGTGTAAGTGGGAGGAAATTACTATGGTCTTCACCTGGTAATAATTTTTATTTTATGTACACAATGTAATGTGAATTAATGGTTCTACATAAATGACTGGATTTGCTTAATGTGGAATTTAGTTCCTATAAAGTAACTGTGGGGGTTAATATTTTACCTAACACATTTCTCATGAAAGTTTAGATTATAAGCTTACATCTTTAAATGTGTTTTTATACACTTTAAAAAGTTTGCTTACTAAAAAACTTGGATCAATAGGGGGCCCTTATATCATAGAAATGACCCTAATATTTAAGAAATGATGTGCACCTTATTTGCTTTCTTATTCTTCCATTAGAAATATTAGAGTCAGGCTCACACTAAATTAATGAAGGAAAATTAACAAGAAGCTATCTGCTCCCTTTTCCTACTCCTTCTTCTCTTGTCCAGTAGAGGACTTTGTGAAGCATATGCTTAACTATTTTAAATAAAAATATTGCATTTTAAACTCTTAATCAGACATACGTTTTGAACATCCCTGATACCTATGGTTTAAAATGAAGTTTAATATTAAGTATTTAGCCCGGCCAGTGTGGCTCAGTGGTTGAGTGTAGGCCTATGAACTAGGAGGTCACAGTTCGATCCCTGATCAGGATGTGTGCCTAAATTGCAGGCTTGATCCCCAGTGGGGGGCGTGCAGGAGGCAGTCAATCAATGGTTCTCTCTCATCATTGATGTTTCTATCTCCCTCTCTCTTCCTCTCTGAATCAATAAAAATGTGTTTTAAAAATTTAAGTATTGCATCAACTCCTTACAGAAAAAATGTCCCCATGGCTATTACGAAGTTGGGAGGGATAATAAAGATACCTGTTGGACTAAGCAAATTCAATTGCTCTTGCCTTTTCTTTCTTCTATCAGGAAAATTAATTATATTCTTCAATGATATTTTTTTCTTTCCCCTGAATCCGCTCTTCCCTTTTTCGGTCCATCAGAATTCTACTCCTCCTTCAAAGTGCAGCCCAATTGCTACCTTATTGTCTGACTTTTTCATAAGAAAGAATTTCTCTAATTTAAACCTGTAAATACTGTCTGTTCTTCTTTTACACCTATTTTGTAGCATACTATATGCAGTTCCTATCTTTCTTGTGAAAATAAAGTTTCTTGATTTTGTAGTTTGTATCTTACTCATCTCTCAATGGAAATATCAAGTAGGGGTTGATGAGCCATACAGAACTGTGTTTGAATCTTCACAACTTTGTGATCTTGACTAGCTTAGCTGCTCCTATCTTCAAATTCTCCTATAGAAACATAGGTTTACTTCACTGGGAAGTGCAAATAAAGTGCTTCGTAGAGTAAGCAATCCAATCCTATTAACTATTTTTGTTGCTTGCATCCCCTCCATATGTGGAGCTTTTTATATGTATGCAGAGTTATTAAATTCTATTAGATGAATTGCATTTTGTTCTTGTTTTCCACAGCTACTACTTTTCATAAGTTTATTTCAAGGATAAGTAATTTATTATTATTACCCCTATGGTCTTGTTATTAAATTAATAGTATTTACTGAGCTTTCACAGGATCCAAAAACATACATTCAAATATTTGGATATGAGAAATATTATTAGATATTGCCTTCCTCTCACTATATTTACAACTACAATTTGGTTCTCTTCACTGAAATAGTTCACTAGGAAATATAAAAATGTTCCTGCTGCCTCATGGACTATTTTCTCTTGCCTTATAAAATTAATAACAATATATTTACTCTATACAAACATTTTTGACACAACACCAATAGTTATTATAATGGTATTATTTTACCAGTTGAGTTTCAAAAAGTAATCAAAGGTAATATATATGCTTTTTTTTTTCCGGGTTTTGGCAGTGATTTTATTGCCTTGATATATTTTTTTTTATCCCAAATTTCTTATTTTATTTTTATTGTTTTAAGTATTACAAATAGTAATACATATGTCTCCTCCCCCCCATTGACCTCCCCCCAGCCTCCCCTACCCCCCAGTACATGCCTTCACCTGCCCGCCCTCCCCCCCCGCCCCAGTGTCTTGTATCCATTGGTTGTGCTTATATGCCTGCGTACAAGTCCTTCGGTTGGTCTCTTACAGCCCCCCTCGCCCAACTTCCCCTGTCTTCCCAATGTAGTTTGACAGTCTGTTCAATGCTTCTTTGCCTCTGTATCTTTTTCCCACCATTTCTTTCCTTTAAACAGTTTTGCCTTTGCAGACTAGAAATAAACATATAATAACAAAACAACAACAACAACAAAAATGTTTGAGTCCCAATTTCAATGTCCAACAGTTCTGAGTCCCCGTTTCAATGTCTAACAGTTCCTTATGTGTACATGTCAGCAATGATATCTGGATGGTGGGCACATGTTGGCAACGCAGGTCCGACCCTCTCTGGTTTGGTCCTAGGTAACCTGCAGTGGTGCACAGCTGCTGACTGCTCGCGTGGCAAGGCGTTGTCAGCATCTTCCATCTCTGGACTGTTTTTCCTCTTGTCTTCATGGTTGGAGAAGACCTGTCAATTCCTCTCTGTTGCAGGAATCCACATGGTCTTGGAGTTGTTTTCTGAAAATATACAAACATATTCTCGACCACAAGTTAATAAAGGAATCTTTTCTATATAATTGATTTGGGATTCTTTTTATTTTTGCCCAAACGATTTTCCTTTGTCTTATTTAGACACCATGTGTGTTTTTCATGGCCTTCTTGCTGTTAGCATTACAAATGAAAATTAATTTTGTAAAGTAAAATTTTTCTAGATGTAATTTACTTATAGGATATTTTTCCTTACATGATATTACCCTACTATCCCCCCCTTTGTTTTTGATTAATGGAGGTTTTTGTAAATTTTATAATGCAGTCTTGATAACTTTAAATATAATTTTTTTCCCCAAAAATATGACTGCTTTAGGTTCATTGCATGTTCAGGAATTTTACCATGAGATGAACTACCAATAGAAATTTTAGTTATTACTTTAAGAACAGCTTTTTGTCCAATACAATTAAATTTACTTGAATATTCACTTATTTTAATTAGCCTATTTAAATTCAGATTAATTTAAATATGCTTTTAAAATCTTATTATAAGCAAATAAATATCTTGGCCCACAATGCAATCTTCAAAAATCAGCTAATCAACATCCCAAAGTCACTCCTCTTCATGTCTTCTCTTTCTCTTTTTAATAGATCTTGATTGATTTCAGAGAAGAAGGGAGAGGAGAGAGATGGAAACATCAATGATGAGAGAGAATCACTGATAGACTGCCTCCTGCATGATCAGGGATTGAGCCCACAATCCAGGCATATGCTGGGACCAGGAATTGAACCAAGACTTCCTGGTTCATAGGTTGACATGCAACCACTGAGCCACTGGGCTGGGCAATGTCTCCCTCTTTTTTTCCTCCACATCCAACTTGTCCCCTTGCTCTATAACTTTTGCTTTCAGTTTCCTCTCTCTCTATGGTAAATTCAAACTCTCACTATTTCCTGTTGACACAATACAATAATCTCTAGGTTTTCCTCCCTCTAAGAACCCAGGGCTATAATCCATTCCCCATACTGTTGACTTGATGGTCTGTTCTCTTCATAAGACTCTTCAGTGGCCCTCCCCTGCCTGAATGATAAAGCCTGAATGTGTTAGAATAGCATATGAGCTACTGATTCTCCTTGCCATGTTAATCCAGTTTACTCATTCTACTTTCCTTCAAGCAGTTCCCTCTGCCTGGAATTTTTCTTTGTACATTTTGATGACCTTTAGAACCACTTCCACTCAGATCAAGGATAACCTGTTCCATGAAATCTTCCCTGACATTATCTTATTTATCCCTGTAAAATGTATTATTGCCTCATTTTTGCCACCCCAGGTCATCACACAAAGTTGTATCGCACTACAGATTACATATCAGTCTGTATGTTTGTTTCTCTTCTAGAGTACATATTACATGAGAACAAAAACCTTATTCTTGACCTAATATAGTACTTGGTATACCCCTGGATATTATTTGTTACATAATTTTAAATGAGTAAATAAACTTAGAAGATTAGACCCTCAGTAACTATTTAATGAAGGGAGAAAAGATAACAGTACAATGTCAAGTTAAGGAATTTTTTCCTTTTTTTGTCTGAAAATTACATATTTGATTAAAACAAGTTTAGAACTTATGCTCTCCAATTACATCTGCAATTCACAGAAGCATAATTCTATGTAGCAATAATGCATGATTTTTCATGGTCTGAAATGCATCTAGAAAATGAATTGCAATGAATTTTAAGGAGAAAACAAATCCAAATTAAATTCTTCCAGTGAAAAAATTTTAGGAATCTCTTGATTTGTAAGTAAGTTTAACAAGCACTATCAGTTTGCACAGGAACACATGCATGCTTTGTATTTAGAGATGCTGGAAAGAGAAGGCAAGTTAAGCATCACCTTTGTCTAAGAACAACAAAGAAAAGGAAAAAAGCAGCCTTTATGCAAGTTATATTCATGGATGTCCATATTTTAAGCAGTGGTGTGAAGAATGTAGCCCTGTTGGTATGGCTCAGATGTTTGAGTGTCATCCCATGCACCAAAAGGTCACTGGTTCAGTTCCCTGTCAGGGCACATGCCCAGGTTGCAGGTTCAGTCACCTGTCAGAGTGCATATGGGAGGCAACAATAAAAAAAAAAAATTAATGTTTTTGAAAAGAAAAAATATTTATTTCTAACCTCTACTTTCCAACCCCTTCTGAATCCAAGCATTTTTCATGCGACTATTTGAGAGAAAAACATTTTTTATTAAAACTTTCTAAGGAACAATGTATTATTAATACTGCCAACTCACAGAAGCATATTAGAAGGTCTCTTAAATATATTCAGTCTTAACACAATTCATCACATTTCACAATTTTCAGATGCTCTTTTGAAAACATTTTAACATCTCTGGAAGTTATATGTATTTCATAATCAATGGCTATTATATATTACTGTCAACATTTTTTTTCTTAGAGACATGTAAATTAATGATGCCTTTACAATCAATGGTATCTTAATTTGATGAAATACAGTAGAAATTAGATTGGAACATAATGGGCTCAATTAGCAAAAAACAACAACAACAAAATTGGCAAATTCACATATATGACAAAAAGAAATAGTTAATTTGGATTTGAAAGTTTGAATCCACCCCCTCCTATCTGAACACAACCACATATTACTGTTACTTTTTCACTGATAAGAATTAAAATATGGGAAATATATTTCTAATTAATGCTATACCTTAATACTTGACTTAGCATACCATATACAGTATTTAGGTTTGAAAACTAGTATTTTTTAATAATTCAAGTCAAGTTTATTTTAACTGTTTTTATAAGACAATTTTAATATAACCTGTGGTGCTATCAAAATAATACAAAAGAAGGAATGCAATTGCAACGCAAATTCTTAAAAGTAACAGCAAACTTCACTCATAGACATTTTTCAAAATTCCCAGCCAAACTACAGAAAAGCATTTTACCACTTTATCTGAAAATATATGACTGTGTGTAAACAATAGATGCTACCAGATTTCCTTACCTCAGTAATGGAGATTAATGATGCATGGGCTAGCCTGTTTTTCAGTACACAAGAAAAATGGAAATTCAATGGATTCACCCACTCGCTTGCATTTCTCACTGTAGCAGTGACTCTTATCACTAGATTCCAGCATACATATCTCCCCTGTTCCAGTCCAGCTAGAGCTGCGTTCATCAACATATTATGTTCAACTCAGCAAAGACTTTCATACTGGTAGCTCCAAATATTTCTTAATCTGTTTGTTTAAATAAAGTTTATTTTACACGAATAGGATTTGTTTTTCACAAAATAAAGCCTTCATAACAAACAGAAAATATTTATATTTTTATAATGAATACTGAAGTCCTATTCTCCAAGAAAAATTCCCCTAATATTCTGCTAAATTATGTAATGTTTTCATATTATTACTATTTTTTATTTAAAGATGACCTCCCCTCTAAAATCAGAGAGAAGAGACATGATCACCTATTAATATTTTAACATTAATTATTTTGTAGGAAATTCACATTAATAGCCTTAGGCTTTAAAAGAGAGTGATCAGTTCTCAAGAACATAAAATTCATCCCAGATCAAAGCACGAGGGGAATAGAAGCTGAGCTCATGTTAAGCTAGGGAAAATGTGCTTACCTCCCTTCTGGAAAATATGGCAATCCTGAATGCTGAAGCAATGGTTTTCTAACTGAAAATCTAAAAAAAAAAAAAAAAAAGCGTTCCTCATTCAGTCTTCTCCAAGCCTTTAAGGTAATGAAAGTGTTTAACCACCACAAGAACAGCAGCCTGCTTACACCTTGAGACATGAGTGACATCTCCTTTCATTAACACCTAAGAAGAGCATTTGTTCCCAACCATACCAGATGAACCACAAAAGAAACCCTCATCCTGAGAGACCTACCTCTAGCTCAGCCTTGTACCAATACAGCCTCTCCCTTCCTGGGGCTTTTCAGTCCGTAGAATGTGTTTCTCCCCACCCGCAAATAATGTTTTCAGAAACGTTCCTTCTGCTTGGGATGGGTCCCCTTCTACCTGTCTTCTCCCATAACCTTTGATTTACTAAGTTCAGTCCTTCAGAGAAGTCTTGACTTTACTCGGAACAGGTCAGGGCTCCAGGTTATGAGTGTTCACAGACTAGTAGGCCCTCGGTTCTGTGGCAGATTGGTTTGAGGATCCCCGGGGCTATGGAAATCCATGGATGTTGATGTGGTATTTACCTATAACCTATGCACATCCCCCCATATACTTTAAATCATCTCTAGATTACTTACAATATTTAATACAATGTAAATGTTGTATAAATAGTTGTACCATATTCTTTAGGCAATAATGAGCCCCGCCCCCCCCCAAAATGTCTGCGCATGTTCAGTACAGATGCAGCCAACAGAGGTCTGATTACATAGCACACATCAGCAACAATGTAGCTTTTCTTCTGCATATTTTCAGTTTGAGGTTGGTTGACTCTATGGATGCAGAACCTGTGGATACAGAGGACCAAGTGTATAAACATATTTAAATGATTACATAGTAAATATGTCTTCACTACTGGAAAGTATGGTTTCTGGGGTGTCAACTCAGTACCTCCCATGCCCAATATTTATTCAATGAATCAATTTGTTTTTTTTCCAATTATCTCCCTCAAGCCACTTTAACTATCTTAATCTGAACTCTTTACTAAGGTGTCCTGTTAAGCAAATACATTAATTGTTTATATTAGAATGACATGATAGCTTTATTTCTATTATGACAGATGTTTCTCATATGTATGTTACTTCATATATTCAATTTGTTATAGCACCTGCCTGGAAAGCCTGGCGCTGCCTGATGTAGTGAGTCACTGATTTAGTTTGGTCACTTACAGCTGTGTATTATTGTTCATAACCATCACCACGGCTGGGAGGTGATGACTGTTTTCAATCACCTTTGCTACTTGGATTTCTGGAACTTCCTTTACTCAAACTCCTTTTCCCCATGTAGTTGATGTTGTTTTATATAACGTATCTTCCTAGAATCAAACGATCATTCTCTCTGGGGCTAGCTGTTCTGTTGAGAGTTCTTTTTCTCAGTTAACTTGAACATATCTTGAGAATATTCAATCGCAGTTCGCCAGTGGTCACATCTTCTCAATTAAGTATGCTTTGTGAAAACTCATTTCTATTCATGTCATATACCATGAAAATTTGTGGTTGTGGTATTTTTCCTGGACATTGCAGCTGTGACTATTATTTGTGAAAATTGTCCCTGATACTTCAGTGTGACATTATTTCATTTATTTCATACACCATCACAGATAGCTGATGCTCAAAAGAATCATAAAAATATAATTCCATATCAAGTCATTTTTTTTCCTTTATTTGGACCCTGAAATCACATCCCTTCAGACTCGAGGTGGTGTTTACATGCAGAGAAAACAAGCATGCACAAAGGCCCAGAGTATAGACTGTGACAGAGGGCCCTTAGTTCAGGATAACTGAATTGCAAGGTCCAGGGGAGAGAATGGTATGTAATAGCCAGAAAGCTAGATTGTGTTCACATTATAATGGCCTCATGTGGCATTCTGTGGACTTTGACTTGCTGATGGGGAGTATAATTTAGGCGGAAAGTATAAGAGCAGATTTGCATTTGGAAAATATCATCATGTCAGCTTATTACACAACAGAGATAGAAGCATGTTCATTGCTAGACTTAGGCATATGTGCAAAGTTTGTTGTTAACTTAAACATTAGATCTTGTTCGACTCCAGTTGGCAAGCAAGACTGCTATAGCAAAGTGCTGAAATAGAGCTTATGTAAGGTAAATGTTAGTGCTACATTGGGCACTAGGAAACCAGTGTTTGGTATATTTTAATTTCAGAGATAAACTCAAAGATGAGATTTCATGTAAAAATAAATTGTTTATTAATCACCTGGTTCCTAGAGTTTGGTTTTGTGATTAAATAAGCTTTCCTCCTTAACCTATTATTAGGTAATTTATTTTATTAGAACACTTAATTGAAAAAAAATCAATTTGTTCTTGTTCTTGTATGTTTAAGTAAAACATTGAACAGATTTTCAATTTTTATGTTTCAAGATCCTCCTTTCAAATGAGATAATCATTCTGAACATTAATAATCTATATATATAAAAGCCTAAGTGACTGAATGGCTGAAGACTGAACAACCTGTTGCTATGATGCACGCTGACACCAGGGGGCAGGTGCTCACTGAAGGAGCTGCCCCCTGGTGGTCAGTGCGCTCCTACAGCCCACCTTCAGTGACCTGCCAACCTCCCATGGTCCCTTCCCCTGCACTGGACGATTTGACCGGTCTCTATGACGTGTACTGACCACCAGGGGACAGTTGCTCTGACCGGTAGGTTAGCTTGCTGCTGGGATCTGGCTGATTGGGACTGGACATGCCCTGGAGCCCTGCCGTGGTCCCTCCCTGGCCCTGATTTTGCACAGGTGGGGTCCCTCAGCCTGGCCTGTGCTCTCTCACAACCCGGGACCCCTCAGGGGATGTTGTTGAGTCAGTTTTGGCCCAATCCCCACAGGCCAGGCCGAGGGAACCCATGGGTGTACGGATCTGTGCACTGGGCCTCTAGTTATGTATAATGGAGTACAGATTTATACATGATATGTGGGGTCAATATGTTCTGACCTCCAGGACATTGCCCAGCCCATATAAACTAATCCTCTTGATTTTTAACAGAATTTTTTTAAATAGTGTGTGCAGAAGTTAAAAGGAAAAGAAAAAAGTGACCTTGTACACCAATTCATCTGAAATAGTCTCGATTTGTACCGGTTGCATGGGATAATTATTAATAGTGCCTCCTGTCACACTAAAAAAAGTGTTTAGATGAACACCATGTGCAATGACAGATGTAAATCCCAGCTCTGATACACTGTGTGACTTAGCAAGAAAGCTCACTTTAGTGTTTTCATCCATAAAACTGGAGAAGATAGGTTTTTCTTGCAAAGTTGTGAGGAATAAATGCGGTGTTGGCTTCACAGGTGTGAAACACATGTAATTACACAGGGTTCCACGCTAAGATGGTCCCTGTGCTTGGTTTATTCCTCTGTTGGTCTCCTGAAATTCTTAATACATTTCAACAAGGGTCACTGCATTTTCATTTTGCACTGGGCCCCACAATTTATAGTCATCCCGATTAAATGAGAAAGGGGCTAATTAAATTCAAATTTTCTTTCTTAATTCTCTCATTCTGGTTTAAGTCCTGATTTTATTTGACCGAATAGGAAAACCTTTTTATCCATTTTCAACCAACAGAAATATTAAAATATAACAAAAGCAGGTTACTTTTCATAGAAAAGCAAACCTCCTTTAAATTATACAGTATAAACCTAATAATATTTATGGCAGAAGATACTGCCTATTCAAATGTTGAGAACTTAAAAAATATTAATATAGTTTAAAGGGTAGTTGAAGTAACTTTTTACTGAGCAAATTCTCAGTTTATACAAGTTGTTAAAATGATTTAAATATCGTAAATGACTCTCCAAAATTAGAGGAGTTCTCTGGCTTTTCACACATAAATATCTGTCTACACCTGGCTAGTCACCTCAGGGGCAATCTAAATGTCCTAAACTTTTTTGTGTGTATATAAGGTGATGTAACTCGTAGTACTTATACTTAATGATAGCTCTGGTTTATTAAGCTATTGTTGTATGCCAGCACTTTGCTTATGCTCTAATTATGTATTTTCAATGCATACACACACAAACTAACCATCCCTCTGAGGAGGGTATTATTTTTTACATTGTAGTAATACTACTATTGAGGCTTAAGAGAGAGAATAAATAAATAACTTGCCAAATATATACAGATAGAAGATGGAACTTAATTTTGTAAACTAAATCTCTGAAGTTTAAAGCTGGAGCTCTTACTCAGTATATCAGTCTTTTGCAAGCTGGCATAAAAAACACATTGGCAGGCCCTGTCTGGTGTGGCTCAGTTGGTACGAGTGTCATCCTGTACACCAAAAAGGTGGCAGGTTCAATTCTTGATTAGGGCACACACCCAGGTTGTAGGTTCAGTCCCTGATCGGAGCGGACATGTGTGGGAAGCAATCTATCGATCTTTCTCACGTTGATGTTTCTCTTTCTCTCTCTAAACAACAACCAAACGTATTATCAGAACTCCGTGATGCTATAACATAATTAAAAACTGTTTGCATGCTCTAATAACCATACTGATAAAAATGTACTTGCATTCTGGACCATCTGTATGATCCAATACATCTGTCTTCATTTCCCCACAAGCACACCTAGATTCTTATTAGCTAGTGAGAAGGAAATGAGGCAGACTTAACATATAAATGATTCTTCCCCACCAAGTGAAGGACGCATGGTGTCATGTTATACTATACAGATGAAAGTTTCTCAGCAATTCAGAGAGGGATAAGATGAGGGAGAATTGAATCATTACACTGCACAGTGTAATTAAAGGCAGAGCAAACTCCAAAAGCCAGTACTCTCACAGCTGGTTCTTTATCCACATTGCCAAGGGCAATTTAATTTCAGGAAAACAAAACGGTATGCTACATTGGATACATGTTGCTATTTTTAATTTTATTGTTTTTGTAGTTTTGTTCCTGTATTTGTAAACTTGTTTTGGTATTATAATTGTATACAGCTAAAAGCATAAGGAGATATCTATTTTTATGTTTGAACATATTTATGGAACATTAAAATAATTTAAATTAGTATTGGGACTCTGTAAGGTTTTGTCTTGGTTTCCTTTGGTTTAAATGAACTTGGAGGAACTGAATCGGGCCACATTTCTTCATGTGATTGGTAGATTTTTAACATTACAGCATGAGTTTTTATTATTTTATGCTATGTTGATATTATACTGATTGCTCAATCTTGATCATTTTCATTTCCTCATTAGGCTTTCTTCTTTTGCCTCATTTTTGTTAATGTTTAATCATTTAAATGTAAAGCAATTCATTGTACATATACTTCCTATGACTGTACCCATGAATCATTATTTTTAAAAATCTCATTTCTGGAAAATGGTGACTTGATATATTTTCTGATTAGTAAAACCTCTAAAAAAGTATAACTCTCCCTGGCCCATGGTATGGTAATATGAAGCAAGTTATTAGATAAGATAGGAACCAGAGTTCATTGAATTTCTGAGACCTAAGGAACATGTGTGGGGATTGTCAGGCCTTGTCTGATATTGCAAAAATGCTACAAGTTTTTTAAGTAATGAGTTGAATTTAAATTTTAAATAAATTAAGAAATGTTTAATTTTCTCTAAGTGGCTAGACATGTCCATAAATTTTGCAAAATTAGTTCTGGAGAGTGAGCAGTATAATATACTGGTTTAAAGAACGCCTTAATCTGTTCTTTTAAACTGAAAGGTAATATTATTATTTCTAAAGATGCCCAATTTGTTACAATTATTGGTTAGTGGGTTTTCCTTGTTATATCAGTTTTCAAAGGCAATTTAGTGTTTATTTACCTTTTTGTTACTAAAGTTCTTGAACCAGGGGAATGCTAATTATTGGGAGAAAAAGGGGCCAAATTCAAAAAAGGTAAAATTAAAAAGATCCGATTAGAATCATTATAAAACAAAATTGATTTCTTGACTTTTTTAATACTTGAAACAATTAAATTATAAGTTCAAAAAAAATTAATCAGATTTTGAGAAACGTGCGATAGATCCTAGAATCTCTTGCTCTCACCCTTTTCCATGCTATTCTTCCATGGGGGTGGGGCATGTACTGAAACTCTTGTCTATTTTCACTTAGGTACAAGTGTCCTGTCCACAGGCAGTAGTTCTTCCCATATGATATCTGAGAGGGAATGACTCATCTACAGCACACAGCCATTCCATACATGATTTTCCTGTTAGGCTCCAGTTAAAATCAAATGCATTTACACGTCCATACATTATATTATTTAAAAATGATAATGCTTTCTATTAAACTGTACTTCAATATTCTGTTTTACCTGCAGCTGAATGTGGTGCATCTGCAACAAATAATGAAGGAATTTTGCTCTCTCCAAATTACCCACTCAACTATGAAAACAACCATGAATGCATTTATAGTATTCAGGTTCAAGCAGGAAAGGGGATCAATATTTCAGCCAGAACATTTCATTTAGCACAAGGAGATGTTCTTAAGGTAGGTGAAATCAGATATTGCATTTTGATTATTTTCAGTCATTAAGTATACATTAATACATATATATGCATATGTAATCAACCATAAGCTGATTCTATAATTCATAACTTTAAATTATATATTATTTCCCATTTTTGTATTATTATTTTCATTGAGATAAAATGTTTTTTTCCAATGTATTTTATAATGAGTAACTTTTATTTTATGATAAAGTTGAATGTTTCAGTAACACCAAAATGAAAACACTTTTCCTCCCTATTCAATAACTATTTATATAAAACTCATAGTTAACTCATGAATGGTCATTTCTTTAAGAAATATAGTAATAATGTGTTTTTATTTTGATGTTTATTAAGTAAGTCACAATTTCTGTTGACACATGTATAATTCTTTGCATTTATGACTATAAAAATTCATATTTCATAACCACATAAAACTAAAAACTCAATGTTTAGAAATTATTTAGTAAAAATTAACTTTGTTGATAATAAACATTTAATGCAAAATTAATTACTAATTAATGAGATATAATTTAGGCAAATGAATACTTCCATAATTGCTGATTTATATTTTTAAAGTATAGTTTTGATAAATATAATTTATAAACATGATATAATAAAAATAAAACTTCTATAAAATCAGAGTTAAATATTTTAAAAGTAATTACAAGCCTTATTCTTAAATGTTAAGATTTTCTTAAGCCAAATTAGAAATTCAACATAATGCTGTTTTCTCAAATCTTGAAGAAAAAAGAATTATCTCATATTGGCAGGAGATTCTTATCTAAGCAGTGGTTTTAGATTGTTTTTTTCTTTTTTTAAAAAAATATCATTTTGATGATAATTAATGACTCTCTAACGCAATCGGTACTGAATGCACATAAAATTTGTATAGACGCGGGGAAGACTTTCTGCACTACACCTAAATACATAGAATTTTAGTTTTAATTTAAGTCCATTCCTGTGTTTTGCACTTTTCTCCATCAGGCTAACTATGCGAAAAAAAATGTATCAAGACATAGATCAGAAGGGTAAGCCCAGCCACTAATCTGTATCACACAAGCAACAATAATAAACATGTATTTATGTGTTGAAGTCAGGCAGCACTTCCCCGCCCTTCCTAAAATATTTGTCTGCTCTCTCCATGATGCTTGAAATGTATGGATTTCTTTTCCATACTGATAATGTTTATTATCTGGAGATCCTATCTAATAAAAGAGTAATATGCAAATTGATCATGCCTCTGCTACACCCACAAGCCATGCTCACCAGGCCAATCAGGAGCAAGTATGCAAATTAACCCAACCAAGATGGCTGCGGCTACACAGAGACCAGGAGGCTTGGGTTTCCCCAGCAATGGAGGAATCCAAGCTTTCCTCCTGCCCTGGCCGGCCCAGACCTGCACTCAAGGCTACAAAGTTTTAATTATAGAAGATAAATAAATCCCAAGAAAAATGGCTGCGGCCACAGAGTGAGCAGGAGGCTTGGCTCCACTCAAGGCTACAAAGTTTCAATTATAGAAGATAAATAAATCCCAGATACCAGGGCCTCTGCTTGGGTTGCCAGGGGGCGTGGCTGGCCTGCAAACCACCACAGGCCCCTCACCCAGGCTGCCCCATGCCCCAAGGGAAACCCCACCCTGATCCGGGACAACCTTCAGGGCAAACCAGCTGGCTCCCACCCATGTACCAGGCCTCTATCCTATCTAATCCTATCTAATAAAAGAATAATGTGCAAATTGACCATCAATCCAACACACAAGATGGCTGCCCCCATGTGGTCAAAGATGACTACCCCCATGTGGACACAAGATGGCTGCCACAAGATGGCCAGTTGGGAGGGACCAGGCCTGCAAGGGAGGGCAGTTGGGGGTGACCAGGCTGGCAAAGGAGGGAAGTTGGGGGCACCTGGGCCTTCAGGGAAGGGCAGTTGGGGGGAACCAGGCCTGTAGGGGAGAGCAGTTAGGGGGGACCAGGCCTGCATTCAGGGCAGTTAGGGATGACCAGGTCTGCAGGGGAGGGCATGTAGGGGCAAACAGGCTGGCAGGCAGAAGTGGTTAGGGGCAATCAGGAAGGCAGGCAGGCGAGCAGTTGGGAGCCAGCAATCCTGGATTGTGAGAGGGATGTCTGTCTGCCCGTTTAGGCCCGATCCAGGTAAACAGGCAGTCGGACATCCTTTGAGGGGTCCCATATTGGAGAGGGTGTAGGCTGGGCTGAGGGGCATCCCACCCCCTGTGCATGAATTTTGTGCACTGGGCTTCTAGTATAATAATAATGAGGTGATGTCTTTTAAAAATAAAGTTACTCTAATGTGTTCCTCAGCATGCTCTCTTACTAATGCCATACTTGTTTGGAGGAAGGTCACATGCACTTGTGACATGTGTTACCTGGAGAAAGAGCAGGACCTCTGTAATAGTGACTATGTAAGGGGATGTGATGGTGAGAGATAATGGAAAGAGAAAAGAAAAAAACTTCAATTTAATGCATTAGGTGGATTTAATTAAATAATGATTTTTCTTTCATTAATGAAGGGATGAAAATTTATATTCCCAGCATTTTTGAAAAGATTTTTTTGGTATTTTCCTAGAATAATTCCCAAAGTTGAAAATATAATATACTAAATGTTACAATAGAAACATATCAATTCTATTATCCCCCTACTGCTAGTCTTTCCTGGGATTTATTCTAAATTGTTATTTAAAAATGACTTTAATAAGCCGCTCTATAGAGATGACTTGGGATGAGTTTTTACCTTCCAAGTTTGTCTTCTTCGTGGTCTCTCCATCAGGATAAGATGTAAGATGCTTATATGTTACATTTTTCCTCCCATTAATCCCAAGACCAATGATTAGTTTAGACACCTACATGCACAAGCAGTCAGATGCACCCTCCAAAGCAAAAATGAAAAATTCTCAGATTTTTGACTTCAAAGTCCTCTAAGGAGGAAAAATCAGTTGCTTTAACTGCATACCAGTCCACAAGAGTCCATCCCAAATCCCCAGCACTCCCCAGATTTTTATTTGTGTGAACTGCATCCCTGGGTCTCCAAAGTGCTCTTTCCCTTAATCCAGTTCTGGAAGATGTGCAGCTGGGGGTTCAGTAGAGCTAGAAGCAAAGCCAGTGTCTAAACCTAGTAGGAACCATTCTCTTAATACATTCAGATTAGGAAATAAGAAGAAATAAGTAAAACAATAGGCCATTCATTATAGAATCCTCTTGACTAAGAGAAGTTAAGAGCCTTGTTTCCTTTATGTGGTAGGATTGGCTGAATTCTCTTATAATGTTTACTAGCATCCCCGGGCACAGATTTACGCACAGGTGGAGTCCCTTGGCCTGCAGGGATCAGGCTGAAACCAGCTCTTCGACATCCTCCATGGGGTCCTGAATTGCAACAGAGCAGTTCTTGAGTAACACACCACAGAATCAGGCTCCCTTCTCTATGGTTGCGGGTGTGTCACCTGAGAACCACAATTGCCAAGTCACTGCAGGTTGGCAGCTCCTGCATTGAATGTTTGCCCCCTGGCGGTCAATGTGCATCAGAGCTACCAGTCGGACGGTTGAAAGGTCAGACAGTTGCTTAGGCTTTTATATATATAGATTGGCATATAGAGTTTGCAAGGTGTTTTTTCTTTTCTGGTTTCTCTTAAAATATAACATTACTGTATTGGGTTCTGATAAAAACAACGATCACAACAATAGAAAATATGTGTATAAATTTAGCTATATCTAAAGACACACACACACATACTTTTCCTTTTTGAGAGTTCATAGTCTATTTTGCTGCTCACTTACTCACTCATGCTCTCTCCCTCCCCCCTTTCCATAAAGTTTATATCAAGTGTAGAGGACCATATGACCCTTCTAGGTAGTCCATTCCTGGCATCACTACGAGATTTTCTGACTCCTTATATCTGGGGAAACTGTTTTAATTAGTCTACACCTAGGATTATGTATTTTTATGAAACTCTCCAGATTATCTGATGACCAGCAGGTTTGGGATTATGAATATATTATTCTTTGGTTTGATTCCTTTCAATCAGCAAAAATATTGAACTTTCCAAACCCTCACTCAAAATGTGTGATGTAATTAATTCTCTCAATTCACATTTAAAGGAGATGTTTAATTAGATGTAGACTCTAAACAATCAACAATGAATAGTTCCCATTGTCAGCCTGATAGCATGGAAGTTGAATACCAGTCAGAAATACTGTTTTTGTGTTTTTTGTTGTTGCTGTGTTTAGCAGAGACAACATTCAAGGGAATCATTCTACCACAGTCACCATTGTGTAGTTTAAAGACTTATTTCTTATGCAGAATAGACTAAATGGATGATTATGGAAAAGAGCCAGCAAAATAACTCAAAATTGATTTTGAGAGTCCAAAAAAAAGGGTTAGGAAAATTAATGTCATATTTATGAAAAATTCAATATTTGAAGGACTTGATTAATAACCTCTTTTATGAAGGTTATTAATGTGTTGTTACTGTTGTTTTCTAAGATGTATTATTTTCAAGCTTTTCCGAACTTGCCTGTGAGTCTTTGGGAGTGCCCCTTGTAAGACCCTGTTGTTAAATTGTCAGTAATTTTGTGAACGATTTGTTATACATAGCCATTATTAAAAACCAGATTACAATTATATTATAATTAAATTAATTTAAATTATATTAAAAACAAATGTAATAAATACAACTTTAATTTCCTAATTATTTTATTACTTTTACTATTATCTGTGCTTTTTAGGCTCGTTGTAGTGTGGTGGAAATACTCTGTCAGAGTGTGCATCTCTTCCCAACTCTGCATTCAATGATGTCACACTGATAGTGTGGTGTTGGTTATAGTGTCATCAGTGAAAGTGAGGCACCCCTTTTCCCACATAAGTGCTCGGGGCGGGGTTCTGATGATAGCTCAAGAAAAAGAATTTTCTGAGACTCACGTGGGAGGATGAGTGATATTTATTTGTGTGGAAGTACATCCCTGAGTTTCCAAAGTACTATTTTCTTTAATCCAGCCCTGGAAGATGTGCAGCTGGGGTTTCAGTAGAGTGAGCAGCAAAGCCAGGGCCCAAAGTTTCTGTTCCATGGGGAGCTGGATCCGGTACAGCAGTAGGCTAGTTGCAGTTCATCAGTCCATTGTGTGGGGTCCACATGTCTGTGGGTCACGTGGGCAAATGCAAGGGTCCCAAGAACACCAGGAGCACCAGGAGCCAGGAGAAAGAACCCCTTCATATAGGAAATTAAACATCTCCTATCTTCCTGTGATTGCAGTGGCCAGGCCGACTCTTGCCCAGGATCTGTTCCCAGATGTGACTGACAGAAAGTACCTTCTCTATTTCATCTGGACTTAACTGGGCGTGCATCTATACTGCAGCTTCCCGGCAAAGCTGCACAAAGGAATGCCTGTACTATTTGGCCTTCCCTCTACTCCTTTCCAGTGGTTACAAACTAGGCTAAATTGCAATGGTATCAGCAATAGGAGTATTTATACTGCAGACATTGTCAAACACCACAAATACCGATTTGACTTATTGCTTTGCTCACAGCTACACTTAAATAGAGGCGTGTTGTGTCTATAAGCAATTACATTGTGCATAGCACACAAAAATGAGAAGAAATCTTTCCCAGTATTTGAAAACTATTATTCCACTTAGAAAAGTTGCTGGTATCATTTAGAAATCAGTTTTGTTCTGATGGAGTCATTGATGGGCTGCCGCCTGCACGCCCCGCACTGGGGAACAAACCCACAATCCGGGCGCGTGCCCTCCCCGGGAATTAAATCGTGACCTCCTGGTTCATAGGTCGATGCTCAACCACTGAGCCATGCTGGCCGGGCCTACTATAACTATTTTTTGATGTTTCACTTTCATCTAACCTCACATAAAAATAGTCAAACCATATTCTACTCTTGTTTGTCAGTTGCAATTGTAACTTGACAAAAAAAAAAAAAAGGTTTGGCAAAAAAATCACTGAAAACATTTTGTGACAACCAATTAACTCTATGGAATTTACAATAGCAAATATTGTATGTATATTTTATTACTATTTGTAAATTGCATGCTACACATCCATTAAATCAGGGATTCATAAACAACAGTCTAAGGGGCAAATTTGGCCTAAGACCTGTTTCTATAAGTAAAATTTTATTAGGAGAAGGCCATGTTTATTCATTGACATATTGTTGATAGCTGATTTTGTGCTGTGATGGCATGATGGAGTAGTGGCAACAGAAATGTTATGACCCCAGCAGCCTAAAATATTTACTATCTCATTCTTTACAGAAAATGTTTGTCAACTTCTCTTTATGTCAACAAAAGTTATTTTTAATGATGTGCATGAATATATACATTCCTCAGTTTTGTTTGTCTGAGAGCTGGTTGCTAAACATTTTCCAGCACATCCGTTTAGCACACATATCTATCAGTTCTGCTTGTTGTTCACTGCTAATCCTTTACCACTCCTCTAAAAATCACTCTCTAAATATTCATTAGTATAAAGTGCTGTGGTAGGCCTCAAAAAACCCTTCGCTCTCTCCCATACTGAGGGTCACGATGTAAAATGATTCGTGATAGGCCATACAGCTTTAATGGTAGAGTTGGGACTTCAACTTTGTTATCCTATATATAAAAGGATAATATGCAAATTGATCCTAACAGTGGAATGACTGGTCGCCATGACACACACTGACCACCAGGGGACAGACGTTCAATGCAGGAGCTGTTTCCTGGTGGTCAGTGTACTCCCACAGGGGGAGCTCTGCTCAACCACAAGCTAGGCTGACAGCTGAGAGCACAGTGGTGGGAGCCTCTCCTGCCTCCTCGACAGCACTAAGGATGTCCAACCGGACATCCCCAGTGGCTCCCAGGCTGCAAGAGGGATGTCTGACTGCCAGTTTAGAAAAGTGAACATCCCCCGAGGGGACCCTGTCCTGCAGGGGGGAGCAGTTGGGAGCCAGCAGTCCTGGATTGTGAGAGGGATGTTCAACTTCCATTTAGGATTGGGCCTAAATGGGCAGTCGGACATCCCTTGAGGGCTCCCAGATTAGAGAGGGTGCAGACTGGGCTGAGGGACACCCCCACCCCTATCATGAATTTCGTGCACCGGGCCTCTAGTATAACTATAAAGCTAATGCCCCTGAAAAGCAATTTTTCATTGTGCCGCAACTCCTTTATTAGAATATGCTGTCTCATATAATTGAGGACACAATATATAGCTATTTCAGAGACATAAATATTTTTGAATACAAGTTCTCTGCTTTGTTTCATATTACTTTTGGAGAAAATATAAGGTTTCAGATAGAGTCCTTTTTGATTGACCATTGTAAAACATTCTTTCTTTTTCATTCACACTTTGATATCTTCCTTACCTTGTTAGAAAAATGTATTTAAGTTTACAAATCAACCTATAAAACAAATGACAAAAAATTAAATTTGTGATGTCCATGAGTAGGAATAATTTAAAGGTTCATATACATAAGTACATGTGTGATTTCTCTCTTACTTTTTTATGTCCTATCTGTTCTTGAGTTAGATAACACCTTTCTTGCTAATTCATTGGAGAAATGACTGATTGTATATCTTATAACATACATTCATTATAAAATTAACAACAGTTTTGAGAATTGATCAGCAATTCATCATAACAATGTTTGACCTTTCGAACCTAGGAGTCTATACACCATAACTCATTTCAAGCCCTGACCCATTACAAAAGCTTTGATAATGGAAACATGGCAATATTAAATTTTAGTCTTTTCTAGTGTAAAACTACCAGATAAATTGCAACCTTTCAACAAATTAGTCTTACCAAATATTTTTATTAACATTATAAAAGGGCTCAATGACTTTCATACTATTAATTCTTAAATTGATTTGAAATTCTATATTTGACATAAAAGTAAGTCTTTATTATCTGAATTAGGTGCTAAGTAACTAAGAATGTTTCTGTGGGAAACACCAAGAATTTATTCATTTCCAATTAGAAAGTATAATAATATACAGTTACCTTAGTCCTTTTAGCTTTTTGAAAAAAATAGATATTAAGATACATGCTGAAAATAATAATAAAAATGTTATATTTTTAAAAAAGCAAAATAGGCCCAAGTAAATAAAAATATTCTTAAAGACCCTTACTTTAATAAGAATAGAAGTATGAGAAGTAACAATCTCAAATAAAAGTTTTATATGGCTCTGATTAGACCCAATAATCACTATGTAAATTTACTTTTAAATGAAAGTACATTTTGGTTCTTTTATCCTCTTATTTATCTCCTTATATTCATGTCTCTTTCAAAAGTAATTTGTTGTTTACTATATTACATTGTCCTTCCCTCTTGCCTGTATGTTTCCATATGTTTTTTAATACATTTGAAGGATTTTATTTACCAGTTAAAAGCATGGACTTGACTATTACTATAAAACTCTTCTCTTTTTAAAGACTTCCTAATTTGCATTCATGTCATTGGATTTAATAACTTTATACATGCTTTTAAAATTCATGGTTGAATGATCACACTTCATTTTACTTTGTTGATAGAGTAGTGCTCCTTTAGTGTTTGTTTTCTACCTTTTGACTGTACATTATTACATAATCTTTATTTAGTGAGTTTGGGTGGTGAATTAGGTCCTCCCAGGTGGGCATATGATAATTATTTTCCTGTTATATAATTTTTAACATTAGTGCCTTTTCTTTTAATAATTATTCTTAAAAGTATGTTTCTAAGAAAGTTTCTTTTGAAAAAAAAGATATGCTAGCTTAAAAAAATAGGAAGACTTGAAATAAATATATCTCTCCAATAACAGAAAATATTGGATCATTTTTTAAAATTTTCTTTGGGTGAAGAAGGATAGTACTTAACACAATGCAAAGACATATGTGTTGAATTATTGTTTCATATATATGTATGGAGAGAGAAAGAGAGTAAAATAATGTTTCTTGCTATTATTAAACTTTTTTTCATAATCATAACAAATTTGAGGAAAAATTATTAACAGAGACTTAAAAAAACCCACAAATTTTAACAACCAACTTTTATCTATCAAGTTATATCAAGTAGTTGTTTAATTTATATTTCCCTTTACTTGACCATTTTTGACAGACTGGAAGTTCTTACAATGCATCCACACATGAAAGTAGAACTAGTTGAATCCAAGAAACAATTACTTATATTTAACATGAGAATCAAATTATATGTTAATGAGAAGTAAGGAAAAAGATAAAAGGAAGCTATTCTTTGGGGTTGCCTTGAACATTTGAAACTCACATTCACAAAAACTGTATTTTCTGATAAGTAATGTTTCCTTGCCTCTGAATTATCCCTGATTAATATTGTTCTTAAATAAAAATTTGAATCTTACATAATTAAACAACATTTCTGAGCTAAAAAATATCTCAACATTTGCTTCAGCATTGTTGAAGACAAATAAATTCTTGCTGTTATCTAAAACAGAAACTTATTTGTATGATAAATTAGATTCCACCAGGGGTTCACTGTATTTCCATATAATTTTAAGAAATTTGTCCATACAACCCTCTTATTATTCCAACACTCTTGAAATCATCACCACTCTTTTTGTTTTAAATTGTCAGAAAGACCTTAAAAAAAAAAAAGGAAAGACAGTGACCAGTAAGTCATTTGTTATTAGGAATTAAATGAACATGTAGGCTTAAACGTATTTCCAGCACCCTCTCTGTGTAATACAACAGGTCAAGAAGCTAGTGGAGCTTAGAGGGTGCATATGAGGCTGTAAATTCCTTCAGTACACAGGGAGAGAGCACGAAGGGCCTGGTCACTGGAGACTTAAGAATTTTTATACAGAAAAAGGAATGGGTATTGTGGTTAGAAGAATATATTAAGGGTCCTGAACAAAAGTTATATTTGTATAGTATGTTAAATAAAATGTTTATTGTTTTTATAACATTTAAACTTATATCAATAACTAGAGGCCCAGTGCACGAGATTCATGCACTTGGGCTGGGGGTCCTCAGCCCTGCCTGCACCCTCTGCAGTCTGGGAGCCCTTGGGGGATGTCCAGCTGAGGGCTTAGGCCCATTCCCCAGACATCCTTAGTGCTGTGGCAGAGGTGGGAGAGGCTCCTGCCACCGCCTCTGCGCTCGCCAGCCATGATCACTGCACTGAGAGTCTGTCCCCTGGTGGTCAGTGCACATCATAGTGACTGGTCATTTTGGTCGATTTGCATATTAGCCTTTTATTATTTAAGATAAGGAAACATAAAACTCTAAATAGCTAAATATAAACAATCATAAACTTAAGGGCATTAAGTAAACAAAGAGAAAAAAGACCAAGTTGAATACATAATAACAGGTGATATGCATTAAATTTGAATTATGGAAATATTAAAAGTAAATTTGTAATAATTTTAAAAGTTATAAGAAACCTTAAGATAATACAATTAGAGTATGAGAGAGAGACATTCTAGATTTTGACCAGTGATTTTCAAATGTAGAATTTTATTGGAAGACCTAAAAAGATTACTCTCTGTTGAAACTCTAGTTCTAGTGTGGAAGATCCAGTGAGCTGTTGTTTACAATTCAGAGGAAAAATAGGTAAACTTCAAAAGAGAAAATATAAAAGACTTGCAAGATAGTGTTGGAGACTGAACCTATATATATCTATATATATAAAAGGCTTATATGCTAAGTGTCCCCCCAACTGTCCAACCAGTAGCTATGATGTGCACTGTCCACCAGGGGTCAGGTGCTCAGTGCAGGAGCTGCTGTGACACACACTGGCCATTTACAGAGAAATGGCAGTGTGGACCTAGTGCCAACAAAGCAACATTTGGTTTCCCCCAAGTGGGACACAGGCCCTGCCACCACCCCGGAGTGACACCCCACCAAATCTCAGCAGACACTGTCGAGACCCCATGGCCAGCCTGGAAACGGTCGCTATGGTGCCAAGTAATGACGTCACATAGCAACGTGTGGCTTCCTCTTCCTAGCGACTAGCCTCCTTGCAGTTTTCTCAGCCCAGGAACATGACTTGCTTTATAGCCAGATGGAAAGATTTCACACTGTAACCACATGTCTGTGAAGCACTTTCCCGCGCCTCATCTCATTTGATCCTCATAGAAGTCCCTGGAGTAGGTAGAAAGGAGACTCGGTGGAACCCTATTTCCTTTTCATTAGCCAGAAAATGGATATTTAGAAAGCTTAGAAACTTGACTGAAAAGAAGTAAGAAATGTTGGACCTTGAAAATGACTTCAGGTTTTCTCACTACACAGAATATAGTCAAACACTGCTGCAGTTAAATATTTTACCCTTTGTTCTCCTTGCATGATCTACAATATAATCTGCTTTGTGTTGATATTTACTGCTGTATTGCTGACAATTACCTGAAAGAGATGTTGGGGTGCTTCACTGGGCTGGAAAAAATTTAGCTAAATCAGAAAGCAGGTCTAAATAAGCAAGTTTATTCTATATAAAAGGCTAAGTTGACTTGCACATGTGTGATACATTTAAAGCTCGCTGGCACCAATCACACTCATGTGTTTTGATCTGTCATTGTCGATCGTGAATTTGGTTGACACTTCTATTATAGAGAAAGGTTGAATAGCGATATTAAAATATTTCTTCTAATTAATTTCGTTTCAATGTGCATGAACTTGTGCATTGGGCCACTAGTATATAAATAATAGGCATTTTAGGAAGAGAATAAAAGGTTAATAGAGATGGGGAATAATTAAATAAATAAAAACTCAAGAAACTTTTCTTGAGTTGAAGAAAATCTTGAATCTGCACACAGAAAGGATTCATAAATTTATGTGAATAATCTGGCTTAGAAATATGGTGAAAAATTTTATTCACTTTATTTAGTTAAACATAACGCTAAAACCTGATAAAGATAATTTGAAAAAAAAGAAAAAAAATAGTATACATGCGTTTTTAAAAAACAAATTATAGAAAAAGATTCTAAGTAGGTTTTCAAATTAAACTGAGCAATTTAGCACAAGTAACGTATATCATGCAAATCAATATAATAGTAAGTTTCAATTGTACCAAATAGAAATCATCTTCTGATGACATCAGTAAAATAATTACTACTTTTGGGAACATTGCTATTATGGCATGATCACTAGATTAGGAGATTAGTGATCCAATTTCCTACTCTAATGTCAGGCAAGAGACAAATAACTTTGAGGTGTATTTCTCAGCTTTTTCTACTGACTAACATTCACCTAAGGGCTCTCAACCCCAACTCCATGAAACTGAGTATTATGGAATAATATTTGTAAGATAGAGTTGATCTTTTTAGGGCCACAAATCGTCATAATATCTAAGAGTTTATGACCCTCAAGAGCCAATTTTCACCCCCTTGGAGGTAATAACCCCACATTGAAAGCACATGCTTCCAAAGAAAAACAGTTCTAACATGCATTATTAGTAAACCTTCAGTTTAATTACTATACACTTTCTGGAAAATAATCCGGCAATACGTTTTTGCCCAGAAATACCATATTTTGAAAGATGACATTGAAATATAAGTACCCAATAATGAGAGTTTATATTAAAAAGTTGCTTATTTCAGCATTAGTTTTAGTGGTAAAAAGAAACTTGATTTCATTAATATGGGAATGATACAGCAAGTTGTGGTAATGTCACTGAATGAAATATTACACAGCCCTGGAGGGTATGGCTCAGTTGGTTGGACGTTGTCCTGAGCACCAAAAGGCTTGCGGGTTTGAATGCCAGTTGGGGCACATGCCTGGGTTGTGGGCTTGATCCCCAGGAGCAGGCATACAGGAAGCAGCCAGTCTGTGTTTTGCTATCTCATGGATGCTTCTCTCTTTCTCTTTCTCTCTTCCTCTCCTTTCCTCACTCTCTAAAAATCAATGAAAATATGTTTAAAAGAATATTACACAGTGTTCAAAAGGAAGCCGCTTTATCTTCTGACCTGAAGAGATGTCTAGAATGCATTGATAAAAGAAAAGCAAATCAGAATGCAGTGAGAATGAGAATGATAGAGGGATACTTGGGAGCTTATCAAATTTGCTTTTGTATATTTTTGACTTCTTAAATTAGTTTCTAAAAGCATTAAACACTGTTCTAAATTAATATTTTAAGAATGTGCCCTAGCCGGTTTGGCTCAGTAGATAGAGCATTGGCCTATGGACTGAAGGGTCCAGGTTTGATTCTGATCAGGGGCACATTCCTGGATTGCAGGCTCCATCCCTTCTCTCTCATCATTGATGTTTCTCTCTCTCCCTCTCCCTTCCTCTTTGAAATCAATAAAAATATATTTTTTTAGAAAATGTAAAAATTAGGTAAGTTAAAGTAAATGGGTAAATTATAGAAATTGCAAAAGAACCAAGTACATTTTGTATTATTTATATTATTAGAAAAGTAGGTGTTTGGTCCCCTTGAGCAAGTTCTAGGAAAAAAAAAATCAATCAACCAATCAATCAACCTTGGAAACAAATCTCTTTGTGTTAATCTCAACTTTTTAAGTCTGACATTAAAAAAGAAGAAAGGATTGCTTTCATAATAAGAGAAAAAGTTATGTAACATGGGTTTGAGTATTACTTAGCTTCTATTGAGTTTGGAATTTTAAAATTACTCATGTGAATTTTAACTCTTAACCTGATGTTTATAGGAATTAATATGCATGTATAATTTTCCTTTGAAAACATGTAGTAAACTTATTTAGGAAGATTATAATAATTTTTTCTTTTATGTGGATATAAATACATCATCTGAATTGGTTTTTATTGGCACATTCACATTTTAATTATAAATATATTTTGCAGATTTATGATGGAAAAGATAAAACAACTCATCTATTAGGTGCTTTCACTGGAGCATCTATGCGAGGACTGACTCTTAGTAGTACTTCAAATCAGCTCTGGCTAGAATTTAATTCTGATTCTGAAGGGACAGATGAAGGCTTTCAACTTGTCTATACCAGTAAGTATTTTGGAAGAATAAAGTTGTCAAACACTACTGCTAAGTATTTGTTAAATAATTGAAGTATACTAGGTGAAGAAAAATCCGACATTTGATCATCAGTTTGTAATTTGCAGCTGCCTTTTACATATATATTGCATTTGACCCTAACAATAACTCCATACATTACAGGTATTCTAACTGTTGCTGTTTTACATTTGAAACAACTAAGGTTCAGGAAGGTTAAGTAATCTGTGAGTTTGAGCTTATTTGTTTATTTTCAAAATGGCACTATTCTTCCCATCGAATACTTAAGAAATACAATTAAACTCTTTAGTAGATAGAAATCCAATATGTTGGCTCCCACCTGTAATTGCAAAACACAGACAATTTGTGTATGATAGTATAGTTGGACAGTCATTGATGAGAATTGATGGTTCCAGGTGATTTTACATTAAAGAGTAGCTAAGTTTTTATTTTGTTTTGCTTTTCTGTGTTGAATTGCCTTATTAAAACTAACTTTATACAAACCTATTTTATTATACTCAAACAACTATTCTGACAATTAAACAGGTAGCAGTTCAAAGACCAAGAATCATAGTTAGATTACATCATCATATGAATTAATTTTACAAGTGCCAAAATATAATAGATTACATCAATGAACAATAAATTATATTCAAATAATATATTTATGGAGTTTCTACTCTGTGTAAGACACTGTACTAAAAAGTAAAGCACAGATAAAATTGAAGTGGTTACATGTGTTTAATAAACTTACCATCAGATCAAATCAATTCTTAAGAGTTCAGAGTACTCATTTAATATAGCAAAATAAATTAAGTAGCAATATTCAGGAATCTTTAGTATTAGAACATTTGAAAAAAAATCTAATGACCACTCTAAATTTTCTCAAGAGGTCAGATGAGTGGAAACTATTACAAAAGCAGGGAAATTAAAAAAGTAAAGCATTAAAGTTATTCACATGGGATTCTAAAGGGAATATGAATCAAAATAATTTGTGAAAATATTCTTTCTTAATGAAATTTGAAATAGACAGAAGAGTATGACTCATTATATTAACATATTCTGGTGTATAATACTGAGAGCTTACTCTTGTTCCCTGATTATGTCAAGGCTTTTTCTACTTGTTCTTTAATTATTACAGCATTAACATGAAGGAAAAATAAATTAACAAAATGAATGTTAAATACCTATTTTTAAATCCTGAGAACTGTGTGTACAATGTGATCTTTTTTATGAAGTCCTTGCAAAGACAAATGAAAATCCAAGCAACTCTTGTTACAAGTATCCTGTTTGATGGACTAAAAGTAATGGTATTGAGAATTATTGCTCAAATATAATTGATGTGATCTCTTTGGACGGGCAAATATTTTTAAATATGCTTTCTTCTCCTCCTTTCTCTGTTTTCTAACAGGGCTGCTGACATTTTTCAAGTCATAGCTCAGTGTTTATAAAATGGCCTTCCTTTGTTCTACATCACTTTGCATTTCTCCATGTCTAAAATGTTAATGGGTTTCTTAGAGGAAATAGAAATTTTCTTTTCTGATACTTAAACTCTGTGCATCTTGATAGTATTGATGCAAAGATACTGGGTATTGTAGGACACACCTGAATTCTATAATTGAATTTATTGGGGTGACATGCCTGGATTTTTAAATTGTGTGGGGAGCTTGGGAATCTGGGATGAGGAAGATCAGTGACTTTATTGTCATTGGCAGGAGTTACTGGATGCCAAAAAAGAGGAACCTTAAAAAGCAAATATTTGAAGTCACTCTTTTTAAATGACTCTAGTTGTTCATCCTTCAGCATGTCTTTATGAAGACGGGAAGCTAAAGAATTTGGGAAGAAAGTATAAAAGCAATTATTTTTAAAAGGGAGTATCTATAAATATGTGTTTATATCTACAGTTAATATGACAGGTATCACACTGTATTGTGGTTATATATTGTTTGCAAACATATTGTGCATTGTTCTTCGGGGGCCATTTCCCTTCGTGTCTTTAGTCTGTTTTAGTTCAATTGTATATTTTTACATATTTTTTGGTAAAACTAACATATGGTCTCAATACTGTGTTTATAAAATGCCTTTACGATACAGCAGATTCTACTAGGCCACATACTTTAAATATTCATAAGATTCTTAGCGGCAATAATTCATTTCCTAACCTGAGAGAATATACCAGGTGTTCATGTATGGGAAAAGTGAAGCAGCAACAACTGTATGGGTGTTTGAATCCCTTGTCCAGCTCTTCCTAAATTCAACCCCACCTCTTCCATTAAGAGAATTAGCGATAGGAGAGAGGGCATTAAGGCGGGCAGGGCAGGTAAGGATTCATGAATTATGTGGTATTAAAGGTGGGGTTGGTAGGTCACAGAAAGAAATGGGGAGTATTCCAGGCAAAGAGAATAGGACCAGGGAAGGCACTGAGATGAAAAAGAACATCTTAAGCACTTTTAAGGCATGTGATACAATTCAGATTAATCCCACTTACCTAGCTTCTGGTAATTCTAGTCTTAGCACAAAGAGACCTTTAAGACCACCCTTGTGTGATGGCACACTAATGACAGTCACTTTCTCACTACCTTTCTGTTGTCCGTTTTGATGAGTTAGTAACACTTGCCGTTGTGTGGTTATTTTCAGTTTCAGATAGACAGAATCTCCTTTGGCTGAGATAAAAATAAGAAATACTTTCAAACAGGCCATTGAGGTTCATTTTATTTCAGTTGTCTTATTGCTCCATTATGTAGATAATCACCAAGAATAGCAAATTGTGGAAATAGTGACTGAGAGGCACTTATGGCTTGAAGTAATGGAAAACCTTCCAATGCTTAAACAACAAAGATATATATGAGAAAGCTGACAGGTAGGTTTTGATACAAGTGTTCAAACTAGTCAGTAAGGGTCTTGCTACTGTGGCCTCCCTGGTGTTCACTTTTTCTCCTCATGCTTGTGACATGATCACGGGATAGATACATTCACGGCAGGAAGAAAGAGAGGAGAGGCAGTGCCAGTCACACGCATTCCCCTGATCAGGAATGCACATTCCTCTGTCAGCTATACTCTTATCTCTTTTTGTCTAAAACTGGGCCATGCGGTTATGCCTGAGTTTGTTAGAAGGCACCCCAGAAAATGAAGTATTTGGCAGACTAAATGGTTTAGTATTAGGCCATCATAATATACTGTCTGATATGATTCTGTTAACTGCTGGTAACAAAATCAGGGGGTTGTTTTAGTGCGGAAGAAGAGGAAAAGATATAGTGAAAAGGCAACTTACAGTGTCTAGTCTAAGGTATAGCTATAGCAGATATCCTAAAAATCAATATGTCCAAAGGTATTGTGTTAATATATGCCTCCATGATTAATGGTGTCATGGAAGCTCAGAGAATCTTGGGTGTCTAGAAAGGAAAAGTATTGATTTATGCATATATATATATATATATATATATATATGTATATATATATGCTTAAGTGACCATTCTACCTGTAGCTATGATGTGCACTGACCACCAGGGGGCATACACTCAATGCACAGGCATGGAAACATGGAACAGACTGATGACTCTCAGAGGGAAGCGGGGGAGGGAGAGGGCAGGAAGACATTAACCAAAGGTCTTATATGTGTACCAGAGGCCCAGTGCATGGATTTGTGTACCACCAGGATCCCTCAGCATGACCTATGGTGATAGGGCCAAAACTGGCAGTCTGACATCCCCTGAGGGGTCCCAGTTTGCAAGAGGGCACAGGCCAGGCTGAGGGAGACCCCACTGCTGCACGAATTCGTGTACTGGGCCTCTAGTTATTAATGTTAGCCTTACTATGCTAAGAAAACAGGGGGCTTGTCTCACTTTCTTGCAACAATAGATGTTATATACATACCTAGGATATACTTGCGGGGAGAAAATGTCACACCCTTTGTCACACCCCTTTATTTCCTAAAGCAAATTAAATTTCCTCAGTCTTTATCCCTTAGAATTATCAAGAAGAATCTTATTTAGTCTTTTACTCCCAAATAAGTTTCACAGTCAATTCCAGTTTGATTAGTCATTTATTAGTCATTTGAAGTGGGGGCAGCTAGGCAGATTAAATATAAAAATCTCCATGACACTTGGTCAGACCTTGACTGTAGCAGGGTTTCCCACTGTTCCTCCATCCCTTCAGCCTCTCAGAAGTAATTACTTCCTTGAGTCAGATGGCTCTCCTATTCTTTTTAAAATAATGACCATCAATACTCTTGCCCTTGAGAAATCTGAAACTCACCCAAATAAAGATCTAGATGAAGCATATTTTCAAGTGCTTTATATAACACAAATTGGTTGTTAATTTCCCTGTGTTCCATAAAGGCATAGCTATTTTTCTGAGAAGGTGTAGGGGAGTAAACTAGGGGAAAAATTACCATTCCTTTTTGGCAGAACAAGTCAGAAATTTAGGTGTCAATACAGTATCCTTGCTAAACCATTACTCTGCTCTGGATAACACTCTAATATAATTTGGAAAATTCTTATAGGATATTCTGACCAGACTCCTTCAACCCCTCAATGCACATTTCAAGAATGCATTTCTAAAACCTGGTGTCTTTTATTGTATTTCTCTCTCTCTGAAGGCTAAGTTGTAAAAATGTTATTTTTTATTTGGTGACTTGTCTTGCCTTCCCTTTTACTCCTCTACTGGAAATAATTTATTGTTGAAATTACTTATTTGGTCATAGTTTTAAATTTTGTTTTTCCCCACTGAAATGTTTAAGGTCTAGTGATAAAGAAAACAGTGAATAAGACTAAGTTTATGCTCATATGAAGCCAATGTTTTAATGTGATAAGACAGAAAATAAAGCTCTGAACAAAAGATAAGGTAACTGTACCTAGAATTAATTTATAACAGATAGTCCAGGAGATGGGGTTTTTGTAACTAGTTTGCTCTAGGACTCCATCTCACATGAAGTATCACCTGAATTGGCACCTGGGTTAAAAGAAGGGGAACCCACATTCAGATCTGGGGGTAAAGGGCAGATAAGTGCAAAGGCTTAAGGGAGTCCCAGCCTTGAGTTGTATGCCTGGAGCTGATCAAGGAGAAGAACGGGACAAAGTGAGAGGTAAAGTTGGAAGGTAGGCAGAGGGGAGATGGACTATTTTAAGGACTTGGATTTTATTTAAAGGCACATACTTTCAATATTACCATGTCAAATGTGAGGGTTTAAAATAATAACTGACATTGATCTACGACTTACTAGATACAATCCTATGAGTGAGGTGCTGTTATATCCCCTGAGAAGAGGAGGAAACATAAAGCACAAACAAGTTATGTGACTTGCCCAAGGTCACATAGTTCTTAAGTGCAGATCTGGAAACAGAACTGAGGAGCCCTGCCTCTAGAACACATGCTCCTAATTATCACACTATATTGCACCTAACCTGTGGTAGTTTATTATTATTATTTTTAATATATTTGTATTGATTTCAGAGAAAGAGGGAGAGAAAGATAAAAAGATCAGTGATGTGGGAGACTGTTGCTTGGCTGCCTCCTGCACACCCCACACAGGGGATCAAGCCTACAACCCGGGCATGTGCCCTGACTGGGAATCGTCACGTCCTGGTTCACGCTTCATAGGTTGATGAGCCATGCTGGCTGGGCATTTTTTAATTTTTTTTTTGAAATTCCATTAAATAATACTCTTTCTTATTATCACTGATGTAATTGTAAAGAAAATTAATTATTTAAATGTTCATGCAGTGCTTCCCAAAACAACTTTGTCATTTTATTCCTGAGTATCTGAATGCTTTCCTATTGGCCAAATGCACTATAGGGTCATGACATAATCCTAGTGACTTTCAGGGTGTTTATCAAGTTTTAAAACTCTGTCTCTTGAAGATATATTTCATTGCAAATTCTTTTAGCTCTTCATTTGTACTTACTCCACTTTTATCCAGTAGGAAGGAGTTAGACATTTACACTACCTATTGGAGAGCTAAATTATACCTTTTTGATGGGTTATAGCATTGTCTTTTCTCAAGCTGATGTGGTAATGTCCATTCATTAGCAGTGCCCCTGGGTTCAGATGTCCCCTTGTTATCACTTCTGTACATTTAACTGACTAAAATGCCTGAGACATATGTTAGTGCAAGAGAAAAGTTCAGCTATATTTGAACTCCCTTAGCCTTCCAGGCTTTTGTTGTTATTGTTGTTTGTTGTTGCTTGAAATGATTCAATAATCCACACAGAACATGGCCATTTAAAATTTTATATTCATATTAAAGATGGGCATTAGCTAATGTTTGATGTCTTTTCTTGTGTACTAGCCTTATACACATGTAAGAAATTACCCTCTTTAAACTCTTAAATTCGTTACAGTATGTTGTTAGCAATGTTAACCGTGAAAAATAATCAGATGACCTATTAACTCTAATTTTACTCTTAGTGTATAACTTATTTAATGCAAATGCAAGTAGAAAATAATTAAATTACAAAAGAGCAACAAAGTTATTTCTTGTATTCCTGTGTCCTATAAACCACGTAAGAGAGATATTTTTGGCATTTCCTTTATTCTTTAAATCTCGAATTTAACCAAGTAATGAAGGAAGTATTGATTTATGCTGCATTATGTAGTATAAGATATTCTAACTAAAATATCAAAGAAATATGTCTTAATTATCTATTTACAGACAATATTGGATGTACTTGCTTTGTACTGGAATAACAACGGAGTCATTACCATTTTTATAGCCTTCACATCCCAAAAAGCCTGTGAATTTTGAACATAAATACTTAAAGTCCTACAAATTTACTGTTTACATAAAATTTAATGTCTGGCAGATTGGAAACATATATGAACATCAAAACTTTACAATGTTTAAAAAAATGTTACCTAGAAGAGCTATGTCTTTAAGTAGGGGAAAGATTCCTAACACAAAGTATACAAGCAAAAATCCGTCCGTCTTTGCCTTTCTGAGCACATCCTGAAGTACAGATACTAAAAACCTGGCAGTCCATTTCCCACATTCTCTCCAGTGAAGATCTCTGCTCAGAATCTGCCCGTTAAAGGCAGTCCCCCGAGAGCGGAAAGGTGGGATCCGTGGAGGAGCCGTTATTTTCCAGCGTCTTCCAGCTGGATTGTGTTGCTGGCACCTGGGTGCGTGTGGCAGCAGCTTCCCAGGACTGGATTTCCTGAAAGCCAGCAGTGATCTTCTGACCTCCACTCCCTCATGTGTCTTATACTTTCCCTCTAATTTTTTTTTATATTGAATCTTAGCAACTCAGGATACTAAGTGGCTCTGCTTTCCTGACCAAGCCCCAGTCATTATTTTTTTTAATTTTCTGTAACAAACCTACCATAAAAACTAAAAAGATGAGACAGTTTAGGAGGAGATATATATATATATATATATATATATATATATATATATATATATATATTTATATATATATGTGTATGTATATATGTATATATGTATATATATAATTTTAGGAGGTATTATATATGTATATTAGGAGCTATTATATATACATATTTTTATTATATATAGTATAAAAACATACACTATATAGAAAGAATCCTGCAAGTCAATAAGAAAAAAAATTCTAAAAGAAAATTTCACAGTAAAGGAAACTCCATTGGCCAATAAATAAAATGTATAATAGAAATTAAGAAATGAATAGTAAACATTAAATAACATGCTATTGCACATTCATAAAATTGGTAGAAATTAAAAAGGTGCACAATACCAAGTGTTGATGACAGTTTGAAGAGCTTGCACCTCTCTTACCTTTGGTAAAGCCACCTAGAAGAGTAATTTGGTAATACTCATTAAATTCCATTCCCAAATATAATTAGAGTACACCATTTATACATTTGGCCAAATACAAATGGCTGATTGTTAAAAAGGAAAAAAAGGGAATGCTGAACCCCACCACTCCAGAATGATGTACAAATGTATGAGGTAAAACACACTAACCAGCACTTTTCTTTCAGACTTTATACATAGGATTTAGAGCACTGGCAGTTTAAAAAAATATGCATTCTTTACATTCCACCTGTTTCTCCAGGTGGGATGCATAGCAGTCATTTCCACAATCTTTTGTTTGTTTGTTTGATTAAAGTCTTAACTTCTGTAAGCTCAAAACTCTGATTTTTTAAAAAAAAAACACATAAGGACATTTTTATTTTAAGTTACATCAAAACTGCTACTTACATTCAAAAAGTTAATATTCAGATATCATATACCTCTAAGCCTTCTGCCTTATTGTAGCATTGGTTCTGTTTTCCTAACCAGACATGACATGTCCCTATGTGAATGCACAATCATTGTTCCTAATAAATTGAACAGGAATTATGTTAAGGTAGGGATTCAACTGTTTACCTTTCAGTATGTCAAGAAAAAAGTTGAATAGTAGATTAGCAAACTTTGATTGGATCTCAAGGACAAAATGGATCTGGACATGGGGCATAACCTATAGAAACATACTTTTGGAAGGGTACATAGAAGCATAGCCTTTTTGTAACCATAGTGATTGGAAATGTTATAAATGCTCATCAGCTGGAGAATAAATAAATCACTTTTGGGGTTGGCCTACAATGAAATTCCACAGAGTAGTTAAAATAAATACAATGCATATGTGTATAAATATAAAGGTTAAAAGAAAATGCTAGGCAATATATAAAAGCTCAGAAGAATTTTAAAAATAATTTTATAATTAGTAAAATGTATACCTACTTGCAAAATATATTATGTATTTTCATAGAGTTATAGATATGTGGTAAATATATAAAATATGTGTGACAATGATAACTAATTCATAATATCTGCCAGCTCTTGGTAGGGAAAGACCACAAAGGGATTGAGGAAGAGCGACATGAATGGAATGTTAACTTGTTTTGCAATATTAGTTCTTCAAAAAACAATGTTAATTTGAATGTTGATCAGTTACTATGAGTATTAATCTGAAAATGAATGTGAATTAAAATTAACTTGAGCAACTATGATTCTAGAATGTGATAGAGTGAGTTGGTGAGGTTACATTATCCTTTGTGGGTTTCAAATTATAACTCAAAACTGAATTAGAGCCCAGCTGGTGTGGCTCAGTGGTTGAGCATTGACCTATGAACCAGGAGGTCATGGTTCAATTCCCAGTCAGGCCCAGATTGCAGGCTCAGTCCCCAGTGTGGGGCGTGCAGGAGGCAGCCAATCAATGATTTTCTCTCATCATTGATATCTCTCTCTCTCTCTCTCTCTCTCTCTCTCTCTCTCTCTTTCTCTCTCTCCCCCCCCCCCGCCTTCATCTCTGAGATCAATAAAAATAATTTAAAATGAAAACATAAAAAAAAAACTAAATTAGAAATCCTTAAAGAAATACTATACTACATGGTGACAGGAAAGGAATTAGATCTCAATTTAAGTTATTCAGCAAGTCAAAAGAATTCAGGTAATGGGGGTTTTTTAGTTTCCTTTGTGCTCTAGAAATTTTCATTTCATCAGAGTATCAAATTTCACAAGGAATGGGGGATATTAATATGATATGCAATTTTTATACAGTTCTTTATTTAGTTGTAAGTTTCAAATATTTGAGCTTTTCAATGAAAAGACTGGCAGCTGAATGTTTCCATAAAGTTCTGAATATTTATGAATAAGCAATAATAATTCCACCAAATTGGACTAAATGATGTTGTGCTTTGTAGTTTATATACTATTATCCATGTGCATTTTCATCTGCAATGCAAAGTATTATAAGTTACCTTAATTTACAAAAACTATCTCCATTTTACCTCATCACCAGCAATTGCCAACCACGTTTACAGAGCATTCACATTAAGAAAGGATGAATTTGGTAATGAACCTTGAGAAGAAAGCTTGACTTTCATTTTTGTTTTTATTAAAGATACATGCCAAAAGTGGCTGCATCTTGAATGATAAATTCAATCTTATATCTAGTAGAAGGAATGCAGTTTTGCAATTTTTGAACAGGGCCACTTTAAAAGTAGTATCAAGTATGAAAATTAATGCAGACTGGTGCAGCCACTGTGGAGAACAGTATGGAGTTTCCTCAAAAAGCTAAAAATGAAACTCCCATTTATCCCACTTCTAGGAATATATCCCAAGAAACTAGGAACATCAATCAGAAAGGATATATGCACCCTTATGTTCATAGCAGCACAATTTATAATAGCTAAGATTTGGAAACAGCTTAAGTGCCCATCAGCAGATGAGTGGATTAAAAAACTGTGGTACATCTACACAATGGAATACTATGCTGCTGGAAGGAACTCCTACCATTTGCAACAGCATGGATGGAACTGGAGAGCATTATGCTAAGCGAAATAAGCCAGTCAGAGAAAGATAAATATCACATGATCTCACTCATTTGTGGAATACAATGAACAACATAAACTGGTAAACAAAAACAGATCCAGAGACAGTGAAGCATTGATCAGACCGTCAAACCTCAGAGGGAAGGCAGGGGAGAATGGGGGTAAGGGGGAGAGATCAACCAAAGGACTTGTATGCATGCATATAAGCATAACCGATAGACCAGACACCAGGGGGGTGAGGGCATGAGTGGGGGAGAGGGGTAGGAGGGGTAATGGGGGATAAAGACACTTATGTAATACCTTAATCAATAAAGAAAAAAAATAGTAAGTAAAAATAGTATCAAGTATGCAAATTAATGTTCTGAAATTTTACAGTTACAGCTTATGCTGTTTCTACTTCTGTGTTTAAAAGACTGACTTGCTAGAACATGTATCCCTTATACCTTGTTATATTTATAAATATGTATATAAAATATAATCCTATTTAATAAAAGATTAATATGCAAATTGACCATCACTCCAACACACAAGATGGCTGCCCCCATGTGGTAAAAGATGGCTGCCCCCATGTGGATACAACATGGCTGCCACAAGATGGCCAGCAGGGGAGGACAGTTGGGAGGAACCAGGCCTGCAAGGGAGGGCAGTTGGGGGCCATCAAGCCTGCAGGGGAGGGCAGTTAGGGGTTACCAGGCTGGCAGGGGAGCAGTTAGGCATCAATCAGGATGGCAGGGGGGTGGTTAGGGGGTGATCAGGCTGGCAAGCAGAAGCAGTTAGGGGCAATCAGGAAGGCAGGCAGGCAAGCAGTTGGGAGCCAGCAGTCCTGGATTGTGAGAGGGATGTCCAACTGCCCGTTTAGGCCTGATCCCGATAGGATTTGATATGATTTGATAGGATCAGGCCTAAATGGACAGTCAGACATCCCTTGAGGGGTCCCAGATTGGAGAGGGTACAGGCTTGGCTAAGGGAACCCCCCCCCATGCACGAATTTTGTGCACCAGGCCTCTAGTATATATACATGTATATGCATATATGGATATGGATATAGAGATATAATATATATATATATATATATATATATATATATATATATACACACACACACACACACACACACACGCACACACACCCACACACACACACACACACACACACACTAGAGGCCCGGTGCATGAAAGTCGTGCATGGAGGGGGGGTTCCCTTAACTCAGCCTGCACCCTCTCCAATTGGGGGCTCCTTGTGGGATGTCCTACTGCCATTTTAAACCGGCAGACACCCCTCTCACAATCTGGGACCACTGGCTCCTAACTGCTCACCTGCCTGCCTGATTGCCCCTAATTGCCTCTGCCTGCCAGCCTAATCAGCTCTAACTGCCCTCTTCTGCAGGCCTGATGTCCCCCCAACTGCCCTCTTCTGCTGGCCAATTTGGTTCTGATTGGTCAGTTCCTGTGCCAGCATCAAAGCTTCACCTCCTAGGCAGCCATTGGCTCCCCACAGCACCCACCTTTGGTTCTCATTGGTCGGTTCCTATGCCAGTCAGCTCCAGGCCTATCTCTGGGACTGATCAAAGAGGTGGGGCTTAACAGCAGCCCCTTCAGAGGCCGGGAAAGAAATGCCTGGCTGCTGGCAAAGATCAGAAAGAAAGAGAGAGAGAAAGAGAAAGGTAAGTACACTGATCAACAGCTTCCACTGAGGCTGCAGATCAGACTCTGACTCACTTTCTGGGTCTCAGCCACCTGGACAGTCAGTGCTGGGTTGCCAGGCTGAAGCTGGGCAACCCAGCGCTGACTTCTGGATGGTCTGCCTTTGCTTGCAGGCTGGGCCCCTCCCCAAGCCTAAAGCCTCCGCCACAGACTTTAGGCTTGGGAAGCGCCCCAGCCCCCCTCCCATGGCTGGCAAGGAGTGACCCAGGTATGTATGCAAATTAACCACCATCTTTGTTGGGTTAATTTGCATACCCACTCTCATTGGCTGTGGGCATAGCAGAGGTATGGTCAATTTACATGTTTCTCTATTATTAGGTAAGACATATATATATATATTTATATATAACATATGTCATCATTTGAATTAACTTCTAACTTTTTGTCTAGCTCTGTCTCTGAAGCTGTTTGAATTTCCCTTAACATATTTTTACCCAAATCGGGCTGTCACAAATTGATCTGTAACGGAAATTTCTGAAGATGTGTTTTTGTAATCGTCTCATTAACTTCAGTTTCTCATTAGCATTATTTTAGTTTTTATTTTTTTTAAGTTGTTTCCTAGGAGTAATTGCCTTTAAGACTCCAAAATCATCCAGCAGCATTATTGAACATGTGCTATGTGCCAGGATTTGTGCTTGGTTGGCATTGTGAGAAAGAAAAAGTAGTGAAATCATTCTAGTTTGTAGGGAAACAAACACAGAAGCAATGATTGTAAGTGAATTGAAATATGCAGAGTAATTCTACCAGTTAACTGAGGAGGGAATGATTAAGAACCCCTAAAAGAGACTAGAAAAGGATCCTTTTGTTCTCCAAGAACAAATGTATCCCTCAACACACAGAAATTATAGTATAAAACTCATTACTTCCAGCTTACAGGTTTTGGTGATTTTATGTATGTTTTGATACTGTAAAAAAGCCAATGATGTAAGTTTTACTTTCTAGTTCCTGTACTAATTTGGATCTGTGCCTATAAAGGAGATGCAAGTATTTTTATTATATAACTTAAGACACAAATGTTTTCCTTGTCTCCAACATTTTTGTGTTGAAATCACAGATTTCCCTCATACATGATGCTATCTGGAATATTCTCTTTCATCCTCTAGTCTCAGAAGTCATAACTTGCATAATTTTGCACCTAATTATCTTCTTTTTGTAAAACATTAGAGATAGAGAACTCCATAGCTAGGGAATTTATGTTTTGACTAGAGGCCTGGTGCATGAAATTCGTGAATGGCGGGGGGGGGGGGGTGTCCCTCCCTCAGCCCAGCCTGCACCCCTCGACGACAATGTCTAACTGCCCGCACGATTGGGCCTAAACGGGCATACGGACATCCCTCTCACAATCCAGGACTGCTGACTACCAAATGCTCACCTGCCTGCCTCCTTGATTGCCCCTAAAGGCTTCTGCCTGCCAGCCTGATCACCCCCTAACCACTCCCCTGCCAGCCTGATAGATGCCTAACTGCTCCCCTGCCAGCCTGTTTGCCTCTAACTTCCCTCTTCTGCCAGCTTGGTCACCCCTAACTGCTCTCCCCTGCAGGCCTGGTCACCCCTAACTGCCCTCCTCTGCAGGCCTGGTTACCCCTAACTGCCCTCCCTTGCAGGCCTGGTCACCCCTAACTGCCCTCCTCTGCAGGCCTGGTCCCCCACAACTGCCCTTCCCTGCAGGCCCGTTCTCCCCCAACTCCCCTCCTCTGCTGGCTAGTCACCCCTAACTGCCCTCCCCTGCAGGCTTGATCACCCCTAACTGCCCTCCCTTGCAGGCCTGGTCCCTCCCAACTGCCCTCCCCTGCTGGCCACCTTGTGTCCACATGGGGGTAGCCATCTTGTGTGTTGGAGTGATGGTCAATTTGCATATTACTCTTTTATTAGATAGGATTACTAGTGTTATGTTTGGTTTAAATTATGAAGTATCTTTTCTAGTTATTTCAGAATCTTAACAGTTCATTGTGCTCCGATTGTTAGGTTTTTAATATCCATCTTTATTAATTTTATTCTGAATTATACACAAGGTCTTCTGGCTCTTGAGAGATCAAATTATTATTAAGATAATGTAATCATAACAATAATAACCCTGTGGGCCTCCTTTGATCCGGCTCTTAACCTTGTAGTAACAAGATGAAAATCATAGAAAAATCTACACAAGTGGACAGAGACAAGGGATGAAGAAAAATAGGCTTTCTCTGTTTAAAGTAGCTGTCTCACCCTCCTGTCTGGAAAGGAGAGAGAAAAACCTTTGCTTCTTTGAGATGGATAGAAAGGACTCTGGCTTTTTATTCTAACCTTTGTAAAGTAAAGTCATCTCTCCAGAGGCCAGCTTAGCCTCCTGTGCATGCAGTTTTTGTAATCTGAAGATGTCCTTTAGGCCCTGGCCTCATTTTCCCTTCAACTATAAACATAGACCTCCTCCAAACTTAGGTAAATCTCTCTGGAATTCTCTTACGAATGTTATGGTTGTAAAATAACTTATTAAGGGTTGCTCTGGCCCCAGGGTCCCGACTTTCCAGTAAGTTTAATGGAAGAAGCCTAAACTCTGCAAAATCACAAAAATATTTTATTTATACCTCAGAGTGACAACATATAGGAAGAATAATATGTGTTTTGGGTGTTTTTTTCCCCTGAAAATTTTTTCAGAGCTGTAAATTTCTGGAGAAGGCAGAATATAACAATTCAGAGTTCTTCAGTCTAATTACTATTATATTATTTTTTGATAAAGTGTATTTTAAATATAGAACTATTTCATTTTCTAAGACTATAGCAGTAAAGCGTCTAAATTTATATTTGCAGTGGACATATTTGTTATTTGGACAATTATGATTTCACATATATTTTATGTTTTAAGTTTTGATGTAGTAGTTAATATGGCCAGATCTATTATTGGCTGTAAATCACTTAAAGAGTGCAAGAAGCTTAGTACTAAAACAAGACATGATATAGTCATATAGACCATGGGAATCATTTGAAAAATACAAGAAAAACTCTAATTTTAAAAAAATGTAAAAACTCTCTTTGGCTGTTGTTTAATATCAAAATTAAATGTGGCAGGAGTATTATAACTAGGAAAGAGAATACAACTAGGTAAGAGTAATTTAACTGTATAAAAATACTAGGAATAAATGATTTGTAGAGTTTTATTTTTTCCTGTTAAATGTCACCTTTAATAAATTTATATTCTTCTCACAGGTTTTGAACTTTCACATTGTGAAGACCCTGGCGTTCCACAATTTGGATACAAGATCAGTGACCAAGGCCACTTTGCTGGTAGCACTATCATTTACGGATGCAATCCCGGCTACACTCTCCATGGCAGTAGCCTTCTCAAGTGCATGACTGGGGAGAGAAGGGCATGGGACTACCCTCTGCCTTCCTGTATTGGTAGGAGACTCGTTTAGATTGTCAGAAAATATTTCTATAGGAGTGTTACAAAAATACACTGTAGGTTTTCAAGTGATTCCATCTTTCCGCACACAACTCATACCTTAAGTCAAGAAGTTAACATGTGCTCCCCACTCGCAGTCTAGTCTCCTTCAGTCACCATGTTGTTGACCCCAATTACCCTCTTTGTCCTCCCTTTACCCTTTTTTCTCCTCTGATAACCACCATTCTCTTGTCTGTAGCTATGAGTTTGTTGTTTGCTTTTTTTTGTTTTTGTATGTTTGTTTTACTTGTTCTTTTGTTGCTTTTTATATTTACATATGAGTTAAAAAATCTTTTTTTTTAAATAGATTTTTATTGATTTCAGGGAGAGGAAGGGTAAGGGAGAGCGAGATGAAAGAGAATCATTGATTGGCTTCTGTCTGCACACCCCACACTAGGGACCAAGTCTGCAACCTGGGCACATGCCCTGATCAAGAATCAAACTGTGACCTCCTGGTTCATAGGTCAAAGCTCAACCACTGAGCTATGTCAGCCAGGCGGTTCTTATCTTTTTTTTTTTTTTTTTTGCCTAACTCATTTCATAAGATCCATCCATATTGTCATAGAGTATACAACTATAAAGTTGTACACACGAAATTTATGTCAGGTTATTAGCCAGTGTTACCCTGATATAGCTAATAAAAATTTTAAAAATATATTAGTAAGAAATACACTATTTTAAAAATCTAAAAAAGGAAGTTAATGAACTAAAATTTGTCAGAAGGAAATTAATGGGAAGTGAAGGGCTTCTTTTAATAATTTTTTATGAGTATTTTTTGATCCAATATAGCATTGTTTTGTTTTTTCTATCTTGATAACATTTAACTCACTACAGAAAGATGTTAAGATTCTTAACCATATAATTTGTTAAATCACATTGTACAGATTTCTCCTATATAATAAACTATATAAAATTTATCCTATATAATAAACTGGTCAACCGGTCATTCTGGTCATTGCACAGTTTGGTTGCTGAGCTTATATAATAAAATATATAATAAAAGCCCAGCAACCAAACTGTGGAATGACCAGAACGACTGGTTGACCAGTCACTATGACGCACACTGACCACCAGGAGGAAGGCACTCAGCACAGGAGCTGCGCCCTGGTGGTCCGTGTGCTCCCGCTGTGGCAGCGCTGCTTGGCTGACCACCTGACTGGGATGAGTGGTGCTCCCACAGCAGGCTCATCCCCGCAGACCACGCCCCCCACCAGTGCACGAATCCTGTGTGCCGGGCCTCTAGTTTTAATATAAAAAATTATTGCCTGTCAAGGTAGATTAAAAATGATAAACTTTTCTTAATAAATTAAAAAGGTTTTGTTTATATACTCAACTTTTCAAAAATCTAAAGAAGTTCATGTGCTTTTTAAAATGTGTATGCAGCATAATACAATTAACTAATTCCCATAAAATTCTTCTGAGTGATATCAGACATATAGTTTACATGAAGCTAGACAATAATCATTCTCTACCGTCTCATAGCTCAATAATGAATACTGGGTATGTGTGGGTGGGAGGGTGAATAGACAAGTGTTGTAAAGACGGCTGCTTCCCCTGCCTCCCCACAAAATCAAATATGTGCCAAGGTGGATTACAAGGGCAACAACAAAAACCAACATTTTAACAAAACTAACTGCTTAGTAGGGAACAAACATGCAGTGATTCTTTAGTCATTCTTATTTTTTTTAATATATTTTTATTGATTTTAGAGAGGAAGAGAGAGGGAGAGAGAGATAGAAACATCAATGATGAGAGAGAATCATTGATTGGATGCCTCCTGCATGCCCCCTCCCCCCCCCACCCCACACTGAGGATCAAGCCTGCAACCTGGGCATATGACCTGACAGGGAATCGAACTGGTGACCTCTTGGTTCCTGGGTCGATGCTCAACCACTGAGCTACAGCCGGCTGGGCATCATTCTTATTGTGTAATGGCATTTATGGAGGCACAGATTCATTCTGTCACATGCCCATATGTATTAAATTGGCCAAAATATTTTTCTAAAATAGTTTTATTAAGGTTAATTAATACCCCCAAAAAACTGCACATAATTAATGTGTATGGTCTGAGGATCTTTTGAGACAAGGTTTAATCTTTGTTAATTGGCATGGTCAATATAGGAATCTCCACAAAACTTGCTAGAATACAAACTATTAAAAAATAGAATTTTAGTCATTAAAGGCCTCGTGACTAATTGCAGTGTTTTTGATGCCTTGAGACCTCTATTGGATTTTTAAAACATAGATTCATGCAGAAAGCAAACATGTTTATAATCCAACCAAAGTTCAATTTTAGTTTTTTCTTTTCAGACAGCAACTGAATTTTGGATAGATTATGAGGATAATATCTATATTAATAATCAACCTAAATTGATTAAGCTTGGGATTCTGGAATACGACCAATAAACAGCCTACTGGCAGTGATTATGGGAAAAATGTAGCATTGATTAATTCTTTCTAGGTTATATTCTTTGATGTATACAGGAAATATATTTAGAAAATCATTAAAGCTTTCAGTAACATAAAACTATAAACTTATAAACACTGACTTTCATGCTGTCCTGAAAATTAAATTCACAAAACAAATACGTTAAAAACCATATGTTTTTTAATATGTGTTGATTCAAGCTGAAAATATTCTTTATTTTTTGGAGTATTATATGCAAATGGAAGAACATTTTGTCTGAGATCAGAAGATTTTAATTATGTTTGCAATGAATCAATGCACTTTATATTTACAAATATCCCAAGACAAACTTACTGACTTAATACTGCTCAAGATCTCATGAGAAGGGTAATGTTTATTTATTTATTTTTTCAATGATAGATGATCAGGAATAACAGCTGAAAACAGTTGGACACATGGTGATAATTTCCATGATAACAGAAGATTAAATTCTATTTTGGATAGGGTTCTCTATTGGCAACTATTGATAGCTTTACCACCTGGCCTAAGATTATAATTTTCTGTGCTTATTAATATTAAATATTTATATGGCTATATTTTTTCTCTATCAAATAAACTTTTTCTCCAATATATGGATAATTATGTTTTTGAAACTTATACTTTGATCAAATAAAAATTAAATTTTTAAGCAGTATACTTTCTTTAAATACTATTTCATTTTTATCCTGTAAACATAAGTCTTCTCACAGAAATGAATTCTAGCACTAGAACATACTATCCTGGCTCATTTGAAGTCAAAATACTAAGTAAAGAAACATGAAGAGAAAAAAAAGTTATGTTTAAGTTCAAGATACAACATAGTGCATATAGCTCCAATTTAGCCTGTAATTGGTGAAACATTAATCTGAAAAAAAATGAAGAATAAAATTTGTTTGCATGATAAATATATGCCAACATTGATAAATCATAAAAAATTATGAAAAATGAATTAATATAGCTATATAATTGTAGTTGTTCAATAAAGTTTTTGTTTAAAAAAATGAGAAATACCACAAGTGATAGTGACATCTTGAGTACTGTTTTCTTCTTATTTACTTAAAAATGATAATTTTCTGCCTGGCTGGTGTTGATCAATGACTGAACATTGACCTATGAACCAGGAGGTCAGTTTCCATTCCCTGTCAGGGCCCAAGCCTGAGTTGCAGGCTTGATCTCCAGTAGGTGGCATGCAGCAGGCAGCCTATCAATGATTCTCTCTCATCATTGATATTTCTATCACTCTCTCTCCCTTCCTTTTTGAAATCAATAAAAATATATTTTAAAAAATAATAACATCCCAGCCAGAGGCTCAGTGGTTGAGTGTCAGTCCATAAACCAAGAGGTCACTAGTTTGATTTCTGGTGAGGGCATGTGCCAGGGTTGCAGCCTCGATGCCCAGTAGGGGGTGTGCAGGAGTCAGCCGATTGATGTTTCTATCTCTCTCTCTCCCTCTCCTTTTCTCTCTTTCTCTAAAATCAATAAAATGTACTAAAAAAATAAATACTAGTAATAAGTAAATTTCAAACTAGTAAAAAATTAATCCCAATTTAAATTAGATTGAATTGTTGTTGCAATACAAAAAACAGCTAGTCCTCTATGAATGTGTGTGTCAATCCCTCTAGAAAAACAGAATCAATAGAATACTAGATCTAGATCAATTGATTTGTCTACCTACCTACCTATCTATAATCTATCTTTCTAAAGAGATTCATTTTAAGGAATTGATTCAAGCAATTGTGGTGGCTGACAAATCCAAAATCTATAGGAAAGGCCAAAAGGCTGGAAGGTCAGGCAGGAGTTTAGACTGCAGGGAGAAGTTCTTCTTTTCTAGAAAATTCAGTTTTTGCTCGAAAGGCCTTCCAATTGATTAGATGAGGTCCAACCACATTATCAAACACAATGTCAAAGGTAATCTCCTTTACTTAAAGTAAATTGATTGCAGATGGTAACCACATTGATGAAATAACTTCACAGCAACACCTAGGCTAGTGTTTGATTAAATAGCTGGGTCTTGTAATCCTAGACAACTTATCACAAGAAACTAACCATCACAGTACAGTGAAATATAATACCTAAAATCTTCAAAACAAATATATGAGTAGAGCCTGCAAATTTGAACCATTAGGTTCTCTTCTAAGGTGTCTTCCAAATGCTAAAACTTTATCTTTGACGTTTGCTCTAAAAAAATAAAAAATAAAAATAAGAAGATTAATTCAGCCATTGAATTTGAGTAAGATAAAAGCGAAAAATATAAGAATATCTTCAAGTATTTATGCAAATAGTAAGCTTTGATTTGGTTCCTTTTTGGTAGGAAATAATTTGGAGAATTTTCAAATTTATCATATATGACTAAAATATTTAGTTTTCGCTTCTTGAATACAGTTATTTCTAGAATTAAGACTACACCAGGCATCCCAATATGTTAAAAAAAAGTATTAAAATGAAGAGGGAATTCCCCAGAAAATAAAAATATTATTAGATTATATGACAATATTTAACTTGATGAATTTTATAAAAATTAGAGATTATATTAAATCAAAACCAAACTAGATTTAACTGAAGTAAGAAATCTCTAATAAAAATGATGCTTTGACTTTTGGAGGTTAAAGTGAAAGTGTTTAGAGTGATTTAAAGGGGAATAAAAGGACAAAGAAATTTAGAAGACCTAAGGGATTGCAGCAAAGATTAGTTTTTCTCAGAGGTGGGTTAGCAAGATGATGAATTATTCAGCCTGCAACCAACTAGCACTAAGCAACCCGCCATCTGTTTCTCCTTTTTTAAATTGTCATTATTTAACAACACATCTTAAAGTGTTTGAAATCCTAAACATCAGAGTTTTTGAGTGTCTCTTTTTTTAAATCCCTAGTTGCATCCATTCCATTATCTTTAATGTGATCTAACTTGACACTCTTGTTTTATTGTGCAATATGTTCTTTCTTCAATTAATACCTTACTCTGAGAAACCATATACAGTAGGTCCTCGGGTTACATCGGAGATGCGTTCCTACAGCGCGACCTAACGCGACTTTCCTGTAAGTCGGAACCCACCTACATAAGCACCCATGTCACTCACATGGAGCACATACACAGCAGTAATGAAGTGAAACAGTAACACCAATTTTAAAGACAGATCACAATTCCTGACCTTTACTTGTGGTAAATAAATAGTAAACATAAAGCACATATGTACATATGTCAAAATGACGGGACTTTTTTTTATAAGTAAATGGGAGATGGAGACGTAACCACGGAATGATGTACGTCGGTCCGATGTAACCTGAGGGCCTCCTGTACAATTACATACTTTTAAGAAAAGGGGGAATCGATTCTTATTTTTCTTAAGGTACTAGATAGCATTGTAAAATTTACAGATTGTTTTCAAAAGACTGGCATTAAACTGTGAGTTAAATTTTCATTTTCTTACTTATTAGCTGAATGTGGAGGTCGTTTCAAAGGAGAATCATCAGGAAGAATCTTATCTCCCGGTTACCCCTTTCCATATGACAATAATCTGCGGTGCATGTGGATGATTGAGGTGGATCCAGGAAACATTGTCAGGTAAATGGATTTTATTTTCTCAAAATTATTAGGGAATCTGGATTTCCTGAGGAGCCCCTAAGTATAATATCCATCAACATAAAAACTTTTCAAGATTTTTATCCTTGGTAAGGAAAAACTGAGATTTTATCTGTTAAACATGAAAAATAAAAATATTAATAAGAATAGCTTATTGATTTATGGGCCACAGTGGTAGCTGACATAACCCTGTAGAAAGACGCTTCTCATATTTATAAGAGGCTACAGAGGAAGAGAAATAATTCTGCTGCTTGGCACTTTGCTCACTTAATTCTTTTGATTTTAATCCTCCCCTGAGGACATGTCTAGAGAGGAAGGGAGGGCAGAGAGAGAGAGAGAGAGAGAGAGATATCAGTTGCCTTCTGTACACTTTTCAACTGGGGATCAAACCCACGTTCCAGGCATGTGCCCTGACTAGAATGAAACCAGCAACCTTTTGGTGCATGGGAGAACCCTCAACCAACTGAGCCACTCTGCCTGGCTACACATTTAACTCTTGAAGACTCAAGAAGCTGAGACCACCATTTTGATAAGTATACAAAGCGTCCTGGTCACTATAATAAATTTAGCCTCGCAAACATTTAGAAAAAATAAGAATAGAAGGGGGACTCAATAACTAGTTACTCTTTGTCTTCCATGGCGTTAGGCATATCTCTGGAGCACCAGCTCTCTGCCCCTTTACCCAGGCTCGATCCCTGATTCCTGCTGGGGACAGAGATGGCTAACAATTCTTCACATCATTGTCCTTTAGATGAGAGCAGAAGCATTAACTCCTATGTCCACAAGAGTCAGGTTTCCAAGGCTGAGACATGCTCTCAGTCTTAGGTTAAGTATTTGGGTTATGGCTAGGGATGGATAATAAATGAACAAATCGTCCTTGACAAAGGAGGCAGTGTGTTATTGCTCACAAAACAACGACTTTCAACCTAGGAATTGATTCTTTATATAAGTGAAATTTCAGACAGGCTTCTGGGTGGTGCAAATGGTTATAGAAAACAAGTATTATCATTTAAAAAACATTATGAAAACAGAAACCAGTTTGGCTCAGTGGATAGAGCGTTGGCCTGCAGACTGAAGGGTCCTGGGTTCAATTCCGGTCAAGGGCATGTACCTGGGTTGCTGGCACATCCCCAGTGGGGGGTGTGCAGGAGGCAGCTGATAGATGTTTCCCTCTCATCAATGTTTCTAACTCTCTATCCCTCTTCCTTCGTCTCTGTAAAAAAATCAATAAAAATATATAAAAAAATAAAATAAAAACAATATGAAAGATATACTGAATGCATTATTGGATGTAAACTGGTATACTGTTAGATATGAACTGGCATGTCATTTTTGCAAGGGAGTTTATAGAACTTAAAATAAATTACACTAGATCAATTCTCAGCCTATTTTTATTTAATATAGATAATGTGTTGTTTATTTCAATATTAGGAAACTTGAAAATATTGATTTCAACAGGTTCTGGGATTTTGTAAAAATACAGAAAAATATTTGCTGTTGTTCAAATTTAAAGTTGCAACAATTCACATCTATATATATATAAAAAGCCTGCAACCAGAATGCTGTAACAACCAGAATGACCAGTCACTATGATGCCCACTGCTGCCAGCAAACTGTCTGATCCGGGGTGGGGCCGGCAGCCAATCTCTCATGGCCCCTCCTCCCACCCACCCTGCCCCTGATCGGCTTCTCCTGCCCTGATCGAGGGTGGGGTGGCCAGCCAATCCCTCTGCGGCCCTGCCCCTGGCTGGCCCTGCTCCTGATCGCCCCCTACCCCAATAGGGGGTAGGGCGGGCTAGCCAACCACCTGCAGCCCCTCCCCCCACAATCCCCGCCCCTAATGGGCCCCCACCATCCTGATCTGCCTGATGCCCTTCCCCCAGCCAGCTCCACCCCCAGTTAGCCCCGCCCCTCCACTCGGATCAGAGGCAAGGCTATCCGGCCAACTACCCAAGGCCCCTCCCCCAGGTCGCTGACCCCCAATCAGCCCCCCAACCCCATTCAGGGGTGGGGCCAGCAGGCCCACTGCCCACAACCCTTCCCAATGGTCGGCCCCACCCCTGATCAGCCCCACCACCCCAATGGGCCTGCAGCCCCTCCCCCCAGACAGCTCTGCCCCCAATCAGGCCTCCCCACCCCAATCAGGGGCGTAGCCCACTGGCCAATCACTCATGGCCTCTCCACCCAGCCAGCCCAGCTCTGATCTGCTGATTGGGGCCTGGCTGGCTGGACCTTACCTGTGCACAAATTTGTGCACTGGGCCTCTAGTATCAAACATAAATGTGAAATTTATGTACAAAGAGTTGAGTTGAGCTGTTGACAAAATTGAATTTCTAATTTTTGGCATTAGTCACAGAATGTCATATACTAATTTTATCTAGATTAGATATAAACCAGAGTAGATTTATTATAAAACAAGGTTATTTGGTTTTCATCCATTTTTTTTGGAGGGTGGGTAAACATTTTTTATATTGAGAAAGTTCCCTTTTATTCTTAAATTGCTGAATACCATTATAATGTTGAATTTTTTGGACTACTTTTCTCTCTGTTTGAGAGATGTTTATGTTATTTTTTTCCTTATTTTTTGGACTACTTTTCTCTCTGTTTGAGAGATGTTTATGCTATTTTTTTCCTTATATCTATCACTGTGAAGATATTGATTGGTTTCTGAATGTGAATTATTCTTGCATTTATGGAATAAGTTTCATTGGAATCTAATTAAACAAACAAACAAACTTGAAACATTGGTAAAATATATACTATGCAGTAAGAAAACTTTAGTTCAATTTATTTATGACTCTGCCACCCTTGGGCATTTTATTTAACCTACCTAAACTCCATTTGACACATTTATAAAATTGAGATAAAAACTGTTCCTGCTTCATAGAGTCATTATAACAGTTAAAAAACAACAACCAAATGTAATGCATTTTGCATGGTGCCTGGCAGGTGCCAGATCCTCCATCAGTGTCACCTGCAGTGCCACAGTTGAAATTCATGAACACTGAAAAGAATGTATACCTCAAAGTTGATAATTTGCCAGGTGATATAATAGTACATTTAATCATTCTAAAGAAATAAGTTATACTGTTCAATAAAAATGTATTATGGTTAAATATTCTGTTAAATTTTTACCTGGTAAAATAAAAGGAATGATTAATGAGAGGAAAGGTGCATATGTGTTATATTCTTTATTTAAAACAGAATTTTTACTTAAAATTATCAAACAGAAATACGTTTCTCCCACAGCCTACAGTTTCTTGCTTTCGATACGGAAGCATCACATGATATACTGCGAGTTTGGGATGGTCCACCAGAAAATGAAATGCTTTTAAAGGAAATCAGTGGATCTCTTATTCCTGAAGGAATCCATAGCACCCTCAACATTGTAACCATCCAGTTTGACACGGATTTTTATATCAGCAAATCTGGATTTGCAATTCAGTTTTCAAGTGAGTTACTATTTTATTTCTTATATGCAAATGAGGAATGCTATTCAAATAGTTCTGTTAACTTTACTGCTAAAACTTTAATGGCTTTAAATATTCTTATCGGATCTTCTTAATCTGCAGTTCAAGTAAAATATATTTGGAAAAAAGAAATGCAATTAGTTTTGAGTCAATATATTAATTGCTGAGACTGTCTCTTCAATTGGCAAACCAAATTTTCTTAAAATATAAGTGGTGTTATAATTATTCAGCAAATGAAATAGTTATATTACAAAAACTTGCAATCTGGATTTACATTTTAAAATTTTTTCATTTTATAATCACAGATATACTTAACAAAATAGTTTAGATCTCCTTTTAAATTAAAAGTTGCCTATAACAGGAAAATACCATGCATAAGTAATTACCAGTGTCTATCGCTCATCTGTGTGTGGTTTTTTTTTTCCCCAAGACACTGATGCATGACTAAATATATATTGTTCTGTCAAAGGAATTTTGTTTTAGTGGCTGGAGAAAAATAAATGAAAACTTAAAAATTTTAATTGCTATTTTTTTATTTTATTGCCAGCACACATTGTCTCTTTACGAATATTATCTGATGGATTTTTTTCATTGTATCTGTTTTAAAATTTTTATTAACAGAAATCTATCAAAATTTCCAAGATCATCTATAAAAAGAAAACCAGTATTCTTCAAATGGCCCTGAATTAAAACCCCAGCTCCTTACTAATTTGGGCACCTTACCTCATCACCTGAGACTGAGTATTCTGTTACACATAGGAATAATAATGCTCATCCCATAAATAAGTTATTAAGATGTAACATGGTTACATGTGCATAGTACTTGGTATTGAGTAGATAGTTTGTGCCCAATGCACTATTATCATTATATGAATAAGTGTTAAGTTGAAATCCTTTGAAAAAAGTGGAAAAAAGCATGAAGGACTTTTGAAATTTGACTCTCCACAAAATATATTGCTTTAGATAAGTGACTAGTTAATACATTTAAACAATTGGTGGACTTTTTGTTCAGGGAACACAGTTGTTTGGCATAATTAACTAACAGAAACGAATTGTTTTGTATTGTATAAAAGCCAAGCTTTTGTGAAAGGTGTAAATCAGTGTAGAAGAGTCAATATTTGTAAATTTGCTCTTTAAATTCACGTATCTTTTGAAAAAAGTTTGAAAAATGAGAAAAAATGTTTGTAATTGGTGAACAGAAATGACTTCTAATTCTAAAACACCAAACATTTTTCATTTTTGTGTCTTCGGTTCTCTGCTGTTTCTCTCTCTTTTTGAAGTTAAGGACAATTTATCAGAGAACTGTTCATGACTGCTGTCCAATTCCAGTTCTAATTGTAGTTTGGAAACTAACAGTTCTCCTTTCCTTTACCTTAAGTTAGTAATATATATTTTTACACTTAAATGGTTATGATGATTAAATATCTGAAAACACTCATGCTTGTGCCTCAGGCTGGTGTTTGTGAATGCCAAGTCCACGTGTTAAGGGAAACAGGCTATTTCATATGAGTTTTGGGGAATTTTTAGTACAGGTTTTTCTGTAAAATTAGCAATGCGTCTTTACATTTATTATATTTGTCAGGCATATTAAAGTTATCAAAACAATGTGTATAATACCGGATCTTTACTAAATCTGTCTTCATAATACTCTTAAGATGCATAGAAATTTATACTACTGATCTGAGACTAAAAACCTATCCATTAAAGTAAAATTCCTTTGAGGGTTAATACATTGTGAATATCATGGATCATTGAAAATTAGTCTCTTGGTGGTAGGTCTTCTGTAACTCATGCTTACACAGCTTTCCCAGTGCCCAGATTTCAAATTTGAAAATATTATTTTAATGAATAAGTTCTTATTTGTATGTCAAGGACCATGTTAAATGTTTTATATACATGATCTCATTCATTTAATTCTCACAAAAGCCATATGTGATATGATACGTCACTCCCACTTTCCAAATAAATAGTCAAAGGTTTAGAGAGTGAGTTAATTTGTTCAAGGTCAACTGCTAGCAGTGCCTGGAGCTGTGACTCAAATCCGTATGTGTTTGAAAGGAACTCCACACTATGTCTGGAGTATAGTATGTGCTTGGTAGTTATTATTATTATGCTGTCAATATTATTTATTTTTAAATATATTTTCGTTGGTTTCAGAGAGGAAGTGAACATGAGAGAAAGAGAGATCAGTGATGAGAGAGAATCATTGGTTAGCTGCCTCCTGCACACTCCAGACTGGGGATCAAGCCCGCAACCCAGGCGTGTGCCCTGACCAGGAATTAAACCATCACCTCCTGGTTCATAGGTCCACTGTCAACCACTGAGCCATGCTGGCTGGGCATGCTGTCATTATTATTTAGATACATGTATTAATATGCTGGAGAAAATAGGAAGCTTTTACTTATATATTATTAGTCACATTGAAGTTCTATTTCATCAGCTGTGCTTCTGATTATGCTCCCAAGGACCCCATCTAAGGTCACACTTTGAAAGGCAGGGGATTCATACAAGTGAAACAGGGAGGAGGATAGAGAACGCTGGAGCGTACACATACCTATTTACAAGGGACAGCTGCCCTTCCTCGCTGTAGTCATTTTGTCCTGTAGCAAGAAAGGTTAAAGTGGAACTTGAAATAGGTAATTTTGTGTAGTCATCTAATTTTCAAGGAAAACAACTACACTTAATGGAATGTTAACAGACTATATAGGCCAATAAACCACTACTTTAGGTCAAATTTGGCTTGTAGGTCAATTTGCCCCTTTAGGGCCCTTGCTGAAGTCCTCTTCCATGGATAAATTTATCTCATGTTACTCATCGGTTCATTCATTCATTTCTTCTTTAAGGATCATATTCTAAACATATGTATCACCAATTATTTCTCAGTTGCACCTTCTGTTTCACTGAGGCAAATCGTAGTTTCACAAATACACACACACACACACACACACACACACACACACACACACACTGTACTGTTCCTGTGTCTAAACCTTCTTCCACCTTAAAGGTTTCTCTGTCTGCTCTCTTACGCTTCAGTCTTGCTCATTCTTACAGACTCAGCACCAAGACCTCCCTCTAAAAAATATTTTCTGACCTCTTAATTAAACATGTTTAATGTTTATAAAATATCTCTTTTAAAACATTTTCTGACCTTTCTTTATTAAACATAGTCAAGCCCATGCCCCAGGCACCAGCTATGATTTATTTCCAAACAAAGATGAGAATAAATAGTTTAACAATTCATTGTCCTGAAGATATTTGAATTATGTGACATTTGCTCCCCAAAGATATTTTGGGTTCTTTTGTCTCCCTAAATCTTTATAAAGAACAAAGATTAGTTTATTTTACTAATCTAAGAAAAATTTTTGAGAGTAAAAGGAGAAACTATTAAAAATTAAGCTGGACAACAGGCATAAAGCAGGACAGTTGTGGCCAAATCATGATGTGTCATTTTAATTGTCAGACTTTTATTCTGTCCTCATTCTCCTCACTGTCACCATGTGCATTCCTGTTCTGAGCAAATAACTATGGTTTATTGAGTGTCAACTAATAAAATAAAGTAAAAAGAGTCTGGCGGTAGTAGCAAATCAGTCTTAAGTGACAAAATGCAACCAATGAAATGTATTTCACTGAACTTGGTACAAAGTGAACTAAACTGAAACGTAGGTCACATACCAACTTCATAATCATCATCAAGCCACTATCAGCAGCCTCATGCCTTCTATTCCACGATCTATTCATTCTTTGTAGTCTGTCGTTACACTTCTTGCTATTATAGTCTGCAAGGCACTTTTGCTTAATCAGAGCTACTTAAGTCTGACATTGCATCTCATGCTGCCCTACGTGGTGTCCTTGGTCTCAGCAGTCAGCCTCTCTCTCTGCTGCTTAAATTGTAATCGGCTTGTCTCCCTTTAGTTCCACAGGGAGGACATCTCAGAGTACCGTGCTGTCGTTTGCCCACAGAAGAGTTGATTTTGACAGAGTATTTTCTGTGCACTTCAGTCTCTGACCTCTCTGTTAAGAATCTACCCCTGCCGGGTAATACAAAATATGCTGTTTAAAATTATCAAGGAAATGGATCCTTAACCAGGAGACATTGATGTCTCCCAGGCTTGAAGGACTGCAGTGCCGCCGCCTATATTCCCATCCTCATTACTGCCTGCATTTCTGGCAGTCTACCAGCTGCTTACTTCATTAGTGTAGTATTTCTTCTACATGTTCACCGGACATCACTTCCCCATTTAGCATTCTTTCATTGCCACACGATCATAAGCTCAAACTTTGGGATTACATTGAAATCCTTCACAATCTGCATCCCAACCACCTGCCAGCTCCAGCCCTAATTATTCATGTACACACACCCAGTCACTAACACCATGACATGTCGTCTCACATTTCTGCTTCTTTTGCAAACTGTCTTCCATGTTCCTGGAACACTTATGTCCATATTCAAAATCTGTAGATTATTAGTCATTGTCCAAGGCCCGGGTCAATGGTACTTCTAGTACCAATGAACTCCTAATTCATCACTACCATATCCGCAGTGCTCTGACACTGTGCGCATGTCATCTTAGAATGGTACTATGTCGCAGTTTGCCCTGGACATCTTGGCTTATGCCTGTTGTCCTGGCATCCTAACTGTTTTGGCATATGGCCTGCATTTTCCATTTCTTTTAAAAAACAAAGTAGCATTATTAATAATTCTTTTAAAATAGCCAAAACATACTTATTAGCTCTCTACTTTGTATTCAATCTCACCCAGTAATATGTGAGATACGTTTGCAGTGCTCAGAGTTATTATAATACACGGTTCGATTTGAAAGACAAAAAACTGATAATTCCTCTCTGTTTCTCAGTCTTTTCCAGACGCTAGGTTATGCACACTTGCCTTTCAAAGATAGCATACAGGGCGCTTGTAGATGAAATGAACTATTCTCCGATAGGAACATCTAACCCATTCTGATCCTGGGTGGTAGTGGGAGAAGCTGTGGATGCTGCTGCCCTGCCAGCTATTTAGTAGTATAAAAGCAAGTTATTGCCTAGTCTGTGCTGTTGTTTGAAAGCCACACAAAGCTGTCAGGCCATGAATTGGCTGAATTAGTGGGAACTGTGCGTGGCAATAGAGGCTCAGCAGATGTGCTGCAGAGCTCTGGAGCTGTCATTTTCAAGCTTTCATCTCATGGCACAGATAAACTAGTGACTAAAAGTCTGTGGCACACCAAAAATATGTATAATTTGCCGAACTGACAAAAAATAGGTGTGATTTTTTTAAAATATATTTTTATTGATTTCAGAGAGAGAGAGAGAGAGAGAGACATCAATGATAAGAGAGAATCATTTATTGGCTGCCTCCTGCACGCCCCCTACTGGGGATGGAGCCTGCAACCCAAGCATGTGCCCTGACCAGGAATCTAACCTTGCGCCCCCCCGGTTCATAGGTTGATGCTCAACCATGGAGCCACACCGGCTAGGCAGGTATGATTTTGATTCATTCATATTGGATGGCTATTGTTGTGTTGGCTGTTTTCATTTTTTTTTTCATTTGACAATCTAGTCTGAATGCTCTTGCATATGTGTATTTGTTACTTTATGGGGTAAAACCACAAGTATTTATTTTATCACAGAAGTATATTAAATATTATTTTGCAACAGATATTTATGGCAGCAGTAGTATTTTTTAAAGTACAAGTTTAATAAAAAAAGTATGTACTGAATATTCATTTCTTAAGAAAGCTGATTCCCCCAAGATGTCCAAAAGGAAGGTCAGTCAGTTCACCTGAAGGGTCAGTCAAGTCCCATGCAGAGATCAACAAAAATATCAAACAAACTTATCCTTGCAAAAGTTGAAACTAAGACTAACATATAGCGGGAAGGAACCTAGAATAATTTTTATTATATTTACAAGTTACTTTAGTTTATATTATATATATATATATAATATATATATATATATATGGCAACAAAATGGATGGACCTAGAGGATATTATGCTAAGTGAAATAAGTCAGACAGAGAAAGACAAATACCATATGATTTCACTCATATGTGGAATCTAAAGAACAATATAATCTAAAGAACAATATAAATGAACAAACAAAACAGAAACAGACTCATAGATAGAATAAACTGATGGTTGCCAGAGGGGAGAGGTGTTTGGGCTGGGTGAAGAAGGTGAAGGGATTAAGAAGTGCAAATTGATAGTTAAAAAATACTCCCAGGTATGTAAAAACAGCATAGGGAATATAGTGAATAATATTGTAGTAACTATGTATGGTGCCATGTAGGTACTAGAATTATTGAAGAATCACTTTGTAAATTATGTAATTGACCATTATGCTGTACACCTGAAACTAATCTATAATAATAAAAGCATAATATGCTAATTAGACCAGACATCCTTCTGGACATCTTTCCAGACAACCTTCCAGAGGAAGCTGGGACTGTGAGGGAAGCTGGGTCCTAGGTGCCGGCCAGCGGTGGGCCCCAGGTGCCAGAGGGAAGCCAGTGCCGGCAGCTGGGGGAAGAAAGGCCTACTCTTGCATGAATTTTGTGCATTGGGCTTCTAGTATAAAATAATATTGAAAGCAGCGTAATTTAAAAAACAACAACAAAAAAACAAAAATTGATACAAAACAGAGTTCATGTAGAGCAAGAATGTCAAACTCAAAGGCTAACATGGGCCAGATATACAAGGTTTAAGTTTATGTGGGCTGCAAAAAAAAAAGGCTTCGATTTTCATAGAAACATAGGTTTATTTCAAAAAGTATAGTATAAAAAAAACAACAAGAGCAATGATAAAATTAATGTTTTCTTCCTAACATTTGGCATCTCTTCTCTGCTACTATCTTTCTCACTTCGGGGAAAATCATGTTCACAGTGATTACTTTCAAAACTGACCCAAGGTGAATGTCAGTAATTCTGGACCTGACAGGAGATTTATTTCCTTTCATAATTGTAAATAACTGCTCACACCATTATACTGGCTAGGCCGCAAAAATATCTGTTGCGGCCGCATGCGGCCCGCGGGCTGTGAGTTTGACATGCTTGCTGTAGAGATTATTGACCTCTTTGGCAGAAAGGTGCCCTGTTAATCTAAGCCATCAATAACACAAATGAGAATGTGTGCCAGGTACTTTGCTTTTATGTTGAAGGCTGCTGTCAAAATGTGAAATACTGACTTGTCATTGTTAATAGTAAAATCATTACTGTTACCAGTGGAAGTGGAGTTCTTGGGGTGCTGTGAGGAAATGAATTTCCTAAGGCTCCCACAGGAGGATGGGTTTCCTGGAATGCTTTGTGGATGATGTAAAATTAAAGGCGGCCCCCTCCAAGGTCCCATCTCTGTCCGTCCCACCATGGAAAAATTCCAGCAGTTCCTTCAGCGGGGTCAGAATAAAGGCCGCTGGCCATACTTTCTGCTCCATATTAAAGGCCAGTTCAGTCCAGCATTTGGCTATCTTAGTCTGTGTTCCCAGCTGTAGCGCATTGCACGTGGGGTCCACACAGCCACGGGCCATGCAGCTGCTAAGGCCACATGGCTATGGAGAGAGAACAGGTGCGCGCACAGGTGAGTCCAGGTCACAGAACAAGAGCAAACAAGAGTAAAAGCAAGAACAAGAGCACAAGAGCAAACAAGAGAGAGGGAACTCTTCGTCTGGGAATTTTAACTAGGAGCTCCTTCAAACTCACCATAGAACTTTTCAATATTCCACACACTTCTGATGGGGTCCATCCCCTAATGGCTAGGGGATTGGCTTACGGTAAGACATTACCCTTACCCAGAAGTTTTGACTTCAGGTTAAAGACATTAGTGCATTATTAAAATGTTTTTTAAGTGTTTTCCCCTAAGGCAGTGGTCAGCAAACTCAGTCAACAGAGCGGCAAACTGCGGCTCGCGAGCCGCAGTTTGCCGGCCACTGCCTGGCCAATCCATTGTTCCCCAGGCTAGACTGACAGGCAAGTAGCGCCCTGTGCCCCCTGACTTCTACTGTACATGCTCTTATCTCTCCCTTCCTCCCCCAACAATTTCGTACCAGTTGGGGGAAGGGAGGGGTGTAATCCTCTTGGAGGAGAAATGCTGTGTGAAGCTGTAGCTTTTTGGTAAAGCTTTCCTGGTGACCAGGTGACCACACTTACCTATCTTACTTCCCTTTGCTTTCTTTACGAATTAGAGTTAACTAGCAAATTACAATGATAACATTACCATACACATTGTCAACAAAAGGTATTCTGAAAAGTAAACATTCAGTGTCTGTGAAAATGTTTGAGCTGAATTATATACTAGTACACATTGCTGTTGTAAAGAATCTAAATAAAATTTTCCAACATTAAAAGAAAATAGCCCTAAATGTAGCTATCTCAGTACCTACAAAGAAAATATTTTCTTAATTAGAAATAGTATGGCCTATAGAGACACCAGTTGCACATACCAACAATTTAAAATGTATTAAAAACACCTATGACAACATTAATAAAATAAGAATATGGGAAAAACAATTCCTCAGGAAGAGAGTAAAAAGGCACTAAATATGTCTAAGAAGCAAATTTTAAAATTGGTTGTACTACAAATAATTGTTTCGCTTCCATTATTTTTAATGTTTAGGTAATTCAGATAAAGAATGTGCTTTGTTGTGTACAAATAATAATAATATATGGCAATTTTTTAGAATTTATTTTATTTTTAAAATAGATTTTGTATAGATAACTATTTTGAAGTGTTCATCAATCTATTACCAATTCTGTTAGTAATTACATATTTTTATTACATGATTTAAATTATTTTAGCTTCCTTTTTCATTCCCAGAATTTTTCAGTTTGAATGTCAAAAAGTCACCTGATTTTAATAGCCATTTTATTATATTAAAGCCATGTACACATCTGCTGTTTCTCTTAGATTGTGTTACTTTGAAGGTCAAGAGTGTTAATCTGTTGATATTTGTATCCTTAAAACTTGGTCCTGTGCTTGGTACTTAGTACTTAGTAAATGTTAAATTAATCTGATTGGATAGAAGAAAAAATAATAATGTAAACTTAAAAGCACACTCATGCTGTTTATGTACTGCCTATCAGAAATAATGTAAAAGCATTTTATATGTTTTTTTCTTGATTTTGCTAATTTATTCTGGTCATCTCCAAGTATTAGAGTTCTATCTCAAATTAGACTTTTATAGACACTATCTTTTATAATCTTTAGATATGAAATCAGTTTTCTGTATAGGTCATTTTGACAGTCTTCAAACTAACATGCACACTTTTAAAAAAGATCTTTTAGTTGATTTTGAGAGAGAGACTAAATGAGAGGGAGAGGTGGGGAGAGAGAGAAGCATTGATCAGCTGCCTCCTGTACATCCCCCCACTGATGTACAGGACTGAGTCTGCAATCCTGTGTCCTGACCAGGATTCAAACTCACAACTTTCCAGGACCACAACCAACCACACAGGTCAGGGCCTAACCTGCCTTTTGATTCCACAAAAGTTATATCAGTAGTTTTACCCCCACTAATTGGAGCATAATAATGAAAGTAGGGAGATGTTTTCTCATATTAAAATATATCTCCAGTATTACACATAATACCTGCTTCATTGTCGGTAAACAATTTCCTGGTGAAATAAATTAATAAACATGTCTTTAATGAAAGAGATTTTTGTATACTTGGAAGTATATTACCACATTGACTTTGAGGTTTCTTCTGCATCCCCTTTGCTCGGTTTCCCTCCTGAGTTGATGGGAATGACTCTGTCGAGCTGCCATTTACTTTAACCTGACTTGCCATATCATTAAATGTATCCTTAGAAACATAATGAAATTCTAAAGATAGCCACATTCCTGGGTAGCTGGCAGAATATAGGCCTCATAATGATGTTGAACATTCTTTATAAAATTGATGGATCTTGTGCAAAGCAAGGGCTCAATCAAGGTCAAAATTCTCCAGGGTGAAATCCACCTCTAGGTTACCATCTGCATTTCAAATATTTTCTGATTGATTTGACTCTGGATGGGATTTCCTTCCAGGTTGGGTAATTCCCATTACCCAACTTGATTTCCTTATAGAAATCTAGAATACAGTGTCATTTCGTAGTCAATATAGAATTAGAAGGAAATAAAACTAGAAGAGAGGAATGTAAGGCCTTGTGAATATCAAATTTGGGCTATGACTTTTCTGATCTCCTGATATTGCAAAAATATATAAAACTGCTTCATCTTCAGACAAACTACGCAATGAATAGTAAAATATAGCGGTTTAAAATTTTTATTTCAGAATTGATGTTTTCTTAAAAATTATTCAATACAGTTGTTAGAATAGAACTTTAGGATTTTATATGATACTAAATCAGGCAGGTAAAATATTACTCTGCCAATTTTATAGTTGAGGCAACTACAGTTCAGGAAATTTATACAACCTGGTCAATCTTCCTTTCGTACTACAACAGGGTCTAAAACCTAGTTTCTCCTGCTTTTGATAATATCATTTATTCAGCAGTATGAAATTCAAGGGTTTTCTCCTTTGAAAGGTCTTGAGTAAAAAAAAAAAAAAAAGTTTATACCAGAGCCAACTTACTGAACAGGAAGGAGCCACAAGAACTTATAAGTGATTTTAATGCATTATTTGTTATACAAAGTAATGCAATAATAAACCTGGAATGTTGATTCACCTACAGATATCTACTCTGAATAATAGTTCAAACTATTATCTATAATTTAGTTGAAACCTATACAGATTTATAACCTATACAGATTGTAAAATCTATGTTAAATAAAATGCATATTTCCAATAAAATTATACTCTAAATTAGATAGAAAAAAATGTAAAATGAGAAGTTTGAGGTGTATTTACAATATCAATAAGTTGTAACAATGGTAAGTACTCACTCATATTCTGTAATTCTTAGTACTGTTTTGAACTGAAGACATCCTCAGGTTATCCAGATTAAAGCAAATTAAAATGTAATATTAATAATATTACCACCTAAGTGGAAAAAATAAGTATTAAATAAAAATTATTAAGCTATTTACACATGTGAATAATATTTTATTGAGTTCCAACATCATATCATTGCTTTTTAAATTATGCATATAATTATGTGAGATTATTTCACTCCTAATTCCCAAAGAGAGATAACATGGCTCCTTTAATGGTTATTTATTTTTTTCAATGGCTACAGTTTCTATTTGATACAGAAAACAAGAATGGTTGACTCTAAAATTATTATAATTTTGTCTACCCATAAACACAGAATATAACTGTTATGGTGATCAAAATTTCAATAAAAAAAGAAAATAAGACAATAGTATTTACACCAAGTAATTGTTCCTGTGTGTATTTAACTATTTGCTTTTAGAATTCAAGTAATTGCAAGAAGAAAAATCTTTGGTCTTTCATTAAACCCCATCATTATCCATTGTGCCTTAAAATCTTACTACTAATTTGTTTATTAATTAAGAGAAAAAGGAACAATAGGGGTCAACCACCTCTCTTTCTTCAAATAAACCAAACCCAAAAGGAAATGCATATTTTTACATATATTAACTGTCATTTTGCATATTATACGTTATTATAGCTACTTGGTTTCACTGAAATATTTAAGCACAGAAAATCTGACAGAAGAGTAAAAACATATTTCCCCCTCAAATTCACCTAAGACACGATTATACTGACTACTTTAATTTCAGTATGCTTTTGTAACTTTGTTATATATATATTTTTGCTTTTGAGAAAATTATTAAGGTTTAAGCTTCTTGCAGACACATCTTCTAGCACATGGGAAGTCTCAAAAATGAAGTTTTCTCATATATTTATATTATTTCTATTTTTCAATTTAAAAGCTGAACTTCAGTTTAATAGCACATTTCACATTTTTGTCACTTCTTTTCAATAAAATGTAAATCTGTGTGTAGAACATCACTTTCCACTTATATATTGCAAAACCAATCTATAGATCAACTTTAGTTTTGGTGAAAACCATCCCAGACCTCTTCAAGGAAAACATAATGACTGAGTTTATCACAAAAGCATTTTACAAAAACTATCAATATTGAAAGACTATAATTGCCCCCGCCCTGTGATGCATGATGGAGACTCTGCCAAGGAACACAGATGTTTATACAGAACACACTCATGTGGAAATTGGAATCAAGATCCTATCTCGCTACCCTTGATATTCTCTAATACAGTGGTTCTCAATGTTTCTAATGCCGCAACCCTTTAGCACAGTTCCTCATGTTGTGGTGACCCCCAACCATAAAATTATTTTCATTGCTACTTCATAACTGTGATTTTGCTACTGTTAACGAATCGTTAACAGTAATGTAACGATTACTGTAATGTAAATATCTGTGTTTTCCGATGGTCTTAGGTGACCCTGCTAGCGGTTCTCAACCTGTGGGTCGTGACTCACAGGTTGAGAACCGCTGCTGTAGAGCCTAAGACCATCGGAAAACACAAGATATTTACATTACGATTCGTTAACAGTAGCAAAATCACAGTTATAAAGTAGCAACGAAAATAATTTTATGGTTGGGGGTCACCACAACATGAGGAACTGTATTAAAGGGTCGTGGCATTAGAAAGGTTGAGAACCACTGCTCTAATATGAGTTCAACATTTAAGAGATTGATTAATCCATTGACTCATCTATTTATCTGTCTTTCTACCTACCTATCAAATAGGAATGTATACAATAGAGTCTGTTAGTCAGTACCACCGCTATACAAAAAAATCTGATGTATGTTCAATTCTACGTGCATCTGCTTGTTTCTTCTTTGTATGACTAGCACCTACCACAACTGGAAAATATTAAGTCAGAAAGTAAATGAATGAGTGAATCTCAGTTATGTGTCTGTAATCCAGCAATTTATCTCATTATTTTAATACACAATTTATAAAAGTAATTTGTTCAAGTGCTGAATCCTACATTTGTAAATATAATTTAAGAACAGATTAAATGGAAAATTTAATAGCTTCTTTGTCTTGATACTTAATTGGCATATGCTTTAGGGTAAAGCTACTTTGTGATAATTCTAAATAATATTTTATTCCTTTAACCTGAATAATTGGAGCTAACTCCATAATTAAATGTGCCATTTACTGTGTATAGAAAATACTGTGGTTACTTTCCTGTGGTCTCATGCTTCTCTTTTCTATTGATACATTTAAACTTTTTTTTTAATTTTTAGATAATTTTATATTTACCTGCAATTGTAAGAAATAATAAAGACAGATCCTGTATACTGTTCACCCAGTTTACCCCAATGACAACTTTTTGCATAACTATGACAACTATATCACAACCAGAAACTTGACATACAATCCACCAATCTTATTTAGATTTTATTAGTTTTACATATAATTGTGTTTATTTAGCTCTGTGTAGACTTGTGAGATGACCATCAATACATCAAGATACAGTACAGTTCATCACAATAATCTCTATGGTATTCTTTTATAGCCACAGTCATCCCCCTCCATCTTCTACCCCTACAGTCCCTGATAACTACTAACCTATTTCTGACCCCATAATTTTGTCATTTCAAGAATGTTATATAGATTAAGTGAAATAGTACATAACCTTTTGGTAGTGCATTTTTTCACTCAGGTTAATTCCCTTCAGATCTACCCAAGTTATCATGTGTATCACCATTCTTTTTTATTGCTGAGTAATACAGGGGTGGGCAAAAGTAGGTTTATAGTTGTTCATATGGAATACACAATGATTAATTAAAAATAATAACACACAAGTAAGCTGTTTTGTGTACTCACAACTGGAAACCTACTTTTGCCCACCTCTGTTGTATGAATTTCCCACAGTTAGTTTAATTATTCACCTTTTGAAAGGCATTTGGGTTGTTCCTAGTTTTCAACTACTATAAATAAAGCTGCTAGGAACATCTATATTCATGCTTTTATGTGAACACTAGAGGCCCGATGCATGAAGATTTGTGCAAGAAAGGGCCTTCCTTCCCCTGGCTGCCGGCACCACCCTCGCTCCGGCCAGAGCCACCTTTCTGCCTTCCCACACTGCCCAGATGCCCGGAGCAGCTGGAGTGGTGTAGAACGCCTGTGTTGTCACTATGGCAATGATGCAAGCCTCCTGCTCCCGGCTGCTTGGCACCTGTTTATGCAAATTAACCCACCATCTTTGTTGGGTTAATTTGCATACTCTCTCCTGATTGGCTGGTAGGCATTGCAAAGGTTTAGTTGATTTGCATCTTTCTCTTTTATTAGTGTAGATAGTTTTTATTTATCTAGGGTAAATGTGCAAGAGTATAATTATTGGGTTGTATGGTAAACACACGTTTAATTTTGCAAGAAGCTGCCATACTTCTTTTCAGAGTGGCTGTACCATTTTACATGCCCACCAGCAATGTATAAGTAATACAATATTCTCCAGAATGTTGCCAGCATTTGGTATTATCTTTTTTTTTTTTTTTTTTTTTTTTTACTTTAGCCAATCTGATAGGTATGTAGTGATAGGTCATTGTGGTTTAAATTTGCATTTCCCTAATGGCTAATGATGCTGAACATCTTTTCATGTGCCATCTGGAATCCTCTTCATTAAAATGTTTTTTGCTTATTTTGTAACTGGATTGTTGTTTTATCATTATATTATTATTTCTTCTGTATTTTATCTTTCTCATAGATGAATTTCAAGAGTTCTTTATTTATTTTAGATATGAGCACTTTGTGGAGTATATTTCATGCGAACATGTTCTCCCAGCCTGTATCTTTCTTTTCAATCTCTTTATAGTGTCTTTCACAGAGCATCTAATAATTTTGAGTAAATTTATTATTTAGCTACTGGAATGCGATGTCCCTTATTGAAATAATTTAACACACAAATTACTTAACAAAAATATTTTAAAGTATGTATTATGCAGGCATGAAAAAGGATGAATTATTTTTTAAAGTTAATTTTCTAAAAGCACATAGATATATGGAAGGTACTAAACTATATTTCCTGGAAATTCAGACTTGATTATGATACCATCAAAACTAAAGGTTTGTTTCTATCTTTTGGTAGGTTCTGTTGCCACTGCATGTCGTGATCCGGGTGTTCCCATGAATGGAACTCGAAATGGGGATGGACGAGAGCCTGGGGACACTGTTGTCTTTCAGTGTGACCCGGGATATGAGCTTCAAGGGGAGGAAAGAATAACCTGCATTCAGGTAGAAAATCGATACTTCTGGCAGCCCAGCCCACCAGTCTGTATAGGTATGAATTAAAGAACAATTAAAAATTTTATGCAAGCATAAAAATGGTTATAAATGGGCATTAATATCATTAAGTAAGAACAATATTCTGGAATTGGTTATATATAAGAGTCTATGATTTCACAGGTCAATGAACCTCCAAAAAATGTACAGTGATCCTATTTAAATGATAATCATTTTCCCCTGAGGGGCAGGTCCATCGTTTTATTACATTTTCAATGGTTCTAAGATCCAAGTTAAGAATTGAAGCTCTTGAAAAGCCCTGATCTTCTCTATCTACTATATAAATGCAGTTATCCACTGCTTTTAATATTTAAAGAGTGATTTAGAGTCTGTATTTTAAATGGCCCATATTCATCTTGCCTCTTAAATGGTTATTTCTTCTGAGAAAACATTTTATTGGAACTTATGCTTGACTTTCAAAGCTTTGACTTTTTATTCAGTTCGTGTATTCTAAAATAATATTAGTTTTGAATTAAATGATCTAAGGATTTGTAGCTGCTTTGTTCATACTTCCAACTCTCTGCCTTCAGTCTCTATGCTCTGTTCTCAAATCCTCAAGTTACACTCCAGAATATTAAGATACATATCAGCTGGATCTGAGAAAAAGTTAGAAGGATGTACCACCTTTGCAATAAAAATAGTGAGAAAACCTGCTATCTAATCTTTGTTTCACAACCTCATTGTTACCTTTTTTACATTAAACTATAATCTCAAACCTTTTAGCTTAAATATTTTAGAATTAGTGTCAACTTGAATTTATAATACATTTTGAGCAAAGTATGTTCTCTGTACTCAAAATCTTATTTCTTTACGTATTCTCCTTCTTACACTATAAGCAACTTGAGAGAAGATTCCATAGGTTATTTATTATTGTATTTCTTATAATATTCAGCACAAGCAAATTCAGCACACTTAGGAGAAAAAGCCTTATTTTTCTTTTCTTATATCCAACTCATAAATACATTTAAATAATCATCTTACACAGATTTTTTTTAACTCACATTGTAATAGGAAATGAGCATTTCAGTTCAGTCAGATGTGAACAAATTCAAGGCTCAATTATTTAGTTTTATTTTACCCCAACACATTTTTTTTTTGTATCTTATATGTTGGCATTTTAAGAACAATTATGCTCAAAACAAAACACATTCAATAGTTCTAAGCAGCCAGAGAGTAAGTAGACAGTTCTAGAAAATATAGCAGGTAACAAAGGAAAATCATTTTTAAAAATGAGACATTTTTTAAAAGCACAAAATAGGGGCCTAGCTTGAAATCCTATTATCTCCCTCTACACTTTATTATTCTCACTTACACTTCTTTATGTATCTCTGTACAATTTTAAATCAAATATCAATTAATTTATATTTCCATAATTTAAACTCATAAAAGCAAGGAATAAATATTAAGAAATATTTTTAAAGGAAAAAAGACTGATATAATTAAGTTTTTGTTTGTTTTCTCCTCAGTTAATCTAAAAACATTCCAATTAAATTAAAAATGCCACATTCCAATTGGAATTTAACTGAGTACTTGTAGAGAGAATCTTTGTGTAAATGTATATGTATAAAGAGGTAATATGCTAATTAGTCTTAACAGTGTCCCAGTCACAACTGGTCAACAGGCTGTGCATGCACAGAGCTGGTGAGTGGGGAGGGGGGCGGGGACTTCCACCCCCAGTGGAGGCTCAGGCAGGCCTGCCCAACGCTCATGTCAGGCTGCCTTGGAGGTGGTGGCCTTTCCCGAATTAGGCACGCACAGGCAGTAGCTGGTGGGCAGGGACACAGACAGGGGGGCGTGCCAGAGCCCCTGCTGCGAGACACAGACGGGGAGCATGCCTGAGCCACCGCGGTGCAGCTGAGTAGGCCAGGAGCAGACACAGACATTTTTTCGTGGTGAAGGGACTGGAGTCTGTGTTGATGAAAACACCTTGGTGGCTGCTGTGAGATGATGGGGGTGGCACCTTCCCCTGATCTGTGGTCACCTCCCGCAGAGGGAGGCCAGACTGCGGCTTAGGGGAGCGGGCCTAAACTGTCAGTAGGACATCCCTTGAGGGCTCCCAGACTGTGAGAGGGGGCAGGCTGAGCTGAGAGACCCCCCCCCTCAGTGCACGAATTTTGTGCACCGGGCCCCTAGTAAGGAATAATAGAAAAACACAAGCTTACTGTGGAACTTCTTGCTTCATTGTGATTCTTAGACTTAGAGTGTTGCTTACTAGAATTACTAGAAGGACTCTATTATTATATGTTTTTATGTTTAGAATTCTAAAATATTGCACAGCTTTTTACTGAAATTCTAGTAAAAACTAAAATACAAAAGAAAGGAAGAATTTTGAGATAGGTTGTTACAAAATTTCATTTGTAGACAAGATTTTAGCAAGTCCTAATTCTAGAAAAAAAAAAGTTGAACACTAAATCATACTTAAACTGTTGTGGTAAGTTTTTGTATGGATTATGGTGCTGGGTATTATTTTTTGTAGGAAAAGATAGCTTGAGGAGAAGAGATGCATCAGAGCTTCTCTGAGGAAGAAAAGAACCTAAAAATAAAACATCTGAAAAATTGCTAAGGCTGTAGAAAGTTTGACCTCTGAAACTGATAAGAAAAACTGCATGATTGGAAACTCTATGCCAGAGATTAAACCCTGAACTTTTTAGAACTCCATAAGTCTACATTTTAGAGCCTGGAGCATGCATTTTGCTTGCATGTAGAAGTAGTTAGCCTTATAGCAAGCGGCACACAGAAGGACGTCATCTTTAAGAGACTTAATAGAATTCATTCCACAAAATTGACAGTGTGAAGATGACTCTGACATTGCCAAAGGGAAAGTAGCAGCACTCAATGTAAAGGTAAATAACAAAGACATTGGTCTGGGTGGGCTGCTGAGGTAGACAGTAGAAGCAAATGAAACTGAGGGATGAAAACATTAAGACAATTATAAAATAGTTATTAATAGACCCCCTTATAACTAACTGTCTCACAAGAAACTACCCTCAGAACAAATTATTAATGTCATAATTTCATGGAACCTAACTGAAAATTTAATTCATAAATCTATTTGACATAAGGATAATCTTATACTGAATGCTTTATGATTAGATGCATCAAAACAAATATGCATTTCCCAAATGGTATTAAAATTTAGTATATTTAAGGCAAAGAGAATATTCTTTACTCACTAAGTGTTTGGGATATGCAAGTGTCAGATAATGTCTTTAATAGCCTCGATGTCTTTTGTATATTTTCAAAATCAATTAACAGCAATAAAATATATCAGGAAAACCTTGATAAGTAATTTAAGAATAAAAATAAGTTTTAGAGGATCTTATACCCAAATAATTAAATATTCATGGGCCCTGGCCAGTTTTCTCAGTGGTTAGAGCATTGGCCCACAAACTGAAGGGTCATGTTCAATTTCCAGTCAAGGGCACATGCTTCAGTTACATAGTCAATCTTTGGGCGCAAGTGGAAGGCAACCAATTGATGTATCTCTCTCACATCAATATTTTTCTCTCTCTCTCTCTCTCCCCCTTCCTTTCCCTTCCACTCTCTCTAAAAAGGCCAATAGAAAAAATACCCTCTCTCCTGGGGTGAGGATTAAAAATAAATAAATATTAACATAATATAATCATGGAATATATCCAGTAAGATACTTAAAATATATGTAATAAAGTTTATATATTTTTTATGAAAAAGGATACATATACATAAGTGTGTATATGAGTGTGTACATGCGTATAAAATTTCTGCTTCCTGTGAAAAATAAGGAAAATTGAAACAAATGATACTCCACCATGCTCCTGCAAATTATGTGTAATCCCACCACTTTACATGTGCAAAGAAACACAAAGAACATTTTGCTATCATTTGTCTTTTATGCTTATATACATACATACATCTGCTATTATGACACATATTTTCTCTTTTTTTCAAATTCATGTAGATTTGACAAGTTCCAAAGCAAAACATGCTATTATTTTTATCAAAATGCATAGATACAAATTAGATTTGCACATTCATCTGTAGTCGTCTTAACTATCTTCAAAATCAATACAAAGAGTCACTAGCAATTCCACAAACATGCATGGAATGTAGAGTATGTGCTGAATCCCATATATAAAGTCACACGTAAGTAAGACACAGTCTTTATCTAATAGATTAGTGATGAATTCAGACACTTGAAAGGAATCTTTAAGTAAAATATGGTAATGGAAATAATGGAAATAAGCAGAGGTTGCTATGGACACCAAAGTGAGTTGGGGACTGTTTAAATAGAACCTAGACTGGAAATTTCTGTAAAATTTCCTAGAGACGGAATGAATCTTGATATGTAAGTAGGGGCTATCTAAATATAGAAGGGAAAACAAATAGTGTGGGCAAAGTCATGGAAGTACTCAGAACTATAAGCATCCTGATGATATTTATATGTTTAGAGTGGTGAATGAATCAGTTGGAAAGGTTGGAGAGGCTAGGTTATGAAAACTGCACTAGAGGAGGCCTTCTCTGTTCGGCAGTGTGAAACAACAGCAGAATTTTATGCATGGGCATGGTATGATTAGATATTTTTAATAGGGCAAAGATGAATTGGAGAATTTTAGAGGCATGGGACACAAGAAGTCATGCCATACTTCAGGAGGCAGATAAAAAGGTCAGATCTAACCTTAGAAATGTGGTAGCAGGCACATTTCTAAGAAGAGGTGGGTTGAAAAGTATCCATGAGGATCAGTGAGGTGGCGTCCTGGCAGTGCTTCCTGATGGACTGGACACTGGTATGCAGTGAAGGGAAGGGAGGAATTTCACATCTCTAGTTAGGGGAGATGATAGTGCTAATCAAACAACTTAGGGATGCAAAAGGGGAAGCAAAATTGCATTGAGGTTTGGGTATATTGGATGTTTTTTGTTTGATATACCTACAGGCTATCAGGTAGAGATAACCAGTGAGCATTTGGGCACATGATACCACAAAAATACACAGGTGATAAGTAAACATATTTCTTCTCCATTGAGTAGGAGCTGAGGTCTCCTACGGTGACTGAACCACTAAAGCAAGTGTATCTGGGGACATGGAGAAAGGACATGGTGGATATCCGTAATTTAGATGACAATTTTATTGATAAACTTGCATGTCTAGACTCAGGTAAAATGACAGAGATTTGAAATGTTACCAAAGAGAACCAGAATTTTCCTCCTTCTCAAAACAGTTATATGCTGTCAGAGAATCAAGCATGCCTTCTAACTGAATGGTAAAATGTACCTGAGAAAACTATAATTTTAAAAGAAGAATGCTGATGTGCTGATTATGTGTAGGAGATAACATGAGAATCTCCCCCCCCCCCCCAAGGGTGTGTGTGTGTGTATTTATTAATAATCGCATTCCACCACCAGGGACCTCCATATCTTTTTTTCCTCTATTTTCTGAAGCTGCTAACTCTGTATCTATCTATCTATAGAAACATATTTCTGATCATGAACTGTGTTTAATAGACCTCAACAATAATCTTCTAAAGAATCTGTTCTCTGAATTCCACTAAGAACTTTTCCAGCCTGTCTACTGAAGTGTTAAAGAAACCTTTGTTTGGGGCTGAAATAATTGTAGCAGCTTGTCCATTTCATTAGCAAGTTAGGCAGCTAGAATTTAGGAATATCCTAACACTCAATATGAGTCTTTTATTATAAAGTGCTATATAGGTTCTCAGATAATTATCCATTCTCACTCATTAACTATATCAAAGGCCCTTCCTTCATAAATATATAGAAAGGTAATGGAAGGATGTAAAAATGGTCAAATGTGATATATCCTAGTATTCCACTTATTATTAGAGGTTTTGATTTACTTTGTTTTGTTTCTAACTTTCATAATAACCTTCAGATTTTTGTTTTTTTTAGTAGCAGTGGGGGAATCGTCTTTACCCCTTTTCTCAATGCTTTTTTTTGTACATAAAAGAAATAGAAAGGAACTTAAGTCCATTTGTAGTTTTTCTTATCTTTTGAAGCCAGTAAAAGGAGCTAACTCCAATATATCCATGTATGTGTGTATTTACTATTTAAGTGGTTTTTCTTAAAGGACAATGCAATATTCAAGCATTAAGCCCTATCAAAAAGTCAGGTCTGTACAAAACCTCCTAAACCTTTTTAAAAAACAGTTTTCGCAAATATTGATAGCTAATAAGTTTTACTAATCACTTAAGGGATTTTCTTTGTTTATTTAAAGCACCCTGTGGAGGCAATTTAACGGGATCTTCAGGCTTTATTCTCTCGCCAAACTTCCCTCATCCATATCCCCACAGCAGGGACTGCGACTGGACTATCACTGTCAACACAGACTATGTCATCTCCTTGGCCTTTATCAGGTGAGTGCCTATACATTGCCACATTTGTCGCCCTAACCGATTTGGTTCAGTGGATAGAGTGTTGGCCTGTGGACTGAAGGGTCCCGGGTTTGATTCTGGTCAAGGGCATGTACCTTGGTTACTGGCTGGTCCCCCAGTTGGGGGAGTGCAGGAAGCAGCTGATTGGTGTTTCTCTCCCACCGATGTTTCTAACTCTCTATCCCTCTCCCTTCCTCTCTGTAAAAAATCATTATAGATAGGTAGATAGATAGATAGATAGATGATAGATAGATAGATAGATAGATAGATAGATAGATAGATAGATAGATAGACAGACAGATAGAAATCTTCCTGTCATTTTCTTTAGTGTCTGCTTAGGCAAATTTTTATTTCTATGCATGACATTTTTATTATTGCTAACTAATTGCAACACTACTACTTTACAATCAACATTTTACAGAGCCCTGTATCATGGCAGATATGCCAATTCAGTTCAGAAGGCTAGAAGGTGAGCATCTTCCCAGATTCCAGCGTAGAGGAAAGGTGTTCAAGGTTGAGTGGTTTATTGACTCCCATGAACTGTGAATCTCTTTACAAGCTTTTCTGCTTCCCTGTACTTGCCATCACTGCTTCACAACTTCAATTTTTCCTAAATTTCATGTACTTCAAGAATTTTTTTCCTTCCTTCTGCAGCATCTAAATATCCATGTGTGCAGAGGCACCACTGGGCTTGGGAAGACAGATAGTCTACTTACCACCCTTTCTGGCGGTCTCATTAAACCAAGCTAACAAAGAATTTTACAGATCTCCATATTTCTCAGCAGAATTGTCTCTTTTTTAAAAAAAAGAAATATTTGTATTGATTTCAGAGAGGAAGGAAGTAGGGGAGAGAGAGAGAAACATCAGTGATGAGAGACAATCATTGATTGGCTGCCTCCTGTTCGCCCCCACACTGGGATCAAGCCTGCAACCTGGGCATGTGCCCAGACTGGTTATGGAACCTTAACCTCCTCGTTCACAGTTAGACATCCAACCACTGAGCCACACTGTCCATGCAGCATTGTCTCATGACAGAATTTTACAAGGGAGTGTTTTAAAATTCACAATAGTTGTTTATCCCTGTAATGAGTTGCAGGGTTAGCTTAGTACTGAAGCAGTGGTGAAGGTAGCTTCTGGTGTGAAAAAGGAGGCAGCTGAGTTTGAACCCGGGCTCTGCCACTGTCATCTGTGTTACCGGGATAAGTTATTTGAATGAGCCTTTGTTTTCTCACATGGAGTTAATACCTGTGATCACAAAACCTGGCCTGACCCTCCCCCTTAACATTTCAATGGAAATATTAGGTCTCAGCAAGTCAAATACTTCCTAAGCAGCAGTGTTACTAATCTTCAGTGTCCAAGACTGATCTACATGGGCTCTATTAAGACAGCTCCTACTCCTGCTAGTGTGTTAAACCTGCTTGGTAGTTTACAAGCTTAAATATGCATTTTCTAACATATTGGAGCTAGGTTTTTAAAAAATTAAAGATAGTTTAAATTCATGAATATTTGAAAACATTGTAAATGTATAGAATTTTTAGTTCTATAATTTTCAGTGATACATTGATCATTGGTAATAACAAAGAAACAATGATGATGATGTGTTATGCCAGCACTCAGCTAGAGGACAACTCCCTGAGGTAAGTATCATTATTATTCCCATTTTTACAGTAGAAGAAATAGCAGTACAGATATTCAGAATGAAAATGTATAATACAAGACTTAGTTTACTTATACAAATTATTGTAATTAAAATGAGTGGTAGAAGGCTGTTTTACAGGAAGTGCTTGACCTAAATTTGATTTCCAGCTGCTATATATTATGTGACCTTAAGGAAACTAAAGATGTTCTTAGTATAGTCATTGGGAAAAGGAAAATGATAATCCATTCCCTATACCACAGTATTATTGATAAAACCAAGTTAATATTTATGAAAGCGACTTGTAAAATCAATGTATGACTAGAATGTACTCTCCAGTGTTCTAGGAAAAATAATCATTATAGTTAAGATTTGGAGATTTCCTAGAAAAAAAAACACCTGTTTTTGTTTTATTTTCATTTTCAAAGAAGTTACAAATCATTATTTTGAAGTTTTTATTTAACCCCAAACTAGAAATTAAAAAGAAAAGTACTGCAATCCATTCTTAAATGGGCTTTTGGCCTTCAAGGACAATACATGCCACTATAATATATCATTTACAAAGCAATTGTTTCTAGTGATTTTCCTAACAGTGAGATAGATAAGGAAGTTGTAATTCTCATGAAATCTTATATCATACACACACACACACACACACACACACACACACACACTCACTCTAGAGGCTCAGTGCACAAAATTAGTGCACGGGGTGGAGGGGGCCCTCAGCCCAGCCTGTACCCTCTCCAATCCGGGACTCCTCAGGGGATGCTGACTGCTGGTTTAGGCCTGATCCCTCTCCAGGACCACTGGCTCCTAACTGCTCGCCTGCTTGCCTACCTGATTGCCCCTAATCACTCTGCCTGCCTGCCTGATTGCCCCTAACCATTCTGCCTGCCAGCCTGATCACCCCTAACTGCCTCTGCCTCGGCCCCTGCCACCATGGCTTTGTCTGGAAGGAAGTCCGGAAGATGTCTGGTGTAATTAGCATATTACCTTTTTATTAGTATAGATATATTATTGATTTCAAGAGAGGAAGGGAGAGGGAAAGAGAGATAGAAACATCAATGGTGAGAGAGGATCATTGATTGGCTGCTTCCTGTACACCCCTTACTGGGGATCAAGCCCACAACCCTGGGCATGTGCCCTTGACTGGAATTGAACCAGGGACCCTTCAGTCAGCAGGCTGATGCTCTATCCACTGAGCCAAACCAGCTAGGGCAGTGGTCAGCAAACTCATTAGTCAACAGAGCCAAATATCAACAGTACAACGATTAAAATTTCTTTTGAGAGCCAAATTGTTTAAACTTAAACTTCTTCTAACGCCACTTCTTCAAAATAGACTCGCCCAGGCCGTGGTATTTTGTGGAAGAGCCACACTCAAGGGGCCAAAGAGCCGCATGTGGCTCGCGAGCTGCAGTTTGCCAACCACTGAGCTAGGGCCTCATGAAATCTTAATGTGGAAAGAGATGAAGTTCAGAAAGGTTGTGTTTTACCCCTGAACCAAGGTAGTAAGCAATAAAATAAGGCCTTATTCTCCATTTTCTGCTATATTATACAAAAGTCACCAAAATTTAGACCTCATATCTACTGAAAGGTTTTGAGCAATTACTTGAATTAGACTTGTGAGGCTAATGAATAAATAAAAACAAAATATAGCAATGTGGTGGTGCCCCGATTTTCTTATGTTACAGGTTCCCTAATATGTGGAAAGGTTGGGAACCTCTAATTATTCCAGTCTTTCTTCACCACTATTTATGCACAAGTAAGCTAGCTGGATTCCTCTCTCTCAGACATGCATACAGAAAGGATTAGAATTGATTTGTAAATTTAACTTCTATAAGTCCAGTATATTTTGGAAATATCTACACCGAAGTTTCTTATTTATATTCAAGGATGATAAAACTTGTAAAAATAGTTTTTCCACTGATGAATGTTCAACATTGCAAGCTTTACTGGTTTGGTCATAAACTTGTTGGCTTTTCTTAATGACCCAATTAAGTCCACTTTTTCTCTGCCACGATATGAGCTAAGAGAGAGTCAAATGATTCCAAAATGTACTCTCCAATGTTCCAGCAGAGTACATATCTTCTGCCTTCAAACATGTGGGTTCTATAATCATTATAGGACAATGTTCAGGCTTATGAAGACTTCTTGGGCAAATTTAATATGCAAATCTGCAATATTAAAATATTAATTGGAATAATTTACATGCTAAAATGTCTCTACTAGCATGTTATTTAGTTTTGGCAAGTAGTTTATTGGTTTGATTTTTCCTACATTAAGTTTTAAAACAATACAATATATTTATTTTTAAGAAAAGGTATACCTAATGCAATGTACAGTGCTTCATTTGTGTAATTTAAATGCAAATTTGTATCGCAAACTTTTGTTTAAATATGACATACGGAGTTGACTTTTAAAACAGCAAAGCTGCATATAAACTTTGAAATTCAGGGCAAGTAGTACCACTGATAGAGAAAAAGAGAAGTTTCGTTTTCTGAAGCAAAATATCTGAATTAAAAAAAAGTAGGTATTGTTCTCCACATTTTACTGAAATAAAGTAACTATATAGGTTAACAAGGACAGAAGCAAGGCTTAAACCTGCATCTCTGGCTCCAAATCCTATACTTTCATCAGCTAAACTATTTGCCTTACAATCATTTGCAGTTCCTGTAGACACAATGCTAACGTAGAAATATTTGAAAATATTAAGATGTCTTTTCTGTTTTTCACGCTAATTTATATTCGTATTTAGTGTGTTTTTGCCAGGCAAATTTTCCAATTAACTTATTTTGACAGAGTCTGTTGTTATTTTTAAAGATATTGACTGAATTAATATCTGATTATATATATATATGACATAAGCTTACTATCTTAGTAATAGCCATTCCATGTCCTTCTCTCTCACTCTATTTTTTGTTTTTTGTTTTTTTTTAGTTTCAGCATAGAACCAAACTATGACTTCCTCTATATATACGATGGGCCAGACAGTAATAGCCCACTAATTGGAAGTTTTCAAGACAGCAAGTTACCAGAGAGGATAGAAAGCAGCTCCAATGCCATGCATTTGGCTTTTCGGAGTGATGGATCTGTGAGTTACACTGGATTTCATTTAGAATATAAAGGTAATTGTGAACATTTGATTTTAGCATCATGGTTTCACTTGTGAATATTTTCTACAGGAGGGTAACTGTGCAGTGGCCATTGTCAGTGGTTATCTGTGCATTTCTCAGTGTAGGATACCTACAGTTCAGCTCATAAAAGAACTCAGACTTTTCCTATCGGTGAGGAGGAAATTAGTATTTCCCTAATTACTACCAAAGGAAATGAATCAGCAAACAAATTAACAATTAGTATACTCTGAGAGTTGGCTGAAACCACAAAATAATAAAAAAACTAGTTTTTTGGAAGCTGAATATTCACTTAAATATCTCTTAATTAGAGACTATGATCAGTGATAAAGAGAACAAATTATAGTGATAATTATATTTCACAAAACGTCTAAAGATATTTAAATATGTCAGTATTCAGAATGGGGTAATAAAATATAGTGATAATTATATTTTAGAATATTTCTGCAAATATTTAAATGAATTAGTATTACAGTGCCTATGGATGCCTATACACATATTTTTCTTAAGTTTTATACTCTGTTATTTTAAGAACAAATTAGATCTTAGTTGTTTAAAGGTAAAATTTATTTTTTTAATAATTGAATCCTTAAAGGACATACTGGTAATTCATCTCAAGTTATGGATTGAGTTCTGAAAATACATATTTTGGGCTTGTTACTTACCACTCGGCTTTTTCACTATGAAATATTTTCAATAACTGAAAATTGTACAGAGTAATAAAATAAACTTCAAAATGTATATCATCCAACTTGACAAACCTTAATATTGCTTCCTATCTGCTTCAGATCTATTAATTCTTGTTTTAAGAAACATAATATTGCATTTATAATTAAACACCTTTTGCAGTTGCTTTGGAAAAGAGTTTGTCTCTTGATGGCTATCAAATAAAGTCAGGATAAATGCTACAACTTCACATAGCCTGGGATAAGGAAGACTTTTTTAGGAAAGGAAAAACTCACAACTCAGCGAGATGCAGATGCTTGGAGTCCTCCGGAATGTCATCATTCCTTGGAAATGAATGTCAGGGCCAAGGCATCTGCTCAATATGGACATGCATTTCTGATGCAAAATATTTGAATGGTTTTACTCCAATGGGAAAATTGAGCCCCCTGTGAATCCCTCATTTTACAGAGCAAAGTAAGAATATGGCTACATCACAGGGAGAATATACAAGATAATAGGTACAAGCCAGTGAGGATTTGGTGTGCCAGCTATTCATTGGGACTATCTGCAAATGCTAACTCCTCCAAACCAGAGGGCCCTGGGCAAGTTTAGACCTTGTGATTGTGGGCTAGGAAGCATTGGTCTTATGGAGAGTTGATCTTGAACATTCTGTCAGTCTCTTCAATTGGAAGAGGCTCCCCACATCATATTCCAGGACCCAGCTGGCTGACAATTCAGGCAAACCATGATGAGAGCCCCAGGCCATTTTCACATAACCATATTTTTTTTCATGACAGTATCTTCCTAATTCTGTGTTGATGTTTAACTTTTCCAAGTATGAAAGCTTATACATATTTTTATATTTTCTACCATGTGCACATCCTTCATCCTATATCGTATTTTTTCATTGCCATCATGTGCATATCCTTGTGAAAAAGTTCCCCTTTACATTGTATTTAAGGTTTATCAATGACAGAGACATATAGATTTAGTTCATTGGTTTCTTTATGATATTCCATCATATGACTGTATCACAGTTAATTTATAAGTCATTCTGATAGACACTTAGGTTGTTTCAGTTTTTCACCATCAGAATTGAATCATGATGAAATGAAAATTGTTTTATATGTTTTTTTCAATATATGTGTGAGTATCTTTCTAAAATAAATATATACTAGGAACAGGATTACTGACTCAAAGGCTAATCTAATTCCATAATCAATCAAGTCCATATTGCCAAATTACTCTCAGAAGAGGTTAACCAATTTATTTTGTTAATAGCAGAGAAAGTGTTTCAGAAACTCCACATATGTTTTAAGATATTATTGACCCATGGCATTTTATTAAATTTATATGTACAACATAATGATTTGATATATGTATATCTTGTGAAATGATTACCACAAGAAGTTTAGGTAGTGTCCATCACTACACAGTTACAATTTTTTATTGGATGAGAACTTTTAAGATCTATTCTCTTAGCAACTTTCAAATATACATAATGTAGTATTGTTAACTATAGTCACCATGCTGTCCATTACATCTCCAGCACTTATTTGTCTTATAAATGGAAGTTTGTATCTTTTGATCACCTTTATCTATTTCACCCACCCCTGAACCTGAACTTTAGCAACCACCAATCGGTTCTCTGTATCTGTTCTCTCTATGTGCACCAGCATTTACTTCACTAACTCTCTAACATACTAAAATGCAAGCCTCTTAAGAGCAAGAACTCTATTTGCTATTACACAATAAGTACCTTAGAATGTTGCCTATGCATAGTAATTGTTTGATAATTATTTCATTGCTAAGTTTTCTATTTTAAATCAAGTCATACTTAGAATCCTAAAATAATAATGTTATTGAAATATTAGAAACCTTAAAGATACAATTCTTCCCTGCATGTTATAAATGAGAAATTGCCTCTTTAAGAATAGCTAGTTATATCTGCTTATTGACAGGCTTATAAATAAGACCAATTGTAAAGGAGAGGACAGGAGAGGGGAGGAAGAGGAGAGGAAAAGAGAGGAGGGAAAAAAGGCAAACAAGGTGGGCAGGGGGGAGGAAGAATGGGAGGGAGGAAGGGGAGAGAGAGGAAAGACAGAAGGACGGACGGAAGGAAGGAAAGAAGGAAGGAAGGAAGGCAACTGTAAGCAAGTCAGTAGAGCTATGTTCTGTTGTGAAATAATACTTAGTAAAACATTTCTAGAGATCACTATGATAAAAGATATAGAAAGAACATTATAAGCACTACCATGCTCAGGGAAGATGGTGCTAATGGAATACAATATTATTCTCATGGAAATTAAACTTGACCTTACAATCCTTTCTCCACATTACATTCCAGATAGCCATCACTAAATCCATGTAATGAAGTACTTGAGATAAAATCTATTTGGCATATCTCTGCTAAATGTATGTCTGTTTCTATTGCCCAGCTTGATATAATTCAGTGTCCATTATTTCAAAAACTAAGATTTATGCTGTCATAGGACAATGGCCACAGATGCAAAATTTTAAAAAGAAATATTATTTATTATGTACTTACTGTATTCTATGTAGTGATTAGTTCTTTTAATGCATTATCTCTGTCCTTCCCAGGAGCAGGCATACTTATAAATGCAACAAAAATATTAAACTAACATTATGAGATACGTACTGCTATCTCTCTTTTACAAATGATAAAATTGAAGATCAGATTGTTAAAATGAGTTACACAAGATGACAACTTATTATTACCATGTTGAGTAAAGACAAATACAAATGTGAGTACAGGCAGAGGAAAATACATAATCATGTCTTGAACTATAATCCTTTTTGGACCCTGCAATTACTCCCCACCATCCTTAGCTACTATACAAACAGCCACTTACACACAATTCTGCCCTGAGGTCCTTTTTATTCTTTAGAATCCAGATGTTATTTTTTTTACAATGTTAGTACTGAGTTCATTTTCCCCAAATATAATTTTTTATTTTTATTTTTTGCCTTTACCAATACATTTATTACCAAGTGTTATTATATATCAAGAACATATAATGTCTAGAAGTATATGCAATGATCAGACATCCATCAAAGAATACATATTTTTAGTTTAATAGGGATTTGAATAAATGAACTGTGTTTTAAAGAGATCACAATATTTCTTTTGAGATAACTCCATACATTTACATCCTCTACCAGAGCATGCATTTACACTAAAAATAAGGATCAAGACTTATACCTAAAAGGCAGAGCCAATTTTTTATAGTTAATGTGATCTTTGATAACAAATAAAGCTTAAAAATCATAAATTAATATTAAATTTAAACTATAGGGTGTCCCAATGTATATACACACTATGAATAATTATAAAGGCAGTGTTCATTAAAATGCATTTCATTTTCAAAATTAGCTATCAGTTGTTAAAGTATATATACATTTTTGGGAGACCCTGTATAATAATGAATTGCAGATATAAAGATACCTTTTTTTCTTTAGTGCTTCAAGTCTAATTTTGTTTTTTAAATAAATCTTTATTGCTGAAAGTATTACATATGGCCCTTTTTCCCCCCATTTCCCTCTCCCACCTCCTTACCCCCCAAGCCTTCATCACCCACTGTCTGTGTCCTTGGGTTAAAATGGAACTACCATTTGACCCCATGATCCCAATTCTAGGAATATATCCCAAGATATCAGAAACACCCATCAGAAAGGATATATGCACCCCTATATTCATAGCAGCACAATTTTCAATAGATAAGATTTGGAAATAGCCTAAGTGCCCATCAGCAAATAAGTGGATTAAAAAACAATGGTACACCTACACAATGGAATACTATGCAGCTGTAAAAAAGAAATAGCTCTTACCATTTGCAACAGCATGGATGGACCTAGAGAGCATTATGCTGCAAAATAAGTCAGTCAGAGAAAGATAAGTATCACATCATCTCACTCATATGTGGAATCTAAGGACCAACATAAACTGATAAACAAAAATAGATCCAGAGACATAGAAACATTGAACAGACTGTAAAACCTCAGAGCAAGGCAGGGGAGGGTGGTGGGAGGGTGAGAGATCAACCAATGAACCCAAATCCAATTTGATTAATTTTCTGGACTGGTCCTCAAATGCTCATTGATGGGAAAATTACATTCCCCACTTCAGGGTCTCCAGGGTATGTCTTTTCTTATCAACCTCCCTATTTCCTATCTTTATTTCAAAACATTGTTACCGCTTTAATTGAATAATTTCTTAAAGTTAATGAAGTGGCCCTCAAGTTTAATTCTAGCACGGACAGACAAATACCTCAAAATTTTCCAGATAAAATGTATACCCCCAAAATGAACTGACATATACATGGAGGCCCTTGTTAAATTGTTTCCGTTGTCATTTGTAATACGTCGTGTACCTGAATTAAACCTGTGGATTTCTGTTAGCACAGAATGTTAATGTAAAGCTTCTAGGTCCTGGCTCACTCTAATCAATGCTGGTAGTAGGCCTTTAAGTAAACAGCCATAGGCCCAGCACCTACCTCTATTACAGCTCATCCCAGAATTTACTTACCATTTCTTATGTTCATGTCTATATTTCCTTTTCCCCCTTGAAGACAGACATTGAATCTTAATTTTATTCGTGTGCAACTACATCGTGGTTATATAAAGCATTTGAGTAATGAATGACTGCTATATTGGGACATCACAAAAGCACAAGCCTAATATGGATTCTGGAAGAAAGACCAGTTTATGTTTACATAAAGCAAATGATAGAAATGCTCTAATGTTGTAGACAAGAGTAAACTGGAGCAGAGAAGTAGAAGTGTGGGGTGAGGGCAAGATATTTCACTGATTTGAAAGCAATGTCCCCAAAGAGTTTAAGGCAAGACAAGTCTCCATTTATTTCCTTGTAATTTTAATGTGGCACAATATTAACAAATTTAGAGTTGAATAAATATTTAGAGTTTAAACAGTACTCTCAGATTAAGAGCATTTAGACATAATATTAATAAGTGTGTCTTAAAATGTATAATTGTAATATACAGTATATATAAATGTTACTCATATAGTAGTGATACTTGTATTATTATAACAAAACTAGAGGCCCGATACTTGAAATTCGCACAAGGGACTTGGCCCTCCCAGCTCCGGCTGCCTCTTGGCCCCAGGTGCCTCTCAGCTCCACCCCTCTCCCACTGGTCATTCCAGAGGGTAGTTCTGCCATATGGTCTAATTAGCATATTAGCTCTTTATTATATAGGATACATTGATATTTATTGATGGAGTGGGAATATACACAGCATTGACCTACTGAAGAGGACCTCCTGACAACTCATTGCTGTTTTAGCTGGCAGGAGATGCCATTTATAGGCACCAATGTGTACAGTGGGAAATGTATAATTGGTTATTTATATGTGCAATAAATTAGCCAAGAACCTTAAAAATATCTTAAATTACTTTCTTTTCATTGTCATTTGTTGCCATGATGTATTTTTATTTCTTCCTTGATCTCTCTGGTAACCCAGTCATTGCTGAATAGCATGCTGTTTAGTCTCCATGTGCTTGATTTTTTTTGGATTGTTTTTATTGTAGTTGATTTCCAGTTTTATGCCACTGTGATCTGAGAGATGCTTGATATATGATATCTATCTTCTTGAATTTGAAGAGACTTTGCCTATGACCCAATATATGGTCTATCTTTGAAAATGACTCATGTGCACTTGAGAAGAATGTATATTCCGTGGCTTTGGGGTGAAATATTCTGAAGATGTCAATTAATTCCATCTGGTCTAGTGAGTCATTTAGGATTGATGTTTCTTTGTTGGTTTTTTGCTTAGAGGATTTGTCCAATGATGATAGTGAAGTATTAAAGTCTCCTACTATGATTGTATTGCTGTCAATCTCTCCTTTGATATCCTCCCAGAGTTTTTTTTATGTATTTGGGTGCTCCTGTATTGGGTGCATATATGTTTACCAGAGTTTCTTCTTATTGGATTACTCCCTTTAGTATTATGAAGTGGCCTTCCTTATCTCTTGTTATGTCCTTCACTTTGAGATCTAATTTGTCAGATAGAAGTATTGCTACTCCAGCTTTTTTTCATTTCCATTCACCTGAAAAACCTTTTTCCATCCCTTCACCCTCAGTCAGTGTGCGTCTTTTTTTCTGAGGTGGGTTTCTTGTAGACAGCAGATATTTGGGTCGTGTTTTCTTATCCAATCTGTTACCCTATGTCTTTTGATTGGGGCATTTGACCCATTTACATTTAAAGTTATTATTGATAGGTACTTGTTTGTCACCATTTTTATTTTTTACCCCTGTGTTCCTTCTTCACTTCCTATTTCTTATTTTTATAGCAGATCCTTTAGCATTTCTTGCATTGCTAGTTTGGTGGTAATAAATTCCCTTAGTCCTTTTTTGTCTGTGAAGCTCCTGATTTCACCTTCAATTTTGATTGACAGCCTTGCTGGGTACAGTATTCTTGGATTCAGGCCATTCCTTTGCATGACTTTGTATATTTCATTCCATTCCCTTCTGGCCTGATGAGTTTCTGTTGAGAAATCAGTTGCTAGTCTGATGGAGGTTCCTTTGTAGGTAATTTTCTGTCTCTCTCTGGCCGCTTTTAAGATTCTTACTTTGTTGTTGGTGTTTGCCAATTTAATTATAATGTGCCTTGGCGTCGGTCTTTGGGGGTTCATTTTGCTTGGGACTCTGTGAGCTTCTTGGATTTGTGTGGTTTTTTTCTTCCTTATTTCAGGGAATTTTTTTGTCATTATTTCTTCAAACAGGTTTTCTATTCCTTGCTCAGTTTCCTCTCCTTCTGGAACCCCTATTATGCGGAAATTGTTTTGTTTCATGTTGTCCCAAAGTTCCCTTAGGCTTTCCTCCTGCTTTTTATTTTGTTTTTCTAGAAGCTGCTCTACTTGGGTATTTTTTCCTACCTTGTCTTCTAGATCACTGATGTGGTCCTCTGCTTCTTCTAGTCTCCTCTTGATGCTTTCTATTGAGTTCTTTACAGCAGCGATGTCATTTTTCATTTCTTCTTGGTTCTTCTTTATTTCCTCTTGGTTCTTACTCATATTGTCAAATCTGTCTTCCATTCTTTTCAGCCACCTTATGACCATTTCTCTGAATTCTTTCTCTGACAGGTTGCTTGCCTCCATTTTGTTTACTTCCTTTTCTGGTGATGCCTGCTTTTCTTTCATATAAGGGCTGTTTGTCTCTTCTCCAGGTGTCTGGTTATGTAGTTCTCTCTCTCCTTTTATAAGAACTTTATTGATCCACAAACCTAACTGACACTTGAAAATGCATACTCTTGTTATGTGTCAAAGAATTCCTCAGGCTCAGTACAGCAAAGTTCTCCAAATACAAGTCTTAGTTGGAAATTGGAAGTAAAGAAGAATCAGGAAATAAAGATCAGCAGAGTTCTTCTTCAACTAAGCTGCTGGAAAAACAGCAAATACAGTATAATAGTGCTACAGCTTTTGATTGTTTTCCTGTCAGAAAAGTCTTCTTCATCCACAAAGTCTTCCTTCACCAAGTCTTTGGAAATTTTCTGTGGCACAGAAGGGCTCCCCAGCTCCTACTCCCTGAAACCTTCTCCTCCCCTCCTCTTTCTCTCTCTCTCTCAAGTTACTTTCTAAATTAACATCAGTTTATGATAAGCTATAGAGCAACTTATTACATTTCAACTTTTCAACTTTACCCTGAGATATTCTGGGGTCAATCATCCAATTTCCATTGCAGCAATATTTTCCAAAGTAAAAGAGATACAAGTATGGTTTATATTTATTCTCATAAAGCACCCTGGGAGATCTGGCCCGATGTGAACTCTGGGTTTTCCAATAAGAAGGGCCTCTTAGGACTGATTATGATCAGAAGAGAGGACTACAGTGCATTCACAACTTGAAGCAAGCTTAGCACCTACTGGCTGAACTCATGCCAGCAGTATATGCCCATCCACACATGTCCACTATTCTGGAAATGATAGGTAATTGGATGTTATATACTTTGGCCACCTCTAAAAAATAAAAGTAATGTAAACTAATTCTGATTAATCACAAAATAAAGTTATTTATAATAATTGACTCTAATATACTTTATTTGGAGAACATACGACAAAGGACTCTTCCCTAGGGTCTATTCAGTAAGAAAACTAGTATTAAACCAAATAAATTTAATTATTTATGAAAAATAATGCTATCAATTTGACTGCTTTACTTTTCTTTTTAAGAAAAACTAAAATTACCTTTCCATCTACTGCCTAGACCTTTATATAAAAATTCTCCAAATGATTTTACATGAAAATAAACAAAGGCAGTATTATTCACAGAAAGCTATTCACCAGCATTTAAAATACTATGTAAACATAACAATGAGATAAATTAATCCTCTTAAAATGAGGCTATCAATGTAAAACTGTTGCAGAGGCAATATTTTTAATTTGTTTACCATGTTTTCCTTTCCTCAAAAGGTAGGGTGTTTGGATTATAGATTCATTGATATATCACTGAAAGTTTTGGGAAAACTTTAAAGAAAAAGCAACTTTTCCAAAGATGAATATTAGACTGTTAGGCCTGTCAAGGAGATGAATCCTTTTAAACAGTAATTTCAATCTTTCCCTTTCCCTCAAAGGATTTAACTCAATTTCATTCAGCTGGCTATAAATGCTAGGCTGCTGTTCTGCCTAAAAATTATGTTGTGTTTTTCTGCTTGTTTAAAGAAAGACACTATGTGAGGTTTTATTCTTTAAAATAAGCAAACCAACCCTCCAAGAATAAAGCCCCATTCTTAGTGATTAAATTTACTATTCATCCTGCTGGTTCTTATCTGAAAACAGTGCTGTATTTCATCTGGGAAGAAACATAGTTTATTGGATTGGAAAATAATTTTTATAGTGAAGTCTGAATATAATAGATGGGCTGCACATTGTGTGTGTGTGTGCGTGTGTGCGTGCATGCACGCATGCACCTGAATGGGAGATCAAGTGTTTTAGCTTAGGATTGAAACTCAGGAATTGGGTTTATTTGACTTGCACACTCCAGTACACCTCCTTCCCTTCATACCGCTCATCTCTCTGAGACCTAGTCAACTCAGTTTTCTTAATCTTCAGTTTGCATGTCAATTCTTCAGGTAAGTTCCTGAATGCCTCCCCTTTTGCATACTCAGCACAATTACAAGTATTTAATATAATTCTCAATAGACTGTAAGTGTCATAAGGGCTAGAATATTTTCTGCTTGTCCACTGCTATATTTTCTGAGTTGGCTGGGTAGTGGGCTTTTAACTATTCGTTGGAAAGAAAGAAGGAAGAAAGTGGCCTTCTTCATTCCTCTGATAATCTTTTGAAATCATTGAAGTGTTTGTTTCCAACATTTCCTCTTTTGTTGATTTGGTCAAAATCTTACATAGTGCTCTTCCTAAAACACAAATTTCTCATCATGTCTTGTAAATGTTAAAGTAATTTAAACTCTGCAAACTTTTATGAATAGAAAAAAATACACTTTTTTCTGTTGTAATTAATTAGGTTTGGACATCTATATATATAAAGAGCCAGGATCCGTAATGCCCACAATGACTGAAGGCTCGCCTGAACACCAGCAGTCAGTCTTGCAGTCAGTGTTGCGGGCGCCTCAGCGACCCAGCACTGACTGCCGAGGGGGCTGCGATCAGGCCCAGACAGAGGCCAGGAGGGAAAAGCAGGGCCTGATCGCAGCCCCCCTGGCAGTCAGTGCTGGGTCGGCATGGCGGAAGTCAGCCTTGCAGTCCGTGAACATAGGGTCAATTAATATCTTTTTGAGAGGAGTTGAGAATATAAAGTACAGTGTAGAGCAATTACTTATATTATTTCACATAAAACTCTTTTCAACTAAGATATTTTCCTTTATTTAAAATGTATCTTTATTGTTGCAAGTATTACAGATGTCCCTTTGTTTTAGTTTTTTTTTTTTACCCCCCTCCCCCCATTGATCTTCACCCTGCATCCATCCGCCCCTTCCAGGCCTTCACCAGACTATTGTCTGTGTCTGTGGGCTATTCCTATCTAATACATAAAAATCTAGGAAGATTTAGAGAAAATAAAATAAAAAATATGCCTGGTAAATATTGAACAGAAGAGCTGAAGTTGCTGCATGAATACTGGATACAGGCTTGAAGCCAAAAACACAACTCATGAGATAAAGTTAGTCATTGTAACATAACAAAAGGTTCCTTTCACTAAGGAGATAAGATGGTTCCCAATATGTATACACAAAATAGAACAGTGTGGGGGTTCAGAAGGAGCCTCACCAAGATGTGTCTCAGTGGTATGAAGAGTTTTGAGCTAAGGGCAATTTTAGCTTCAGGCACAAGTGAAAATTCTTCCCCTCCCTTTAACTACCTAAAAAATTTGAATTAGAGGTCTTGCCCATAATAAGACATTATCCTATATACTTAAAGGCTAATGTGCAAATTGACCGAACAGCAGAACAACTGGTCACTATTACACGCACTGGCCACCAGGGGGCAGATGCTCAATGCAGGAACTGCCCCCTGGTGCTACTTGTGCTCCCACAGGGGGAGCACTGCTCAGCCAGAAGCCAGTCTCATGGCTGGCTAGCACAGCAGCGGTGGTGGGAGCCTTTCCTGCCTCCACGACTCCTGGATTGTGAGAGGGTGAAGTCCTGGCTGAGGGACCCTCCCCTTCCAAGTGCACGAATTTTGTGCACCAGGCCTCTAGTATTAATATAGTTTTTGCAATAGCCAAATACCAGGACATTGTTGAATTAAATTCCAATGATGCCATGATTTATATCCAGAGATATGCCTACCTTCTGACTTCTCATTAAGATAAACGCTAATGTAAAAAAAAAAAATCACACTTGTTATGCTGAATTTGTGATGGTCCTTACATTGCACATTTCTCTATTATTTCTTATGTAAATTATAATAATAATAAAATGGAAATATTAAGGTATTACCAGATCTTTTAACAACAAAGTGTTGTAGTGCCTATTCTCAAACTGTGTGAACTCACATATTTTTTCTGTATATTTTCCTCTTCAGTTCACTATCTGGGTACACAGAAAACAGTTCCTTTGTTGTGAATGAACTGAAGTTTTACAATTGTCTGGTACTGTTAGTTTTGAAAGTGCTTGGCTTTGATATAGTTTCCCTGTCCAAAAAGATATTGGCTTGGGTATATAAAGATTTTGTTTCTACTTACAATGGACAGACCTCTGATGGAAATGTGGGAATGATAAAGCAGGTGGGTTAAGAAATATTTTTAAGACAGAAAAAAAGTGTCTTTTACTTTCCTCTTAGTGGTGAAATGAACTGAGCTTGACTTAGACAGTAGTAACATGGAATGAGTGCACATTAATAAAGGAATATTAAATAAGGAAATAAGCCCTGTCTCTTTTTATAATGAATTCTAAAACCCTGTGTTTGACTGTATTATTAGACAATAATTTTAATGAGAAAAACAGTGAAGAACTTTATTCTCTTACCAATTGGCATGACTTCACAAAATGTGAAATATGGTTAAGGGCTGTTTTATACTTTGGGCACTCTGAGGCTGAAAGGGTGCTGGTGTTTTCCTTTCCATTTAGTGCTACTAATGAAGAAATCTTAAAGGTTGCACAGAAAACAGTATCGTAAAATAGTTCATCTTATATCCACATTGTTTTACAGCAAAACTCCGAGAGTCCTGCTTTGATCCAGGCAATATAATGAATGGCACCAGACTTGGGATGGATTATAAATTAGGGTCAACAGTCACCTATTACTGCGATGCTGGTTATGTTCTTCAAGGTTATTCAACACTCACCTGTATCATGGGGGATGATGGAAGACCTGGATGGAATAGAGCCTTACCAAGCTGTCATGGTAAGAAATATATCTATTTCTAATAATTATTATTAGAAAGAATCAATAAATGTTTAAAGTCAGTTCTGTACTTCAAAACAATCAACCGCTTAACATACAACCTACAAGTGTGGAATCGCAATGCAGAGATTTTCATCAAAGATTTTTAAATTGGATTCAGTAAAGACATGGTTTTGGAAAATGTTTATACTCCCAGGTGTGTCTAAAGCCATGTGTATGTTATGGTAGGCAAGCTAACTGAGAGCAGCAATAGGGCCTGTTCTGTTCATTTGTATTCAGGACTGAGAGGCTTGCCTGACATCATTAGGTGCCTAGAAAATACTGGCTGAGTAAATAAGGAACACGCACAATAAAACTGATATTTCAACAGAAGTAGATAAATGCAATAACTTAAATAGTGTCATTTTTCGTGGTAAGTCTTTATAGAAATAGGAACATAGAAAATATATATTTCTAAAACTAGGTTGTCTAAAAACGAAAACCAAATCAGAGCTGCTTAGGCAGCTTCAGTAGCACAAGGAAAACTCAAAGACAGAGGATGGAAAAGGACCTAAAACTGGTGTCAGAAACATAATATCAGGTATGAGATTGCCAGAGGTGCTCCAGCAGAGTGAGCAAAAGACCTGGGTACCAGGATATGGTTAACAAAGGATCAGACAATGATTAAAGCCAGGAAAAGACTTCTGATACTAGAACAAGTCTTAGGAAAATACAGTTAAGGGGCAAAGACATAATATTTTTGACATTAAGGCAATTACTGATCAGAGAGGCACCAGAAACAGATACTACCTTCACTTGGGGAGTGCAATTTGCTAAGCAGTTAGCTGCAATTAATAAACAGCTCTTTGGGAATGGTTTTGAAGAGACCATCTAGTGAGCACAGGAGGGGAAACTGTGGAAGTCCCAGGTAACAAAGAAGCAGGTTTTGATGATGGTGATTTAGAATTTTATGAATATATTTCTGGATAAACTCCTAAAGTATTTTCCAAAACAAAGATCAGTTCGCCACTTTATGGAACTGGTGACTTGTGGCCTTTCCAAAAACCCATAACTTAGTGTTAATCAGAAAGTCAAACACAGAGTGTGGCTTAGAAATTATTTTAATGAAAACCAGACATTCTACATAATAAAAGGCTAATATGCAAATCGACCAAACAGCGGAATGACCCATTGCTGTGATGCGGACTGACCACCAGGGGCCAGACGCTCAATGCAGGAGCTGCCCCCTGGTGGTCAGTGCACTCCCACAAGGGGATCTCCACCAGAAGTCAGGCTCACAGCTGGCTAGTGCAACGGTGGTGGCGGGAGTCTCTCCTGCCTCCATGGAAGCGCTAAGGATATCTGACTGTCAGCTTAGGCCTGCTCCTATAAGGGCTTCCAGACTGCGAGAGGGCGCAGGTTGGGCTGAGGAACCCACCCACCCCACAAGTGCACGATTTTTCACGCACTGGGCCTCAAGTCTTAAAATGACAGAGAGTTCTATTGCAGACCACGGGGATTTTTAGTTCAAGCTGTTGGAGATGGATATTATGACTAAATAAAATAATTATATTAGAAAAAATAATATTGCACATTCAAAAATCATGTTTCTATATAACTATATTTATGAGGATAGAGATACAGTGGAGAGAAAAGTCAGTAAGGAGAGAGGAACAATGATATCACTGTGGAAAGTTATCACAGACTCTCTAGTCAGATGAATGATTCTGATTTGTTATACAAAATTGACCACGGAGATAACCATCATCTAGGGCCGACTTTCTAAACTATGGGTCACCACCATGAGTCATAAAATCAATCCACTGGGTCATGGCTAACATTTTTACAAAAGATATAAAGTTTTCATATAATAAAATAAAGAAAATTAAAAGAAGAGAAAAACACTATAATTCAAAGAACACATTAAGAATAAATAATAATATTTGTGGAACTGTTTTGGTTATATACAGAGATAAGTAAAATGCAATAAATATACATATGTGTGTGTCTTTATGTAGGTGTTCATGTTTTCATTGATATAAAGTGTATTTCTTACTATGAACAACCCTGATCTGATGGTTAAAAATATGATTTTTTGTGTCTAATGCACATGGTAATTTTTCCTAGTTGTGTAATATTCATATATTAGAATTATATGTGTGTGATTTCTAACTTAAACACAAGTTATTTAACTTCTCTATGCTTATTGTCTCTAATCTAAACAATAGGGAAAACTGAAATTTTTTACTTCAAAATGCTGTTATAATAAATAAAAGGTAGATAGCTACTAAATGGTCATTCTGTTATTAAAATAGCTGATTAGTTTTTGACTTGATGCTTTCATCTATCAGAAAATGAAGGGAATAAAAAGAAAATTACTTTGGATTTAATTCTCATAAAGTGGAAAAAAATAAGTGTATGACATGGAAGTTAATAGGAAATTTAAGAAAAAGAGTGAGTATATTGTGTTATAATTTAGAGTTATATAGAAGGGAAATCTGTTTAAGCCAGAAAAACATACTAAAGCACTTTTCAAAATATACTGTCAGTGATCATTAAGAAACTTTGGGAAATTTTGGGAGCCAGACAAAAAATAACTAAAAATTCTGATGGAGAAAACTCAAACAATACAGAAAATTATAGATTAAAAAGATAGGTGTTAAACACTGGCATAAATTATTAAAGAGATGGCTTTCATTGACTTAGGTAAGAAAGACAAGAGTACCAGAGTTTAGCATGCATTCACTAAGTATATACATGCCTAAAATAATCCTATTCTTTTTTAACAGTGTTTTTTATTTTTTATTTTTTATTGATAGGTCATACCAATACCAATTTCAGCATGGAATATGCCATAACATATACAAATAAATTCCTCTGAACCAAAAATATTTTATGGTCTCAATTAGAGCCCAATCTATACTAATAAAAGGGTAATATGCTAATTAGGGCAGATGTCTTCCAGATGTCCATTTGAACGTCCATCCGGACAAAGCCATAGCAACTGCGAGGCCCGGGTCTCAGGCAGCTGTGGGCTCAGCCCGCTCACCTCCCACAGAAGGAGGCCGCGGCCTAGGCCCATTCCCCGTCAGTAGGACGTCCCCTGAGGGCTCCCAGATTGTGAGAGGGGCAGGCCGGGCTGAGGGACCCCCCCTCCCCAGTGCACAAATTTTTGTGCACCAGGCCTCTAGTTAAGAATATTATGCAATGTTGGTTGAATAATAATATCTATAGACATTGTAGAAGGAAGAATAGATGTGCATTCAAATCCTCTCATTGTACCTATGGCCTGGGGCAAGCTGAGTCTTGATTTTTAAATCTCTAAAACTTGATAATAGTTTTACTTTAATAAGTTATTGTAAAGATTCAATTAATTAACACAACACATACAGAAGACCTAGTAAAATTTCAACAAGAAGCATATCACTAGAAAACATGCATTGCATGTTATATTTTAGTTGAACTAGTATATTTTTGTCATTTTAATATTAATTAAATGTAATTTATTAATGTCATTATATGGTTACATATTCACCTCTTCCTGAAGGTAGTGCAGGAGTTTAGTATTTTTAAATTTAAGAGAAAACATTTTATCAATTAAGAGGATATCACTTGACTTTTAAACATAATGCGAAGGTATTATGGAAAACAAATAAAGTTATTCAATGCATGTTTTAAGCCATTAGAGCAAAACTAAGATACATTTATGTTAAAAATATAACCACAACTGTTCATTTATAGTATAATGAAGAAGAAAAATCCATGTTTTAAAATTAGATATGTTAAACTCTAAAAAATGATTTAAAAATAAGCAAAAAGCCTGGGTTAACTCTGTAATTTTGTTCAGTTTGCTTATTTTGCCTATCTAAGTGAGATAATATTGTATAAATTTAAGGTTGTTAGGAAATTATATTAAATAACTTATTCAAAGCACTTGGTCCTGTCATTGTTAATGTCACACAGTAAGGAGAGATTAATATATTTTAGGGTGTTGTTTTTTTTCTATTTAATGAGTATAAGACATATCTATTTGTTTTCCTTCATAGTCATTGTATAGAAATCCAAAATACATAGGACTGGCTGGCTTTTTTTATTTATTGATTTAATAGTTTAAGAGTCAAAATTAGTGTGTAAAGCATGTGCATTAGAGCAAGAGGGTTTGTTGTTTATAAGAATATATTATTTTTAATTAAGGTAAAATTTGTTTTTTCACTAAAGTAAAATATGCATACGTGCTATAACTAAAATACAATATGAATAGCTTACCATTGAAAGCAATGGTCATCTCCTCTATTCTCTTATTCTTCGGCTGAGTCTTCTAATAAGTACTATTTCTAATGGCTCTAATGGGCCAATCTGTGACCCTGCATAACATATGCAGCTCCATTTCTTGATTCACCAACTCTAGACAATATTTATTGATTTCCTGAAATAAGAGATAAAGATTTATGTCACATCCACAGCCCCTCTATTCAGTGTTCCAGATATGTATTATTTTTGTTTTTTCTAATAATTGCCGTTGCCAGGTGTTAATTTGCTTATACTGCTATTTCTAACTTCATCAATGTTTGAGTGTTGGGTGGCTACTCTCTGCTGTTTTTGATGCCAAAACTTTTTGAGATTTTGACTGACTGGTAGGCTTTGCTTTAGAAGACATAAGTAGGGACTATTGGACTGTGATTAGCAAATGCCAAAATAAGGAAATAAAGTTTTTATTTTTTATATAAAAATAAACATAACCATACTCTGCAAACTCTTTAAATGCAACCATACATATTTTCCTTTTTCTATAATATTGCCTTAGTGTTACCTTAGGCTCTCAACATAAACTTATTAAGTCTTGGGATATATGTTATCTTTTAGCATGAAACATGTTCATTTAAACAAGGAGGCTCCATTTTTTAACCTGAATTGAACCGTAAGAATGCACCAAGGTTTTCTATTTTAGAGTATAGATTTTTATCACTGTTAAGGATTAAATATACATTTGAAATCTTAAGAAAATCTTTTTAAAAGCTTATGTTGGACACTGGGAGATTATTTTCTTTAGAAGTAGATCCAAAATGATATCATCCTGTGCTAAGTCCTGCCCAGAGATGAGAAACCTGCAGATTATCTCATGAGACTGCCACATACATTAAATGATAGCAGAACAGGATATATATACCTGCAATTCACTTTGGATATAAAAATGAGTTTAGAAAATGATTTCTTCCCTTGTTATTTTTCAAGTTTTGAAAAGTATCTGTTGAAACAAAATTATCTGATATCATTCTTATCCAAAATCTGATTCAATATTCGGTAAAACTAATAAAACACAAAAAGTGACTGATTCATATTTTCCCCTTAAAATTCATCATTTGATTTATTTCACCTAATGGCATTGGAGTTGTTTATATAAACACATCTCTACCCTGCTCTAGGCCGCCAGCTATCTCTTACCTCTTATCCTATTTCCCAACTACTTTCTTTCCTTCCCTGTTTCCCCAGTGTCTTCTGAACACAGCAACATAGTCTTAAAAGCATATGTAAGATTATATCACATATTTGCTCAAAATCTACCAGCGGTTTCCTAAATCTGAATCAATGCCAAAGACCTTATAATGTTCTACTTAATCTTCTCCTGTGCTCCCTGCCTCTCTGCTCTTCTGCCCCTCTACCTCCAGCTGAGCCACACCGGCCTCCTTCACGTTTCTTCAAAGCTCTGTTCATGTTTCTGCATCAGGGCTTTTGCATTCGCTGTCATTTCCGTCTGAATGCTGTTTCCCCAGCTCTCTGGCTGGCTAGCCCTCTGACTTCCTTTAGCCATCTGATTGCTTTTCTTCTTAGTGGGGAAAAAACCTTATATTTATTCTGCGCCTGTCCCCTGAAGCTCAAGAGTGGACTCATATGTACATGTCTAAAATTGAGACAATTGCCCTGACTGGTTTGGCTCAGTGGATAGAGCGTCGGCCTGCGGACTGAAAGGTCCCAGGTTCGATTCCGGTCAAGGGCATGTACCTGGGTTGCGGGCACATCCCCAGTAGGGGGCGTGCAGGAGACAGCTGATGGATGTTTCTAACTCTATCCCTCTCCCTTCCTCTCTGTAAAAAATCAATAAAATATATTTAAAAAAATAAAAAATTAAAAAATAAAATTGAGACAATTTATCCTGGGTAAAGATATCTCTTATGTGTGTAAAAGCCTTAGTTATTTTTAGGCCTTAGAACTTTGAAAGGTAAAAACCATTGACCTTGTTCAAAATAATAATCATTTTTTAATTGAAGTAAAATTGACATATAACATCATATTAGTTTATTCAGGTGTACAACATAATGATTTGACATTTGTATATACTGACAAATGAACACCACAATAAGTGTAGTTAATAACCATCACCACACATAGTTACAAAAAAAATGTTTTTCTTGTGATGAGGACTTTTAAGATCTACTCTCTACCAACTTTCAACTATGAGTACAGTATTATTAACTATAGTCATCATGCAATACATTACAGCCCTGTGACTTAGTTATTTTATAACTGGACTAATGCAATATACTTGATCTTTTCCATTTGCATAGCATATGGCAATGGGGAAGATCAAGTATATTGCATATGTAGTGAGCATTCAAAAGATAATTATAATAATAAGACCCTAAGTATATATGTATTTGGACTGTTAAATGATTACTAGTTTGCCAATTATCCTAAAGAAGAAATAGCATCATTCATTATTTTCTTAGGCTTTCAAAAGTACCAATTATCAGCCTGATCCTGCACTAACAGGGATAAAAACATGAATTCACTATGGTCCTTTCCTGTAGAGAGCTACAATCTGATGAGATACAGACAGATAAGGTCCATTGCTAGAAATAAAAGCAAAGTACTGTGAGCACAGCATGGAGGTGCATCTGACCTAGTTACAAAGAGAGAGTAGGGAGGTCTTCCCGATAAAAGTGATGCATGAACTGAATCTTAAAATTAGAAATAAGAAGGAATCAGGTGAGTTATAAAACAAGGGGATGGTGCGTTTAACCCGTAAGGGTCAGCATGTGTGAACATACAGTAACAAGAGTAAACAGGACATTCTGGATAGAAATTAAAGATGCTCAGTAGGGCAGGCACATAGAAGGAATGATGAGAGGTAATAGCTTACCTGTATTGAGCACAATATGAAGTTTTATACCCGTATCATTTTACATCTCACCACAGCTCCATGACTGAGGGAGGACTAATATTCTCATTCTGCAGATAAGGAAACCAAGACACACAAAGCGGTTCAGTCTCTTATTCAGAGTCACACTTGCCTAACAGTCTTGTTTTGGAGTCCATGCTCTTACTCACTTCCCTATAGGTAGGCTGGTTAATTCTTCATCACCTGTATTGATCTTTTTATATCTGTAAGGGCCTAAGGGTACCTGGCATATTTTAGTTGGTTAGATGTTTCAAGAAAGGATGCAGTTGTGAGACACCAAGATGAAGTTGCGAGACAGAGCCTGAAATCTTCCTCCAGGCTACCTGTAAGAATTAAGGGAAAGTAAATCCCTACTGATAACTGATAAAAGCATTTATCTAAAGTGCATTTTTCCATTTTATTTGAAATCAACTTTGCACAGAATACAAATGCCTTAATAGATATAGTCAGTGTTAACTCAGTTCTTTGGAAAATCTGCAACTTATTTTATTTTTTGGATAATCCTCACCTGAGGCTATTTTTTCCATTTATTATTTAGAGAGAGTGGAAAGGAGGGGGAGAGACAGAGAGAGAGACATCACTTGGTTGCCTCTGGCACATGCCCCGACCAGGGCCAGGGATGAAGTCTGCAACCAAGGTATGTGCCCTTGACTGGAATCTAACCCAGGACACTTCAGTCCAAGGGCCGATGCTCTATCCACTGAGCAAAACCGGCTAGGGCTGGAGCTTATTTTTAATAACTATTTCATTTATGCTAACCTAAGTCTTCGATTCTGGGGATGGAAATTAAAAGACTCAAGTAACTCGATCACTGATGACCCATAAGTCTGCCCAAAGTGCATAAACTTGAATATGTTACCATTTTACTATTAGACATCAAGTAGTTATCTGACATTGTTCTTTGTTCAACTGCCAACTAACTCTATAAGGAATGATAAAGACTTTTAAAAAACTCCTTCTTACCTGTCAAATGAAGAGAAAACTTTGAAACAAACAAAAAAATAAAACATTTATTTTGTAATTATAGCTTTCCAACTTTATAGTTATCTCTCATTAGTAACCTCATGTGGCCTACTTTTAATTAAATCATATTGTTAGACTCTGTGAAAAAATAAGTAGCTGAACTTTTATTCCAGACCTGCTTAAATGGCATAACTTGCCTTAGATTAATTCCTTATTTCAATTGTCCTTGAAGTCTATACATTTTTGAGATGTGAAAAAAAGTCTGGAGTCCCATTTCATTATACATGTACATAGAAATCATCTAGTCTAATATACTGCACTATTAGAATGTTATCTCATTTAAATATATGATATAAATAAAGCATGTAGATGAAAGATTCATAAAACAAAGACTTAGTGGTAAATCATTTCTGAGTATCATCAAATATCTGCCTTTCATCAGCTACACATAGGAATTGTGTTCATAGACAAAATATACAGATTATGTATGAGAACCATGTTCTACAAAGAAGTGAAATGCATTTTGTACTGGAACAAGTTAAGGTAGTATTGGGAGTAGACCAAAACTTATTTCATTTTCATAGGATGGGAGGAAAGTATTATTTAAAAGGAAATGGAAAGAGAGAGAAATGTTCCTGAGCACCTACTTTCTCCAGGCACTCTTATGTACATTAACGCTGCAGTTGGCCGCCTGCCTGCTAGTCTAGAGTATCATTAACATTGTTACAAATCCACGCCCGCAGCTGTGGATTCTGGAGCATACTATGTAAAATTTCCCATGCAAAAAGCAACTTGATTTGCAAATCAGTGGCTGTAATTCACAGCCACTGATTTGGAGCTCATATTTCAACCATTTTTATTTTCCCGGCCTTTGGCATCTCAATGGCTACTCCGTATCTCCGGAGGGGTAGTCACATGGATGGGTAGCTTCTCATGGTACTAAGATGTTTCCATTCTCTGCTATCAGGAACTCTATTTTTAAGTCAGACTTCAAACCTAACTTCCACATGTGCTGCCAGGTTTTGAAGAGAAACAGAAAAGAAGTTATTTATACAGAAAGTTGAACCAGCACCGTGGCCAGGCGGCTTAGTTGGTTGGAGCGTCATTGTACACTCAAAGGTTGCGGGATGGTTCCTCATCAGGGTCCATACCTAGGTGTGGATTTGATCCCAGTAGGGCCGTGTATGGGAGGCAACCAAATGATGTTTCTCTCTCACGTAGATGTCTCTCTCTCTCTCTTTTGCTCCTCTTCTGCTCTCTCTAAAACAACTTTAAGAAGGCATGTCCTCAGGTGAGGATTGAAGAAAAAAAGTTTAAAAAATCAAGTTAAATTAGTCCAGTGATTCTTTCCTTATCTATAATAATAAAAGCATAATATGCTAATTAGACCAGACAGCCGAACGTCCTTTCAGGTGTCCTTACGTGGCGGCTGCAAGGGCCAAGGGGAGGCAGTCGCGACAGCAGCGGCAGGGTGATGGGGTGGCAGCTTCCCTTGAGAGGCCTGGTCACCTCCCACAGAGGGAGGCCAGACTATGGCTTAGGCCCATGGGGAGCGGCCCTAAGCCATCAGTAGGACATCCCCTGAGGACTCCCAGACTGTGAGAGGGGGGCAGGCCTGGCTGAGGAATGCCCCCCACCCCCCCACTCACCCCCACCTGCCCCACACACACACCATTAAACCATGGTGTGGTTTAAATTGTATTACGGAATGGTTTTAAGTTAATAAGACAAGATATGTACATTTATCATGATATGGGACTCCAGACTGGATCTATGGATGGCCAAATCTCCACTTTCATTAGGAAAACAAAAATCCTACTAACAAAGGTCATTCCACAAAAACCTTAAAGAGAAAGAAAGCAGTTTTATTATTGAATAAGCGCATCTGGAATACAATACACATTGTACTCAGTTTGTGCAACACACTAAAAAGACCAGACAGAATCTCATGCAAATGTATACATTAAAAAAAGAACAAATAACACTACCTCCTTGAAAGACTAATTGATGCACCTTGTCTCTTGACTATATTGTTAAGAACCATGAATTTATTTAAGAAGTATGTGTTTATATTGCCAAAGGTCAGCCAGCCAGCAGCCTTGCCCTGTAAAATGAAAAAAGTTGCTCTGTGATATTTCTGAGGAGACACTCTGCAAGAGGAGAGGGGAAGTTGCTGTTTCCTCCCTTTTATTAAATACAGAAGAATTTCATTTCACTAGTACATTTACCCTGCAACCAGTGAGCCATTCACTCCAAGTGTCCTAATGGATGTATATGCATACAAGAAGACAATATAGCACGTCTCTCTGTGCAACCAGGAGTCTGGTTCCAAGTCCCAAAATAGGAATCTAGTTAGTTACATTGAAACACGTGGGGGAGTTAGTGAGTACATATGAACCATATTTAAGCTATGGTTCTAAATAGCCTTAAGCTTACGCCAATCGTATAACTGGGCATTTCTCCCCAAGTTCCAAATCTGAGGTTTAGAACTTTCCTGACTCAGGGAAGAATTGACCCATCCTATTAGGAAGAGACAAAAGAGCAGGAAAGAAAGAATCCTCCAATAAAACTAGTATTTTTTCAGATCTCCTTAGGCCAAAGCAACAATCTGTGAGGCAAGCTCCCTTAAGGAAAAGAGGAGATGAATCTAATTAGCACAGGGTTTCCGTGTGTGTGTGCGCGCGCGTGCGCGAGTGCAGTCTTATGAACCAAATAGACCTTAGAACCGTCTTTTTAAGTGTATAAAATAAAATACATAAACTTGAAAGATAAATTAATTACAAATTACTTAAAATCTATAATAAAAACACATTTGATGTAATAATATGTTGCTTCTTAATCAATACATTAATTAAAAGTTATAGCATCAGGTCTAAGAGCTACTATAATTTTTAGTAATGATGAGCATAAATATTTTGAGGTATCTGCATCATTTATAATGTAATATAAAAATATCTGTGATTTCTATTGGTGGCAAAGTCCCAGTTACTTTTAATACTGCTGTGCTTTGTTGCCTACATTTGAAATTAAAAAAATACTAAAATCCAATTAGAAAAAAAATTCAGTTAGGGTCTAGTAAAAATATAGACATTCTCCCCTCTCCCCCCTCCCCCCCGCCCGCACCCTGCCATCTAAATTTCATGGAACAAAAAAAAGAACCCCTGAAGCATATAGATAAGAAGAAGATGGGCAGGTTTCTCCACCTTTTCATGAATATTTTTGGCTCTTTTTTCTCCCTGGACTTGTAAAGAATAGAGTCCACAAAAGTAGAGGACTGACCATGAACGAACAGCTGGGCACCCCTTGAGAAAGTAGCTGAATTGAAGTTGTAGGTTCCTCTTGCTTTGGGATAGAGTATTCTGTTCTTCAACCTTAGGAAAAATTAAGAGGAGAGGAAAATAAAAACCATGAGACAATGCCCTGGGTAGGGTAATAAAAGGCACCTCTAATTGTATCAAAAGAAGAATTTGGCAAAAACACCAGGAAAGTTTCTCCTGCCCTTTCACTACCCTTTGTGTTCCTTCCTGAGATTTATGAGGTCACTTCATCTTTCTAAGACCTTTATGAAAGCCTCATTGTATTGCCTCCAGATGAATCTGGAGTAGGTCAGGAGTTTCTTAATTCGTTCTACCTAAGCTCACCTCATATATCAGATCTAACAGACACTTCCTGTTCTAGTTCAATTTCCCTCTCTTCCAAGGCTGCTCAGTCAATAAATAGTGAAGTTGGAAATTAAACCTAGTCTTTCCAAATCTTTGGGTTTTATATGGCATTCTGCTTTGCTACTCTAAACAAAGGCTTTGAAATATCCATGAGTTTTGCATTTTGTGCATTTAGTCAAAGAAAAGGTATTAATATAATTTGTATTTTATTTTTGCTTATATTAATTTTACTAGAGGCCTGGTGCACGAAATTCATGCATGGGAGGGGGGTGTCCCTTAACCCGGCCTGCACCCTCTCCAATCTGCGACATCCCTCACACAATCCAGGACTGCTAGCTCCTAACCTCTTGCCTGCCTGCCTGCCTGCCTGATTGCCCCTAACTGCTTCTGCCTCCCAGCCTGATCACCCCCAACTGCCCTCCCTTGCCAGCTGGATCACCCCAACTGCCCTTTCCTGCTGACCTGATCACCCCCAACTGCCCTCCCCTGGCAGCCTGATCATCCCCAACTGTCCTCCCCTGCCAGCCCAATCACCCCAACTGCCCTTTCTTGCTGACCTGATCGCCTCCAACTGCCCTCCCCTGCCAGCCTGGTCTCCTCCAACTGCCCTCCCCTTCAGGACTAGTCACCCCCAACTACCCTCCCCTGCTGGCCTGGTTGCCCCCAACTGCCCCTTCCTGCTGTCCATCTTGTGGCAGCCATCTTGTGGTGGTTATCTTGTGGCAACATTGCACGTGACACCACATAGGCTTTTATTATATAGGATTGTACAGATAAAGCTTATTGTATAAATAAACATTATACTAGGCTCCAGAGGTATAAATTGTATGCAAAATAATAAAAAAAAAAGACATGGAACTTTAATTTAATAGATCATGGAATCTAGAGATAGAGACAGACTTTAATCCAAGAGCCATACAAATAAATATATTATTACAAGTTGTAATCAGTGTTGTAAAAGTAACTGCTCGCGTGTTGTAGTATGAGGGCTTCTGAAGCAGTCTGGAGGACAGGAAGACTTCCCTGAGGAATCAGCATTTGTGGGGAGATTAAGTAGGAGTTAATAAAATATTGTTACTCTCTAAACTTACTTTATACTAATATATTAACTGTTTTAAGTATTTTTCAATAATGACATTTTTCAAAATAAAAGATCTATGACTTAGAGAAAAATAAGAATAAACTAAGTGATGAAAAAGAATTTGAGTTTTTTAAAAGTGCCAATAACTCAAATCAAAATCATTTTAAGAACTTGTCTTCACATACCGTTTCCATAAAATCATAGGTTAGGGATTGCTAGGGACTTGGGAGTAGAGTGAATGAGGTATGACTGCTAATGAATACAGGAATTCTTTTTGGGAAGACAAATTCTGAAATGAGACCATGGGGTTGGTTATATGACTTTGTATCTGCTTTTAGAAAAACATGCATTAAAAAGCATGAATTGTACGGTATGTGAATTATATCCCAATCTTGAAAATGAGGTACAAATGAGTGATTAGGTATTAGACATGAACGACAAGATCACTACTATTATTAGAATTTGTATATAGTAACGTGGAAGAACTATTCAAGGAATACAGCTATTCCTAACGCTTTGTCATAGAATGACTTTCCCCCCCCCCCCCCCCTAAGAACACATCTCTGATGGAGAACAGAACTCATAGTGTACCGGAGGATGAAGAGCATGCGTTCTTAGGGTGGAGGGGGTCAAGGGGGGAAAAAGAAGGGACATCGGTAATACTTTCAATGATAAAGATAAAAAGAGAGGAAGAGGAAGAGAATGCCTTCCTAGCCAGCATAATCAAATGACTGTGTCTAGGCAGTCAGTGAGGTGACAGATGTAGAAGCTCATATCCTACTAAGTTGACTTAGTGGGTCATTAAAATGGTTTACAAGCCACTGGTTACAACACTGAGATGGATTTATTTTCTTCAGTGTGAAACAGGAGTATGGAATTATAACACAAAATTAATTCACATATAATAAAGACTGATTTTTTTTGCTTTTTATATTTAGGTGAACAGATGAAGCAATAGAAAACTGAGGGCACATAAATAAATGTACACATATCAAAATAATGCAGAGGAAAATGAAGAGCAAAATAAAGAAGTTACTTAGAGTAATGATTTCTACTTAAACTAGTATTTATCACCATTATGATATTATAGCCTGATTGGAGGCTTATGATCTAAGGCAGGTAAACAAAACAAAGTATGTATGCTTACATAGGAGGCATGAAGAAGAGAATCAAATGAATAGGTGAATAGGTATTTTTTACTAAGATCAAGATTTTGAACAAAGGGAGAAAAAGAAGCAATAGTAATTTTAATCTTAAAGTCAATACTGGCAATGATGGCTATCTAGCTGTCTGCATTACAAATTCACATCACAGAGATTAAGGTTATGAAAGTCCTTCTTTAGAAATAAAGAAAGGACCCCATGGGAGATCCAGCTTTCAAACACATCTTCTCCAGGATTTATGATTTGTGACATTCAATCAGGGCATAAGTATTGTACTAGACCTGGGCCAGCACTTTTGTAAGGTACAGCAGTTCTTTCAAACTGAAGGAGTCACAGGCCACATCTAGTAAATTATTGATTTAATATGTCATATTGCTCTTTTGTGACCTGTAAGAATTCATCACTTTTAAAAGTACCAAACTTGCTTTCTGAGAAAAAAAAATTAAACATTATGTAATAAGTTTCATTATAGGGTATATTTGGTAATAAATTATACATTGCACAAGTGAGAAGACAGATTGAAATTGCAAGTAGCTTGAGGCTATGGTTCATGTATTATAAAATCTCTTAAGATTCAGGTAGTACCTCTTCCCTATAAATGGTCTGGAATCCTTCCGTGTCACTCAGTGGGAAGACTCCTCTTCCTTCCCCTCCCAGCTTCTGCTTTTCCTCCTGCTTCTCACAGTCCTCATCCTCATCTTCCTCCTTCACTCCACACTCATGACCAAGCCACAGTGGGAAGTATTTTCATTGGCTGGCTAGAAGCCTTAAAACTCAGTTGCAGTCTCATCCTCTGATTTCCTGGGAAACATCACATCTGTCTATTCCATCACTGCTCATAGTTCAGGAGCGAAGGAAGCATATACAGTATAGTTACAGCATGGGCACATTTTACTTATACACGTCAAACAATAAATTTCAGCCAAAAAATTTTAAAAAGTGGACAGAGAAAGAGGAAAGGGAAGGAATAACACATAACCTGACTGTGTGGCTGGTTGCGCTTGCTCAATGAGGGAATACTCCAGCGTGAATGAATGTTAGCATGGATTTGCTACTGTGAAGTGATAGACAGGAGACCCCGTTTATTAACACTAGTGGACTCCAGGAATAATTTCCAAGTCAGAGTGAAGAAACACGCAGAGGGCTTCACTTTTTATAACCTTCTGGGGTATTTGTCTTGCAGATATGGTTCCGCCCCCTTTCCTGGGCTTTCAGGAAGGCCCCCAGGCCATATCCCATGATCTGTCCTGGCACCAGCTAACAACCCTCTCCCCCCAGGGCAGTGCATTGTTCACAGTGCCATGGCCTCTGCACTTAGATAACAAGTTCTGCCAGACCAGTTTCTTCCTCATAAAGATGCATAATCTTTCACATAATAGTAGTGATTTTAATCACATAAAGAAAAAAAAATAGGTTTACAAGTATATGGACTTATTAAGAGAGCGTTTGTCTCATTTCTGCATTGGATTTAAGTGAGTTTTGGGGGGTTATTTTCAACCAAATGAGATGTTTGTTTTATGTGCTGACTATGAACACCATTTTATAGGAGCCTGGTCTTGCAGCAAGCATAGTTCATTTAATCATCCAACTGACATTTATGAGGACCTACTGTTCATCAAAACTCTTCTAGGAAGAGATGAGTTGCTAAGACTTGGGTGTTAGAAAAATAACTAGCAGTGGTAAGAACTTGTGGAAGTGAGGAGAGCTGGTTATCCATTGGAAGAGTTCTTGTGGAAATTGTTGGGAGTCTGGATTGTGGCTGCTACCTTGGCAGACAGGAGAGAGGCTGATAAGCTACATAGGGTGCAAGCTACAAATCAATGATGTATTGGACCCCAAAAGTCAGGGAGAGAATATCAAGAATGATGGCACTTTATAATAGGCTAATTTTTGCATTTTAAATCTTTAAAATACTTTGGCTCTAAAAATAATCACTTTGGTTTTATATATATATATACATAACACATAGTTCTATAGTGCTGCAAAATAATAATTGATTGCAGTCAATAATATCAATGTTAGAATTATTGCCAAAGTGATAGCACATTTTAGAATCATCAGCCTGACATTTTGCAAAGTGTGTCCTGGGGAACATTGGTCCTGTGAGATGTTTCACTGGAACGTCTCCATGATCAAATAAATTTGTAAGAAAGAGCATGATATTCCCCAAACTTTTACTAAAGTCTCAATGAAGTCCTATAGGAAAGAACCTTGTTTCTTTTATCCATGTATTTCCCAAACTTAGTTAACCATAGAACCATTTCTCCCCATAATTCATGTGCTCTATAAAAATGCTATTAAAATGCAGATTTAAGGTACTCATAGGATCCACATAAGTTATCATCAGGAACAGGCAAGTTCTTACAGTTAATGCACTCCAATAATAAAGGCTGTCTGGAGAAACAATAGGCCCACATGTGTAAATCAGATAGCAAAAATAAGTGTAGAATTAAAAGCCCTGGCTTCCTTTTATCTTCTACTGATTGTTAATCAGAGCCAGAAAGATAAAGGCTGCCCTTTTCTCTGCTAGCCAACAAGATGAAATTAAAACAGGAAGAGATAATGTGAAAAGCATTTAGGAACCAATATTAGAAGAATTAGTAAAGTTAGCTTGGCTTAGTCATTATTCCATTTACATTTTAATAAATATAAAACAGATTACAATAAAACTATCTCAATGCATAGTTCATTTTCCCTTTTTTATGATATTGATATACTGCATAAAATATTTTCAGTCATTACAGTATTCAGCACAATTGAGTATGAACTAGGCCATGCTGTAATCATTGACCAGATGAAACAGAAAATTATCGCTACCAGTACAAATAACAGAATCTAACATAATATTAGTCACCATAAGGATGTGGCTATATGCAGCCTCATATATATTCATCAGTGGTTTAAAATGAAAACCGTTACTTTTTATATTTATAAATTCTATTGTCAACATAAACTAAATATCCTAATTATGCAAAATAAAATATACAGAACAAATTGAGCTGTCAGATGCACATTAATGTTGAATGACAGAATATTCATGACTAAGTCACAAAGCTAAACTTCAATTAGAAGCTCTCATTGCTATTCATACTTTCCAAATTTAAAAATAAGAGTTTTGTCACATACATGCTAAGTATTGTAATTTTGGAGCACCTTAAATGAGAAAGAAAGTTTAACATAAAACATACTACTTATCCTTGAATGGTTATCTGAGAGTAGTATTATCAGTTGAATAAAGTTATCATTGCTGAAATAAGAACGCACCTGACTAATTTTAAACAATAATGACTGATGAGATTGATGCACCTTTGCTTATTATCATCACTGTCAATTTGTTGTTATTCTGGGGAGTTCTAATTTTAGTATCTTTAAGTCTAACTAGTTATTACCATTTTATGAAAAATGAAAAGAAAAAAAGGCCGAATTCATTAGCCGCCATCTCAATACAACATACTGTTATGTTGTGTGTGTGTGTGTGTGTGTGTGTAAATACATTGCTATATTTCTATATTTTAAACTTTGGTCAGGAATCAATAAAAATGTTTCACTTTTTCAAACATTCATGACTCTTCTCAAACCACATAACACACCCCTTCCAGTTCTTGTTAATAGGAAAATCAGGCATTACCTCTAATAAATTGCCAACATAAACCCAAACCTTTGTCTCCTCCAGTCCTTTTCTCAGGTACAGAGGCATGTCACTGATGCCTCTTCTAACTAGTCACTCCACTTTTGTTGCTAATCTCATCTTTTCCAAGCCTCCAGGTCAGTGCCCCTGATTTCCCTTTGTGAAGACTCCTTCACTATTAAACAAAAGGAGGTAACAGAAACTCATTAAGCATTGCAACTGCCCCCAGCTACTCCCTACATTCTCCTTCCCTTTATGGTTAGGATTCTGATACTTGTGAACTTCTTTATGCACCACTTGTTATTCATCCAACTACAGTCTAGCTCCCTCCTCTCTACTCTATTTCAAGGGTTAGCAAACTTTTTCTGTTTCAAGGGCCAAATGGCATTTTGGGCTTTGCTGGCCACATACCTGTTCTTAGTTTCTGTTTTGTTTATAGCTCTTTAAAAGTGTTAAAACCTCTCTTGGCTTGGGCTGGATTTGGCTTGCTGGCTATAACTGATAGAAAGTTGCTCTGGTTGAAACTACTGTATTAATAATGCCAGAAACTTCATATATGGTGTTTGAGGGGAATCCTGCACAAGTTCAAAGCCGATTAAGAGGTAGGCTCAAAGAAATCAGCCATCAGTTTTAATATTGATAAAGGTGAGGAGCAGTAACATTGGGCTTCCTATGCACTTACAGGTGCAATAAGTAAGGCCATCCCCTTGCTTAGACTGTAGAGGAGGAAACCAGCAACTGTGCTCTGCAGGCAGGGCGGCTCCCACTGGCAGTAAGTTCCTGTCCTGAGCTCACCAATCAGGAAGCTCATTCCACCTCCACAGGGTGAGCGGTGGGGCCAGCAGGCAGGCAGCTCTAGGCAAAATCCCTCCTCAAGGAAACCATGGGCCTAAAGAAGCTCCTTGTTCCCTGATACTCCAGATGGACATTCTACTTAGACTCCTTTTTCATTTATTACCATTTTGCAAATCTTAACTTTTTGGAACAGTTTTTTAAAACATTGAAACTCTTCTTCTCTCTTGGCTCCCAAGAAACTAATTTCTCTGCAGCCACCTCTGTCTGATCCTACCTGGGCATTCTCCAGATCTCCTTTTTAGCCATATTTTCTCATTCTACATACTTTTCTGGGTGGTTTCATTTACTTAAAGAGTATCAGCTATCTTCTTTGTGCTTTGTATTCCTAAATCTCTATTAGTAGCTCAGTCTCTCTTTGATGCATTCACATTTCTTGTGAACAACAAAACAATCACCTACGGATTTGCCAGAAACAGTGATTTCACCCTCAACTTTTTAGGAAAATAGCAAACTGGGGCCTGAGGTAGCAAAAAGTCTGCCTCTAGCACCATCAGCATCTCCTCAGATTTAAATGTAAATTATATAAACAGGTAAAGGTTGGTGAGAGGATATTTTCTCCAGACGAGTGAGTAAATTCACAATCATCCTTGTACCATGTATAGAAGTAATTTGGTGACAGCATAATCAGCGTTGATTTTTCAGTAGATTTTCAAAGTGAAACAGTTTCTCCCTGCATATGTAATTTCTTGTCATTATAAAGGAGATGATTATCATTACACTTTTATCATAAAGGAAAGTAGGCCCACCATTATTACCTCTAGAGATAGCATCATTACAATCTATATATATAAAAGCCAAGCGACCAGAACAACGAAACAACCAGAACGACCGGTTGCTATGACATGCACTGTGGCAGCCTTTCCCCTGGCCACCCCACCCCTGATTGGCCCCCTGACCTCCCTGCCAGTCTGGCCAATCGGCCCCCATCGGGGCGGGCTGGCCGAAACCCACCCATGCACAAATTTGTGCACCGGGCCTCTAATATTACTATATTACTTTATTTCTGAGAAGAATAAAATCTCTTTGTTTAAAATCTTTTGTGCACAATTTTTTTTATTTTTAAAATACTTGACAATGGGGGATCTTGTTAAAATATGGAGAAACATGATATGCCGTAAAATCTAGAAGCCATATTTTTATATCAAGAAAATGCTCATAATATTGTTACTGGACAGGGGACCTGGCCCTAAGCAGTAGGGTGTGGGTTCTTGACTTTCTGTAGAAAAGATTTTGCAACAGGAGTCCACGTGACTGTGCGGGTACATTTATTAAAGCTGGGGACAGTGAAACAAAGAGGGGCTCATCATAGAAGAAGCAACAGGAGAGACCTAGGTTGGGTTGCTTTGGTTCACTGCGAAGTCAAAGAAAAGGGGCCTTAGAGACAGCTTTGGGAGGTTAGCCCAGGACATGCTGCCACTGCCCATTGCTCCCCTGGTTGCAAGTCTCATGGGGTCCCTTAGAGTTGAAGAGATTCGTGCCTGTGAGGAAAGAAGTTGGGGAAGAAAAGGGGGAAGGGAATGGCGTGGGCTGCTCCACAGAGGGAGAGCTCACTCTGGGTCCTTTGTCTCTTGGGTTTTATCTCTCTTGCAGGTGGGAATCTTAAGAGAGGTCTCAGGGGAGAGTTTCAGCAGAATCTTCATCAGTTTTCCAGGTGTGCTCTTTCAGGGTCCTGGTCTCTCCTGATTGGTCAGTGCCAGGGCAGGGGGTCATTAGTTATTGCAGCTGGTCCTGGCATTGCCTACCTGGTTTTGCTACTTTGCTGGCCTAGAGCAGAAATACAAGTGAGGCCTTGATGTTATCTCTAGGGAGGTGACGTTCTGTATCTGGCTGTAAATTGCTCGGCCAGTTTTTCAATTATCTCTCTGTTTCCCTGTTTTACTTGTGTTGGCTTATTGGCCTGTCTCAGTATGATTTTTAATTGATTTTTCTAAAAATAACGTGTTACCATTTTTATTTTCTAGCACCATGTGGAAGTCGTTCAACAGGTTCAGAAGGCACTGTCCTATCACCAAACTATCCAAAAAATTACAGTGTGGGACATAATTGTGTTTATTCTATAGCCGTTCCCAAGGAATTTGGTAAGTCAGATTCATCGCATCATGTAGCATTTCACTACAGACATCTTTATTTTTCACTACATGCTATTCAAAAATGTTAGTTTTTTAATGAAAATATTTATTATTCATAAAGTATTTTACTTTGCAACCCTTTTAGATAGCTTTATAATAATAAAATTTGAGGTCATTTTATTCCATTTGAATTTACAGTCAAATACACAGGTGAACAACAATATAAAAAATGAAAACAGGATTGTTTTTAATTTTTAAAAATAAGTACATCCAGTAACTTTGCAAGTGCCTTCATATTTGAATGATATAAAATGGGAAATTACCAGAGCATAAAGCAGTCTGCTCTGCAAAATATGCAGTCAAATATAGAAGTATTATAATAATGACAAAAGTATATAAATAAACACATATAAGTCTTATACTATATTGACACATTTCCAGAAAGAAATAGTTTTTTTGAGCACTTAGTTCCTGGGACAGTAATGAATAAAAAAAGACAGCAAAGGACATTTCAGCTCATCTCGTCAGCCTGACAATCTGTTCTGCATTGGCACTGAGGAGACAGCGTGTCCTTTGCTGCCTTTACGTCCCCTGATCACAAGTCTTAGAGTCATTTACCTGGCTTCTAAAGGGTTTGGATCTGAGATCCAGCTAGGTTTAACCCAGGTTAAGCTCTGTTTATGGATGGACAGGAAAAGGAAATTTAGTGAGCAGTACAATGTGGGAGAGAGGCTGACAGTTCAGACTTCTAGAATTTAGATTTACAGCATCATGTTATATGGTAGAGGATTTGCTATAGCTGTAATGGATGTGTGGGGTCTGAGTGACTATTTTAGCAGAAGGACATGGATTTTTGTCATATCAAGGTTTTTGGATCATATCTTAATGTTTCAGCTAATATATAAAATAAGCTGATGCTTCCAGTCCAATTTCTTATAACCAGATAAAACTTATATATCCTCCTTTCCTCTCTTCTGAAACAAGTCCAAAATTTTTAACTTACACAAGGGAACATTGTCATCAGAAATGAAGTACTAACCCTTTTATTTCAACCTTGAACTAGAGTGATGATGCCAGCATTGGCAAGGTGTCTATTTCTGTACTCTACAAAACATTTCTTCTTCCTAGCATTTTGATCATTTGAGTCAGAGTTGACTGCTTTGTGAAGAGGACAATAGTTTAGACAGAAAAACATCATCTATTTAATTGTGTATTTTTTGCTTTTTGAGCCCAAGGCAGTTCTCTCTTTGCTAGAAGGGTTATAGTTTCCAGCTGCCAAAATTGTTACATGGTTGCGGACATGATCCCAGCAATGGTGGTCCCAGAGACATCATGGCTATCTGAGTCCTCTTGAGAAGCCATCGATTTGTTTTATTATATTCTGTTCTTAGGATGCCATGTGGCCACAGGAATGAGAAAGAGGATAAACAGTTATTTTCTTCCTTGACAGGTAGATATGCTGACTACCTAATGATGTTTTACAGTAGCCTGCGTATATTCAAAAAGAGAAAAAATAGGGATTAAAATCCTATATAATAAAAGCCCAGTGACCGAACAGAGGAATGACCAGAATGACTGGTCTACCAGTCACTATGATGTGCACTGGACACCAGGGGGCAGAAGCTCCCTGACTGAGATTGAGTTGACTGAGATGAGTGGGCTGATCCCTGCAGGCCATGCCCCCACCAGTACGTGAATCCTGTGCACGGGGCTTCTAGTAAAAGTATATTAACAGATTTCTAAAGAATGGAATCTTTATTTTAACAGGCTTAATGTACGGTAAATTTAATTTTTAATGTAAAAATTGTTCAACCAATCAGTGGTTTTTAACACCTTTTTAAACAAAATTGGGATTTTTTGTGGATAAAATCAAATATACTTTGACTTATTAGTAAGGGAACTGATTTTATTTTTATAAATGTGTCATCATTTTTAATTTCAAAGTACATATAAAGTTGAAGAGACTAGGATTCTAATTTAAGCTATCACATTTTAGCTTTCTGTATTTGGAAAATCATATCTCTTTGAGACTCAGTTTCTTTATTTGCAAAATGAGGATCATTATCTCTACAGAGCAGAGTTGTTGTGAGGAATAAATGAGGTTGTATATACAGAGTATGTTTCACATAGATCGTGCCCAGTACCATTCGGTTTCAGAATGCCAGTTTTAGAGTAAGATTTCTGCATTCGGAGCCCATCCCAATTACCTTTTTTCATTGGACAAGTCACATCATCAGCCTGAGCCTTACTTTTTAAATCTATGAATGAGAGACGGTAAATGTCTACCTCATAGGCTTATAATTAAGTAATGTAATTTATATAAGTGACTGGCATAATAACACATATCAAGTCATATAGACGTGTGTGCACCTACACACACACTTTTCTTTATGTTCACATTCATAGACTCCTCCCCCCCAAAAAGATGGAATAAAATGGATTGCCAAACTAGGGTCTTAAGAGTAGCGTGGCTAAAAATACAACATTTATATTGTGTAATGAAAGCACAAAAACAAATATCTTGTGTTTCACATCTCTAATAGACCACCAGTTACCTCATGATTTCCTAAAATTTGGGAGCAGACCGGCAGAATTAAATAAGTACTGATCATTGACCTCTTCCTATCTTTACCTCTACCTACTTACTGTGAGATGATCAAGCAGTAGTCGCTAGGTCTGTACAAATAAAATTCCTGTTTGCTTCTGCTTCCTCTCATCCTCACTCTGCCATAATTTCATTCTGTTGCCACAGTAGGCTTTATTTTATGATTTTTAAAATATAATTTGATAATATATCACTTTTTACTATTTTCTCTTTTCTTGTCATTTATCCCAAATTATAACCATGTCTTCTTTCATATCTTTTATATGCTGAATATATATACATTCTTAGAATTTTTCTCTCTGTAAATTTATTTAGCATAATATCTGTCAAACTCGGTTTATTCATTGGGATTTCCTTTTTCACATGGATTAAGGTTCAAAGTTGTTCTATAAGAAGAAAATCACATATAGTCATTACCTTTGAAATACCTGATATCTCCCACTAAGATCATTTACATGATTTTGCACAAAGCATATTGTCTTCTGAGTAATTTTAACGGACATTTTCCCTCCAATGTCAGAACCGGTAACAGTTTCTTCAGATAAAAGCAGATGAGCTATTTTGGTTTCTTACACAGGTCATGTGGCGCCAAATTATTTCCATTATTTTTGCCTGGTATAGAAATGAATTCATATAAGTTAAATGTGCATATATGTGACTCTACTTTACTGGTTGATTGAGTGAATACTGGTTGATTGAGTGATCTACCAGTCAATTCCTATCTTTCAGTTTATCTCAATAAATGAATTGTCAATTATAATACCTTCATAAGCATCATTGGATTTCATTTGAATTTCAGATATTAGGTTCACTTGAGGAATATTCATTCAGCTGGATTCCAACTGTGATATATACTTAGAAAAATAAGAATTCTAGGTCAGTTGGATAACATTTATTAGAATTTCACTTTATTCTATACAATTAAACTATTTCAATTGGATTTGTAGATTAAAAATACCCCACTTTATAAATAAAATATGTTTTAATGTTTCTTCATCTTTCAAATTTCAATAACAGTTGCTTTCCCTTTTGGTTTGGTTGTTTAAGTCTTTGTGCATTATTTTAAGTGCCAAACACATTGAGGACAGATTTTATTTTATTTTTAGTTTGGTTTACATAAAGTGCTTTAGAATGTAAGAGAAATGTTGATATTTTTAGAGTTGAAATATTTTTATTAACAGGCACTCACACCTGGAGTGTAGCAGCCAACATCAAATTGCAGGGAGGGGGGAATTAGTAAATCAGTGAACAAACATTCTGAATTTCTATTTTAACAAACCTGGCTGGGGAAAAAAAAGGCTAGGATGGCAGCCAAAGTAGGATATAAATCAGAGGCTAGTGTTTGTTTTTGTCTGTTTTCTTCTGGAATAGAAGATAATGGAGCTTTTATTTTAGGTAAAGACAATGCAGAGGTCAAAATTGAATGGACCAACTGGCAAAGCAAGATGTATGAAGCAATTGAAGGGGTAGGGATTTAAAAAATAGAAAGCTCTTTTAAAACTGTAATTCAGAAGAAATTATTTGTGTTTAGTAACATAATGCCTGAATTAGTTTCTCATGGACTGTTACCTTTTGAAATTATCATCGCTTCCCATTCTCTCATCCCTGACTCCCCTTAATCACCCCCTTCTTACATTCTAGGGATTATCTGTAAAAGCATATGCATTTGTGTTCTGGAGCAGTCATAACAGAATTTCATAAAGTTGGTGGCTTAACATAACAGAAATGTATTTTCTCCATTCTGGAGGCTAGACCTCTGAATCAAGGCATCAGTACTTTTGCATGCCCTCTACAGGCCCCAGGGAAGAACCTTCCTTGTCTTTTCCTAGCTCTAGAGACTCCCAGGAATCTGTGATATTGGGTAGATTACAGATGCATTACTCTAATATTTGCCTTTGTCTTCACAAGACCTTTCTTCCTGTGTGTCTCCTTTGTTTCTGTCTATATCTCTGACCCTCTTTTCCAGTAATACCAGTTTCTGCATTTAGGGCCCACCTTTACCCAGTAGCATCTCATTTTAATGTTTAATTACATCTCCAAAGACCCTGCTTCCAAATACAATAAAATTCTGAGCTTTTGGGTAGAAAATAATTGGAGTTGGGGGACACTATTCAATCCACTACAGAGAATAAACTGCATTGCCACAGTTTTATATAGAAAATCTTAACATAAATTATTCTATGTAAAGTATGTACTAGTATCAAATATCAATTCTATAGAATGCAAACTGACATTCAGATTTTTTAGAGATTTCCAACATATAAATCACCTCGAGGAGATTTAGGATAATCTGTGGTGACTTAATTTTATGTTTAACCTCCCAGATCAGTCAGTGGTCGCCATGCCAACCTTTCGGACCACCATTGGCCCGCGGACCACGGGTTGGCGACCGCTGTCCCAGATGATTTTACCTACTAGAAGACTCACAGGAATGCATATTCGTTAAGCGACAAAGCTTACTCTTTCCCAAGATCAGCTTTCACAGGTGGAATCTTGGAAGTGTGCATAAAAACCTTTTCAAGTTTTTCTCCTTTTTTTGAAATGGTATTTATTGGGGTGAAGTTGGTTAACAAAATTATACGGGTTTCAGGTATACAATCTATAATACATCATCTGTGTACTGTACTGTGTGTTTACAACCCCAAGTCAATATGCTCTTTTTCATATCTTTTGTTATTAGTGTGGGCTCTTGATTGCATAGGTTTCAAATGTATGAATACCCCAATAATGCAAAGTTATTGTCAGTCTAGTCTGCTCTGTACAATGAATTACTCTATACAATGGGCACATAGAGTTACTAACACCTATTGTGTATTACTGTGGGTGAGGCTTTTTCTTAATATTTAATAGCTATCATCATCTTGAACTTCTCTTCTACTTCCACATATTTTATGTGTGTTTGTTAGGTGCAGCCATTATCTTTCTTACTTCCCATTACGTATATTTTTTTCTTTCAGCCAGTCTCAAAACATCTTTCTCTGTGCCATTGACTATAATATAGAATTATAGTTTTGGTTTTTTTTTTATCTCAAACATTACGATAATATTATATTAAAACATAGGTAATAACTAGATAACTATCTCAGTAAGAATGAATCTTTCTTCCGTGAAATTTTGAAGAGGAAAAAAAAATTTGCATTCGTTTTGCTGCCATACTTCAAACTGCAAACGTTACAGTCACACTGGCTGATAAGGCTTAGTTGCAATGGAAAAGGCTTTGAATTTGTGGTGGGAGATAGGAACAGAAAACATGTTTTAATTGATGGCAACTTGTTGCCCCAGAAAGAATAGAGGCTATACAAAGAGTTCAACAAGGGATCCCCAGAAATGAGGGACACCAAGCTACTTACTGCAAGTAAACAATGGTTACACAGAGTCAGGGATATGTTTGGCATTTTAGCATCCCACATCATCACAGCAAGAAGGGTAAGATATTTTGAAAGAGAGATACCACATTCAAATAATTTTTATTATATACATTACTAGTGGCCTGGTGCATGAAATTCATGCATGGAGGGGGGTTGTCCCTCAGCCTGGCCTGTACCCTCTCCAATCTGGGACCCCTCGGGGAATGCCCCACTCACAATCTGGGACCGCTGGCTCCTAACTACTCACCTGCCTGCCTGCTTGATCGCCCCTAACCACTCTGCCTGCCAGCCTGCTTGCCCCAACTGCCCCCCTGCATTGGCCTTCTTGCCCCCAAATGCCCACCCCTGCCAGCCTGCTCGCCCCCAACTGCCCCCGCACTGGCCTGATTGCTCCCTACTGCCCCCCCCGCCAGCCCAGTAGCCTCCAACTGCCCCCCGCAGGCCTTCTCACCCCCAACTGCCCCCCCCGCAGGCCTTCTCACCCCCAACTCCCCCCCACCGGCCTGCTCACCCCCAACTGCCCTCCACCGGCCTGCTCACCCCCAACTGCCCCTCCTACGGGCCTTCTCCAGAGATTGGTTAAAGGAGTAAAAATCCTATTGAAGGCCTAGTACAAGAGCTCAGCATTATGTATTGTGGGTGCCTTGATCACTGTCACTTACAACTAGAATGCTGAGGAGGAGGTGGAGCACTAGGAGCTTGGTGAGGCCTTGTACTGTGGCTTTAGTATGCATGGTGCCATATATATATATGTGGCATTGATTTATATTTTAGGTATCTCTGAGTCAATATTCCCAGAAAAATTTACCCCAAAAGGGCAGCCTTGGATTAGGAATTGTTGCTTTCATTGCTGGATCACATGGCCAAACATCTGACAGTGGCCCAAGGATCTATATTTAGCTGGAGCTGCTTGCTGACCTCATTACTGATCAGGAAATTCAGTATAAAGATGACTGCTCAGCGTTTGGGCAATTGTATTTATCATTGAGTGTTTTATCAGGAATGGCTTGATTAAGATATTAAAAGCAGCAGCTTTTCATTATGCCTTGCATGCAAAGTGGTTAGAGCATCAGACTGTGTGTACTGGCCAGCATGCAAAGTGGTTAGAGCATCAGACTGTGTGTACTGGAGAGTCTCAGGTTCAATTCCTGGTCAAGGGCATGTACCTCAATTCACAGCCCCAGTCAGAGCCAGTATGAGAGGCAGCCAAACCATATGTCTCATTTCGATGTTTCTTTCTCTGCCCCTCCTCCTCTCCTTTCCACTCTCTAAGAAAATTAATGGGAAAAATATCCTCAGGTGAGGATTTACAATTTTTTTTTAAAAACAGCAGCTTACCAGGGAGTTCATTTATGTGTGATGATGGCAGCCATACTGTCTGTAAGGTATACAGACTTTCTTTGATGTTCACTCAGTTGATCCCAAGGAAATCCTCAAATAGCTAACAGGTCCAGAAGAGGAATGATGGTCTGTAAAATCATAGCGTCTACCAAGGAATTGAGTAAAAGGAAGGCCATATCCTTATCCAAGTGGGATATGCCAGAGGACCTAGGTTTGGCTCTAATCTGTGAGTATTATTTTTATTTTAGCAAGGAGGCCTTTGTGGCCATATCTGACTTGCAGGGTACTACTTCCATGACTCAAGGCATAATGAACAGCTGGACTCAGGGCCAATGAGCACCTATGAGTTTCCAGAAGATGCAGTATGCAGAATTGCTACTGTCATGGCTTGTAATAAGGGGCTTAGGAAGGAGCTTTTTACATCACAAGTCTATGGACCACATATGGAGCCTGTAAGAGGTAGTGCCTATTGTATTATTATTAGGAAAGATTCTAAAGACTTTTTGTAGGAGGCTCCATTCAAGGTGACCAGTTTAATAGAAACAGCAGAAATGGGCTTAAGTAAAAGTATAAATAAGGAATATGTTGCCCTCAAAATCTAAGAATTCCTAAAAGATTTTGATTTTAACATTGTGGTGCCATGAGGGTCAATAGTACTTTCTTAATGGTGTCATAGATGGAGTTGCTTTTGACTGACCAAATAATTACTAGAGATTTAATGAGGGCCTTCTATTATGGATGAGGAAATAGAACCTGCCCCCTTTGTGAACTCCTCTGCATTTTCGTGCCTTAAATGATCATGGCAAGTGAATCTCCTGGAAAGAAGATGTCATCAGTGTGAAGTCATTACCCATTACTGCTTGAGAAAGTTGGATGCAATCCATGATCTCACCTACGAAGACAGAGTGTGATGGTTGGGCTGTTGAAAACCTCATTGGTAGCCAGGGCCATGCAATATAAAGCAAAAAGTGTTGCATTCCATCAAAGGTGAAGGCAAACTATGGCTGAGAGGCTTTGAAAATAGGCATGAATCAGAACATATGAGTCAAATCAATAACAGTGAAATGTTTACCAGCTGATGATTGGATGGAGTCAGTACATTCAATAATAGTGATTATGGGGCCTTTAATGGTTGAAGCCAAGAATTAAGGTTGCAATAATTTACTATGAGGTACCATTGATTCTTTCCAGGTTTCAGAACAGGCAAATTGTGCCATTAAATGGAGAAAGGTGGAATAAGTACCACTTCTCTAAATAATTCTTTTATTTAAACTTTCAAGCCTCTCTTTTAATACATATTGAAACACATTAACTATTTTAGTTGTAGGAAAAGACCCATGGGATCTCAGTTTTTCAAGCCTATTTATTATAAGTGTCAAAGACATGATTTAATTTATTACATTTTTTGGTCAATGTTTTCATCACCACTATGGGATATTTATCAGGGCAATAATTCTGATGATTAAAATGAAGCACACTTCCTTGTTTACTGTTTATATTTCACAACCCCTTTAGACTATAGGAAATGCCATTGTTTAAATTTTGTGGGATCCCCAGAAATAACTCTAATTCCATCCTCTGTATTAAGACCATGAAGGTTTGCAGCTCAGTTGTTATTAAAATCAATTTAAAATCTGCCTTGTAGAGATTCAAGAGCCAATTAGAGATGTTTTATATTTTTATTGGATAAATTCTTATAGTTAATTTTTGTTTTCTCATTGGCTGCAATTGTGGACCTCTCTTTCAATTTTCTCTTTTCTCAACTTTTATTTACTTTACCAGTTACTGGACATACTTTAAAGAAAGGATATTCTCTTTGCCCCACTCATATTTCTAAGTTTTCTCCTCTAGTGAGTGTCAAATCTCTAACATCGGGGTTAGGTATTTTCCCATAGCAATTGATGCTTTATAGAGTTTAAGGATATGGAATTTAAGTAGGGTTTGAATTACCTCCTTACTTGTGCATTGTGAGTACCATAAGTATTTTCATCAGTAACCCCAAGGGTTAAGATCTGTATTGCAAAGATTTGTATTGTTAAGATCTGTATTGAATGGCAGCAAAAGCATTTTCATAGGATCTTAGTGAGGCATTGGCTTTAAGGAGTGCAGACTTCAGCCTGCCACATGTTAACTGCTCTTCCATACAATTGGCCTCCCAATGGACCCATATATTGCACATGGTACCAGCTATTTTTTTTTTTTCCTGAGCATTCTATAGAAGGAAAGCCAATGCCTGGTTGAAGCCCACCAGCAACAGTCACAAAGTAAGAGTCTTATCTCTGAACCTAGAATTACTCACAGCTTATGCTGGAATCAGCATATACCATTCAAACTGAGACACACCAATAGATCCAGGCTAAGGCACACAATCCAGAGTCACTGTAAGAAGGTCCCTAACTCTCTCTTCTAAATGCCATTTATCAACACTTCTGATGTAGGTCGATTAAATCTCTGATAAAGATTTGGTAGAAGTCCACAAATGCAGTCCAAAGCAGCACAGCACAAAGTACAAGATTTCTAGCAGGTACCAGAGCCAGTAACTAAGACAAAGCAAGAGAAAAGAGACCCTCAGTCATGGTGGTCATCACCTGAACACCCTCCTGACTGCATCAGTTGCTGTGGTTACCCCACTGTTGGTGTAGATTTGGACACTGATGTCACCACACAAACACCAAGGAGTAGGAAAATTTTTATTCCTCACATAAACGAGGCTTTCTGGGGAGAGCAGAGTAGGCCCTCAAACAAGTCCAAAACAGCATGAGAGAGCAGGGAAAGCAGATTGGCTGTGGGGTTTTATTGTGGTTATGAAGTTGTAGAGGTTTTTTGTGTTTAAGTCAGTGCTTGCATGGGCAGAATGGGGTGAACAATGGTGGGACTTGAAAACCATCAATAGTCAAACATCTAAAGATGTTTCAGATTTTTTAATACAAGCTATCCTATATAATAAAAGGCTAATATGCAAATCGACCGAATGGCAGAATGACCGGTTGCTATGATGCACACTGGCCACCAGGGGAAGACACTCAATGCAGGAACTGACCCTTGTGGTCAGTGTGCTCCCACAGGGGGAGCACTGCTCAGCCAGAAGCCCTGAGCCGGGCTCATGGCTGGTGAGCACAGTGGCGATGGCAGGAGCCTCTCCCACCTCCATCGTAGAGCTCAGGACGTCCAACTGATGGCATAGGCTCGTAGTGAGCGGGCCTAAGCCATCAGTTGGACATCCCCCGAGGGCTCCTAGACTGTGAGAGGGTGCAGGGTGGGCTGAGGAATGCCCCCCCCACCCCCGAGAGCACAAATTCATGCACTGGGCCTCTAGTAATTTATAAAGCAGTAATTTAGAAATTATATAATATATCATATATATATCTACATATATATATATATATACACACATATATATATCAAACTCTCTCGCTATAATATTCTTTCCACTTTATACAAAATTATTTATTTTCCACCTCCATGTAAATGTCTATAATATGCTCTAGAATGTGATCAGTTGTATTTTCAAAATAACTGTCAAATGACTTATTAGGTCATTATTGTAAATGTATATTTGCCTTTATTGTATAATGCATATCAAGGTTGATGCTTCACATTTCTCTCATTTTCTTAACTCACTTTTAAGAAAAAAAATATGCTTAAAATTCTAAGGAGATTATTGGAAACATAGTGCAAGAATATTAGGCTAGACATTTTACAATTTGTTTAAATGGTGGTTATAGTTCATTATATGTGTTTTTCCAATTCATGTTTACTTTTACATTTTGTTTTCTTTTACAAGATGATGTTTAGTGGTTGCCTCTTTAGACTATTTATTGCCAATTTACTGGCATCAGAGTGCTGAAGATTGTTTTGAAATAAGGTTCAAAGTAATAAAGCCAATGATGGTAACAGTAATAAACTGATTAAAGAGAAGATTGGGTAGTTATTGTGGAATAGTGAAAAATAAGTTGAACTAGGATCCAAAGGTCTGAATTATAGTTCTTTATCTTCTTCTAACTGATAGTATGACCTTGAAAAAGTTATTTAAGTTTTCTGAGTCTCATTTTCTTGATTTATATGAATAAGTATTTAATTCAGTGGTCTCTAAGGATCTGCCCATTTAAAAAAAAAAGTGAAATCTACTTTTAAATTTAAAGACTATTCTGCTTGCAGATAGAGAAGTAAATTATAGTAAAGTACTAACAACATTTTCTGAAATTCAAGAGTCTGCTCATAGAATTACATGGATTTATATAATTTCAGTTAATTATAAAGGTGACATAAATTTAACATAAATTCTGAATCTTTTATGTTGCTTCAAAAGTAAGATAAGCAATATAACAATGAATTGCCACATTATTTTTATTTTCTTTCTCTTTTATTTCTTTTCTGTTTTGTTTGTTTTTATTGTATTAGAATATCCTCAGTGGTTATCTTTGCCTTTATTAACTCTATTCCTCATCAATGTTCCATAAACACTTTTAAAGGCGTTTTTTATCTTTAACTCACGATAAAGTTAGAAGATTACTTTTTACTCTATTCCCCTATATTTAGGTACCAAATAATTCCTTAGTTTAGCTCAAATATTCATATCCAAGGAGAAAATATTACCTACAATTTCACTATTAAATGGGTGGTCTTCCTTTAAGAATATGATATGGGAGAGCATTTGAAATAATGAAAAGGAAAAAAATGCATATGTATGCATAACATTTTCTGGAAAAGTTTTTATGGAGAAATTATTAAATATAGCCTTTTTTAGTGTTTCATTATTCTGTCATGCAGAATCACATTTGTAATAGTTCATAGTATGACAGATTAATGGTAAATGATAAATGATTCACAAAAGCACACAGCATGCCACAGGCAGAGTCTTTTGTAAACATGGAATACTCATCATTTTTGACACTCTCCCACTGATATTTCAGGATAGCATAATGATCTCTGATTGTTCAACACTGCAGCCCAGTGCTGACTACAATTAAAATGCAGATGTTTATATTTTTCTGTTTGGGTGACTCATATGATATAATTTGTCTGCTTTGGGCCTAACAAAAAGTAATATTGAAATAATTCATTTGTTTGAAAACTCAATGAATTGTATTTCAAATACGTTAAAGAATGAAGTGTTTATTGTCTAGTTGGTATACAAACACATTGTACATATCACACACTATAGAAGTGTTGTTTTAGTCCCTGAATTCAGAAGGTGTTAACTACATTCTCTTACATTTTATACAGACTCTTAATATTTTAACCTAACTGCTTTTGCTGAGAATGGGAAACTCTAAAACAGATAGAAAACTAGAATATTTTCCAAATTCACTAAGGATATATTTTCTACTAAAATATCAAACTAAATACCATAGTTTTACTAGTCTTATTGCTTCTGTTAGCAACATTTTATATAATACTAGAGGCCCGGTGCACAGACTCATGTGCTGTGGGGTCCCTCGGCCTGGCCTGTGGGGATTGGGCCAAAATGATCTCTGTGTCCAGAGTGCGGGTGAAGCAGATTCGGGGCCGACAGTGCCCCAGCAGCAACCTAACCCATGGCTGATTCTGCGAGGAATCAGGTTCCCCCCTCTACTGGTCAGAGCGTCTGCCCTCTGGTGGTCCTTGCGCGTCATAGCTACCGGGAAAATGGTCAAACAGTCAGATGGTCACTTAGGCTTTTCTATATATAGATCTCAAAGTGTTTAAAACACAGTATGATCCAAAAAAAACTCATCTGTGGAATGAATCTGACATCAATCTAGTATGTTTTGGTGTTTAGTTGAGAGATTTGGAAACTCGGTGACTTCCTTTTTCTTATCTTTGTGCTCTTTTCTATCATCTCTAAATTTATAGGCATATAATTCTATTCATTCTAACCTTATGGTGAGTAGAAATCTATCTTATGTAGCATGTAAGTTGCACTTTTTCACTAATTGGATCAATTATTTATTCAGACAGCATGTATACTCAGCCTGGAGCTAGAAGCTCAGTACACAGGTTATATAAACAATGGATCCTGCTCTTTGAGAGATCATAGAAAAGGAATTAGATAATTGAAGAGTTTATTTTAAAAGAATGTGGAAAATGCTATAATAGATGGTTCTGAGGCCACTAAGGAAAAACAGAGGAGGTATAACTAAGGCAGCCTAGTGACAGGCTTGAGAGATTGGCGGTATGGTGTCAGAAATATTTACCTGAAGGGATTGTGTCTGACCTCAGTCTTAGAGCCACTTGAACAATATTGTAGCCAGAGAGAACAACCCAGGAAAAGGCATAGACATATGGTAAATGGTGTCTGAAAGAAACTACAGTACATATTTTTCTCTCTGGTTGAAGAGAAAAGCACTATTCAGAAACAAATATACTTAAAACTGGAAAAGCAGATTATGGAAGGCTTCATATGCCACATTTAGACCAATTAAAAAATGCTTATTTAGTTCCCACTCTGTTTCACAGAGACATTTTCTAGGCTGAGGATATCTGATGCCCAATGAAACAGAAATGTTTAATTGGTCTCAGTAGCATACACTCTATTTAAGTCGTCTGGCAATCTAGAAATAATATTCACCTGGTTCATACTGACACAGACATTTTACTTGTTAGAATTTTGAAATATTTCAATGCTATTGGTAGTCCTGAATGATTCCTCATTTTTCTGGCTATCTAGCCCTTCCTCTCAGCAACTAAAAGAATTATACATAAATACCTAGCCTAGCATTAATTCTGACTGGTCTGGGCCCATGTATATTGATTATGTATTTTGAGAGTCACCCTGTAAATATAATTAAATATGCTCATCTCAAAGACACACACACACACACACACACACACACACACACACACACACAATTATGACCGCAAATTCTGCTCATGGGAATGAAGAGTGAGAAAAAAAAAGAAAGGATGCTATAGGAAAAAATTACAAAAAGATCAAAATTAGATTAGGGAAATTCATGGAGATTGCAATATTCTATAAACCGAAGGATAAGAGGAGGTTGAAATGGATCATGTATGCTGTAGAAACTAATGAAACTATTTATGAGAATAGCACAGCCTGTTGGGTATTTTAGGTATATCACTGGTGGCAGGGAGGTAGTGGCTTTCTGAGAGTCACAGATAAGAATCAATGAGGGTGGTAGGAGAAGGGAGGAAGAACTCATTGTTTGTAGGGAACATTAGAGATGAAGAAAACATATATAGTTAGTATTCTAAAGTAATTCATGGTATCCAAGAGAAAATGATGGAAGCAGGCATATGAGTACAACGGGCCAAGTGATATCACAGAGGCAATGAGAGCTGGAGCCAAAGCCATTCCTGGTGTCTGGACTTGAGGCAAATCCAGAATCCAGTCATAAGCTTTCCAGTTCAGAAATCAGGTGTTGTCAGTCTTTAGGAGATTGGTTCACATTGATTACCACTTAAAAAACCCAGAAGATACTGATATATAAATCACACTATCAATTACCTAATTTATTGTGAGAGAACATCCAGCAAGCTTATTTGTCCTTGCTATTTGCCTAAAACCCTCCATATCGGTGAATAAATCTACTCCTTGGACAAATGAATAAAATTTTTTTATCAAATTATAGATAAGAATTTTATTGAATGTAAAGGGTATCAGAAAGGAAAATTGATTTACTTATGGGAAATGTATTCAAACTACTATATCTGGAAGAAGTATTCCTGCCTACACTAGGGAAAATAATTTATTTCATTAGAATTCACTGCACCAACCTTTCCCAAAGTATCAGGAGGGAACAGTTATATATGGGCAAGAGGGCCAGGGGCAGAAAATCTGAAAAAAAGTTTGTAAATACTGGTTTAAAATGTTTGAAAGTCTTTTTGGTTTGTTTCTCTTAGCCTTCTCAAAACATTTAATATGTCAATATACATAACTTACCTGTGTGTATTTGTGAGTGTGTATACATACATCCTATCTAATACAATAGTAATATGCAAATTAACCATCACTCCATGACAAAAATGGCAGCCCCTATAGCCACAAGATGGCAGTGCCCAGTCCCCTCAGCCCTGCTACTGGAGTGTCCGGGCCTGTCTGCCAGAGCAGCAAGGCTGGATCCGCCCCCAGACACGGCAGACAGAGCCCGGACAGCAGGGCTTGGGGGCTTCCTTAGCAAGATGGCGGCAGGAACACCCCCAGGCTCTGCAGACAGAGCCCGGACAACAGGGCATGGGGGCTTCCTTAGCACAGTGGCAGCGGGAAAGACCCAGGACCAGCAGACAGAGCCCAGACAGCAGGGCTTGAGGGCTTCATTCTCAGGGTGATGGTGGGGAGGCCCCAGGTCCAGCAGACAGAGCCCAAACAGCAGGGCTTGGGGGCTTCCTTAGCAAGGTGGCGGCGGGAACACCCCCAGGCTCCTCAGACAGAGCCCGGACAACAGGGCATGGGGGTTTCCTTCATGTGTTGGTGTCAGCGAAGCCGCCAGGCCTGGCAGACAGAGCACACTGCAGGGCATTGGGGCTTCCTTTGCATGGCACATGGTGGCAGCAGGCAGAGAGCAGACAGCAGGGCATGGGGGCTTCATCTCCATGGCTGCAGCGAAACCCCAGGCCCCGCAGAGAGCAGAGAACCATGGGAGTGTGCCTAAGCCATCAGTAGGACATCCCCTGAGAGCTCCTGGATTGTAGAGGGTGCAGGTTGGGCTGAGGGACCCCCATGCACGAATTTCATGCACCGGGCCTCTAGATTTTATATATTTTGTTGGGCCTCTTTTCTGTAAGTTGCAGCCCAATGGCAATATCACATTAATGTGTAAGGTTTTTGTGATCAAAATTTTATTTTATTATTGAATTCCAAGAACTTAACAATCCTTCACAGTTTATAAAAACCCAATTTATGTTTTAAGTATATGACTGGTTGGAGTAATAAATGCATCAAGTAACCTTTTATCCTGGGTGGGAATGGCACATCCTTCATTTTTTTTATAGATCGTATGTATCATACTCAGCAGCAAAAAGATTAGTGTACCCATGTTTTCCATCAACCAGATGCTTGCTTCATTGATAATTCCTTTATATTACTTACAAAATTAGGCTACACTTAATTTCTTAAGGACATTTTTATAATTGACTATTTTAGCAGACAACTCCAACCATGTTGTTTTTTATTATAAATTATTTTCTTGATCTACCTTGGCTACCAATTAAACATTTAAAACAGGTGTTATAATAAGCCTGGTACACAAAAATTCTAAATTTTTTAAATTATAGGAATAATATTTGGGAAGTTGAAGATGATTTTTTAAATATATTTGTATTGATTTCAGAGAGGAAGGGAGAAAGAGAGAGAGATAGAAAGATCAATGATGAGAGAGAATCATTGATTGGCTGCCTCCTGCACAGCCCGTATTGGGCATCAAGCCTGCAACCCAGAATATGTCCTTCACCAGAATTGAACCAGGGAGCCTTCACTCTGCAGGCTGATGCTATACCCACTGAGCCAACCTGGCCAGGGGCAAGATGAATCTTTAAAGTGACAAAACACTTGTTTTTATTGGCAGTGATGTTATCAGTTTTTAGGTTATTTGGGCATAGTGACCCTGTATAATTTTATTGGGAATTTCTAGTCTAAATGAAATTCTAAAAGGAAGCAATGCTAATTAGAACCCGCAGCATATTCTGTGAACCATATTTTCTGCTGAAATATTTTAATTAATTCTGTGGAGAAATATTCTGTGACAGTCTTAAAATATATGAAATGATACAATTCTCACATCACAAATTCAACTGTTCAAGAAATGTAAGCTCCAATCTTATCCAGTTTGAGCTACATGTTGGAAGTTTAGAAAATGCCAAGCCAGAGTAAATATGGGGAGTTGTGAGCAGGGCGGATGTAAGGAGGAATTCTGGGAGGTTATGATGTAGCATTTAGCCCTGTGGTCCCCAATGAGGCATCATTTCTTTCTGATCGACGTGCCAGTACAGCATTTGCTGCTCCATCCTCCTTATTGTGGCTACAAGGTGCCTCTTTCACCCAATTTCTCCCAGATACAGCTGAATGCCCACTTGTGTAGGACTAAGCCAAGGACTGATGCTCACCTGAATTTCTTCCAAGAACTGAAGCTCAAGTAGCTACTTACACTACTCAAAGGTGCCTCCCAGGTTTTGGCATGGAGAAAACTGTGCAGTAACACACCTAAGAGATTGTCACCTGTGACCAATTTGCATGCTGGCCTGCAGATTCTCCTCTCTCCCTTCTAGTGTAGATAAATTTCTACACTAGATAAATGATGATGGTGGTAAAATATGGCAGAGGAATAACTCCATCTGACTAGCCACACTTGTTTCCCTTTTTTTCTCATTTTGATGCCTAGGCTTTATCTTTGAGCTCAAAAAGTGCAAATTTGACTGTTACTTTTATTCTTAGGAAATGTTATGTCAAGCATCTTCTAAGGTATGGTAGAAGGAGTAGAATAAGAATCCTATACAGGAAGAAGAAGGGAGCAAGATGCAAGGTTCTGTAAATGGAGGGAAGAAATATTAATGAATATTAAATATCATAATGTATTTTCTTGCATTAATATAAATCAATTTTATAATAGATTCATGAATGAGGCTTAGTTTTGTTTATAATTTTTCAGTAGCATATCTTTGTATTTATAATTGACTAATAGATTAGTATTTGTGTGTTTTTTAACTTTAATAGCTTTTTTTTTTGCATCATGTTTTGAGCTTACTTTCCTACATAATGAGTGTTTGTATCTATCCATTTCCATTTAAACCTAAAGCACAGCCCCTTCTGTAAGAGGACATACATTATAGTTAATATGAGTTAGGTTCTAGTCTTGTTTTCTCTCTGTCTTACCACTCTTATGACCTCAGGCAAATCATTTATCCTCTTTAAAATGATCCATATGAAATAAGGATAATTTATCTGTCCCACCCTAATCTGTAAGATCTTTGTGAGCAGAAAAAATAAATGTGTGTATACATGTATGCTCATATTATAAATTGTAGGGCTTCAGGAAAAGGTTGGTTATAATATTTTCAAAATCTTTTCTCATTTGTTAATTTTAAGAAACAACATTTTAGAATTATATTTTAAATATATTTTGAGTACTGAACAAGTGCTTGATTCTGTTTATTTTCTCCAGATAATAGACTCTCCTCCACCACAGGAAGTACATGCATATTTCATTAACAGTTCTTCAGAGAACCATTTATTTCTACTCATTGCTTTCTGCACTTGAAAAGAAACTTCGTACTAGAATCCTTTAGTTAATAAAATCTGACTTTTTTTTTTACTTTTTTTTATTGTTTTAAGTATTACAAATAGTAGTACATACATCTCCTTTTTTTCCCCCCATTGACCTCCCCCCGACCTCCCCTACCCCCCAGTACATGCCTTCACCTGCCCGTCCTCCTCCCCACCCCCCCGCCAGTGTCTTGTATCCATTGGTTGTGCTTATATGCATGCGTACAAGTCCTTCGGTTGGTCTCTTAAGCTCCCCTCGCCCAACCTCCCCTGTCTTCCCAATGTAGTTAGACAGTCTGTTCAATGCTTCTTTGCCTCTGTATCTTTTTCCCACCATTTCTTTCCTTTAAAACATTTTGCCTTTGCAGACTAGAAATAAACATATAATAACAAAACAAAAAAACAAACAAACAAACAAACAAAAATGTTTGAGTCCCAATTTCAATGTCCAACAGTTCTGAGTCCCCGTTTCAATGTCTAACAGTTCCTTATGTGTACATGTCAGCAATGATATCTGGATGGTGGGCACATGTTGGCAACGCAGGTCCGACCCTCTCTGGTTTGGTCCTAGGTAACCTGCAGTGGTGCACAGCTGCTGACTGCTCGCGTGGCAAGGCGTTGTCAGCATCTTGCATCTCTGGACTGTTTTTCCTCTTGTCTTCATGGTTGGAGGACATCTGTCAATTCTTCTCTGTTGCAGGAATCCACATGGTCTTGGAGTTGTTTTCTGAAAATATACAAACATATTCTCCACCACAAGTTAATAAATGAATCTTTTCTATATAATTGATTTGGGATCCTTTTTATTATTGCCCAAACGATTTTCCTTTGTCATATTTAGACACCATGTGTGTTTTTCGTGGGTGCCTTGCTGTTAGCATTACAAATGAAAATTAATTTTGTAAAGTAAAAATTTTCTAGATGTAATTTACTTATAGGATATTTTTCCTTATATGATATTACCATACTATCTCCCCCCCTTTTTTTTTCTTAGTGGAGGTTTTTGTAAATTTTATAATGCAGTCTTTATAACTTTAAATTTAATTTTTTTTTTGCCCAAAAATATGACTGCTTTAGGTTCATTGCATATTCAGGAATTTTACCATGAGATGAACTACCATTAGAAATTTTAGTTATTACTTTAAGAACAGCTTTTTAAGCTGCTATGCTGATAAGTTTCATCTATCTGGTGCTTGTCTTCCACATCAATTTGCTAATTTAAAAAAAAATTATCAAGTTATTTCCCTTCATTTCACTGATTTCTGCTATAATTTTTTGTGCTTATCCTATTTGAAAAATTAAGTATACACTTACAGTTCTTGTCTAAATATAAAGCATATCATTAGTCATTTTATTTTCTCTATCATTCATTTTTCTTCATACCATTTAAAACAGAATCATCCTCAACATTTTTTCTGCTTTTAAATTGTGTTTTTCTATTTACTTAGGAAATGATATAAGCGATTTGTTTCCACATAATCCCAGGGGCTGGGGCCGGGGTGATTTAAATAGATGAATCTAGACTATTTGTGAGTTAATAATTTAAACTTTTCTGCATGAAAATGTTTTAAAAATTAATTGATCTCTCACCACCATTCTTTTAAAAAGTGGGATAAAAATAAATATAAGACCCATACCTTTAATTATTTTAATCTCCAGTTTGCATCACCAAGAGTTGATTGAGGAATTGCCTGGCATAGTTGTCCCATTGAGGCAGCATACGATGTGACATTATATAAGTTACTCATTCTCTTATAACTTAGATCTGCTTAGATTTAAATATTTACAGCTTCTTATAGACCAAAAGATCAGCACCTAGCCCTTAGTCAATCTGTTAACAAGGTACATGAAACTGACTAAGTCATTTAATATCTCTTTGTCTCAGTTTCCTCATTTGTAAGGACATTAAAAATACTATTTCTAGAGATACAGTCACTATAAATTTCTTTATACTTTGATTATGCCTTGGCTTGTTTATTATGTTCAATTCATCTGACTTTTCTAGAGGTTAGTAGAGACTCATTTTTCATCCCAGTTCTGCCATTTATTTGCTGGCTATTTTGATTAACTTACCTACTCAAGTTTCTTGCTCTGAGGAAATAACTGTTCCAGCCTAAAAACTTTCTAGTGAGAATCAAGAATCAGGCCTGGCCAGTGTCGCTCAGTGGTTGAGTGTCAACCCAGGAACCTTTTGATTCCGGTCAAGCCACATGCCTGGGTTTTGGGCTTGATCCCCAGTAGGGGATGTGCAGGAGGCAGCTGATGGGCGATGTTTCTCTCTCATCCATGTTTCTATCTCTCTATCCCTCTCCCTTCCTCTCTAAAAATAAACAAACAACAAAAACAAACAAAAAAGAAAAACAATAAAAATATAGTTTAGAAAAAGAATATGATGAGAAATAATTTATTTAGAGTGATTAGCATAGTACATGGCATGTACAAAATGCTCAGATAATTTTAACTATTTACAATAGCACTGCTCTGACCATTATTATTTTTTAATTGGATTTAAATTTTTTTTTTATTCACTATGTTTCCTAGACCTGGTTCAGAAGATGGGAAGTAGAATTTTGCAAAAGCTTTCAGAAAGTAATTTTTTTATAATTTGTGTTACAGTGCTAAAAGCAAATATTAGTCACTGAAAATTAAACTTAAGATGTACAAAATAATTTATTTTTATTGATCCATGTTGCATATTACCTGAGCAGTATATGTTATTTGTTTACACAAATACCATGACAAGTAAAAGTATATATCTTATTAAGTGGTTGAATGTCCCTGTTTATTCATGTGAATTGACTAGTTAATTTATAGGATGATATGCGCAGAGCAGCCATATTATGGCATAACATAGAATTATGTTAGATGTACATAAGTTTAGTTGTTTGCACTAAGATTTCATTATTTTTTATAGCTGAGTTATATTCTATTGTATGTATGCACTACTACTTTTTTATTCATTCATCTATTGATGGACACTTAGGTTGTTTCTATACCTTGGCAGTTGTAAATAATGCTGCAATAAACATATGGATGCATATGTCTTTTTCATTTAGTGTTTTGGGTTCTTTGGGTAAATACCCAGAAGTGGAATAGCTGGGTCCTTCTTTACCTCTTATTATAGCATTTTTTTTTAAATCTATTTTGTTTGGTAAAAGTATTTGCTACTCCAGTGTCTGTGTGTGTGTGTGTGTGTGTGTGTGTGTGTGTGTGTGTGTGTGTGTATGTGTGTGTTTAATCCATTTCTATTTTCATGAAATACCTTTTTTCATCTCTTTGCTTTTGGGCTAGATATTTCTGTCTATCTGAAGTTGGGTCTCTTGTAGAGAACATATGTAAGGATCTTCTTTTCTTATCCATTCAGCCATCCTCTGTTTTGTGATTGGAGCATTTAATCCATTTTTATTTAAAATAATTGATGATAGATCTGTACAGGGTGGGGCAAAAGTATGTTTATAGTTATTCATATGGAAAATAATACAATAATTAAATAATAGCACAAAATAAATTTTTGCTTCACATACTCACAACTATAAACCTACTTTTGTCCCACCCTGTATTTATTTCCACTTTACTATTCATATTTTCTACTTTTTTGTTTTCTTCTTCTTAAAGAAGACTCTTACATTTCTTATAGTACTGGTTTGGTGGTGATGAACTCCTTTAGCTTTTTCTTATCTGGGAAGTTCTTTATCCTTTGATTCTAAATTATAGCTTTGCTGTGTAGAGATAACTCAGTTGCAAATTCTGCTTTTCATCAATGAATATTTCATGCCACTCCTTTTGGGGCAGCAACTTTCTGTTGAGAAGTCAGCTAATCGTCTTATTGGAGCTTCCTTGTAGGTAACAAACTGCTTTTCTCTTGCTGCTTTTAAGATGATCTCTTTGCCTTTAATCTTTGGCATTTTAATTATGATGTATCTTTGTGTGGGCCTCTTTGAGTTTATCTTGTTTGGGTTTCTCTTTGTTTCTTGGACTTGTAAGCCTACTTCCTTTACCAGGTTAGGGGAGTTTTCTGTCATTATATTTTCAGATACATTTTCAATTTCTTGGTCTCTTTCTTTTTCCTTCTGGCATATCTATGCTGTGAATGTTATTAGGATTAATGTTGTTCTCATTGCCCCTTAAACTATCCATTTTAACAATATAGGGTTTTTTTGTTTTATTTTTTGATGTTCTGATTGGGTGTTTTCTGCTATCTTATCTTCCACATCACTCGTTTGATCCTCTGCTTCACCTAATTACTATCGATTCCCTCTAATATAGTCTTCATTTCTGTTGTTGCATTCTTTATATATGACACTTTAAATGTTTTCTATCTTCATTTTTACATTTACTATCTATTTAAGTTCTCACTGAGTCCTAAACTCATTGAGCATCCTTATAACCAATGTTTTGAACTCTGCATCTGGTAAATTGCTTATTTTCATTTTGTTTAATTCTTTTTCTGGAGTTTTGTCTTGTTCTTTCATTTGGGACATGTTTCTTTGTCTCATTATTGTGACTGCCTCCTTACATTTGTTTCTATGTATTAGGTAGAACTGCTACATCTTCCAGTCTTAGAGTGGCCTTATGTTGTAGGTATCCTGTAGGGCACAGTGGTGCAGCCTCCCTGGTCACCCAAACCAGGCACTCCATGTGTACCCCCTATGGGTGAGCTGTGTGCACCTTCCTGTTGAAGTTGACCCTTGATTATTGGCATGTCATTGTGATGGGTTTACCCCCAAGCCAATCAGCTGTGACTACAGTGGAGGAGCTACTATGCAGGTAGCTGACCCTATGGATTAGGATTCATTTCAGAGGACCTCTGGTGCCCACTGGGTTTGCCCACTTAGTGTATCACTCTTGGAGGTGGCTAGGTTGTGCTCCAGTGAGGTCAAAAGCTGTCCAGTAGGTGTGCTGTCTCAGGGGTCTCCTAGGAAATGCAGGCCAAGGTCAGCTGCTGCTTGGGCCCTGCTGAGGGCCACATAGTATGAGCTAAAAAGCAATATGCATTCGGCTACTACTTGTGCTGGGCTAGACTTCAGGCAGTTCTGAATTATGGTTGTTCTATAGTTTAGTTGTGTTTTTGATATGGTTGTGGCAGGATGAGAGTACTGTATTTACCTATCCTGCTATCTTCAGCAGACACCTCTTAAAAAAATTTGATCACAAAAATTTTACTAGCCTGGAAAACCTGGTTTATTTTTTGTCTACTCTTAATTTTTAAAACCGTATGAATACATTTTCAGAAATAATATAGTATATACTTAAAAATATTTTTATGTTAGTTCTTTCCATTCTTCAATTAAAGATCTGCATGTTTTAGGAAGCTGAGAATTTGTTGGCAATGTGTACATATTTTAAATTTCCCTCCCAACAATATATTAAAACCTGGAATCCAGCAGTGAAGAATAAAGTATACTAGGTGTTTCAGAAACCCCCAATATGAGTTTGTTGTATAAATATTTTGATTCTTTTATATCCGAAGTCACTTTTGTAGTTTGCTAAGATTTAAACAGTAAAACATAGGGTAGTTTGGGATAGGCTATACAACCTCACTTTACATTTAGTTGAGAATCTTGCAGGCTCTATTGCAGTGTTGTCTGGCAGATTGTGTAAAAACAGACCATAAATCACAGCTGGGGTAGATTTCAGTCACTGGTTCAGTGGTGGAAATGTAAGCCAAATGAGCAGATGCTGTAGGGAAAATTAGTGTCTAACCAAGATAATAAATTATCCAAAGATTTGTTGAAAAATAATTCTAAACAATGAATATCTATATAGCCAATAAAATAGAAACATCATTAAAATCCAATTTTAAAAATATATTCTTTAAAATATTATACTTTCATAGAGTTGTTAATTTAGTTTACTAACGATATTAAAAGGCCATATAATTAATCCAGCAAAAAGGAAGGCACACTTAACACTGTAGTTTTACTTTTAAATCATATTGAATGCTTTCTAAAATCTTCAAGAATAATGTACCTACAGTTTTTTTAAAGATGTAACTTTGGACTTATTTTAAATATTTTATACTGATTGTAGAAAAAAATAGAAAACACAAAGAAAGAGTTTGTTTTGTTTATTTATTTTTAAAAATATATTTTTATTGATTTCATAAAGGGAGAGGGAGAAAGAGAAACATCAATGATGAGAGGAAATCATGCCCCCTACTAGGGACTGAGCCTGCAATCCCAGCATGTGCCCTGAACAGGAATCACACTGTGACCTCCTATTTCATAGGTGGATGCTCAACTAGTGAGCCACACCAGCTGGGTGAAAGAGTTTGTTTTAAACCATGGATGATGCCACTATCCAGAAATAGTTAAAGTAAATATTGAAGCTTTTTTTCTAGTATTTTATATTTAGTTTTAATGAAAGTGGAAACATAGAATATACATAATTTTCTATTCAATTTTTAGCCAATTATATTTTAAGTATTTTATCAGCTAAATAAATATTCTTCAACATCACGAGTTTTAATAGTTGCATAATAATTTTTTCATCATATATTTGTATCTAAATTTATTTAACCATTTCTACATGGCTGGATAACCAGATTGTCTCACCTCTCCACAAATATCATTGCAATAAGCATGCTTTATGAAAGTCTTTGGCTGCATCCCTGATTAATATCTAGACTAGGTTCCAAAAAGAATTTGCTAAGTCAGAGGGCATGAACTTTTTTGAAGTTCCTGATGATATATATATATATATATATATATATATATATATATATATATATTTCTAAATTGCTTTCCAGAAAGTTTTAGCCAGTTTATAATTCCATCAAAAAGTGTGAGAAATTGCCTACCTCATTGTACTCAATTGCTCTTTGAAACAAAGCTAATGCCATTTAGATAGAAGCTGTAGATCAATCAGCTACAAATTCCAAAGTACATCTTACTATTAAAATGTCCAGAAAAAAGACATTTAATAGGAGTCTAATGAGGTGCTCATACCCAGATGTACTCAACAGATTCAGTCCTCAGCTTTGCTATTTCCAAATGAAGCCTCGAGTGGCTCTCTAGGGACTCATGCTTTTTCACCACACTTACAAATTCTGACTTATAAATCAGATGACAGTCCTAGCTGGCTTTGCTCAGTGGATAGAGCGTTGGCCTGCAGACTGAAGGGTCCCGGGTTTGATTCCGGTCAAGGGCACATGCCTGGGTTGCAGGCTCGAATCCCAGTAGGGGGTGTGCAGGAGGCAGCCAATCAATGATTCCCTCTCATCATTAATGTTTCTATCCCTCTTCCTCTCCCTTCCTCTCTGAAATCAATTAAATTTTTTTTTAAAAAAATCAGATGACATTTTGTTGGTTTGCACAGAGAAATGTATATGCCAAATAGGCCAGCATACTGTTTTTAGCCATCCAATACATTCAAGTCTTCTTAAAAAACTAAATCTGAAAATTATTTTTAGTGTAAAGAATTTTTGTTAAATAATTCAATGATAATAATGTTTAATTTTCAAACTATGACAAGCTAAAACAATACTTCTTTGCTATAGATTATATACTCACATCACCTTCCTGGCTGGCCAACCTCCCACGTCCCTCCCCAGCCCTGATCATGCACTGGTGGGGTCCCTGGGCCTGGTCTGCACCCTGTCACAATCCAGGACCCCTCAGGGGATGTCTGAGAGCCAATTTCGGCCCAATTCTGCAGGCCAGGCCAAGTTGCCCCACTGGTGCATGAATTTGTGCACTGGGCCTCTAGTATTATATAAGGCATAAAAGACAGGGAACATTTCAAGGAAGGATTACAGGCAAGAAAGCTTCATAAGAAATAATGCGAGTGAATGAATGAAGGAATGAGTGAGAAGAAAATGCAGGGAGGCAGATTTTGGCACAGAATAAGAAAGGGTATTGTAGGAACTAGGTTTTTCTAAGAAGAAATGGGGTTCGTTACCACATGGTGATTTCTCTCTGTCCCTAAAAACATTTAAATGGAGATTGCAAATGGGTACCTGCATGAATTGGGAGGCTGACCAGATGCTGCCTAGGGTCCTCATTGAGCCTCATTGTTCTTTCTCTAAACTTTGAAGTGGAAGAGTATACCGTGAAGCAGTGTTTTAGATAAGTAGTGTTTGTACTTCAAAGCACTCCTTTCATTTAAATATTTGCTTTGGAGTATCAATTTTACAGAACACTTTCAAAGACTGACTTTTTAAAAATCATCTTTATATTAGCATATATTTATTTTGGGCTATGAGATTTAATTTGTAACATAAGATTGTTATCTTGTGAGTTATTGTCCAAAAAAAAATGCAAGTCTTATAATTGGCTTCTATTATGTTGAAATATTTTGGCTCAGTAAATGTTAAAACTGTTTGTGATATGAAATAACTAAAATGAAAGGAGATAGCATCAATTCATATCCAAGTATTCTTATTCATGTTTTGCTTCTAATATCTACCTCTATTAAAATATAATTCTAAAATAATGAATTTATATTATCAACTTTTATGCCACATTTTATTTCATATTGTGCTTTTCTGATTTTTTTTTATTTTTAAGAAAAACTATTATTTTCAGATTATAGGTGCAAATTGAACTGTTAAATCCCTTCAGTTACAGTGTTTTAAAATAGAAATATTAGACAATCTTTATTTTCTTTCAAAAGTGACTAAAATCTCAAGACACATAGGTCAATCTTTCAAAACAAATTTCAGATGATTGAGCCTAAGAAATATAATATATGTTATTGCTGATTTAATAAGCAATATACATACTCATAATTTTCAGAGGACACTGTCTTTAAATTACACTTGATCCAGCAAAGAATAAAAAAAAACAAAAACAAAAGACACCATGGCACCCAGTTCCTGATTCTTCTGTGTTTCTGCAGGAAGCTTTTCAGATTATCAGTTTCATCACCAGATGTCCCAATGCTACCTGTCCCTGTCCCTAACCTCACTCCCTAGACCACAACTCAAAGCTCTCTCTTATTGGAGCTAAAATGCCTTTGACAATTTTATTTTATTTTTTATTTACTTTAAAACACATATTTCTTTATTGATTTCAGAGAGGAAAGTAGAGGGAGAGAGAAACATCAGTGATGAGAGAGAATCATAGATCAGCTGCCTCCTTGCATGCCCCCTACTGAGGATCAAGCCCGCAACCTGGGCATGTGCCCTTGACCGGAATCGAACCTGGGACCCTTCAATCCACAGGCCAACACTCTATCCACTGAGCCAAACTGGCTAGGACACCTTTGACAATTTTAAACCTCATGATTTTATACTACATTACAGGAGTGAACGTCTCATTGATTTTTTCTTTTTAACAAGAAAATAAAAGGACATTTTTAATTGTTTTTTTTTTCTTTCAAGAATCTCCACAAAATGATTCCTGATATTTCAAGGACTTTGACTGGGTTACCTTTCAATCCCTAAACTGCTCCCCAAGGCCAGTGACTGGGAAATATTGATTCACAACTAAGATTATCCCTGGGTGGGGTGTAGAATCACTCCCATCCAAATTATATGGGTTGAGAATGAGGTTTGTAATTTAGAAGGTGGGAGAAAACCAAGGTACACTTAAAAAAAGTGAATGAATTTAACTGTCCAACAAAACAACAAACCCATCTCACATAGAGAGAACCATGATCTTTAAGATTCCCTCCAGTTCCTAACAAAGAACACCTTGAATATCTTAACTTTACTTGAACTTTATAATTTTAAGTGCTTTCAAATGCTTTGAAATAATTTAGCACTTATGAAGTCAATTGAAATTTGATAATTATAATCTTCATCATTATTCCTTTCCTGATGGAACTAAGTTGTTCAATTTACATGAACTATGTCTGTCTTTTCTAGGTTCTCAAAAGTAAATGAGCTGAAATTTTTTGAGTGGGACTTAAAAATACTGTGAATAAGTAAATATTTTTTAAAGTAAAAAAGAGAAAGTTCATACAAATAACAAACATTAGCACTATTTCTATTGGAAAAGAATTAGAAAAACTTTACAAAATAAACATGGAATAAAATCTCAAAACTCTAACAATCCACAAATATGCATTCTGGAGCTTTGAGACCTTAAGTAGAAAACAGATGGAAACAATTGTTTTAGGGTATCATCTATAAGACCCAAGCATCATCTGTGTTTTACATATAAATTTAAAATTCCCTTAGTAGTATCTCTCAAAGTGTGTATGTTGTCAACCTTAGCAGGCCACTGTGCTAGAGTTCTTGCCATATTTAATAATATTTTTGGTGTTTTGTGAAAATATTTGTGCTTAAGTAAGACAATTTGTAACTGAGCATGAGATCCATTAGGAGACATGGTATAGTCAGGGGAACATAGGCTATGAGTTAAGAGTATAAGCTGTAGTTTTAGACTTCTAACTGATTTTTAAATTCCGATCACAAGACTTCTTAGATATATGCACTCAGAAAAGTTCAACTCAGTTGACTCAGTAAAATATAGAGAAACATTAAATTTTAATTTTTATAAAATCTCCTTGGGAGGAAAAATGTTTACCTCTTCCTAGAACCATTTTAAGAAAACATTTTGTGGTTGTAGTGGTAGTAAGAACACTTAGCATGAAATCTACATTATTAACACAATTTTAAGTGCACAATGCAGTACTCTTAACTCTAGTCAGTGTTATTCAGCAGGTCTCTAGAACTTACTCATCTTGTGTGCGTAACTGAAACTTCACACCCGTTAAACAGTAACTTGCCATTTTCCCTTACCCCACCCCTAGGCAACCACTATTCTACTCTGTGTTTCTATGATTCCGACTATTTTATATACCTCATGTGAGTGGAAGCATGACATATTTATCCATAAGAACTTTTACTAATATGACTTCTGTTAAAAAAGAATCTAGGCAAAGCTGAGATTAAAGTAGTTACTTCTCCATGATAAAAAACGACCCTTTAGGTGCAGTCTTGTAGCCTCCGTTATGTGAAAGAAGGGATTGGAATGATATGCACTAATTTATAAAATTTACACTTGGTTTTGGAACATGATTTCATAAAAATAGTATTATCATAAGGTCTGCTGCCTGGAGGCTGCCCCACATATGTGTCATCACTGAAGAATGACTATGTGTATTCCTACTTTGGAAAATATTCAGAACATTCATTTAAAAACTCATTGGAAATGTAGTATAAAAGGGTATATTGTAAATATCCTGAATCAAGGAGTTACTATCTGATTGTAACTCTTTTAAATTTTATTTAACCAAATTCTCTTTTTTATGAATCTGTGCTCTTGAGCACTAGCTATATCAAGATCAATAAGATGTAATCTATGACCCTTTGGCCAATTTACTAGTAACACTGCCTAGAGAAAATTGGGCATTTGCTTTTATTTATCTAGCAGATATTTATAAAAGGAAAAATATTTAAAAGGTATTGAAATTTTTTCTTTACTTTTTAAAACTAGCTGTTACTCTGCTGTATCTTGTTACTTTAGATTTCAAATGGAAAATCCAAGAACCGAGTGAGGAACTTTTTTTTTTTTAACCAATGCTGGAATCAGTACTGGTGACAGCATTCTGAAAATTCAGAATGTATGATACCAGTGAGATTACTTTAGTCACTTAAATAGAAAATTGAAAGTGAGCTCAACAAAATAGTACCTTAGTGACTGCAGCCAAAATCTGAATGGTCAGCATTCTGTCACATGTTAGATTTTGTAATCAAAATCTAGCTCCAAAAAGTTCTACCTCCTCATCAGCTCTTTTCACTGTCATCTCTTAAAATGGCAACAGCTGGTCTCTTAAATTCAAATTGGTCAGTTTTCACTTACAGTCCTATTTTTTGTCACTGTAATTGCTATGGAAACTTTCAGTATGAATGGAAGGAAAGTGACAGAACCCAGAAGCATATGACATAATTCTCCTGCACCATGAGTGTTTGGGTGTGGTTGGAGAGATGAGATGAGATGGAGAGATCCAAGTTGACTTTGTAACTCAGTGATTGAGAACATGGAGTTGTTTTTGAGAGAGACTTGAGTCTCTGGTCTTCAAGAGTTAATAGTGTGTGGAAGTAGACACCAGAAATATAAAACTAAATGAAAATATACCATTATGCTAAGTGTTAGAATGGACCTTGCATACTGTAGGAGGGAAAAGGAGAGAGGCATCACCGCAATCTGAGTAATTTGAGGTTATCTTTGTGAAAGCTAGAAAAGCCCTCGTGGACTTTTATACAGCAGCATGAATGTAGAAAAATTCCCATTTTGCTCTGAATAATGCTCCTATGTTTGCCATCCTTGTGTCATTTTTGTAAGAATTAACATTAATGAAAATACTGGAAAGCCATTGACTTGCACAATTGTAAAAACACTAAAATCTAACGATAATAGTGAAGAGTATTTTCTGTTAATATAAGAAAAGCTTTATGTATTGAAATTATATCACTCAGATAATTCAGATTGGTATAGGTACATAGCCCCCAAAACTCTTCACAAAGGTCTCTCTTCCTGTAGAAGAGAGGAAAATAATGTTTTATGGATGCCTACATTTTATTGACATATTTATTCTCGATGCCAAAGATTCTTTTATTCATCTGTTCAGTGAACAGACAGCAAGCTCCCCTCATGTCAAAGGCAGTGTGCAGAGATGACTACTAATCTGAGATGTTTGCAATCTGTTCTTCTGAAAAAAGCATATTCAAATCATAGATAAACTCCTCCTTTGAATAAGTATACAATAAACTATGGTTTTATTTTCCATTTTATGGGATATTTAAAATGAATAGCAGAATTTACTTGCTTGTTAGAAATGATAATTGACAGAAATACATGGAACATGTTGGAAATAATTAAATCTGCTGATGCTTCAACTGATTGCAACTGTTGATTTTATTCCAAAAGCTATTCCTTTCTAACATCCTAATGTTGACATAATTCTTCATATCCCTTTTGGTTCAGGTGTTAAAACTTACATAAATTCAGCGAATTTCATTATGGCGTAGCCAGAATCTAACTCCATCAGTCTCTAGCTGTGCTCGAATAAGAGCCTGTCATTCTGCCAAGTGTAAAGTCCACACTGGATAAAGACTAGACACAAAGCTATGAGGATTTCCCACTGAGCATCCACAGTTGACTACTCACAGTGGCATTCACGTTCATCCAAATGCCATATGTCTCTGCTTTGTGTGGGTTTGTAACACATTTCATGTTGTTGACATTCTGATTTAATTTCCAATAATATATTTAAAATTCCAGAGCTTTACTAGATTGCTATTACACTAGCGTAAAACATCCAGGTAGGACCTAGGAAGAAACATTTATTACTGACTAACAATATAGGTAGGAGTAAAATGTGCCTATGTATACACAATCAAATAAAACATGTCCTCGAAGTTTTTAAAGCAGAAAAACTATTTTTATAGCTTGGAACAGTTTATTCTAGTCAGCAGTACATGATGTAGTGTGTAATACTATAAATAATTTATATATAAATAAAAGAATGGGGGCTTTTTTTAGATACTCATGTTTTGTCTCAAAAATTGTCATTGTAGCCCAGAGGGTTTGGCTCGGTGATTGAGCAGAGGCCCAAAAACCAGAAGATCACCTGTTCGATTCCAGGTCAGGGCACGTGCTCAGGTTGCAGGCTCAATCCCCAGTAGGGGGCACACAGGAGGTAGCCAATTGATAATTCTCTCTCATCGCTGCTTCTATCTCTCTGTCCCTCTTTCTTCCTTTCTCTCTCTCTAAAATCAATAAAAACATTAAACATTTTTCTTTGTAAATGAAGAATGACTATAACAGTATTTTTAATCCAAAATAGATACATAAAAGAGTTCATCTCTTTATAATTTTCTTTATTATACAATTTTAATATATTTTATATTGCAATTGGTTATATACAAGTATGTTCTTTCTATTAGATCAGTTTCTTGAGGTGAGGACAAGCCATCCAATAATCAATGGAATACTTCTTTAAAAATGTAGTTCCCTTAGTTAGGTTCTATTTTAGTGTTAAAGGTTCTTAGGAACAGCTCCTCCCTAAATTTCTAAAGCATCCAAGCTGATTCCTGCATGAACTCTACTAGACAACCATTGCACTAGAATTGAAACCACTTGAGGGAATGTGAGATGTCAGAGTCTTTATCCTCTTAGGCTCAGCACATTACCAAAATTATTTTTAAATTTAACTGATTAAAAATGTTTTTATTTTATGTATAGGGAATGCATTATGCCTATAAATACCCCAAAAATAAAACAAATAAAAGTCCTTCAGAGTGTTCAAGACATGGCCATAGATTATATCCACCAGTTAACAGTGATAACACACACACACACACACACACACACACACACACACACACAAAATGCACATTGTATTCAGTGCCCTGTGTATCAGGCACAATTCTGAAATATAAATCATATATCATTTTTAAGCTATCTTGAAAAGTACCCAAGTTTAAAAAAATATGTCGCATCTATTGTTTTATCTTAGTAAGCACTCTACAACCTGCTGCGAAAAATGATTATTTAACAAAAAATATTTTAAGATGTTACATCATATATCCAAGCCTGGATCTGACTTTATTGAAATGCATGCAAGAAATTTGACCTTAGGAGTGAGTTTATAATAAATAAACAAGCTTTTCCAACTACTTTTCTACCTTTAAAAACCAAGACTTTCTTGTTTGATACATACTATATGTGCAATAGCACAATGGTTAAGTGTGGAACAGACTAGGTTCTAGTGCTGGCATGTATTTTACTAGCTGTATGATCATATGAAATTAGTGGCCTGGTGCACAAAATTCATGCAGTGGGGGGGAGGGTTTCCCCAGCCCAGCCTGCTATCCTCTCCAATCGGGGACCCCTTGGGGGATGTCCGACTGCCAGTTTTTCTGTTAATATAAGAAAAGCTTTATGTATTCAAATTATATCACTCAGATAATAAACTGTGGGGTCAGGCCTAAACCGGCAGTTGGACATCTCCCTCATAATCTGGGACCACTGGCTCCTAACCGCTCATCTGCCTGCCTGCCTGGTTGCCCCTAAATGCCTCTGCCTGCCTGCCTGGTTGCCCCTAACTGCCTCTGCCTGCCTGCCTGATTGCCCCTAACTGCCTCTGCCTGCCTGCCTGGTTGCCCCTAACTGCCTCTGCCTGCCTGCCTGATTGCCCCTAACTGCCCTCCCCTGCTGGCCTGATCTCGCCCCCAACTGCCCTCTCTGCCTTGGCCCCTAGGGGCTTTGTCCAGAAGGGAGTTGGATGTCCGGAAGATGGCTGGTCGACGCAGTCTAATGAGTATATTACACTTTTAGTAGTATAGATAGATTATATAGGATAGGATTGCTTAAATGGGTGGGAAGCCTTTTTCAGCAGGAAGAGATGCTCTTGGCAGACAAAAATACATAATCTCTATATCTGGACTGATAACCAGCCATATGCACTATGCTGCCAAAACTGTCATTAAAAATTGAACTGCTTTCTTACACCTTACACCAAACAGCTATTGCCCTTAAAACCCCTCCTCAGCCCCCACCTTAGGTTCTGCCTTCGCAGTTCACCCAGATTAGGTTCTGATTGGTTGGTTTCTCTGCCAGTCAGTGTCAAAAGCTCCCCCTCCTAGACAGCCATTGGCTCCTTGCACTTCAACCAGATTTGGTTCTGATTGGTTGATTACTATGCCAGTCAGCGTCAAAAGCTCTGCCTCCTAGGTAGCCATTGGATCCTCACGGTTCACCCAGATTTGGTTCTGATTGGTCGGTTTCTATGCCAGTCAGTGTCTCTGGGCCTATCTCCGGGCCTGATCAGAGAGGTAGGGCTGATCAGCAGCCCCTGTGAAGGCCCAGAGAGAAAGTGAGGTGCAGCTGCTGGCCAGGTCTGGAGAGAAAGAGAGAGGCAAGGGCTAATCAACAGCTGCCATGGAGGCTACGGATCAGACCCTGCTTCTCTGTCCAGGCCTCTCTCCGGGCTGATCCACAGCCCCCTTGGCGGTCAGTGCTGGGTCACCATAGCAACCCAGCACTGACTGCAGGACTGACTTCCGGTAGGGCAAGCCTTTGGTCATTATGGACCCTGGATTTTTATATATTAGGATTATTTAATGCTAAGTGTCAATTATCTCATATATGAAACAAGGAATATCAATACCTGCCTCACAGGATTACTTAGAGTTTAGAAATAATGTTTATAAACACTCACTGCTTATTGTTGATATTATTTCATTGCTGTATTGTAATATTCTTATTGGCATGCTCTTGATGATTCAGTGCTCTCTCCCATAACCAAAAAGTGTTCTTAATTTTTAAGAAAAATAACTACTGTTATCTCTCTGTACACTATTTTTCCTGAATAAAACCTATGTTTACTTAAAACAAATTGTCCCATAATTGAAAGTTCCCAAGGTCTCTGGTTTCACTCACTCTTCTAAAATATAAGTGCTATTTGATTGCTGACTCCAAAAGTAGCTTAAAAGCAGCTGAGACAATGTGCATTTATTTCCCTGTATGCAGTTAGTCAAGAGAACTGTGAACCTTATGACCTACTCTGGTGAACTAGACTTTGAATGTGTTTCGAAAACATTAGAGAGTCAAAGATTCCACGTTGGAGGCAACTGTACAAATAAATGAACTCTCCATTTAAGTTCATGCCCAGAGTGGGGATCAATGCAGGTTTTGTGTGACCTAAAGCTGAGCTATTCTGGTGACCCCTCTTTAAGAAAAAGAATATGTTACTTTTGCAAATTTTGCCAAACCATATGTCTTTGTGAATGCATTGATGGTCCTCTTACAAGGTCTTGGAAGGAGCCTGTGCAAGGCAGGAGCCTGGTGGTTAACTTCATAGTACACTTATATAATGGTACAGCTTCTTAGACAGTATGACATGGCATAACTTAAAAGGAGTCTGTGACAGAAAGAAAGAATGCTGTAGCTGTTTGGAACATGCTTGTAAATGAACATGCACCAATCATGATACTGATAATAAAGTAGAAGTGCAGATTGGAAGTTTTATTTATGTTCAACAACCAACCTGGTACTAAATCCCAGCTCTGCCACATAAATTGTATAAAAATGAATGCAGTCATCATGATCAATGCCAGGCATTATGCTATGGGTTTGCATCTTTATCTCACTTAATTTTTATAACAGTGGAATGAAGTAAGCTTATTTTATTAACTTGCCCCACATCCTTTTGTTAGTGAGTTTTAGTGTCGGATTTGTAACTCAAGTCTATCAGTCTTTACTCATAAGTCCCACTTCATACTACCTTTCCAAATCCTCAAGAATGCTTGGGCATGGGTGAAGATCTCTAAATTTATTGTCAGCAAATGGAAGTAGTTTGGAGTTAGTATATTTGAAAATCCATCCAGAGTCCTGGCAACTTCATCCTCTCTATTCCATTTAAGAAACAAAATAGCTACTAGACCTCATACACACATTAGTGGTACTTTTCCCATAAATTCAGTGCAATTACCATGATAGATTCATACAATAAATTCAAGAAATAATCAATCCTAACACAAATAATTCACCACGGAAATAGCCGATTTACTGCCGTCTTTTTTACTCACTGAATTCAAATGTTAATTATTAACTTGAGTACTTCTGCAGTCATTTGTAAAGCAAAAAATGACCCAGGTAGATACATAAATGTGTTGCTAAATGTTTCTGCCCACAAGAACTTACATTATGTCCCACACAGCTGGTAAAACACATGAAAGGAGCATCCCTCACCCTTTCCCTGTTGTCGGTCATCTCTGCCCTTGGGAGGAAGCTGTCTACGATGCTGAACTGTTTTGTCTTCTTGGAATATGAGCTTACTCTCCTAATGTATTTACAAATAAGCGATCATAGCACTACTCTCACACAAACTTCGGTTTGAACTCATCAGCCTGTACTTTTGGAATAAGAATTTACTTGGGCCACAATTACGTATCTGTTTCTTTAATTCATGCCAAAATATGGTAGGATCTCATTTAATAGTTCTGACAAAAAAAATCAACTAAAAGTATGTCAAGATCAAGTTGTTGTCTTTATGTAGAAATTAATCGTTTAGCATGTAAAATAGGTACAGACTTTCACACTTTGTGACTAAGACTCACATAAAGAAATGTTTGCCTCTCAACTCAGTTCCCAATTAATTTCTGTTTGTTTCTGAGATGTCTCTGATCTATTCTGTTCTGTTCTACTCTATTCTACTCCACACTGCTCTGATTCAGTAAAAATATAATGCTTGTTCTAATCTAATTAATTGATTATAAGCTATTAGAGTTGTGATGTCACGTTCAGTATGAGCACACCGTTATAAAACCTTGAGTACGTAACTAAGGGCAATACAGGCGCAATAGGCATGTTTCTCTAACATTGTATAACAGGAATAGATTTATTAACATATCTTACTCTTAACCTTACTCCTTCCCTTGCTTTATTCACTCTTTTGTCCTATGCAGGAGGTATTTGCAAGTTTTCAGATTCGTCAGTAGGGCTGTGTAATGTAAAGTCAAGAAAAGGGAGAAAGGGAGTCAGGAATAGAAAAGTGAAAGGATAGGAGAAACTGTAAAGTTCTCTAAAAGAGAGAAAAGTCTTGCAAACTGGGTATGCGAGAGGAGATATTCTTTGGAAAGGACAATGGATGATACGAAGCATTATCTCCTCTCTACTCCATTTTTGGCATGTTGGTGCTAGTGGTGACTATTACTCAATATGTAGCACTTCTTGACTGCTTACCACATAACCAGTTAATCTCTGAAAAGTAACATCTATCTATAAAGTACAGGAAGTTTCACGTTCAGGGTGACAAGTGTGGGTCAGCTCAATTTTATTTATTTTTTATTTTGTAGAAAAGAGTAGGTTTCACAGCTCAAGGTGGCCTTCAGATTATTTATTGAGTAGTGCAGTCTACAGAAACCATCCATCATTTCTCTGTTGTCCAAGCTCTGCCTCTCTAAACAAATTAAAGAGTAGACACATCCATACCTCATCCCCATTCATTTTCCTTACTGTCCTTCTCTCTAAGTCATTGTTAACAATCATTAGCTTAAAGTGTACTACTGTAAGTTTTAGGTATAAAATAAATAGATATATAATGAGAAACTGTTTTTTCTTGAAATTCATCTTAAAGAAGTCATCACCTCTGCTTTATATTATCGGTAGCTTTAAACAAAAATAAATCTTAAAGTATTGATTTTTTTAAATAATAAAGCCAAAAATTAATTTTTCTATTTAGAAATAAGACATGCCTTTTAAACACTAAAACTAAAAGGAAACATCAGGCGTGTGATATCTAAGCATTATGCAGCCTTCTTTCACTTCTCTCTGTTATTAGATGCCTATATTCTAATGAGGTTTATTAAACTTAATATCTGTGAGGTTAGGGACTGGTTTTAATTACCTTCAGAGCTTGATTTGGGGGCTGAGAAAACTAAGGCATCAATCCACAGAATAAAATTGATCCCATCCCCGTCCAGAATCCCTGCCTAATTACTTCAAGTGTAAGTCTTTGTCTCCTCTCTCTCTCTCTCTCTCTCTCTCTCTCTCTCTCTCTCACACACACACACACACACACACACACACACACACACACACACACACACGCGGATACACACACTTCTCTAACAACTAAATCAAATCCCTTTTCCCTCTGTTGACCTATCTCTCTTGAGTACATTTGGGACAGGCTAATGTAGGGTACATATTACATCTTATAATGTATATCTTCAATCTCCAGATTAGTAAACTGAGTATTATACAAAATCTGTGGTTGCCATTCACTGAAATTCTGGAACTTAATGCTGGACATAAGGTTGCTCACCAGGTGATTTACATGAACAGTTTATGTCTCCTAAGATATTTATTTTCTGGTTCATAAGTAATGTTTTATAGATTCCATGTTTTGAACATAAAAATGAATATTATTTTAATTACTTAAAAGCCAATGCTTTGCCAATCTCAGGAAGTAGGCTGAGGATGCCTATATGCTTCAGACTGACCCTAAGCACCAACCATAGTCATTAATATAACTGATTACATAAAGTAATTAATTTAATCGTGTTATAATTTTTACATGACAATGTACTTACTGGGAAGAGTTATAGTGGAAGGTGATGGGGGTTAGTGATAAATGCTTTCTCTTTTCCTACTTAATCTGGCCTCTGTCACTTTCCCATTGAATACACTCATTTATGACTGATTTTTTATTTGTTTGGAGAAGCAAGTCATGAGGGGGGAAATAGAGAATTGAAGCTGGAAAACTACTTTTAAAAGCTTCCTGATGTGATGCATATAGAATAAGTACTCCCTTTTGGTAAACTTATATTTGCTCTTCTCCCTGCCTCAGACATATGGACAAAACTTGCAGACATTCCAAAAGGAATTTCTAAGAAGATTTTATGCAAAAAATATTAGGGCTATGTAAAGACACTGGCCTCAGTTGCAAAAAATGATTGACATTAGAAGTGCATGACTGTTATTTAGAATTGTATAATTAACTTATATTGTTTTAAACTACTCAGGGTACCACAAAGCTTTTAAAATCTCCACCTATTGCTGAAGTACAGAAAAAGTGACCTCATATTTGTTATATCTCTATAAAGGTCACAGAATAGTGACTTCTCAGTGAATATTGTTTAGTGACAAATTACTGATAATTTCTAAACTTTCTATATTTTATAAAAAAGAGATAAAATCCCTGGTGACATATTTCAGCAAAGATTATGTACTTTCATATTTATACATGAGTTTTTCACTTTGGATATTTTGGTCATAAATGTTTTTAATTATTGAATGGCCAGATTATTATGATATCTGAATGCACAGTAATCTGGCCACTCAGTGTATATCTTATATAATAAAAGGCTAATATGCAAATTGTCCCCTAAACCAGGAGTTCGACCAGCAGGCAGGCGGGCCAACTGCCCATGTCCCCTCTAATATATACACTGAGTGGCCAGATTATTATGTGTTCAGAGATCATAATAATCTGGCCACTTCAGTGTGTGTGTGTGTGTGTGTGTGTGTGTGTGTGTCTGTGTATTAAAGTTCAACTGGGTTTTAAATTAGGCTTCCACAGTTTTTTTGGTAATTAAAACAATTCATTTTGAAAGTTTCTGCCTAAGAAGAAATCTATGTTGGAGGCTCCGTATGAAGCCGTTCTCTTATCTTTTCATACTAGTAATGCAGAAATATTGTTGTACGTTTATGTTATCCTATCACACCATGGGGTCATTGTACTTATTTGATATACTTCAAATCCAGCACTTAGTGACTTTCTTCTATGCTAGACTGTCAGTTCTGAGAGACCTGGAGCTGTGCCTGTCTTTTTAAGACTTGTGTCCCCAAAGCCCAGTGCAGCATGGATTTCTTTTAGATAAGAACTAACAGTCACATGTGCGGAATGGGTGGTAGAGATAGTAATATTTAGGAGTTCACGTGGGTTACAAATATGTGGAGTTGACCGATGGGAATTTAGAGAGGATTCATGGAAAAGATGAGCCTTGTTTTCTGTTGGGAAAGTGGCACATGTCATACAGGTCGAGGGAAAGTGAGAAGGCAATCCAAGCAAGGAATAGCATGAACAGGGCGCGAATTTTTCACCTCTGAATTTGCCATACAGGGTGGTAAGTAAAGGTTAATATGGTGTCTCCTCCACTAGCTTATGAGATCCTTTAGGGCAAGGACTGTGTGTTTTCAGCTCCAAGAATATTTATTTATACATTCTTAGTACTCAATACATACCACTATGTGTTGAATAATTGGATATCAACCTTCTAATCTGTTCATAAGTTTCAAGCCAAGTTTCCATTTCATTTCACCCCTTTCTTTTTTCTCAGATTAAATCTCTACTTGGTTGCTTGGTATGTCCAAGGTTTTACTTTCTATGGTGAAATTATATCTCTGTTTTGAGAACAATGTTCATGTATACTTAAATTCTTAATACTCTGATCTTACCTTGGCTTTTAGTACTTCCAGATCCCTTTTCTAAAGATTACATATCAAGACTTTAAAAATTGAAAAGCTGTTGCAATTGTTTAAGTATAAGTATTAATAAAACACTAATATGGCTTAATCTAGAGTTTCCTAGTATATCAGAAAGTGAAAAAGTGTCCATGAGTATTTTTCTTAACAGTAGTCACAGTGGTGGTGGACAGGGATCTAGATAAACTTTAAAAATTAAATGCCAAGGAAACAGTTGGGGGGAAAAGCAAATGAAAATATCAAACTATTCATGTAGCCCATCTGCTCAATTCCACAGCACAATATAGGCAAGTAATATGATCTGATTTGCATTTTAGATTAATTACTTCCATAAAGGTGTGGAGAATGAAGTGGAGTTGCTCCAGATTTGCACCCAGGGACATCACAGAGAAGGTTAAAGAATTGGGGATGTAGTAATGGGAATGGAGAGGGGAACAGGTGGTTGGCTTAGAATGAAGACACATTTAGAAGATAGAAAGTAATGACTTCTGTACTACTGTGTATGAGGCTCTCCGAAGGAAGCAGCTCTGGGGGCAGACCCTGTGCCTGGGGGCTAGCATAGATACAGAATAGGTCATCATAGACATCATAAATGGTTCTGGTGACCAGACACATGTCTTTTCTCAAGTCAGGAGAGATTTGGCAGAGGGACAGGGAGCTTGTTTTTATTTTACTAGTAGCATTCTATCTTACCTCCTTAAATGAATGCTAGGCCGTCAATCTCAAGTGAACTGAACTAAATACCCTTATTTTTGTTATCCTTTTTAAGCAACTTATGACAACTCAATTTATATTTAAGGAAGCTCTGTCAGATATGATTGATAATCGCTTAAATAAATTGATTGTTTGTAATACAAAACAAGGAAAGAAAAAGAGAGAGCCATGCTGACACAATATTTTTTAACACCCGGTATTTGAAATGATTGCAAGGCATCATGAATATCTGAAAAGAGTGAAAACATTTTCTCAGTGTTTTTTTATTCCTTTTTTTTTACATAATTGAAATTTCTATATTCATCTCACAAATATATGATGAGTGCCAGGGAAGTAAGTGCTGGGATAAACAAATAAGTACTCTCAAATAGTGGAGGAAAAAGACATTTAAACCAAAATTTCAAAATAATGTGATAATTTATATGACCTGCTTAGGGGATAATTAAGCAGCCCTTAATCAATAAATGCTGATGTAATGGTAGTGAATACTCAGTGACAGCTTTTCTGAGTTGAGTCTTCAGAGGTGACTTGACATGAAACACAGGGTCTAGACACACAACTCAGAGAAGTTGGTGAGAATGTACAGGACAAAGGGTTCACATAGTACCAGGAATCACTCATGGATTTGAATAATTCAGTTTCATTAGCTTTTTACCTATAAAATTAAAAAAAAATAAACTGGACACATGATTCTGTTTAGTTTATTTGAATCAAAGAATTGTTTCAAAAATATTACAGAAAGTTTACAATCAATACAATACATGCAATGTAATTAATTTTTTTAATGTTTTGCCCATATCCACACCCAGACACCAACCTAATTGTGCTATTTTATTATTTTTTTGTTTTTGCTTATTCTTCACCAGAGGATTTTTTCACCCATTGATTTTTAGAGAGAGTGAAAGGGATGGGGAGAGACTGAAAGAGAGAAACATAGATGTGAGAGAGACACATCAATTGGTTGCCTCCTGTACATGCAGACCAACCAGCCAGGGATCCAGCCAGCAACTGAGGTATATGCCCTAGACAGGAATCAAACCACAACCCTTCAGACCATGGACTGACACTCTAAACACTGAGCAAATTGACAAAGGCCGTGCTATTTTTATTTATTGTTTTTATTTTTTGCCTTTGACTCACTAGAATTAAGCAAACACAATCCCTTTTTAAAGTAAGTTTTTAATGATTTGGGATCACTCCAGCTCACTTTGGTTCATTTCTCCTGCCCCATTGTCCTACACATTCTTCATTTAAATAGTATCAACATGACAGAGCAGTGATTGAAAAGCAAAGAAATTGAATTTGATTTGTTTTAGTTAACCCATCCTATATAGACTCTTGGATTTTTTACTTTGTTTAAGATTTAAGAGTGAAATGTAGTCCAAACTTCAGTAAAAATGTGTTTCCTCATATTTTTCAAAATTACATTTATATAATTAAAATGTTACCCTGTATACTTGAATCCTATAATGATCTTATCAACAAATGTCATAAATTTACTAGAAATAATTTTTAAAATGTTACTTCATTACATCTTTCCTCTTTGCATCATAACATTTATATTCTTAATTTGAAATTATTACTACTATAATATCTCTCTATATAAAAAGTTAATATGCTAAGTGTCCCTCCCTCCATCCTGCTGGTTGCTATGATGCACACTGACCACCAAGGGGAAGACGCTCAACCCAGGAGCTGCCCAGCTGCAGTGACTTGGCAGTGATGGTTCTCGAGTGACACACCCCAAAATCAAAGAAGAGGGAGCCTGATTACTTCCGGGGCTGCGGATTCCACCTTCGGCCATGGGTTATGTTGCTGCTGGGGCACTGTGCAGAATGCCCTCTCGAACTCCGGGACCCCTTGGGGGATGTCGGAGAGCCGGTTTTGGCCCAATCCCCACAGGCCAGACCAAGGGACCCCACCTGCTGGAGGGACCCTACTCACTCTGCTGACGCCTTTTGAGCCACAGCACCACCCCAAGTATGGCCAGCAAGGGAGGGACCGCTAGAGGTTGGCTCCAGGGCGTGTCCAGCCCATCTCACCAAGCCCCGCCCTGCTGGCCACCTTCTAATTAATTTCCTTTCAATGTGTATGAATCCATGTACCGGGTCACTAGTAATTATATAATTATGCATATCATATTATATATATTATAACCATTATGTATAGAACACAGTTCAGTTCCATCAAGAAAACTTTTGCACTACCTATATTTCTTTTCTGGCCATTATTATTTGCTTATTTTCTGATTATTGGTGAAAATAGTTTTAACATATGAGGGATGACAGAAATGATTCATACTGAGTGTCCGGTGTGTTTGATATGCTGTTGTTTACTGCAATGATTAAAAGTGGGTGCTAGTTCAAGAGGCCCCGGGTGTGAATCTCAACTGCACAAGTGTCCCTTGAGGTGACCTTCGGGCCTCAGTTTCCTCATCCTCAAAATGGGGACAGTAACACTGATCAAATCATCATTAGTAAACCCTGAGACAATACACATACTATATACATCAAACTCCTGGCAGCATAAGCAAGAGCAGCAAATGTAGTCATAAGAGTGTCAATAGGCTTCCTTTGGATTTTTTCTCAAGGCCTTTCCTCACCCTCTGCTGAATTTAAATGCATTATCTAATCCATAAATTATGTCCAAATTAACCTGAAAGAATATTTGGAGCTCAGAAATTGAAGTTAGAATATTATTTAATACACAATATCCATCATCTCTAAACATGAAAAAAATGTATAAAAATACAATTTACTGTAAGATTTCTTATAGTTAAGACTTTCAAAATTTACTTGTAAGCAACTTGTGACCCTTTACCATATGCTATCCAATGGCTTGCAGGGTATCTTATTTATTTTGAAATATTTATCAAATAAATTTTATGAGTCCCGTTTTAAAGTACTCTCTTTGCTTAATAGTTACTGCTAATTAGGGCCCAGCATTATTTAATTGTAATAAATATAAAACAACGAACAATTAAGAAATAAAATTTAGTTACTAATTCTGAATAACTGATTGTTATATGAGAATATTTAAACAATAGAATTCCTATTAAATAAAAGAGAAAAGAAATAGAAGAATGGAGATGTGAAAAGAAGTAAAACTTCTGTGATGGTAATTTGTATCAAGGTCAGACATGATTGTGGGAAGTTAAACAACTTTAAGGAATTACATATTATACCCTTGATCTCCAGTGGGAGTCCTAGCAAAAGCTTCACTAAAAAGATTTCATTCATTGAAGAAGAAAAAAGTGTTATATTTGTGTTTTGAAGCTGGTTACTATAACTTAGTAAACCATTTAATAACACATAATACAAGTTAGTCACATGCACAGATAACTGTTTCCTTATATATAGGGTCTTAACTAATAATTATAATGTGATTATAAATTAATTTTTAAATATTTAGTTAAAACATTAATTATTCTTATCTTTGTTATGATAACTAGAATCAAATTATTTAATAGTTGAGTTGTTTTTGAAATCCATTTTTAAATTATATTTTTCTATTTTTACCATTGATCAGGGCTTTAAACAGTTAACTCTTCTTACAAGTAAGTTGGGAGGAGTGAAGGTTATGCTATTTTAGCTTCCTCTGCTTTAAGAGCCATAATGATTAATTTGCAACCATTTTTCCATTGAAGACCATCCAAAACACATTTTTCACACAGCTTCTGTTAACAGCTAAATGCTCTATACAGTTCTATGAATAAATTTTGTAAATGTAAGTAAAATGCTTCTATACTATATAATATGAGCTATTTCCATTGGAATTATAGCTTATTAAGTAATTTATATTATTTAAAATTATTTTATACCTCACAGCTTCTGACATATCTAGACAACACAAGGAACTTAAATACTTCATCACAAATTACTTCCTAGGGCTTTCACCTTCTGAAGGTGGGGCCAAGGGGTGAGGATAGACACAATCTGATGAAAATAAGGCAGAAAAATTTTGAATGGGACCTCAAAAGTAAAGTGTTAGTTTAAATTAAGAACAAGGGAGCAGTCATTCTCAGGCTACACATATGCTTATTCCAATGTGAACATGCTGCAGTTGAGTGTAAAGACTTCACTTTTTTTCCCATTTGTCCACCTAAAAAGTTGTCTAATGATCAACTTAGACATCTTTGGGTTTAATAGTACAGACAAAATAAGACTAAGCAATGTTTTTGTGTCAGGGCGTTTTAATCTCTCTTCTCCCAGTGGACCCCAAATCCTGCTGGGATACGTTTCTTGCTATCCTAATTGGAACTTAGAATGTACCCTCCTATAGGATTGATGCTACAAATCAATTATTCAACCTTTTCGAGCCTCAGTTATCTCGTTTCTAGAACACGTAATTGAACCAGATGATTGTGAAATTTCTTGTCCAGTTAAAATATCCTGTTGTTTTCATGAATTACACTGATTTCAGGTCAAATTAATTTTGTGAGTTCATCTGGGCACCTATCATTTGTATACTGTTTCCATGAGAATGTGCATTTTAAAATCTTAAGTTCCTGCTGGCATTATCTTTCAAACATAATCCATTTATAAGTAGTAGATTTATCTGGTATTAGACCACCTGTTATTAATCACCACTGGCCTTTGTATCACTATTTTCCATGAGATGCAATTCTTTGTAAATAAAAGAACTCTCAAAAATGGGATTTTACTAGGTTAATGGAAGATTAGTTTGTTTTAACATTATCAATTACCAAGTGAAGGGAAAAAGAATCATTTCAAATTTCTTTCATTCTATCTATATACTTAAATGAATTTCCAGTAAAATATCCCATATAATAAAGAACAGATATGTTAATCAGTCGTCACGCCATCACGCCATAATGGCCAATCAGCAGGAGGCTGCATGCACAGCAGGTGCACACGGGTGGGCAGGGCTACATGCTTGGCGAGGTGTGCGTGGGTGGGCGGGGACTTGACACTGTGTCTTTCTAGACAAAGCTGCAGTGGCTGCATGAGGCTCGAGTAAGCCACGGATGGTGGCTGCCGCTGCCCAGGTCTGGCCCAAGGATCAGGCAAGCCACAGATGGCCCGAGGCTCAGGCAACGAGGGCCAGGCCGAGGCTCAGGCAGCCACGTGGCTAGTAGTGGCAGCAGCAGAGGCATGATGGGGGCGTTGCCTTCCCCTGATCACTGGGTCGCCTCCCTCAGAGGGAGGCCAGAGTCAGCAGCAGCGAGGGGGTGATGAAGGCAGTGCCTTCCCCTGATAAGCCACAGAGAGCAGGCCTAAGCCATAGGTAAGACATCCCCTGATGGCTCCAGGATTGTGAGAGGGGACAGGCTGGGCTGTGGGCTCCCCCTCCCCCAGGACACAAATTTTTGTGTACCAGGCCTCTAGTTTTTACATTAAAAGCTGAAATATATTCATATTCATAAGGCCTAGAATTTGCATTTGTTTATAAATTTGTCAGCAATTACTCTAGTGTTTTTCACATGGTAATAACTAACTGAATAAAGGTATGCATATTTGCCATGAAACTGGATGCATATTAGGTGCTTTCGATAATGATAATGTCAAAATTATGTGATGGGAGCAGAGATAGTGATAGAGAAGTTGTTAAGACAGCATTGATGAGATGTGTTATTTTAGTTGTATTTAGAAGTGTAGCCCTTTTCCACACTAGATAAAAAAAAGTTTTTTGATAATGGATAATACCAGTTTGAGATTTTTTCAGAAAAATAATAGAAGAAAATCTTTTGGGAAACTGAAGCAATAAATAAGACCTTTCTTCCACTAATGCATTTCAGTGTTCTCCTTGAATACATATTCTGTAGAATTACTTCACCAACTCCTTTGTACACCATTATGTATGCGTATACTCTCCAGGGAAGGGTCGGGCCTGAAAAGATATTTATAGCATCTGATGATTTGGACTAAATGACTGATAAAGTCTTTATCAAAATTATCTATTATTATTATTGCTTTCATTGTTAAGTTTACTACTGACCATTATTGCTAATCATTTCATTTGACAGAACTAAAAAAATAAATGCTTACTTTATTTTATTTATAACATTATATTTTGTTTTAATTTTAAGTCCTTTAAGAGATTAGAAATGTTACACGGTATGTGGTATGTTTTTCAGTGTGTGTGTGTATATATATACACATATATATATGACATTGTGTATGTTGAGCACCTGCTGGGTGTAAGATGCTTTACAGATTAATCTTAACAGTGAGTATTATTTGGCAGATTAAAAACAATATTCAGAAATGTTTAGTAACTTGGTCAAGGTCACATAACTGTAAATCAAGTAAAGTAAAGCAAAGCTGGTCAAGTCCATGTTTACAGGACTGCAAATCCCGGGCTCTTTACCTTTAACACTTTATTTTGTAATAATTAGACAACAGAAGTTATAGATCCAGCTACTACTCTGAATTGTAAAATCTGCTAATAAAAAGTGATAATAGTCTATAGAATATATAACACCTTATTTATTAAGAATACATTTTCATATAAATGACATGAGTGGTATTTTCAAGATAACTAGAAGTTTACCCCTGTATTATTAATGATGCTAAGTACTACTTTGATCACTTTGGACAAATGCATTTATAATTTTATTTTTTTTTAGTCAGAATCTTTATCATGGATCTTATCCATAGGGTTTTGCTGTCCTAAGTTTTCCTCAATGACTTTCAAAGCAGTGTATTCTCTGGTAGACCACAAACTGCTATGTATGCTCTATAAGGTAATGATTAAGAGATCAGGTTCATGATAACTCATATTCCATGAATTCAAATTTTATCTCTTCCCCTCCCTGCTTTTGTAATTTTTGATAGTCGTTTTACCTTACTTGTTTCATATTTAAAATGGAGATATTTTAAGGACCAATCCAGCGGATCTGTATAGAGCTTAGTGTACATCTTGCACCTAGTAACAGTTCAATGAATGGTAACTAGCTAGCATTATAATTTTGGGATTTCTTTTAAATGTAATTTTTACTTATTTAGTAAATAAATGAATATATGAGGTGTTCGATTTTCTAAATTTCTAGCACCAGCAAATTCTCTCACATTTCTAACAAATGTGGGTTCAGGAAAATAAATCTCAGAATATAGTAGAATTGCATCTATATTAAGAATAAGTAGCTTTGGAATTTCTTCTCTTACGAAAATGTACAAGTGTGACTCTCAATAAGATGAGACTAGAGCCCAAGTTAAAGAGATGCCTGGTAATATTTTATGGGAAAACTGAGAAACTTTTAAAAAATGTTGCCCTGTGATAAGCCCCTTCATCTGCCATCCTAAAACAGATGTAAAGTCTGCCAATTAAAGGCTCTTAGGCAGTAGAACTTTGGGAGTTGAGGGTTCCGTGGTGCTATGCCTATAGAAAAGATGTGACATATGTAGGAGGCAATATACAGGAGATAGTTAAGAATATGGTGGAAGCAAGAATTTGAATCCAGGCTTCATGCTGAATTGTATGTGAAAGTTCTGTAAATAAAACAGAGGGAAATTACACTGCTCTGATTGAAGTGGGACTTAAGGGGATTAGGAGCCATGACCACCTAGCTGCCCTCTCACCTCCAGAGAAAATTACTTGCTTTATAGAAACTTCATAAAATTAACTGTCAACAGAAACTAGATGGTAGTAAAATTTCACTTACTTGAATTTGAATTGTATCTTATTATAGTCCCCCTAACTTTAAAAGGCCCATATTTTTTCATAAGTATATGATATTAAATATAAGATGGGAGGCAGGGATTCTATACAATATTAGTCTTTAGTGACAGAGCAACCAAATGAAATGTATGAATTTTGTTTGGATCCTGATTTGATCAAAGCAACTCTAAAAATACCTTTCTGGGGAGAAAAATCTAGAAATGCAATCAAGAAATGGTTTTTAAATGATAGAAAGACATTGTTAGTTGTTGTTGTTTGGCTTGTTTTTTTAGAGATGGTAACTACACTGTGCTTATTTTTTAAGTCCTTATCTGTTAGAGATAAGCATTTATGGGAAAATGATATGACATTGGGAGTTGCTCTAAAGCATTCCTAGGTTGGGGATAAGAGAAAACAAATGACACAGAATTGGCAAATGTTGATAAGTTTTTAAAATGGATGAAGCATTCATGGGTGTTTATTTTACTATGCTCTCAATTTTGTATATGTGTGGAAAAATTCATAATAAAAAAAAATCTCACAAATTTATGTTATTATCCATGTGAGAATTTTTTCCTGATATAAATCTTCTGGTCTGGTTGGTATTTGGAAGACATATTATGCCAAATATGTAGAAAAAAAAATCATAGGGATGTTAAAGAAAAACACTCATCCAAATTGAAATTGAGTTTTTTTCAAAAAGTGTTAATAAAATAGTCTAACACTTAAAACTTTTCACTTTGCTTTCTTTTTAAACTTTTTAGACATGCTATAGAATTTCTTACTGTATTTTTCTTGATTTCATTGCTTCTTAAATACCAAATTAATTTTCAGCTATTGGGAAATGTGACAACTGCCAAATTGCAGATAAGCTGTTGGTTTGTAGTTGAATAGATATTTGGTCCCAGAAAAAACTGAAGAAAATTTAACTATATTTTCTATAAGATGGGTGTCTTTACAATGTCTGTATGTTTATAGTATGTCAAATGAGCAATTTTGAGATTTGTGTAGTAAGCAAATGGTCACAATATAGACAGAGGGCAGTTGCTCACCTACTCCTTCTAGCTTGTTGCTCTAGCATAGGTCTGGCTCCACCATCGAGGTTGGAGCCAAGCTTCTCGAGGAGATTGTAATAGCCCTTTAGATAACTATTATGTGATTCACGTGACTCACGTTAATGAAAATTCTGTATTAGTATAAAGCACCTCATTCTAAGTTATTAGCTACTGCTATTATACTATAATAATTAAGAGTATTTGAAATCTAACTCTATAGAAATTCTATTTCCAAAATACTAATGAAACTCTCACTTATTAGTTTATCAATTAATACAACTTTTCCCCAAACGTTTCCACTAGATGACTTTTAAAAAATAAGTAGCACACTAATTTGATTTGAGATTATTTTTAAAGTTCTTCCTTTTGGTGCTTTTGAGAGTAAATTTTCATAATATTTACATATTTTATAATTATAACTAGAAGTTATAATTGGGTACCTTGTAATTATTTTTAAATAAGAGAACCTTTAAAATCATCATTGCTTTTGTAACTAGCAGTCATTTTTTATATATAATCAAGTACAGTTTCAAACATATCTTTGATTTGAATATTCTTTATTTCTATTCTGTTAGTAGTGTGGGTAAATGTATATGTGTTTTCTTCTACACTGTATTGGTTAATAAAATGCAAACTTAGCAAAGCAGGGTGACTTAAAAATTAACATAGTGAACAACCGTCTGAGTGCCAAAAATAATCAAAATGAACCCTAGAGTACTAAACAAGGTGTAGATTTTTAAAGAGCAGTTACAAGCATGTTGAGAATCGAACCAAAATATAATAAGAATTTACTGGTATATTTTCTAATTCTTTTTCTTCCCATACTTCCTTTTGTGTGAAAATATTTCTTTGTAATGGAGTCTACTTTGCAACAGTGAGACACAGAATTATGACGAAGGGAGTTAAAAAAGAAAAAGTAGACTGCCCTCTGACCTTGCTCCTCTTTTCTTTGCCCAGTTAGAAAGCTGCTAATTACATTTTCATATCCCACCCAAAGGGATAGAATATAATATCAAGTGGTTAGAGAAGTACATAGCTATTTTGAAATCATAATGAACCTTGACCGAAATAGCTTTAATACTCTGCTAACACAATTAGTTCTATCATGTGTTCTAAAAATGCATATATGGAAATCATAGGATGAGATACAATATGCTGTTTAATAACAAAGGTCAATTAAATGTAGTCCATCAGTAAATAGTAAATGTTCAGAATGAATTATCAGCAAATAACAATAGCTGAGTTATTAGGAATAGTAACTAATATGTATTCCTATGTTTGAGTCACCGTTCAGAGTGTTTTACAAGTAGCAATTTATATAATATTTTCCTACTAGGTTAGGTATGTTTATTATCCCTAGTTTACCAATGAGGAACTTGAGGCATGGGAAGGTAAAGGAACTTTCCTGTGTGTTACATACTGGATTCTATACTAAAGAATCTGATCCCAGAACTTGAATCCTTAAGTCTTCATTAGATAGTTTTCTAAAATGCCCTTATATCACTTATTGCATCATTTATTAGGGCCTTTCAGTCCCATAGAATGGTAATTTGAAAGCATTAGTCCTTTTAAATCTGCTCCAGCGGGAGATGCTGACAATCTTTAAACTGTTTTATCCATTTTGTCCTGGAGCAAAGAACCTGGTCATTTTAGTATCTGGTACCATCTACACTAATAAAAGAGAAACATGCAAACTGACTGTCCCTCCGCTATGCCCACCAGCCAATCAGGAGCGAGTATGCAAATTAAACCAACAAAGATGGCAATTTATTTGCATACACAGGCTCTGAGTGAAGACTGAAGACAGCATAGAAGGAAGCCAAGCGCTGCAGAAGGGAGTGAAGTGAAGCAGCGGAGAAGGGAGGGAGCGAAACAGTGGAGAAGGGAGGGAGCGAGACAGCGGAGAAGGGAGGGAGTGAGGCAGCGGAGACAGGAGCAAAGTGCCCCTTCTCTGCTTCGCTCTGGCTGCAGGAAGCCCTATTCTTGCAGGAATCGGCTCAAGGAAGCCCTATTCTTGCAGGAATCTTCCTGCAACTGTCCGCTGGTAATTAATAAGGCAACACTCATCTGACTAATAGAACCACCACTGCCCAAAGAGACCTACTACCATTCTCCACCAAATTTGAACTCTTTTACATCAAAGGAAGTTTGAATCAGGGCTAAATTCACCATAAGCCCTTAGACATTTTCATCTTAACTTAATCACTGTCTTCTAAAATAGTTGTTAGCCATGGCACCATCTGATTCTGGTGGTGTGTGTGTTTGGTTTTTTTTCCCCTCTCTTCTCACATTAGTGTGCCATTAAGATACACTCTGAAATATTTCCTTCTGAGAGAAAAACAAAATTTACAGAAATCCTTCTTTATTTGATAAACCCAATTTTTATTTTTATTTAATAACTCCAATCCTGATCACTGAATAAGAGTAATCATGTCCATGTTTGTTTCATTATCCTCATTCTAATTTAATTAATTACTAAACTAGTAAGCCTCTGTACACTGACTAGCTAGTTGTTTTGAGGGAACAAGAATTAAATGTAACTTCCAAAAGTCCCTGACTTGCTTAGGCAGTGGTGGAATGTTTCAGCAATGTTCCAGAGTCCAGTTTACTGGAAAAGGGAGCTTCTAACTTCTCTGTTTATTTATATTCTAAAAAAAAAGAAGGACACTTCCCTGAGCACTAAAAACCACTTAGTGCTTTATGCCACACTGCAGGTATCTACTTTCCACAATTAGACTTTCAGAGTGACTATTGGTCTGTACTGAGCACTGTAAAAATCCATCCATCCTGGCCAACAGGCATATGAAAAGATGCTCAACCTCAGTAAACATCAGAGAAATGCAAATTAAAGCCATAATGAGATATTACCTCACACCTGTCAGAAAGGCTATCATCAATCAGTCACAAATCAAAAGTGTCCACCAGGAATCCCTATGCTCTGGCGGGGTTGGAATGCAGATTGGTGCAGCCACTGGTGGAAAGCAGTATGGAGTTAACATGTGACTCCGTTTCTGGGAATATATCTGAAGAAACCCTAAGCACTAATTTTAAAGGAAATGTGCACCCTTATGTTCATTGCAGCGTTATTTAAAATAGCTAAGTAGCCATTAAAAAAGAAGGAAATCTTGCCTTTTGAGACAGCATGGATGGACCTGGAGAGTAATATGCAAAAATAAGCCAGTCAGAGAAAGACAGATACCATATGATTTCACTTATATGTGGATCTAATGAACAAAATAAACTAACAAACAAAACAGAAACAGACTCATAGATATAAAAGAACAGACTCACAGTTGTCAGAGGGGTGAGTGGTGGGGGGCTGGGTAAAAAGGTGAAGGGATTAAGCAAGAAACGCCCACAAAAAAAACCAAAAAAAACACAAAAGAACAGAAACAACCCAAACTCATAGACAACAGCAGCATTGTGATTACCAGAGGGAAAGGGGGGAGTAGAAAAGGCTGAAGGGAGGGATAAATAGTGATGGAAGGGACTTGCCTTGGGGTGATGAATTCACAATACAGTATACAGATGATGTGTTATAAAATCGTACATCTGAAACCCGTATTATTTTATTAACCAATATCATCCCAATAAATTCAATAAAAATAAAAATATAAAATCTTAGCCAGACTAATGCTCAGAAGTTTGTTTAAGCCATCCCAAGCAGTCTCTCATCACTTATTGACTTACGTTTGATTAAATTAAGCACAATGGACAAAGTTAGGAGTTAAATGATTACAGATAAAAGACTTGACAGAATATGGTATAGAATAGGAAATAAATGGCCCTTAAAACATATTTATTTATTTTTTATTGATTTTTAGAGATAGAAACATTGATGTGAGAGGGAAACATTGATTGGCTGCCGTCTGCACACCGCCTACCCCCTGGGGAATGAGCCAGAAACCCAGGCATGTGCCCTGACTGGGAAAAGAACTGGAATATATAACACCTTATATATATATTTTTTTTTTCCTTTCAGTGCATGGGAAAATGCCCAACTAACCGAGCCACATGGGCCCAGGGTGAAATCTATTTAGATGAACATTTATACCAGGCCAAACTTCTCAATAAAGGGAACCCTGCCTTTCTGTATCGGTTGAATATGATACTATTAAAATTAGATGTCAAATAAATCTTGCTTTATCTACAAAGAAAAGTAAGATATGCTATCAGCAATTGCACTTTGGTTCTACAGCCTCAGCACTTGAGTTCTAGGTACGAGAGAATTCAGAGCCAAGACTCACATATAAGAAAAAGTTTATTTAGAAAGTTACAGAGATAAATGTGAACCAGCTGGGCTTCGTGGGCTCAGGAAACAAGGTACAGAGGCAAAAGAAGGACCCTTGGAGCTTAGGAGAGGGAATGGCAAAGGTAACATACCCAGGGGAAGAAGAAAGGGTGTGCTCCAGGGAAAGATGCTGGCATTCTCAAGAGAAAAAGCGCTGGGTCCTCTGTCCTGGGCGTATTTATTTCCTCTCCAAAGGTGGGGATATTTGGGGAGGTTGTAGCTTGTCCAGGTGTGCCTTTCAGGGTAGTGGTCTGTACTAATTGGTCAGGGCTAAGGGGTAGGTCATTAGTCATTGCATATCGTCCTGATGTCAGCCATGGCATCATGCCACCTGGCCTTGCTGCTTTTCTGGGCCTGGAGCTGAAATACAACTGAGGCCTAGATGTTATCTCTGCTTGACCAAAACTCTGTCTCTGTGGTCAGCAGGCCTAAGACTTCATTGGTAAGATTATTTGATACAGATCAGAACCTCATTGTCCTGAGGGCTTAATGCTTAAGAGAGAGCCCATACAAGGGCTGGCATTGAAATCATAAGAAGCTATTTTCCAGCTCCCTTGTTCCTCCTCCAAGGGGGTCTACTCAGGTCTGTCTAGCTTCCTGCCATGCTGGTACATCATAGATCAGAATCAATAAATATTAGTTTAAATATTAGTTGAATTAATAACCTCTATTCTATAATAAAATGTATGGAAAATAAGAGGCCCAGAAGTAGTTTCAGGCATAATAATAGATGTATGCATAAGCTTATGTGTAGGGATATTTTACATGTTTATTTCTTACTAGACTTCCCTTCTGCTTTTTTAAGCTGACATAATGTCATAAACATGCCTTTTTTTAACAAAAGAGTTAAAACATTTTTACATCTATTACACTTGAAGAAGGAAAAAAAATCCTTTAAAATGATGTTTTTCTTATGCAGCAGCTTGGTGTGTATAGCCTACTCTAACGGGCTAAGAGTAAAGTGCTTTTCATATCTACTTGCACATCTCAAAAGAAAAGGGAAGAAAGCTTGGAGCTGATACGCACAGAATTCAGTGTCTCTGTTGAAAACTAAGAAAGAAGATACACTGTTGCTCATGATTCCAGAAGGCATAAGCAGCCCGTGCCATGGGAGTTAATTATAGTCCTAGAAATAGAAGGGTGGTCTAGCCATTAAGTTGAAGTATCATCATCTAGATCTGTGTTAAAATGTTTTTAATTTAATTTAATTTTTGTTTTTGTTTTAAAGAGGGCATAATCATGGCTCCCATACAAATAAACATTTGTATATAAATGTAAGTCATGAATTAACAAGGGAACCAGTAAGATGCTACAGTGGTTCGAAAGAGAATTCAAATGAACCAAGATGATAGATAGATGATAGATAGATAGATGGAATGAATTTACAAATAGTTACAAAACAACTCTGTCCAGTAGATTATTAATAATCCACTGCATATACCAGAGCCCCCATAAACACAGGCTTCTCAGAAGGGTGTGTTGGACAATATCTTGCTTACAAAAATTAATAACCAGTTATCTTTTGGTCCACCTTACAGTCTTTCACAATGTTTTCCTACATGAGTCTCAAACATACAAAGGGTGCAGCTGGCCATTCAGAATATTTCACAAGCAGAGGCCTACTGCTATCTGGACATAAGAAAACTAAGTAAATTAAAACATTTAAAGACAGAATGGCAAAACAAACACTAGGGTTACCATTTAATTCTTAAAATTTCTAGCTGAGAAGGGGGGATTTGGTTCAGAATTGTGATGTTCAGTAAGACAATTTTTAGCCTGATAATGTGTAGAAAATCAGATCTGTTGTGCAAGTGTTCTTGATTCTTCATACTACAAAAAACTTATTAAAATGTACTTGAAAGCATCATCTTTGATAGAATGGTTCAGTATCCTCTCAAAAATAACATTTTTATTCTAATAGGAGCTATTTTTAATTAAAAATTTCCATTGGCCAAGGGCAGAGGGCTGGGCAGATGGGTGAAAAATGTGAAGGGGAACATAGTCAATAATACTGTGATATGTTTGCACAGTGACAGATGGATTACTAGACTTACTGGGGTGATCACACTGTAAGGTATAAAAATGTAAATATTGAGTCACTATATTAGATGCCTGAAAATAATATAACTAATATAACATTGTATACCAACTATGCTTAAATAAATAAAAGGAGTAGTTATATGAAAAAATAAGAATGGAATAGAATAGAATTTCCTCTTGCCATGTTAATGCAAAGTTAGGTCACAGTTAAAGAAAAGTAGCTTACTGATTGCTTAATGGAACAGGTTCAACACTGCCCTCCCTAACCCCCTACCTTTCTTTATTCTCCCTAACCTCACTTTAGAATTACTACAACACATTATAGGCATGAGTCTATAATGACAGAGCATGTCCTACAGTTTTCTTTACTTAACATAATGCAGATAAATTGTGTTAATGGCTATATTGTTAAATGTTACAGTCTACATCAAGCATGTCAAACTCAAAGGCTAACACAGGCCATATAAATGAGGCATGTGGCCCGTGGGCCACGAGTTTGACACGCTGCGTCTACATATTCAATTTAAAGGTGGTACAAAACTCTGGTATATTGGTAGAGAAGTAACAATTGAAAACAAGAGCCTACAAATAAGTAAAAAGAAGGAGATTTTGTGCTTGTTTTTTGTTTTTCCTTAGAAAAAGCTCTTGGATCACTGTGTAGTTTGGTTGTTTTAGATGTTGTTTGTAAATGTAGCAGTTTGCTTGGAAATTGGACATGCTTCCTAATGCAACTTTGAGATATTTAGGTATAAAGAGTGAAGGATGTTGAACCTTAATGTTTTTTTCTAATGACTCCCAAAAAGATCTAAAGAAAGAATGTTATCTGTCAAGAGCTCTGTTGCACGGTGTACTTGATTTAGCAAAGTCCCTGTGAGAGTGCCTGCATAAGGAAAGACAGGAGCAATGTCTGCAATTATAATAGAAACTTTTAAAGACACATTTGAAAGCAGATCATCCAAACACCAATCTAAACAAGTGGAAAAATAGAAAACAAAAACGGTGTTAATATCTGTTGGAGTGTTTTTGAAAAAGCTTGGATTTGGTAGACCAAAATATGGATATTTTAGAAAGGTCTGAACTGAACATGTTTTATATGACTTGTAAACCATTAAAATAATTTACTACATATATATGACTAGGTAGAAATATAACTTTGCTTTCATGACTTCTAGGAAATGGCATAAGAAGGATTATTTATGAAATTTAGCACTTCAGTGTTCAGAAACTGTTCATCTTCTTTTACTCCACAAAGAACTGGACTGAGATTACCAGCTCATTTTAGCAGGCCCAAAATAAAATTAAACAAGGATAGCTTTGTATACAGTATTTGTGTGTGTATTCTGTTCATATGCAAAACTCAGCATGCTTCCAATGAACTAGCCTGTCTTCAGAGAACCACCAAAGGATGACCATAACCTTGGTTAAGGTGTAAAATATGAAGAGATTTATATACATGTACATATACATATATATATATATATATATATATATATATATATATATACACATATGCATATTATACTGTATAGTTTAATTACAGTACTGTGATCTTGAATTTATTACAAGTTACCTGGCTTTTACATTATCAAACTTTTAAAAAATCATGTTCTTTTCAACCCCACAGTATTTCTCTCGAAGAAATGTTTTAAGGATACATTTTATTATCCATTTCTTTTTTAAAAAACACAAAATGCTAGCTGATTTCTCTTCTGGAACAGGATATTTTAAGTTATAATTTGGGTAGTTTCTGCACATAAAGTTAGTATAGAATTTAAGAAAAAGTATGAAATTAAGTTAAAAAGAGACACTTATAAAGCTCCTTTGGTACTTACCATGAAAAAGCAACCACTTTAGAAAATTGTATAATATCTCAATTACTGAGGCATCATAAACAGAATTTCTTTACTTTGGCAGAAGTTTATCAATAAATGTGGATTAAACACTATACCTGAAAAGTATCTTACTGATATTTTTCCGTGAAACTATTATTTATAATGGTATAGTATTTGAAGAGCAATATACAGAAAAGTTCCCCCAAATTAAAACTTTATCTATTTCATATAAAAGAGGAGAAAAAAAATTAGAAAAAGAGAAGAGAGTCACAAAGTGATAAGAATCAAAATACCAATGGGAAAATTTAAAAAATAGTTTTTATAAAGCATTAATCACCAACCATATGGTTTCTGATCTAAATTAAGTGTTATACACATTTCATTTATTTTTAAAAAAATAGTCTTCCTAAAATCTTATTGCATTTAGGCTACGGTCATTACTTTTTATGACCTGAAATAAATGTGTCAGGCATGTCAACGAATTGGCACCTATCCTTTTGTTAAAGGTAGAAAAAAAGATGACTATTATATTGTAATACTTTGTTCTCTCTCTCCTCCTCTTTCTATTTTTTTTTTGTTTGTTTTTTGTTTTTGTTTTTGGATGGTTGGTGATTTGTTTGCTTCTCCTGGTTCCTGTTGATCAGTGGTGTTTGGCCAGTTTGTATTTTTCCAGACATCACTCCACGATGTTGTTGAGGTGTATGATGGGCCAACTCAGCAATCTTCTCTGTTATCTTCCCTCTCAGGATCCCATTCAGGTATCCTTTACTAGAACTGCCATGCATCAGTTATTGCTTAAAGACTGACTTTGATTGATACTGTAGTGAAAGTTGAGATTTATGTCATCCATATTAGAGATAAAGTAAACTGAAACTGGAATTACTCGTTATTTCTTTTAAAAAATAGAAACACAATGAATAGTAAATCAGATGCTTGAGACAAACATTTGCTGGGATTGTAATCAAGTAAATATAATATTTAGTCACTTAGTCTCTGGTGTTTAATGTAATATAAAATATTTAAGGATTCTTTAAAGAATGAGGCGATAATGTATCAAAATGTAATGAAAGCCTGCCAGTAAAAAGTTGCAATTAAAGCTGAACCCGTTGAAAATATATTGTCAGTGGTAGGATATGTTGACATGATTTGATAGAACGTAGACTCACATTTTCAAATGACAGTGTAAATTAATATAACGTGTTAGGTGCACTGAATGAAATGATTTATGATATCTTAGTGTTTGTTTTGTTGAGTAGGAGAATCACTTCCACTGAGTTCAGGTAATCAGATCACAATTCGATTTACTTCAGTTGGACCAATAACAGCTAAGGGATTTCACTTTGTTTATCAAGGTAAGTGACCCGGTAGCCTAGAAACACACTAAGGAATGATTTTGATTTCCATGCTGTGTTCAGAGTTATTGAATGATCAGATCCTCATAATCATATGGGAGAGATAAAAGTTGTTTTTCTTTTAACAGTTTTTCTCTGTTCCTTCCCCATCACTATAGCAATATGACCTTAACCAAAGTCAAAAAATACCTTTTGCTTCCATTATCATTCTCAAGTTAATAGTATGATTTTCCTTTCTTCCAACTTATTGTTTTCAAAACACTTTTTTTTCTGACAGTTCTTTAGTTTCCGCATAATCTATTTTGCTCATAGTCTAGATCTCTAAATTGAATTTTACAAAATTATGTGCTGATGTACTTAGATATGCCAAGGAAATCATTACTTCATTCAAAAATTTTAGTTTCTCATTCTCAGGAGAATTCAAATGTTCTTCATGCCTACTAAATAATTTTGTGCAATTGAACATCGGTTTACAGTTTTTCTCACCTTTTATGGACAATTTTCTATATTACCATTAACCTAAATTGAGGTATTATTTGAAATATTTTGTTTTAGTTATATGTGATCATGTAGTATTCTCAAATGTATCTTGAACTTTCTTAAAAAGTATAATCATTTGTGATTTGATATTTTTATTAAGCCCTCTTAGTCCATTTATAATATTGGTTATATTACACTGTTTTATTTTTAATAGTATTCCCTCTGTAAACAATGTGGGGTATTATGAATTTTAAAGGCACTATTAAAAGTTGAATTACTTTCACTCTAGTCGCATATTAGGAATCAGCCTATTTGGATTTCATCATATCATTTTTGGGGCTATTGTCAAACTCTGTAATCCCATCTGTATGTGTTTTAAAAAGAAAAAACATCCTGTTATCATTCTATTTTACTAAACCAAAAAATAAAACAAAACAAAAACACCCTCACAATTAAAGAATATAATTCTAAGAGCAATTTTACATTTGATGTTGTACGATTACTAAAAGATAAACTTCTATTGTTGTTAATCTGTCTGACTTCTGCTTAGTCTGAATGTAGTTATAGTATTCATCAATAACATGTTTTGAACACTAAATTTGTAAACATGGTATGAAATTACTAGTGTTGTGTTTCCTTTTTAAAATCTATGTTTTTAAGAAACAACTATTGAAAAAATTTGTGACATTACTTCATGTAATCTGGCATGTATTTTTGGACCTCAGTATACCAGTTTAAAAAGAAAAAAAATATATATCATTCAGTGATCACCCCCAAAATTGAAATATATAACTCATACTACTTTGCTATAAAAATAAGAGTTTGGTGAAACAAAAAATAGAAAAATAATTTAGTTGATGTTTAAAGGAATGAAGCAAAATATTTTTAACTAAAAGATCTTTGATGACAATATTCATTTTGAGTTGTATTCTGTATTAATTTTAAAACTTTTAGAAATGTATTCAAGTTTTTAATTGAAGTTTTGATAAAGGGTGGAGATTTCTTTGAAATCTTAAAAAGCTACATTTTGAAGTCTGTGTTTCTCTACCAAATAGAAGTTAAAATCAATAATTGTTTGTATGCAGCTGTTCCTAGAACAAGTTCTACACAGTGCAGTTCTGTGCCTGAACCAAGATTCGGAAGAAGGATTGGCAATGAATTTGCTGTTGGTTCATTGGTTCTTTTTGAATGCAATCCAGGATATATTCTCCATGGTTCCACTGCAATTAGGTGTGATACAGTGCCCAATTCTTTGGCCCAGTGGAATGATTCCTTACCCACCTGTATTGGTGAGTAGTAAATTTCTATGCTTTGTCATTGTACATACTTTATATCAAAATTAATCTTGCATCTTTTAGTATTTCTGTTTCAGATCTTATACATTGATTTTTAATTATTTTATTAGTTATAATGTACCTAAATTTGCAAGTTAGAGTGGATATTTGATGCAATTGGGGTGTGCTACAATCAATGAAAAATAGTTTGTTTTGAATTAGCTGGAAAGTTTCCTCACTTATTGATTTATATGGATAAAATGTACAACATATTTCCAATAACAAAATTTGAATGCTCCTAATAAGGGATTATTGAAATAAATATTATTTCTCATTTTTAAATTTTATGCAAAGAATTCTATGCCAATATGTAAAGAATTTGCATGTCTTTTAAAGCTCACAGAAGCTTATTAAAGTAGCTACATATGCAGTATAGGTAATGAAATGTAATGCTGTGAGTTACTCTTTAAAATATATGTTTGTATACTTATGTTAATGTCCTAATTAATGGGGTAAAGTTGTAAAGAATCATGTAAAACTGAATAAAATTCTAACAGCGGGGAAGTGTAGTAGAATAGGGTTAATTAAGTCTTGGGTAACAGTCTGGGCTTTTTTATAACACTGAAGAGCAGTGAATTACTACATAATCCTAGACATTTTAAATAATATGATTCTTGATTCCCATATGGATAAAATAAAATAAGAGGACTTTCCTTAGGTTTATTATGGCTATTAAATGATTTAAAGCCTTGGCAGAGTTCTTGGAATCTAGTATATATTCTAAGATTAAGTTGTTTTTGTTGTTACCAAGTCCTCCACCATAGAATCAGGAGATTGTAAAGGTATTATATCTGAAATATAGAATTTATATGCTGTGTTGATAAAGTATTTGATATTATTGATTTTTATTTGTTGATAGGTTGATTTAATAACACTTTAAAGTTATATTTAAAATTTATGTTTCACATAAGATTTTGCATATTGGAAAGGGCTAAAGCATGGTATCTGTGTCATTCTTTCCAATTCTACTAATTTAGCATTGCCTGAATGCAATATTTTCCTTTACACTTAAAATTTTTAAGAAAGGCATGAAGGAAATACCATGACAAATTTTTTTAGAATTATAATAATTATTTGTTACAATAAGCTATTTAGAGAGATGGAAATTTCTTTCCATCAGTTGCTGCATTCAAGAACAAATAGTTAGCCCTGGCTGGTTGGTTCAGTGGATAGAGCGTTGGCCTTTGGACTGAAGTGTCCCAGGTTCGATTCCGGTCAAGGGCATGTACCTTGGTTGCGGGCACATCCTCAGTAGGGGGTGTGCAGGAGGCAGCTGTTCGAAGTTTCTCTTTCATTGATGTTTCTAACTCTCTCTCCCTCTCCCTTCCTCTCTGTAAAGAATCAATAAAACATATATATTTTTAAAAAAGAACAAATAGTTAAAGAGGAAAGATTTTTTAAAATATGCATATAATTATATTTGGTTTGTTTTCATTGTTTGCAAGTGTTAGAAATAAGGTTAAAATTAAAATAACAATCACTACAATTCTAATTGACCTTGAAAATATATATTTAACTAATGGTTTGCACTCTGTGTTTTTCTAACCCTGCAAAATTTAAACATTGCATTATCCAAGGAAATTTCTTTTATGCATGAAGATATGATGATGAGATAGAAGTAGAAAGAGGAAGAAGGTAAAGGGGAGAAATGAGCTGATATTAAAGAAAAGGGGAAAAAAGAAAACGAAAGAATATTTTAGAATGAGGAAAGAAAAATGAAAGAAAAGAATATTTTGGAAGATGGAGATAGAGAATAAAAACCCTAAATTTTTAAAACATAAAGTATTTTTGTTTAGAGTAAAACTCCTATATGATTATTATAAAGCTTTTTTGTATGTCAAACATTTCCATTTGCTAATCCCATTGTTTTTGCCATAAGAAGTAAAATTCCATGTAAGTAAAAGGAATTTATTTTTACATCATTGAATATATATATATATATATATATTTTTACAGCACTCAGTAATGAACTCATCTCAGCAGGGTGCTTCTGCCAGTCAGGAAAGATTATGCAAATCTATGGCTGACATTAAAATGCTAATGTACAGTCCTCTGTCTAGATGGTTTCAGCCATAGTTTCTCCTTTAAGGTCAACAGATAAGATACCTAGGAGCCATTGCAATCTCTCTGTCAAAAACCCATCTCTTTGTAGGTCACTGGGCTTTTTGAGAAACTTGCCACTGCATCTGTGGAGCGTCTTTAAACATAGAACAGACCACCATTCATTTTTTATTGGTTTGAAAGTGCATACCTAGATATAGAAATTGTATCAGATGACTTCTATTTCCTGCCAAGATCACATGAAAAGGACATATTACCTTTTTCCAGTTAAAAAATATTTCACCCTGTAGAAAACTGAATACTAACAGAAGGACATAGGGGACCTGTGTGAGACAAATAGAAAGGCGATGATTCGAAATGACAGTTAGATGATGGCTCAGCTTAGGTTTTACCATTTGGTCCAACTGCTCATCTATACATATAAAAGCCTAAGTGACTGGAATGACTGATCGCTGTGATGTGCACTGCTGAATACCAGGAGGCAGCTGCTCAATGCAGGAGCTGTCCACTGGTGGTCAGTGCACTCCCACAGCTAACCTCCCGTAGCTGGCCGACCTCCCATGGTCCCTCTCCCCGCCCCCCCCCTCCACTGGCCAACCTCCTGTGGCCCCTCCCTTTGGTCAGCAGGCCCCGATTGCCCAATCAGGACTGGGCCCCTGGCTGGGACGGGGAACCAGGGGTGGGTGGCGGCAGACGCGGCCCCTTTCCTGAGGGCCAGCTTCCTCTTTGGGGCTGGTGGCCAACCTCCCGTGCCCTGTCCCTCCTCCCAGCCAGCAGGCCCCAATCAGCTCACTGCCCACCTGCCATAGTGGCAACGTGGCAGCTAGGGAAGGAGGAGGGGAGGAGGCAGGGAACCGCGTGCCCAGCTCAGTGACCATTGCCTCCTCTCCAGCCCGGCCCTGATCAGCTTGGCTCTGATCAGTCCTGATCGCTGGCCAGGCCTAGGGACTCCACCGGTGCACAATTTCGTGCACTGGGCCTCTATTCTTTATATAAGTGAAAATATACTTTGCATTTCTATTTTTTAACTATAAATATTTTAGATTCAAATATTCTGACCAAAATTTGTTGTCTAAGAATATTCAAAAAAGAAAAGGCTTATGTCTTAAAGATTCAAATATGAATTGAGTACAGAGTTATCATAGATTGATATTAAAGCATTAGCTATAATTTGTGTTCATTTTCTGTTAATGGATGAAACATTGAACTTTGTATTTCTTTTCCTTGGTACATGCATCCTTGAGATTTCTTTTGGGTTTACTGAATTACTTTGTTATTTTTCGTGGATATTCTACCTAAAATAATATTCTGCTCTCCATCCTCCATTTGTTCTCTTCATCCTTACCCTGCTTTTCTTTTACAACAACAACCTACTATATTATATAGTTTTTAAATTTTATTTAATCCTCTTGACCTCTCCCCTGCCACTATATTGTTTTTCTACTCAACTGAGAAAGGATCTGTCTGGCATATAATAAGTGTTCAATACACATTAGTTTAATGATTGGATTTTAACAAAGAACTGTTATTTTCTGAATTTTTGTTGAGGTCAAATTAAAACCAAAATATGGGATGCTGAGTCTGAGTTCATTATCTTGTGAAATCAAAGAATGAAGTCGAGGACAAAATACAGTTAGTGGAGCCAAAGTTTATTGAGAGTGTCCATGGGAATTAAAGTCTATTAGTCCATGTGTGGAGGTCCACATGGCCATAAGCCATGTGCTCCCCACCACAGGAAGGTCAGAAACCCATTGTGTGCTGGGGAGAAGAGAGCGAGAGGAAGCACTTTTAATTTGGGGGTGGAGACAGCCTTGCTAGCTTCTGATTGGTCCTTTTTAAATTTTATGCCTTTTTGCATGCACCCTTTCTACCCTGCCCACTTGGGGTGCCTTAGTAACTCCACCTTGCTGGGTTTCTGGTTCTGTTTTCCCTTCCTGTGGTCCCGCCCCTATCTACCTATCTTCTCTCTGACTCCGCAGAATAATTGGCCAACTTCTTGAGTCCAGGGTCCATGGGTTGTTTTTTGTTTGTTTGTTTTTTAATTTATCTTTATTGTTTAAAGTATTACAGATGTCCCCCTCTTTTTATTCCCCCAGGGCCCATGCTTTTAAATTTCAGCCTTTTACCACATGGTGATGTTTTTGCTCACTTTGCTTGCTTAGACCTTTACAAATCATTTTAAGTTTCATGCTCCTCTGAGAATCCCTAGGAAAGATCCTATATCATAAAAGGCTAATATACAAATTGTCCCCTCCACCAGGAGTTCCACTAGGAGTTCGACCAGGGGCTTGGGGCAGCTGACCAATTGCCCGTGGCCCCTCCCCCTGGCCAGCCTGGCCCAATTGGCCCCGATTGGAGTGGGCTGGCTGGATTCCATCCATGCATGAATTCATGCACTGGGCCTCTAATACACAGATAAAACACAAACAATAGATTTATACACTGTATGTGTAATTTTATTCTGAGAGAAAAGATTCTCTATACTTTATAGTTTAGCTATAATATTTGACAATTTATTGTCAGGATTTTATGCATAATTATTGTATTTTCTCAGCCTTTACTGTTCAATGAATGCTTCAGTTAACAGCTTAAGCCAAATGAGCATCCGATAGAAATGAAAAGAAAATAGTTTTGTATATTTTTAATGATTTCCATCTCCATTGTATTGTTTTAGTTTCACAGTTCGTATTACTGCTACCAACACTTCTTTTTTTTCTGCCATAGTAAGACACAATAAACTGTTCCGTAATATTGCTTAAACTGACATATTGGAATTAAATTGTTGAATGTAAAGCAGCCCCATTAGGCATGTTATGCAAGCTGTGCTTACAGTTAAAATGGTCAGGTACTCAGGGGATACACACATTTAAATAGTAGTATGTAAATAAAATTTAATAATCTTATACAATTCTGTTATATCAAGCCATTCTCAGGTAAACTGCAATACAGTACAGTAATATTTTGATAAGAACATTGGACTTGGGACAAATTTAAAATTGAAAACTATGTTGAGGACTGAGTTTTCATCTTCCAAATTTGACCTTGTATGCTTCAGATTTCTTAAAATTTTTAGTCTCATAAAACCTCAAGTTCTCTAAGCCTCTGTGATTCAAATAACCCCCTGCAGCCACTAATAGCTCCTGCAATGTATGGCCTTAGGCATAAGTATTTGTAGTGGGAGGTCTCTTTTGAAAAGTCCCTGCACCTGCCACTTACTAGCCTTAGGCACAGAGTCTTTAATCAGCTGCTTATTCCATTAACCTTATCTGGGTTTGTTTTTTTCCAAGTTCTTAGAGACTCCGAAAGAACTACTTTATTTGCATTGGCTCCATGACAACACCTATCTGTATCATCTTTGCTTATAGTGTGAAAGGAATAGATGAAGAAATACATTCAGGATTTGAACCCTCATTCATTGATTCATTGATTCATCCATTCACCCATCCATGAAAAAGTTGTAAAATATAATAATAGCATTTATTAACATTTGTATGAAGCACCCTATTAAGCATTATCTCATTTAAAATCAACACCAACACTATTAAAAAAAAAAAATCTGCCAGCCCTCTTTTGAGTAATTACCCTAGGTCAGTGGTCGGCAAACTCATTAGTCAACAGAGTGGCAAACGGCGGCTCATGAGCCACAGTTTGCCAACCACTGCCTAGGTTTTTGAATATGACTTTGGAAGTGGCACTGTACTGTCCTGTTAACTTCGTAAAAAATATTACAAAAGATATATTTTGATATCTCACCATTAGAGCCACACTAGGACAAATGCCCTAGGATAACAATGTCATTGGTACCTAAAATAATAATAGTTGGACCCTGCTCAGTTGGTTTAGAGTTGTCCCATGCATCAAAAGGTCACCCATTGGATTCCCAGTCAGGGCACATGCCGGTTGTGGACTTGATCCCAGGTAGGGGGCATGTAGGAGGCAACCAATTGATCTCTCTCTCTCTCCCCCCCCCCCCTCATCCCTCTCCCTTCCTCTCTCTCTAAAAATCAATAAAACCATTAAAAAATAATAATTATTGCAAAAAAATATGATTTATTGACTTCTTTCTGTCTTCTAGGTAATATACTAGCTTATTTACATAAAATAGCATGCTATATTTTCACAAAAGCCTTTTGGAAACAATTATACTACCTTGTCTATTTCACAGACAAGGAATCTGAGTTTCAGAGAGTTTAAGGAACATTCCCAACATCACACTGTACTTAAAATTGTAAATTAGGACATGCCCTGAACCAAGCTGATACTACTAGTTGTATGAGAATTTTGCTTTAAAATTAATACCTTTGATAGAAACTCTTTTTTTTTTTTAACTTTAGAGCAGGTCCATATACTTCTTCTTTTATATAATGGTTGTTCTGGCAACAACCAGACTGGCAGTGCCATACTGAGAATCTTCCTTTCACTCAAGAACATGGAATTTGGAGTCAAACTACCAGGATTCAAATCCCAGCTCCTTCTCTTATTAACTGTGTGGTTTTGGACACCTTATTTAATCTCTTCATGACTCTGTGTCCTCAGCTATAAAATGGGGAGTATATATACTCATATCTCATTGGATTGTTGGGAGGTTTTAATGAATTAAAATATATAAAGTGCTTATAAGAGTGCCTGGCAAGTAGTAAGCTCTTTATAAATGTTATAACGGTAACAGTCCTTATCATCATCACTCCTCAAAGGATGCTATTACTCCTTATAGGATGCATGAAGGGAAAGGTAACAAATATAAAATAACTCTTCAAAAAATTTGTATCTAGATATGAAAGTCTTTTAATATGAATGTGTCAGTGTACCATACTTTTTAGTAATGTACTATAAATGGCATGCTTATTATTGAGTTAATTATATGATTTTAGATGTGGAATTGTAAGGTTATCCATTCATGTGTCCTATTAATTCTAAAAGTGTTTGTGATATAGGAAGATTTATTGTTTATTGTTCTTAAGAATTTTTAAAAACAGCATGATTTGGTTGTACTGGCAAGTCTAGCATCTCTCCAAGATATTAGCTCTGACCTTTAGTCTTATTTCCATCTTCTGCATCAGAATTAACTTCCTCACTTGGACTGCTTTACTTCTTAGTGCCTTGTGGAGGAATTTTAACTAAGCGCAAAGGGACAATTTTGTCTCCTGGGTACCCCGAGCCTTATGACAACAATCTGAATTGTGTGTGGAAGATCACAGTGCCAGAGGGAGCTGGCATCCAAGTAAGGATATTTAAAAATTTCTTCTTTTCATTGTGTATTTGGAATTAATCTTTTCAGAGATGATACGATATACGTTATTGCTAAAGGTATAGCCTTTTGACTGACATGGTTGAATTTATTAGAAAGGTACTTACTATTTTTTTTTTTCACCTACAAGTAACAGAAAGACAATGCAAAATGGCAAAAACAATAAGGAAAATGTATTGCTCCACATAGTATGTAATCTTGGGGTAAGGTGATTTAAGGGTTTTTTATTTTAAAGGTTCAGTTGTATCATTCTTGACCCAGGTGTTTTCCATCTCTCTGCTCTACCATCCTTAGCGTGTTGGCTTAGTTCTTGGGCTTCCTTTCTCATGGCCTTGAGATGGCTGGAACAGCTCTAAGCATAGCGATGTCCAATGCCCAAAGTCCAATGTCTCTGTCTTATGTGCCTTTACAGTTAAGATAACTTTTCAAGAAACCTGCCAGCAGACTTTCTCCCCTATACTATTGATCAAAATTGCAACCATATCCATTTCTGAGCCAGGCACTGAGCAATAACAAAAGATTTACTATTTTTGGATTTACCTTTATAATATTTCAGAAAATTCAAAAAAATTACTTGACAGGTGTCAGGAGTAAAATAGGTCAGAAAACCAATGAGAAAACAAAAAACACATATGTTCAGTCTTTTTAAGGGTATCAAAACTCAAAGGGTTGTAGATCTAACCTTACATTCTGATTGCATTCTGTGCTAGCACTTTATGACCAATTTATAAAATTGGAGATAACCAATCAATCCTATCTTATTAGCAGTAAAATTCACAAGGATTTTAGGAAAAAATAATTTAGGAACAGGGAATCTGAAATGAGGCAATACTTTGGGAATCTTCATAAAACATTTACTACATCATCTAACTCGGAAGATTAATCTAAAGCGTCGTGCATATTAACATCATCTTGTCCATTTCTGTCTCATCCTAAGATAATGAAAACACTGGCATTTTCCTTTTAGTCCCTGCAATGTGGCTTCAGCGCCCCCTGCTCTAACTGAGCCCCTTGCACAGTGATCACTGAGGACTGACTGTCTCATTGAATCCATTGTGTTGCTCCCTCTGTTCATTCTATGGGTAACATTCTGTCCTGGGATCTCCCCCTCACTCTTAAAACCCTTTTCTTAGTTCCCATGGCACCAGTGCTCTACTGGACTTCGATTTGTTTCCTGTAGCTCTAGCTCCTGCTTGGACATCTAGGAACAGGGGCCCCTCTTCCTCTTCAGCTCCTCCAATGTGTGCGAGTTTCCGTGGCCTTTGTCCATCTCACCCCACACCACTCTCTCTGCCACCTTGTCTATGTCTATGTCCCCTGCTGCCCTTATGTGCTGATGCCTGGGACCTGAATCACAATAGACAATCCGAAAACACTTTTTAGATGAAATGTATGGGGGTGACATTGGTCAACATGGTCATATAGGTTTCAGGTGTGGGTTTCTATGTGTATATTGCACCATGTGCCCCAAAACATTTTTTTTTTAAATAAAGGATTGAATATATGATGATTTCAAAACTTAAATGTCTAACCTAAATCTTTTACCTAAGCTGTATGCTATACAGAGTGTGGCAAAAGTAGGTTTACAGTTGTTCATATGGAAAATAATATGGTAATTAATAAATAATAATACAAGAATAAACTCTGTTTTGTATACTCACAACTGTAAACCTACTTTTGCCCCAAGCTACTGTCCAACTGGAAATTTTCTGCTAAACTTCTTGCTGGCATCTCAAATTCATCCTGTTCAAAATTGACTTCATTATTTTTTTCTCAAAATTGGAGATTTTTTTCCAGTGTGCTCTGTCTCAGAATGAGTTCTAAATCTACTTAGTTGCGCAAGCCAGAAATCTTGATGAGTTTTCTCTGTCCTCTACTCTTCACAGTATACTGTCAGCCTGTCTTCTACAAATTAGAGTAAGTCTATTTCTTTCCATCTAAGCTTCTACCCCTTAAGATTTGGTAGCCATCATCCCTGTCCCAGGTTCTTATTTTCTGTCAGTCTATTCCCCATAGGACAAATAGAGTAACCTTCTAAAAATATCAATCTAATACTATCACTTCCTGCTTACAATACCTGGATTGCCTGTCCCTTATGTTCTTAACTCCTTGGCACAGTTGATGACTCCTCTGTGCTTTGTGTCAATTCCTTGCCTATTCCATTGACAGGATTTTAGTTCTTCACAAAAACCTAGCTCTCCCTTGCCTCTGGGCCTTTGTGCATGTTGCTCCCTCTGCCTGCGACACACTCTACAACCTCCTTTTACTCGGCTGCTCTTAAATCGTTATTTGTGTGTCTCAACTAAGAAACAGTTTCTGTGGAAGACCTGCCACGAACTTAAGGCAAGATTAAGCCCCCATGCCATACGTTCTCATAGATTCCTGTGTTGTCATTGTCAAAACACCTATCCTGTTTTACTGCGCTTACTTATTTTTAAGCTCAGGAGGTTAGTAATCAGGTCTGTTACAGCAGAGAGCACAGTGCTGTTTTGAAAATAGTGAATACCTATCCAATCAGTGAAGTTTGGGATTATTTGAAGGAGTTAACACTATATGATGAACTAATAAGAAATCTGCAGCCCTAGCTGGTTTTGCTCAGTGGATAGAGCATCAGCCTGCAGACTGAGCGGTCCCGGGCTCGATTCCAATCAAGGGCACATACCTCTGGTGCAGGCTCCTCCCTGGCCCAGGCCCTGGTCAGGGCACGTGCAGGAAGCAACCAATCGATGTTTCTCTCACATCAGTATTTTTCTCTGTCTTTCCTCTCCCGTTCTCTCTAAAAATCAATGGAAAAATATCCTCTGGTGAAGATTAAAAGAAAAACATAAAAGAATCTGCAGAGAAAGTATGTTATATAACACTTGCTCTAGTCAAACACTATTCAAAATTGGACACACATAAATGACACTATAAAATTACTGAGAAAGCATTTAGTTTAATGATTGCACGTTGGAAAACAGTTTCAAATTTAGCAGAGCATTTATCAAACTTACAGAGTGTGAAGCATATTGAACTTATAATTTTAAATTCTCTAAAGGACTACCAAGCACTTTTTTCTAATTAACCTCTTGTAAGTCTGCTAATTTTAGATATATCACTAAATCATAGGAAATTCTGTAACAGTTGCATACACACATACATATGTAATACATAACATATTTAAACATTTCACTAACTTCACCTTAAAGCCACCTGGCTGCTTTTAGTTTACTCTGTTGGAATGAATATATGTATGAATAAGGAATTTTATGAATTAACAATAAATCCTAAATGAGATGAAATGGGATAACCACTTGTGGAAAGGTGAGAAGAAACATTTGAAATGCTGAGCATCCTTTGGAAATAACCTCAACAAATAGATCAAAATTTTCTATTAATATTGTGTGCGAAGTTTGGGGGGAAGAAGGATATTCATTCATTTGTTTGCCTTTTCATTTTAGCAAAGTATATGGAAGGGAGAAATCCAAAAGGACAACATTCAACAGTAACAGAGTTACGAAGCAAAGAGCAATCTTTATGTAATGAGCCACAGAAAAAATATTGGTCACTTAACTGCCTCGTTTTATAAAATGATAGCCATTAATATTATATTTCACACAAAGCCAAACGGGATTTGACTATCTATACGAGGTATATCTGGCTTTAATAATTGCTAATTCATTACCTTAAAAAATTGTCCATGATGGATGACTCCTAAAGCAGTTCCAAACACTGAATCAGTTGCTCTTTCTTGTTATATCTTCTACTTGACTCTTCTTTGTTTTTGTCATAGTTTGTCCTCATTCATTTTACTTGTGTCTTCTACACCCTTTATTATGCCAACCGACATTTATGATATGCCCAGAATCGTAGTAGCAAATTGTATTAATCTTCCGTGGCTGCTGCAACAAATTACCATGAATTTGGTAGCTTAAAATGATGTAAATTTATTCTCTCACAGTGCTGGAGGCCAAAAGCCCCAAGTCAATTTAAATGCGCTGAAACCACTGGTGCTGAGAGTGGAGAGCCTCCCTCTCCCCCTGCCCAGGCTGCGGCGGGATGGGGGTTGGGGGGGTGGGGATCCTTCCCTTGCCTTTTCCAACTTCCCGGCTGCCTGCATTCCTTGGTGTCTGGTTACATCCCTCCAAGTTCTGCCTGGATGGTCACATTGCCTTCTCCTCTTCTGCCTGGGTGTAATCTCCCTTGGCCTACTTCTTATTAGAACAATCAGATCACATTCAGGGCTCCCCTGAATCATCCAGGACAATCTCCCTCTCTCAGGAGCCTTAGTTTAATCAAATGTGACAGAACATTTTTCCGTATAAAGCCATATTCACAAGCTCTGGGGATGTGGACTTGGTATCTTTGGGAGCATTATGTAGTCTGCTGTGCACATGTCTCTAGAATCAGAATTAAATGTATTTTCTTCCTCTCACCAAGGTAATAGGTTTTTCTGGAGATGTCTACATTTTTGTTCTTACCACCAATCTGATCTCAATGAGTAAGGAAGAAAAAGATAAATTACTCTTAAATGTTTTTTTTTTTTCTTTTTCATTTCCTTTCCCTGTTCAAATCATACAGAATCTAATAACTTTCCCTATCTCAACACATGTCACAACTGGGTAACTCTTTCTACTATTCCTGCCTCCAGCCTACTTTAGTCTTTCATTGCTTCTCACACAGGCTACCGCAATAGATATGAAAATTGTCTTTTCACCTTTATTTCCTTCACTGAGTGCGGTACTCCAAAGCAGTCTTGGTTATGCTCCCTCGGCTCCCTTCTAAAACCTTCGGTGGAATACACTCCTCAGTTGCATAATTATTTTGGTGAATATAAACTGAACACTATCCTAAGCTAAAAGTAATTTGATTTTTACAACAAAGTTATGAATCAAGTACCTTGATTACAATGATTTATGTAAGTAATCTAAGGCATAGTGCGTCACTACTCTTGCAGGGTGACATGTCAATAAAATCCTAGAGATTCTCACAAAAGCACCAAAGTAGAGGGAGCATGAAGTTGCAAATGCAGGCATTCTAACTCTAAAGTCACCTTTATTAATTCACTAAACTCTACTCTAACTTTTCTCTGTGTTTCCAAACTTTGCATGCATATTTCCTTTTATGTAAATTTCCTCTACTGTGGCTAAATTGGATTATTAATGGTTCACTAAATCCACCTCATGGCTTGAACTTCTCTACATTTTTACTAACTGAATAAATTTTTTTTTTGGAGGAAAATCTCACAGTACATTTAGCTTACCTTAAATGTCAGTTCCTGCAGGAATGCTTTTAAAGCTGAATGTGATCTTTGCTCTTCCTGAATTGAAGGGAAGGAAAACTCAGACAGACTTGATCATAGATGGAGGAGGTGGTCATTATGTTACAATCCTACGGCTTTAACTCTGGTCTTCTTCCTGTCCTGGAACATTGCCAGTGGGCATGCTGCCTGTCACTCAGGCAGGGTACGTGTTGCCAGGTGGCACTCACCCCTGGAAAGGAGACACTGGCATTCACTTGAATGGAAGAATGGGGAGGGACTATTTTGTGGATTAGGCATTTTTAATGAATGTGATGGTTATAATTATTTAGTGACTGTGCCGTGCTCACATTTGTACATATTTTAGCTAAATAAAATAAATGTATTTTCATAGTTATTCCTTTCCTTGCTCCAAAACTGTAAGATATGTGATAAACAGAGAGAAAGGTAGATAAGATCCCCAGTTGTGAGGGTCCTGTGGGTTCTTGCGAAGCTCAAGCTGTGCCAACTGAAGTGCAACCAAGTAACACATGCTCTTTCTTTAAATAAAATGTTAAGACACTGAGAGAATTACACTCCAGCGTCTCCCTTATCAAACTTACGGACTTTCACAGTGATTTAGTTATTACCATTGCATTCATAAAATAAAAGATGTACATAAATCAATCACAAAGTATCATTTTGGTCGTGTATATTGAGACCTATTAATTATGTGCATAAGGGATAATAATGTTAAAAGATTTGTGTATGGTTAATTTTGTTTGATGTATTGAAAATTCATTTAAAACTTGAAGTATTTTCTAGAAGGGTACCGAACAAAATGAATCATCATTAAGCTGTTTAATTAACCTAATAAAATAATTTGATAGGGATTTTTTTTTAATAAAAAAAGGCAGGAAATTGAACAAAGGTTATGCAAATAAAGGGAAATGTAAGTATCCAGGGTAATCCTAGGACAGTTTTTATTATAAGGTCCTACATACTTGGGGACAGTAAGTCTGGTTGTTTCCTCATAGCTAAAGAAAATGAGAAAACTCAATCAGTGACAAGAATCTATACTCCAAAACATAGAAGTTAGCTAGTCATGTGGAACATGCATTGGGATCCTCGCACGGAGACATTAGATTACCGCAGAGCTTTTAATAAAGTGAGTGCTCTGAGGTGGTGACAGAAATCAGTGTCATATTCATAGTGAACACTGCTAGATGCCCCAGAGGTCTTTCTTAGGACAGAAAGCTCATGCAGGCCGGTGCCATAATGGCAAAGTTCCATTCTGTTACCTTTCTTTTATGAAGGGCCAAGGTGATGTGACCCAGGCTTTGAGCTATTTGGTTAGAAATACGTGTTCTTAACAGCAATGACTATTTCACAGGTACAAGTCATCAGCTTTGCTACAGAACATAACTGGGACTCTCTGGACTTTTACGATGGGGCAGACAACAATGCTCCAAGACTCGGAAGTTACTCAGGTAAATAAGAGAGAGGAGCTTAAGCCAAGTACAGTTACACTTAGTAATTTTACAGTCTCTCTCTTTTGAAAGAGTGTTTCCTACAACCCTGACTTGGTGGCTTTAATTTGCTTTTTATAAACTATATGCAATGAACTAAATCACAAAGTTAGACGCTCAAAAGGCATTACAGGTAATGAAATAGAAATGGCTGTTTAAAACCTTACTATATTTTTATTTTAATGGTGTAAGTATTTATTGATGCTTTTATGTTAAAGGTAATATTTTCAGTTGTGCTTCAGCAATCATATGTGTGCTGTGCCCCTTACCCTTAAAAAAAAGAGCAATAATAGTTAAACATTAGATATTTCCTGGTAATTATGGTATATGCACATAGTAGAATGTTTTGCAGCCATTAAAATAATTATAGAGACTGTGTAACAATGTGCTCAAAGCTACAATGTACTGTTGAGTGGCAATAAAGAGAATATACAATTATTTCTATTAAATGAATGAGATTATATGAAATTAATGTATACATATGTACTGACTAGATGGTTTTAAAAATTACTAAGATTTAAAAAAATTATGCAATATCTAACAGCTTTTTTTTTTAGCATATAAGAGGTGAAACAAAATTTTATTTTAATTGAAACTATATATTTTACATTAACTTTAATTATACTTTAGTGGCCTGGCGCACGAATTCGTGCACATTGAAAGGAAATTAATTAGAAGGTGGCTGGCAGGGTGGGACTGGGCAAGATGGGCCAGACATGCCTGGAGCCAACCGCCCATGGTCCCTCTCCGGCTGGCTGCGCCTGGGGTGGTGCAGTGGTTTGGAAGGCATCTGTGGAGTGAGCAGGGTCCCTCCCGCAGGTGGGGCCCCTAGGCTTGACCTGTGGCGATCGGCCCAAAACCGGCTCTCTGACATCCCCCAAGGGGTCCCGGAGTGCGAGAGGGCACTCTACAAAGTTACTGTCTTACAGGGTGTGGGATGCAAATGCAAGTGTGCATTAAACCAGATTTGAGGCTGATAGTGCCCCAGCAACAACATTCCCATGGCCGAAGGTGGAATCGTGTGGCCCTGAGAGGAGTCGGGCTCCCTCCTCTCTGGTTTCAGGGGTGTGTCACCCGAACCACCACTGCCAAGTCCCTGCAGCTCAGCAGCTCCTGCATTGAGCATCTGCCCCCTGGTGGTCAGTGCACGTCATAGCGACTGGTTGGATGGGTGGAGGGAGGGACACTTAGCATATTAGCCTTTTATATATATAGATTATACTAGAAATAGAAACATAATCTATTAACTTATACATTTCAGATATACTGAAATAAGTTTGAATGGTTTCAAGTTTTTAATACATATATATATGTATGTGTATATATATGTATATAATATATGTATTATATATATTTTTTTCTTTTTTAACATTTTTTATTGGTCTTTAGAGGAGAAGAAAGGAGAGAAAGAAACATCAATTGGCTGCCTCCTACCTGAGACTGAGCCCCAAACCCAGGCATGTGCCTTGACCAGGAATCAAACCAGCAACTAATCAAAGGACGCCCAACCAACTGAGCCACACAGGCCAGGGGATTTAATAGATTTTCAAATGGAGTATTGTAACCAGTTTTTTAGCATCACCATTGAGGAGAGTAAAGAAGAATAGGAGTGATTTGATTTAATCATAACATTTATTTTAGATATTTAGACAGGAATCTTTCCTAAAAATTTTTTTATATAATTTGAATATACATTTGCTTATAATAGATTAGGTAGAATACATTCTTAATAATGAACACACAGATGAAGATGATAAAAAGTGGTCAATAGCATGCTCGTGACGACTGAGTGTTAGCTCTGTGTGAGGTTTGTCACACATTTCCTCATTTGGTCTTTCTAGCAGTCTTCACAGGTGATTGACGCTTAGAGAGATCAAGTTGCCCAAGGTTGTACAGACAATGTTCAAATGAGACTAGAATCCAGCTGGTGTGACTTCAGAGCCAGAGACTGAAACTTAGATCCTCACAGGGACGAAAGGCAGGTCAAAGGACCTTTGAGTTTTTGTTAATCTCTGTCTTCAGTGATTCAATTAGGACACTATGGGCTGAGATCAAAAGCACTTATATGTTCTGTAATGAATTTGCTGTGATTTTTTTATAGAAGAACTAGAGGCCCAGTGAACAAAATTCGTGCACTGAGGGGGGTTTCCCTCAGCGTGGCCTGCACCCTGTTGCAGACTGGTAGCCCTCAGTGGATGTCTGACTGACAGCGTAGGCCCGCTCCCCCTGGAGGTGCTAGCCTGAGCTGGCAGTCAGACATCCTTAGCACCATCACTGAGGCGGAAGAGGCTCCACCACCACCAAGCACTTGCCAGCCGTGAACCTGGCTTCTGGCTGAGCAGTGCTCCTCCTGTGTGAACACACTGACCACCAGGGGGCAGCTCCTGCATTGAACATCTTCCCCCTGGTTGTCAATGTGTGTCATAGTGACCGGTCGTTATACCGTCAGGCCGAAACCAGCTCTCCAGCATCCCCTGAAGGGTCCCAGATTGCAAGAGTGTGCAGGCCAGCCTGAGGGACCCCACTGATGCACGATTGGGGCCAGGGAGTGACACGGGAGGTTGGCCAGCAGGGAGGGACCACAAGAGGGCTGCAGGGCATGTCCGGCCTATGTTGCTCAGCTCTGATCAGCCAGACCCCAGCAGCAAGCTAACCTACCAGTTAGAGTGTCTGCCCCCTGGTGGTCAGTGCATGTCATAGCGACTGGTCGACCAGTCGAATGTCGGTCTCCTGGTGGTCAGTGCATGTCATAGAGGGTGGTTGAGTGACCTTAGCATATCATTAGCATATTACGCTTTGGTTGAATGACTGGACAACCAAATATGCTATGTCCACTTAGCATATTAGGCTTTTATTATATAGGATCAGTGATAAAGGTCCACAGAGTTGCACAAAGTAAGTAAGTGTACAATAACTAGTTACTCACCAAAAAAAATATTTGTAACTATCAACTGATATGTTTTTTGAACTTTATCTTAAAACATACAATTGACACTTATATTTATGCTTGCCATTTGAAACTGCTTGAGTTATAATCTTGAGGATCTTTAACTATTTCTCAATGTTAAGTAGTCAAGAAATATTAAGCAAATATTTTATATTTTTACTCAGTAATTGAATAAACTAGTTTATTTCCTTTAGAAGTTTAGAGCATCATCATGATGCATTTACTGAAAGACAAAACTAACACTAGCTCATACCTGGGAGTTTTTGAATGCTAACTACCAGCTTTGCTATCAGAGTGTAAGAAACATCAAACAGATGGCCAAGAGACATATGAAAAAACTGCTCAAAGTCACTAATCATCAGAGAGATGCAAATTAAAATGACCATGAGGTATCACCTCACACCTTTCAGAATGGCTAACATCAACAAATGACAAGTGCTGGCGAGGATGTGGAGAAAAAGGAACTCTAGTACATTCCTGGTGGGAATACAGACTGGTGCAACTGTTATGGAAAACAGTCTGGAGTTTCCTCAAAAAATTAAAAATGGAACTGTCATTTGATTCAGTGATCTCACTTCTAGGAATATATCCTAGGAAATCCAAAGCACCAGTCATAAAGAATGTATGCACCCCTCTGTTCATAGCAGCACAATTTACAATAGCTAAAATCTGGAAACAGCCCAAACGCCCCTCAGTAGATGAGTGGATAAAAAAGCTATGGTGCATCTATGGTACACCACGGAATACTATGCAACTGTAAAAAAGAAGGATCTCTTACCCTTTGAAACAGCAGGGAGGGACCTGGAGAGTAATAGGCTAAGTGAAATAAGCCAGTCAGAGAAAGACAAGTATCCCATGATCTCACGTATATGTGGGATCTAATAAGCAAAATAAACTGATGAACAAAATAGACTGAGAGATATTGAAGCATGCAACAGACTGACGCATTTCATGGGGGGAGGGGCAAGAAGAGATTAACCAAAGATTTTTATGGGCATATACTAGTATATGCAGAACCCATGGACACAGACAAGTGTGGTGAATGCCTGAGGGGGTGGGCATGGAGTGTCGGGGATCAGTGGGGAGAAAAAAAGGGACATCTGTAATACTTTCAATAATAAACATTTTTAAAAAAAGAAATATTAAGATACTTGACCTGGTATAAAATATATTATAATGAAGGACAATAAATGATTATATCCTCTGAACCCTTAAGCTAATATACCATAAAAATCACCTGCAAACTTTAAAATTAAGTGTATGAAATATTGAAGTTGACATGAAATTCAAAACATCCATTTTAGCCTAGGTTGGTTTGGCTCAGTGGATGGAGCATTGGCCTGTAGACTGAAGGGTCCCAGGTTCAATTCCGGTCAGGGGCACATGCCTGGGTTGCGGGCTCAGTACCCGGTTGGGGGTGTGCAGGAGGCAGCCGACCAATGATTCCCTCTTGTCATTGATATTTCTATCTCTCTCTCCCTCTTCCTTCCTCTCTGAAAAAATAAAAATATATTTAAAAAAAAACCAACAGATTCATTTTAGGTGACCATAACACTTACTACTCTGACTTTTCCCAGTTCTCATTGTTCCTATCTATTTTTAGGCAATAATGTAAAATGATCTCAAAGTTCTGTCTCCTTGGAGATAGTCAGAAACAATAAAATGGAGAAATATTTCTATTAAAAATTCTTGAAAAACACTTGATGGAATATATATATATATATATATATGGCTAATATGCTAAGTGTCCAGTCATCTGGGTAATGACGTCACGTAGCAATGTCCAGCTTCCTCTCCCTAGCGACTAGCCTCCTTGCAGTTTCTTCAGCCCAGGAACATGACTTGCTTTATACCCAGGTGGAAACACTTTACACTGTAACCAAATGTCTGTGAAGTGTTTTCCCATGCCTCATCTCATTTGATCCTCACAGACGTCCTGGAGTAGGTAGATAGGAGACTTGATGGAATCCTATTTTCTTTTCATTAGCTGGAAAATGGAGATTTAGAAAGTTTAGGAACTTGACCTGACTGAAAAGAAGTAACAAATGGTAGACTTTGAAAATGATTTCAGGTTTTCTTACTGTGCAGCTGGGGGAAAGGAGGGAGTACCCAGTCGGCCATCACCAGCCACTAGGTATCCTTACCAGTGCATGAATTTTGTGCACTGGGCCTCTCGTCTACAATAATAATGTTTCATGTTGATATTTACTTCTGTGTTGCTGACAATTACCTGAGAGAGAAGTTGGGGTGCTTCACTGGGCTGGAAAAAGTTTAGCTAAATCACAAAGCAGGTCTAATTAAGCAAGTTTATTCTATATCTATAAAAGGCTAAGTTGACTCACACATGTACAATACATATAGAGCTCTCACTGGTGCCAATCACACGCATGTGTTTCCATCTGTCATTGTCAATCATGAATTTGGTTGACATTTCTATTATAGAGAAAAGGTGAATAGAGATATTAAAATATTTCTTCTCATTAATTTCCTTTCTATGTACACGAATTTGTGCACCAGGCCACTAGTTTAGTGATAACCTATTAGCCGATTAGTAATTGGCTTAGTTAATTTTATTATAGTATTTACTATGTGTTTGATGACCTGCTTTTTAAATTATAATTTCAGGAACAACAATACCTCATCTTTTGAATAGTACATCTAACAATCTATATCTAAATTTTCAATCAGACATCAGTGTTTCTGCTGCTGGATTTCACCTTGAATACACAGGTAAGTATAATATCATGTAGTATTAACTATAGACACAATACAGCAGATCTCTAGAATTTACTCATCTTGCATAACTTAAACTTAAATTTGTTGAATGGTGACTTTCCATTCCTCCCTCCCCTTAGCCCCTGGAACCAACATTCTGCTCATTGCTCCTAAGAGTTCTCCTTTTTGATATTCTACATGTAAATGAGATCATACAATATTTGTCTTCTCTGTCTGATTTATTTCACTTAGCATGATGCTCTAAAGGTCCATCCATGTTGTTGCAAATATCAGGATATCCTTCTTGTCCATGGTTTTAATAATACTCCATTATATGTATACAACACATCTTCATTTCTTCATGTAGGTGGACACTTAAGGTGTTTCTATATATTGGCTATTAATAATGCTCTTTGAGATCCTGATTTTAATCACTTTGGATCTATACCCAGAAGTAGTACTACTTGATCATGTGATACTTCTATTTTTAATTTTTTGAGGGACCTTTATGGTGACTATAACAATTTACATACTCATCAGCAGAGCTTGAGGGTTCCCTTTTTGCCACATTATCATCAATACTTGTTAATTTTTTTGCTTCAATAATAGTAATTCTAACAGATTTGGGGTGACATCTCTTGCTTTTGATTTACATTTGTTTGATGATTAGCAATGTTGAGCATCTTTTCATGTACCTATTGGCCATTTGTGTTTTCTTTGGAAAAATGTCTTGTAGATATTCTGCCCTTTTTTTAAAATTTACCTTTATTGTTGAACGTACTACATATGTATGCCCCCCCCTTTTTCCCACTGACCTCCCTCCACCCCAAACCACCCCCCCAGGCTTTCACCGCACTGTTGTCTGTGTCCATGGTTTGAGTTGTATGAGTTTCTTATAAATTTTGGATATTAACTCCTGTTTTTGTGTGTTTTGTTTCTTCTGGGATTTTAGTTTTTCTGTGCAGCCCCCTCTTCTGGTTTAGGAACAGTCTGCTCTTTTTCAGTAAGGATCATCTCAATGTGGTGCGGAGGGCTCATGTACGGGTTAATCCACCCTTGAGCTCTGTAAGTTCTAGGCCGCATCTTGGGAGCTTTGTTCACCGGGATGTGCTCAGAGAATCTGCATCAAAACCCTTAACTTCAGCATTAATCTGTATTTTTAAGTATGTTCCGTGAAAATTAACCACTGACCCTTTGTCCAGCCTCATTGTTTGGCCTGAGAACACCTACCAACTCCACCATTGTAATGAAGGAATGGAACACACTGCTTCTTCAGATACTTGGTGGCTTTTCAGATATGCATACCCATTATGGCCCAGGCAGTGTCACAAGCATTCTTAAAGTGAACGAGAATATTTGAAACTCTTGATTTGTATTATTTTGTAGGGTTTTCTGGGTAAGTGACTAGCAAACCATTTTCAGAGGTCGCCTCAGTCCACTTATGGGAGGAGAGAGTGGATATTAACTCCTTATCAGATAGATACATTGCAGATAATTTTTCCCGTTACACAGGTTACCTTTTGATTTGGTTGTTACTTGTGCTGTGCAGGAGTTTTTTGTTGTATTGTTTTTGATGTAGTTCTACTTATTTTGCTTTTGTTGCTTGTGTTTTTGGTGTCATATTGGAAAATCAAAACCAATGTCAAGGAGCTTTTTCCCTATGTTTTCTTCTAGAACTTTTATATATCAGGTCTTATATTTAAGTTGTTTTTTTGTTTGTTTGTTTTTTCAAATTGGTCTTATATTTGTTTTTTTGTTTTTTTTTCTTTTTTCTTTTTTTAAAATAAATCTTTGTTGTTCAGATTATTACAGGTGTTCCTCTTTTTTTCCCCCTTAGCTCCCCTCCACCTGATTCCCTGCCACTGTCTTCATCCATAGGTGTAAGATTTTTGTCCAGTCTCTTCCCACACCCCTCACACCCTCTTCCCCCTGAGAATTGTCAGTCCACTCCCTTTCTATGTCCTGATTCTATTATATTTAAGTTTTTAATCCATTTCCAATTAAATTTTTAAAGTGGTGTAAGATAGGGGTCCAATTTTACCCTTCTGCATATGATTATCCAATTTTCCCCACACCATTTATTGAAGAAACTATCTTTTGGTCTAGGTGTCCATTTTTATGCTGGTACCATACTGTATTGATTATTATAGCCTTTCTAATTTGGTTTGAAATCAGAATGAATGATGCTTCCAATTTTTATTTGTTTGTTTGTTATTCAGTATTGCTTTGGGTATTTGGGTTCTATTGTGGTTCTAATTGAATTTTAAGATTTTTTTTATTTATGGGAAATATGTCATTGGAATTTTGATAGGGTTTGCATAGAATCAGTAGGTAGCTTTGGGTAGTATGGATATTTTAACAATATTAATCATCCTAATCCATGAATACAAAATATCTTTTCATTTATTTGTGTTTCTATAATTTATTTTTATTAGACTTTTATAATTTTCAGTGTGTAGATCTTTTATCTTCATGCTTAAATTTGTTCAATTATTTTATTGTTTTTATGTTATTGTAAATGGAATTTTCTTTCTTTTTAAAATATGTTTTGTATTTAGTGTATAGCAATCAATGCAACTAATTTATGTATGTTGATTTTATATCCTGCAACTTTATTAAATTAACTTATTAGATATTTTTGGGGGGTGGAGTCATTATTATATTTTGTATATAAGATCATATTATCTGCCCACAGAGGCAATTTTACTTTGACTTTTGGGTTTGTATATTTTTTATTTATTGTAATTATGTGTTTTTAGGAATTTGTCTTTTTTTTAGGTTATTGATTTTGCCAGGGTATAATTATTCATAGTAGTCTCTTGTGATTCTTTTTATCTCTGTAGTATCAGTTGTAATGTCTCCTCTTTTACTATATTTTCAAATTCCAAAAAAGGAACTGAATCCTGTAGAAAATTTAAATATGAAATGGGAGTAGTGGCTTTTCTTGTTGGCATAGAAAAATATATTTAATTTCTCAACTTCCTACTAAACTTTTAGATACAAAAAAAATCTTATGCATCCAAGTTAAGTTAAATACATATATGGATTTGTAGTTTGCTCCATAAAATGATCACAAGTTTTAATTGAGTGATTATTGGGGGTAATTTTGAGCTTACTGTTTCCCTCTGCCATTAGTACAGGATCATGTCCATTTAGGATATCCTTTTGCCTCTTGCAATGATCCCAGTCCCTGAATCTGATTAGCATTCAAAACAAATTTGTTGACTGAATAATGAGTGATACAACATCTAGAAATATAAGATAGCAGATATATAATATTGGAATATATCATTGACATCAGTATGCCTACACTGATGTTGGTGTGCATAAAGGTATTTAGCACCTCTGTCTGTATATATTTTATAATTCTGTCAACTTCTGCTTCCTGAAGGTACTGATTATTATTTTCTCAACATCACTTTATCCATCACTGTAACATCATTACCTCTACTGGAAATTCTGAGAGAAAAGAAACTCGCTATAGGGAAAGACAGAGGCTACACTGCTAGGCACTGCTAGGCATGTACTAAATTAATTTTTGACAATACTTCTAGTTTTATATTGAAGTTCACTTTTCAGCTATTGTTAATTTCATATACAACAAATGCATCATTGTAATGTTAATAGATTATAAATAAAAGATTTATTCTTCATTCAGCCAATAATTTTTTTTGAAATACCTACTACATGTCAGCTACTATGCTCAGCATGGGAAAAGCCAAGATAAATATGTCACAGTATCTTTTTTTTTATGAGGTTATAGCATAGAATAGACTGAGAGATAAAGCAATAATACAGTGCACTGAATACAGGAATAGAGAGATTTATCATAGAGTGTATATAAGCGATAGTAATCAGTTCCATTTATGAAGTTCAGGAAATATTTCAAATAGTAGGTGACAATTTGGCTAATTCTTAACAAACAGGCAGGATTTTTGCAATTAGACAGCCGTAGATATTTTCAGCATGAATACTGCAGGCTCAGACAGTGCTATGATATATGACATATTAGGAGAATTGCAGCTAGTTCAGCAGGGCTGAACTAAGGTTTGAAGCAGCACAGGGAACTAATGCTTCTAAAGGTATGATGACTTCTGAAAGCTATAGGATGCCATAATCAGAAATTTAACTTTATTGTAGATGACATAATATGGAAACAGCAAATGTTTCAATACTTATTCATAATATAGACCATTAAGTAATCATAATCATAAAGAAATTATAGCAAGTTTTTTAAGTCCCTTGTTTATAAAATGTTTTCTTAAATGCCAAAAGGTTCTTTTTTGTATAAGATAGATAATATAAGATCATTAAAATTTAATAGGATAAGTTATCCAATGATCTTTAATATTTTTCAAACTGTGTTTTTGGTTGGAAACTCTTAACTATATTCAATGAAAGAAATTGAGCCATATCCTTATCAACAAATAGTAGATACAAATATGCAAAGAATTTAGAGCTTGACTACTCTTCTTAAGGGAAAGCAATGATTACTGGATTTAAATCTCACAATTTTAAAAAATATATTTTTAGTTCTTTGAGAGAGAGTAAGGGAGAGGGAGAGAGATAGAAACATCAATGATGAGAGAATCATTGATCAGCTGCCTCCTTCACAGCCCCTAATGAGGATTGAGCCCACAACCTGGGCATATGCCCTGTCCGGGAATCAGTTTGACCTCGTGGTTCATAGGTCCATGATCAACCACTGAGCAACACAGGCCAGCAAACCTCACAACATTCTATCTTGAAAAATTAAATCTTTTGGCTGAAAAGTCATACTGTAAGTATAAGAAAACTTTAATCATGATCTTGAATTGAAGAAGTAAAGTTGAGTACCTAACTATGACAAGAAAAGTCTGATTAAAATGGTAGAGGGACTGGATTATGAATGAGACAAACCTCTGTCCTAACCAAGTTTAAATATATTATGTAAAATGTGGGATTTTTTTTGTATTTTTAATTATTCATCCAACTATGTCAAAACTAGTTATTGCTATAAAATGAGCAGTCAAAGAATGCTAGCATTTTCTAAGGTTCTTACCTGATTTGAACTCAACCATGTGGGAAAGGATTCACCACTGCTAATGAGTAAGCCTAAGAACAAACGATGTGTCAATGTATTTTATATACAGTTGCTTTAAATAGTAAGACTGACAATGCTCCTAATGTTTAAAGGCTACTCACAGAGAATGGCATTTAATATTTTAGCTTTCAGTTCATATAATCTCAAGTAAATGTTTTCAAAATCATGCTTTGTGTTCAAACTGATCCCCAGTCCTTCTCAAGAACTATTAGATATGTGGATTCTCCACCCAAGAGAAAAGCAAACAAACAAAAAACTAAGTACCATGTTTAGATGACAGGACAATATTAACTGTAGTTTTCAAAAACCAGAACGTGGAATATTATCAGAAGATGGTAAGATGATCACCATTTTTTTTAACGTTGTGTTGAGGAGACTAAACTAAGACAACAAAGTATTTGCTGAATGTTTCCTTTTAATTGGAACAAAATTCTAAATAACTTCCTAGAGCAAAGTAAATATAATTTTTTAAATGCCAGCATTACAAAAATCCTATAGAGTTATATTGAAACATTATTTTTTTTATCAAATCATAATTTAAAGAAGTGAAAATATTCTCCAGGTATAAAAAGACCTTCCTTTTTGGAGACATTAAGTAAATGCTTACTAAATAGTCACACTTAGTGATATTGTCACCTAAAAATGTTCCAGTTGCATGTGCTTTTTTTTTTAAAAAAACAAAGTGAGTGCATTTAATGAAAATGGGAATGATAAATTAAAAAATGAAGGTGTATGGACAAATAATGAGATATAGAGTTACAGAGATGGAAAAAGTGGAGCAAGAAGGACAGAGGATGGAGAAAGAGAAGAGAGAAAGAGAAAATGATCCATTTAGTGGACAGTAGTGAAATCAGTGACAGAGGCTGCCTAATGTTCTTTTAATTAATTTAAAAGTTTTTGCATTATCCTTCACGTTTTCAAATCTATTGTCTAGTTAACATTGACATTAACATAGTAATTACAAAATATTAAGTGAAAGGGAAGGTGGTGGGGGGAGATTGAAATACAGCTTTACAAATTAAAATAACTAATAACTTCTGCTCTAGTCTTTAAGGACAAATTTTTGAAACAAGCTCTCGTGGTATTTTTGGCTGCTTTGCTAATAACAGACTGAAACGCTGTTAGTGTGTGTCCGGTGGAACAAGCGCTGTGTAGAAAAGCTGTGGATTGGGCGCAGCGTCCAGCAGGACCAGCTCAAAGGCTGTCTGGTCACTGTGCACACGGAGGACACTGCTCCAAGGAACTCCAGAGAATGCACCCAACAACCCATCTTGCTTGTGAAAAGGGCACCTTAATTTCAGTCATGTTTCAAAATAGTAATTTCCCTTAGTGGAGAAACATTAATTTTGTGTTAATGCAAGAATCTGCTCACTGGTGGAGACTGGTTATAATAACTAGACATAAAAATAAAAATTTTAAAGAACTTCTTTATATAATCAGAAGCCCTCAGAATTACAGTCTGAAAAGTGAGAATGCAATAGCCTCTACAAAAGAAAATTGTACTTTTTAATGAATATAAAAGCACTAAAAGAAAAAAAGCACACTATGATTTTAGGCTAATTAAAAGTGGAAAAAATAATTTTGTGTGTTCTAAACAAGATAGTTATATTAACTTTTCTCCATTGAGAATACACCTATTTCACTGCACATCTTTAGTGTTTCATTGTGACAGTATCTAAGATAAAAGTTCTGTCCGCCAGGTAATATAAGGAAGGAATCACAACAGGCCAATAGTGGTCTCAATTACACTATGAATACCAGCAACAGATGCATAATCCATTAAGGTTTGCTATAAAAAGTCCAGATTTTTTTCTTTTTTAAACAAGAAGGTAAGCTCTTTCTATATTCCTAAAGGAGTATTTTAAATGGTAAAGGTTTCAGGAAACATGACATGTGTTCTTCTCTCTTGGAAAAGGGAAATTTGGCTGAAATTCCTTCCAGCGAGTATTTTCCCCATCTGATATTTCTACTCACTCATGAGGTTTTCGGGGAGGGGAGGAGAGGAAACAAAAAGCTAGATTATCTGATGGCATGGATGCTATATAGATATGACTTGCTTTTTATTTACTTAAAAAGTAAATGCTGACAAATATGTCTCTAGTGTTCTTTTTCTCTTTGAATTTGAGATCATAACACTTTAACTTGGGAATGCCTGACTACTACTATAACTATTGTTATCGTTACTATTATTATTATTATCAGACAAATCGGATGTTCCTTCTGGACAGTCTATTCTTCACATGCCTTGGTCTCATTAATATTTCCATTGTTACCCAGTAAAGAAAGGCAACACTTGACTTATTTCCTCCCTTAATTTTACATTTCAATATTGCTTCCCAAATATAAGAACAAACCCAGTTGTTTACCCGTTAAATTTTCATTGAATACCTACTATATGCTAACTATATTTGCTAGGTGTCACTACTACAAACTTGCATAAGATCTAGTCCTGAAAACCTTCAGACTTAATTGCAAACATGAACATGCAAACAAATAATTGCAAAATTAGAATGTAAACACTGTAAGTGTTATTTATTTAAGTCAGCACCTCTCAGATAATTGTGGATTATAGTCATCTTGAAGATGATAGGCCTGGCTGGGTAGCAAAGTTAGTTAGAGTGTCATCCCAGTACACAAAGGTTACAGCATCAACCTCAGGTCAGGGCACGTAGAAGGATCAACCAATGAATGCATAAATAAATAAGCGGAATATCTATAAGTCAATTTACAGGGGTTGTTTTTTGGTGTTGAAATTATAAAATGTACATGTTTTAAAAGGGGAAACTACATGCACTAATGGTGTTTGTAAATTAGGGGTGCTCAAAAATCTCAGGGCACAGGCTCTGAGGAAGTCAAAGGCACATGTTAACCTTACCAGACTACAGGGGTCCATTTGCCTGTGAGCATTAAAACCCAATCAAATGCAACAGGAGTTTGCAGCCAAGAAAGTAAACATTTATTTTTAAGGAAATAGTGCCATGCCCAGAGTCATAGGTTAACAGAAAAGAGGAAACAAACTATGATACAATTAAAATGTCCTCATAGGGCTTTTGCTCAAGGATTCCTAGGGCTTCCTGGGAATGGGTTAGGTTTGTGGGGTCTACTGATGGGTTGGGGCTAGGGTAGGATCTTTGTGACAGGTCCTGATTCAGCCATGGCATTGTTCTCTCTGGTTCATGAGGGTGTGGTTCCTAGGGTCATCCTATTTTCATTGGCTTGGGACTGAAACACAGCTGTAATCAACAGCCCTGAGGCTTTGTTTTTAAGACAGTTTGTTGCTAACCAGAATGCAATGTCCTAAGGGCTTGCTGATTAAGGAGAGAGTGGACTGCATGGACCAAAAGGAGAAAAGGTCATGTTAAAGAAACAGTTCCTATGTGGTTACATTACCATAATGAGTGCATCTGTCTCTCCTCCCACACCTGAGAGCACTCCTGATATCTGCCACTCCTAAGTTTGTCGTAAATCCTGGGAAATTTCAGGTAGTCTAGAAAACATCTTTTTATTCCATGCAATAGTTGTAGGGTCTGGATACCCCAAAGCACAAAACTAGTCATAAAATAGTAAACATCCAGAAATGTACCATTTAACTCTAGATTATAAATAACGAAAGATTAAGTTCAAGTTTAGTTACTTTACTGCTCCCCATCCTTAAGCAATATGCTTAAGTGATAATGCATTAGGTCTTAATGAGTCTGCTTTTATAATCACTAAAAATGGTTTCCTCCCTTGGGCTAATTAGATAATTATCTGAGAAAAATAGTGATTTTAAAATTGCTAATTAGATAATTATCTGAGAAAAATAGTGATTTTAAAATTAATTATATTTTCTTAAACGAATTATTTTGTTCTAACTAGTTTATACAAATCATCACATAAAATACTAATTATGGAAACACCTCCTGTCCAAATTAAATTATTAATATTTGTCATGTCTAATTTCATTTGTCACTAACTCAAAATTTACATACAAATAAGTACAATTGAGCTTTAGAAATGCATTTCATTCATTAACCCTATGAGGACATTATAATTGTATCATAGTTTGTTTCCTCTTTTCTGTTAACCAAAATTTATTTCATGATCATCTCATTGACTTTTCATCTCTTTATGCTATTAAGTTAGAGATGGTTTTAGTCTAAGTTTCTGGATTCTGGAAACATAATAGAGACAGTGTTACAGAACAGGAGGACTGTATCCACCACTGGCAGAGGCTAGCACTAGAAACAAGAATTGCAGAGGAAAAATATTGAAGATATTATTATTATTATTATTATTATTTTCTACAGTACGTGGTGCTGACATAAGCTACCAAAAACGTTTTTTCCCCTTAAAGATATTTTATGGATTTTTAGAGTTAGAGGAAGGGAGGAGAGAGAGATAGAAGCAGAAAAAGCTAGGTCTGTGAGGGAGGGAGGGAAGGAGGGAGGGAGAGAAATTTTTTTCTAGAACTAGAATTTAAAACTAAATATAATAAAAGTCATAAGGACCCTCAGCTTCACCAAAATGCACACAGAGGTTGTGTTCTTAATAACTCTGAATTTGCCCTCCATTATTAAACAGAAGGAAAATACAGCTTCCTGTGTTAGTTAAGGTTCTATGGCTGTTTATAGTCTATATCCTGCCCCCATTATCAGCTTTATTTCTTGCCACCTTTCCCCAAATTCTACTTGTTTGTGGGGAAAACACTTCTCTTGTCCATAAAAGAAGGAAAAATCACTCAAAACTCCATACCATTTTGTCTGCAAGTACCTTCTCCCTTATTGTCATAAATTGGTGAAATATATAATTTTTTTAGTGCTCACTAGGTTATTTCCTAAGAAATTATTATATAAATAAAGGACAACCTTTATTTATTGTGATTTTTCCACTACACTGTAATCATGTTTTAAACTAACCCCTCTGTGGTTCGGAAAAGGGTTCCTTTAGGGCATGGTTAAGTTGCTAATCTATCTTAACACTCCCAGCATCTGATATGATGCAGAGTATACAATAGATGCTCAGTAATTGCTTATTTAATGAATGAATGGAACCTGCATGTCAGATTCCATTGAACATTTTATCATTTAATTTAGCATTATTTTGTAGGCTAGAATTTTATAAGTGGTATCAATTACTGAATACCCAATTAGTTATTCATAGTAATGCTAAGTTAAATGTCAGAGAAGGTAAACAGAGGTGAAGTGAGAAAGCGTTGAGCATCAAGGTAAGTATGAGCAAAGCCTGCACATGTTCTTAAATCACTGCTCCCTGTTGAGATTATTGTCAGAATTGTTCCTTCTAAAAAAAGTATCCACAGTCAAGTTACATGTTACAAAATATGTATTTGTTTAGTAGATTGACTAAGTAATTCCAAGGTACTTTTACCAGAAATAAGTCTGCATGCTTACTATTGCAGTTTTCTTCATCCTCAAATTAGACTAGCTCTTATTGAATTCACACTTTATCACTGACTTCTATGTGAGTTTCAAACTGTTGTCTTATGATGATAAATGTGGGATGCCAAATGCTAATTCTAGTACATTAAAATTCCCTCAAATGTAGTAAAAAAACATAGAAATAATAGTTCTTTCTTTCATATCCATTATTTAGGGACAATTTTTAAATTGAAGACATGCAATATATTTAAAATAACTCTTCACTCTCACTGAACACAACCACTTGTGCAAAGACAGAATTCAATACTGATTCCTTTGTCACATGAATGCAAATACATTCTTTTTGGTCTTCATTTTCAATAAATTTCTACATGGGTTGTCATGTAAAATTTGTGAAGGAGTTTTTCCTTTTACAAACAATATTACTGGGAATCTTAGCAGTAATTAAGCTTTCTTATTCCTGTCTTCCTCTCTTCATGCATTAAAGACTCCTTAAAATCATTGTGAAATACAAGGAAGTAATATATATGTAATTATGTAATCAGAATTATCTGATACAAATGATATGATTTACAACATTTTAGACTCTAGATTGATTGCCTTGTAAACAGAATTGGAAAGAATATTTAGTTACAAATAAATGTTAGAAATACACACTGCGGATTCAATACTTCAGTCGGGGTAATTGCCCACAGTGATTCAACAGCAGACATAGCTGCAATTTTTGATATGGATTTATTTGTTCCTGTCTGTTTGGGGCTACAATTGCAGATTAATTGATCCAAATCTCATTTAAAAATTCAGTCAAAGAGTATGTTTGATTGCAAAGGGCATAATTTTACAAAATCTACACTCATGAAGCTGAAAATGACTTTTTTGATTCTCTTGGATAAGCATGGGAAAATACTTTACAACATTTTTACAAAAATTATTTTTTGTTGTTGATTTTCACTAATAACCTATGGGTTTTATCATTTATAAAGAAGTAAAAACTAACTCTTAAGACATTTTAAAATTATTATTTAATACTCAGAGGTTTATTTATATAAATAAAAAAGTGTCTATAAAATATGAACCACATGACTTTCAAATGTTTCTGTTTTATTTTTTTTAGTACACATAAAAAATGGATGCAAAGAAATGAGAGGCCATTAATATATGACTTCTCCTGCTTATCTGTTTACCTCATCACCTTGTTTCCCTGAAATAATCTTATTCCACAGATTAGCTGGTTCAACTCAATTATTTCTAGAAAAACAGAAGGGAGTTTGTTCTGTACTCCCTAAATCTCTGCTAGTACTAATTTATCCAATAGATCAGTGGTTTTATTACTTATAAAAATAATTTATGGTCATTATAAAAATTTAGGAAATGCAAGAAAATATAAGGGAGAACATACAAATCACTAAAAATCTCATAATCAAAATAGCCACTGTTAATAGTTGGCATATTTTTTGTCATTTTTCTCTGAGATTATATACTTATGAGAATTTTAACTTACTAATTTGTTATTACATAGTTTATACGAATTTGTATCACTTTTCAGAATATATATATATATATATATATATATATATATATATATATATATATTTACTGTTTCAGAGAGGAAGGGAGAGGGAGAGAGAGATAATCAATAATGAGAGATAATCATTGACTGGCTGCCTCCTGTATACTCCCTACTGGGGACTGAGCCTGCAACCCGGCCATGTGCCCTGACCAGGAATCAAACCGTGACCTGGTTCATAGGTCGATGCTTAACCATCGAGCCACACTGGTCGGGCCTGTATAATTTTTTTAAAGTTAAAATTCTTTAATAAGTATTTTACTACATATCTTTTATGTAATAACATTGATTAAAAACAAGATTCTCAATATCTATGGCATCACTGTGTCATAATTTTACTTATTCTCCTTCCAAAGGAGGATATTGACACTTCTAGTTATTATTAGCTTTCTGTGTATATGACAATGAATGGAGAACTTGACAGAAAGGAAAAGGAATGAGCATGTACAAAGTCTGGTAAAGATTAATAAATGTATTGTTCAGACCTCGCAGAAACCAAAGGAAGGTAAAACAAGGCATGCATGCTTATATGATAACATAGTTTATTTTTTATATCCAGTAATTCCTGAAAAGGGCTCTATGAAATCAGAAGAATGTAATGTGTAAGGCTCAATAATAGGCATTAAATGAGATATAAAACAATTGTGAGGCAGTTCTCATCTCTTCTTGGATCTTAAATTATAGTTGGGGAGGTGAAGCTTTAACCCTTATAAATTTTAAAGTAGGTCACAATTTAATGGTAACATCTTTCCTACATTCATAAATTCAAGATTATAAAAAAAATCAAGAAATATGGAACCTGATATATGTTTAAAGACCTAGCTAATTGAGGCACCAGGCACTGGACTTATATTCCACAGATTCTCCTAATTTCTTTCAGGACTATCTCAAATGCATTTCCAAATGAATAATTTGTTCCTCCTCTTTACTGCCTTACTTTCTGATCTAATCATAACTGTATCAAGTTACTGCTGTTAGGCTGTTTCCTACCTTTAAATGTCACCTAATTAGGCATTACTTTTTAGCTATTCATTTATTGTATTATTAGGTAGAGAAAGTAGCTTCCATTTGCACAGATAGAAATTTGTATTTATTAAGATATAATTAAAATAATTTTATTTATTAAAAATTAAAATCACTTTCAGTTTTTATATTATTCATTCATCCATGCAACCAAAGCTTATGGAGTGCATCCTTCAGATGCTGTTCTCTGAGCTGCCCTTACGAAGCTCCCATTCTGAGAGTGGAGATCAATATTGAACAACTATTTACACAGCATTTATTAATTTATATAAAGTGCCACAAAGGAAATGTAGAAGTTGGTGCTCTGAGAGGATCTGTCAGTAGGAAACAACATGGTTAAGGAGAGAAGTAATACATGAGATATTGTCATAATTTAGGACTTAGGTTTTATGTATTTTTTTATGAAATGAATACGTGTGTGTGTGTGTGTGTGTGTGTGTGTATGTGTGTGTGTGTGTGTATACATACTAGAGGCCCGGTGCAAGAAATTCTGCGTGGGTAGGGTCCCTAGGCCTGGCTGGCTATCAGGGCTGATCTGTGAGGTGACCAGCAGGGTTATTGGGGGACTCCTGCTGGCACCTGCCTAGGCTAGCCTGGGGCCTGAGGGCCGGGGTCAGCTCCTGCATTGAGCATCTGCCCCCTGGTGGTCAGTGCGCATCATAGCAACCAGTCGTTCCACTGGTTGTTCCACTGTTTGGTTGATTTGCATATTAGGCTTTTATTATATAGGATAATTTTGGAGTGGTGACTGCTTAAAACTGTAAATTAAAAGTAGATAATAAACATTTGCTTAATTAAAGATAAAAATCCTATATAATAAAAGGCTCCTATGCAAATCAAATGAATGAAGGAGCAACCGGTTGCTAGAATGTGCACTGACCACCAGGGGGAAGACACTCAGTGCAGGAGCTGCCCCCTGGTGGTCAATGTGCTCCCACAGGGGGAGCACTGCTCAGCCAGAAGCCCTGAGCAGAGCTCAAGGCTGGCGAGTGCAAGCAGCGTTGGCAGGAGCTTCTCCCGCCTCCATGGCAAAGCTAAGGATGTCCGACTCCTGGAGGAAGCAGGCCTAAGCTATCAGTCAGACATCCCCTGAGGGTTCCTGGACTGTGAGAGGGTGCAGGCCAGGCTGAGGGACTCCCCGCCCCCCCCCCCCCAGTGCACTGTTTTCGTGCACCAGACCTCTAGTACCTTAATAATATGTAATACATTCAATGTTTAAAACAATGTTTTGGCCAAAAGAAAATCAAACAATGATTTTCTTTAAGTCTTTAAATGAATTGTTTGAGAAAATCTTTTGTATTTTGTATGCTTTTATTCTTTTACTAGAGGCCTGGTGCACGGAATTTGTGCACGGGGAGGGGTGGTGTTCTCAGCTCAGCCTGTACCCTCTCCAATCTGGGACCTCTCAAAGGATATCCAACTTCAAATATTTTGCTTACAAAAATATTGCCAAATTGCTTACTTAATGCTGCTTCCCGTTTAGGCCCAATCCTAATAGGGACATCCCTCTCACAATCCAGGACTGCTGGCTCCCAACTGCTCGCATGCCTGCCTTCCTGATTGCCCCTAACCACTTCTGCCTGCCAGCCTGATCATCTCCTAACCACTCCCCTGCCAGCCTGATAGATGCCTAACTGCTCTCCTGCCAGCCTGATTGCCCCTAACTGCCCTCCCCTACAGGCCCTCCCCTAACTGCCCTTCCCTGCAGGCCAAGTTGCTCCCAACTTCTCTCGTCTCCCAGCCTGGTTACCCCTAACTGCCCTCCCCTGCAGGCTTGATTGCCCCCAACTGCCCTTCCTTGCAGGTCTGGTCCCTCCCAACTGCCCTCCTCTGCTGCCTGATCGCTCACAACTATGCTCCCCTGCTGGCCATCTTGTGGCAGCCATCTTGTGACCACATGGGGGCAGCCATCTTGTGTGTTGGGGTGATGGTCAATTTGCATATTACTCTTTTATTAGATAGGATGTTGAAAAGCAAATTATCAATGTAAAAGTAATGGAAGTGTTTTGAATTATATCATTATCTTCCTCTCAGAAATAACTGACTTCATACATTGCACAATACTTTTCAGGTCTCAGTAAGATACTTGTTTTTTTTCTTTCTGATTATATTTGGAGAACAAGTCTTACTTGTAATTATATTTTAAAATTTTTACATGTAACAAATATATTAAAATATATCTCATGAATTAAAAATTCCATTCTTTATGAAGGAAGAAGGAACCAGCTGATATGAATGAAATAGTAAATGATTTTTAGTCATTTTACTAAAAACATTTTGCAACTACAATTTCATTTTATTTTCACAGTAAATTATTACTATTTTTTATTTTGGGGTTTTATTTTATGAATTTTTATTTTTGTTTTACAGTAGAAGAGATATAGGCTGGGAATTTAAGTATAATCACAGAGCTACTTAATGTTTAGTGGTATAAAAATTCAAAAGTTATGGGGTGTTCCAAAGTCATTGCTCTTCACATATGCAGTTAAATATTGTTCACGTAATATTCTTATTGCCACAATGTAAAATATAGTTTTAATGACCCAGATATTCAGTTTTAATAATTTAATATGCATGATTTAAGCAGTCATTATTTGAAAGCTACTTACATTATTATCATTAAATATTCTTAGCAATTGGTTTGGATTCCTGTCCTGAACCACAAACTCCCAGCAATGGAATTAAAATTGGAGACAGATACATGGTCGGTGATGTGGTATCATTTCAGTGTGATCAAGGCTATTCTTTGCAGGTAAGTTTATTTTAAAAGCAGTTTTTATTTTCATTACTCTTTCAGGATATTTTAACAAACCAATTATTATTATCTTCAAGTTTTAAAACTATATTGATCTTGGGCTTTATTAGCCTGAAGTCAAATGGCATTCCATTTTTCAATAAAACATATGGGTGAGAGAAATTTGCTGAAATGAAATAAATTTGTTTTAATTGCAACTAATGAAAAATGAATTTTGAATCACAATTAATTTATTCACTTTTCTCTATTCACATAGGATGTCACAACTGAACTCCTGGATTTTAGAATCTGAAAATAAAAATGAAGTTCTACTTAAATCATTAAATGAAATTTTCATGACAATAAATTCCCCAAATTAGTGAAAATCAACCACAAATATATTTTCCTAAAGAAGTGGATTGGCAATGTATATTCAGATATTTTTTTTGTATTTATATTGATCCTCTGTTACACGTTTTTGAAGGGTCTCAAAATTATGGTCTCATAAAAATCTCCCTAAAGAATAGACTTATTAAGAAATTAAAAGAAAAGAAGCACAAACTATTTCACATATTAAGTAAATAAATTTCTTAGAGGAGGCTAAATTAAAAATTAATAATTTATAGTCTTTATGGTTGTGTCACAAATCATTAGTCTCAGAAGTGCAATCAGGTCTATCTGGATGTTATATATCAATTTAAAATTTAATATACCTCAACACCTGTTTTAATATTTTTATGAAAGAATTTTATCATTATTTAATCTCATCTTGAATAGTACAGCAATTTATTATAAACCACTATATATGGCCATTTCACTTGTGTAATCATTGTAGGAGAATGTTTTGAAAAAAAAAATATGGATACAAGACACTGGGGTGGGGGGGAGGGCGGGCAGGTGAAGGCATGTACTGGGGGGTAGGGGAGGTTGGGGGGAGGTCAATGGGGGGAAAAAAAGGGAGACAGATGTACTACTGTTTGTAATACTTAAAACAATAAAAAATAAAAAATAAAAAGCTGTACTGAACTGCATTGTCCTATTTACACAGGGTCATTCTCACATAACATGTATGCCTGGACCTGTAAGAAGATGGAATTACCCGATCCCAATTTGTTTGGGTAAGTTAAATATAAAACAGTTATAAGGTTCATGAAATTGTAAAGTTACACTCTTTATATGGTATTGTTCAAACATATAGTCTACCTTTTGTCAAGTTTTATGGAAGAAATACTTTGAGATAAATGTTTCATTTTTTTTATTTTAAATTTTTACAGTTCTTTTTTTTTTTTTTTATCCCAATTCAATATCAATGAATGACGTTAAACTTTAGAAAATGGAGAAAAGACATTAGGCTTTTTGATTCCCGCAGAGAGTTTTTTTCCAGTATAACATGAGAGGAGTACCCTGGGATCAGGAAAATAGTAAATACCCTATTGCTTACTTCTGAGCCAGTGTAGACAAGGAATCTGGAGACTCCGAGAGGGAACATGACACTCCAGGGGATGTCTTCATGGTGACAGGCAATGGAGATATGGGATGTACGTCAAAAGAGCATTAGGGGCTTTGAAAATAGGGGCACAAACGTTTGCCCTTACTTAATGCTGCTTCCAAATGTTTCTCTCTCGCCCTTTATTATTATTATTTTTCTGTTCCTCATTTCTGTTATCTGTATGCAACCATTAGTATGCTGGGTTCTACAGAGTATGAAAAATATGTGGGTAGGATCTCTATCATTAAAATATCCATTTACCATTTAGAGTGGTAGAAATAAGAGAAATAAAAGAAGAGTAACTTAGTATTCAATTATACCATGATTACATGATGCAATTTCAGAAATACAAGACTGGTATTGACTGAACTGGTGTTGGCTGAGAAATTAGTCAGCCCATTTTATTTACACAGTTTTGGATGGTTTGTGTTATTAAGATAAATGGATAAAGAAGAAAGCCCTTTCTGAATAGCAAGAAGGGCAAAATCAAAAGAATTGGTGTGCTTTTTATACATACTTATATAGAGCTAGAGGCCTGGTGCACGGATTCGTGCACCAGTGGGGTCCCTCGACCTGACCTATGCCCTCTTGCAATCCGGGACCCCTCAGGGGAGGGATGTCAGACTGCTGGTTTCAGCCCGATCCCTGCAAGCCAGGCTGAGGGACCCCACTGGTGCATGAATCCGTGCACCAGGCCTCTAGTATGCATACAAGATCTTTGGTTAATCTCTTCCCACCCTCCTCCCTTCCCCCTTTCCTCTGAGAGTCATTAGTCTTTCCAAGTTTCCATACCTACGCATTGAGCGTCTTCCCCCTGGTGGTCAGTGCGCGTCATAGTTAACGGTCGAACAGTCGCTTTGGCTTTTATATATATAGATATACATAATGCCTATTGTAAAAATTTATATATACAGATAATATCAATTATGTGTGCGCTACGTGTGGGGTGTGTATGTGTGTATCCAATTGAGTATAAAAAATAGGGGACATAATAAAGTATAAAAAACAAAGTAAATATTATGTATGTTCTGCTGCTATCAGAACAGAGAGTGAAGACCTTTTGTTCATCACTATATTGCCAATGCCTAGAAAAGTTCTCATCTTAAATATCCAATGAATATTATTTAATGAACAAATTAATATAAAGTTTTGGGATTCTACACTGTGTATATTTTTATAATGTTTTTCTTCTTGACAGTAACTTAGAAAAATTTCCCATGCCATAACATATTTTTAAAAATTGGATTTTTAAAGTGGCTTCATGGCATATAGCATAAGTCTAATCTGTGCAGTTTTTCTCTTGTTCTTAGAGGTTAGTGTTTTGTCTTTTTAATACACATTTAAGTCCTTTTCACATGCCTTCATGCACACTTCTAATTGTTTACTTGAGATTTTACCTAAGTAGACTAATTATATCATTGTATATAATGCTTAAAAGCTTTGAAAAATATTGCCAAATTGCTTTTAGGAAACTGTATTATGTTAAATACCACCCAGCATTATGTGATGATTTCCATCTTGTTATATTAGTGGAACCAATTATTACTCTTAATGAATGGTTAATTTTTAGGTAAAGTATTGCATTTTGATTAACTATGCATTCCTTATTGTATATTATTAACGAGAGAAGTATTCAATGGAAATGATATTATAATAAAATTTGGCTAGAAAATTTAAATTGTATTACATAGGGGTACATTGGTATGAAACTACAAGGAATACATAACAGATTTTGATGTCCAACATATCTATATTCACATCTCAGCTAGGGTACATTAGGTATGTCCAGTGAGTGTGTTATTCTTTGCACTACTGTTTGCTCACCTGTTAAATGGAATAATATGTTTGTCGCCCAGGCTTATTGTAAAAATTAAAGGAGATAATCTGTTTAAAATATTTATCACTGAACCTGGAACACACAGGACATTCAGAATATTAGTTATTATAGTGAAAAATAGATAACTATATGATCCTAATTTCATTATATAGGTACACGTTTATAAACACACATGCATATATATATATTTCTATAGAGAAAAAGAAATATAAAGTTGTATTTGAGTAGTGGAATTTTAACGCATTTTTATTTCTTTTCTACTCATCTTATTTTTGAACAAGTTTGTATGATATTTGATTGACAAAGTATTTGAATTGGCATCATGGCTTTATAAGGAGGAACTGAAGGCAATGGGGCTGATTCAGAGAGTATCTTAAAACTCTAGTTACCTGGAAACAAGGTTACAGTGTCATGAACTGTAAAATATACAATCTGCCAGATATTTGATGGAAGAAAGAAAAGTCACTTGAGATTTTTAGGTAACAGAGACAAATTAGAAGGAAGAATCAAAGATGATTTTATCTTAGAGGACTATGCTATGGTTATGTCCTTAACAAAAAGTGTAATGGGGCACAAAAGTCCCATATAAAGACACTGAAGAATGGGAAGGTATACAGGTATATCTTTAGCTCTCCATGATAATCACATTTGAAAAAAAAGCTTTGCGTGCAGATTGACTGCAAGGTTATATATATCTCCCTAGTAAAATCAGCTTGATACATACTTTATTCGTTTCACATAAAGAGAGCAGCCAAACTTGTTATTGCTATCCTACAGAACATGGATAGACTTTCTACCTAGCTTTCCTTTCTGATAGACTAGCATATCCTGAAGTTTGATTATCTATCTGTTAACTTTCTTAACATGAAATTATTAACAAATGAGATTTTTAGTCCTTTTATGATGAAATGATAAAAATAGAAGAATTAGCTTCCAAAATGCAATTGCTCTTTCAATGCATGTTAAATAGTTCTGTTTAATCATTCAAAAATTAGAACTTGGGTAATTATCTGTTCCTATAAATTTTACTTAGCTTATCAATAGTAAATCACTATAACAGATTCTGAAACAAGCACATTCATAAATTATGCCTACATTCTCAGAATTGGCTGCATCATTTTATGCCTTATACTTCCCTATTCTCTGTTTAAATTATTTTAGGATAAAGACCATATCCCATATGTGGTATGTAAATTCTTCACACATTACCATTAGAAACCAATATTTTTCTTAAAATTCTTTATTTAGCCTTCTTACAAAAAAAAGTAAAAGGAGGCAAAATTTTGAAAACAGTTCCTTCTTGAGCGTGTTACTTAGAACCGATGTTGTTGGCTTGATTTTATTCTAAATTAGGTCATCTTTGGAGTGAATCAAAACATTACTAGAATACTTAAGGCTGAGAAGTAAACTGCCCGCTTGGAAAAGGACATGTGCTTCTTGTTTGATTGCATTCAGGGCACATGAGCTACTCCTTGCTGTGCTATAATTGTTTTTACTTGCAGTTATTGCTGAGAAAGAAAGTACCTTGTCTTTTTATGCTACTTTAGAAAATGCATTGTCAATTGATTATATTTCATTACTAGTGTGTGGTGAATGAGAGCTGGCAATATTCAAATTTATATCAGACCGTTTTACTTCAGAGACTTGCTTAAGACTTGAAATGATTTCAATCTGTTTTTAATGTAGTCGACTATTCCACTACTCTGGCTTACCGGGGACCTCAATTATCTTGCAGCTCAGTGCGGTGGTGCCATGTCAGATTTCAGTGGTGTGATTCTCAGCCCTGGGTTTCCTGGAAACTACCCCAGCAGTTTAGATTGCACGTGGACAGTAAAGCTGCCTGTAGGTTTCGGTATGTATATTAAAAACAGGTGAAAATGTTTTCAATATCATTAGAAGGATCCTTAAAAAATATCAATGTCTAACATAATATATTCACAAATTGTAGTTTAATTTGGGTTACATACAGTTATATAAATTGAGGAGTGCAATTTGGATAATTGTTGATAAGCCAAATACATTTCAACTGGAATACTTGGATAATGGAAGGAATATGGGTATTTTTTAATTTGATAGGTGGATAGATAGGTAGGTAGACAACTTCATATTTTCTATTTGATATGTATGGATGTAGCTTGAGTTAGATGTGTGTGGCAATGATAAAGTCAACCTAATTTTCATGTATAATTGTTTTTGTAATTCTCCACTTTGTAACCAAGTAGTACATAGAAAAATTATTCTCTAGTAATCTATTCAATTCATTTAATATTCATTGTAAATAAATAAACTCTACATTTGAAAAATAATATAAATTTTCTTTTTTTTAAATTTTATTTTATTTTTATTGTTTTAAGTATTACAAATAGTAGTACATATGTCTCCTTTTTTTTCCCCTTTGATCTCCCCCCGACCTCCCCTACCCCCCAGGACATGCCTTCACCTGCCCACCCTCCCCCCCCACCCCAGTGTCTTGTATCCATTGGTTGTGCTTATATGCATGCGTACAAGTCCTTCGGTTGGTCTCTTACAGCCCTCCTCGCCCAACCACCCCTGTCTTCCCAATGTAGTTTGACAGTCTGTTCAATGCTTCTTTGCCTCTGTATCTTTTTCCCACCATTTCTTTCCTTTAAAAAGTTTTGCCTTTGCAGACTGGAAATAAACATATAATAACAAAACAAGACAAAACAACAAAATGTTTGAGTCCCAATTTCAATGTCCAACAGTTCCTTATGTGTACATGTCAGCAGTGATATCTGGATGGTGGGCACATGGTAGCAATGCAGGTCCGACCCTCTCTGGTTTGGTCCTGGGTAACCTGCAGTGGTGCACAGCTGCTGACTGCTCGCGTGGCAAGGCGTTGTCAGCGTCTTCCATCTCTGGACTGTTTTTTCCTCTTGTCTTCGTGGTTGGAGCACTCCTGTCAATTCCTCTCTGTTGCAGGAATCCATCTGGTCTTGGGGTTGTTTTCTGAAAATATACAAATATATTCTCAACCACAAGTTAATAAAGGAATCTTTTCTATATAATTGATTTGGGATCCTTTTTATTTTTGTTCAAACGATTTTCCTTTGTCTTATTTAGACACCATGTGTGTTTTTAATGGCCGTCTTGCTGTTAGCATTGCAAATGAACCTTAATTTGGTAAAGTAAAAATTTTCTAGATGTAATTTACTTATAGGATATTTTTCCTTACATGATATTGCCCTACTATCCCCCCCTTTTTTTTTAATGGAGGTTTTTGTAAATTTTATAATGCAGTCTTGATAACTTTAAATTTAAAAAAAAAAATTTTTTTTTCCCCCACACATATGACTGCTTTAGGTTCATTGCATATTCAGGAATTTTACCATGAGATGAACTACCAATAGAAATTTTAGTTATTACTTTAAGAATAGCTTTTTGTCCAGTACTTGAATATTCACTTATTTCAATTAGCCTATTTAAATTAATCTGAAAACTCGATTACTATTTTACTGTCAAATTTAATACTCTACCAACAATCTTAGTTTACCCTGTAAATATTAGTGGGAAGGATTATTTGCATTCTTGAGTGGGCCCTGAGCATTCCAAATGCTCAGCTGAATTTATGTTAGGTTTAAATACCCTTGTAAATATAATACCTTTTTAATTCTAATAATACAATCCCTAGTGTTTTGGATATATTGCATTTAATAAATTCTTTCTCACTCATATCACAAATATATTCTCTTGTAGCTTCTTCATATCCCATGAGTCTGTAAATGCATAAATAGAAGTGCTAGATTGAGGATCAGCTTGTTCATTAAATTTCAGAAGACTAGATGAGTAGATACTTCCTTAAACAGAAACCTAGTGAATTTAGAGCAATTAAGAAATTCTGTACTATCTCACTTATTGAGGACTGAATTTAAGTACCTGATTACCCAAAAACATCTATATCCTCAGAATACAAATTCATATTTAAATGTTTTATGTGAATTTACAGAAACTCATACCTTTAATAATTCTTTACTGAGTACATATTATTCTACAGGTACTATGCTAAGTACTGGGGATAAAATGCCAAGTAGAATGGACTTTGTACTTATCTCCAAATAAGTTACAGTCACAATGAGGAGACAGAGAGCCACCTGTTCTTTTAATTATTATTATTACATTTATTGGGTTGGAATTGGTTAATAGGTTTATATAGGTTTCAATTGTACATTGCTAAGAAACATGACCTGTATATTGTATTGTGTACCCACCCCCTTAGTCCAGTTATCTACCATCATCATATATTCAGCCCCCTTTAGTTCTACAAAGTTTAATAAAGAGTATAGGGTTGTACTTAGTGCAGACATCCAGCCTGGTCCAGTAAATGTAGAGATGTCTAGCCTGAGGAAGTGATACCTGAAATGTGGATTTAAAGAGACAGTCCTGCAAAGAGGATCAATCTTATGGGAATGGGAAATAAATTCTAGATAAATAGATTGACACATTGAAAGATACAGATGAGGAAGTGAAGGAAATTCAACAAGCCTAAACACTGTATTATTGGACTGAGGTTTTGAGACAACAGGAAGCCACTGAAGGATTTAGTGGCTTTCTAATGAGTATTACTCTGGCTACAAGGTGTAAACACTATTTGTAATTGTCAAGTTCTATGGCCATTTATTGAAAGAGAGTACTGACATGTCTGAATAATAAATGTGAACCAGTATGGTTATTCTTATATATCTTTTACTAGTTACTTGAGAAGGTTCATCCCTTGTTGCTTATGGAGCTAAATAAATTATGTTAAAATAAATTATTAAGCAAATTTTCAATAGTGTCATTATTTCTGCTGCTAATGCTTCCTTGACTTTTAAGAAACAAGTTCATTAAACGTTTTTATCAACACTTCTAATAAAAAGAAGAAATATCTTGGTTTGAGCATCATCCCGTACACTAAAGGTTGTGGGTTTGATTCCTGGTTGGGCACATACAGGAGGCAACCAATGGATGTTTCTCTCTCATATCTATGTTTTTCACATCAATGTTTCTCTCTATCTCTTTTCTTTCCTCTCTCTAAAAATTGAATAAACATATCCTTAGGTAAGGGATTAAAAAAATAAAAAGACATCTTTATTTTAAAATAGAAATGAAAACATAAGAGACTTTCTGAGTTGATTACATTTAAATAATCTGTTTTACTTGAGTTTGGGTTACATAAAATGTTAGTTCTAATATCTTTGAACAAGTGCTTTATTATTTTTTTTAAATAAAATTGAATATAGAGCAACAATTATAGAATCATATTCTTATGCTTGTGAAACAATTATTGACAAGATAATTTATGAAAAGGGAACTCAAAAAATTTTTTAAAAATATGCACATATATTAAGATATCATGTCCAAATTCTAAGAAGTTTATCTGATTGTACAGGAATCTGTTTAATATTTTAAAGCATATTTTTAGTATTTCCTATCTTTACTGTCCATGGGACTCTTTTCCATGGAACTTTTTTTCGATTAACAATATACTTCACTTGAGAACTCAATGTAATCATTATGAGCAAAAGCTCAAGAGCTAGTGTTTTTCAGCTTTTTTAAGTTGCTGTGTAAACTTAACATATTTATCCAGCTTTTCTGTGCCTCAGCTTCCTCATTTTCATGAGTAATTGTTAGTATTAAATAAGTTAGTGTATACAAACTCTTAAAACAGTGCCTAGTAAATAGAAAACATTCAATATAGGTCAGATTTATTATTAACAATTGGAGAATGGTAGTTGTAAGAAAAAGATCAAATTTACTGAAATTGAATGTTAATTGAATTACCAAACATACCCTATTGAGGCTTTTATTGCATTTATTCCATCCTGGAGACATTTTACTATCTCATACTTTAGTTTTATTTATAAAGATATTAAGACTGTTTTGCAATTTGATAACACTTAACACTGATCACTAGATTTTATTTAAATTATTTCATAAAATTTAGCATTATCTTCTGAAAAGCAAAGTGCTAATATTAATAAATTAATATTAATTTAATATTAATTAAATATTAATTGATAAATTAATGCCCCCAAATGATATTTTAGAGAAGTTAATTTATCCCCTATAGATAAATGACTAATTTTTAACACCATTATGGAATCTGATTCCATTATTATATACAAACTTTGCCCTCAAATTGACATTTTAAAAAATATAAATTATTGAGTGGCTTTTTACCTTTAAAAGTTAGTTGATATAATTTTACTTTTTTTAAGAAAAATTTTCCAAATTTATTTATTTTTTAAATTTACTTTTATCATTAACAGTATTACAGATATCTCCTATTTTTCCCTCTTTGCCCTCCTCTACTGTGGCCCTGCCCCACCCCACGCCTTCACTAGCACTATTGTCTGTGTCCATGGGCTATGCGTATGTGCATATATATTCCTTGGTTAATCTCTTCCCCTCCCCTCCCCCATTCCCTCTGAGATTTGTCAATCTGTTACATGCTTTCATGTTTCTGGACTGATTTTGTTCATCACTTTATTTTGTTCATTAGTGAGATCATATGGTATTTGTCTTTCTATGATTAGCTGATATAATTTTAAATAATATTAAAAAGCAAGACATCCACTTTCCTGATGAGCTTGCTATGGGACATTGTAGTAAAATAAAAGACATTTTCTCATGTGACAAATAGTGGGCATTTGAGAGCAGTAGTGTTACTCTGAAGTTAAATGTCCTGGGCAGACAGCAAACCCATGGTCCAGGTCCTGAGAGTATGCCTCTCAACCTAAATGGAAACATATCTAAGTGCATTAAAGTGAGTGTGTGCATTTAATTTGGTAAAAACATAAAGTAATATTGCTTGCTTTTCTTCTTTAGGTGTACATCTCCAGTTTGTAAATTTTTCTACAGAAACCATACATGATTATTTGGAAGTAAGAAGTGGAACCTCAGAAACTAGCACTGTTATTGGCCGACTTAGTGGTCCTCAAATCCCATCATCCTTATTCAGCACGACGCATGAAACCAGCCTGTACTTTCACAGTGACTATTCACAGAACAAACAAGGGTTCCACATCGTATACCAAGGTGAGATGGATAATAAAACATGACAGTTTATTTAGCCCAAATCAGTTATTAGCAATCTAACTCTAAATATTTTCTACATTTTGTTTTAGAAATAAAAAGAACCTAAACCAAACAAACTTCAATTAGAAAGATCGTTTTTTAATGCAGTTTTCAGGCAACTATATAGAGGGAATGATGTCTTCTTGAGGCCTTAGAAAATCTTAATTCTGAAAAAAGAATTGAGTTAGTTTTAGTGCACAGTGAAATTAAGCATGTCAAGGCAAGGTAGTTAAGCAAGGCAAGCTGGATAACAAAGTTTTATATTTGCATGATGGAGTTAGTTATCTCTCAGATAAGTTTCTTTGAGCTTTATATGATAAAATGAATGTAAAATATATATGGTATACATCATTGAATTTTAGCTATTATTATTATTATATTATTCCAGCTCTGAAGTCTAAAATTCAAAATCAAATATTTAAATTTATGATATTTTACACAAATAATGTAATTCCAATGACTTAGATATTTAATCCAAATACCTTAACATTTTATTACATCTCTGCCCTAGTTATTAAAGGATTTCAGAAATATATAATACCTTTTTATTGTGATCTCCAAGCAGTGATCCCTGTATTGTTCCTTGATGCATCTCAAGTGCCTAGGACAATAATAGCACAATAAATACTTTCTGAATACCTAAGAGGACATTTAAATATAGTTAAAATAGACATTGTAACATCCAAATACATGGGTCTAAATAATTAAAATTTGTGGTATATTTGCAGACATAATATAAGAGCACTACATCACACATCATCCTTTGCATAAAATAGGAGTCATTTCTACCAACTCACAATACAGACTTAACTGTGCTCCCAAAGAATTTAATTATTCGAGAAACAATTGGGAAACAACTGATGTTCTTCTTTGTTGCTAAAAGACTCAGAACTATATTGTGGTCCTCCTCTAGCAAGTATACAGAGCCTTATGCCAACACTCTGGTATTTAACTCAAACCTGGCTTCCTGTTCTTATTCCTGCCCTCATTTTCTTCTCCCTCTCAACATAAAGTTCATATTTGAATGATATAAAACTGGAATTTGAACTTTATTAATTGCATTTTTAGTCAATATGTCCTTGAAAAATATTTATTTACATAATAAAAGCATAAAAATGTAGAATTTATTACTCATTGATCTAATAGTAATATTATTGACATAAGCCACAATGTATTATAATCATGAGTACATATTATTTGTAAGTTATATTGAATTTTAAAACTATCTCTTCTTTTACTGCATTGATATCATTGAGCTGATGCCATTTTTGAGAAATAAGTTAATTTCTATAGACTCACAGAACCAATGTTATTTTTAAATGATCTTGCAATTAGACTTGAAGCACTTTCTGAATTTTGGAAAAGTGCATAGTATACACTGTTTATAGGCTCAAAATTTATTCAGCAGTGTTTATTAAGCACTTACTATGTGACGGGCAATGGACAAGGCTTTTAGGATACAATGATAAACAAAACAAATAGGAACATTCATCTCATGTAGAAGGTAGAACAAAAGGAATATGAGCAAATGAACACATTGTTATACTGCAGTGCCAAAAATATAGTGTTAACTAAAGTACAAAATTTATGCTAGGAGGAAAATGTTTCCTAATATTTTATACTAGAGGCCCGGTGCCCAAAATTCGTGCACGGGGGTGTATGTGTCCCTTAGCCCAATCTGGGATCCCTCTCACAATCCAGGACTGCTGACTCCCAACTGCTCGCCTACCTGCCTTCCTGATTGCCCCTAACTGCTTCTGCCTGCCAGCCTGATCACCCCCTAACCACTCCCCTGCCAGCCCGATTGATGATTGATGCTTAACTGCTCCCCTGCCAGCCTATTTGCCCCTAACTGCCCTCCCCTGCAGGCCTGGGTCCCCCTCAACTGCCCTCCCCTGCAGGCCCGGTCACCCCCAACTTCCCTCCTCTGCCAGCCTGGTCACCCCTAACTGCCCTCCCCTGCAGGCCTGGTCCCTCCCCTGCTGGCCATGTTGTAGCGGCCATCTTGTGTCCACATGGGGGCAGCCATCTTTGACCACATGGGGGCAGCCATCTTGTGTGTTGGAGTGAGGGTCAATTTGCATATTACTCTTTTATTAGATAGGATTATTATATAACTACTTTGGAGAAACTCAGCAGTGGCTTATTCATTTTAAATAAAAAATAAATAAAATAAAATTCAAAAGGCTCAGAATGAAGCTTACATGTGTTTATTTTATTTTATGTATGTGCAGTGTAACCAGGAAGCTATTGTACTCTATGTAAAGGAATCAGAAATTGTTTGATTAAAACTGTGGTGGTAATAGTAGTTTACATTTTCATTAAAACTTACAATTTAGATAGATTACATAAGTGGGTGAAGAAACTGAATGCATTTTTGTAAATTATACTAACATTTAATGGAAAAATATAGACATGAGAAGCAATTCATATCATACTCTGATTAATACCATCTATCATAAACCTGAATTGCTATTTGTAACCAAATACTAGGAGCAGTGCATCTATTTTTCAAGTTGCGAATAGTACCCATCTGTGGTCTTTCAAAATTCAGAAAGGAAAAACAGTTTTCTTTTTCCCCTTTCGCAGCCTATCAGTTGCAGAGCTGTCCTGATCCACGCCCTTTTCGCAATGGCTTTGTAATCGGCAGTGATTTTACTGTGGGTCAAACAGTTTCATTTGAGTGTTTCCCTGGATACACGCTAATTGGACATTCAGCTCTCACTTGCCTTCATGGAGTGAGTCGCAATTGGAATCATCCACTCCCAAGGTGTGAAGGTATGCGTCATCCATGTTTAATCATTTTTGTTTGGGCACTGTTTTGTCTTCCTCTTCAAATAGCATGTGAAACACAGTCTCTCTTTCAGGTGAATCATTGTAGTTAGTACACAGGTTAACCCTTTAAGGCTCCATAATGAATAACTGATTTTATTATTATTGGTAGAAGCCCTGATCATCTCTATTGCCAGTAAACATAAAGTTTATACTTCAGAGCACCTCCTAAACGTGTGTCTGTGTAGCTGTATGTGCGTATGCTTAATAATCATTCTTATAAAAACCAATAGCCCAGATACTGCTACTGAATTTGGGTACATTTCCTGTTAAAAAACCTTTTAAATAAAAATTCCTGAATCTCTTTTAAGGCCATCTTGATAAAATATTTGGAAAGAGAGAAGAAAATGTAATTTACTAATCTAGTAATAGTTAATAATAACTAGGCAGCATGCTTCATATAGAAAAATAAATACACACTAACAATATTTTGTTTATGGTTTGCAACTTTATTTTATATACCTAACTGAAGTAAAAACATAATGCAGATGGATTTTATACTGCTTAAGTATTAAATGTGCACCTCTTCCTTTATAATCAATTCACTGCTATTTATTTTAACATTTTGTTTTGTGTCTTCCCTGTAGCTCTCTGTGGAGGCAATATAACTGCTATGAATGGCACCATTTATTCTCCTGGTTATCCAGATGAATACCCCAACTTTCAAGACTGTTTTTGGCTTGTACGAGTACCCCCTGGGAATGGAATCTACATCAATTTCACTGTCCTTCAAACAGAGCCAGTCTATGATTTCATTACTGTATGGTAAGCCAGGACCATTATTACTTATTGATTCAACAAGTAGGAATGAAAATATTTCATAGTCCTCTGTAAACAGAAATTGCCATCTGGTGTGACTGAGAGTGACAGTATGTGGTTTGTAGAATGAGACAAAGAAAGAAATAGATTTAGATTTTGCCCATAAAGTAACTGAACACTGAACCAAAACTTTTCGTATGGAAAATATTTTAATTTATTATTAAACTGATATGCAAAAACAAGGAATTAATATCAGGGTAAGTTTAAGGTAAGAAAGTTACATAATTACAAAACTAGTGAAAATTTAAAAGCTTATGTACAAATCATAATGATTTAATATAACTTTTGAATTTCTCTCATAATAATTTGTTATAAAATATATTTGTATATTATCCTATTAATTGAAACATCTTTATTTAAAAATATATTACAAATAAACTACCAAATTTATTGCTGACAATTGGTTAATAGAACTACTGTGTGAGTTCTATGATGCCTTCTAAATTTACTCAAGATTAATTTGAAGAAAATAGAAGGAGGGCAGACCTCAAGAATTTAGGAAGCTCGGGTTGTAGTCAGGAATCCAAAGATAGTGTCATCGATTACAACTAACATGAGTGCATTTCAGTTAGGTAGAAATCTGGCCTATTTTTATACTTTACATTTTTAAATGTTATCACTTATATAAACACAAATATGGTATGGCATTCATTGGTTATTTCATCTACTGTATCAGATCTTATGTAATGCTTTTATTAAACTTTGTGGAAAACGCACCTAAAAAATTAGTCTTAATCTTTCTCCCCTCTCTGCTCTGTCTCTCTCTAATAGGGATGGGCCAGATCAAAACTCACCTCAGATTGGGCAGTTCAGTGGCAATACTGCTTTGGAGTCAGTCTATAGCACTTCAAATCAGATTCTAATCAAATTCCACAGTGATTTCACAACAAGTGGCTTTTTTGTGCTCAGTTATCATGGTTTGTATTATCTAATAGTTTATGTTTCATTTGGTACTGTTTAAGATTGTCCTGGAAAATTGACTGCAAGATATATTTAACCAATGATTGAAAAGGTATTAAATTGTGACACTTAAAAAAATTACTTCAAATACATTTACTTGCAAAGAATAACCTCTTATAAGCATTTAGGAACATTAGAATTTAAACAAATGGAAACAGGATATAAATCACTCAGTAATTACCCAGTAGAAAATAATATTTTTTCTACATGAAAACCAATAATAGAGAACCAGCTGTTCATATTTTATTGCATGTAACTTTGAGACATTAGTAGACTTTTCAATAGAAAATATTTAATCTATTCAACCTACTGTGAGTCTTTCTAAAACTAGCATCCAATATCTTTTTGTTTTGAATCATATTACTCAATCGTTTATACTTTGTTTCAAAACTATAGCTAGTCTATGATATTACAGTTTTCAGTGACTATTCCAGATTATTAAGTTCATAGCTTTTATGCCTGTGGAATAATTTATGAAGAATTGCAACCTTAATTCTTTGTATACTTCTGGTCTTCTCTTCATAATGGAAATTTCTTGAGAAAAACATTCAGATGGTTTCACAGCTTTTAAATATTTTTATTTTATCTCAAATTGATTTTATTTCATTATAAACAGGAAAATGTTAATTTATTTCTAATGATTACATACCTTTATCTGCTGTGACCACATCTCCACGAAACACACTCTGCCTCATGTAACTTCGTTGGACCAGTTCCATGAGTATCTCACAGAATCACTACCTACTGAATTAAATTTGCAAGTCATATAAAAGTTTGCAACATGAATATGTGCTTTGTCCTTTACATTAATATACAATTTAATGTTTTTATCTCTTTAAACACAATGTAAAGCTTTGATACCCACATCTTATATTCCATGAAAAATATGGTTATGCTCACATTTAAAACACATCAGGTTTAGATATACTCAGAGCCTAGGCCAGAAAATATTTGACTTGCTTTCTCTCAGCATTTATCAGCCAGTAGACAGTATCCACTTTGCACTTCCCTAGAGCCCACAGCTGCATGTGCACTCCAGCATAGCCATTAGAAAGGGGCATTCAGTTAAGTAACTTTTGTTCAGGCTTTTTACAAAATAACTCATTTGCTTTGTTTATTGACTTGGACATTGCTGCTGGCATTATGTACATATAGTCTAAGACAATAACAATAATTTTATTACTTTCATAACTAATCATAACTCAGGAACCAATAAATTAAGTAATAAAGTTGAAAAATAAATTAGTTGCTTAACTGCATTTGTACATTTTATCTTTCATGGATCCTTGCATTAATTTTTATTATTTTGTGTCCTGCCAGAACAAATGACAAAGAAGGGACTAATTCATTGATGGACTATACATTTCCATAAGATGACCTTGTAGGGAATGTACAATTCTTGTAAAATGTAGGGTAAATATCAAAAGGGAAATATTGTCAGAGAAAAAAGTGTCTGTGTATGTGTATTCATATAGAAAACATTAGGATTACAGAACGTATATGTGTATACACAAAGCGTGAATGTGGATTTACGTAGACACTTATGTGAATATCTATATCTATCTATCTATCTATCTTTCTTTCTATCTATCTATCTATTCATCTACCTAGAGAGAAGCCTAAGCGACTGAACGACTGACTGGTCGCTATAATGCACACTGACCACCAGGGGGCAGATGCTCAATGCAGGAGCTGCCCCCTGGTGGTCAGTGTGCTCCCACAGTGGGAGTGCTGCTCAGCTGACCTACCTGTCCCAGTGGCCTGCCAGCCCAGGCAGCAGTGGCAGCAGGAGAGGCAGGTAGCATTGGCTGCTGGTTTCAGCCCAATCCCCACAGGCCATGCTGAGGGACACCACCTGTGCACGAATTTGTGCCCTGGGCCTCTAGTATATACTATATATATATATATATATATATATATATATATATATATATATATTCAAAATGTTTCATCTGTTGTGTAAATAGGTTTTGAGTCATGTATAATAATAACAGAATTAGTTTAGGAATAAGGTAAAATAGATTAAGTATTTATTTAGTGCTCAGTTTTCCAATGAACTTTGGACAAGTTACCTGTTGATATTCACTGATCCTATATAATAAATGCCTAATATGCAAATCGACTGACCATTGGAACGACCGGTTGCTATGATGCACACTGACCACCAGGGGGCAAATGCTCAACACAGGAGCTGCCTCCTAGTGGTAATTGTGCTCCCCCAGGGAGAGCACTGCTCAGCCAGAAGCCAGGCTCATGGCTGGTGAGTGCAGCAGCAGTGACAGGAGCCTCTCCTGTCTCCGCAGTACCCCTAAGGGGACATCCCTCGAGGGGTCCTGGACTGTGAGAGGGCACAGGCCAAGCTGAGGGGACTGCCTCCACCCTCCCAGTGCAAGAATGTCATGCACCTGGCCTTTAGTTTTAGCTATAAAACGTCATGGTAGGATTGCTGAGATTAATGAGATATGTATATATAGAAATAACTTCAATCACTGGCATAAATTAGATTGAACAATATGAAATTTTGGTAAAAAATGCTCAATATTGCATTGCTCAACCCAAATAATTGCTGTCATTATTACTATTATCAGCATTATATTGCAGAGATTATATAAGAATTGGAGACAATGGATAATATACAGTTTTTATAGTGCCTGACAGAGTAGATGTTCATTAAGTCCTTTCCTTATCATACCTTATCTCACATTTTACATTTTCTGATAGAGCAATTTATTTTATGCTTTAAATTTCATAATAAGGCAAAATTACCAGAGCCTAGAGAATCCTAACATTTGAATCAACGTCTCTGGAAATTTTATTTCTGGAAATCTTAAAATGACCTTGAAATTTGAGCTAGGGCTCATTTTAAAATTGACAGATGCCTTACATTCCAACAGCTCACTTAGGATAGTTTTCCTATGCACTGCTTTCATCCAGACTCACCTTCTCAAGAATGCATGATGCCTACATTAAATCAAATTTATATCTACCCTGTAATCTGGTTCATTGACCCTTACTCCCCAGTGTCTATCTACTCTGTCTCCAGGGAGATTTGTTCTCTTCCTTCCTCCTAAACTTCAGTTCCTAAATGGTTTCTTACTCATCTTTAGTTCTTTAGGTCTCCTCATCTTAAGTCCCATCATCTCCTTCATTTCTTGATAATTCACACTCATAGGTATCACTACCATCTTCTCTATGATGCACTTACTCTTTTTGCCAAACCTTTGAGAACTTAATGATGGCATGGTGTATTATTTTATAAGCCTTGGTGTTTAATAATAGTAAATGCATTTTTGAAGACACATCAGATTTCTGATTGGTAACCCTTTTATATTTTTACTAGAGGCCCAGTGCATGAAATTCGTGCACTGGGCGGGGGTCCCCTCAGCCCGGCCTGCAGTCCTGCACCCCTCGGGGGATGGCAGTCAGACATCCCTCTCACAGTCCAGGGCTCTCGCAGTCTGGGGCCACTCGCTCCTTACTGCCCGCCTTCAGCAGAGGCAGGAGAGGGTCCCGCCACTGTTGCTGCGCTCGCCAGCCATGAGCCCGGCTTCTGGCTGAGCAGCGCTCCCCTTGGGAGCGCACTGACCACCAGGGGGCGGCTCCTGCATTGAGTGTCTGCCCCCTGGTGGTCAGTGCGCATCATAGTGACCGGTTGTTCCGCCATTTGGTCAATTTGCATATTAGGGTTTTATTATATAGGATTATTGACTGATTGGGATTGACTATGTTTTGGTCTTATGGTAGGAAGTGTGTTCACATTGTTTCAAAAAAGTTGTTTATTGAATTTTTTAGCTATACTAGTGACAACTTTTGAAAATATTATTTTACAATATGTAGATGTGTACCTTTTCCCTCTCACAGCTACAAAAAAAGATGTGTGTTTTCAAATTAGCATTAATACAACTAATACAATTTAATACAGCTAAAATATAATATTCCTATTCTGGGCCCATATTCAGTACCTATAGCTTAGTGCCAAAGTGAACTCTTATAATGATAAAAAAAAAAAAATTGTTCAAGTCATTTTGTGTTTGTAAAAATAAATAAACCGGTAGACAATTTATTATTTAACACTTATTTTAAGATGGTTGAGTATAGCTAAGCTTAGAATGGTTTACTCCCACATTCAATTTTCTTTAAATTCTCTTAGTGATTTAATAGCTCCTTCTGTTATGCCCTGACCTGTTAAGTCAGGAGTGGTTTTCTTAGGACTTGTGTACTTATTTTATAAATCTGACAGATCTATACTTTCATATCTTTTCTTAAGGTCACATTAATCATTTAAATTTTACTTATTAAGATATTTTAAATACCTTTGAAAAGAGAAAAAAGGTGTTTCCCCCTCGCCCCCCGCTCTAACCTGACTTCTTTTATGAGATCCAGCTAGCCATCTGTCTTTTATAAAATAGCACTTTCAAAAGCCTTTCCTGATCAAAAATAACACTCATAAAAAGCTTCGCAAAATGCAATTTCTGTGCAATGAAAAAATAGGACAGGGGTAAATGTTGAGGCACTCTATCACATTTCTTCTTCATCTGAGGAAATGTTTTTGTCTCTCTCAGTATTTCTGAATTTTCTTGATATATGCCATAGAGTCAAGATGGGGTTGGATTATAATAAATAGTAACAACTTTCAGTCCTAATCAGTGACTCTTTGAAAACAAACTGCACAAAACCCTTTTCAGACACTGACTTTGTATGATGGTCACTGTAATAGCCATAGCTGCCATTTACAGAAAACTTAATATGCCCAGTGCTATGCTAACTACTTTCCATGTATTATTGCTAATTTTTGTAATAACTCTGCAAGGTAAGCCTTATGATCCCTATTTTAATAATGAAAGAACTGAATAAAATTTTGTAGCCTACATAAAACCAGAGAACTAATAAATAGAAGGGCTGCCTGGAATTCAAATAGGTCTGTCTGACTCCAAAGAATGACCTCTTTTTAAATAATGCAAACAGCTGCAGCAATGAAATGAGTGCAGGACAATGTCCTAAACTGGTACTAACTAATGCATAGATTATACTTAATGGTATGTAAATCTATGTTTCCTTTAAAAATTTAGCAAAAATTACTTTCATTTTTGGCAAGATGATAGGTCACCTTATGTTCTAGAAAATACCCCTTCTAATTACAACTTGAAGCTTCACACTTCTTAGTGCTTTCCCCTTAGGACCTACAAGCTAACTGCAATATGTTGGTAGGGTTATCGCAACTTAGTATGTTTTCTTCATAGTTCCCCAAAAGATCCATGGTCACTGAAGAGAAAATATGTTTTATTGAGGGTCTGACTTATGCCAATCAAAACAACCAGAAGGCTATAGTATTGAACACATATTTATTAACTTAGGAGAGAAGGTATCATTTTAATGTTTAAATCAATTATCCAGGTCACCTCTTTTTCTAATACCAGAGCATTAGGGTACCTCAATTCACACTCAGATTTTTCCTCTCAATTAGAACTGCAAGAACATTTATTTAAGTTCTCCTACAAGTGGAACTTATTTCACACAACTTTTAACATTGCCGCAATTACATAACTGAACATGTAATTTACCAATCCTTTTTCTCCTCCAATTTCCCCCAGATCATGAAATTATCATTCTTGAGCTAATATGGGTCACCACAGAAGTCTGCCCATGACTATAGAGATCTTAGAGTTTATGAGGGAACAGAGACCACTATTATTATTATTATTTCTTCCTCTTTGAGAAATAGTGCCCTTACCTGACTGAAAGGTTGTGCACTTATGCGTTTTTGGTTCAGAGGTGGAATTGTAACTTGCCAGTGTTCTATTCTGTCTTTTTTTTTTTTTTTTGAAGATGCCTTTAATAGCTCAGTTGAACTGAAGTAGGTAAATGGAGCACTCTTTTCTGGAATTAGGTTGGATATTTCATGACAAAGAAGATAAGAAATTAAAATTAACGAAAAAATATCGACAGAATCAAACACTAAAGTAATCTCAAGAAGCAGGAACCAGAGAGCTACACACATTTGAACAAAAGCAGGTTACAATTCAAATGATATCCTCAAAATATACTGACGTGTAGTCTGGCCGATGTGGCTCTGTTGGTTGAGCATTGTCTTGTGCTCAACCTGGAGGTTGTGGGTTTGATTCCAGGACAGGGTACATGCCGGGTTGTGGGCTCGATCTTCAGCAGGGCACCTGAAGGAGGCAGCTATTCTATGATGTTTCTGTCTCTCTCTCCCTCTCTTTTCCTCTGTCTAAAATAAATAAAAACATATATATTAGAAAAAAGATACTGACATGTAGAATATGATGCCCTCATTCAGTTATTAAATCATAAATGGTATTTTAAAGCTGAATGACATGTCAAAAAATGATTCTTCTAAAAATAATACAGATTTAGATCAATGTGTAGATATATGGTACACAGCTTTTTCATTAATGGTCATAACTCTGAAGCTGTTTCTAAATAGAAGAATCCATGAAAAGCATGTATTAAAATATATGCTAACACTATTTAAAATTTAAATGACAGAATTTAAATGTTTCACTTCTGCTCATACTTCACTTTGCTAGGTCACCTTCTTCCTCCACTGCATCAAAAAGAATAGGTGATTTATTAGGTGACTTTCAGATCAAACAACCTATGATTCTAACCTGTACATTGTTGGTTATATCCATCCTAGATCTGTTTGTTTTCTTCCAAAGTAACCAAAGTATATACATTATACAGGATGAGATATTGTTTTAATTCGATTCATCATCAGTTGGTATTTATTGAATATTATTCCCAGGGCATTGTGCTAGCAGTTTTGTTATATATCTTACAGGACTTTGACATAGGTTGCTGAACTCAAGGATTTTATATTACAGTATAATGTACATTAATGAAAAATACATAAGTAATCTCTGCATTTGCAAAGTATAGCCAATTTAAATAAGAATAGAAACAAAACAACTTGTTTGATATGTTGTGGGAAGCCCCATGGGCACTAGCCTTGGGAATTACATTCGGTTGTGAGTAAGGTCAATAATTGAGATTATATGTATTCAGGACACAGCTGCCATCCCAGCAGCCATGTTAACCTTATATAAGCAGGGAATGTGCTTTCCCTTTGAAATAGGTGTCAGGCACTCTTCTAAGCTCATTACACTCTATCAGCTCAGTCTTAGTTTTGTGTTTATTTTGCAGACAAGAAAACTGAAGCACAGAGTCTTAGCAGTTTGCCTAAGGCCATGGAGCCAGCAGGACTGAGATGGGGGCCTACGCAGCCTGCTTCCAGAGTAAATAGCAGCGTAGGCTATTATGTGCACAAAAGTAATAACTAACCAACACAAATTGGCAGACATATATTTCCCAGGGATGCTCATTGCTTTGATAGAAGCATGTCCAGAAAGGGATGTGGAGCTACAGTGTTTAATTCCTCACTGTGGCCTTCATTTGATACATCCTAGCACAAACCATTGTCTTTTATTCCCTGATCCTGCCAACAGTGATAACATACCTACATTTGGCTTGGAATTGTTTCAGTAATTACCAAAGTAAAAAGTTATTCATGAATAAATAGGGAAACTTGGGGACAGCAGAAAGCATTATTATTTTAACAAATGTTTTTATTTATCTCTGAACACCAACTATCTGGAAGGAATGGTATTCCAATTTGATATAATAAGGACTTACTCTTATAATGTGCTTACTATGTGCCAGGCACTACTCCATGTCCTTTGCATATATAAACATGTTATCCTTATAGATACCTTTTGAAGTGGCATAAAGTTATTACTGTTATCATTACTATTTTACAAATGAGGAAAAATGAGGCAGACAATAGGCAGACAATTGTCCAAGATTTCCCAATTTTTCAGCCTTAGAAACAAGATTTAAATCCAAAGAGTTTATACTCAATATCATAGAAAGTACTTTATATATACAGATACTAGAGGCCTGGTGCACGAAATTCATGCACTCGGTGGGGGTGTGGACCCTCAGCTTGGCCTGTGCCCTCTTACAGTCCGGAAGCCTTTGGGGGATGTCCGACTGACGCCCCCTTCCCTGTGGAGAGTGGGCCTCACCATGCACCCAAACATCCTTAGTGCTGCTGCGGAGGTGAGAGAGGCTCCGCCACTGCCGCTGCATTCGCCAGCCATGAGCCTGGCTTCTGGCTGAGAGGTGCTCCCTCTGTGGGAGCACACTGACCACCGGGGGGCAGCTCTTGCATTGAGCGTCTGCCCTCTGGAGGTCAGTGCGCATCATAGTGACCGGTCATTCCGCAGTTCAGTCAATGTGCATATTAGACTTTTATTTTATAGGCTACTCACTCACCATTTATTCCTTCATTTTTCTATAATTCAGTCACTCGGCAATACTCATTGGATATTGTTATGTTAGTTACTGTATTATGCCCTTAGGAGTTAGAACTTAATAATATAAACATAAGTCCCTGCCCTCACACAGCTTACATTCTAGTGCAAGAAAATGGACAGTAATCAAATAATTCTTACAGATTGTGAAAACTGCCAGATGGAAATAGAGAGATGTGAAATGGAGTAATTGTGAGGAGTTAACTCCAGGTAGTATGATCAGTGAAAATGTCTCTATTTCATTCATCTGAGAACAAAGTTTAAAAAGAGAAAGGAAGATAGGTTTCAAAAAGGAAAAGCCAATTTTAAAAAATTACAGAGAACTTAAAGTTTTAGCTGCATGATCAATGTTACACCACTAACCACTTCAGAGCTATGTTGAGTAGAGAATAGAAGTAATTACAGTAAGGGGTAGAGTGTAGACAGGTTTCATTTTTCAAAGTTTATTTTGAAAAAGTGAAGAGAGGTGGTTTAATATTTCTGTGTGGTGAGAATGGCATCGTCGCAGGGTGTAGCAACAAATTGGGTCCTTGAGTTTTAAGGGGAGGAGAGGAACTACCTGTCAATTTGCAGCTGAAAATATAAACTGGTTAATATGTGGGGCTAAAGTTTATTAACCAAAGTGAGAGACTGTTGGAGGTCATAATCAAAACTTTTAATAGCATGTCATCTGTGGACACCTGTGATTTTTTTAGAATCCATCAACAATTGTTTATTGAACACCCACAGCTCTGTAGAGTCTAGGTATCCACCTTTGTCCCCTTCCAACTGTGTGTATTTTTCCTACTGCAGCCAGCGTTATTTTGTTTTTCTTAAAGAAATCTGATCACGTTACTCTCAGACTGAAAAGTCTTCCCAGGTTTCCCACTGGCCTCACATTAAACCAACCCTGAGCCCAGCGTATAGACTCCGTTGGACTCAGCCTTAGTTTACCTTTTTTCCTCATGACTTCGCATTCTCCCCAGGGTTGTCTCTCAAGCAAGCCTCCCAGGCCTCTTTGTTGATTTTGTACAAAATTCTGCTGATTCCTTTGCAGAATCTTTGGCACACAGTGGATTTCCTGTAAATTCTGTCTTAATTCCCTTCCACCACTTTACTTGTGTGTAGGGAGGATTGTACCAAAAAAAACCCCACAAAACACACAGAAACCAAGTAACAGCCTGTAGGCCAATTTAATAATATAGGAGCATTAGTTTCCTAGGGTTACTGTAATGAAGTACCCCAACTGGGTAGCTTAAGAAAACAGATTTTTCTCTCTCACAGTTCTGGAGGCAAAAAGTATGAAATCAGTGTATTGAGAGGATCATGCTGTCTCTGGAGGCTGTGGTAGCTTCTGGTGGTAGCCAGAGAGCATTGGCATTCCTTACCTTGCAGATAAATCACTCCAATCTCTGTCCCCATCCTCAAATGTCTTCCCTGTGTGTCAGTCTCTATCTCTTCTCTTCTTATAAGGACAGCAGTCATACTGGTTGAAGGGCTCACCTTAATTCGGTGTGACCTCAACTTAACTTATTAGATCGGAAACAACCCCATTTCCAAATAACATTTTGAGATTTCAAGAAAGACATACATTTTGGAGGATGCTATTCAGCCCAGTATCAAAACTATGAAATGACAGGGGTTCACACTCAAATGTTGTCAGCAAGAACGAGAAGACACTGGACACATTTTGAACTTATTTTTAACAGACTAGTAGACATTACAAAAATGGAAAAACGGAATTGGTGGAAGCTGTTTATGATTTAACTTTTTGTAATTCTTTGCCTTCAAGGGTCTAAAGAAAAACAGACACAAAGGGTGTGGTTTTTAAATCCTTTATATTATAATCAGAATTATATCCTTAAATGCTGAAAAGCATCTCAGGCAGGCCCTATTTAGATCCCAATCTCTAGCACCCTGATCCCAAATTGCCCCTATTTCCTCACCATTTGCAGTTTTAGAGATGAGAGTTACCTTAGGTAAGACTATGTGCTTAGAGACTATGTTCCGTCTGTTATTTGGCAAATATTTGTTGGATAATAAGCATAGTGACAGGAGCTAATGACTTAACTGTGAAAAAGTCTCATCCCTTATGTTACTTAAAGTCAAGATAGAGGCACAAACAATGAACAAGCAAGCCAATAGATGAACAATAATAGATTTTGAAACAAGTCATGATTACATGTGCCATAAAACAGTTCTATGATTAGAAAGTAACAGGGGTAAGGGAAGGTAGGCAGTCAAGAGTTCAAAAGAAATGATTATCCTGGTAATCTAAAATTGGGATTTGAAACATGAATTCAGATTTGAAGTCAAAACAATCCATGATCCCTAGCTGCTTTGGCTCAATGGATAGAACATCAGCCCACGGACTGAAGGGTCCCAGGTTTGATTCCAGTCAAGGGCACATGCCCAGGTTGCAGGCTTGATCCCCAGAAGGGGTCATGCAGGAAGCAGCTGATCAATGATTCCCTTTCATCATTGATGTTTCTATCTGTCTCCCTCTCCCTTCCTCTCTGAAATCAATAAAAATATATTTTTTAAAAAGCATCAGTGAAATCACCTAGGTGCAGACTAGAAAATTGTTTCAAAGAAAAGTTATTTAGAATTCAAAACTATAAAACTAATCCAAATAGAATTGTTCTTACTGAGGTAGAGGTAGCAGGGGAAGGACATTATGCATCCTTAGACCCTCCATGACTCCAAGGTAATTAATTCCTTGGCTCTAGAGACGGTTGTTAAAAGTGCTAGTGATGGTCAGTGACAGAGAATGAGACAGAATTTAGCTCACAGCACCCAGATGGTCTTGGGAAAATAACGTATCTCTGAGCATCATATTTCTCATTAATAACAATTTATAAACTCTGGTCTTTTAAACTCTGCAAATGTGTTATCTGAGTCATTCTAAGCATGTTCTATACATGCAATAGTCATGGATTCCTCAATGATAAAAATGTGCTTCTTTTACTATAAGAAAATAACATGATTATCGTAAATATTAAAAATAACTTTATAGGCAAACAAAAGTTAAATAATTTACATGTGGGCATCTCTACACTTCTCTAACTTCTGAGTTGACCTCTATTCTACTTAAGATCCAATAAAATGCTGTTCTTGAAAGCCTAGTTTTAAAAGGATTTCTCCGTGTTAAGGCTCTCTGTATCTCCTCCCCTTTCTCTTACCTCTTTGTTATTTCTAAGGTCTAAGTTCAGGAAAATGATTTTCAAAATTCCTAATGTTATTCTCAACTAAACTCTTTCTCAAAAATCTAGGCTAGACTTCTCTGCCCTGGGCTTCTTTCCCAGCAAGTCTTCCAGTGGGGACTCTTCTGTGTAGAGCTGTTTGCCTTGCAAATGAGCTTCCCTGCACAGTGAGTGCTTTTATAAACAGGTTAAAGTACTGAAAGGAAGATGTTGGAAGAGACAGACAATGATTAACAGCAGGATATTGAAAACAAATTTTCCTGGATTTATCCTTCTTTGTCTACATTTTGAGATTTTTTCTTTGTCCTTAATAACATGGAAGTTTTTAGACTGGTGACCACTTTTAAATGGGTTTTGTTGTCTGATGATGGCTTTGGTACTCAGCTTTTTGCCTGTTTTCTCCTACATCCAAAATGCTCTTATGTCCATGATTACCCTTCTGAAGTGGAAATATCTTACTCTTTTAAAAATTTATCTACTTTTTCCTTTCTTATTTACGTTTAAATTCTTTATTGTTTGAACTGTTACATATGTCTCCCTTTTCCCCAACTGACCTCTCCCTGACCACTCCTACCCCCTAACACGTGCCCTCGCCCCACTACTGTCTGTGTCCATTGGTTATCTCATTCATCTCCTCTTATAGGAGTCTCATTAACTGGCCTAATTGATGTACTTCAGTATGCTCATAAATACTGTAATGATAGAGAAAACACTGAAAGTATGGCCTTTGAAGGTAGGGGACATACTAGCTCTGTACTAGTTGTTTGATCACAGATGATTCACTGTGTCTTTTAAGTCTTATTCTCTCATATCTGAGCACCGAGGTACATACATAACTTAACTCCTAAGTTTAAGTGATAAAATTAAACATATAAAACACATTTTATTCAAATGTTATAATAGTTTGAAATGTGTTCTTGAATGAACAGTGCATTTTTTAAAATACTTCAATAGAAACAGGAGTTAAGCAAATGATTATGAGGTAAATATATTGAGCTAGTAGTCATGATGCTTAGATTCATAGAGATATTTGGGGGAGTGGTATTTAAATTATACCAAATAGGAACCTATCTAATCTGATGGATAGCCTGTTTAGGAGATATCAATAATTAGAAAGATGAAATTTAAAATATGTGTATTTTGTAAACATGCTAATATAGCCTGGTTAGAGAGGGCTCTGGGACCAGACTGTCTAGGTTCAAATTCCAGCTCTACCACATAGAATTTAGACCAAATTCTAAACTCCACTTTAACAGTTTTCTTTTTTATAAAATAGGGATAATTATAAAAATAGTTATGTAAATGGAGCAATAAAATAAATAATTTATAAGGACTAATATAATTACTATATGTAAAGTGCTCATAATATTTTCTGGAATAGAGAAAGCATGGAGTATTTGTTTGTAGTTATGACTGTATGGCAGGCACTTCTGTTGGTGCTGGGGGTTCTCTGATGAGCCTTGGGGAAGATAGCTTTGAGCATATAAACAGGCATGAATATGTAATTCCAAATAGTGATTATCCCAAGAAAAAAATAGCAGGTATTTGAAGTACATAATAAAAAGTAATAGAACAAGGGTAAAATTAAGGATTTTAAATGGAAGCATTCTTACTATGGGATAATATTTTGGCATCTAAAGAATGATTTATTTTTCCTCAATGTTATAGAATTTTAAAAAATAAATAATTGAAACTTTATAAATTCTACCATTTATTGTCATTCTTATATAAAATCCTTGCATAATTTTCTTGCATATGTCAGTATATATATAGCTGCTCAGAGAAGGAAAAAACATATTGTCTCTTTTCATAGCCTATCAACTAAGAGTCTGCCAACCTCCACCACCCGTACCCAATGCTGAAATTTTGACAGAAGATGATGAATTTGAAATAGGTAAAGTCTGTTATATTACTTTCAAAGAAAGTACACTGTTAACAGAGGTATTTGCTTCAAAAGAAACAAAAATAAAGTATAGAAACAGCCTGTCTTAGAGGCTCTTTCCTCTATGTGGAGATTTCTTAGCATTCTTAAGAATGGAGAGCAGTGGAAAGAGGAAGGAAGTATTAAGCAAGAAGGAATTCTATATTTCTAGGATGTACAATTAGAAAACTGTGAGAATTTGAATAATATAACTGAATAATGTTGCCATAGTAAACTTTTATTATTATCCTATTTATTTTGGTTGAGAAACAAAAGAAAATATCAATGACCAATGTAAGTCAAATCTTAATATAAAAGCAATAACTATAGGTAATTTTACTTGCTTGATACAGTTTTAATGACTACCTTACCTGTACTGACCAGAGTATTTCTTTACTACTACTGCTTATATCCAACTGGCATGCACCAGTGCAGTCTCACTGGTAGTGTACTCTGGACTTCAGTTTTAATTGGTCAGTGCCCATGAAGCACTAGTAGTTCAATATTTTGAATATCAGCCCTATTTACTGTTAAAGGATTTTTATACTGATTAAAAATTAACAGATGTTTGTATTGCTTTAGAAACATCTGTTAATTTTCACCTTGTTACTCATCTGAAGCCACCTCTGCCTGTTCTTTTATTAACAGGTGATATTATTAGGTATCAGTGTCTTCCAGGATTTTCTTTGGTGGGCAATGCAATTCTCACATGCAGATTAGGAGAACGACTCCAGATGGATGGAGCACCTCCAGTTTGTCAAGGTACCAATTATTATGATTATTGATGCCTAAATATCTATTTTATGTTTAACTCAATGTCAGGAATAATTTTAACTATTTAATATTTAACAGGCAGTAAAAAGCTATACAACTCATTTATGGTATTTTTAAAATTTCATTATTTCTCATATATAATTTTAAACATTTTTTCTTCTTCCAAGTTTTAATTTTTTCTAGTTTATTCCAAAGTCAGTTCAACTTAATTTTTTTTTTTTTTGCCAAGAGGTGTAGAATACAATAAATCACTTTAAATAAAGGAACCAATGTTGATTGCTTTAACTGGAAAGTAGTTTCTGATCTAAACACTACATTCATTAAACTTGATTGAGCATCTTTAAAGTATGAGCATCTGAGGAAAGAAACAAAAAATAAAAACACAAGTTATAGATGGTCCCGTCTATGAAGGCAACATAGCCTAAGGGATATGGCAGGGGGCTATAGAATCATATACTGTGTAACTATTTATAGGGCAGTGAAAGCTTGAAGGGGCCATTGCCCGGAGTCATGGGTTCCAAATTACAAGTGAGACTTATTCTGTTACAATAGAGATGGCCCAAATGTCAGATGTCTATGCAAAGACACAGAAGTGAAAAACTAGGGTGTGGACTACAAAGAATTCCCTCTGCTACAAGGCAAGACCATGATGGGCCTTGAACTGTGCTAGAATGTAGTGCTCAGGAATCATGTATTGTTCATTGTGTAGCTTCTAGGATCCAGAAAAGTATCTAACACATAGGAACTAATTATAACTGTGTGGTTAATTCAAATAAAATTATGATTGAATTTAGTTGTCCTTTTCAGATTTTCTTGGATTATTTCCTTCCTTGAGGTTCATTCTGAGGAATGGAAACCTATTTCCTGGGCACAATAGTTACTGTTATTATAAGCCTAAAACAAAAGTTATGCTGATTACATCACATGCGCTATAAGTAAGAATTAACATTTGATTTTCTATGTCATTGGAGTTCTTACAAAAAGATGGAAGTATTTTCATAAGGGGCTTTTACGGTAGCTAAAAGAAAAATGTGGAGGTATAAGCCAGTGCCAATGTGACCAATCCATTGCTCTTAGTGGATTTAGAACATCTTAAAGTTGGTAGAGTATTTTGAAATCTATCATGTATATTCCTGATAGTTAGATGTCATTTACTTGGATATCATTTATTCAACTTCCTTTTTTATATACAATTAATTTTGGGAGTATTTACAATAAATTATTTAGGATTCAGATTCTGATGTTTAGACATGTGAATGGAGAAGATAGATTCTCAGTCATTTGGGGGAATTATGCATGGGAGAATTGCTTGGGTAGACACAGGAAGGTGTAAAAAAGCAACTATATACCAGGAAATTTTTCTTGACCCTAATATACACACTGCATTGTGGACTCTTGGAGGGGAATGCTTCTTTTTTATATTTGGATCCAAATTTAATAATTTTTAAGAAATAAAATAAATAAAACAATTTGGTTAACCTAGATATTTCACAATCCCTCATCTTTTAGACTTCCGACATTTTACTTTCAAAATCCAAATTTCCTATAGGTTACTAATTGCACCTCTTTTTAATCTATCTGCTGTGGAGAATACAAAAAAAGACAATACGTTTTCATCTCATAACATCAGATACTTGCTAACAGTTAATAAATCCTACCTTAGTATGAGTTCATTCTGAGTTAATATGTTAATTAATGGACCAGATGCATAAGCTAAGTAGCTGACTATACATTTTAGTTTGTTTTTACAAGCTTGCTAAAAAGTCAGTTGTTTGGAATATTTTAAAACTAATCTACATTGTTTTTAGTCTATTTTAAATTACTTGATTTTTTCCACTTTTTCTAAATGGGGATGCATTATTATTATTATTATTATTATTTTAATTCTTCTCTGGACTTTAAGTTTCAATCTCACAGTTAAAATATGGAAAGCAATTGCAAATGTGATACATTTAAAACAGTTTGATACAAATAAAATATAATGGAGGATTTCATTTGGTGGTTAAAAATGTGGGTTCTATCCAGTTGAGTCTGTGAGACTTCGTGGACTTTAAACTTTCTGAGTTTCCTCATATGAATAATATGGAGAAAAATGTATACACTTCTTAAAGCTGTTTTGACAAATAAGTGAGATACTACACAAAAGGTGCTTAACAGTATCTAACATAGAGTCACAATCAAAAGTATGTATTTACTTTTATTATTGATGATTGTCAGGCTTCTTGGTATATGTTGAATTGTATGAGAATGGGTTATTTTATATATTCTCAATGAATTATGATGGACCATATCAGTGTTTTGAAAATAATATGGAATATTTACTCAGCTCAGAACATTGGCGCCAAAACCTTACATAGAACATGACACTTACTTTTCAATAATCATAGCCTAGAAAGACAGCCCCCAAAATCTTACCTAACAATAAACAAACATGTAAATTGACCGTATCTCCACTACACCCACAGCCAATCAGAGTGAGGATGCAAATGAGAAGGCCAAAGATGGTGGCCCCCAGCTGCTCCAGGCGTGGAGTGGCCAGGCGGGGCAGGACACCTGCTATGAGAGGGAGGGCGGGGGGCGGGGAGGGTGGCGAATGGATCTACAGGAGCAGAGTGCCACAGTGAAGACAAGACTGCAGATACCAGAGTCTGCAGTGAAGACAAAGAAGGCAGACTCTGGCAGAGCGAAGGCCTGGGTCCCAGGTGCCAGAGGAAAACCGGTGCTGGAAGCCAAGGGAAGGGAGGCCTATTGCAGGAATCTCTTCATGCAGCAGGTCTTTAGTAAGTAAATAAATGCTATAAAATTGCTAATGCAGAAACGGAAGCATGCATTACAGAGGCCATGAGAAGGAAATCCGCAATTCTGCTTGGGTTGATGGAGAGGTTCAGAGGTTGTTTCAAAGGGACTTTTCATCTGGGCCTTGAAATGCGCTAACACTTCAAATGCAGCAGACAAGAGAATGGCATTTGAAACAGAAACATGAAGGAATGTGCTGAGTTCAAAATATCTGAGTTGAGGGGAGAATACACTAAGAAAGGAAGGAAAGGGAAAGGGCAAAGACAGACAAGAAAGACAGAGGGGAAAGGGCATAAGAAGATGGGAAAAGGCAAGGACTGAATGCAAAGAAACAGAAGGAAACAGATGCCTCATATTTTCATTATTTATTTATTGTCCAGAAAAGTAAAGCATCTTCTATGTAATAAAAAACATGGAAATCAATACCATAAATTTTTAGGTCCTTCTTCCATGTTTTGAACTGCAAGCTCAATACAAGTTGTTTCTTCTAACACATAATTCAAGGTATTGTCTCCTTTCTAGTATTGAACATGAGCAGAGTATCCACTATTTAAAGTGCAGTTTTCACATATGCCTACACACTAACTTTATTTAATGATATATTTTTTGACAGTTCTCTGTCCTGCCAATGAATTGCGGCTGGATTCCACGGGAGTCATATTGAGCCCTGGATATCCTGACAGTTACCCAAATCTTCAGATGTGTGCCTGGAGCATTTCCGTAGAAAAGGGATATAATATCAGCATGTTTGTAGAATTCTTCCAGACAGAAAAGGAATTTGATGTTCTTCAGGTGTATGATGGTAACCATGGTTATATTTATTGGATATTCATAAATTCAGCCCAAATACTGTATTATGCACTCAGACCTTCAGTATAAAAAACTGCTTATATGATTTTATAGTATCATCAAATTTGCTTATATACCATACGAAAATTGTACTTAACTTGGTTATTGTTTTACAAATTGCAGATTCTTTAGTATGAAATTAAAATGTGTAAAATAAACATTTTATATTGCATTTTAAATTATTGTCAATGAGGTAGATCGTTTGTGAGCAATTTCATCATATTTAATACTATTCTAAAGATATAAAATACTAAAGATTAATTGGAACATAATTTTTCAGTTGTATCTAAATTGTTTTCTTTTCTTTTCAAAGGACCAAATATTCAAAGTCCCGTGCTTATTTCCCTCAGTGGCGATTATTCATCTGCTTTTAATATAACAAGCAATGGTCATGAAGTATTTCTTCAATGGTCAGCAGATCATGGCAATAACAAAAAAGGCTTTCGGATCAGATATATAGGTATGTGATACATATACTAGTACATATATCTTCAGCACAAATCTCACCTCCATCCTCAGTATGGTTGTGATTAAAGAGCACAAACACCAACACTAATGAATAAGACATGACTTTAAATCCCAGCTCCTTCATTGATGATTCTTGAGCAATTTATGTATCACCCCCTCTCAGTTTCCTCATTACTACTTGGTCATATGACTTTTGAAAAGATTAAAACACTTAGAATATTTATGTCTTATATACGTTAATTATAAATTAAACTGACATTTTAATGCTTTTTCCTAATAGATTTCTTTCTTTTGAATTCTCACACAACATTAATAGAGTTGCTCAATTGTGTATATCTGATCTATTTAAGAACTCCTTTAAATGACAAGTGTAAACAAAAGATAAAAATCTTTATTTTCATTATTATTTATTGACTTGTGATACTTTCTAAATATATTAAATATTGAAAGAATGATGAACACATTATTTAAAAACTTTTTAAAAATATATTTTTCTAGTCATTACTAATTTTCATTCAGTAATATTTAGAAAGATATGGGCTGAAAATACTATCAACATGGAACAGTCTTTTCTAAATGCCTTTCTGTTGATAGGGTCTACTGTTACTGAATCAATAATTTCCTTATCAAGTAAGTAGACATAAATAGTTCTCCACTATATGAAGGTTGTATTCCATTTTTGTTGCCATCCTATTCATGTCAGATGCCATGAGTATATGCTCCATAAACGAATACTTCAGAATTAATCAGTCATCTCTTTCTGTACAGTGTTAAGATATGTTTCCCTAAGTCATAGATCATTATTAATTGGCTCAACTGAAAATTACTTTCAGAAATATTTTATAAACAATTGTGACACAACAGTTATAGTCATAGATTTAAATAAGTTTTCATTTTCAGTTCTAAAAATATCCTCTCAAATTTTACTCATTAAGGTACATTTGCATAAGTACATAATGTACAATAAAACAGTTTTGTCTATCCACTTTTATTTTAAAACCACCTGATCATAGTTTGATTTTAATTTATTAACAATTTTTCTTTTGTATATTAGAAGTAACTTATTGCTAGCATCATATTACTAATATGTATAGGTTTTATCCCATGATAGATTTTTTAAAATGTTTTTAGGCTTACAAAAGAGAAATATTATAAAAATATGTTATTCAGTCATAATATATGCATTAGTCATTAAGACTTTTCATATTTGAATCTATGTTTATATCATACGAACAATATAAATTTTTGTATTAATGTTGTGCCCAAATATGGCGTTTAAAATTGAGCACATTAAATTATATTTTTAAGACCATAATAACTTAAAGAGAAACCATTCAAATCAAACAGTTTCAATAATTTATAACAAATTTGGATATAAATATAGTGAGAGCACCACTTTTAACCCCCAAAACAGTTTGACATCTTGAATAACTATGTATTTTTCCTTTAGAAGTAATAGGCTATGACATAAATATTCTAAGTCTAATCTATTTCCTACCATTTATCCATAAAGTCTCATTTTTCTAAGATGAATATATTGAAGTTTCAAAGGGTAAATGGGTTCTGCCAGGCTGAATATTCTCAAAGTAGATATATACGAAAAAGCCATTTGACATTATCTTGTGACATTTCAGACTTCCGGAGATGAAAAAAGTTTATTTTATTGGCTTTTTAAAAATCTCCATATGTAAGCACTTTTGACAGCATGGAAACTCTTTAATAAACTTGGAGAAAGGATTATGGAAAGTAGGGGATCTTTTTTAGACATCAAATGCATGATCTAACATGATATAGGTGTCTGGAGATAACTTCAAAGTGACATGTAAACAACATGCTCTGAAATATGCCTACCAAGGCTGTGACATATAGGCCCTTCAAATGACAGGAAATATAGCTTCCAAATTCACTGAAATATTTGCAGGGCTTTTGACCTCTAGGCTGTTAAGAAAATATGACATTTTAATTTAGAAGGCATCTTTGGTGACAATAAGAATTAAAAGAAGAGTCCAGGGATAGTTATGTCTCATAAAAGTTATGTCAGTAGATTGTCAAGAGGATAGGAAATAACCTGGCTGGTGTGACTCAGTGGTTCAGGGCCGACCCATGAACCAGGAGGTCACGGGTTCAATTCCCAGTCAGGGCACATGCTTGGGTGCAGGCTTGATCCCTGTAAGAGTCATGCAGGAAGCAGCCAATCAGTGATTCTCTCTCATTGGTCTTTCTATCTCTTTATCCCTCTCCTTTCATATCTCTCTAAAAACAATAAACACGTATGTGTGTTTTTTTTAAAAAAGGATAGGAAATAATATAATCATAATAAACAAAATTCACATGATGGCCTATTTTTAAGTCTGGTGTTCACATATAGATTTTTATAACTCATGTTGTAAAGAAGCTCTGGTTAATTAAATATACAGTGATAATTTTTTCTTTTGAAAAGCTTTCTATTGCAGTACACCAGAATCCCCACCTCATGGATACATCATCAGTCAGACAGGTGGACAACTTAATAGTGTGGTCCGCTGGGCCTGTGATCGAGGATTCCGACTTGTTGGGAAAAGCAGTGCCGTGTGCAGGAAGTCTTCCTATGGGTATCATGCATGGGATGCGCCTGTCCCTGCTTGTCAAGGTAAAGTATTTTATTCAAGAAAAGATAAATCCTATCTAATAGAGAGGGAATATGCTAATTGACCCTCATGTCGTTGCAAAGATGGTGGCACCCACAGCCAATAAGGAGGGAATATGCTAATTGACTGCCCCACCCTCAAAGATGGCAGCACCTAGTTTACTTAGCCCCCCAGCTGCCCAGGGCTGCTCAAGGCGCAGGCAAGCCTCAGCTGTCAGCTGTGCAGCCGCCCAGCGACGGCCAAGACACAGGAAAGTTCGCATGGTGTCTATCCAGCTGCCCAGGGCCGGCCTGAGGTGCAGGCAAGCCTTCGATGGCAGCTGCCCAAGGCTCAGGTAACCAGGGCCGGTTGAGGCTTGCACTGCCAGTGGCAGCAGCAGAGGTGTGATGGGGCATCGCCTTCCCCTGATCATTGGGTCACCTCCCGCCCCTGAGGCTCCCAGACTGAGAGGGGGCAGGCTGGGCTGAGGGACCCCCCCTCCAATGCATGAATTTTCATGCACCGGGCCTCTAGTACATCAATAAAAGATTAACCCTTCTTACTTCTTAATTTAGAATACTGTAATTTCCAAATATATAGATATTCAGAAGCATATTATTGATGCTTCTCGTGAAAATAAGGCTTAAATACATGGAATGATAAATTTGAGACTTTGACGAATTGTTTTAAATCCATTTGTTGTAGTGTGGTTTATGCCTTTACTCTATTCACTGTTATACATACTTGGCTCATATGTCTACCACTTCCATTACTTTGTTGTTAGAAAATGATTGACCCTGAGCTGTAGAGTGTTACTGTGGAGTCTGCAGAAAGAGTAGAGAGGATAAAAGAGGCCAAGTTCACTGACGAATTTCACTCTGAGTATGCAAAAATGTACTCTCAGAGCAACACGCTTAAAAGGGGAAGATATAGCCAACCACCCCATTATTTCTTCTTCACAGTTTAGTTAACTCAACAGAGATATCTCTTTTATTTTCATTTCAATTTTGTTAAAAAGTGAGGCATGGTTTGAGCATTGCATACTGCTCTAGCAAACAGAATGACTAGCTACTTAATAAACAAATGGCACATTTTTAGAGCTTTGTACTAAGTCTTGTTTTAAAAAGTTGTTGAGTCTCTTATAGCTAGGTATAGACATAAAGACAGATTCAGCATCAAGAAGATCTTACATTATTGGAATTTGAATATTTTTAATTATTTGACATTTCACATTATTTTGTCAATATGAAATTTCATTTTATATTTGATTTAGTCTACCCAGAATGTGGAGGTGTGTATCACAACTATGAACCCTCACATTAAAATATACTTAACACTCTTAGTTAATAAATAATAGTTCTTATTTATAATCTACTAAGGGAGATGATTTTTATAAAATGAATAAAATGTAAAATAGATCAATTAAAATTTATAATTAAACAACAGCAAGTTAAAATGAGCAGAGAATACATATTACCTGACATCCAAAATAGCTTTACATACTTATTAAACTGTAATTTCTAATTCATGAAAAGGTAAATCTCATAGGCATGTATAAATTAATGAGAAATGAAAGAATTATTTCTTTGTTTTATTGATGCAGGAAACATTAACCACTTATTAGGATTCTGAGAAATGTCATAACCTTACTGGATTGCAAACACTGAAGGTGCTGACTTCATGTAGAGTATACTATATAATAAAAGCCTAATATGCAAATCAACCAAAAACAGGTCACTATGATGCGCACTGACCACCAGGGGGAAGGCACTCAATGCAGGAGCTGCCCAGGCCAGCCAAGGCGGGTGCCAGCGGGAGCCCCCCCGATCATCCTGCCGGTCACCCTGTAGAGGAAGGCAACTGGCAGTGGTGGTGGCGGCAGGACAGGGCCACCGAGTGGGTGGTGCCATGCCGACCAGGGTGGGTGCCAGCAGGGACCCTACGATTGCCTTGCCAGTCACCCCACAGATCGGCTCTGATTGCCAGCCAGGCCTAGGGACCCTACCTGTGTGCGAATTTCGTGCACTGGGCCTCTAGTATATTAATAAAAGTGAAAATCTCTGCTTTCCATTGACCAATGAATAGCAGGAACATTTACCAATTCTTAGTATTAAATAATTTCTAGGAACTGGTTTGGTAAAAATTCTTTGATCTCATAATTTTAGAATCATAGGAATTTAAAATATCCTATATAATAAAAGGCTAATATGCAAATCAAGCAAACAGCGAAACAAAGGTCGCTGCGACATTCACTGACCTCCAGCTCAACACAAGAGCTGTCCCCTGGTGGTCAGTGTGCTCACCCTGCTCAACCAGAAGCCCTGAGCGGGGCTCACAGCTAGTGAGCACAGAGGCGGTGGCGGGGGCCTCTCCCACCTCTGTGGCAGCGCTAAGGATGTCTGACTGACACCTTAGGCCATCCCCCACGGTCTCCCAGACTGCGAAAAGGCACAGGCTGGGCTGAGGGCCCTCCCGAATGCATGAATCTCATGCACCAGGCCTCTAGTATATAATAACCTCTAAATCATATAGAATTTGAATAAACATTAAAATAAATTTAAGTAAACATCTAATTAATTATTTTTCTGTTTCTATGATTTTGTATGTATGTATGTATTCTAGCAATTTCCTGTGGGATTCCTAAAGCTCCAGCAAATGGAGGAATTCTCACAACAGACTACTTGGTAGGAACCCGAGTTACCTATTTTTGTCATGATGGATACAGATTGTCATCTAAGGAACTTACCACTGCTGTGTGTCAATCAGATGGAACTTGGAGCAATCATAACAAAACCCCTCGCTGTGTTGGTATGTGTGCTACTGAAATTTCATCATTTCTGTTTCTATTGGCATCTTACAGGATTTGAAATTATATGTATTAAGTTTTAGAACCAATCCCTGAAATCTTGGAGTATGATATCTAAGAAGAAAAAGGTAATTTGACTATCTTACATAACAAAGTTTAATTTAATTTGCAAAAAGCCGTCCGTCAATCAACATGTGTTTTAATGTACAGGGGAAAAAATGTTTTAGGCTTTCATTAATAAAATTATATTTCAATACATTCAGCCCTGATTTTTGGAAGGATAAATAAATCTTCTGACATGATCCATAATTTTTGACTTTGTTAGTATTCTTTAGGTTATTTATATTTAGAATATTTTCCATTGCTGCCATTACTACATTAAAAGGTAAATGAGTATTATGTAATGGTAATATAATATACTTCTGGTAAAATATTTGGTAGCGAAAGGATTAGAGAATGTTTGGGTTAAATAAGCTCTTTAATTTGTCTCTATATTTTGATTTTTTTCCCGTTAGTACTAAAATTAGCTGTGCTTTCATTTAAAATGAGGGTGTTTTTTTCATTCTTAGCATGTGTCTAACAGTGCTTCTACTTATATTGAGCAGTTTTTGAATTAGCCAAAGTTTATATCACAACTCTTGCATAAAAAGACCATATTTGTAAAAATTTTTTTTCTCAAAATATGGTCCCTTCAAAACTTCTGAAGAAATAAGAGAATAGGTTGTTTCCATATCTTGTCTATCATGGCTAATGCTGCAGTGAACACGGGACTGCAAATATCTCTGCAGATCCTGACTCATTTCCTTTGGATATATACCTAGAAGGGGGATTGCTGAATCATACGGTAGTTTTACTTTTAATTATTTTTAGGAACCTCTTTACTAGCTGTATGTATGTAGTCCATAATGCCTGTACCAGGTTAAATTCTCACCAACTTGTATAAGGATTCCCTTATTCCACATTTTGTCAATTATACTTCTATAAAGCCGTACAAAGACTTCGAAGTGTGAAATAACAGGACCTATTCAACTTCAAACTCTATCGCGGAACTGTGGAGTGGAAAAAATTACACGCAAAGAAATAGAAAGCAAACACTAAAGGACAATGTATGGCACCGTAGTGAATGAATTAAGGCAGTGGTGATGTAAATGATGGAATAGATATGAGGTATGATTAAGAGGTAGACTAAACATGACTGACTTATTCACATTTATGTTCTTGGTTTTTATATAGTTGTCACATGTCCAAGCATCAATTCCTTTACCTTGGAACATGGAAGATGGCGAATTGTGAATGGCTCCCACTATGAATACAAAACCAAGGTAGTTTTCAGCTGTGACCCTGGTTACCATGGACTAGGTCCTGCTTCTATTGAATGCCTTCCTAATGGTACCTGGAGTTGGAGAAATGAAAGGCCATATTGCCAAAGTAAGTATGCACTCTGCTCAACTTATTTCATAAGCTGTCTTTGGTGATTGATAGTCACTTGATCACTTCCTTTTCCAAACACACTAGAGCAATGACATAATATAATTTTTAAGAGGTCATTTGTTCTCATTACATTTAATTTTTTTCTAGCTTATTTTTCATTACTAAGTACTTATGAAAAAGGAATTGGCTTTGGATTCAGAAATGTGTGCATGAATTCTTGGCTATCACTTACTACAACTACTAGAAAATATTTATTGCATATGAGCAATTTGCCAGGCACTGCTTTTAGCCCCTTGCATGTATTGTGTTATTCCTTAGTTCCCATACTATAAATTAGTTGATATTGTATCCATTTTCTCAAAAAGGAACCTATGCCCCAGATTTTATCGTTTTGCACTACTCACAGAACCTATAAATGGTGGAGAAATGGAACTCAATCCAAGCAGTCTGACTATAGCCCATCTTCTGTTCACTATCTAGATAATGAAAGCCTGTGACCCTTACAGCGGACCGGCCAGTAAGACTGGTCGCTATGATGCACACTGACCACCAGGGGGCAGACACTCAAAGCAGGAGCTGCCTCCTGGTGGTCAGTGCGCTCTCATAGGGGGAGAGCCGCTCAGCCAGAAGCCAGGTTTCCAGCTGGCGAGCACAGCAGCAGTGACTGGTGCCTCTCCCGCCTCCACAGCAGTGCTAAGGATCAGCAAGCCGAGCAGTAAGGAGGTGCAAGCAGGCGGGCAGTGAGGAACGAGGGGTCCCGGACTGCTAGAGGGTGCAGACCCGGCTGAGGGAGCCTCCCCAGTTTACACATTTTGCGCGCTGGGCCTCTAGTGTTTTATGATATTTATTCCTTTTAATTCAATTTTTAAAATCATAAAATTATGATAATGCATATCTCATAGTTATTAAAAAATTTAATGGTATGATGTCTTGAAAAATGTCAGCTAGAACTTGATTCACAGCAAGAGCTCAATAAAGTTTTATTGAGTCAAATTGAACATATTGTCTTTCTATGCATTCTTATAAATGTTTTATTTAGAGCAACTAACTATATATAGAATATTGAGATGAAATATCTCAGACTCCCTTTGAAGTAGTTTCCTTCAGTGCATTTATTGTTTACTTAGTGCCAGGAAATATGCTAGGCTGAAAATTAATCTTTTTATTTTGTGTCCAACGCAACTCTATGCTGCCTGTGGCATACACACATATTTTATAAATAAACTGATAAAGAAATCAGAAGTCTAATGATGAGTAAGAAGTTTAACCTAGCAGGCAACTATGTGTAATAAGTACATACTTACATAGTTTTCTTCTACTTTATTCTATTTTATAATTTATTTTTAATCTCTATGTAAACATTGGACTTTGGGGTTGTCCTTTTATAAGATAGTCATTTTGATGGATTAAAATCCACAAAATAGATATCTAAATTTTAGTTGATATTCTAAAAATATGGCATCTGTATTTGTATATTCTTACCCTCTTCCTTAGGGTTTTCTCCCAGGATCTTTTCCTGCCTCCACCCTCATTTTTAAAAACAGAATTTCATTAAAAAGGCACATAACATAGAGATATTTCAGAGAGTAGGAACAATGATCTACAGCAGGAACATTACTCTTTCAAGAAATGTTTGGTTCCTTCGTGCTCAGTCCTCCAGTGTGTAGAAGGTTTAATTGATCCAAATGATCAGGGTCCTGCCCACAGCTACGAATGGGGAGCGAAAAGGACTCTAACAAGTGCAACTCATTGAGAAAATAGAAAAAATAATGTGTTCTGATCCATTATTTACTCATCATTTAAATCAAAACAATATACATTAACATTATTAATGTTAATAAATAATATAGCTACCTCAAAGGATTATTTGGAGATTAGTTCAAAACCATCAATACATTATTAGTTTTATATGCAACTATTTAATGTTTGCAAATTTTCTATTTATCTGTCTCATGGCTATCTAAAGCCTAGAGTTAAAAACCAGAATAAAGTATATGGGCTAATGGTGCAGTGTTGGATTTGGAGTTAGACTGCTGGACTTAACATTTTGATTTAGCTACTTACAGGCTGTGTGACCTTACGACTTAATTTCTATGTGCTCATATAATATCCTAATGTATGCAGTTCAGTCAATGGCTGAATCTACCTCAGAGTTCTTCTGAGAATTACATAAATGAAAAGATGCATAATATTTTTTGGTACAAAATAAGGACTCAATAAGCATAATCCATTATTCTTTTCTAGAAAGTGACTTCATTTGTAATCTTTAAATATGACAGAGTCATAAGAGCTGGGTTCTGAATGACCTAGCAAGTGAGTTACTTTCTTTTTCAATTTTAAAACCTACAAACACAATGTGAAATATAATTATATCTAATGGTTCTTGTGAAAACCAAATGCTTCACATATAAGGCATTCTTCATAAACTACAGGGCCCTCAACAAAAGTAACTGTAATTACCATTTTAGCATTGTTTCGATGATGAAGAAACTTTGGCTCAGGTAAGTCAAAGGGATTGCCCAATGTCACTGGATAAGTCAGAGAAAGATCTGATGATTTTTCCACCCCTCTAAAACCAGGCTGGCTAAGTAAAAGGTGCAAATGAAACAGCTTCATCACATGTCACTGTAGCTTATAAGACTTTTATGGGAAGTTAAAGGGGACTTTTAATTATGCCATCTATTTTATCTACATTTGCACATTCCTTCAAACATGGTTTATAGATGCCTGATTCATTGTAAATATGTGAAATCATAGGAAATTCAAAATGCTAAAAGCATGGTTTTGTTACAAGTGTTTATTAACTATGTATTTAAGAGCTTTCCATTTTTATTGTTTTGTAGTTATTTCCTGCGGAGAACTACCTACACCTCCAAATGGGAATAAGATTGGAACTCAAACCTCATATGGCTCCACAGCCATCTTTACCTGTGATGCGGGATTCATTCTTGTGGGCTCTGCAGTACGGGAATGCCTTTCGTCAGGTCTTTGGAGTGGATCTGAGACCAGATGCCTAGGTACAGCATTTTAAATCATTTTAACCAAACATTTTGTTCCCCCTCTGGAAAAGCGGAAACTTTCATTCACTCAGTAAGGCTTCTAAAAAAAAACTAGGAAATATTCAACTTTAAAAATGTCTTATGGTAGAAAATCTATTAAACAGATAACTCGGAAAGTTAATCAACTGGTATGGCAAATGGTGAAGACTCATGTCATTAAGGAGAGACACATTGTATTCCAGGCATGGTGGAAATAAAAAGGAGAAAGCTAATTTCTGAAAGTCATATGTCTGCCTACTCAGCTGCATTAATCCTTGTAGCAATTAATTCATTCTAAACCATGGTTTCACTCACTTATTTGCTTAAGATAATGACTAAAGAAGAAAAATAATTTCCACATTTAAATATATTTCTCCCTTTTAATTTTACAATTTCAACATGTGTAATATTACTTTCTATCAAAACTTTAAAATATCTATTTTTTCAGACCTGATTTTAGGACAAATAGGATTTTTCCCCTTAAGGTTCTTTGAATTGATTATTTAAAACACACACACACACACACACACACACACACACACACACACACACACACACCACCACCACCACCACCACCACCACCACCACCACCACCACCACCACCACCACCAACAACAAAAACTATGTAGTAAAAGAAACTGAATTCGCCCTGGCCAGGTAGCTTGGTTGGTTGGAGTGTTGTCCAGTACACCAAAAGGCTGAGGGTTGGATTCCCAGTCAGGGCACATATCTAGGTTGTGGGTTAGACCCCCCATTGGACTGTGTGCGGGAGGCAAGGAGGCAGCTGATCCACATCAATGTTTCTCTCTCTGTGTCTCTCCCTTCCCTTCCACTTCCTCTAAGAATCAGTGAAAAAATATCCTCAGTGAGGATTAACAAAATAAATGAATAAATAAACAAACAAACAAATAAAATGCACACTGTTTTGCTAATAAGCTTGAAAATATTCATGGTAATAAGAGGACAACTTGAAATTGCAAATGTTTGGTTAGAGGTTTTGTAAAATCCCTCCCCCCGGACATATTTGTTAAAACACAGCAACAATAATTCCTGTATAAGAGTACATACATTTAATGTGCTATATGAATACTGTATAAAAAGAAAACAGTAAATAATTATATCTTTATGTATTAATATAGGGTTAAATAATCAAATAAAAATGTTTCCTCACAATTCCTAAACTGTATTTGGATATGCTGATTTCAAGTACGGATTATTTAGTTTACTTATATATTTGAAAATTCAGATGAAAACTAAAATTAAAATACTATATTTTATGCCTCTATGCCTTATGAGCTGGTTATTGCCTATAGAGCAGGGGTGGGAAACTTTTTCTGGCAAGAGCCATTTGGAGTTTTATCGCATCTTTCACGGGCCTACAAAATTATCAGCTTAAAAATTAGCCTGCTATATTTGGTCAAACATTTAATTAACTCACCACTAATGCATTGGCAGGGCCAGACCAAATGGTTCTGTGGGCCTTATATGCTCCCCCCACCTCCCAGCTATAGAGGGTGGTTTTATTCATCTGTTTAGAATCCTGATTCTGTTCTCTGAAGAGACAGGGGAAAAAAGGAATATTTATGAGAAAACATTGTCTCTCAGTCTGTGAAGACCACATCGTCACCCATGGCAGAGGACATAGTGTTGGCATCAGATATAAATTTAAAAGGCTGTTGGTAGGAGGAAAGTGAAGTTGCCAAACAAGCAAATCCTAGCTTCTTATGCTTAGAGTGACCTTACAGATTCATGTAGTCCAGTCATTCCCCTCATGTTTGAAAACAACTTGTCCTTAAAGCCACAGACACTTTTGGCTTGGAATGACACTAGAATATGCTTATAATTGTTTATCTAAATATAATGCATTTACTTCCAACCCCCCAGCATTTTATTATGCATTTTTCAATTGAAAGACTTAACTTTGAACCCTCACATGCCCACCCTCTAGTCTCGATTCTACAAGTAGCATTTTGTTGTATTTGCTTAATACCTATCTATTACCCTTTCAAGCCTCTATCAATCCATCAATTTTTTTATTTTTTGATGCATTTTGAAGTAAGTTGCAGAAATTGGTACACTTCATTGCGAAACATTTCAGCATGCATATCATTAGCCAGAGTTCAATATTTCCTTAACATTCTCTTTTCTTTCCTTTTCACTGTGATAAATTGTATATACAATGAAATGCACATATCATAAGTACACTTTAGATGAGTTTTGACAAGTATGGACTCCTGTGTAACTCAAATCACAGTATAGTTATAGAGCATTACCCTTACGTCAGAAAGGTTGCCAGGGCCCTTCACAGCCAGTCAGCAGCTCTTCCCCCCAACCCTGAGACAATAACTATTCTGATTTTTTTCATGTATGTTAGTTCTTCCTGTTCTAGAAATTCATTTGAATGGGTTCCTAAAATATATACCCTTTTTGCATAAGGCTTCTTTCATCTATGCTGACGTGTGTATCAGTAATTTTTCTCCTATCATTGAGTAGACTTCTGTTGTATGAATCTGCCGTAATTATCCATGCGTCTGTTGATGGACACCTGGGCTCTGCTCAGTTTGGGACTATTATTAATAAAGCTTTTATAAATATTCATGTAGAACTGATTAAAGCTGCTATGAATGTTTGTATAAAACTCTTATGGGTATAGGCATTTATTTTTTTTTGGATATCCAGGTGTAAAATTCCTGGTAGAGTTCTGGTGGTCTCACAATTTCTCAAGCATGTGGTATAGTCAGTTTTTTAATTTTATTCATTCTGTTGGATACTTAAAGCTATTTTATAGTATTTTAATTTGCATTATATTGATAACTACTGATGTACAGTTTCTTGGGATTATTCACTTGTGTATTCATTTCATAATGGTATTTTTTGATGTGCAGAAGTTTTAAATTTAGATAAAGTTTGTCTAACCTTTTTTTTTTTTCCTTTTTGGTTATTGCTTTCTGTATCTTGTCTAGAAAACCTTTGCTCAACCATAAGTCACTACGATTTTCTTTCATGTTTTCCTCTAGACATTTTAGATTTGGTCTTACTTTTATACCTATGATCTATTTTAAGTTATTGCTGTTGAGGTGTGTGTGTGTGTGTTGTGGGGGTGTATTTTCCTACCCAGAAGGATATTTGGCACTATTTAAAAAATATATTTTGTTTTGAAATTTTGTATGTCAGTCCTACAAATCTGTTCTTGATTTTCAAGGCAACTTTGGATACTGTAGGGCCTCCACAGTTTCATAAAACTTCAGAAATTAATTAATTTATTTTTATTTTTTAAAATGACTGGTTGGTTTTGATCAGGATTGCATTGAATCTATAGATCATTTGCAAGAATTAGCATCCAACAATATTGAAGTTTCCAATCATGAACATAGTATGTTTAGTATATTTATTTCTTTATTAAAGGTTTTATTTCACTTTTTTTTGCAATAGCAATATTTTGTATTTTTAGCATAGAGTTAATGAATGTTTGTTGCTAAATTTATTCATTGTAATGTTCAGTGTGATTACAGTATTATAAGTGAAATTGTTCATTTTTAATTACACTTCCAATTGTTTGCTGCTAGTATATAAAACATAACTATTTAAAATACTTATCCAGTATCCTGCAACCTTGCTAAACTTTCTTATTAGTTTTAGGATTTTCTTAAAATAGGATTTTCTTCATATATATTATCTACGCATGGAATAGTTTTCCTTTTCTGTTCTCCAAATTTATGTTTCTTGTTTTTGTATATTAATGTATTGCAATGGATAAGGCCAATCAAACAATGTTATTAGTGGGGAATCTCCATGTCCCCACCTGTCGCTGGTGGAAGTGGGCTTCTTGGACTGTTGTGGCAGGAAACACTTCCTGAGGCCCCTGTGGGAGGATGAGGTGTCGTAGAAAGTTTTATATCTGTGGAATTAGACCCAGGGGTTTCCAAGGCCCATCTCCCTGTCCCGCCATGGCGCTGATCTTCAGCAGGGCCAAGATCAAAGCCACTGCCTGTGGTCTCCACTCCATATGGAAGCACAATTCAATCCAGCATCTGGCTCTGTTAGCTTGTGCTCCCTGCTGCAGTTCATTGTGTGGGGTTTCTACATGGCCCCTGGGCCATCCAAGTCTAGGGCCACATGACTATGGCAGGACCAAGGGCTAGTTCAAGCAAACAGGAGGAAAGCAAGAAAAATGTCTACTTTTACCAGTTCTGTTACTAGCTAGCTATTATTAATAATAGGAAAGGAGCAAAGGGGAGGCCAGACATTGTAAGAATGGTCATCTGGGTAGCTTCACCAGGAAGCTGCAATTTCACACTTCCCAGGTAACCACCGATCCGTTCCCTGCCAATTGTGGGGGAAGAGGAGGAAGGGCACAAGCACAGTGAAGTTGGAATGACTAGGGAAGGTGTTTATCTGTCAGTCTAACCTGAGAACAAGGCTTTTGGCCAGAGTGGTGGAGCCAAAGGAAGCTCCTGAAAAGTTGGGAAAACATAATCCCCAAAGGAATTCTTCTTTAACATGGTATGTCACAGTGGTTGATTTTGCATCTTAAACCAACTGTTCATTTTTGGATAAAAGCCAGATATTTTGTATAATTATTTACATTTCTAGACTGATGGTCATAAAAGACATTGCTCTTTTCATATTTTTTTTTCCACCCAGGATTAATATTGCAGCTATGATTACCTCATAAAACATGTTCGGAAGTGATTCCTTCTTTTCTATTTGATCGAATTTACAAGTGAAAACATTGGAGCCAGAGTGTGTGTGTTTTTGTGTGTGGAAAGTTTTAAGAATATAAATATTTTTAATAGATAAAGAACTCGTCAATTTTTTAATTTTCTTTTGTGTTCACTTTGGTATGATATCATTTTCAAAGAATTTGTCATCTTCTGAACTGTTAAATATACTGGCATCATACTCTTCTTTATATTTTCTTACTAGAGGCCTGGTGCACAAAAATCGTGCACTGGGGGTGGGGGGAATGTCCCTCAGCCCAGTCTGCACCCTCTCCAATCTGGGAACCTGACTGCCTGCCTGATTGCCCCTAACCACTTCCCTGCCAGCCTGATTGATGCCTAACTGCTCCCCTCCTGGCCCAGTTACCCCCAACTGCCCTCCCCTGCTGGCCTAGTTGCCCCTAACTGCCCTCCTGTGCAGGCCCGGTCACCCCCAACTGCCCTGCCCTGCCAGACTGGTCAACCCCAACTGCCCTCCCCTGCAGGCCTGGTTGCCCCTAACTGCCCTCCCCTGCCAGACTGGTTGCCCCCAACTGCCCTCCCCTGCCAGACTGGTCGCCCCCAACTGCCCTCCCCTGTCAGACTGGTCACCCCCAACTGCCCTCCCCTGTAGGCCTGGTCACCCCCAGCTGCCCTCCTCTGCCTGATCACCCACAACTGCCCTCCCCTGCTGGCCATCTTGTGACTGCATGGGGCGGCCATCTTATGACCACATGGGGGTGGCCATCTTGTGACCACATGGGGGTGGCCATCTTGTGTGAGGTTGTGATGGTCAATTTGCATATTACCTCTTTATTATATAGGATAATTTTATTTTTGGTAAGCTTGTAGTGGTATCACTTCATTCATTCCTGTTTTTGGTAATTTTGTTATCTCTAATTTTGTGTTCATGAAATTAGCCAGGGGCTTTACAACTTTGTTGCTGTTTTTTAAAAAATAATTTTTAGTTTAGATGACGTTCTCTATAGTTTTTCTGTCTTATTATTTTTGTGACTTCTTTACCTGTCTTTAATATAGTCTTCCATATACCTACATTAGTTTTACTTTCTTCTCTTTTTTATTTTACTCCTCTTTTTCCTCTAATTAAGGTAGAATCTTAGATCATTGATTATATATCTTCCTTTCTAATAAAAGCACTTACTCATATAAATCCCCCTACTGAGCACTGCTTTATCTGTATTTCTCAAATTTCGATGTTACATTTTAATTTTTAGATTGAAATTCTAATTTCTTATAGACCCAAGTGTTACTAGAAGTGTTTTTTGAAATTCCCTAATACATGGCATTACTGAGTATCTTATGTCATATAATCATATTTGCATTATACTGTATGTGTCATGCTTCTAAGTAAACTTTAAAAGTTTAGTAATGTTACATATGTATATACATACACAAATAGATTGTAGATCACAGTATTAATAATATTACTTTCTGACCATTTCAGCGGGTCACTGTGGAATTCCAGAACTCATTGTGAATGGTCAAGTCATTGGAGAAAATTATGGATACAGAGACACAGTTGTTTATCAATGTAATCCTGGTTTTCGATTGATTGGTTCTTCAGTGAGAATTTGTCAGCAGGATCACAATTGGTCTGGTCAACTCCCATCCTGTGTGCGTAAGTAAGCATGGCAGAAGTAATTAGAGACCTCTGTTCTCATGCAATAACCAGTAAATTTTTTCCTTAGTTAAGTTATATAAGTACACATACACACACACACACACACACACACACACACACACACACACACACACACACACAGACACTTGTGTATGTATATGTAAATTCTATTACATTTCCTTACACCACTGAATCCCCAACAGTACATAATAGTTTCACATCATACTCTGTCCTTTTTTGTACCTAAAAGTCATTATCAATGGGATTCTTATTTTTTTTCTCCTAAGTATTTCCTTTCCCAATTACCGACATTTATATTAAAACTGATGTTAGAAAATGAGAACAAACACTGCAAATATGTTGTAATTGTAACATGATAGGATCATGCAATTGAGATTTGGGCAGCTTCATATAAATAATGCATGTGACTTTTAGTGTGTATTCACAGAAAATATTTATTCTATAACTAATTACATCCATATGTATAAATTTCATCATTGTCAATTTTTATACAATCAACAGAAATTCTAGTTTCATGTAAAATACTTTTGTGTGTTGAGATTTAACAAGATAACATAGCATATATTTAACCATTAAAATTACTTTTCTAAGATTTACACACTCCCCCCATATACACAAACACTGAATGTCTGATGATGACTTATAGACAGTAAAATTATGTTTGTGCCTTTCCTAGATTTTTTTTTTCATTTATATTCAAGCATAGCCAACTAATACCACTATTTTTCTTTTTGAATAATTGAAACTATAAATGAAAATTGGCCCTTGGGGTAAAACAGATTTCTTCATCAATAATTTTAACAAGAATAAGATGCAGTTAAACTTCCAAATGAGTAGGTTGACATTACAATACAGCTGAAGAATAACTGCTCTTGGATAATTTCAAAGATACTAAAAGTGACTCTGGTTTTTCACTGTGCCCAATTATGAAGGACTATTACTGGAGTTGCTCTGATTACAGAGTGAGATGATGCAGTGCATAGTTCATAGAAATATGGAGTGTTTGGGAAAAGCCAGCCCTGCATAAGATCAGGAATGGAACTGTAACACTAAAAGGATTTAAATAATTCATTAATTGATACCATTATTTATAAACAAAATTGTGCTAAATTGTCCAATATCAATTGTGAAGAAAATAAACCAGTAAGAATTCTAATACACCATAATTTTTATGGTTCACATTTTATAGTCTCATTAAATTATTCTTCAAACACAACTTTTCTTATCAATCTATTATTTGTAAAAATTAATGGTATAAATATTAAAATAAATAATTTCAAAGTTAAATACAAAAAACTGCCTTCAACTATCTTCCAATTCTTGATTGGAAAAGGAAAAGTGGTTCAGTTTCATTCCTTTCTGCTACTATTGACTTCAGTTGTGCCCAAATTTTTAAATTTCAGTATTTTCTCCTCCTTCCCACCCCCAAATAAAGAGAATAAAAAGGTACCATGAAACTCTAAACATTGTGCACCACAATAGCAAATGATTGTCTAGTTATTAATGTAATATTCCTTTTAGAGTAGATTGTTTTACCATTTTAAATAGTTCCTTTAAATTGGTAAAAGTACTTTAGATATGTTTTCTCATAAAAAGTCTCTTCTTTCTACAGTGTTTGAAATGGTTAGGGGTAGTTGTTGTGATTACTGATAACCAAATATTGTTTTGTGTTTCCCCTGCTCCAACTTATGGCTCTTAGCTGTCAGTTGTGGTCACCCTGGTAGTCCAATTTATGGAAGAACAAGTGGAAACGGATTCAACTTTAATGATGTGGTAACATTCTCTTGCAATATTGGGTATCTCATGCAAGGGCCAACAAAGGCACAGTGTCAGGCCAACAGGCAGTGGAGCCATCCCCCACCAGTGTGCAAAGGTAAGAATCTAACTCTGGTCCAGCTTAGAGCATAGCAATGATGTGTCTGGTAAGCGTAGATGATAACATTTGCAACAGCTGGGGTAGAACAGTGGACAGTTTTCAGCTACTAAAACAAAAAGATTTAATGTTAATATCATCTCATTTACCAATGCTTTCTGTGTTCCTTACTTTTTAACTTATTTCTTTTTAAAGTTAAAACTGGAAGGCTTAATTTCAGCTGCTTAACTTTAATATAGTTTACCTATTTTGTGACTACATATAAAAATCTTTAAGATTCTTTTACCTCCGATTGACTCCTTAATTAATGGAACTTACGTATGGCATTTATTTTTTTTTTCATATTTTGGAAAAATATGTTTGAGGCCTGAATTACCATGATACCTGAATTGGGAGTGGGTTTATTTATTGTTCTCTGCATAGAAACTAATTAAAGATACTTTTTTGGTGTTTTTTTCATTTTGCAAAGAAGTATGGTATACTTCATATTGTCTGATAAAATTCAACTAAATCATCATAATCTTTACATTATTTTATGGTTTAACTACAGTTTAACAGGTATCATTTTTAAAATTTGTACTCAGCATAATGCTTATGGAGTGCTGTTGTTAAAAATATCTGCAAAAAAGTTTTCTTTTCTTCTTTATTTTAAAAAACTCTCAGATTTTATTTCATTATCTTAGATAGTCAATATATTAATTTTATTTCTGGTATCTTTAATTTGCTTTATTAAATGTGCCTTTACAACTAAATTTCTTATAATAATCTATGTTAGGTATATACATGTTACTTCAAAATACCTTTTACATTTGTTTACTTGTTTAGTGGTGAACTGTTCTGACCCTGGAATTCCACCCAATTCCAAAAGAGAAAGTAAAATAGAACACGGAAACTTCACCTACGGTACCGTTGTATTCTATGACTGTAATCCCGGATATTTTTTATTTGGATCTTCAGTTTTGATATGTCAACCAAATGGACAATGGGACAAACCTTTACCGGAATGTATCAGTAAGTAGATAATGTGAATTCTTCCTTCAAAAATGCCACGTAAGCAACATGGATATTCATTATCTTAGAAAATATCTAGAGCTATATATCAGAAGGATTTTGTTTTTAATTATTATTTTAATTTGCTTTTTATTTTATTATTTCATTGTTTTGAAATTACACTTTCCTACAGTCTTCCAATTCAATTCCCAGATGTCATCCTTATTAATATTAATGTGCTGGATAGCTCTGTCATTCTTTGACTTTGAATTTTGATAGAACAGATAGAATATGAAAAGCACACACCTTCCATATTCATCCTAAAAGGGCAACTACATTTTGATTGTCTTTGGTACTACTATTTCAGATTTCATTTAAGGTAATAGTATTCTTAATATAAACAACCACTAGGGCTTCAGAATACTTGAGGATTTAAACAAAAGTGTTACATAAAACATACTGACCATAAATATTTATCATATTTAGGTTCATACACATATGGATGCAGTACGTATTAATAAATAAAATCTTTCAAGTCAGTGAATATTTAGTGAGTAGTACATTTTGTTAAATGTTATGTTGCAGTTGTATAATATAAATAAGATAAATTATAGCAGATATGCATATATCTATAGTGACATAATAGTGAGAAAATAGTTTAACAGAAATAAATAAAAATTATGTAAGGACATAGAGAAGTGAACATAAATTCTAGGAACTAAGTAAGTATAGCTAAGTTTCCCAAAGTATTGGTAAATCTTGGACACGGTAGGAAAGATAACTTTACAGATTGAAGAAGTATTGTGTCAAAAGTCATTGTGGCCCAGACAGCGTGGCTCAGTGGTCGAGCTTTTGCCCATGAACCAGAAGGCCACAGTTCGATTCCTGGTCAGGCACATACCCGGGTTCCAGGCTCAATGCCCAGAATGGGGTGTAGGAGGCAGCTGATCAGTGATTCTCTGACATCACTGATGTTTCTCTCTCTCTCCCTTCCTCTCTGAAATCAATAAAAAGAAGTTTTTATAAAAGTCATTGTGCACAATAGGGAAAAAGAAAGAAAAAGGAAAAATTCTATGAAAAAAATCCTCATGCAAATAATTTTTGATTATGCTTAATTTTTAAATCATAAAAATATTTTATGGTCATGTTTTATTTAGAGGAAATTCCTTCATGGGGGGATTTTAAAAAAATCGTAGCACCGTTCATGCACTGATGAATAAATAAAAGTTTATGTAATGTCTATTAAATTTCAGATTCTATGCAAATAATTAAGTCAATTATTATCCCTTTTCTTAAAGTGCATTTGATTTGCTTATTGTGCACTCACTGGTCTAATAGCTTGACTAATTTAGTTACTTGGCCTTGTGTGGCTATAACATTCAAGTTAAAATATTTTGTAGGACATGGAAACATGAACTTCAGATTTTCATAGCTCTCATATACTTTTTTGCCTTTCTTTGTTTTATATAGCACTCCCTGATAGTGTGGGATTTACTAAGTTTGTAAACTTATAAGTATGCTATTTAATATTCTAGAGTATTATTGTGTTCAGTATTTTTCAAGTCCGTTTCAAAGGGAGCATACAGTAAGTTCCCAAACTACCTCTACATTAAAAAGAAAATTCAGCCTCGAAATTCTTCCTTTTTAATTGCTGTATGGGCTCATTTTAAATCTTATTGGCATCCTTAATTAGCCAACCCACATATAGTCCTTAATTAGCCAACCCACATATAGTCCTTAATTAGCTAACCTACATATAGTCTTCTCACTAATTTGCACAACCTTGTTTAGGCACGTAAGTATTTCAAACCCATGCACACATGCATATGCACATAGAGTCACCACCCCCGTACATGCAGACTTATACTCATTCAATCATGTATGCTTACTTACATTGTTCCTGTTGATCTCATGCTCACTGTGAGTGCCATAACAGAATTGCTCCTATAGTTCCAGCTTCCATTTTATTTTTTTAAAAGTCAGGTTTCACATAGATGTTTGATATCTGGTGGTTGTATATATTGAAATAGATCATTTACTTTTGGCTTATTTTGTAGAAAGTTGGTGCAGGTTGTTCGATAGGAGATATAAAAAAATTTTTATATTCAATAATTATGTATTGTAGTGATTGACTGTGGACACCCTGGCGTTCCTCCTAATGCAGTCCTGTCTGGGGAGAAGTATACCTTTGGGTCCACTGTTCACTATTCCTGCACAGGAAAGCGTAGCCTTCTAGGCCATTCGTCAAGGACCTGCCAATTAAATGGCCATTGGAGTGGATCACAACCTCATTGTTCAGGTACCACTTAGAAAATTGGACAATGTATGTTGGAAATTACATTATTAGTATTAGTTAGTATTATTATTATTAGAAATATCTGCACAAAAGAGATAAAATACTACATTTGTTTTGTAAAAGTCTGAGAGAAGCTATAACATTATTTGTACATTTATAGTAATACTTCTTAAGGTAATATAAATTCATAGCCTAAATTAATTCTAATCCTGTAGATAGTAAGTGACAGATACATGTTTTGAATTGTGTTGTGGCTAATGTAAAGATTTATTGGCTTTAGAATGCTATTTTGTGTAAAGTGCTTTTATGTTCGTTAAAATGGTGAACTACTGAAGTTTATGTAGCTATTCTATTTTAGTGGATAGCAAATAAAATTTTTCCCAGAAGGTGATGTTATTTCAGTGATTTTCTGTTAGAATTTATGTCCATTAAACTTTCTAAACAATTGGTCGCTTAATAGCATACTTTAAAATAAAGACTTAAATGTTTTCTTCAATTAAACTAAGCCAAGTTTTATGAAATACATTTATCTTTCCTAATTTCCTTTTTTACTAACAGGGAACATACAACTTCTGAGCTTCCATAGCCCCACGTTGCTCTGTTATTACTATCTTAGAATAAGTGAATATTAAGCATATTTTAAATAATAATTTGTTTGCAGAGTGAGTGTTTGATAAATCTTTCTTGAGTTGTTTAAACAAATACTTTTCTCAAAATATCATTTAAGTTTTAGATCTGTGATGTCTCCCTATTAGATCCTCCCTATTTGATCCACTAGCCAGATAGTGGTGTTTATTTTTCTGCCTGTTTTTCTTTATATATTTCCATTATCTTTATATTATTTTATATCTGTAGAGAGCATGGTGAACACTTATTAGGAGTTCTTTTTAGATTGTCTTTCATGTAGGATTATTTATTTCAGATTGTTTTTCATGTAGGGTTATATATTTCAGAATCTCCTTGTAACACATATGCACCCCAATATATTTGGAAATTGCTGCTTAATTGCTAAAAATAAATTGTACATAGATATTTAAAGGTGAAATACGTATCTTAAAGTTTGTGTGATGGTTAATATTACATCTCATGAAAATGAGGAAGTGTAAAGAAGGATTCCAAATACACAGGACTTGTCAAAAGGCATGTACGTAGAAAGAGAGCATTTCCAGTACTTAAGACATTTAAGAATCTCTCTCTCTCTCTCTTCCTTTTTCCTCCCTTCCCTTCCCTTCTCTTCCCTTCCCTTCCCTTCCCTTCCCTTCCCTTCCCTTCCCTTCCCTTCCTTTCTTCCCTCCTTCCTTCCTCCCTCTCTCCCTCCCTCCTTTCTTTCTCCTTCCCCCTCCCTCCATCCCTCTCTCTCTCTGCTTCCCTTCCTCCTTCTCTCTCTCTCTCACTCTCACTCTCTCTTTTAATATATACAGATACTGCAGCAATTTTGATTAGAATTATTTAAGAAATGATAAGGGACTAAGTAAATTCTTAAGACTAACATAAAAAGGTGAACACCTAGTCATTAACAAAATCCTTATTAGAACTTATGTCAGAGCTTCTAATCTTTGATTATTTGTGATTTATCTTTGTATTTCATATATGAGATTTATGCAACTCATTTATCTTGGTCAATTTTCTAGAGAAAATTAGAGAGTGAAATTTTAGTGTTACAGGAAATACTGTATTGTAACATTAATATTTTCTGGTACATAATAATCCTAATTTAACAACAATAAAATGATTGTCAGCAATTAGAAAATTCAGAGAAGGACACATGAAAATTACCAAATCCAATTCTTTAATTTTAGTTTTGTAAACCCATTGTCAAACATAGAACTGTCAGTTGTAAATTTTCCAATAACCTGATTATTGACCAAGTTCTGGAAATACTAACCAAATGACATTAACCTATTTAATAGGTCTAAAATATCACTGCTAAGGAAAACACCATACTCTGCAACTACTTTCTTTTTCATTTAGGCTTTTTCTTATGACTGGACTCAGACGGGAAATATGAATTATGATTCTACCTAGTCAACTTACCACGTTAAAAGCAACTTGCACAAAATCCATGCCTATAAGAATATTGGACAAAAACATGAACATAGTAAATGCTTATAGAAATAAATTAACTTGTACTGTACTGAATTACAGGTGATGCTACTGGTACATGTGGGGATCCAGGTACCCCTGGTCATGGTACTAGACAGGAAAGCAATTTCAGAACCCAAAGTTCTGTACATTTTGCTTGTGATACTGGCTATATCCTTCATGGTTCAGAAGAAAGAACATGTTTGGCCAATGGCAGTTGGACTGGAAGGCAGCCAGAATGCAAAGGTAAGCTCAGCAGAAATAAAATAGATTAAAATGCTGGAATTTAATGTGTACCCAAATTCAATTTGTTAGTATTACTGAAATTACTCTTACCAATTCTTTGTGTCCCCAACCATAGAATAAAAGCAGGAATATTCCAGTTTTACTGACAGCATCCTATATATCATAGGTTATAATTTTAAAAAATATTTCTGATGGGTCATTTATTTATTTATTTATTATTTTTTTTATAAATCTTTATTCAGATTATTACAATTGTTTCTCCTTCTTACCCCCATAGCTCCCCTCCACCCAGTTCCCACCCCACCTTCTGCCCTTACCTCCCCCCCCATTGTCCTCATCCATAGGTGTACGATTTTTGTCCAGTCTCTTCCTGCACCCCCCATACCCCTTTCCCCCTGAGAATTATCAGTCCACTCCCTTTCTATGCCCCTGATTCTATTATATTCACCAGTTTATTCTGTTCCTCAGGTTTTTAATTTACTTGATTTTTAGGTTCACTTGTTGATAGATATGCATTTGTTGTTCATAATTTTTATCTTTACTTTCTTCTTCTTCCTCTTCTTAAAGAATACCTTTCAGCATTTCATATAATACTGGTTTGGTGGTGATGAACTCCTTCAGCTTTTTCTTATCTGTGAAGCTCTTTATTTGCCCTTCAATTCTGAATGATAGCTTTGCTGGGTAGAGTAATCTTGGTTGTAGGTTCTTGCTATTCATCACTTTGTAGATTTCTTGCCACTCCCGTCTGGCCTGCATAGTTTCTGTTGAGAAATCTGCTGACAGTCGTATGGGTGCTCCCTTATAGGTATAATTAACTGTTTTTGTCTTGCTGCTTTTAACATTCTCTCTTTGTCTTTTGCTCTTGGCATTTTAATTATGATGTGTCTTGGTGTGGTCCTCTTTGGATTCCTTTTGTTTGGAGTTCTGTGCACTTCCTGGACTTGTAAGTCTATTTCTTTCACCAGGTGGGGGAAGTTTTCAGTCATTATTTCTTGAAATAGGTTTTCAGTATCTTGCTCTCTCTCTTCTTCTGGCACCCCATAATTCTGATGTTGGTACGCTTGAATTTGTCCCAGAGGCTTTTTACACTATCTTCAACTTTTTGGATTTTTTTTTCTTTTTGCTTTTTGGTTGAGTGTTTTTTGCTTCTTTGTATTTCAATTCTTTGACTTGATTCTTGCGTTCCCCTAGTCTGTTGTTGGGTCTCTGTATAATATTTTTTATTTCAGTCAGTGTATGTTTAATTTCTAGTTGGTCCTTTTTCATATCTTCGAGGTCTCGTTATATTTATCGGCCTTTTCCTAGGATATTCTTGAAAAGCCTTATAACCGTGGTTTTGAATTCTATATCCAGTCGTTTATTTTCCTCCATTTCTTTAGTTTGTGATCTGTTTCTTTGTCGCCACATTTTCATTGTTTCCCTGAGTTGGTAGGGTAGCTTTGTGTGCTAGGTTTCCTATATGGCCCAGTGGGTCGGCCTCCCAGTTACCTGAGGTGGACTCTCTTGGTGCACCCCTTTGTGGACTGTGTGTACAGCCTTGTTGTAGTTAAGTCTTGATTGTTCTTGGTATCACTGGGAGGAATTGACCTCCAGGCCAGTTGGCTATGAGGATCAGCTGTGTCTGTGCTGGGAGAAGTTCGGAGCTGGAGACAGCCTTATAGGATTAGACTTGCCAAATTGCAAAAGCCTCTGTGTTCAGCTTGGATGGGGTGGAGTCTCAGGGCGGAGCAGACAGTCTTGGCTTCCCGTCAGCCCTGCTCTTGTGCGTGCACACGCGCTCTGCCTTCCCCACCTCCTGAGCCTCCGCCCAAGAGTCCAGATTCCCCCTGCAAGAGCGTGGGTCCCCAGGGGCTCACCTGGAACTGGGGTTCAGTGCAGTCAGGAGCTTCCGATTCCCTTCTAATAGGGAGAGCCTGTGGCAACCTCCTCAGTCTTTGTGCGCACTGGCGCGCGCATGCCTCCAGACCCCCTCCCCCGGGTGTCCGAGTCTCCGAGTGCCTTTCTCTCTACCTGACAGTCCAGACTCCCCTGGTATGAGCCTGGGTCCACGGGGTTTCGCCCGGAACTGGGGTTCGGTGCAGTCGGGGGCTTCCTTTCCTGGCTTACTTTCTCAGGGCTCCCACCTGAGAAAGTAAGCCAGGCTCTCAGCCGCCCTTCCTCTCTGTGTGCACAAAGACCCTTTGCAGTACCTCAACCCTTTGCTGTTCCTCCAATTCTCCGTGAGCTTTTCTCTTTCCTTCTAGTTGTAGAATTTCCACTCAGCCAGCTTTCCTGTGGTTCTGGATGGTGTCCGTTCTGTCTTTTAGTTGTAGTTTTGAAATTGTTGTGCAAGGCAGCAGCAGTTTAGGTGCTTACCTATGCTGCCATCTTTATTTCTTCTTGTCTTGTCTTACCTCTGATGGGTCATTTATATACAAACGTTGTTCACATCTTAGCAAACATCTGAGTTGAAAAGTTAAACATATTTGTTTAAAAGTTTTATTTTTCCCCCTTTATCAGAGGGCTCTCTTGTAGACACTTTCAGGGAAAACAATTTGTTGTTCTTAAATCAACATTACCTCAAGATCTATTTTAGTTTTAGGTTTGTAGAAACGGAAAGATATAAAGATGCCTAACTGTAAATGAGATTTTTATTCATAGATTACATTGTTTGAAACTAAAATTTTTAAAATGTAGGGTGCTTGAATAAAATTTTTAATTGTTCTGACTGACATATTTAACATAGTTAAATCTTTACAAGAATGGATAGAAAGTGAAATGTTGCTGGAAATTTATTCTTACAATTTAAATGCTCTTTTCAAGATAATTTTAGAGTAAAAACTCAGCATTCAGAGGTATTTTTGAAACTTACTTAATATCATATCAAAATGTATTGGTTTTATAAATAGGAAATAATTCCCAACAGAATATCTTGACAGTTTTTGATTAATTGTATTTCAGAAACGTTTTATTGTGTTTAAAATTAGGATCCGTATTCTAGGAAAGATAGTTATCCATTTTTAAGTGGTCCAAATTTAGAATCTTAATTCAGAGAGCTTACAACTCAGTTGCTATTATAGGGAAAGCAGTTGCTAGAGAAAGTTGTTGAGCAAAAGACAGTAAGAATTCACTATTCACTTTATTACTCAAACTGACTTTGCAAGGGCAAAGTCTCTCTAATGGTGTCATACATTAGGAAGCTAGCTCTTTGTTCAACTTAACTGCAAAATAGTTTCTACATAGAATACAACCTGGTGCTGACTTTTTATCTGTAAAGTGCACTTTATAAGTAAAAAAGAACAAGGAATTATAAAAAATAGCAGAATTAATATTTTTCTCATAAATGGTGCTCATGCAAATAATTTAGAAAAACAGATTCTAGTAGATAAATGGACAAAGAAAATGAACAGAAAATAAAGTAGAGCACAAAATGCCACCTATTGAGAAATATTCAACATATCTACTAATCAGAAAATTATAATTAAACATATTTTACCTGTTTGAATATCAAAGTCTTGTGTATATGCAACAAAACTAGAACTTTAAAACATTTCTAGAGGTATTGTTTTAGTAAATTTAGAGTAATTTGACAAAAATGTGTATATATTCATAGAGTGTAAATGACTTTGTTTTATTAATTGAAATTTTGAGGATTACTTTCCTACAGAAAATTAAAATATTAAGGAAAACACATAGTAGTAAAGTTGCAACTTTTATGTCTAATTGATTAAAATAAGCAACAGCAGGAAATAATTTTAATAATGAGGAGACAGAGGAAGCTAGATAGATAGGGGTGAGAATGGGAAAGGAAGTAGAACTGGGAACCCAACTAGAAGGAGTTACTAAGGCACCCCAACGGGGCAGGTAAGGAAGGGCACTCATAAGAGACATGACCTTTAAAATGTATGGATATTGCTAAGACAGGCAGCGTGCAAATAACCAATCACAAGGCATTAAGGCGTATAAACCAACACAAAGGATATTGCTGAGACAGAATTATTTGTAAAGAACAATTAGGAGCTAGCAAGACTACCCACCTAAATTAAATCCCTCTCTCTCTTCTCCCTGACAAACAATTGGTTCCTGACGTTCGTTCCTGTGGTGGGGGAGCACATCCCTGTGCCCACGTGGCTTATGGCCATGTGGGCCTCCACAGGTGGACTAGTAGACTTTAATTAGCCTGGATATTAAACTACTAACATGAAAAGGAAGCTCGGGATACTGGTATGCTCCTGGAACCTGAGCTATACCTTTTCTAGGACTGGCTTCTCCCAATGAACTTTGCTCCCATTAATTGTTTTTGTCCACAACTTCATGCTTTGATTTTCATGAGATAAGAACTTGACTCAATAACACCCATATTTTCTGGTATCAACAATACTATAAATAATCCTATATAATAAAAGCCCAGCACCATAATGGTGTAATGACCATAACGACTGCTTGACCAGTCGCTATGAGGTGCATTGACCATAGGCTCCTATTGCCGGATGGCAAAGGGGAAACTGGGGTGGGTGGTGGCAGGGCGGGCCTGGGACTGGTGAGCAGGCAGAACAGCCGACCTCTTGGTCCCTCCCCCCGGCCCAGATGCTCCAATCACCGAATGGCAAACGGGGACCTGGGGTGAGTGGTGGCGGGGCGGGACTGGGACTGGTGAGCAGGCAGAAGATGGCCCTGATCACAGGCTAGGCCCTACCTGCGCACGATTTCGTGCACTGGGCCTCTAGTATTACGTAAGCAAGTGTATATTTATATGACATAATAGCATATAGTCAATAAGATATTAGAATAAAGGCCATGGAGCAATATGAGAAAATGTAAATCATATAAAACTTAGTTAAAAATCAGATTCAAAAGTTTGCACTCTCTTAAAATCATGGGAAATGATATTCATTTGAGAGAAAGTTTATAAAAGATGGTACACAAAATATGATAGAACAGAGTGGTGAAATTTGAAGTACTTTTACTCTTATTTTTCCAAATGCTCTGAAATATTATATTACTTTAGTAATTTATCATAAACTATAATATCTTTCCTATAATGTAATGGATAAAACACATGTGAAAATAAAACTATCAAATAAATGTGTTAAAATTAATTAAATTAATAATAAATTTTAACAGGCAAATTTAAAGAATATATAATTTTTTTACAAACTGACAAAGTTTTTAACAATTATTGCACATAGCATTGATGAGGATGTATGAAAACAAGCAAAATTCTACATTATTGATCGAACTGTGTATTATGACAATATCTTTGGTAATTCTATATAAAATTATTTAAAAATAGTTTTCAAAAATGAAAATTATCCAGAACTTCCACTCTCATAAATTTATCTTAAAATAGAATCAATGTACATACTTGTATTAATAAGCTAGAGTATATTATAAATAAAAATGTTAAAGAAATAAAACTAAACTAAATTTTGTGTTTATCAACAGGGGATTGGGATTGGATAGGTAAATTATGAATATACATAAAATGGGAAAATATCCCGTTACTGAACTTTATAAAAGAAAGATGCTCTAGTTGTTATGTTAAGAAAGGAAGATGGGATTATAAAACAGCATGCATAGCATAGTTCTGTTTTTAAAAATGGTAATAGTTCACTATTCTATACTCTTTGCTTTACATGGTGCCTAAAATATACATCAGAATGAATATGTATTCATATTTATATATATAGCTATATAAATATTTTATCAACTTATTTCTTTGTTTATTTATAAAGGATCTTTAATTTCTTCATTATGCTTCCATTTATTTTTGTCTTTTCAGAGAAGTCACCTTGATAAAAAGAAAAAAAAATGGTTCCCTAATTTAAAAAATTATCTCTAGAAATATATAAGGCAAATATAAAATACTCTTTCTATCATGCTTTGGATACAAAAATAATCAATTGACAAAAATGTTATATTTGAGCCATTTTCTAGCCTGAATAAGATCCAATACTTTCATTATATGCTATCAGAATCTTCTGAGGAATTTGTACTAGATGAAACTGTGGCATGAACTAGCTGTGGGACCTTGGAGAACTAATTTATTCTCTCTGTGCTTCTATTCCCAACCAATACATGGTGTTGAAATTAATATCAACTCCTAGTATTTGTTATGAGGTTAAGAATATTGAAAATATGGCTATCATAGTGAGTTATCAGTGAATATTACATGTCTTTTATATTAGGTTAGGCCAATTGACAGCTGAGAAATCATTCTTTCTAAGAGAGATGGCATTGTCAGCTAGTACTAACATAAATGGGCTGTGTTCACAGGTATCAGTAAAGCCATTCCCCCCAAATGTCCACATTACAGAGGCAAGGGATTTGCTGCTGCTTTTCATTGTGTCCACAGAGCTTTCAGTCCTCACTCATGATAGGCGATGCACTTGTCTCTTTTGATTTAAAGGTATTTTTACTTGTGTTTAATTCAAATAATTCTCTTGGTAAAAAAAAAATGTGTCTACTAAGCATGGAGGAATTAGAGACAAGGGGACAGAAGTGGCAGTGTTATTTGTCCATATCTGTAAACCATCCTAACTGGAGAAGTTCTCAAGTTCTATTAAGTGCAAAAAAATGAAAATCACCTGACATTGTAAAACAAGGATGATATTTTTTAAATCCTACTTGGATTGTTTCAAGAGTATGGATCAAGACACATAAATAAATATGACTGCATTGTTATTTTAGGCAGGTGCTAATATAGAAGAGGATACTTACTCTAAACAACAGAAGCAAACATTTTTTTAAATATTATGTGTTCTTCTGAAAATTTTACCTAGAGTTTGATCTTGTAATTGTTTACAATGTGTAAGTCTCCACTCCAGTCAGTTTGCTCAGTGGATAGAGTGTAGGCCTCTCAGTCTGGAGGGTGGTGGGTTTCAATTCCGCTCAAGGGCATGTACTTCGGTTGCAGGCTCCATCCCCACGCAGCCTGCAGGAGGCAACCAATGGATTTCTCTCTCTCACATCGATATTTCTCTCTCTCTCCATCTCTCCCCTTCCCTTCCACTCTCTTTAAAAATCAGTGGGAAAATATCTTCAGGTGAGGATTAACAACGAAAAAGTAATAAAATAAAATGTGTAAGTCTCCTGTCTCTGCACACACATAGACATACATAACACCACTGTAAGGAAGGATAGGCAAAATTAAATATTTTAGATGCCGCAAGTGATAGAGATGGTACGATCTGAAACTATAATTACACTTTATATTCATAGGGATATCTTTAAACTTTTATGTTACAACAAAATTTAGTAATAGAGTGACATAGGCTCACTTTTAGGATATTTTAAAAATTTACCGTGATGTTGATGGCAAATAGTTACACATAATACAGAGGATAATACAGAGGGTATTGTGTTTGTGACTCCTGTTTGTGATATGTTGAAAACTTAATGAAAACCATTTCTAGATTTTGTTTTTATTCAGTTTATTTATTTGTATGCCTTGGTCTGGAAATAGCGATTATACAATTTTAATTCAGATCAGTTATATATGTGTATATAAATAAAAATATACATGGATCCTTAAAATATTTAAATTGTTTATTTGATATATGTTCTCTTATATAGTAAATTTCTGTTGCATCTCATTGTTTCATATCTTTCCATTTCACTTTATTTGTTTTTTAGGCAGAGACTCTTGTAATCATTCCTTGAAAGATTTTGTGGTACCCATAGGCAACACTCTGGAGTAATTACTTTACTTTCTGAAGTTTTTACCATAGCTACTAACAAAAACTTTAAAAAAATAGTTGTTGTCTGATTTGTATTCTAGTAATTAAACTAATAAAATTAATATAAATTTATCTTGAATTTCAACCATTGTAAAAGATAATTCAATGTTTATTTTAGAGGATTTTATAGCTCCATTAACTTTTTGTGAGAAGATTTCTAATTGCAATATTTTTATAAATACTCTTAACTATTATTATTATTTATTCTCTTTTATAGCTGTACAGTGTGGTAACCCAGGAACAACAGCCAATGGCAAGGTCTTTCGGATTGATGGCACCACGTTTTCCAGTTCTATAATTTATTCCTGCATGGAGGGATATATCTTGTCTGGACCTTCAGTTAGACAGTGCACAGCCAATGGAACGTGGTCTGGAACGTTGCCTAACTGTACAAGTATGTTTCTATTTTTAAACATCACTAGTTGTGTGAAACTACTTGAGTATATTCATCTATATGTGTAACTTATAGTCAATCAAGCCATGCGAGATATTGAATATTTGTATTGTATTTCAGATGAAAAGATTATAGTATTCTATGGTTAGAGTTTATACGAGTGACTTTCAGAATCAGTTCGCAGCTCTAACTGGTTTGGCTCAGTGGATGGAGTGTCGGCCCTTGGACTGAAGGATCCCAGGTTTGATTCCAGTCAAGGGCATGTCCATTGATCCCCAACCCTGGTTGGGGGTGTGTGCGGCAGGCAACCAATCATTGTGTCTCTCTCACATGGATGTTTCTCTCTGCCTGTCTCTCCCCTCCCACTCTCTCTAAAAATCAATGGAAAATTATTCTCTGGTTAAGATTAACAAAAAAATAGTTACTTGGCAGAGGAAAGAAGGATCACTGAAAATCAGTGACATTGGGTGAAATTTAATAGCATCTTAAGAATAGAGATTATCAGCAGTAACCAAGATTAATACAAAGAATGCAATTTTATTTTGCCAATCTGACACATATCAATAACTACTTGGTTTTTTATTTCATTATATATTTATTTTTATGTTGTTATTTTTTTAACTTGATTATAGAGAGAGCAAGAGAGAAAGAGAGGGAGAGAGAGAAACATTGGTTGGTTGCTTCCTGCACCTGCCCTGACTAGGGATTGAACCTGCAACCTGGGTAAGTGCCCTGACCATGAATCAAACTGCCACCTTTTGGTGTACAGGACAATGCTCCAACCAAATGAGCCACATTGGCCAAGGCCTGACTAGGCTTATCTATCTATCAATCTATCTATCTATCTATCTATCTATCTATCTATCTATCATCTATCATCTATCTGTTTATTAAGATTATTAGGCTGACATTGGTTAATATGATCATGCAGGTTTCGGTGTGGGTTTCTATGTTATAAGATCTGTATATTACACTGTGAGCCCACCATCCAAAGTCACATCTCTTATCTCCATATATTAGGACCCCGTTCACCCCCACTGGTCTTCCCCTTGGCAACCACCACACTGCTATTTGTGTCCACGAGTTTCAGATTTATATCCCACTTATGAGTGAAATGATGTGGTTCTTGGCGTTCTTCTGACAGACTTATTTCACTTACCATAATATTCTCAAGGTCCATCCATGTTGCTGCAGATGGCAGTATTTCGCCCTTTCTGATGGCTGAGTAGCATTCCATTGTGTATATGTACCACATATCCTTTATCCAGTCCTTTATTGCAAAACAATGGGCAGAGGACCTGAACAGACACCTTTCCCAAGAAGACATACAAACAACCAATAGATACATAAAGAGATGTTCAGCCTGACTTATGGGCTAATGATTCATCTCTAATAGGTTTTGCTGGTTTTATACTGTACCAACCCATCGGAGCCTTAAAGTTTTTACTGGTACCTTTTAAATATCAGTTGTTTTTGTTTGTTTTTCTTTAAATTCTTTGTATTTGTTTATCCTGAATAAGTGGGTCAAATGAATCTACTCAGTTGAGGATGTCATCAGAGTAATGGCATGTCATGCCTGTAATTCTGGAGAATATTGGTTGTAGTTAATATCTTGCCTGCACCAAATTGTGTGGACAACAGGGCTGTTGAGATACTCCATGTGCATTGTGTCTCTTCAAAGGTGAAGGCAAACTATGGCTAAGAGGCTGTTGAACTAAGCACTGAATAGAACATAGCAGCCACATCCTATATAATAAAAGGCTAATATACTAAGTATCCAGTCTTCCCGTTGGCCGTTCAACCAATCATAGCATAATATGCTAATGATATGCTAAGCCGCTCAACCCCTTGCTATGATGTGCACTGACCACCAGAGTGCAGACAGTTGACCAGTTGACCAGTTGCTATAAAGTGCACTGACCACCAGGAGGCCAACACTCAATGCAGGAGCTTCCCCCTGGTGGTCAGTACACTCCCACAGGGGGAGAGCCACTCAGCCAGAAGCCGGGCTCATGGCTGGCGAGTGCAGCGGCAGTGGCAGGAGCCTCTCCTGACTCCATGGCAGTGCTAAGGAGGCCCTTGGGGAGCAGGCCTAAGCCATCAGTTGGACATCCCCTGAGGGCTCTTGGACTGCGAGAGGGCACAGGCAGGGCTGAGGGAACCCCATCCCGAGTGCATGAATTTCATGCATCGGGCCTCTAAGTCTATAATATCACAGCAAGACATGTCCCAGTTGTTAATCAGAATCAGTACAAGTAATATTTCTGGCTCTGTGTCCACACCAAATGCTGTCACAGCTAATCTTTTGGTAGTTCTTTACCTCACCGTAGGCAGATTCCTCATCGGCTGGCCGTTTCCTCACCGGCTGGCCAGTATTCTACTGAACATCCAGGAGTTCTCTCCCTGGATCTCCAGAGTCCTCTCTCAGCGCGTGTCCTCTCTGGCACTGTCTCTTTATTCTCTCTCTAGAGTCATGTCCCCACCCAGGGAGCTGGTGGGCTCTGCAGGGGGGCTCCCTGTGCTGCAGCCTAAAAACTCCCTGAAAGCAGTACCATGTGGCAGTTTTAGGACTCATCTCATTTGTTTCCTGTCACTCCAGGATCACTGTGCTTGCTGCCTTTGAAACCTGTTTTTTGGTGGTTGTTATTTTTGTTTTAATATTGTGTCCTATTTATTTATTTATTTATCTATTTATTTTGGTTGTTCAAATGGAGAGTAAAGTCTTCTCTATTTCTCCATCTTGAAGGAAAGAAGTCTTCCTATTTGCTTTGACAGGTCTCAATTTTGCAAGACTGAACAACTTAACAATTAACAAATAGCCTCTGCTGGTTAACTATTACATCAACCCATCCAAGCCCTAAAATTCTTACTGGTACCTTTTAAGTATCAGCTGAAATGGTACTCATTTGGCAAAAGCCTTTCAGGACACTTCTTCCTCATATCACTTTTAGCTAAAAGTGACCTCTCTGTACCGTATAATTCTTCTAGCAATTACCTATATGCTGACCTATAAGCTTCATACAGCATTGGTAACCTGGTCTGTTTCTCTCTCTCAAATCAATGAAAACATTTTTCTTTAAGTGTATATCATGAGATCAAGGTCATGGATTCAAATATCACACACACTTTGACTGAGGAACTATAAATATTAAGAAACATTCACAGAACTAAAACAAATGAGAGGAAAGATATTTGCCATAAGACTATACTAGGGAGCTCATAATAGTACACTAATTATAAAATTTGCTTAAGCTATTTTCTGCGATGTTCATACTGAAAGAAAATATTTAAAAACTAAGCACAGGTAAATACTCATTCGGAGATACAGAGTTTTGTTGTTACTGTTATTTGTTCTCTGTTTTTGTTTTGTTTTGTTTTATTTGAAAGCACAAAAACCCCTCGGGTATAAATAATACAGGATCCTTACCTTGTGCTGTCTAACAGGCCGGTCATCTCTGGAGCCAAAAGCACACAGTGCTCAGAGTGTTTTGGGGAAAAGATACTATCTGCCTAATGGAGTAACAATCGACTTTCAGGTCTAAAACGAAATATGTGCATCTAATACTGGGGTTTTTAAATCTACCGGAACTTCTTCCAAAGTGATCACGACTCTGCATCTGGCAGGTCTTGTCGTTTGGGTCAGGTGCGATATACTTGATCAGATCCAGCGATAAATGAACCTAAGGCTTTTGTTACAAGTGGTCAGCACAGAATTGGCCCTCACTGAATCTTTGTGACCAATGTGAGAATTCTCAAAGCTTTTTTGTTTGTTGGTTGTTTGCTTTTCTTTAGGAGATAGGCCAGGGAAATGGGAATATTTTCACACAAGAGAAATCTGGGGGGTATCCCAGCATGAAACTGGGTGAAGTGAGGCTAAAAAGTCATCTAAATCTCCTCAAGGGACGAGGGCTATCACTAAAGGCAGTGGTTCTTAAACAGGGGCGCTTTTGATTCCCAGGAGACATCTGATAATGCCCGGGGCACTTGGCTTTCACAGTGCAGGTGAGTGGAGGGGCTGTCAGTATAGCAGGCAGAGGTCAATGCTAAATACCTTTGGTGATAAAGCAACCTCACTAATCAAGAATGAATTGGTCCTAAATGTCTATAGTGCCAAAACTAAGGTAAATGAAATCGCTCTTACTGAGATCTAAAAAGAAAACCAACTTTTGAATTGAGAGATTGGATCACCTTTCTGGGACTTCATTTTGCTATAGTAGAATTTTATTCTGGGCTTGATACCTGGCAAAGCAAATGCATAGGATGCCTGAGCTAGCATGTATATTGCTATATTGTCTCCAATAGGAAAACAATGGGGTTACTCAAACATCAATCCACAGGGGTTTGGTTTCATGAATTATATTGCATGTATATACATGTAAGAGAATATTATGTCATTAAAATGTTACATGCATCTTTGTGTGTTTACATGCAAAAATGTCAATTAGATATTTAGTAAAAAATGAATTTCGTTATAAAAGTGCGGGCAGTATGATCCTATTTATTTAAAAATGCATATTTATGATGCTCATTTAAGAAGTTAAAAGTTTTGAAGTGGCATAAATCAATTTACTAAATTATGTTTTCTTTTTAGCATTGAGGTTTATATGCTTTAATTTATTATAAATGATGCCAAATGGACATTAATTACATGAGAGAAGCTAATGAGAATACCTCCCATGAAAACAAATTTCTTGTTTGTTTGCTTGTTTATTGTTGTTGTTAATTGTAAACCAAGAATATTTTTCCCATTTTTTTTAGAGAGTGTAGAAACGAGGGAGAGAGGGGAAGAGAGAGACAGAGAGACAGACAGACATGTGAGAGAGACACATCAATTTGTTGCCTCCTGCACATAACCTGATCAGGGCCAAGAAATGAACCTGCAACTCAGGTACATGCCCTTGGCTGGGAATCCAACCTGTAACCCTTGGGTGTAAGGGCCAACACTCTAACCACAGACCCACACAGGTCAGGATAAAAACAAATTTAAACCTTTAAATAATATATGTGTTTGTGTGAATTTGAGCTATTTAATCATTCCTTATTCGTTCATTTGCTGATTTATTCTTTTTTTTATTGATTTTTTACAGAGTGGGAGAGAGAGAGAGTCAGAAACATCGATGAGAGAGAAACATCGATCAGCTGCCTCCTGCACGTCCCCCACTGGGAATGTGCCCGCAACCCAGGTACATGCCCTTGACCGGAATCGAACCTGGGACCCCTCAGTCCACAGACCGACACTCTATCCACTGAGCCAAACCAGTCTTGGCTGCTGATTTATTCTTTAAACAGTATTTACTTTATGTCTTATGATGTACTAGAGGAGGTTGTGAGAATATATCAGTGTAGAAAAAAACAAAATATCTGTCTTGGTGGAGTTTATTGGTGTGTGTGTGTGTGTGTGTGTGTGTGTGTGTGTGTGTGTGTGTGTGTGTGTGTGTGTGTATGCTTATGTGTGTACGTAAGTGCTGTGTCCTTAAGGTTTTTGGTGACTTTAGAAAAGACTTTCTTGCAATAAACCATAGCACTCTGTTGTCACACACTGGTGTCTCTTAATTTTAAGGTAAAGCTCTAAAGAGCTACTATTCTAAGTTTTGCTGGAAAAGACCAAAAGCCTCTTTTTGTTGTTGAAAACAAGCTGGTGTAATGAATGAATTGACTTGTGGAGCAGGTGCTGTTTACAAAGGTCATTGCTATTGGAAACTGCCTCTTTGCCTGGCCTTTGCTTCCTTACAAAGTCACCAAACAAATCCTTCTGAAGCTGTTGTCCCAAGTTCCATTCATGATGCTGCCTTGCTACGCAGCACTCTTTCCCAGCGCCTCTGCAGAATAAACCCTCTGTCCTCTCTGTTGGTGGCTGCCTCTCAGCTCCTGTGCCTTCCCACACGGTTAGCTGGTCTTTCTTGCCAGGATTCGAATTCAGTCTGTAAAGCGCTGTCCACAAAATAGCAGTTTGTGGGTGTTCTCTTTAATTTTCCTCCTCTTAACTGGAATCTAGATTAAAAATGTAAAATAACGTAAAGTAAAATAAAACAAAATAAATTGAAGAGTGTACTCACTTTCAGGAATTGTGAAACGGCAAATAAAATAACATTTTTTGGTAAATAAGCTGGATTTGATTTCCTATCCAACTCAGTTATATAATTTAAAAAATCTTTTCATCATCAATAATCAAAAGAACAAAAATCATTCTATATGCAGAATTCTTATTAGGAGTCTGATAGGAATGCTCAGACAGTTCAGCAAAGTGGATCCAGGGTTCTGAAGGCTAGAAGGGGAGGCCTGTGAATATTGCTTTTTAATTTAATTGCCATTATTCTTGGTCCTAAAAACTTGCTAGACTCAACAGATTAGAGTAATATGAAAGAAATGTTGAGATTCATCATTTTAAATGGTAAGTTAATAAATACAAAGTAATTAAAGTACTATTAAGGTCTCCCATGACTTAATCTATTTTTAATTTTTAACCCTAGACTTTCACATTTCTGGGAAGAATTACTTAAAAAATAAAAATGAGGGAATGTAACTCAGATTCACCTGGTATAATTTTATACTCTTTTATAAACAAAAAGATTCAAATGGAAAAAATCATAGTAAAAGGCAAGTATGCCACATTTCTTTTATCTCCAGAAAAGAAAAAGTGTAAGCTGGTATGTTTTCTCTTTTTCTTCTCTTAGCCACAAGAAAGCTTTTAGCCAACTCATTGCCCAAATCATGTTTAAATCATGTACTCAAAACAGCAAGTGCTTTGGTGGCCTATATATAATTTCTGTTATGCCTTATTCTTAAATGTCATAGTAGGGTTGATTGTTTTATGTTCTATGCTGTTCTAAGTCTTCTTGAAAGTTTTTGGTGGCATCATAAATAATAATATACATAATCAGAGCCAGCTTTATGGATGAATGTAATTGATAGAACCTCATGCCCGAGGGCCTGTGCTTGGGCTGTCTCAGCATTATCAATGATATTATCTTTCAGCCGAAACCGGTTTGGCTCAGTGGATAGAGCATCGGCCTACGGACTGAAGGGTCCCGGGTTCGATTCTAGTCAAGGGCATGTACCTTGGTTGCGGGCACATCCCCAGTGGGGGGTGTGCAGGAGGCAGCTGATCGATGTTTCTCTCTCATCAATGTTTCTAGCTCTCTATCCCTCTCCCTTCCTCTCTGTAAAAAAATCAATAAAAAATATGTTTTAAAAAATTATCTTTCAAAGTGTGATTTGTAACTGAAGTCCCCTGGGACTCTAGAGTATGTGATGAGGGTTTGTAGCATCTGCTGCACATGTACTCTGTCAGCCTCCCTGCCTCCTGTCTTCCTAAGCTGGGTTTATGGGCCATTTGCCCCCACCACCTGGTACCCCTGTCCCTGCCCGGACTCTCCAATCCCACCACTGCTTTGCTCAGTGGTTCCATCCTGTCATCAGCAGAGGGAGGCTCATCCTGCAGCTGTGTTCTCCACCCTGTTTGAGAGGCCTGGATGTAGCATGGGGCAAGTGAGAGTTTGGTGTATCCATGAAGTCTTGGTGCAGAGTGGGTAGCATCTATTGCTGACCTGGGTTGGCCTTGCTGAATCATATTTAGCAAGCACTTGACGTAAGCACTTGACGTAAGCCCTTCATTCACACCCAATCCAGGAAGCAAGTGGATTCTAGAATAGAGGTTCCCACTTTTTTCCTGGTTGTTCTTTTACCTGGGTTGCCATTGAGTTAGTGGAAATGGGAAATTTAACTCTACCCCTGGCTGTAGCATTTTTAGTTTATACTGAGCCTCACAAAGTATGTATCCCACCTGTAGAAAGGAGGGAGAGAGGGGAAGAGAGAGAGACATAAATTCACACTTTATAGTGCATTCATTCTTTTATTTATTCAATAAAAAGTATTCTTTTTATATCTATCATTGTTTTAGTTTTTAACTACTATAATAGAAATTTGAGTGACACTATGCAGAAAATACTCTCGCAATCCACCAAGTCTACTAAATCAGAAACTTCAATAGCCATATAAAAGAATGTAGATTTTAAATATTACATTAGAAATCTTGATTCTGTAGGATGGCTTCTCCATGATCACTTAATACATGTTAAATGAGGTTACCATGTCACAGTTTCCTGCAATATAATAGCATATTAACCTTTTCAAAGTCTGAATGGCAATTTCTGAACCATGTGTATAGAATCTGCAATAAGCATACCTGGTCATAATCAAGAATTGCTAGGATGTGGTTTAAGTATGCTTATGTTTTATGATTAAAAAAGAACATGATAGCTAATTTTCCCTACTGATACGTTAAGAATGCCATATGCTTACTGTTCTTCTCTAGTAAATATATGCCGCCACATTAACCATCTGCTTTTTGAATCCAATATTGATAGTAATCAGTTGTGGAGACCCAGGCGTACCAGCCAATGGACTGAGATATGGAGATGATTATGTGGTTGGACACAATGTTTCGTACATGTGCCAGCCAGGCTATACCATGGAATTGAATGGTTCCAGAACCAGGACTTGTACAACTAATGGCACATGGAGTGGAGTGATGCCAACCTGTAGAGGTATAATAATTTCTTAATTATTTATGTTATCACTACCACATAGTTCCTTTGTTAATATGCAGATTTAAAGTAGATTTAAATAGTGTTTTATGCATTGTTTCACTTTTTTGAAACTAAAAAAAAATGATAGTTTCAGTTTTTATTTTTAAACCATACAGATGATGATAATATATAGACTGTAAAGATATGTCAAAAAATCATTTATTTTATTGTGAGTAGTGACAATGAACTTTAATACAACCCAAACAACAAAAATATCATGTACTCTGCTATTTATATTAACTTATGAATATTTAAAATATAATATAACCTTTATGATTTAAAACAGCAATTTCCAACCATTTATGTCATGGCACACATAAACTGATTACAAAAATTCTGTGGCATTCCCAAAAATAGATTGTATTTTTTGCCAATCTGAAAAAAATATATATATATATATAATTTTGATTGATTTACAAAAAAAAATAGTAGTAGTTATCAACTCTTTTTGCTCCAAAGTGACTTTTTAAAAAATCAGGTGCCTATACTTATATATAAGGATTTCTGGTTCCAGTAATTAACCAATCAGATGCAACCTTATTATGGGACATGACCAATAAAATGCAACCTATTATATGACCTATGTATTTATGGTTCAAGACAGGCTATTCACGCTGGATGGCTATTGTTGTGTTGGTTATTGGCATTTTTTTAAATTTGACTAAGGGAAAAGTGGTCGGTGCCCCTGATGAAATAGTCAGGTATTACATGTTTGTAAAATTCCTGTGCATGCCAATTTAAAATCATGGTCAGAATTTTAATTTGATAATCCTTGCAATATAAGGTAATTTATATTGTATAATAACAGTATTGATTCTTTAATAATTGAGATTTCTCATTCAGGTGTCTATAAACATCTATAAATTGACAGTTTAGTATCTCCCTGACATCTAAAAAAAATCTATCAAAAAAGAATAATTTTGATGTGTATTTTTCTTTTTGATTTCACAGTTTCTGAATCAGATCATTGTACATAGTACATAAAAATATGTAACAGATATTTTATATTTTAGAAGTTATTTCATACACAATTAATTGATCCTGGTAATGGCAGTGTTATACAATTCCAAAAATTATTCAGATATGTTGCTAGTCATCAGAATGTAACCATTCCTCATTTTGAAATTTTGTAGTTGGTACCCTTCTTTCTCCTCTCATCTCTGTCATCTCATCCAACCTATCTATGCTTGAGGACATTTTAAAACAGTTTTAAAAAATGAATGTTTAAAACTTTGATAATAAACTTAAAATTCTACAGTAAATTTTAACATATGAGTCTAAGTGTTTAATAGAACCAATTTGGATATTTTAATGAGATACATGATTTACGTTTACAGAAATATCACAGAATTACTACCAAATTCCTTGCCACAGTGCTGATACACTGTATATAGCCAAATAATCCAGCCTGTCTAAAGGTCATTAGAAAACAATGTAAAACCAATAATTTATCAATTGCAATACTGGTTAGAAGATCATATTTTATTTCCCTTATATATCAGGCAGCTTGATATTTTGTAAGAGAATATCAACCAGTAGCCATTATGTTGTCAAGAAATAGTCGTATTGTAGAGGGATTAATTCTAGGGATGTTTCAGGGATACAACCAGAAGAATAAAACGTGTCACACCATATTGTCCTTCAAAAGGTTAAGTTAGCACATATGCTTCTCCTAATGATATTTGTTCATTTATTTTCCATACCCAGGATATCTCAACAGCTGTGTCTAATCGCTTTCCATGTAATTGCAGCTGTTACCTGTGCAACTCCTCCCCAGATCTCCAATGGAAGGTTGGAAGGAACAAATTTCGACTGGGGCTTTAGTATTAGCTACATCTGTTCTCCAGGCTATGAGCTATCCTTTCCTGCTGTTTTGACCTGTGTAGGGAATGGCACCTGGAGTGGGGAAGTACCACAGTGCTTACGTAAGTATAATTTCCATCCTTAACATTATATTTTCCTATTTTTTCTCTCTTAGAACTGCTCTCCTGAGTTTACAACTGTTATTTAAATTTTTCAAGTTTTGCCAGAATAAATATGAGACTATTAAACTCCTTCCAATGTGTGAAGTTTAGTGAAAAATCAGTGTTTACCAATGTAGCCACTTTTCATCCAACCATTATGTGCCTTCTGCTTGAACTCTAAAGTGTAGGCTAAATTGCTTTGTTTGTAAACTTTACTTATTTTTCAAAATTATTCCTCAAAATAGAAACCTTCTCAGCTGAATCTGCCAGAAAATTATTCTTAAGTCCAGTGTATCTCAGCTGAATGTTTTAATTTAACCCCAAATATCTTTCTGCAATAAATTCATGTCACTTCTACATGTTTATTCAAATTGAGTTCTTAATATGGTATTTGCCATGATGATGATTATAATTATACATCAAAAATTACTAAGGTAAGTGTAGAGGTAAGAGATTTTTTTTACAGAGGTTGCTATATACTATATATCCCTTCAAGACTAATTTAGAAGATTACAAAACAAAAAAAGCCAGATTTCCATTTTACATAAATTATTGTAACACCTGATATGGGCAATACTCATTCAGAGACATCCATTGCTATCTTGTTCCTAGTCTTTTCCTTCCCAGCATGTGGTAGGAAGAGGAGTGCTCAAGCTGTCCCCATGGTCTTGGAGTGAGCCAGAGCTAACCAACTAAACTGCACAGAATCCTCCAGTCTTCCCATCTCATTCAGAGTAGAAGCCAGATTGCCTATAGGCTCATGCAGACGTTTTATTTTTCCCTGATCTCATCATATCCTGTTCTCCCCCTCATCCACTCTACTCCAGGCGCACAGGCTTCCGTACTTCTACTTTGTATTGTTGACATTATTACAGGTGTCTCCCTACCCCCTCTTCCTGCTCCTCTCCACCGAGCTCCCACTCCAGGCCTTCCCCACACTATTGTCTCTGTCCATGAGTTATGTGCATATGCACGTATGATCTCTGGTTAATCTCTTCCTCTCCTCTCCAACCCCCTCTCCACTGAGCTCTGTTATTCTGTTCCATACATCTGTGCCTCTGGACCTACTTTTTCATCAGTTTATTTTGTTCATTAGATTCCACATGTAAGTGAGATCATATGAAAGACAAATACTACAGGCTTCCTTACTTTTAATTGAGCACTCAGCCTTGCTTTGACATCAGAGATTTTTGTATTCACTATTTACTTTGTCTAGAAATTTCCTTTTATTCTTTAAGCTTTTTACTCAGAGTCCTTCTCAGTATTGTCTTCTCTCATCACCATAATTAACATTTTATAAGTTGGTATATAACACTGCCCTTTTAAACTTTATTTTTCTCCTTAGTAGTCTCCTGTCATTCCTTCTTTTATCTCCTTATAACAACTACACATTTTACTAATCTTGTTTATGTGAATGAGGCCCTCCATTCAGATTTATGCTCCTTAGAGATTATGTTTTTGCTCGCTGCTGTATTGGGTATGCAGTGCAGCCCTCTGCAGGCATCAAAACTGAGGATGCTATAGTAGTTAAGACAGTTTGGTATTGGTGCAGGAATGGAAAGTAAAGCAGCATAATAAAGAGCAAAGAATCATTAATTGATACTTGGTACATTACAGAGCAAAGCAGTGGGGGGAAAGAATGGACATTGCAGTTAATCATTATTTATGACCCCTTTTAATTTTAACTGTTTAAAAAGGGAAAAAGGTTTCTAAAATGAGGTCTGAAAATTTAACTTTCTTGTAGTACCTTAAATTTCAGGGCAGATCTTTCTTTGACCATTGCGCTTAAAGCTGAAGTATTCTATAATTAGGGTATTCATCCATTCCAGTTCACCTGCAGCATTCCTAGTTTACTCCCGTTGTCCTGGTAGTCATCTGATCTGGTTAGAATCCTCCTTTCACTCCACAGTGCCTTGGCTGGGATAATGCACTTTACGGTCGCTCAAAAGATAGCCACCTGAAGGCAGAATTTATAACGTTTGGTTGTTGCTGTTTGTTTTATAGGGAAGTAAGTTTTTAGGTACTGAATCTACAAATTAAAAAAAAAATTTGAGTACATGTAAAGATAGTTAAAATGGTAAATTATGTATTTTTATTATAATAAAATAAATTGGAAGCCTAGCATATATGTAGCTTCACCTTGGTTACCTACTAGCTTTGAAACCATCTGGTGTCACCCCCTGTTACACTTCTGCAAGCTCACTGTGTTCCAACCGCAACGGCCTTCTCCTGCCGATGTGCCCGCAGGCCCTCATGGGGCTGGCAATGCTCTTTCCTCTGTCGGGACACTCTCCCTTGGGCTATCTGCATGGCCCAATGCTTTGTTTCCTCCAAATCTTCACTCAGTTAGCGACAGCCTTGCACCTTATTTAAAATCCACTCTCTCTCCTCGCCATTAGCTCATCCACACATTCCCCAGTCCTGATCTTGGCCTACACTGCCTTTCCTCTGAAGACTTATCACCTTCACACATTCTAACTTTTTACTTGTTTATTTTTGCTTTTCTCACAAATACATACAACCTACAAGGGCAAGAATCTTAGTTTGTTTACTAATAAGTCCTAACTAAAACTACCTAAAATACTTCTGTCTTTTAATAGTTAAACAAGATAGATAGATAGATGATAGATAGATAGATATTGAATGGAGTCATCTAATCAATTTATTTAGAAATCCTGTCAACTTAATCTCTCAAGAGGTTGTTGTAAACCACTGAGATTCCTTAGTTTTGTCTAGTTTTACACTCTGATGGTTTCCTTTTCTTTTAAAAACACAACAACACTCAAAATCCTTCACAGTGCTCTCGCCGGTGTGGCTAAGTGGTTAGAGTGTCAGTCCCATGAACCGAAGGGTCTCAGGTTTGATTCCAGGTCAAGGGCACATACCTGGGGTGTGGCTAGCTCCCCACCCCCAGTCAGGGTGCTAACAGGAGGCAACCAGCGGACGTGTCTCTCTCACTTCCATGTTTCTCTCTCTCCCTCCTCCTCTCCCTCATTCCCACCCTTCACCTCTCTGTAAAGCAATTGGAAAAAATATATACTCAGGTGAGGATTAATTAAAAAAAAACCGGTTTTAAAACATTCCCCTGAGAATTTTAAAGAGGAAGGAACAAAATAGCACGGTATGTGCTCTGACTGTTCAACAGAGTAGAACAAAACAAATAAGTGTGTATTTTATAAACCCAGCAATACGGAGGGGACAAACTACACACGATGGGTTGGTTTTCTCTAGCAGAGCCACCTGTGAATCACATGTCTGTTCAGGATTACCTTTCACTTCTGCAGCCCATATACACAAATGCCGTGTGGCCTGATTCTGGCCAATATGTTTTTTAGAAACTGAAATTATTAGTACTACTCGGTGGAAAATATCTGAATCAGACTAATTTTTAAAATTCTACACTCAGTCGAACATGCAGCTAAATCATTGGAATAGACTAACATGGATTCCATGTCACTTCAGTCTACTATTCCAGTTCTCTCCATTTTTCTAAGTTGCTTACTCCTATGAATCCTACATCTTTATCATCACTGTCTTTTTTCCACTTCCAGCGAAGTTCTGCGGTGACCCTGGTACACCTGCCCAAGGAAAACGGGAAGGCAAAAGCTTTATCTACCAATCAGAGGTCGCATTCAGCTGCAACTCTCCTTTCATATTAGTGGGAGCAAGCACCAGGATGTGCCAGGCGGACGGCACGTGGAGTGCTTCCTCACCTCACTGCATAGGTAATATCAATGGGAGGTTGACGACGCTCAGTGATTCTGGTTACAATAGGTAGTGGTGACATTTAATGGTTTTCCTATAAACTATAGTTGACTCAACGTGGAAAACAAATGTAAAATATAGAAGCAATTAGAAACACTGAAAATGAATATCAGTAAAACACAGGATGTTATTTTTCAGCACGCAAAACTTCCAGAAGAATGATTTGAAATATTTTTTATCAATAAAATGAAAAAGTAAAAAAGCTTTTATATTAATAGCATTATTAAGTACTAACATTAGTATAGATCTTTAGCATTAATAAAACATATTCAAATGAAATTAAACTTGCTCCAAAAATACACAAAAGATATATTGATTTAAAATGGCTCTTAGTTTATTTTCTTATTTTAAGATTTTTTAAATAGATTTTTAGAAAGAGAGAGAGAGAAAGAAACATCAATTGGCTGCCCCCTGCATGCCCACTACAAAGGGACTGAGCCCACAACCTAGGCATGTGCCCAGACTGGGAATCAAAGGCAACCTTGATTCAGTGCAAGGGATGACACCCAACCAACTGAGCCACACCGGCCAGGGCACTTCATTTCTTTCTTTTTAAATTTATTTTTAAATTACTTTTGACATACACTGTTATATTAGTTTGAGGTGTACAACATGGTGATTAGACACTGATGTACCTCGGGAAGTGATCAACCCCAAGAAGCCTAGTATCTGTTTGGCAGCATACGTAGTAATTGCATTATTATTGACTGCTTCCTTTGCTTACTTGACATGCCCGTGACTATTTTTATAGCTGGCAGGTTGTCAAAGTTCATTACTACAATCATAAAACTAAATGACACATTTGGTAAACTAACCAGATAATCTGTCATGCAAACTAGCCACCTCAGGGATGACCAGCCCTACCATTTGTATGTCTGAATCTCCTACAGCTATCAGTGAAAACTCCAAGTAACTAAATCCTCTGTGTGGGAAAAACTCTTACTTCTTGAGGGGACTATTACTCTACAAGAGATTATAATTTATCGAAGTCCTTGGGCAAATATTTTATGCATGTGTTCCTCTTTCATATCCTTCATTTTTCTTTAAATTTTTATCCACAGAGTTAGTTGCAAAAACAGGCTTCAGAGTTCAATAATTGCATCATTTATATAAAATGCAGTTAAACTGAATTTCTTGCTTTAGGATTAGTAGGCTCTGTCCACGGTGACATGCTATTAGATTTACACCCTTTATTATGACCCAAGGCCATTTCATTACAGTTGATATCACTTAGAATTGTTTTGTATGAGAAAAATACTCTGTGTAAACACTGTTTATAGATGAGAAATAAAATGATCAACAAAGTCGAAAAAATATTGATGAATATAATAGTAAATGTTGAAGAAATATTATGTTTTTAATCTTCATTTTAGAACCAACTCGTACGTCATGTGAAAACCCAGGGGTGCCCCGGCATGGATCTCAGAACAGTACATTTGGATTTCAAGTGAGTGCTTTAAATAAATATTTCTATTTTGTATAAAACTATGTCATTAGGCTTCTTTGGTTCATGTGCATTTAGCCCTGTTGATTCAAACAGAAGAAAAGTTATGTTTATAACTGCATTTATAAACATATTATAAAAAGGTAACAGGCAACAAAAGAATGGACATAAAAGGAAATCAAGAGAAGAAAAATACGCTTCAAGAATAGTAGCCTAACTGGCCATAAAAATGAAAGAAAAGAAAAGGTGGACATAGCTACGAGCATAGGAAAATACATAGGCAATAGGTAGTAGATAAGAGTGGGTAAGTAAGAGTATGTGAGGTAGTAAATGCATACACTCTACAAGAAGATGTGGGGGCAATGGGAGAAAGTAAAGATGAAACAGGTTAAAGGAGAGACAACCGAGACAAGAGCTCGCTATTACATAAAATGTGATTATTCAATAAGGCAAGAAGACTACAATGGTTTTGCTTTATAGTGCACATATGATACATATTTTTTACACATTGTCACTGATGTGGGAAATATCTGAAGAAATCATTTAACCATAACCTATTGTTACACAACACGTAGTTAGACTGTTCTATTACAATTCTTCAGCATGCCCAGCCACACGTGGCCGACTTTCTCGTTCTCTCGTTTTCCCATTTAGATTTTATGTAGAGATTCAGCGCGTTTCTCATTACAGGGCCTAAGGGGAGCCAAAGTGCATACTGAGTCTAAAAGGAAATTGTCAATTTACACATTACCCAGCTGCCTTGTTTCGCAGGCTTTTCTAAACTGTGCTATTTTATGTGAAATTCAGTGTGAACCTGAAGAACATCTATTTCTAAAGAAAGTATTAATCAAAGGTGCCATATTTTTGCCGCTAAAAATAGTTTTCATTTACCTACAGTTCAGGCTCAGTATGAACATTGATTTGATAGCATTTCCAATTCTCCCAGTTTGCCTCAGGCCTCCCTAGATAATACAAAAGTGTAAAAACGTGTCTCAGTCTCTATTATATTGGTGTTTTTAGAAAACTTTAGATTCATAAGTACGTAAAAGGTTTTATCAGTTGATCTAAATCCTGAAAATTGGACAACTAGCTAAACAGCATTAGTCCTCATTATACAGACAAAGAAACTGAAACAGTTGTGACTTGGCTTTGGTCACAAGTCATTGGCAATATCCTGAAAGAATATAGAATTGTGATGTTAATGTCTGTGCATCATATCAGGTGATTTTTCTGAAAAAATATGAGTCCTTTCAAATAAATACCTTTTGAGATCATGGAAATAGAAATGAGTAAAATTGAGTTTGGAATAGCTATCCAATGAAATGAATAGAATTATTAATTGAATTTTAAGAATTCTATTATAATCATTAAAAATGTTGTTACAGCACTAGCCAGTTTGGCTCACTGGATAGAGTATTGGCCCAAGAACTGAAGAGTCCTAGGTTCAATTCCGGTCAAGAGAACATACCTTGGTTGGAGGCTTGATTCCTGGCCTTAGTTGGGGTGCATGCAGGAGGCAACCAATCGATGCGTTTCTCTTGTATCGATGTTTCCTTCTCTCTGTCTCTCTCCCTCCCTTCCACACTCTCTAAAAATCAATAGGAAATGTACTCAGGTGAGGGTTAAGAAAAAAAGGTTGTTACAAACTTAACCTAGCCCCAAATTCATATTATTTGGCTAATAAAACTATATTAGATTATTATATTCTATCTAAGTAAATATGAATTTGACTAGACTTCAAATATGGTTAGGTGTACATATAATTATATAAATTGCTATTATAATTGCAAATGATATATTGAGTATATTCAATTAAAGACATCAACTTTTGCCCAGCTGGTGTTGCTCATTGGTTGAGTATCAACCTATGAACCTGGAGGTCATGGTTCAAGATTCTGAGTCAAGGCACATGCCCAGGTTGCAGGCTTGATCCCCAGGGTGGGGTGTGCAGGAGGCAACCAGTCAATGATTCTCTCTCATCATCAATGTTTCTCTCTCTCTCTCCCCTTCTCCCTTCCTCTCTGAAATCAATAAAGATACATATTTTTTAAAGACATTAACTTTTGCACATGCATATAGCTGGTGTGTGTGTGTGTGTGTGTGTGTGTGTGTGTGTGTGTGTATACTAATTATATTTACTACTAGAGGCCCAGTGAATGAAAATTTATGCACTCGGAGAGAGGGGGGGTCCCCTCAGCCCGGGCTGTGCCCTCTCACAGTCTGGGAGCCCTCGGGGGATGTCCACCTGCCAGCTTAGGCCTGGAAGCAAGCCTAAGCTGCAGTCAGACATCCTTAGCACTGCCAAGGAGGCGGGAGAGGCTTCCGTTACTGCAGCTGTGCTCGCAGCCATCCGCCTGGCTTGTGGCTGAGCAGAGTTCCCCCTGTGGAAGCAAACTGACCACCAGAGGACAGCTCCTGCATTGAGTGTCTGCCCCCTGGTGGTCAGTGTGCGTCATAGCAACCAGTCATTACCCTGTTAGGGTCAATTTGCATATTACCCTTTTATTATATAGGACAGTGGTCGGCAAACTGCGGCTCATGGCTCGCGAGCCACAGTTTGCTGATCTGTTGACTAATGAGTTTGCCGACCACTGGGATAGGGGCTTAATCACAAGGAACAGCAACAGCCTGTAATTATTGGAATCGAGAGTCTAGGTCAGTGGTCGGCAAACTCATTAATCAACAGAGGAGCAAACCACGGCTTGCGAGCCGCAGTTTGCCGACCACTGATATAGGATAAGTGTATAATTATATTTACTAAATCTACAGAATATACAGGATCTACTAAATCTATAGAGTCAACAGAATTTTAAAAATTCTAGTTCTAACTAATATCAATTTATTGGTAGATTGTAATGAATATGGTCATATGTAACTAGGAAAGGCATCTTTATCAGTTGAGAAAAACTCTTGCAAGTAATATATGGTTTTGAGCTAGCTTAAGCCTAAAGGCATTATGAACCAAATTTCAGGTATGGCTGAGACACAGAGAAGGAATTAAGTGAGAGTCATCAAGCCTAGAATTTAGGAACTGGACTACAGTACTCAGTCCTTACTCTCTGTGTTTACCATATTTTCTCTCTCTGCAGATTGGCCATATGGCCAGGGGTGCGTCATTTCTATTAACATCTCAACCACATAGAGAAGTGATCAATTGCCTCAATCTCAGTTCCAAATTTCCAGAGAATCAGAATAGTCCACCTTTTGTATCTGTCTCTTATTTTATCAGGTGGCCAATGGTGAGTTAAGTAAAAACAGTTATAGTAACCCCACTTCTGGGAGGGACAAGAGAAAGGAGAAAGTTATGAATTGCAATGGCATTTTCTTAATTTTCTCTTTAATGTGGTAATTTATTCACTTTTCTACATAGATTTATAATAGATTTTTGGACATAAATATAATTATTAATATATAAGAATAAATTACCTCTTGATAGAGATGATGATAACTCTAGTATTGAAAAATAATACTGAATATAATTTATCTTTTTATCTAAGATATTGAAAATTGGAAGAATTTTTTTCTGGAAATAGATTGCTAGTGAAGGGAGCAGCTGTCAAAATGATTGATACAACACCTAGATTAATTATGGGATAAATGCCAAATACATATTTCTTTAACTATTTGACTAAAAGTAAGTGGCTAATGATGATGCTAGGGATATGGCCAGTGGTCATATTATGGAGGCTTTTATCTGCTAAGGTAACACAAAGTAACTGTTTCCTCTGAGCGATAAGTCAATGAAGATTTTAAGGATAATGATAAGGTCAAACTTTTATGGTAAATCGATCACTGATTTGAGTGTGGAAAATACATTTAATGGGGTCAAGAGTAGAGAAATAGAGACAAGTTAGATGGTTATGATAATCGTCTAGACCAGTCTTTTTCAAAGTGTGGTCCCTGACCAAGCAGCAGCAGTGTTACCTGGAAACTGGTTGGAAATGTAGATTCTACCCAGTCAGAAAATTCAGAGGGGTGCTCAGCTACCTGTGTTTTTGTAAGTTCTCCTGGTTATTATGACATCTGCTAAAGTTTGAGATCCCAAAGCTTGTAGAAAAGATGTTGGGGACTAAAACAGGTTATATAACTGGGAGAGAAAGAAAAGGGACACCTTGAGAAAAATTTAGGAGATAAAATTGTCCAAATTTGGTGGTAGATGAAATGAGGGAAGATTTATGGGTGAAAGGTGGCACCATTAACTGAGATCTAGCCTAAAGGTAGGATGGTAGCAGAATTGCAAAATCTACAATGATCCGTTACCGAATCCAGGCCGTAGGAGAAAGTAAAAATCTGTACCACCATATTGTACAACCTCAGGGAGTATGCAAATGGCATGCTCTGGGACATAAATGAAGGCCACTGTTTATATGGAATAAAGCTTTCTGGCATTAGGCAATATAGCAGCCTTGGACAAAACGGGGCATTTGGGGGTAAGAGATCTCCTAAAGGCTAAAGTGCATGTGTTGTGAGAGACACAAGACGAGGAAACTGGAAAGATAAAGGTTGTTATAAGAGAATGACTGTTGGAATTGAATGTTTCTGGTGTAGCATGGTTCTGGCAGATGTGAGTGTGAGAAGTAGTGGAGCTGGCTAGTCTCAAGGTCCAAATAGAATCTTGTATTAAATTCCGTCACATTAGGCTTAGCCTCGTGCTGCTTTAGCAGGTGGGAGTAGGAACTGAGGGGAAAGCAGGAAGCAGGTATCTGTGTTACGTACTGAGGCAGCGACTGAGCATCCTCAGCGTCCAGTCGTTGGGGAAGAATAAAGTGGCAGGCCCTAACTATTCCTCCGTCTCTAATTGTTTACTAAATCATGGGGGTTTTTTCTTGTGATTTATTTTGGGTAAACAACTTCCTTCCCCCATGTACGTCCACACGTTAGTCCAGCTTTTACCCACTCATTTCTAAAATGCCAGTGCCTGCCTTGCAATCAGAACTGCCATTCATCGTTCATTTTGTTTAATAGTTTCTTCATACAGTGTTCAGTTAATTTTCCAAAGGTATTACTTTCTACACAACTTTTCACTTGCTCTTAAAGCCTTAGCAAAGTTGCTTCTACTTAAAAAGGATTTCAAATGCCATGGCCTGCCATGTGAGACCCTTGATTCTTACTTATGTCTCTGACTTAATACTTATAGCTGGAATTCACTTAAAACGTATGTGCCATCCCCTGTGTGGAGTAGATTATGTATCCTATTTTATCTAATCCTTAATTCAAATCTCAAGACAAATATTATCATCTTTATTTATAGATGGGAGGTTAAATCTCAAAGATGAGATATTTCTTATTTAAGTAAGATCAGATCTAAAGTAAAGCCAAACATGGATTAGTCTGGGGTCTTTCTTTTTCTTTCTTTCTTTTAACATTTTTTATTTATTTCAGAGAGAAAGGGAGAGGGAGAGAAAGAGAGATATAGAAACATCGATGATGAGAGAGAATCATTTAATTGGCTGCCTCTTGCATGCCCCCTACCGGGGATCAGGCCTGAAACTGGGGCACATGCCCTGACTGGGAATCAAACCCTGACTTCCTGGTCCATAGGTCGACGCTCAACAACTGAGCCACACTGGCCAGGCTCTCTTTTCTTTTTAACTATATTTCATTGCATCCCATAAACTAGTAGTTGCTCTCAAACTTTAATATCCGTTAAAATCACCTAGGAGGGCCCTGGCCAGTATGGCTCAGTCAGTTGGGATATTGTCCTTACACCACCAAGTGGTCATGGGTTTGATTCCCCATCAGGGCACATGCCTAGGTTGCAGATTCAATCCCTTATTGGGGAGTGTGTGGGAGGCAACCAGTTGATGTTTCACTCTCACATCAATATTCCTCTTTCTTTCTCTTTTCCTCTCTCTCCCATTCTCTCACTCTAAAATCAATAAAAGCATGTTCTCAGGTGAGGATTTGAAAAAAAAATCACTTAGAAGGTTTGTTAAGATACAGATTGATAATCCCTACCCTAAGAGTTTCTGATTCAGTGGGTCTAGGGTAAGGTCCCAAAATTTTCATTTCTAACAAGTTCCTAATCATCTGGGGACCATACTTTTGAGAACCATTTTTGTATCTATTTATCTCTATTCCACATCCTTGAAAACTCGGTGCAAACTGCATGTTTTCCATTGCATATTTCTGTCGCCTTTACAATGTTCAGTAAACAATTTTATGTCTAATATATTGCATTTATTGTCCCCATATTCATTTGCCTCTTATGTTGTTAGTAATCTTTATTTCCATATCTATTTTTATCCACCTTAGTTTATCTTTCTTAACCCTCTGACTGTCTGTCTGTTATTCTGTCCTGTATTTATATGTAACTTACTAGAGGCCCGGTGCATGAAATTCATGCACTGAGGGGGCGGGGTGTCCCCCAGCCTAGCCTGCACCCTCTCCAATCTGGGACCCCCTGTGGGATTGGGCCTAAACTGGCAGTCATACATCCCTCTCCCAACCGCTCACCTGCCTGCCAGCCTGATCACCCTCTAACCACTCCCCTGCCAGCCTGATCGACACCTAACTGCTTCCCTGCCAGCCCAATTGCCCCCAACTTCCCTCCCCTGTGGACCCAGTCACCCCCAATTGCCCTTCCCTGCCAGCCTGTTTGCCCCTACCTGCCCTGCCCTACAGGCTAGTCATCCCCAACTGCCCTCCCCTGCAGGCCTGGTCACCCTACTGCCCTTTCCTGCTGGCCTGGTCACCCTTAACTTCCCTCCCCTGCTGGCCTGATTGCCCACAACTACCTTTCCCTGCTGGCCATCTTGTGGTGGCCATCTTTGACCACATGGGGGTGGCCATCTTGTGCAATGGAGTGAGGGTCAATTTGCATATTACCCTTTTATTAGATAGGATTGACATTTTGGTACCTATATATCTTTTTCATATTTTGGCAAAAAGTTTGGCATCTGTGTATGCTTTGGGTACTCAAATATTTGACGATGTTATATACACAAAGAGATCTATGCTTTTTCTTTAGCCTTGATTTTTCCCCCCAATTTTATTTTATATCAGATTTCAATTTCTTTTTCCTCCAACTTCTATGATGCATAATTTCTTTTGAAAACATTTTCTCATTCAACTTCTTTTTTTAACCATATTTGAAGTTTCATTGGAACATTGGTTGTTTCTTTTTTCTTCTGTAATCTTCTGCAGGTAGGGAGTGTTGTACAGTTTCATTGCAAAAAAGGACACCTTCTCCAGGGGTCTACGACACGTACCTGCCTGCCAGACCTCACGTGGAGTGGAATTCAGCCCGAGTGCATACGTAAGTGTTGTGGCTAAGAAATTATACTTATCACAGAAGAATTTATATGCATTTTCCTTCTAATTGTCAAAATAAATATATATCCATACCATACATGAGTCACGTTGATGCTTTAGACTACTATAAAACATAATTCATGTGTATATGTTTATTACTACATCATAACCCTATGTCCATCAGGAAGCATTCTTTCTAAAGAAGTCAGAAGGCATGAGGTATAATTTTATTCTTCTCTAAAAGCTCCTGTAATTGTGTTCAGTTTAGTCACCTGATAATTTTAAATGACTATTATTTTTTAGATTTATAGATCTACACTATGAATCTGAAATACTTAGATACAGGAGGCTCCTACATAGTGGCTCTTAATCTTATCACTTGTAAAACTCTCTGAGCATCTGAGGAATGCTAGAAAAATGTAAGGAAATGTACACCTTGACCAAGAATTTGAATATTATTTCAGGATTTCCTGGAGCTGGTAAATGTGCACTGACTCTAAATTGAGAACAGTTGCTGTACAAATTAAATTAGAATGAAATTCAAAGTCACTAAACAATCTTTTCTAACAGTTAGTAATAAATTTTAGCTGATGAGTTATTTATCTCTTCTTTCCCTCCCACCTCTTCTTTTTTATCTCCTCCTCCATCTTTATACATTCTGATCCTCTTGGGGAAAGAAAAAAGAGTAAGAGAAAGGAGAATGGTAGATAACTTTTAGGATTTGCTGAAGTTAAATAAAAACCTACAGATGTACTCTAGCCCTGTTCTTAGCCACTCAAATGATCACAGGAGCCCCTGTGTACCTGAAGCTTGCTGAAAAGCACCCAAACACTCCAATGAGTCATGTCATAAGCCCAGTTGGTTTATATTTAAATATGAAAAAAATCTCTTAAAAGAGAATTCCTCCTTGTGTACGTTAGAACAGCTGTGTGGAACATGGCTAGGTATTTCATAGTAGATCAAGATTCTCTGATGACCTACATTTAGAACATGATGATTTAAATGAAAATAAACAGCTTCGGTTACTGCAAAGCATCTCAGAATTTTAATATGTGCTTAATGTGGGGGTTAAGAATGTAGCAGAGAGAGAAACTAAGATGGCGGCATAGGTAAACACCTAAACTGCTGCCTTGCACAACAATTTCAAAACTACAACTAAAAGACAAAACAGACATCATCCAGAACCACAGGAAGGCTGGCTGAGTGGAAATTCTACAACTAGAAGGAAAAAGAAAAGCACACTGAGACTCAGGGGGCTGCAGGAGGCAGAGGTGCTGAGACGCACGTGCAGAGAGTACTGGCAACTGAGTGTGCGGCTGGCTTTCTCAAGTGGGAGGGAGACAAAAGCTTCTGACTGCGCTGAACTCCAGTTCTGTGCAAGACTCTGGGGACCAAGACTCATACGGGGAGAAACTGGACTGTCAGGAAAGAGAAAAGCACACTGAGACTCAGAGGAACTGCGGAAGGCAGAGGTACCGAGGTGCGCACCCGAAGAGGGCAGGCAACTGAGTGTGCAGTAGGCTTTCTCAAGCGGTAGGGAGACAAAAGTTCCCAACTGCACTGAACTCCAGTTCCAGGTGAGACTTTGGGGACCCAGACTCATTCAGGGAGAAACTGGACTGTCTGGCAGCGGGTGGAACTCAAGGGTGGCTTTCTCTCAGAGGTGCTTGCAGCGATTACCATGAGACACTGAGACAAGGGACCTATTAGGGCAGGGGTGATGGGAAATCAACGCTGTCTGCTCTGCCCTGAAACTCCGCCCCATCCAAGCTGAGCACAGAGGCTTTTGCAAGTCTTGTCTCATAAGGGTGTCTCTAGCACAGAAGTTCTTCCAGCATAGACACAGCTGATCCTCACAGCCAATTGGCCTGGAGGTCAATTCCTCCCAGTGATACCAACAACAATCAAGGCTTAACTACAACAAGACTGTGCACACAGCCCACAAAGGGGTGCACCAAGAGTGTCCACCTCAGGTAACTGGGGAGGCTGAGCCACTGGGCCCTATAGGACACCTAGCACACAAAGCCACTCTATCAACTCAGGGAAGCAACCAAAATGTGGAGACAAAGAAACAGATCACAAATGAAAGAAATGGAGGAAAGCAAACGACTGGATATAGAGTTCAAAACCACAGTTATAAGGTTTTTCAATAATTTTCTAGAAAAGGCCAATAAATTTAGTGAGACCCTCAAGGATATGAAAAGGGACCAACTAGAAATTAAGCATACACTGACTGAAATAAAAAAATATTATAAAGAGATCTAACAGCAGACTAGAGGATTGCAAGAATCAAGTCAAAGATTTGAAATACAAAGAAGCAAAAAACACTCAACCAAAAAAGCAAAAAGAAAAAAGAATTTAAAAATATGAAGATAGTGTAAGGAGCCTCTGGGGCAACTTCAAGTGTACCAACATGAGAATTATGGGGGTGCCAGAAGAAGAGAGAGAGCAAGATACTGAAAACCTATTTCAAGAAATAATGACAGAAAACTTCCCCACCTGGTGAAAAAAATAGACTTACAAGTCCAGGAAGTGCACAGAACCCCAAACAAAAGGAATCTAAAGAGGACCACACCAAGACACATCATAATTAAAATGTCAAGAGCAAAAGACAAAGAATATTAAAAGCAGCAAGAGAAAAACAATTAGTTACCTACAAGGGAGCACCCATATGACTATCAGCGGATTCCTCAACATAAACTATGCAGGCCAGATGGGAGTGGCAAGAAATATTCAAAGTGATGAATAGCAGCAACCTACAACCAAGATTACTCTATCCAGCAAAGCTATCATTCAGAATTGAAGGGCAGATAAAGAGCTTCACAGATAAGAAAAAGCTAAATGAGTTCATCACCACCAAACCAGTATTATATGAAATGCTGAAAGGTATTCTTTAAGAAGAGGAAGAAGGAGAAAAAAAGTTAAGATAAAAATTATGAACAACAAATACATATCTATCAACAAGTGAATCTAAAATTCAAGTGAATAAAATATCTGATGAACAGAATAAACTGGGGAATATAATAGAATCAGGGACATAGAAAGGGAGTGAACTGACAATTCTCAGGGGGGAAAGGGGTGTGGGGGGTGCGGGAAGAGACTGGAAAAAAATTGTACACCTATGGATGAGGACAGTGTGGGGGAGTAAGGGCAGATGGTGGTGTGGGAACCAGATGGAGTGGAGCTATGGGGGAAACAAGAGGAACAATTGTAATAATCTGAACAATAAAGATTTATTAAATGGGAAAAAAAAGAATGTAGCAGAGATAGACTTTGTGTTTATTCTTAGCAATCCCCCTTGAGGATTAAATTTCATTAACTGAATTGAATTAAATATAAACCATGTAATGCAATATTTATCACAGTGTTAAAAAATGTTATTCATTGCTTTGTAAATCTCCATTGGGAAATTTATTTTCCAAACAAATTTGTCTGCAGAATACTTTTCTCAGAGACCATCTTTAAGAATTTTTATCCAGGAACAAGTGATCAGAATTGTCTTATTTAGGAAAAAAAATTCTTGCAGCATCTATTTCTGATTGAGAAAGACATGGTCTTTAAAATACACAAAACAGGTGAACTGGGGTCAGGGCCGAGAAGTGCTGTAAGTATAGGTAGAGTGTAATCAAGATAGAGAATAGGAGTGAGAGGAAATGAAAAAAGGAGACAAAAATTAAGTGATTGAAAAAATACCGCTAGCATATAAATCAGAAATATGACCAGAAAAGTTCATATGTAGAAAAAATGTTGAATTGCACTTTCTATATTAGGAATTAGTAATATCAGAATGACATAGTAAGCTGTTGTTGGATTTAATTTTAGGAAAAAATGTTTTACAACTTAAAGTAAATGTAATACATTTTAAAAATAATAAAATAATATTCTCTAAACTGGCATAGAAAATTTGAGTTTGAGAAACTTTAAGAAGTATTTTCCCATGAGACCTTTAAAATGTTAATATGTATTGTGACTCTCTAAAATGATGATGTACTCTACATTTATGAGCTTAATTATCCACAGTCTTTTTCCCCCTCAGTTTACTTATTAACATAATGTTCAACAGAAGATTGTTTAGGAAATGCTAGTCTATCAAATCAGAATGTATGCTTACATTCATATATTTCCTTTGATTCATTAAGTAATTATTTTAAACTATATTTATATAAAAGCTTTGACATGCCTTGAAAAATATATCATGACTCCAGTCTCAAAATTTTCTTAACATGTCTATAAAAATGAACATTTTTCTCTTTTTTTAATATAGCCCACAGCTGTAAGCAGCCAGAAACTCCTGTTCATGCAAATGTAGTAGGAATGGACCTTCCATCCCATGGGTATACACTAGTTTATACCTGTCAGCCTGGCTTCTTCTTAGCAGGTGGAACAGAACATAGGGTGTGTAGATCTGATAACACCTGGACTGGAAAAGTTCCTGTTTGTGAAGGTAAGATTTTTTCCTATAAAACCTTTCACAGAAGATATTGTATTATTTTGACTTCCCTCAGATAAAAGAGACAAAAAGCATATAAATTAAATTAGCTTAGGAGCAAGGGGAATTTGTTCGCCAACTCTAAGGAAAGGGGTGATCTACATACTTCTGAACCCAGAGGTACAAAAATATTATTTAGGTCTTTATAGCTTCTTTCCCATGTTCTGGTGTTTGTTTTGCCCTTATTACTTTTTCTAGTTTTCTAGTCATGGTAGGTGTACCAGTTTTATAGGGCTAACTATAACAAAATACCACAAGCTGGGTGGCTTGAAAGACTAGAAAGTTATTCTCTCACACTTCTGGAGGTTAGAAGTCCAAAATCAGTAGATCCAAGTTTCTCTGCAGGCTCTAGGGAGAATCATTCCTTACCTCTTCTAAACTTCTGATGGCCTCTGACTATTCTTGGCATTCCTTGGCTCAGACCTGCCTCATCTCAATTTCTGCTTTCATCACATGGCCTGCTCTATGTATCCCTGTATGTCCTCTCTTCTTCTTATAAATACATCAGTCATTTGATTTAGGGATTGTTTCACCTTAAGAGCCCCAAATAATTATATAAGCAAAGGCCTGATTTCCAAATAAGGTCATATTCTGAGGTTACTGGTGAACATACAATTGGGGCGATACATGCTTTCAACCCACCACAGTGAAAAGAATGCTTCCAGCATTCCTGGACTCATACACTTCTGGCTCACACCCTGGTAAAAAAGAATCTTTCCCAAAGCTTGGTCATGCAAGCACTATTAAGGAGTTACATTGTCACCGTTTTGAACAGAGTCCGTTTCCAAGTCCATTACTCAGCCCGAGTGATATGGTACGTTGACCTTTTCTATGTATAGTGTCAACTGCTCTTGCTGCTTTGTTAGGACAGTCCCCATCTAGACAAGATCTAAGGAATTTATGGGAGGGAATACGGTTAGGTTTCCAAAAGAAGGAGCAAAGGAAATTTTTTTCAGAATTTTTGATAAAGTTATCAAGAAACTATCTTTTCCTTCTATTTTATTTTCCATTTTTTCCAGACCTTCTAAATCTTGATCTCTTGCAGCATTCACAAATGTTAATGACTTTATCCTTCTTGAAATGTTTTTAATCTCTTCTTTTAGCTAGAACATTACTGTTTTTAATTTTTTATGGTAGAAATCTCTACAGTGTGAGATAATATTATGTTGTTTACTTGTCATTGTGTTTCTTCGCTCTCTGTCCTTTCATCTGCTCCTCCCCAACTAGAATATAATATCAATAAAAACTTTACTTTTTACAACTGTGATTTTAACATCTAGATCAGTTCCTTGCTTGTGAAGGTGTTAAAGAATATTTGAGTAAATAAATATATCATTCTCTCATAATTATGGCTATCTGGTCTCCATTTCTTTTATTATTTTGTATCCATGATTTTATAAAGTCTTGGTTCTTAGCCATCTCTTTGTTTTACTCTATAGTCTCTCCCTAGAAAAGGTCATTTAAGCCAAAGGCTTCAACAATCTCCTTTATGGAGATTATTTGCAGATTAATATTTATAGTTTATGTTTCTTCTCTTTGCTTCAGAATTTATATTCACTTGCTTACCTGGTGTTTCTTCTTGAATTCCTCAGAGACATTTCAATACTCAATATATGCAAATCTAAACCCATAATTTTTTTTCACCAAAGTCTTCATTTGATATTCTCTATCTTAGTGGCACCATCGTCATATAGTACATAGACATCTAGTAGTCAGCTTTGACACCTTCTTATCCCTTTAAATCCACCAGTATTTCAACAGTTTTTTATTTTATCTGCTTTTCTGTTTTATCTTCACTACTACTATAGTCTCACTGAAGATTATCTCTACTGGGACCATTGCTGCAGCCTTCTAACTTCCCTGCCCATGTCTATATCCACTTCTTTCCAAACTGTTCTCCATCTTTCAGCCAGAGTAATGTTCAACCACATAGCCTCCCACTCAAACCTTTTAAAGACATTGCATTGTCCATAGGATAAAACTCTAAGTCTTTATGGCCTGCAAGCACTGCCTTTCATCATTCTTAGAGCTTTCCAGGCACATCTAACTCCCCACGGATTTGTTTGGTTTTTGGGCTGCCTGTGGTGTGACTTAAAGTTTAGTTTTAAGTTTTCTCCATTGAGCCTACCCAATTTCTTATGACTCTTATGTGCTATCTCAACACTGTTTTGTTATTTTTAAACAAATGATTTCTGCCTTTTTGCAACAGGAACATACTCTCAGCCCTCAGCTTTTATGATGGAATCAACTGCTTCCATGATAGATTTGCCTCTAAAATAACAAATAGGATCCCATCCTGTGGCAGCACTAATCTTCCCCCTGTTTCTCTGGACCATAAGAGGGGTAATTACCGAAACTGTTAGCTCTAAGACAGGAGTGTTGAGTGGGGACAGACATACTATGATGAACAGGACATATTGGAGAAAAGTATATGATATGTCAGAGAATAAATTTGACAGGGGATCACGTTTTGGGGGGTGGATGTAAGTGTTATTAATTATATTAACTTTTATAAACATTTTTTATTTTATTCTTTTTATAGCTGGTTCCAAAATATTGGTGAAAGACCCCAGACCTGCACTCGGAACACCCAGCCCAAAGCTAAGTGGTTAGTAACTTCAGTTGTTTGTCTAAAAGCCATGATACCTAAAATGACTATTTATTTATAAGAATAAATTTCAATATGTGAAAACTATGTATTTGACAATTTGGAATTTGATAGTTTGTGTTATGAGATATTGAATTTCCAGCAGTATAATACTATGATGTTACAATAATAGCAATTATTTTATTTAAAATGTTTCATAAATGGAATGTTATATAAAATTTTTAATTATAGATTTTTAATAAAATGCACTTGTTGTGTGATTAAAAGTTTAGGAACTTCTAGAACTCATGCAGTTTGTTTTCAGTTATTAGATTTAAAAAGCAAATTTTTAAAACCTGGCATAGTCATTAAAACATAGACTTGGGAGTCCAACAACATTAATGTAATTCCTATGTTATACACTTCCTACCCTATGACTTTGGAGAAGACTCTAAAGCTCAATGGAAAAAATATCATTGGGTGAGGATAAAAAAAATAGTAAAGCGTTCATATATGAAAGCTTCTCTTTTAATATTAGTCAATATCTTATTTACATTGATATAAATGAAAAGCTGCTAATAAAATTAAAGGCTAAGAGTCTCATCTTTACCTTGGAGATAGATTGGCCCAGTTGTATTGAATCAGGAAGAGTGATAGGATCTCATTTTAGTTGGGTTCAGAAATTCTCAGTGTACATGTTACAAAACTGGAGTGCTCCCAAAATTCTAAGACACTGATTTATTCAATACTCAACAATAACAGACAGAATGTCACTAAGGCAGTCAAACAGTATGTATATATATAAAAAGGCAGCTACCTTAAGGGCCATAACAACCTAACAATGGGTTGCTAAGATGCCTACTGTGACCAGTGAACGGGGCCCAATCAGGGGGTGGGGCTGGTGGCCAGGCAGCCAACCTCTTGGCCCCTCCCCACTGCAACCTGCACCTGATCAGACTCTCCCACCCCAATCAAGAGTGGGGCCTGCCAGCCAAATGCTCCCTCTCTTCCCCTCTGGGCAACCGTGCCCCTGATCACCACCTCACCTCAATAGGGGCAGGGCTGGCCAGCCAACTTCCTAGAGCCCCTCCCCCAGCTGGCCACGCCCCCAATGGGCCTCCACCATCCTGATTGGCCCCCAACCCCTCTCCCTGGCTGGCCCCACCCCTGATCATCCCCCCCACCCCAATAGGGGGCGGAGCTGGCTGGCCAATCTCCTAAAGCCCCTCCCCCCACCCATCCCCACCCCAGATCAGCCCCTCCACCCTGATCAGGGGCAGGGCCAGCCAGCCAACCACTCATGGCCCCTCCCCCAGGCTGCTGGGCCCCAAGCACCCCCCACCCATCCCTTTTGGGGGCAGGGCTGGCCAGCCCACTGCCCACAGCCCCTCCCCATGACTGGCCCTGCCCCCAATTGGCCCCCCAACCCCAATCAGGGACAGGGCCAACTGGCCAATCTCCCGTAGTCCCTTCTCCCAACTAGCCTGGCCCTGGTTGGGAGCCCTGATCGGCCCCCTATCCAGTCGGGCTGACTGGCCAACCTCCTGCCATCTCCTCCTCCTGACAGGCCCAGCCCCAATCTGCCCCGATTGGGGCTGGGCTGCCTGGACCCCACCCATGCAAGAATTCGTGCACTGGGCCTCTAGTGTCAACATAAGAGAGGAAGGTGAGCAATAGAGTCAGACAACCATAATGGTCAATCAATGCACAGAATTTCCCAAGAGAAATGCTTTATCAGGGAGCAGATGGATGCTCTGAATAATAACTCCAGCACATCAAGTATAAATCTGGACTGTCCTGGACAAAACATTACAGTGATGACCAATAAATAAATCAGGCAGACAAAATAAAATAGTATGGAAGAACTAAATACCATAATGAGTTTAACTAATATTCGATAGTAAAGATTTCTGTATCAAACAATTATAGAATATATGCTTCCCTCAAAGCACATAGGACAGCTATAACAATTAATCATATATTAAGTAATAAATAAATCTACACAAATTTCAAAACACAGTCTTTCCTGATCATGATACAGTTAAAAGTTAATAAGAAAATGAATACATTTTAAAAATTCTTGAATGCTTGGAAATTAAGAACAAAATTTATGCTATGAATAAATCATGAAATAAAGATGAAATTAAAATGAAAACTATAACACTAGAGTTTAGTTATTTTGAAATCTAAATATCTAAATTTGGGCACTGAAGCAAAAGAAGAGTTGTGAAGGGAATTCATGCACTTAAATCCTTACATTAGAAAAGAAGAAAGCCTCAGAATTAGTGAGTTAAGTGTTTCTGTTAAGAAGATATAAAAATTCTAAGAGGAAAACCAAAAGAAAGCATAAATCAAGGCAATAAAGATGAACAAATAAACCCCAAAAATGTAGTAGAAAAATCTAAACAGAGCCAAAGGTACTTGTTTGAAAAAACAAAGTAAAACTTTTCTGGTAAGATGGATCAAGAAAACAAAAAGAAATAAATAATATAATAAAACTAAGTGTAAACATAACTACAGAGAGTAGATAAATGAGAAATACATTAATCAAAAAGTATCAAAACTTTCTTTATAAAAATTAAACAAAATGAATAAATTACTAGAAAAGTATATTTTATCGGATCTAACTAATAAGCCTGAGTAATTCTATAACAAAATAGTAGTTAAAACTATTTCCACAAAGAAAAAGACAGATGTATATGGCTCTACTGATGAGTTATACCAAATTTTAAAGGTACAGAACAGATCGTCCAGTTTTACAAAAACTCATCCAGTCAATAAAACTCATTCTATGGTTACCACAAAACTAATAACTCAGTAAATACATAAAAAAGAAAAATTACTGACCCATTTGACTCAAAATTAAAGATGAAAAAAAATTCTACACAAAATCTTAGCAAATAGAATGCATTATAATAAAGATGACACATCCAATTGGGGTCATGATAAACATACATAAATATGTTTATGTTAAATAATTCTTAAATGTAATCTATCACAGTAAGAGATTAACTTACTGTGAACCCAGCCAGTGTGGTTCAGTGGTTCAGTGTCAACCCATGAACCAGTAGGTCATGGTTTGATTCCCAGTCAGGACACATGCCTGAGTTGCAGGCTCGATCCCTGGTGGAGGACAGGAAGGAGGCAGCTGATCGATGATTCTCTTTCATCATTGATGTTTCTATCTCTCCCTTCCTCTCTCTAAAATAATTTTTTTAAAAGAGAGATTAACATGCAAAAAATATGATCATTAAAATACTTGTACCAAAAATACTTTCTGAGATTTTACCTATATTTATGCTTTTTTAAAACCTTTTAATAAATTAAAAGGAAAGGAATTTCTTTAACTCAACTAAAGGTATCTATAACACTAGAGCAATGTCATCCTAAGTGGCAAAATATTAGAAGCATTTCATTTAAAGTCATGAATGAGTCAAAGTGATTAGATTACTAAAAAAGAAACATTCTATGCAGGCTGATAGCTGGGCTGAGGAGGGGGTGGAGGGATTGAGCAAAAAAAGAAAAACAAAGGACATTAGTGTGGAGATTGCTGGAGGAGGGTATAGGAGGATTAATGGTGATGGATGGAGACTTGGAGTGGTGAGCACACAATACAATGATCTGTTATGGAACTGTGCACTGAAACCTGGATAATTTTCTTAACCAGTGCCAACCCAATAAATTCAATAAAAAGGGGAAAAAATGAATGAAATGTGTCAGTGGTTCAAAGTCAGGAGCATAGCCCTCTATTTGGCAAAGACGTGAGGCCTATGAAGAAAAGTTTATATTCAAATGTCTTGGAAGAAAGGATCATGACCATCATTGCTTCCTCCTTTTCATGGATAACCACATCAATGGTAGTTGGATGACACTTTGGAGTTTATAAAGAACTACCAAATACACAATCACATCTAAATCTCAAAATAAACAACAATGGAAAGTATTATCATTCCCATGTACATAAGGATTTAGATGAACAAATAGTGTCTGCCTCTCCTGCCCTATAATGAGTTATATTTCTCAGTTATGTATGGGGCGGGGGGCGGGGGAGAGGTGGTGCTGGCATGCCGGAGTGTGCAGGTACAGGAATACCTTAGCCAATCTTTTAAAAATACGTTTTTATTGATTTCAGAGAGGAAGGGAGAGGGGGAGAGAGAATCATTGATTGGCTGCCTCCTGCACACCCCCTACTGGGGATCGAACCCACAACCCGGTCATGTGCCCTTGAGCAGAATCAAAACCAGGACCCTTCAGTCCTCAGGCTGATGCTCTATCCACTGAGCCAAATCAGCCAGGGCTCACCATAGCCAATTCTGTGCATTCTTCCTAAGTACAATCAGTGATGTCTTGTTCATAGTTTGAAATCTGCCATTATGGGAATATTTACACTATGGAAATCAGCAAATACTACAGGTCTTTTGTTGTTGCTGTTCTGGAGAGTCCGTCATTAGACATTTACTACCACATCTGTGATCAATCCTGATGCAGCGTGCTTTGCTGCAGCTGCTGCCTGCCTCTTTCTATTGCTGTTTCTCCTGTCACTAGATTCTCTTTATCTCCTTCAATGAACACGCCTTAATTTTTCTAAGCACCGTGGACAAGATCATTAGGTGTAGCAGATTTTCATTCAAGGTTCAGGGGTAGCAACGAGTAATCACAGTGTGGGGCAGGGGAAATGAACAATCACAGGCAACAACAACACTTATTTTTTGAGTGCATACTATTTGCCAGAGCATCCTTCCCCTTACTCCTCCGGTTATCTCTACAACTAAGAGCCTGTTAATCCAAATCCCTGATTTTTGTAATGCAGGACAATGTAGCTCGTTACTCACGCCTGCAAACTTGTCCTAGGTATACTGTTTTGTTTTAAATCTGATCATTTGAATACTTTTTATTGATTTTTTTGAGAGAGAGAGACATCGATTTGTTGTTCCACTTATTTATGCATTTATGGGTTGCTTCTTGTATGTGTCCTGATTAAGATTAAACCTGCAACCTTGGTGTATCTGGACAATGCTCGAACAAGCTGAGCTACCCAGTCACAGCTCAATATACTTTTTTAAAGTTAAGAACTCTCTATGGTGCTTAGTAAAATCAGGGGATTTTTCCATATTCACTGTATCAAATTTTTAGGCAAGGTCTGCCTATGCATACAGAGCATAACTGTGTAGTGTGAGGTTTGGAGAGAAAATGCCACTAGAAGGATGGCTTGGCAAAGTTCACAGGGTCAGGAGTATGGATTTTTCCATGATATTAACTACATATCTGCCAAATATATGTTTTATTAGCAACTACGCAGTGAGGTATAATATCTAAAGTTTCTCTATTTTATCTTCATAATTCTATCTAATAAAAGAGCAATATGCAAATTAACTGTCACTCTGCGACAAAATGGCAGCCCCCATAGCCACAAGATGGTGGTGCCCAGTCCCCTCAGCCCCGCTGCTGTAGTGTCCGGGCCTGTCAGCCCTGCTGGGGTTCGCAGGGACCAAGCGGCCAGGCTGGATCCTCCCCTAGACATGGCAGACAGAGCCCAGACAGCAGGGCTTGGGGGCTTCCTTAGCAAGGTGGCAGCGGGAACACCCCCAGGCTCCGCAGACAGAGCCCAGACAACAGGGCATGGGGGCTTCCTTAGTGTGTCGGTGTCGGCGAAGCCCCCAGGCCTGGCAGACAGAGCACACTGCAGGGCATTGGGGCTTCCTTCGCATGGCGCATGGCAGTGGCAGGCAGAGAGCAGACAGCAGGGCATGGGGGCTTCATCTCCATGGCTGCAGCGAAACCCCAGGCCCCGCAGAGAGCAGAGAACCATGGGAGTGGGCCTAAGCCATCAGTAGGACATCCCCTGAGAGCTCCTGGATTGTAGAGGGTGCAGGTTGGGCTGAGGGACCCCGTGCACGAATTTCATGCACCAGGCCTCTAGTAGTGCTAATAATAGAGAAGATTAGATGAAAAATGTGAATGACTTAAGAAAAAAAAAGAAAGCTTTTCCCTAAATCCATGCCATTCACTCACTCACCAAACGGCCAAGGCTCCATTGAACAGCTGATTTCTGGGAGGGCTGGGGCAGGGAGGGGGGCTTTATTATGGTGTATAGGATTAATGGAAATTTCGCTAACACAAAAAGTGTTATTTTCTTTAGATGAAAGTTTTATAACATTGAGAATGTTCTTTGGTTCTGCTACAATTTGTCTCTCTCCCAAAGAAAGACAATTCTAGTGACAGTTCTTTATCCTCAGAGCTGTGAATATGGTGGAGCCCAGCTCTTCCTCAGGAGCATCAATTATTGGAATAACAACTAGCATTCTGTTTAGGGGACAAAGCGTGTCCCTCCTGACAGTCTTCCAGGGCTATTTTGCAGGAAGGGTTTAATCTCTATGTCCTTCCTCCAGTGAATCTATTCCCACTGCTAGGAGAAGAGCAGTCCTCTTGGGACTGGTATATAGACTGACTTGACTCAATAAAATCATTATATTTTCTTCCTGAAATAAATATATTATTATAGGAGACTAAATATAAGCAAACTTGATACTTATCTGGACTGTAAGTATAAGTCTCATGTCTTTTATTGTTGGTGTTTATTTTTTATTGATGACTCATGTACAAATCTATGTTACTGCAATTTTGGTTTTATCTAAAATAATGGAAACATTTATTTTATAATACACATTCCACATTATTGTGTATTTATCAAATATCACCATCCAATAAACTACTCTTCATTAACCCACTGTTTAAGGCTTGTATTTATAGGACATCATAAGATTAATGTGTGTTTAATCTATTCACAGTTCCTGATGATGTGTTTGCCCAAAATTACATATGGAAAGGTTCTTACAATTTCAAAGGAAGGAAGCAACCCATGACCTTGACAGTTACTAGTTTCAATGCTTCCACTGGGAGAGTCAATGCCACACTCAGCAATAGCAACATGGAACTGCTGCTTTCAGGTATTACCTTAAAGAACAACAAATAAAGCCTTCATTTCCATCATTTTTATTAGTGATTTTTATACTCTGAGATATTTGTTACTTTTTTATGACATAATTCATTCAGAAAAAAAGGCTTTCTGTGTTTTTGTTGTTGTTGTTGTATTGATGCACAAATATTTCTACACACATATAAAACTCTGTGATACCAAATAAAGCTCCCTTGGGAATATTATTATGTACCGTAACTAGAATGAGACGTCATGAAATGGAACAGAACTTTAATTTGAATATAACTAACTCTTCCTCTGTTCTCATGACACCAAAAAGACTGGATTTGTGATTTGCCATCTGTTTTATGGTCACAAAATCATCTTCAAATGAAAATGTTTAGGGCACCATAAGTTAAGACAGAAGAGGTAGAGCTACACTACTGTAAACAGGCATAAGGGACCCACACCACTGTCCATCTGCTTGGCCTTGTCAGTTTTCTGTTTCCTCTATCTACCACACGCTTCTCTCATTATCCGTGATTACTGTTTTTTCAGACATTCAGATGTTTTCTCAGATGTCATCTTGTCAACAGTATGCCTGATGAGCCTTCGAAAGTAGCCTTCACACTACAAACACAGCTAGACCATATCTCAGAGGTTAGAACAGCATCTGAAACAAAATAGGCCTAAAATATTGTCAAAGTAATGAATTTGAATTATTTCTCTCAATAAAAATATTTTTTAAATATTAATATTGCAAATATGAAATACATATAGTTTTAAAATACCTTGACAGTATACATATTCTAAATACAGTAGTTCCCCCTTTTCTTTGGCTTCACCTTCCATGGTTTCAGTTACACAAGGTCAATTGTGGTCCAAAAATATTATATGGGAAATTCCAAAAATGAACACTTCGTAGTTTTCAATTGCAAGCCATCTGTGTAGCATGATGAAATATCACTCTATCCTGCTCCATTCCCCCCAAGCCAGGAAGTGATTCATCCCTTTGTTTAGTGTATCCAAGCTTACGCTACTTAACCTTAGTCACTTAGGATATCAACAAAACTGTCAACAGTAACCTCATGCTAAGTCACAATGCCTGTATCCTGCTCACTTCATCTCATTACACAGGCATCCTGTCATCTCACATTATAAAAAAAAAAAAAAAAAAAGAAGAGGTGACTACAGTGCAATAAGATAGTTTGAGAGAGAGGCATGCACTCAACATTTATTAGAGTATCCTAATATATATAAAGAGCTAGGTGCGACCGGTCACCATGAAGTGCATGGAGCACCTCTCGGTCCCCCCTCTCCCCCAGCCCCTGAGCGGCTCACCATGAGGGGGGCTGGTGGCTGGTGGGGCGAGACTGGGGACTATTGAGCGGTGGTGGTGGGCTGCTTCGCAGGGTGGCCATGAGCTTAGTGGAGCAGTCACCCAGGCGGCAGTGAGTTGGCGAAGCACTCACGGGGCAGGGGAGTTTCGTGGAGCATCCAGTGGCGAGCTTCACAGGGTGGCAGCAAGCTTCGCGGAGCAGTCGAGGGGCAGGGGGAGCCTTGCGGAGCAGTCGAGGGGCTGCAAGCATCATGGAATGTCCAGGGGCGGGAGCTTCACATAGCATCGCAGGGAGGCAGAGGCCATGTGACAGAGGCCAGACTAGGCCTAGGGACCCTAATGGAGCACGATTTCATGCATGCTGGGCCTCTAGTATTGTTATAATTGTCCTGTCTTATAGTTATTATTGTTAATATCCTACAATGCCTAATTGGTGATTTAAACTTTATCATAGGTATTTATGTTTTAAAAATCGTAATATATATAGAGTTCTGTACTATCTGTACTTTTATGCATCCACGGGGACCTTGGAAGTATACTCCATGGTTAGAAGAACTATCAAGCATCATTTAAAAGAAGTGAATGATCCCGTAAACCTAGAGCAAAAGTATTAGGGGTAAATATACATGTATTATATTTTTAAAATTATAGCTAGTTGAGCCTGGCCAGAGGAGCCCAGTTAGTTATGCATCGCCCTGTGAACTGAAAGGTTGCAAATTCAGTTCCCGGTCAGGGCACACACCTGAGTTATGGGTTTGGTGCCTGGTTGCAGGCACGTATGGAAGACAACCAATCAGTGTTGCTCCAGCAGTACTTCTCTCTCCCCCTTTCTCTCCCTACGCATGTCCTGGGTGAGGCTTTAAAAATATTATTGATAGTTGCATGATATACACAAGAGAAATGCCTTTAAATTGTGACTACTGATTTATGCAGCTTTGGAACGGTTTTTAAAAATTTTTCTTTACAAGTGTTATCACCAAATAAATGTATATTGCTGACCCTTGAGCAACACAGATTAGAACCACATAGGTTCACTTATACATGGACTTTTTTTTTTTTCTGATTGACCTATGCAGTTAAACCAGAGTTGTTCAAGGGTCAACTAGCAGTTGAAGTCTGACAGTGTAGAGGGCAGACTTCAGTTATACACAGACTTTCGATGGCATGAGGGCAGTCAGTGCCTCTAACTCCCGTCTTGTTCTAGGGTCAACTTACTTGTTCTAAAAATTGACCTTCTTGAACTAAAATCCTATTTGATTTCTCTAGACCCAGCTCAAATGCTTTTTAAAAATAAGAATTTCCTGATGACTCCAGTGTGAAATAATCCCTCTCCTTTCTGGGTTCTTATTTATCACATTCTCTCATTTTTTAGTTAACTGTATACATTGACTTATATCTCCTACTTAATAGGAAATGCTTTTAAGCATTGTATCTTTATTTATAGGAACAACATATATTCATCCAGTTGCATGTAGAATACTGTCTATCACATGGTTGGCACCCAATTTAAGAAAAATATAAACAATTTAAAAATTTGATTAATATTTTTAAATATGTTTAATGCCTTTAGGGGAAGAAATAATTTTGTTTGTAATATAATGGAATGGTGTTATTAAGGACAGTAATACTTAATTTTAATAGCATAGGTCATTTAAACCCACAATGAAGATTTACTAGTCAGCTGAGAATTTCAGCTGAAAGAGAAATCAAATGTACATTGTAGGATTTGTGACTAGCATCACAGATAAAACTGGCCTTGACTTGGCCTTGTTTTATTTTTTTCCTGTCTAATCTATTACAGGATATATGTAAGGAGTTATAGATAATAAAATGAAGCATAACTGTTTTTACAGGTGTATATAAAAGCCAGGAAGCTCGACTAATGTTACACATCTATCTTATTAAAGTACCAGCTCATGCTTCTGTGAAGAAAATGAAGGAGGAAAATTGGGCTATGGATGGCTTTGTGAGTATAGTCCTTTAAAAGTCTGCTGCTGATTTTAATAACAAATTTGTGCCTAGATCTGTCATTAAAATTACAGAAAAAGGTCATATTCTAAATTTTGCTAATTATGAACACACACACACGTAAGAAATGACAAAATTACTATATGAGTACTTTTTTGAAAATAAATGACTGACTTTATTTAGTAATCTAGAGGTTAAGCATCGGATTTTTGGATTCTGATGAGCTTTGCTTACTTTTGTAATATGTATGTGTACAGGAGCATAGAGTTTTTATTGCTCTCATTAAATGCATTTTGTCTACAGTCAGTACTATGATAAATAAATCTGAATAAAATGTAATTCAGTCTTTGGAACCACTATTTAAAGCATATGCAACATATTAATAAAAGGCTTCAGGAAAATAAAGTATACCCATTCAGTTTAAGTACAGATTTAGAATATTTTCTAAAATTGTCTATGAGCAGGAAGTTATGTAAATCGCTTCATGCGGGGAGATAGTTGCCATAGTTTCACCATGGAATCACCCGTCCTATTCAGCCACTTATGTGAATGGAGTTTCTAAATTGGGAGTTGGGAACAAGTCTTATAGCCACCTACTGCCCAGGAGCTTTTGTTGAAAAATGAGCATGAGAGAAAGAGCTCTGACCATATTCTCTTAAGTAACAAGCCTTCTTTCACAAGAAAGAGCTAGCAGGGAAGAAGATATATAGTTAAGTCATAGGCTTCAATAAGTTTGGTTCTTAAGGGAAAAATGTCCATTCTGTTTCCCTATCTGTGTCTTATTCATGGAGTTGGAGACTAAATCTTGTCTTCAGTGCACGTCGGCTGTTTAACTGTATTATTTCATCTAGGAAACAAAATTAATGCATTTTAATATTAGAGTTTGAGCTATTACTTTAAGAAGCATTCCATTTTTAAAAACTGCCATGCCCAGCCCCAGCCGGTTTGGCTCAGTGGATAGAGCATCAGGCTATGGACAGATTTGATTCCTGTCCAGGGCACATGCCTGGGTTGCAGGCTCAATCCCCAGTAGGGGGCGTGCAGGAAGCAGCCAATCAGTGATTCTCTCTCATCATAGATGTTTCTATCTCTCTCTCCCTCTCTCCATTCCTCTCTGAAATCAATAAAAATATTTTAAATAAATAAATAAAATAAAATAAAAATAAAAACTGCCATGCCCAGCGTATGATGTCTGATAATAAAAAGTAAATTTTGCTACTTGTGCTATATCACACTTGTGTGGATGGTTTGATATGATATTTTACTTTAAAGAGAGACAGTCAAGTTTTTGGTTGTTTTGTTTTACAACTTTTATAATAATATACATGACTTAGGTGGCCAATTACAGCTAATGAGAACAAACATCAGGGTTAATCATTATTATTACATAGCAGGAAGGTTGAAATGTTTAAAGTCCTATTTTATGTCTGAGAGCAAATGATGCTACCCATATACAGTCTTTTTAACATATGTTAATAATCAGCATTTACAGCATTAGACATAACCCCACAATCTCAGAGTCACTGAATCAGGATTTAGTTCTTGCTCATGTGTCTGAAGTTGGCTGTGGCTAGACCTCTTGTCAGTGTCGCCCACATTCTGTGAGAAGCCATGGCAGCGTGTTCAGATCTGCTCCAGGAGTCTGTTCTGGGGCCCCGGTGGGAGCTGCAGCAGCTCCCTGAAGCTTACTAGTGTTCTTTTTGTCAGGTCAGAAGCACTGAGAAAACATGCACCTGCAGGTTTAACGGCTCTATTGAAATGTAACTCACATAGCCTACACTTCAGCCGTTTGTAGTGTTGTCTTCCATGACTTTTAGTACATTTGCAAATGTTTCACCATCACCACAGCAGATTTTAGAATACTTTTCACCTCAAAAAGAAATTCTATATCCTTTAGCGATCATCTCACCCAGCCAATCCCTATCACCACCCCGGCCCTAGGCAGTCACAAATCTATTTTCTATCTCCACAGATTTCCCTGTTCTGGACTTTCATACTCATGGAATCATATTATATGTGGCCTTTTGTGACTGCCTTACTTAACGTATCATAAAGGGAAACATGCCTCTTAAGACCTAGGCTAGGAACTGACATTGTCAATTCCACCCACATTCTATTGGTCAGAGGAAGTCACAGAACCAAACCCAACTCAATGAGACGGGAAATATACTCTTCCCATGAAGGTCTTGGGAGTGGGGAGAAGTGCATGCTGAGGAGTAATTTAATCTGAGAACATGGTATTTTCATACTTTAATTTTTAATTGAATATTTGCCTCTTATTTCATCATATCTTTGCTCTTTTCTTTGACAGCTGTTTTCCTAGCCTAAAAGAAATCTATAAATCTATATCATCATATTAATAATCAGCCTTACCTTTTTTAATATCATAATTATTTACAAATTACAATTTTGCTTTTGCTTTTAATGATGGCAAATTTAAACAATGTTCTGTTATTTATATTGGACAATGATAGAGGGACAGTCAAGTTTTTGGTTGTTTTGTTTTACAACTTTTATAATAATAGACATGACTTAGGTGGCCAATTGCAGCTAATGAGAACAGATATCAGGGTTAATCATTATTATTACTTAGGAGGAAGATTGAAATGTTTAAAGTCCTATTTTATATCTGAGATCAAATGATGCTACCCATATATAGTCTTTTTAACATATGTTAATAATCAGCATTTACAGCATTAGACATAACCCCACAATCTCAGAGTCACTGAATCAGGATTTAGTTCTTGCCTAATATTCGTTTCAGAATAACATTTAATATTTATTAAGGCTGGGAAAATATAGCTGTGGGCAGTCTTCACATTTAATCACATTATAAATACTTTTAGGTTTCTGCTGAGCCTGATGGAGCTACTTATGTGTTTCAAGGATTTATTCAGGGCAAAGATTATGGGCAATTTGGACTCCAAAGACTGGGTAATGTATTCATTTTCATTTTCACATAGTTTACTTATACTCCAGACATCATAAGAAAATAAAGTAAATTCTGTATATTAGGCACACTTACTACATTTTGAATTTTGCATTGTCAGGTCTATACATTGATCCATTTTGATAGCCTTTTAAATAATCTCATTCTTCAAAATATTGGTTCTCTAATGTACCACCTCTGTACAGTGTGGTTTTCATCATATTTCCAATAAACAGGACAAACTATCTTGCCCTTAAGCAAGTAAAAAGGAGAAAAAGTGATATAGATATAAAGGAAAATATTAAACTGTAAATTAAATTATCTTATCTCATGAGAACTGGGATACTTCTCTTCAGTTTGAATATTATTGCAATTTTTTCTTCTTTGAGAATGTAGTGGCACTTTGAGAAACTCGTAGGGTCTGGAAAGGGAAAATAACTTTGAGAAATGGGCCTAGCATCAGGGCTTTGTGGCTCTTCAGATACGTAAATTTGCTGTCAGAGTTACAGGGTTTTGTCATTCTTATTTCCAATTCTGCTAAAATGTGTGTAAACATGTAATGGCCTTGCCTGAAATGTACTTATTAACATAGTTTGGGGGTATAGTTTTCTCTTTGGGGGGTTGTAGAACTTTCTTCAGTTATACTGCCTGCCATTATCTTGTGTTGTCGCCACATAAAGAATAAATTCTGGCTCTAAAAAAAACTACTATTTGACATTTTCTTAGAAATTCAATTACTTTGAACTTTTACATAAATATTTTGAGTCCCTGGAAAAATATGGATAGAATAAGGTAATAGCTTTTTTTAACCTGGCCTGAGGAATCATATAGTTGAATATAACTATCAAAAAGTGAAATTAGCTTTCTCTAAATGAGCAATAATGGTAAGTAATTTCAGATAACGTCTTACCTAAAATTGTGTTATTTTTAAAAACAGGATAAAACATTAACATGATACAGTGAAACCATTGTGTAATTAAATGCACAATGTTATCATGTAATATTTCCAAAACTCAAACACTACATAACTAAAACGAACCTATAAAAAGGGAACTGAAAAATAATTGTCATTAGTTCCCCTTGATACGTGTGCCAATGTGTTGACAAACCTGACTTTTCTCATTTTATGACTGCTACTGTCATCACCATTTACTCAGCCCTGACTACAGCACGCTAATTCTATGCCTTCAACCTCTTTCCTCTGGTACGCAAACAAGTTCTGCTGGTTTTAACTCCAAAGTGTTCCCCTAAACCTGTCCTCTTCCTGGAGTTTTAATTCACATCTAAATTTTGTTTTATCTGAGTTGTTACTGCAACCTTTAAATGACTCTGGCTTCTGGTCTGGACCCCTTCAAGTCCATCCCACACCAGTCACTGTTCTAAATCATGTCTTATCGCCAGACCTTTCATTACTGAACACCTTCCGTTATCCCTCACTGTTAGTGAGCAGTAAGTTTGAACTCTTTGGACTATTTATGCCTTTTCAAAGTTTAATCACAGCTAACCATTTTAGCCTCCTATTTCTACCACAGTCATTTCCACACATCTATGCCTAATGCTTGTCACATCCCATAAATATGCCACCGATCTTCCCATTTATAGGTTATTGATGGTCCTGCTTCCTCCTCCATTCATTGTTCTACTCATTCTTCAAGGCCAACCTCATATAATATATCCTCCAGAAGCATTCTTACATACCACCAGATGGAATTTCTCCTTCCCGTCCTAAAGAACATTGCTCATTAATTCATGCCCGATGCACCCACTTACTTATGTCTCAGTTTTCTCACAGTTATATAAACTCTTCAGTTCAAAGATGCTATATCCTTTCCTGAGAGAATATTTTATGCATAATAGGCATTGTACAAAATTGTGTGGAAATGAGTTGAAGGAGTTTCATTAATTATTTTTATACTATGTACATTTCCAAGAAAGAGAGAAATTATTTGGTTCAGAAAATAAAAATCGATTGTGATAAATTGAGTTGATTATGTATTTATAATTTTATTTTATTTTGTAGGATTGAATATGTCAGAGGGTTTAAATTCTTCAAATCAACCTCATGGTACAAATAGTAGTTCTGTGGCCATTGCTATTCTTGTGCCTTTTTTTGCACTTATATTTGCAGGATTTGGATTTTATCTTTATAAACAAAGGTAAGTTTGTTAACTTTAACTACAAATATTTCCCTAATCTATACTCATGTTCTTTTTACTACTCTACATAAAATTTTAATTTCCATTTTTTCTGGGTTGTTTCAATATCTGCGTGCTAATTGTTGTCCCAGTTGTTGAAAACCTTATTTTCCCTGCCTTCCTCTTCACCAACCTTATATACACACAATAAAAATGGCTTTGTTAAATTGCACACACATTCAACTTAACCCTTTGTTCTTTCGTCTATCAATGTCCTAGTACATAACCCGTTGTCCAAGTTATCTTCAAATGACCCATAGTGAGACATTAGAGGTATGAAATCTAGGTTAAGTTTTACATAAAAGAGGTGATATCTGTTATCAGACTTATTTAGAAAACCAGGGAGAACCGTATGATCAAAGCCCTTTCTTCACATGACAATATTGACCAATTTCACCCAGGCAGGCAGTTGGTAGAATCCTCTGATATTCTTGAGTACCTGCTTTTGCTTTAAGAAGATTATGCAATTAATATGTTATATTTGTGACATATCTAGTACAGGATTATACATGATATTATTGGTCCTTCTTGACTATATCCATTACAATATCCTGGTGAGAAAGGCTTTACTATGAATTCTCCACTATTTAGAACCATCACTTATCAAGAAAAAAAAATTTAGGTAGTCAGATAATTAAATGAATATTACCTAAATGCATTTTCCCCAAACTGATATTTTTGTTATAAATGCCAGTCTCTGTTTTATCTAAGAATAACTTATTTAATGTTACATACATTTGTATTAATTGTATATAAGCAGCTGTTTAAAAAAAATAAAATGACTTTAGGTTTTCTCACTGCACAGAATATAGTCAAACACTGCTGTAGTTAAATATTTTACTCTTTGTTCTTCCTGCATGATCTATAATAATAATCTGCTTCATGTTGATATTTACTACTATGTTGCTGACAATTAGTTGGGGTGCTTCACTGGGCTGGAAAAAGTTTAGCTAAATCAGAAAGCAGGTCTAATTAAGCAAGTTTATTCTATACATATAAAAGGCTAAGTTGACTCACGCATGCACAATACATATAAAGCTCTCACTGGCGCCAATCACAAGCATGTGTTTTGATGTCATTGTTGATCCTGAATTTGCTTGATACTTCTATTATAGAGAAAGGGTGAATAGCAATATTAAAGTATTTCTTCTAGTTAACTTCCTTTCAATGTGCATGAATCTGTGCAGCTGGTCACTAGTTTCATATAATTGGAATCATACAGTACATTATATTTTGCATCTGGCTTCTTTTTATTTTCTTTAATCTTTATTGTTGAAAGTATTACATATGTTCCCTTTTTCTCCCATTGACCCCTTCTAGCCTGCCCCCACCTCCCACCCCAGGCATTCACCACCCTATTGACTGTGTCCATGGGTTACGCATATATATATATATATATATATATATATATATATATATATATATATATTCTCTTCCCACCCACCCATCCTCCCCTGCCTTCCCTCTTAGGTTTGAAAATCTGTCCATGCGTCTATGTCTCTGGATCTATTTTGTTCATCAGTTTATTTTGTTCATTAGATGCCACATATGAGTGAGATCATGTGGTACTTATCTTTCTCTAGCTGGTTTATTTCGCTTAGCATAATAACAATGTTTTAAGTTTCATCCATGTAATAGCCTCAATATGTTATTCATTTATAAGACTGAATAATATTTCATTTTATGTTTGGATGTGTTCTGTTTGAATATGTCCATTCATCAACTGATGGACATTTGGATGGTTCTTAGCACTTGGGTACTGGGAATAGTGCTGCTATGCACATTTGATATAGGTTTTAGTTTGGATACCTATTTCAATTCTCCACATCTTTGCCAAAACTTGTTATTTTCTGCTTTCTTCTTTTTTTAAAAAAATTATAGCTATCCTTGTGTATGTGAAGTGGTGTCTTACTGTGGTTTGACTTGTATTTCCTTAATTACTATTGACATTGAGCATTTTTCAGATGCTTTTGACTATTTGTCTTTTTGGAGAAATGTGTAGTCAAGTACTTTGCCCATTTTGTAATTGGATTGTTTGTCTTCTTGTTGAGTTGTAATAATGCTTTATATATTCTATTAGACTGTTAACAGTTATATGGTTTGCAAATATTTCTCCCTTTCTGTGGGTTGTATTTTCACCCTCTTAAAAACATGATTTTTAAAATTGACTTTTAGAGAAAGAGGATGGAAGAGGGAGAGAGAGAAACATGTATGTAAGAGCAAAACATCAGTAGGCTTCCTCCTGCATGCCTCTTATGAAACCCAAGCATGTGCCCTGACTGGGAATCAAATTGAACCAGCAACCTTTCGGTGCACAGGACAACATACAACCAACCGAGCCACACTGGCCAGAGTGTATTTCCATTCTCTCTCTCTCTTTTATATGTTTTTATTGATTTTCTTAGAGAGAGAGGAAATGAGGAGAGAGAGAGAGAGAGAGAGAAACATCGATGAGAGATAACGATCCGCTGCCTCCTGCACACCCCTATTGGGGACTGAGCTCACAACCCGGCATGTGTCCTGACCAGGAATCAAACTGGTGATCTCTCGGTGCATGGGATGATGTGCAACCACTGAACTATACCAGCTGAGTTCCTCCCTCCCTCTCTCTCTCTTTCTCTCTCTTTCTCTGTCTCTCTCTTTCTCTCTTTATTTTTAAAAATATATTTGTATTGATTTCAGAGAGAAAGAGAGAGGGAGAGAGATAGAAACATCAATGAAGAGAGAGAATCTTAATGGTGTTCTTTCAGTACAAAAGTTTTTCATTTTGATGAAATCCGATTTATCTATTATTTCTGTTGTGACTTGTTCTTTTAGTGTCATATCTAAAAAACCACTGCCAAATTCAGGGTCATGAGGATTTACTTGTATGTTTTCTCCTAAGAGTTTTATAGAGTTAGCTCTTACATTTAGAACTTGGATTCATTTCAACTTAATTTTTGTTGATGGTAAAAACTTTTCTTTTGTAAAGCTTGGTATTTTCTTAAGCTGTTGCTCAATATTAGCAAAAGGAAATTTCTTTACATCTTTATGATTCTTACCTTTTTGTAAGGAAATTATGCTGCTTTTGGTTTTTTATTGTGAATCTAGTTTGAAAAAAAGAGAGACAAATCTGACTTCTTATGCACCTGGGAAGAGTAAGTGTAAGCAATATAACTATATAGGTGATGCCTCTGAAAGAAACATAAGATAGCTTTTCATTTGTGTGGTGTGTTTTTTTGTTTGTTTGTTTGTTTTGTTTTTTTAATATTGACTTGCAAATTACCTAACAATTTTCAGTTTAGGAAAAAAGTTCAGAAAATGCATTAGGGATAGTAAAGCAATGTAATGTCAAATATAAATTATGATAAAATATAGTTTAAATTTGTGGTGCTTGGTATAAACAAAAGAGTTGAGAAACATTTATTTTAATATATATCTTTTTTAGGAATTAAGTCTCAGAAACAAGTAGGGGCAAGTCTGCTTCTGTTCCATTACAAATGTCAGCAAATTATGCAGTGGCATGTGGGAAAGAGAAACTAGAAATAAGCATTAGTCAAAGGTGAGAGAAATTTTTAAAAAAATGAAGCAGGAATGCAAAACAGCAACTTACACTAGCCAGCCTAGACTCTACATGCTTTATTAACTAAAGATAAATTTTTAGTCCTCAATAACTCTTTGGAAACTATTTCCATGACTTGAGTATCAGTCTAGCCTTTCTGCTTTGAGATTTTGCAGGTACATGCTCTGATACAGAACATTTTTAAACAAATCACATATTACTGTCTTAGAGACACTCCAAATACCTTCTCAGTTCAGGCCTCAGCATCAGTTGTCTGCTCTCCGGGAGGCCCCTTCTGTTTAGTGCAGAACCAGCTCCTCTGGTCCTTCAGGTCCCAGGTTACATTTTACCTCCTGGCCCTCCCAGTTACTTCCCATTAGAGCAACCTCTTTTCTTTTCACCAGAATAATTCTGATTAGCTATTATCTTGTGTTTTATGTATTTTTAATTTTTTCTGTCACCACAATATGAGCTCCATGAGAGCAATGATTATGCCTAGGATCACGCCTGGCATCTTTTAGATGCTCAGTACATATATGATAAATGAATGAATGAATAGTAATGCGATTTAAATTCATCATCATCATCACAATGTCTTTATATTGTACACACTAATTCATAATGATAATTTAATATTTATAAGAAAATGTATGATAGCCATAATATATCATTTATTTATACTTGTATTGTTCAATTCAGTGCTATATATAAATAGGTATTATGTGTAAATAAAGCCACTCAGGATTATAAAAGTATCAGATAAATTATTCAAATCCGATGTATTGAATTTATGACTTGTCGGTAAATACTTTTAAGTTACATTGTCCATTAACCGTGAAAACTCAAGAATATTATGTTTGAGCTCCACGCTGCTGTTCCTAGAAGAAAGTTGACACACAGCTAACCAATGTTCTCATCAACAGGACTGCACCCAAAACACAGTACACAGGATGTTCGGTTCATGAAAATAACAATGGTCAAGCAGCTTTTGAGAATCCCATGTACGACACCAATGCCAAGTCCGTGGAAGGGAAGGCTGTGCGATTCGATCCCAATTTGAACACGGTCTGCACAATGGTATAACATGGCAACCCTTTCCTTCTTCAGGAGCTTGGAAGTCGACACACAAAACAGTGCACACTAGTCCACTGGTAAAAAAAAAAATTAAAGCACACTTTTCAGGACTTGCTGGGTCACCTTTTCCCGAGGAATGAGAGAGAAGAGTGTTTTTTCATAAACTGGACCATAATTCTTCTTCATGTTTACCATGGAGCGTTTTACAGAAATCCGCTGCACTCTGAGAGTGCTTACTCACAGTTTATTTGCTTTTTTAAAAAAGGAGATTATTCTAAAACATAAACTTATTTGCATATATTGGAGGAGCATCCATATCAGTATTTCTGTGCTTTATAAACTATATTAGAGGGACTGGGTTTTAAAGAAAAAGACATAGGGTAGACAATAAGAGCTATACTTACAAGAGTCGGTAGATCACTGACTTCTCTTTAACCATCCTGTGCTGCATCACACCCATAACTCTGTATTTCACACCACTCCATCAGCTGTGTGTTCTTGTTAATTGAGTCATTATTTTCCTTATTTCCACGAATATTTGAGATTGAGTCAATTCCTGAAATGTTTATGAGCTAATTTATGCCACAGAAGAGATAAGATTGCCCACTCTGTTTTGACGCCTTCTAGTTTTTGTTCTTTAGGATCTTATTGCTATTCTTGTTTTTATAATTTCTGCCAATGGCAAGATGATTATGCTATCCTCCCGATTTCCCTTGTTTTGTTGTGACTGATAGTATTCAGTGAGCCATCGGGGTAGTGTTTAACTCCTTGTTTCAATCAATTTTGTCACCCGGAAACTACATTAGCTGGCAAAAATTATCTCCAATAATGATGATTTTGCAGTTATCTGAGACACCAAGCTTATCATCCTTAAACAAACTTTCCAATGTTTGTGAAAGACCAAATGAAACATGTTAATCTATTGTAATTAGTTTATAACATTTATATTTGTCCTCCCAGTTGGGCCTTCACATTTATTTAACATTGTTTTGAACTTTTATGTAATGAGTTAGACATATATTTGGATGAGCCCCTAAACAATAATGACCAAAAAAATAAAATCTACTCTTTCAAATCACCAATATCATTTTTCCCCCTAACGTTGTGGATTTACCAGGTTTCTCTCACAGTTAAGACATGCATTTGCAAGTTATTGGTGTCTCATTTACAACTGTATCACCATGATGCCAGCATTTTTGTTTAATCGGTCATTGTCCTCCTTCTATAGCAGGTTTTACTTCATTGAATAAATGATGTACCCAGCGTGAATTCTCTGTTGTTGTCCCTTTCAAGTATGGATAACTCTGTAAACAGTCTTGACTCTTTGTATCATGAGACAGAGTGCCTAAGAGAAATCACCCCACCCAGAGCGCTGCTTGGATCTATCTCTACCACATTTAGTGAATTCCTTGTAAACCACTTTGAGATACTTTGTTTTGGAAATTCATACAGTTTTCTCAACATTGTACTCTATGACAGGATGCTGTTTTAAATTTTATGCCATCAGTTATTTATTCTTGTTTATTCAAATGACTGCAATAACAATGATTCATTCATTAATGTTAAGGTTAATACATTTAAGATCTTGTTTAAACAATGTTTCTTCTGCAACTGGCTACTCCTCTTATATTAATGCATACACTTTTGTAAAGAAGTATATTTTTATGAAAAAAAAACTTTGTAAAAGTATGATGTAAATTTTCAGTGCAATGTAAACAAAAATAAAAATGGATAATTGCTTTTGTAAAATGTGTATTCTTTAAAAAATTGCCTGGTCAGTAAAAGGAATGAACAGCCCATATTTATTTGCTGTTTTAAGGTTCCAGAAATACATATTACATATACTTAGCAACCTAGCAATGAAATATAGGTGTTTTTCTTCATTATATTCTATTGTTCCCCAACTGTGATACTCTTTTAGAAGTGCATAGATTCCCAGTTAAAATAAGGGCCTTATCTCTGAATTTTTCTTGAATGTAGACATTTTAATAATACTATCTGAATTTAGGTATATCTGATATTTCTAATATTTCTGTAGTATATTTTCTTAGAGATACTTCTGTTTAGTATGCTTCATAAGTACAAACACAGTAACCATTAAACTAATGCTCAAAACCAAATATATCTTGTCAGGATGGAACATGTAAAGTTTTATACTGAAGAAAGTTATCAAATTTCTATAAAGGGCAAATCACAAGTTATTTAAGTTCAATTTTATTAGCAAATTCTTTTTTCACAAAACATATAGTGCTATCTTTATATTTCAAAACCTCAAACTCCATTTAAAGTCTGTCTCTGGTTATTACACTTTCATTTTAGAAATAAATTGTTCTTGATATAATTTTAGTTTCTGGTTTTATTTTATTAACTATATTACCTCCAGCTTTCACTCTTTTCATATCTTCTATATTTTCCCTGGTTGTTCTTAGTCCTTATTTTTTCCTCTCTAGGTTTTTTTTTCTTTTCACTTTTTCTTCCTTTTCTGTTTTCTAATTTTTATTCTCTCACTTCTGACGTTTTTCTTAATATTATTTCTTTGTTTTACATGTCTTCTTTTTAACCTTTTATAGTTTATCTTTTACTATGATCTTTATTCTTAACCATCTTAAAAGTTAGAAATAAGGTCAGTGGAAGCAGGTTTACTTTTAGCCCAACTTTATTGAAGCATAATTAACAAAATTATAAGTTATTTTTAAAGTGTAAAACTTGATGATTCAATAAATGTATACTATTTTTGGTGAGAAATTTGCTACTTCCTTAGCAAATTTCAATTAAGGAAGTAGGTTCAAAGAGTCTTCCTGTATTCCCCTTATATGTAAAAACATTAAAACTATAGGTTCCACCCAGGATATTGATACTAGAGCCTGATGGTAATGATTGTGAAAATGGACCACAGGGTCAGATTGATTTTGCCCTTCCTTTTCACTTACAAGTGAGGGGGAGAAAACGAGCATAACATTGGCTAAAATAGTCAATAAAAATAACTAGGTGATTCTCTCTTAAAGAGAATAAGAGAATGCATTGCTTGTCAAAAGTATTAATCTGTGAATATCTATAAATTTAAAATAATATTTAAAGTAACTTATAGAAATACAGAAGCCATGTGTCTAAGAAGTAATTTAGAATAGGTAGTTTGAAATTTAGCTGAAAGTAATATTGATTTGCTGCTTCTTATTTTTTTTAGGATGACTTTGGAGGAGAGGGAATATTGATCTGAGAAGATTATACATGTCATAAAAATCCAAGAAATATTTTTCTGCCATCACTTTCATGAGCTTGGTACTCTAAAGTAATTTAAGAGCAGATGTAAAAGCTACTGGGGAGGAGAAGTGGTCACAGGACATCAGATTTCATTCTTTAGTATGCAAAGCAATGGACATAGTGAACACCTGACACTTTCCAAACTTTTAATAAGTTCCCATGTGTAATCATTTTATTCATCTCAAAAAGAAGTATATTCTATACATTCAAATTCATAGCCATGAATTGTATTGCAAAACACAATATAAGAAATCTGTGTTTAAACTCTCATAAAAATCCAAAACTTGCTTGTAACTGTTAGCATATCTATGAAAATAGGAAGGAACCCACATGTTTTGGCAAAACCAATGAGATACATAGATGTAGAGAAAAATGGAAAACCATCTACATGGTATAAAGTAAAAGAGCCCAAAGGGCTTTTTCTCTCACCCTTGAGTTAAGATTTTGCATTGCCTAAAGGAACTTGTTAGAATGAAATGTTATCTGGAGAGCATCATATCATATTATCATAATCCCAGTAAGCAGATTAACACATTTATTACAGAGCAAGGCAATAGAATATGCATTCCTAATAAGTATATCTAAAATATGCCACATATTAATTCTGTTATCTATTGTATATGTATTTTTTCACTTACTACTTTCTATTAAAATAGACTTTTATGAACTTATAAGCCCCATAGTTTTAAAATTATAGTCTGTTGAATAAGATGCTACATTTTTTGTCTAATAATTAAGGGGTAAAATATATTGATTGTATGGCATTAATACATATTCTTCAGAATATTCAAAATTTGATGGCTTTTATTTTAAAATTGCATATTAGGTCAATTTAATTATATGGAAAACTTGGCATTTCTTAGACAGACTCTTCTCAGTTTGAATGGAGAATGTATGTTTTACCTTTTATTTAATTTGCATATGTTTTCTTAGGAATCTTTATTAGTTGAAGCTTTAGCTATAAAATATTATTTGCAGTTTATTTTAAGAGAAAAAAACACATCAAGAATATCAATTGTAATCAATTAGACAAGACAAGATAAAGGTCAAGTGTGTATTGAAAAATATATTATCTTATGGGTGAGCAAAATCAGTATTCCTTTTCACCTAGTAATTCTACTTAATAGGTTATCCAAAAGAAATAAGCAGAGAGGGCTTTTCAAACCATGATTGATTGTGATTTTAATCCTCACTGGAGGACATGGTTGCAAGAGGGCGCAGGCCAGGCCAAGGGACCCCACTGGTGCATGATAGGGGCTGGGGATGGACGTGGAGGGGTTGGCCAGCTGGGAAGGGACCACAGAAAGCCCCCAGGGCATGTCCAGACCATCTCGCTCAGTCCCAATTGGCTGGACCCCAGCAGCAAGCTAACCTACTGGTCAGAGCATCTGCTCCCTGGTAGTCAGTGCACGCCATAGCAAGCAGTTGAGCATCCTTAGCATATCATTAGCATATTATGCTTTGAGTGGTTGAATGGCTTACCAGATGACCGGACACTTAGCATATTAGTCTTTTATTATATAGGATGTTTACTCTCCTGTAATTATATATTTGTAGGAGTTAAAGGTTGGGTAGGGTTTTCTATGAGAATATGGAAAGAAGATGGTTAAGACAGACAGAACACTACAAACAACATCTATTTATAATCAACTCGTCTGGAATGATGTCACAGTGTTTTACATTTGCACTTTTTATTCTTTTTGTACTTTTTATTCTTTTTAAAAAAATACATATTTTATTGATTTTTTATAGAGAGGAAGGGAGAGAGATAGAGAGTTAGAAACATCGATGAGAGAGAAACATCAATCAGCTGCCTCCTGCACACCCCCCACTGGGGATGTGCCCGCAACCAAGGTATATGACCTTGACCAGAATTGAACCTGGGACTCATCAATCTGCAGGTTGACGCTCTGTCCACTGAGCCAAACCAGTTAGGGCTGTACTTTTTATTCTTTTTCTATTTTTATTTTTGAGGTTTGTTTAGTTGTTAACACCAATGTATTTCAACTATACTCAAGGAAAAGGAGAAAGACCACGTTTTGTAACAGAGCAATAGAAGCCACATGAAACTAAAGTCCCAGGCGCCTGAAAGTTTGTGAAAACCAAAATCGAACTGAGAGAATTCCAAGGAACAAATTTTAAATTCAGTTTAGAAAGTTAAGGACATTTTATCTGATTTCTTTTTTTCCTTTTTAGTAGATTCTCTTACCAGGGTGAAATAACTTCAAAAGTAAGCAGACTTATTTTAAATTATTGCTCTACTTTTATCAGGTAAGTTCTTAAAGGTGATTGACAACTTATATCCTAAAAATATGGGTATCTACACTGTAATTACAAGCATATTTCCTGGAGATCTAAGCATAATGTAAAGCATGGAGTAGCTACCCAATAAATACTGCACAATTGCTTATTTGATTATCAATGAATTCTAGCCCATCAACTCCACATTTGAGGACAGGGAACTTAAATTATGGCTCATAACCTCCAAGAATAGACTTAAAAGTGCAGTTAGGAAACCGCGGATACGACTTAAAAAATACTTTGTAGGAAGAAAGGAAATATGTCAAATGGAAGAGAAATAATGATCATGTGGAAGAAAAATGAAATAAATAGAAAATAGAAAAGTTAATAAATTAAACTATTTGGTTTTAAATGGAGTTCAGTTTAATTTTCATCCATTGTTAGACTACTAATTTGTGAACAAACGCAAACTAATGAATAAGATAACTTCTTCAAAGTGTTTTCTTTAAAATATGTGTGAGAGTAGTTCAAAGTATGGTATCTTTGACTTGATGGGAATGTGTGTTTTAAGAACTTTAATCATTTATAGGAGGATATGTACCTGGCTCTTTGGACTACTATATGGTTTAGATAGGTTAGTGCCAGTAATGCGCTTAGACTAATGCCAGTCATTTCTTTATCATCACAGTATTATATGAAATGTACATCTAGCTTGTATTATCTCTAAAGCAGTGATGACCTTTCTTAGTTATTTACATTAGTGATTGTGTATTTCCTTTTTAGAAGCAGGCATTTATTTGATGAAAACAACAATTTAGCCTCCATAGTTATTATGAATTAATGATGCAAATTCACCATGTTCCTCAAATTAGTCCAGCAAAATTGTAAATGTTATGAGAATAGAAATCTTAATGAGTTTTTTATTCTTTACTGAGGGAAACATTTTCTTTGACTATATATATATATATATATAGAGAGAGAGAGAGAGAGAGAGGGGAGAGAGAGAGAGAGAGAGAGAGAGAGAAAGAAAATGTTTCCCTCAGTGTATATGTGTGTGTGTGTGTGTGTGTGTGTGTGTGTGTATGTGTATATATATATATATATATATGTTTTTAACAGAGTGATACTCATTTTGACTGGCCCTTACCAGAGAAACGGAGGATTTAGTTTCTTTAATTATTTTGAAGATTGCTAGAATTTGTAGAGAATAAAATGCCTTTAATCAGGCATTGTCCAACATGATCCAACAAAGATTTGAGATTCATCAAGTGTAAGTGCAGCTATATGTCCAGGTATCATTGTCTAATGTACCCTCCTGTTTGCTTTAAAGATTGTATTAAAATGATCATAATGGTATTTACTTCTCAGATTAGCTCTTTTTTTTTTTATGGTGGAGCTTATGATTTATTTATAACTTTCATACTGCCTAGCCCAGTGCCTGATTACAATGAAATCCATTAATCCCCTCTACCTTGCCAAATAAATGTAGAGAAGACTTATTTCTTTTTATGTAAAACTAGAAGCCTAGTGCACAAAATTTGTGCACTGGTAGGGTTCCTAGCAGCTGCCAGCTGCTGGCCAGGGTCTCCCTTGCTTACCCTGGCTGACCCCACCCCCTGGTTGAACTCCCAGATGAACTCATGGTAGAGGGGACAATTTGCATACCACACTTTTATTATATAGGCTATCCTTAAGACTTGTTTCTTTTTATGTAAAATTATTACTTGAAAGTAACTTAAAATGTTCATGGCAGCAACTTTAGTAACATTTTAGTATTCACATATATAATACATTATGGACTGAACCACTTAACAGTAATTTAAATATTCTAATACTTTCTATGTAGTCTACAACCCTGTAATTCTGCTAAAATCAGAATTCAAACTGTTAACTTGTAGCTGATTTGATTCTGTCCTAAGCAATTTTCAAATAGTCCTGGATCACAGGATGCTTTCTTTCCAATTTATATCTAAATAACGTGATTTGACTCTGATTCATTGGCTCCATGGCCACATTCACTCACTTGATTCAGTTAGCGGACATCCACTGAACAGCTCGCTGACTGGCATACGATAATCACAGAACTCACTTCAGGGTCTAAAAAGCAAAATAAACTCACTCTGGACATGCCTACAATCCAGGACGAGTAAAAAGGAAAAGACATGAATGCAGCTAGAAAAAAAAAAAAAAACACGTTATTGAGGTTAAGATATCAATGTGTAGCCAAGTAAAATAGGAGTGATTCGTTTTAAGAAAAGGGAGGAAAAGAATGTGAGCTACATAAAGCTAGTCTGAGAGGCAGAATTAGGTCACAGAGGATACCCTTTAGGACCAGACAGAAGTCAACACTCCACATAGTTCTTATTATTCTTATGATTCTGCACATTTGTGTGTGTGTGTATGTGTAGTGTGTGTTTTATTCAGCTGTTGGCGGCCCTTTTTCTAATCTGTTCACGTGGTTTTAATTACTCTGGTATTTAGGAGTATGTGGGATTCTTATTTAGTTATTGCCACAAGGAGAATCTCATAGTAATTGCATTAGACAAAAATACTGTCAGTACTCTCCCACATTTAAGTAGGTGGAATACTGGCCCTCCCAGGAAGTCCACGTATTCACCCCTGGAATCGGTGACTACGTCAGGTTCCCTGGCAGAGGACAATGACGGTTACAGATGAAGTGCATTTGGCTGATGAGCAGGCTTCACGGAGAGGCATCTGGGTTATCCAGGTGAGTCCAATGCAAGTCCCGCGAGTATTTAAAGGTGAAAGAAGGACTCAAGAGAGAACAGGATGGCAGCGGCAGCCGGCGTCCATGCCTCTGAGCACTGAAGCTGGGGCCAGGAGCCAGGAGCCAGGAGCCAAGGTGAGCAGGTAGTTTCTGGGAGCCGGGGAACAGGAGGAAAAGGCTTCTTCCCTAGGTCCTCCAGAACATAACGCGGGCCTGCCTCCGTCTGGACTTGAGGGCACGGAGGCCACGTCAGCTCTCTCATCTACAGAACAGTAACGCAACAAGCGTGTGGTTTTAAGTGCCACGTTTGAAATAACTTGTTACAGCAGCTATTAGACAATCCATAGAGCTACCTTAGGTCACTTCCTGTCTTAGGAGCTTGAAGTACCTTTGCGTTAACGGGTACTCTCTCGCAGTCCCTGAAGCAGTATGGGCTGGCCTGGTTCCGTTCCAGTTAATCGGCAGGTGCTGCTGCGGCCCTTCTCTCGGGGAGCTCCACGCCTGCCCAGGGAGCGGGACAGAAAAGCGATCGAAGGCGGTCGGCTGTGACGATCAACTGCAAAAAAGCCCAGGCACAGTCCGCAATCAGAGCCACAGGACCTAGCTGGAGAAGAGTCAGAGACGTTTGCCAGGAAATCCGATTTTTAAGTAGTGACCCCCGTGACGAATAGAGGTGCTCTGAAAGTAGTTTCAGAGTGGTTTCCAGAATGTTGGAAATCAGGAACCGGGTACAATTCCCTCACGTGGGAGGCAGGTTCAGATTTCCGTCCAGGGAGGTGAAAGGAACCATCCCCTCCCCTCTCACATAGCTCCTGGATGAGCCTTCGCCAAAATCTTCCCTGGACATCGTTTTCTGCCCGTCTGCTTAGAACGCCCCTTCACTCCTCACGGTCCTAACAGTCTACCTGCTTTTCCAGGGCCGTGAGAGAAGCCGGCCCTCTCATATTCCACAGCTGGACACGATCACTTCGTCTACTTCTGCAGCACTCTCTGTTCCTCTCTGGCATTTATCACTCCGCTGTGGTACAGTTATTCTGGGCATGTCTTCCTTCCCGGGCTAGACTAGGGAGTTTAGCTTTTCAAGTGTTCTTGGAAAGTGTGAAAGTGCAGGAGGCAGCATATGGTGTGACAGCACTGGGTGTGATGCGGAGATGGAGTCTGAGAAAATGTTGGAAAGCTGAAAAACATGAGCACGCTGGAGAGGGATAGGAGCTGAATGGAGACACGGGTAGCATTTTAGCCTTTTCCATTTCTCACACGCCCTGTAGCCACATTGGGATAATGATTTCTCAGTTAAGCAATTGTTATGACTGCTATTTCCAGTCTTCTGCCAATTACTTCAATCTGGAGATATATTACAGTGATCTATTTAAGTAAAATGCATCTGAAGGATTTGCAACTCTTTGCCACTCAGTGAGCTTGGCATGCTGGCGTCTCCAGCATATACTTAATGTGAGACCATATGGAAGGAACGGAAAAAAAGAGAAAGAGTTAACTGAGTTTTCGCTGCTTAGCACAGAATATCTGAATATTTGAAAACACTCCCATATTGCAGGGAGATATTTTAGTGATGGGCAAATTTTGAAGTCATACTTATAAAACTCTTCTGTAAGATATTGTACAATATCTTACTATATATGTCAGGACATGTTATGTTGTAATAAAACTAAAAAAAATTTTTTAGAGCAATAAAAACAATTTCTGACTTGCACTACATATAATTCAAAAGTTGCATGGGGTCTAGTCATCCAACACCGGGAGAGGAAGCCCCACTAGCCAGAGAGAGAATGTTTGTTAGGACTGTGGAGAGAGAAAGCATAGCAACTCCTTTTGCAATACCTCTCAACTGCATCCCATTAACCTAATTTCATCTGATCAGGTTATCCTGTACTTCAAGGGAGTGAGGAATGCAGAACCAGAAGACGGATAGCAGAAATATTGGTGAGGGTGAGTAGCAATATTTGCTATGTTTGTTTATTGATATACACTCTTATGACTGTTACCCAAATGACTTCTACTGAAAAATGGTAATTAATGGTAAGAATTAAGTACATCTCCTAACTTTTTAATGAAAACCATATTGGATATAAAAAAAAGAGGCCACAGTTGATAAAGGAAGTCCTTGACCCAAGAATGCGAACTAATAATTATAGAAAGAATATCACTAAGCAATTGGTAGTGTACAACACTTAACAAAATGATTGACACAAGGAAGGAAGGCAGTGGTGATATAACCAGTAGAGGAGAGGTTGACCGGACCCGGATGTTCCCATGAAAACAGATTTTCACCACACAGATAACTGAAAAATGTGGCTTCACAGTGCAGAGAGCTAGCTCTTTCTAAGCTCTTTCTATCTTAACCCTGTCAACAGTCTTATTACTAACAGTAGAAAATAGCAAATGTCTTCATTATTCAGGTCACCTGTGCACTTTTCTTGCTAAATGTGTTTCACCTGTGTCTAATAGTTTTTAATCTAGTTGAGTCTGTATATTGCTCAGAAAATAGAAACAGGAGTTAAATGGCAAAATAAATAAATAAGGCATTTATTTATTTAGATAACTTCAGAAAATGAGATATCCTACAGGATAACTAGCCCAGCTTCAACAAACAAATGTCATAGGAAAAGAAAACTTAGAGGAGAAGGATTATTCTAGATGAAAAGATAGTTAAGAGATATAATATACCAAATGCAAGCTATCTGGTCTTTGATTGAATCTGTTTTAAACAAACTAACTTAGGTAAACTGAGGAAATTCAAATATATACTCTGCTACTGAGTAATTGTTGCCAACTTTTATGAATTATAAGGGTTTAATTGTTATGTAATAGAAGTAGAGCAACATTGTTTTATAGAGACACACACTAATAATTTTAGGAATCAAATGAAATGGTTTATTTAATCTATTTAAATTATTTCAGCACAATGAAGTCAATATGGGAAATATTGCAACAATTGTCCACTCTAAGAGGAGGTTTAATGGGTCTTTTGACTAAAAAGATTGAGAAAATTGACCAAGCCTGAGTCTTGTCTTGTCCTCACCTGAGGATGGGGTTAGTGGTCAGTTCAAAATATAAATGGATTCTGGAAAAGGAAAACAGCATTATAAACTGGTTTGGGTCAGATCCATGATTAAAATGTAGGTTTGTTGAGGTGGGGGAGGGGGGTTGGAAAAAAAGATCCTTCTGACTCTGAATACCACATTTTTCCAACTACACTAGACTATGGAATTAATCACTCCCTCCTTATTCTTCCATATCCCTTTGACTATAATGAATAGACCTTGACACTATCTTTTGTTGTATACATTTCCTCTGTTAGATTGCATGTGAGTAGAAACTGAGTCTATTTATCTTTATATACTCAGCATCTAGCATGTGAGTAGTATACAGTGGTATCCAGTGATGTATGTTAGAGTGAATGAGTTGGTACTGGCGCTGAATGAATTATTAGATTAAAAAAGAATAAATGAGATAATTCAAATGAACGATATGTTAAACTCTGACAGTGAGTGGCTTGTAATATTAAATTCACACTGTTAATAAAAATGTTTTAGAGTTATTTAGTAGATTCAGCAACTTTGTTTTTACCAGAGTGAAATATGGGATTTAATACTCTTTGGTGAAAACTTTAAGATGTCCCATTCAATGGGTTATCATTTCATTTTGTTTCCTTTGCTGTGAAGAAACTTCTTCTTAAGTTTGATGCAGTCCCATTTTTTTTTCTTTTGTTTCCCTTGCCTGAGGTGACATATCAGAAAAAAAATATTACTACGAGAAATGTCTGAGATTTTACTGCCTATATTTTCTTCCAGGGTGTTTATGGTTTTGAGTCTAACATTTAAGTCCTTAATCCATTTTGAGTTTATTCTTGTATGTGATGTAAGAAGGCGATCTATTTTTATTATTTTTGCATGCATCTGTCCAATTCCTCCCAGCACCATTTATCTCTGGGCTCTCTATTTTGTCCCTGTGATTTATATGTCTGTTTTTATGCCAGTACCATACTGTTTTGATTACCATGGCCGTGTAGTATAGTTTGATATCAGATAGCGTGATTCCTCCAACTTTGTTCTTTCTCATAATTGCTGTGGCTGTTTGGAGTCTTGTGGCTCCATAAAAATTGTTGGAATATTTGTTCTAGTTTTGTAAATTATGCCACTGACATTTTAATAGGAATTACATTGCTTTGGGTTAGTATGGACATTTTAATGATGTCAATTTTTCCTACCCATGAATTCACATGGTATAAGCTCCCACTTATTTGTATTTTCTTCAATTAAATTTTTCAGTGCCTTATAATTTTTTGAGTACAGTTCTTTTACATCATTGGTTAAATTTTTTCCTAGGTATTTTTTTTAAATGCAATTGTAAGTGGGATTAGTTTCTCTTTGTGATAGTTCATTATTGGTGTGTAAAATGCTTAACAATTTTAATAAATCACATAAGCTTTTCTTCAAAATTTGAATTAACAGCCTTTGGTATCACTCAATGTTTATGAAACTGTCTACAGAAATTTATTTAATTTTATGTTTGGGGGAGTAAGCATGAATAAAGTACAATTGTCCTTATCAACATGTCTATCTTAACATTCTAAGATGTTTACTTCTCTCTAACAAGCCTATATATAATTTAGCAAAATTCATGAATTAATCTCCACACTTCATTTATTCTGCCATACCAAAACAACTTTGATTTTGAATATACTCTAGGACATACGTTTGTGTTTATATTACCCTAATATTTGACCCGAAGTTTAAGTAAAGGTGCATCCGTGACCATATCGGACCTTTTCTGATAGCACCAGATAAGCTGGCCTAAACTGGTTAACATTTGTATTGCAATAAATAAATAACATGTCTTCACTAGCTTCCGATTTAATGCTTTTCCATCTCAGCAAGTATCATCAATAAAATATTACTTATAAAATAACCCCTATCACTGTTGACTCAGTCATCTACTATTCACAAAAACCTGAAGAAGCATTTACTACCCCTTTTGCAGATACAGAAATGTATGTACAGCTATAGAGACATGTGTAACTTCATGCAGAGTCCCTCAGCGTCTGAGTTCCGGGTGGTTGGAAGCCTTCAGGCTCAGCTCGTAAAAGCTCGGGTTTTTCTAATAGGCAAGCAAGTAGTCACTGCTCCCGCAGGTGATGGCCTAGGTTTGGTGGTGGGGGTGCTGGCCCACACCAACAGGGGGTCCCGTAGGAGCTGGGTGGGTAGCGAGGGCTGTTCAGCTGACATGCCAGCCCCCACCAGTGCAGCAGGAGATGTGGTAGCTCAACAGGGGAAGGGCAGTAGCAGCACCCCAGCGTCCCCTTTGGTTTAGGCACAAGTGGTGCCCTCTCTAGAGTCTCCTGATAAATGTGGCAGATGTCACAGGTGAATGTGGGTGTGGCTGAGCAGGAAGAGGGAAAGCCATCAAAATCTCACCATTCTGTTACTGTCATCTCACCCGAAAGCACAGGTGTTCCAGTTAATATCGGTGTGTGTTAAACAGAATATGCTGTTAGTCAATAAGTATATCTTAACTTCTGTCTTAGTTAAATTGACCTCTAGAATTCTTCTAAAATATAAGAATCCCACAGGGTTGTGAGGTTTTGGGGATTTTTTATTGTTTGTTTGTTTTATATGTTTGTAGAAGGGAAAGGCTATTAGGTAGAAATGAATGGAAGAAGTTAGGAAAGTACTGGAAACGATGCGAAAGAAGGATTTAAGATAGAACTTTCAGTACACAACATGATAATGTTGAAATTAAATACAGATAGTCCCCAACTTACAATGGTTCAACTTGTGGTTTTTTGCAACTTGCAATGGTGTGAACTTTGCATGCATTCAGTAGAACCCATGGTTCTAATTTGGAATGTTCTTTTCCTAGTCTAGTTATAGGCAGTGCGATAACGCTCTCATGATGCTGAGCAGCAGCTGTAGCTTCCAGTCAGCCCCTCCATCAGGATGGTGAGCAACTCCCTACAGTGTAGTAGTAAGTGCATTTTCAACTTGATATAATATTTTCAACTTACAATGTGTTTATTGGGATAGAACCCCATTGTAAATCAAAGAACACCTGTAGTTCCCTTACCACATGAAGTGATTTAGCCTTGCCCAAACATCCTAAATATCATGTGATTATGTTAAATCCAGGAATCGTTCTTCATTTTCATTTAATTACTCATACCTACTTGCCAAATTATTTCGTTTTCTCCTTTAAGAGGCTACATTTATGTGTATCTATTTAGATAACAAGTGATCTAGAATTAGAAATTTTCTCATTATTTACCTAAAATAACATCCATTCCTTTAATAGGAGATCCTGGTCTCATTTTTAACTAGCCCTAAGCCTATACCTGGGTCTCTACCTAGATTTAGCTCCATGCAAAATTACTGAGCAAAGAAAAAATACAAAAACCTTTGTTGTATAAATGATAAACAGACTTACATAATTTACATAATACTGGGGGAGAGGCTGGATATACTGTGATCAGTGAAAACATTAAAGACCTTCATAAATGAGGCTCACTGAGTGTTATTCTTGTTTCACATATGTTCAAAATTCTTTACAATAAAAGTATTTCATGATCATATTCCTTTTAAAGCTCTTTCAGAAAAATGTGAGATAAGGTATCGTAAAGGTTCTCAGGTAATCTAAAAGTTTGGAAATTGCCTGGCTCTGTCACTATCTGTAGGTCATATAATTTGGCCAACCTAGATTTCATTTGGGAACATTCTGAATACTTCTGTGATAAATCATTATAAATATGTGAAGAGGTCTGTTGTAAATCTCTATTGTTGTAATCAAAATGCTTATTTTTACTTATATCGTGGGTGTAAAGAAAAACTCAACAGGAGTTTTGGAAATTGTAACACAATTTATAAGGGTGAAGTTGAGCAATTATATAATTTCCATGGAGCTTTCAAAATCATTAGTGCATTGCATGATAAACAAATGGCACTAGCCCTGGCCCAGTGGCTCAGTTGTTTAGAACATCAACCCATACACCAGTGGTCCGCAAACTCATTAGTCAGCAGAGCCAAATATCAACAGTACAATGATTGAAATTTCTTTTGAGAGCCAAATTTTTTAAACTTCAACTTCTTCTAACACCACTTCTTCAAAATCGACTCGCCCAGGCCGTGGTATTTTGTGGAAGAGCCACACTCAAGGGGCCAAAGAGCTGCATTTGGCTCACGAGCCGCAGTTTGCTGACCACGGCCATACACCATCAAGGTTGTGGGTTCAAATGCCTGTCTGGTGGCAGGTTCAACCCCTGGTCGGGGCAAGTACAGGAAGCAACTGATCTCTCTCTCTCTCTCTCTCTTTCTCTCTTCCTCTCTTCCCCCCTCCCTTCTTCTCTTTGTAAAATCGATAAAACAAGACAACAAATGGTGCTTAACTTAGCAATTCATAGTGAACAACTTAAAGAAAAAAAAAATAAACTAATCATAAAAAAATAAAATAGCCTCTTTAACTCAACCTTGTCCAGCATAGACTTTTTAAAAAATAATGTCAAATTTTTTTTTCACACTACCATTAAATATCAGGGTTGAGCAACAACATAAAACGTGTAATTTAAGAAAATTATTGATTTTAAAAATTGTATAAGTTCTCCAATCAGCATTGCAAGTAAAGTTATATATACTTCAAAGTAATAAAAAGTTTCTTAAAAGTAAAACAACTTCCTAAACCAGGCATTCCTCTCAACTCATTCAGTTCTCTCTTCCTAGAAATTAGAATAAAGAACCATTGCTATATTTATGTTGTCATATATATTTTACTTAGAAACTATATTGAAAATTTGATCATTTCTAGTAAATATTGTAAAATTATAAGACATGAGAATGCTAAAACCACAATTATTTTAAAGTTCTCTACTTGTCTCTGAATCTTACAGTGCAGAATTTCTTCCCATAATCTCTAAGTTATATCTTTATTCCACCAATATTATCAAACATCTGCTATATGCCAGGCATGATTTAGATGTTAGATAAACAGAGTGCAAAACCAAGTTCTGACCTCATTACATTATAGTGGTAAAGACAGATAAACTACATAACAATATATTTTTAAATTAATGTCAGGATTTTTATTTCATATTTGTTTTCACACTATCATTAAATAATCAGTATTGTACACTTTAAATACATTGTTAATTGTAGTTTATCTCAAACCTTGAGGGAAACATTTAGAGTAGAAAAGCATGTATGGAATAAGGGAGACCAAGGGATTCAACAAGAGGTTTGAATCTAGAAGATTTGAGTTAGCATAGTAATAGTAGACTATTGAAAACTGCTCAGATGTAGATCTAGGAAATATTCAAAGACCACAGCTGATATGGGGTGGAAGGAAGAGACCAAAGACAAAGTTACTGAAGATTTTTTGAGCTGAGTAGTTAAATGTGCCATTTACTGGGCTTGGGGGAAGCCAGGGGGGATATTTTCAGTGATGGAGAATCAAGAATTCTGTTTTGGAGATGTTAAACACAAGATAGTAATCCAAATCATGATTAAGTAGGCTGTTGGGTTTATGTGTCTGGCATTCAGGTAGGTGGGGAGAACTAAAGATATGCATTTCAGTAACCAGCATATGTAGGCGTTTCTGTGTAATTCCTGTAGAAGACTAATTTGCATTTCCTTCGCATTGGTTTCTGAATTTTAACCTTTGCCTTGTATCTGCATGGTTGCAGGATCAGGTAATATCCTTTTCTTTTCACCAATTCAAGTCCTGCATAACCTCCAACGACTGAAAAATTCTAAGCCTTCTACCTCATAAATCTTCTTTTCTATCCTTTCCTATGGAGGACAGGATTTTAACACAACTGAAGGACAAGTAGGCATAATACTTTTTGAAAAATAGTTAATAAATGAATAGTTCATTGTTTAATGAACAACATCCCCAAACATGAAATGTTAATGTTCTTTTTAAAAATACACCACTCTAAAAATAGTCAGTTCTGGTGTTTAAGCTTATATAAACTTATCAATCACAACATTTGGAAGCTGCATTAAGTCATTAATATTTAAAAGTGTTCTTTGTCAGGTTAATGGGAACTAATTATTCTTAATTATACACATTCTTTTCCAAAACTCCTCTGATCATTGGCACATATTGATAAATTGATGCTTATGGCCAGGGAGGAAAATTTTAGTTACTAATAGAATAAAGTATTTATATATCAAAGGTTTCATTTTGAACTCCTTATTTCAGTTATCCCTGTTATACATAAAAATAACAGGTAGTTTAATAGGTATTGTATAATCCGTAATCATCCACGTTCACATCACCATCTCTAGGCATGGGCAAGAGATTATATTGCTTTTAGCACTCATTATGTGAATGTCAGGGTTCATCCAGTAATCCAAAAATGTTTCCTGAGCATCTACTCTGGTTTGAAGACTATTTTCAAAATACATCAGGATGAAAGCATATCCAAAAGCAATTTACTTTTTAGTGACACCCTTAGCAATCCTATATTAGCAATTTTTTATAAAAACGCTAAGTAACATGTCAACTTATAAGTATAAAATAAAAGTATAAAACTCAAAACAACTTAGCTAAGGTAGGTGATATTACAACAATTTAAATTTTGCCAATGAGAAAATAAAAAGAAAAGTGGTTCAAGGCCTTATAGCTAATAAATAACAGAACTAGAATTCACCTAGCACAAAAGATAAACAGAAATAAGAATTCAAAAATGAACTTTCATTATGATAGAAAATTTAAGAAAATGTTCAGAAAATTTTAATTTACAAGAAAGTCTCATTCACCATGGCAGCAATTGTATACAGTATCTAGGAATACATGTTACAAATTTTGTTCAAGACATTTATAAATATTACAAAACTCAGTGGAATAAAAGAAACTAAATACATGTAGACACGTACCATGTTAAATGATGTGATGACTTAAATTGTTAAAGAATCATTCTTTTAAAATATTCTATAAATGGAATTAAAATTAAATAGAGATATGTGTTTACATTATGTAACATGCAAAGCTGCTTTTGACAGGTATGCAGACGGTATATATCTTCCTAGAAGATAGCTAATTTGGCTCTTTTCCTTAATAGAAACAAAGACAGATTCTATGTTGATTAATGTTCTAAACGTGGACAGCACTCCATTGAAACATTTCTTCACAAAACATATGTTAATCATATAGAAAATTAGTCTTATTTAAAATGAAAACTTGTGTACCACAAAAACACCCGTATCAATGTAAAACACACATACGCCACTAAAACAAAGCAAGAACAAAACAAAAACAAGTCATAAACTAGCAGATGGTGGATTTTTTTGTTTTGTTTTGTTTTTTGTTTTAAATATATTGATTTCAGAGAGGAAGAGAGGGTGAGAGAGAGAGACAGAAACATCAATGATGAGAATCATCGATTGGTTGCCTCCCGCATTCCCCACACTGGAGATTAATCCCGAAACCTGGGCATGTACCTTGACCAGAAATCAAACAGTGCCTTCCTGGTTTAGGTCGATGATCAACCACTGAGCCAGGCTGCCAGGCCACTAGCAGATGGTTTTAATGTATTTGTAAAGGGCAATAGACTCAGAATCCCACCAATCAAAGAAAAAGAGAGAAAAAAAGCAGCCACATTACCATTTCAAACATTGCAAATACATGAATAGGCAATTCACAAAAGAGGAAACGGGAAAGGCCAAAAATGTGGCCATCTTGTTGTTACGCATGAAGGCTGAATTTAAATAATTACACGGCATTTTCCATGGAACAGATTGATACAATTAGATAGCATTAATATCAGATGCTGGTGAGGCTGAAGGGAAATAAGAATGCAAATCTGGCACTTGGACATTTCTGCATCATCAGTGGCTCCCTCCTGACAGGGTGTATTTCACAGTCCTCAGGATATACCGAGAACTCCATCTCAGTGAATTTACAACTTGTGTGAATGTCATGCTTTGATTTAAAATAAATTCAAAACAAAGCTATAATTTGTCTTTTGAAAGCATTTCCTGTCATACAAATTTAAAGGGTTTATCTTTCTAGAATCATAATACTTAAAAAACATTAAGAGCATTCTAAATGTACAGGGAATTATGAACTAAAATGACCAAGCATGCTTCTGATAGATCATATACATAACATAATTTCTTCACATTTGATATTTTGTACTCATTTTTAATGTTATTTCTTGTTTCAAGATTTACATTTCAGGAATGGATAACAACCCGAACATCAGCAAATAGATGTAAAGAATATTCATATTCTATGATCAGATAATATACTATGCACAAACTATAATTTGTATATAAATATATCAAATATATGTTGTGCTTTATTAAATATAGTGAATTTACATTATATTTGTTATAAATCAGGCTTCAGTCCAAAGAAGATAGAGATCAAATAGATCAGACATTTCCACTAATAATGTGTGTAAGAATTCACACAACTAATTAGCATTAGTTGTGTGAATTCTTACAAGGTCTCACAAAAACATGTTGAACTTTCACCAAAGAATCACTTAATACCATTGCAAGGTCAACACTCTAGTTAGAAATGCCAACTGATAAACTTAGTGATAGTTCAACTCAGAGTTGCTTATAATTTTCTCACATTAATTAAATTTTTCTGAATATGAAAATTATCCTTTATGCCTTTTCTATGAAACTAGTAGACATGGCTCAAATATTTGTGGATATACTTTAACTATATATTAAAACTTAAGGAAAAGACTCCTTAAACAGGAAGATACTTTCAGTTTCTGAAGAACGGCATGAAAATTATAATAGCAAGCGCTACAGGTTTTAATGTAAAAAAGGAAAAAAAGAACAGAGGTTGAATTCTGACTTCACTACTGAAACCAAAACGCTGGATGTTGAGTCCGAGTTCTTATCACCTAAAATGAAGAATGAAGTTACAGACAAAAACAGTGGGAGCAAAGTTACCTGAGAGCATCCATGCGTATTCAAGTCTAATAGTCCGTGTGTGGAGTCCCACACGGCCATAAGCCACGTGGGCAATGAGGAGTGCATCTCCTGCCATTAACCTAGGGTGCCGGGAGTAGGTTGGTATCCAAGCTCATTAAAGTCTAATAGTCCATGTGTGGAGGCCCACACGGCCATAAGTCACATGGGCACAGGATTGCTCCCTGGCAACGGGAATGTCAGGTACCCATGGTGCGCTGTGCCTAGAGAGAGAAGAAGAGGAAGCAAGCTCTCCCCTTTTTGTATATATGCATGTTAGTTCCTGATTGGCTAACTGTAAGTTGCCTGTCTTAGCAATATCCATACATTTTAGAGTTCATGCCTCTCGCCCAGCTGGCGTGGCTCAGTGGTTGAGCTTTGGCCTATGAACCAGGAGGCAATGGTTTGATTCCAGGTCAGGGCATGTGCCTGGGTTGCAGGCTCAATCCCCAGTGGGGGAGGTGGGGGAGGCAGCCAATCAATGGTTCTCTCTCCTAGGTGATGTTTCTGTCTCTCACTATCCCTTCTTCTCTGAAATCGATGGATTTTTTGAGGACATTGTTTAATCCAATGCAAATTCCTTGCACTTTTAAAATGAATAGACATAATAAAATTACGGGGCATTTGAGGAAATCATGAAGAAAAGCATAGACCTGGAAAACCAAAATGAGGTGGGATGGGGAGGGTGGAGGAGCTTGGGAAATGCATAAGCATAAGAAAAAGCCAATTATTTTTAGAGATCGAAGTGAAGATATTAAAATTACAAAATAAGGATCAAATGCTATTAAAATATAGAACAAGATCTTGAAATTATAAATGATAGTAAAACACATTTTTAAAATCAGTTAATGTTTGATAAAGTTGTGTGAGTTTCCCAGAAAATAAATGAAAAGGAGAAGAAAAAAATAAGATAGAAATAAAAAAGGAGAAATTTAGATAATCAAGGTAGTTTTAGTATTTGATAGGACTTCAAAAAAAAAAGTGGTAGGAATATTTGTTTTTCAGAAAAATGAATAAAAGCTTAATAACTGCACAACATTATTAAAAGAGACGTATCAGTATAAAATTTAGAAAATAAAAAACAAAAGCATGATCCTGAAAGATTTGTTAGGATACAGAGAGTAGGATGTGTGGTGGGGACTGATCATCAGGATGATAACAAACGGATTCATAGCAACACTGGAAGCTACAAAGACATTACAGAAATGTTTTCAGTATTTTGAGCAAAAATAATTTCAGATCTATAATTCTAGACCACCATGCCATTAATCAAGTGTGAAGGCTGCACTGATGATGGATATAGATATGGGTATATAGGTATGAATGTGGCTATAGACGATATAGATATGGATATGTAGATGCAGATATCTGTCCATCTGTTCTAATATGTATGGTCTCAAACATCTACTTCCCTAGGCATGCTTTCTCAAGAAACTGCTAAAGCTCTCTTCTACCAAAGTAAGGCACATATTATTAATTGATTAAATGTGAAAGTAAACGGACAGCATTGCTTAAACTAAAGGAAACTTCGGGGTAAACTTTTTAGCACAGCTGGGTCTAACCTCTAAATTTTAATAGGACTCTGTCTCTAAGTGGTTTGTCAGTTGACTGCTTTCCCCCTTTTGGCTTTATTCTCGGGTAGACTCCTCTCCTCGCTTAGAAGGCTCCTCCCTCGGTGTCCTCCAGACAGAATTGCTGGTTCGCTTGAGGTCACATATCTCCCTGGATCTCTCTCTCCTCTCTTCCCCCCACCCCCGCCAAAAAAAAAAAAAAAAAATCACTGGTAGTTTCTAATTTTGTTCAACTGTATCTTTTAATAGAGGGGTGAGATCATGTGATAGACAGATAAAAGCAGGTCCATAAAAAGAAAGAGATGAATTCTGCGCAGAAAAACACAAAAACAATCTAATCAAATAAATACAGAAAAACAGATGCCTGCTAGAATAACTTTTGCTTCTATAACATTTTATAGCGAAAGCATATTTATCCAGGAAATAATAAAGTATTCTATTGTATTACAAATACTTGTGACAGATGTGACTGATGTTTACTAAGATTTGCATTTATCAAAAATCTGTGCCATTTTCATCTTCTCTGTGAGAAATAGAATGTAATGGATATACTGATTTAAAACCAGAGTGAAATGTACTTGAAACGCATGACTTCAGCAACTTACAAAAATACCTTCCCTCAGCTGTAATATGAAGATACATTCTTTATTTCTGTATTCATTATAGATTTAAGAATTAGCCATTCAACAAATTTGGTTCAGAGATTATGTTTGAAAATAGAGACAAACTATCATTTAATGTGTGTTTTCACATAAACCTTACTTTATTTTATTCCCTAGGAAAATATCAAACAAGCAGAAAAGCAAGTACATAAGCAAGTACACATAATTTATTTTTAAAAGAATGAAAATAAATATACAGATTTAACTTCCCTTCCCATGTCTCCTAGAAATCTAAACTCAAAAGCACAATTCCTATTGCTGACAATATCCATTTCATTCTGGTTGTTTCCAATATGGTTTGTGTTTTATACTTCAAGGTATTGTTATGCTAGAATGAATCTATGATGGTATAATTGTTACAAATGGAGTTTTAATGTATCTTGGGCTCGTAATTCTTTTATGATCTAAATGTTACTTAAACCTAAGCTTCAGTGTTTTAATGATAAAAGAGGGGTAATAATGTCTACCTTACCAGAATATTGTGAGAATTTAATGAGGTAATGTAGTTACAGCATTTAGCTCTATGACAGACATGTCCATTCATTGATATGCATACTAATTCCCTAAAACTTATCAAACATGTGTTGCATATCAGTTATTATGTTATCATTTGTACATGCAAAGTTGAATGAACACACAAAAAATAGAGAACAGATGTAAACTGTGGTCTCATGAAGTCTGTCATTAAATGCCTAATAAATGGGGATTACAATTTCTAAAACTATAGCTATGAAGACACATGCTACTTTAAAAGGACCCACATTATATCACCTTATTTAGAAAACCATGAAATTGAGCTTCATTTGCTTCAGATTAATTGGATTATTTTTAGGAACCTACGTACACCATATAGGTCATATCTCCATTACTTGACCAGCCATGTCTTTTTTAGATGTATTTATCATTGACACAAGTTTTAAATTATGCTATATCAAGATGAGCGATAAAACAGAACAGATGGAACCCCTTCCTACTATACCTTTAGTGTAGCATAACTAGCCCGAGGCACCCTTGTGTCCACAGGCGCATACTGCGGCAAGGTCATTGTGAATCAATTGAAACGAGTCACGTCTATCTTTGCATCCAACCAAGTGGTAAGCACAGCGTTTCATCTTCCAAGTAAGTATTTCTGGAATGGAAATGGACTATACCTCTAAGGGTTGGGTGTTCAGTCACCTCTATCATCCAAATTGAGCAAGTTCCTCAGTTTTCTTGATTGCAAAATGAAAAGGTAAAACGAGAGGATCACGCACTTCCCTGTGCTGTCTGTCCACAACCGCACTTCACCTGACCTTTTTCATTGTTCTCATTACATGCCGTTATATTTCTATTCGATAGGGGAAAAAATCTGATATATCATTTCATTTATAGTGCCTACTTGACACTTTCAGACACCCAGTAAATATTTGTTGAATAAGTAAATAACCTGAATCCTTATTATGTTTACAATACCCATTATAGTAATTTAACGCATTAATTACACCGTGCCTCATTTTTGTTATTGAATTGTACTCATTTTCTCCTAAAGCATTTGGGAATGCATACTGCGCAATTTGGGGAAATGTATATTTTTATGAGGGTTGTTTGGTAAATTATTGAGTAGGGCTTTTTAGCACACCTGCGCAAACTCGTGTGAAAGCAAAAGATTGTTGTTTGCCCCTAGCGGAAAAGTGCCACCATGCTGAAACAAAGTATCTCTGTTCTATTTCGTTTCCAGATGGTCTAATGTTACAGAAGTTGAGTCCCACTAAATTATGGTGGAAATGTGTGTTCCGTAAAAATAAATCTGCATAAATTACTTCCAAAATTCAAGGGACTGAGTTTGCACTCTTCATACAAGTAAATCGCACAACTAACAGTGACGTGCAAATTCAGTATCAGTGACTTCTCGTCTCCTTTGGTCATGAAGAAAATTGGGAACTCTTCCTTTGAAAAGAGCAGCCTGCCCAGTATATCATGCGTTTTAATTTTCAAGTCAAAGTGATGGAACTGGTTAACAAGAGGAAACGTGTTTGAGAATGCAGAAAGGTTTGTGGGTTAAAACAATACCCATCACTTTAAAGAATTATTGAAAAGCATATTTATATGAATATCTGATGAAGTTCGTAAGGCAAAAGCTATACTTTAAAGGAAAGAAACATAGCTTTTCTTTGTTCTGATACTCGTTTACCACCATTGGGTGGTGTATGAGGATTCTAACTGCTGATAAAAATAAACCTGACAATTTCAAGGACTTCAGCCAGCAGACGTGTATTTTTTCATCATGTAATAGTTCAATATGAGAAAGTTCCTAGTTCATAAGTAGCTTCTACTTCATGGCTGGTTAGGGGCCCAGACTCCTCCTATTCTGAACCTTAGCTATGCCGTAGGGTTTCAGAATATTCTGCACCCAGCTGGCTGATGGGGGCATAGAGGGCACATGATATATACACAAGTGGTCCCATATAGGTGCAAGGCCCCTAGGCATGTAGTGCCTGGAAAGACAGCTACTTCTCAATGTTGTCACTGTACTGTGGACAGGGGAGCGCACATTTACGGTAGAAAATCAATCATCTCTGCTTCATGCATGCAGGGTCATTCTCACACAGGAAATGAAATCATAGTCTTGTTTGTCTCAAAGTATCACTTCATCACTCTGTCTTGAAACTCCATAAAAGTTCATTTTATGTTGATTTTTTTAAATTGGGGCTGGAAGGCTGGTAGGAATGATAAACACAAAAACATAAGCAAATAGTCAATAGGTAAAAATATTTCCATAAATCGGTTGAGATTGAAGACTGCTGATCCATACTGTTTAATAACACACAGAATCTCCATATTTACAAAGAAATGTTGCTAACAACTGTAGTATAAATAGTAGTATTCAGTTAATATTTTCATTTTTTTAATAAAATGCACTCACATTCACTTCATGGTTCCTCCCTTGTGATCGTCTTTAGGAAATATAGGTAAGAGATTACAGCCTATATCCAATAAATTAACAACTCTGTATTTCTACCTTCTTCCAAGATTTTGGTGACCACAATTCTACTTTCTGTTTCTGTGTATTTAACTACTCCGGAAACCTCATATTGTTACCGGAAAGGGGACCTGGCCCTGGGTGGCCCTGCCTAGGGCTGGCAGGTATGTGTGGGTTCTTGACCAACTGTGGTATAAAATAAGAACTCCATTTTTTTGTTTCTTAAATTCTCCACTTTATTGTCATCTGAGCAAATATTTGATCCCGTTTATATGTTAATCATTCTTCTTTGACCTCTGAATAAATCTTGGTCAAAAGAGAAGGAAACCATACAGTGCTTTGAACATAGATGATACAAAGAATATTTGACTACCATAGGAAAATGGAGTGATGCAACACGGGCTCATGAGCAGTAAAGGAATCTCTAAAGGATATAGGAATAGCAAGTATATAAACTAATATCGGATGTATTACATAACATAAGCTACCACCCTGAGGGCTGAGATGGAGCTCCTGAGGAAGCTTTCTTCACCGGAAATGAGAGCCAGACCGTGCTGGGGAGAGCATGACTGCGGCTTGCTGGGTGATGGAGAGACCGCTGTGGTCCCGGTAGAACCTGCAGCAAGTCCACCCTGAAGGATGCCGGGAAAGGCTTTGCACAGGGAGCTGCCTCATCAGATGTCTTCCCCATCACGTTGTCCAAGGCGGCTGCAGGCAGAGGCGATGGCTTTTGGGTGCCGCTGGCCGCTGGCATTACCAGAGCCAGGCACTAGCAAAAGCATGCATGTGCACCGCAGGGAATGCGTGCTGGGGAAGCCGCTGGAGCCACACAGGCAGCCACGTGGGCACACCTCCAACAGGAAACGAGCCCTTTCCAAACCCTGTCTCCCCATCTCCCTGCACTGATAAAACTCAGCAACATGGCAGCTGGAAAAGAGAAAAATAAAGAACCAAGATTCGTTTTTACAGAGCAGGCAAAAGGGGTGAATTTGGAGCTGAGAGTTAAGACATTATTACCTTGGCAAAGCCTTTTTCTGGTTCTTCCCTTTTTAGTGATACACGGGACAGAGAGCCTCCCCCTCCCCCCTTTCAAATGTTGCCTGTCGTTTCTTATCACTGAACTACATTAGAAGAAGAAGAAGAAAAAGGTAAAGATAAAAATTATGAACAACAAAATGACATCAAATACATACCTACCAACAAGTGAATCTAATAATCAAGTGAATAAAAAATCTGAAGAACAGAATGGACTGGTGAATATAATAGAATCAGGGACATAGAAAGGGAGTGGACTGACGATTCTCAGGGGAAGCAGGTGTGAGGGGTGCGGGAAGAGATTGGACAAAAATCTTACTCCTATGGATGAAGACAGTGGCGGGGGGTAAGGGCATGGGGTGGGGTGGGGAATCAGGTGGAGGGGAGCTATGGGGGGAAAAAAAAGTGGAACACCTGTAATAATCTGAACAATAAAGATTTAATTAAGAAAAAAAAAAAAAAAAAGAAAAGCGACTGGTTCCACTGTGTGCCCCTCAACTTGCAAAGCGTAGGGAATATTGAAAGAACTCAGTAGTCGTTTTTGCGTTGGTGAGTGAACGCTGAATACAGTGATACCCAACGCGAAACCCCGCCGTGATGCTTCCCTTAGCTACTGGGCACGTGCACCGGCATGTCCCACAGGTCCTGAGGCCTGAACTCCTCTTCTACGACCTCTGTATTTCCTGCGCAGTGACCCTACTTAGACACCTGGAGATCTCCCTTTCTCCCCCCGCCCCCCACTCTTCATACTAAATCAGCTGATCAGGCTTTCGCGGCACTATTTCTCACTTGTTGATTCTGCTCCCTACTGCGTGAGATTGTCTGGGTCCAGGCTCTTGTGATAGCTCTTCTGGATATTGTGGGATCTTTCCTGCTGGCCTTTTTCTGCCCTCAGTTTTGCAAGCCTCTGATTTATCCTTTATACTGTTGTCCTCGTTATCTAATACAATGCAAATCTCACCATGGACAGTAACTGCTTTCTTTGTTTGATCCTTCTGAGGCTTTCTGTTGCTTAAAGCAATGCTTTTCAGCTTGTGCTCTTAGGAAACCCTAGGTGAATACAGTGACCTTTAGGTGTTGTGAAAAAGGAAAAGAAACAGAGAAAAAGATTCTGGGGCCCACTTTTTTGTTTCTTACTGAGCAGCTTAACACTATCTCTTGTATGTGTTTTTATAAGATTTTCATTTGAATAATGTGTTTCACTTCAGGCAACTATAACAAAATTGCAATGAAACAATTTTGAAAACAGTTGAAGTAAAAGATAAGTTAACAGATCTTTGATATGGCATAAGTGATCATCTACAACCTGGGTTTTGACTAATTTTCAACCTGATCTAATACTTCATACCCTGACAAGGAAGAAAAAAATCAAACATAGACATATTCAATTATTCAAATTTCCCTGAATATGCCACGTGTTTATTCACTCTTCCAAAAAATAACTTGAGTGTCTACGGTGTCAGCTCCTATACCAAATGCTGGGGACATAATGGTGATAAACATTTCAGAAATCCAATACATTAACTATTAAAATATAGAAGTATATGAGAAGCACTCTGGAATAAAAAACAAAAACTACCTAGAAAAGAGAGGGTGTTTGAGGGATATTGTTTTAATTATTAATGTGATGGCCAGAGACATTCTAACAGGGTGTGGAATATGAGGAAAGTGTCCAAGTTGGTGAGCAAAGCAAGCAGTCTAGATATCTGAGGGAAGAGCTTTTCAAGCAGGGAACAGAAAATGTCAGTTCCTGCAAGGAAGAGTATGTCTAGAATGTTGGAGAAACATCAAAAAAATAAAAAAAAAAAGTGTGGCTAGAGTAGAGAGAACTAGACAAACAATGTAGTGGAGATGAGATCCTGGACAAGATGGGAACCAAAGTGTAAAGACCAAGTAGGTCACTGTAATTCTTTTGTTTTGTTTTTTTTCTCAGAGAGACATGCTGTGTAGTTTCCTAGGGCTGCATCAACAAAGCAGCACAGGTTGGGTGGATTACGTAAAACAACATATATTTATTCTGTCACTGTTATGGAGCCCAGAAGTTCAAAATCAAGGTGTGAGCAGAGCCATGCTCCCTCTGTGGGCTGTAAGGGAGGGTCCTCCTTTGCCTCTCCCTAACTTCTGGTGCTGACCATCAGTCCTTGGCGCTCCTTAGCTTGTATCTGTATCACTCTCATCTCTGCCTCTGTCACCACCTGGCATTTGCCCTGTGGGACTCCCCCTCCTCTTTTCATAAGGACTTTCATAAGGACCTGAGTCGTATTGGTCATGCTCCAGTATGACCTCATATTAACATAACTAATGACATCTGCAATGACCTATTTCCAAATAAGGTCAGTTTCTGAGAGATTGAGGGTTTAGGACTTCAAACCGTCTTTCTGGAGACACAAGTTAATCCATAGAACATGGAAAGCAGAGAGTTTTGATATACAAGTTACATTATTTGGATTACATTTTAAAAATAGATTTTTGGCTGCAATGTTTAGGAACTAAATGAGACAAAATCGCAAGCAGGAAGAGAAGGAAGGAGTTGGTGGTAGATAATAGTTTTAGAGCAAGGCAGCAATAGTGAAGGTGGTGCAAAGTGATGGAATTAGACATATTTCAAAGGTAGAGCTGACAGGATTTACTAATAGTTTCAATTTCTGAGTGAAAAGAGCAGTATAGATAATTCCAACATTTGGGCCTCAGCAAGTAGAAACATGGAATTATTAACTGAGGAGAAAATTTAAAATGAGAGTCTAGGAGGATAGCATTTGGATTTTAAGTGAATACATTAACTTTGAGAAATGCTTGAAGCAGGCTGCCCGATAAGTCTTGGTTTATACCTATCGCCTATGTTATGTATAATGAAACACATCCCTGGTATTTCATATTTTAGTGAAATATGCATATCAGGAGTGCATTAGTTTACTGTGGCTACCATAAAAAAATTACCCAAAACTGGGTGACTTAAACCAACACATTTATTCTCTCAAAGTTCTGAGGGCAAGATTGGTTCCTTCTAGAAATTTTGAGGGATAATTTCTTCCATGCTTCTCTCCTAGCCTCTGGTGGCTGCCAGCTTCCTTGATGTTTCCTGGTTTGTAGAGGCTTCGTTCCAATCTCTGCTTCCATCTTCACGTTGCCTCCTTCTCTGTGTCCTTCCCCTCCTCCTGTCTTATAAGAACACTTGCTAGGTTCAGGGTCTTTCCAAACCAGAATGGCCTCATCCTGAGATACTTAATTACATCTACAGCAATCTCTTTGCAGACTGGCTGGTGTGACCCAATGGTTGAGCATTGACCTATGAACCAGAAGGTGATGGTTTGATTCCTGGTCAGGGCAAATACCTGGTCGCAGGCTTAATCCCTGGCAGGGTGCATACAGGAGGCAGCTGATCAATGATCCCCTCTCATCATTGATGTTCTATCTCTCTCTCTCTCCCCCTTCCTCTCTGAAATTATATATATGTGTGTGTGTGTGTATATGTATGTGTGTGTGTGTATATATATATATGTGTGTGTGTGTGTATATGTATGTGTATATATGTGTGTGTATGTATGTGTATATATATGTGTGTGTGTGTATGTATGTGTATATATATGTGTGTGTATGTATGTGTGTGTATATAATATATATGTGTGTGTGTGTGTATGTGTGTATATATATGTGTGTGTGTGTGTGTGTACACACACACACACACATATATATATATATATATATATATATATATATAGTATATTTAAACTTCTTTGTAGATAAATTTGCATTCACAGGTCATAACAGTGAAGCTGAGAAATAAATCTCTGTTTAAACCACCCAGTCTATAGTATTTTGTTATGATAGCCAAGCCTACTATCATAACACAAGTGGGGCAGTGTGATTCTATTCACAGCATAAAAATTAGAAGACCAACATCTAGCTCAAACATTTATAGCTACTTGAAAATATTTCACTCAATGATAATGATTTCATCCATGCACCTGCCAAAGGTGTGTTTAATCTCTTTCTGAAGATTAACTTTTTATTTCAATAGTTATTTTTATTTTGATGAAATTTCTCTTCTAAAATATTTTTTCTTATTTTGGATTTTGACGTTTCTTGTGCAAACATAGAAAAGTGAAGTAATAGCTCCATTAACAGAAGTACTTCACGGATGTACTAGTATGATACCAGTTTTATATCAAAAGTTGTTTAAATGGTTCAAGTAGAAAAAACAATTCCAATAATGGCTTAGTTTTTAAATTCCAATTCATGAAATGTAAAATTGTTGAACACTCAAAGTGATCAGGTGAAATATCTAACAAAATAGTGATTATTACAAATTCAACTAAATGGTTCAACATTTAAAATAAAATGATGTTAGGAAAACAAAGTTTGTTGCAGAAAAGTTATGAGGTAAAAATTTAAAAGTTAGTAAATTGAAAAAATTGGAATAAGATATATGCATAACACTACATTTTACATAATAACAATGATTGCAGTTCAATATTTTGGTGTCAAAGCTGGTGTCCAGTAGAAAATACTGTCAAGTGTAGCAATGCTTTCTATCTTTGCTGCACATGTATACATATTTAAGGCTTTGAAGAATTACTTAGTAATTGAACATAATTACTTAATAAATGAATTTTTAATAGTATTAAATGGTTTTGTAAAGGCACCCTCAAAATTTTGTTTTTCATTTTCTTGTGTTTAGCACCACTTCTATTTTCAAAAATCTGTCTGATAACTTGTCTAAAGTTAGTGTTTATATATCTAATTGAACATTTCAAGAAAGCTGTAGGATGGTGTGTGGGATTTCTAGGCCAGATATGCAATTTGTAAGTCAACAGTATATAGGTGGAAATTTAATAGAATTTTTAAATTCTATTAAATTTTTAAAGCCATAAAATAGAATTTTTTCCTCTCACTCTGAAAGGATAAATGAATCAGAATTCTTCATATGTAAAAATAATAATCCTTATTTAAATGTGTATTAAAAGCTATTCTTCAATCTTAATCCCCTAACACTTACTGCTAAGTGGGACTTTTGCATATTATAAAGTCTTGGTTTTCCATAGTAGAATATTGCCTTATCTAGCCTAGATTAACATGCTATGAACACAGACATAAATATCTGCTATAATAAAATTATGTGACTCACTCATTTCATTTTTCTCAATACTTAATGGGAATTAGCATTAGGAGTAGCAAATGCCTATATTCCGTTTGTGATTGCATTATTTCATGCAATATTAGGAAGGCTACTAATAGTATTAACAAAATTTCTGTATTTGATTGCAAGAAAAATCCTATACATAAGAGAAGTTTATACCTACATTTCCAGCTGCTCAGTTAAAACAAAACAACAAAACAAAACACCTCTATCTGGTGGTTCTGGCAGAAACTCAGAATCAAATGGACAAAAGACAAAAGGCTAAGCACAGTTTCCTATCCGTCCTAATTTCCCCCCAAATATTTCTTCTTCCTCTATTTTCTGTTTCTGCTTTGGAATCACTTGTTTTTAATTTACCTAGCCTTAAAATATCGGGATTACTTCACATGCTCTTTATTTATTTGTTTTGGTCTAAATGATTCCAGATAACCCACCCATACTGACTGAACCTTTGCAATAGCTCTCACATCCAACTCCATTCTCCACTTTTTCTGTTGTTAGCTTATTCTGACACCCATTTCATTCACTGACTGATGGAAATACATTTCTTACTAGCCTTTCTGCTTCTGGTCTCTCCTATCTCTGAACTGTCTCACATAATGCTACCAATTTCTGAAGGTCCTTAAGCATGTCACTCCTCTGCCTAATAATATTTAATATCTTTCCCATAGTTCTTGGAGATCATTTGGATTCCTTAAACTTGCAATTGAATCTCATCTAACTTTTCTAATCCCATCTTTCACTTTTCTATTTTAGAGTGTGGTCCAAACAAATTGAACTACTCTTGCCCACACATAATATCCTTTTTTTTTCTTCCCTCAATTCCCTTCCCAAAGAAATTGCTTCCTCTGCACAATTTTCCTTTTCTCACTTCTGCATATGAAAACATGTACTTCAAATGTCATCTGGCCTCAGCACTCATATATAAAATTGAGCTGCTGAACTATTTTTTGTACTTAATTCTAACTTTTTATAGAAGAGATACAGGATGTCCCCAAAAATGTATACACACTGTACCAGCTGATAACTCACTTAATTTTGAAAATGAACTGTATGTTAATAAACACTTCATAATCATTCAAAGTGTGTATACATTTTTGGGGGGACACCTGTATGTACATGGTTATATTAAAATCAAATCAATACTCTATTTTCCTTAGAGAGCCATTTTCCTTATATTTAGTTATTTTGCTGGTTACTTCATAATTCCAAACACGTGACTTTACATTAGTTATTTTTTAATAATCTCTATTAAAGTGGAAAATGAAAGACTCTCATGGTTTAGTTTACAAAATGTACATGTCAGATAAACCTTTCTTGATTGTCACTTGCTTTTTCCCCCCCAGACAATCGCTTTGTAGACTATTGACCAGCTGTTGAGCAATCAATTTCAGATCAACTTCCATTTGGCCGGGCCCACCTTTGCTAAAGCCTCTATTTGTTTTCCTGCCAACACTTTATTCCAAGTGTGAAGAGAGACCTTTCCCTAGACTCCCTGCACTAATAGTTAATAAAAGGGAAACTTTTAACAAGATCCAAAGTAATAAATTGCCTTTCCAGCACAAAGGATGGTTACTGGCAGGTGGAGACCCACATTTCAAAATGCCCAGGAAATGCCCCTCCCGCTCCGCTCCTTGGTCTGCCTCCCATGGCTAAAGCAGCTTATCTTTCCCCGGGGGGAGTGCCCTGAGAGGCATCCGCAGGGCTCAGATTGCAGTTGCAAAAGCCTTGCAGGGACCGAGAGAGGCCTGGTATGTCCTTCTCTACAGCACAGTGTACCTCCTGACGCCTTGTTTTCTGCCTTCAGATCGACCCTCTGAAGACAAGTGAAAGATCAGAATATCTGCTTGCTTTGAGATCTGAGCAGTAATCTTGCCTTACAGCCTTTAACGTTGTAACCCCCTATATGTACGTTATGCCTGTTTTCTAAAAAAATGAGGCCATTCAGCCATACATCACACCCTATGCAGAATCACACTGTTGCTGTCTAGGCCCAGGGCTTTGCTAATGATCAGACTCTCTCACTTGTTATCCCAAGAGGTGAGAGTTGAGTACTTTGCTAACTCTCTCTGCTGTCTTCAACTCTTTCCTCTCTTAGGGTGATGAACACGCACAGCATGCTATGAGGTTATGGTGAACAAGTGTAGCAGAGATGAAACCCACTATTAAAAAGGAAACTTTTTCTAGTAAAATATAATCTGTGCAAATCAACTTGTCATATAACAGAGGTGGTCTCTTAAGTGATCATGTAGAAAATCCAGGTCTCTGGGCTTCACAGCACTTCAAAGTATCCCAAACTATATCAGGTTGTTGCTGTGCACGGCATATATTACCAGAGAGAAAGCTCTTTAACTGCACATATCATTACATTATATATTTTGTATTCTCAAATTTGTAACTGGCTTGTCATGGTTCTAAAGTCTTGGGACTGAGACTGAGAAATTCAAGCTCAAAGAACCAAGTTCTCTCTCAACTGTTTAAAACTGCACGAAAGAGCTCCTGTTCTTGTGAATGGGAAAGGCAGCTCCACTGTGAGTGTGTGTCATGTGGAGGTGCCTTTCTCACATGTGTGGAGGTGGATGACAGGTGGGCAAAGATGGTGGGGTAGCTACTTATTCCTTCCCTTTCCTATAACAAGATGTTAAAACCTTATAGCAAGACAGCATACCAAGGTAACATGACACTTTACAATGCATCGTTTACTAAGGCAATGCATAATAGCACATTCCATGACACCGAAGGCTTCTGTCAGATCAAGTTTATTAAAAAAAAAAAAAAAAGGCTAGGAGGTGTGTTTTGGAGGCAGGATTTATTCAGGAAAGCGACCTTAAGAAGAAAAGTAGTGTAGGGTATTTTCAAAGTTGGCTGTAATATGTCTCCATTCCCAAACGCCTTTTGAGAACATTGACACTCCCCATCTAGAGGTAAAATTTAATTCTCTCTCCTTGAATCCAAATAGTGACAGGAGTGACACTATATGTTTTCTCAGGCTATGCCATAAAAGGAAAGCTTCCACCTTTTTAGCTGGGATATTGATTCTGGAGCCTAAACTGCGTTTTATAAAATCCAACTACCCTGAGGCCACCAGAAGAGACAAAATTTAGTGTCTGTCCAAAGCTCCAGGGGAGGTCCCACTTGGTAGCCAGTATCAGCCGTTAGACATGTGACAGAAAACACTTCCAGATGACTCCCTATCCCCAGTGACAAGTCATCTCCCACCTTCCTGTGTTCCCAGGACAGGCCCCAGATATCATGGAGCGAGAAAAAGCCATCCCCACTGTGCTCGGTCTGATCTCCTGACTCATAGAGTCTGTGAGCACAGTACAATTAATTTGTACACCTTTACGTTTTCGAAGAATTTGTGACGCAGCAGTAGCAACCAGAAGTGGACCCTATGCTGTGAGCGCACCTGGAAGAGGATTTGGAGTCTTTGAGGAGTTACCTGAAGTATTCCTGAAACCCAATATGCATTGTCTGCAGTTGAGGGACCTCAGTAGTGTCACTCGGTACAAAGTAGTTGCCGCAGGGCAGAAGGAAGAAAGCAGAGGCCTGCAGTAGGCAGTACACATCCCCACTGATGACAAGAAGTATGTCACCATTTCCCACGGACAAGAGGGAGGCATTTGGCCTTTTATGTCCTATCAAAAAAGACTGCGTGGGAGGGTGAGAGAACTCCACAGCTAATGTCTGAGTGTGGAGCTGAGATAAAAGCGTACAGCTGCAGAAGAGGTAGCAGACATATCAAGGGATGAGCCCAGCAGGGAACTCCTCAGGAACCTTGAAAATTGTCCAGGATAGGAGGAGTTTGAAATATCTGCAAGATCTAGAGAGTTAGAAACAAGTTTATAATATTAGTACTCTACTGTACTCTACTATACGAACACATAATATAATAGCAAAATACAAGTGCAATATTATATGACAAGAAATTGTTTATTTCCCCTTGCCTCTCCTCCAAAATTGCAATTATAGTTAATGAAGAAATGAAAAGGAAAATAAAAAGTGAAATTAAACAAAAACACACCCAGACCTTTTTATAGAAAAGGGGAATGTGAAGTTGAGGACCTGCACATGTAACCCATAGTAACCAGATGGAAGGCACAGTCTATGGTCCCAGACACAGATGAGTAGATGTGGCTGCTAGAGTTAGGGGAAGTTCTCTCTTAAATGCCCCCCCGCAATCTTCTCAATTAAATATTTAGGATTATTATCAAGAGTTAGGGTGGAGGAAAATATACATGTTGAGGAGAAAGGAGAAGCTATTAAATGGTTATCAAGACAAAAGATTGAACTAGGGTTACTGATTAGTGACTGTAAATATTTCATGTGAGGTCAGTGATCAAGAATTTAAAGTGATTCAGACTGAAGTGGTTATCGAGTCTTAGCCATGTTTGGCTGTTGGATGGACACATCCAAGGTGGGGCATAAGCAGATTTACAGTTGTATGTGAGTCAGGACCTTAATATTTAAGCTGAGGAATATGAAAAATGAGGAAGTGAGGTGTGGTGAAGAAAAGTAAAAGGCTGGTAGAGTCAAAGCTGCAAGTTCTGAGCAGCTGGAGTGGGGATAGGAGAGGGAGTCAGAAATATAGCAGGTGGTTATCTTAATTTAATGAATCAGTGATACACGTGATGCTTTAAATATAATTTACCCAATCATTAGGATAAATTTGTACTCTATAGAATATTTTATAATATATATCACATATTGTATATATAATGTATTATATGTAATACTAGAGGCCCAATGCATGAAAATTCATGCAAGAGTAGGCCTTCCTTCACCTGGCTGCCAGCACCGGCTTCCCTCCAGCCCCAGCTTCATCAGGAAGGATGTCTGGAATGATGTCTGAAATATGTCTGGTCTAATTAATATATTACCCTTTTATTATTATAGGTAATTAGGATACTCAGATAAGAATGAATATACAGAATTATATTACCCCTTTCAGTATGAATTATAATCTAGTGATTAAACTACATACATAGATATTTAGTATTCTGTATTATTTTTCAATTTCCATTTTAGATAACTTATGTACCAAAGCATTTGATGCTCAGATTATTTATAGATGCAGAGGCCTTTAAGTCTTGCTACATAAATGGTAAATAATGACACCATAAAATTATCCTTTAATATTACTTTATGAATATGTATGACATTATTTTAAGTAATATTCATTTCTCAAAACTTCCTTGTAAGCAGGGATAAGTACATAATAAAACAAACAGTAGGTACTACAACTGTACTGGTTCTGTACATAATTTCTGTATAAAGAATTTATATAAAAACCTTTCAAACATTTTAAAATTATGTTATTCTCTAGATTAGTACTTATTTTTTACATTTTAGAAAGTTCTCTTTGCTACTAAGTAATAGAAAAAAGGAAAAATCATATTGTAGTGTAGGTGAATGATGTCAATTGACAGTTTAACTTCTTTGTCTGTAGTTTCCAGGAATACGGTTGAACAATCAAAATCAATGGGAAGCCCAAATTCACCACCTGCTGTATTTTATACTTCAGATCTGGATGTAATTAAGCAAGAATTTTATTTTCAGCATTGTATTCATTTTTAGCTTTAAATCCCAACTATAATGAGAGATTAAAAGTGTTTCATTGTTAAAGATATTATACTTTTAAAAAGCTGGCTGTTTCATGAAAGCTGAATGGTTATAATTCTTTATTTTTTTTTCTCAAAAGCAGTTCATGATTATAATTATATACCTATTAAATACCTATTTTAAATGCCCTATCAATAATAGCCATATGATTTTAAATTTACCCCAAAGCTTGATTCATAAAATTAAATTGCCCAAATCTAGCAGATAGGAAGTCTTTAATAGGAGACAATTCCTACTTAATTGCTACCTACTTTTGATGATTTTTCACTGATTCTTTAAAGTACAAGTATTTTGGATGAGCTATATGGTTAAATTTTAATGGCAATTAATGGGTTAGACTCCTTGAAAGAGTCTTGTACTCCATTTTAGTTAACTAATATGAATAGCTATTGCAACAAAGGAAATGGTAGGGGAGATTTTAAAATTATTACTTAATGTAAAGGAAACCTTTTTACAAAGCAATTTACTGCCCATTTTTTAGAAATAAAGGGATACTAGATATTTTTAAAGAACGTGTATTTTAAATGTCTTTATGAAGACACATTTTCTGCTTTAGTATCTTTTTCAAAGGAGTAGATTTAATGCTTAAGATTTCAGACCAATAGCAGTAAAAACAAACAAACAAACAAACAGAAAAAACAGAGCTGTAAAAAGACACATTTGAGTAGATAGTAAATGTGGTGAGAGAAAAGTGCTAAGTGAGGCGAATCTAATTTTAATCTTGGGCTTCAGCAATTGCTTGCTTTGTAAATTTGAAAAGTTGCTTACCCTTATGGAACTCCAATTTCCGATTTGTAAAGTAGAGAACAAAACTTCCTTGTAAACAGAGATAAGTACATAATAAAACAGGCAGTAGGTACTGCACACTTAAGGGTTGTTTTGGAGATAAATCTACAAAGAGGGTTTGGCAGAGGGGTTAGCCTATAGAGGACACTCAGCAGATGCTAGAAATCACTAGCATCCCTGTTTCATTTTTTAAAAAATCTTTATTGTTGAAAGTATTACATGTGTCCTCTTTCTCCCCCAAATGACCCCATCTAGGCTGCCCCTGCCGTCCACCCCAGGCCTTCACCACTCTGCTTTCTGTGACCATGGGTTATGCATATATGCATACAAGTTCTTTGGATGATCTCTTCCCACCCACCCACCCACCCACCCACCCAACCTTCCTTCCCTTTGAGATTTCAGTCTGTTCCATGCTTCTGTGTCTCTGGATCTATTTTGTTCATCACTTTATTTTGATCATTAGATTCCATATATGTGTGAGATCATGTGATGCTTGTCTTGCTCTGACTGGCTTATTTCACTTAGCATAATACTCTCCGGGTCCTTCAATGCTGTCTCAAAGGGTAATATATATATATTTTTTTTACTGCTGCATAGTATTCCATGGTGTAGAGCAGTGGTCAGCAAACTCATTAGTCAACAGAGCCAAATATCAACAGGACAACAATTGAAATTTCTTTTGAGAGCCAAATTTTTTAAACTTCAACTTCTTCTAATGCCACTTCTTCAAAATAGACTCTCCCAGGCTGTGGTATTTTGTGGAAGAGCCGCACTCAAGGGGCCAAAGAGCCACATGTGGCTCGCGAGCCGCAGTTTGCCGACCACTGGTGTAGAGGTACCACAGCTTTTTTATCCACTAATTTATTGATTGGCACTTGGGTTGTTTCCTGATTTTAGCTATCGTAAATAGCACCACTATGAACATAGGAATGCGTATGTTCTTTCTGATTGTTTTTTCAGGCTTCTTAGGACATATTCCTACAAGTGAGATCACTGGGTCAAATGGCAGTTCCATTTTTAATTTTTTGAGGAGACTCCACACTGATTTCCATAGTGACTCTCCCAGTCTGAATTCCCACCAGCAGTGCCAAGAGACACAGGGGAAAATGCTCAAACTCACTAATCAGAGAGATGCAAATTAAAATGACAATGAGGTACCACCTCACACCTGTGAGGGGAGAATGTGTCAGAATGGCTGCCATTTGCAGTGTTTCTTACATAATCCCATAAACATATCTGCCTATTTATAGCCTTCATACCTGACTTTGTTCCAAAGAGCAAGATTGTGTTTTAAAGCTGTGAAGTGGCCCTAACCGGTTTGGCTCAGTGGATAGAGCGTTGGCCTGTGGACTGAAAGGTCCCAGGTTCGATTCTGGTCAAGGGCATGTACTTTGGTTGCGGGCACATCCCCAGTAGGAGGTGTGCAGAAGGCAGCTGATCGATGTTTCTCTCCCATCGATGTTTCTGACTCTCTATCCCTCTTCCTCTCTGTAAAAATAAATAAATAAATTAATTAATTAATTAATTAATTAAAATAAATTAAAATAAAATATATTTTAAAAAAATAAAGCTGTGAAGTGGCCAGATGTCCTTTACTAAGAAAGGTGGTAACAATCTGGCTAAAAGTGAGCCCATTTAGAAATCCTAATATTTAAATGAATATAAAATTGCTACTCTGCTAGAAAGGTTAAAGAAGTGACCTTAATGGTGACAGTTTTGGAAATAATGGGAAAATTAGTATGGCAGACATGATAAAAAGTAGAAACAATTTATTTTCTTTCTATACATCATTACTTGTCACAGGAACTAAGCTATAATACAAAATATTTTATATTACCCTTCCCTCCTTCTCTCCCCCCACCTCCAAAAAAAAAGGGGAAAACAAGGCTTAGAAAGTTTGTCACTTGCCAAGGTCATTAAACCAGTAATTGGTGGACAGGACTTTATCCCAAACTATCTGATTCTGAAAATTATGTTCTTAATCACTAAGTTATATATGTCTTTAAATATTAAGTGTACCTGTATATCATAAAAAAGGCTTTTTGTACAGAAATGTATGAAGAAGGCCTATTAATGAATATTGTCATTGGAAAAGCAGTAAAACAAGAAAGATTACATTTTTATTTTCTATTCCACCTTCCTTTCACTACATTTTTATATTTGGATGTGAATTTTCATAAAGAAGTATCTACATACTAAAGATACTAAAAATGATATTTTAAAAATACTTTTAAAATAAATATAATAAAATACTTTTTATTGATTTCAGAGAAGAAGGGGAAAGGGAGATAGAAACATCAATAATAAGAGAGAATCATTGATCAGCTGCCTCCTACATGCCCCTTACTAGAGATTGAGCCCACAACCTGGGCATGTGCCCTGAGCAGGAACTGAACCATGCCCTTCTGGATCATAGCTCAATGCTCAACCACTGAGCCACACCAGCTGGCCTAAAAATATTTGACAAAATATTTCTGTCAAAATTTGAATTATTACATAAAATGTATAAAGGCTTCATACAGCTGGTTCTAAAATATATGAACAGTTCTATCTAGAGAATATTTGTATCACAGGTTTTATTTCCAGTTATCATTTTGAACAGCATTATTGAGATAATTCACATGCCATGCAATTCACTCATTTAAAGTATACAATTCAATTAATAAAAATATTGACAAAGTTGTATAACCATCATGACAATCTAGTTTTAAGAACATTTTTATTCCCTACAAGAACCCAAGTACCAATTAATAATCCTTCCAATCCTCTCTCCCATCAGGTCCTGAAAACAACCAACTGTATAAAGATTTGTCTATTCTGAATTTTACATATAAATGAAATCATATACTGTGGTCTTTTGTGAGTAGCTCCTTTCACTTAGGTCATGTTTTCAAAGTTCATGTTGCATCATTTATCATTTCTTTTTAACAATGAATAATATCCCATTGTATGGAACACTGCATTGCATTTACAGTATCTACTCATCAGTTGATGGACATTAGGGTTGTTTCCATTTTTTGGTGATTATGAGTAATGTTACTCTGAATATTTGCATACAAGTCGTGTGTGTGTGCGTGTGTGTGTACATGTGTGTGTATATGGTATCTATTACTCCTGGGTATGTACCCAGAAGTAGAAATTATTGGGTCATCCAAAAATTGTGTTTAGACTTAGAAAGAACTACCAGATGTTTTTCCCACAGCAGCTGCATGCTTTTATATTACCAACAACAGTATAAGAGGATTCAGTTTCTCCCCACACTCACTCACATTTGTTTTTGTCCATATCTTTGGATATAGCTATGCATTCCAGTGAGTGTAAAGTGGTACCACATTGTGCGTTTGTTTTTCATTTTCCTGATGACAAATGATGTTGAGCAATTTTTCATGTGTGTATTGCTCAGTTGTACATTCTAGAGAAATGCCTATTCTGATTATTCCTTCTTTAAATGTAATTATCTTTTAATATATTGAATTTTTATATATTATTCATACTAAACTCTTATTACATATAATGTGAAAATATTTTCTCCCATTTGTGGATTGTCTTTTCACTTCCTTAAATGTCCTTTGATGTGCAGAACTATTTAATTTTGGTGACGACCAATTTATCTGACTTCTCTCTTATTGCTTGAGCTTTTGGTATCAGATCTAAGGAAGTATTGTCAAATTTAAGGTCACAAATATTTACTCAATACGTTATTCCAGGATTTTTATATATGCATTTCCTATACTTAAGTCTTTGATTTGTTTAGAGTTAATTTTGATATTTGGTGTGAAGTAGGTGTCCAAATTTTGATATTTGGTGTGAAGTAGGTGTCCATTCTTTTATATGTGAATATCTGATTGTAATCCATTCTTATTGGATATTCCAGTGGAGCTGAGAATAAACGGCTCCATTTGTTGAAGAGACTATTCTCTTCCCATTGAATGATCTTGGCACCTTTGCTGAAAATCAAGTGAACATAGATGCTTGGGTTTACTTACCAGACTCTTAAATCTATCGTGTCAATCTATATGTATATCCATATGCCAGTGCAATAATGTCTGGATTACTGTAACTTTGTACTAAGTTTGAAACTGGGACGTGGGAGTCTGCCAACTTTGTTCCTCTTTTGAATAACAGTTTTGGCTATTCTGACTCCCTTGAATTCCCAAATGAGTTTCGGGATCAGCTATGCTAAATCTGTAAAAATAGTCATTGAAATTTTGATAAGGATTGCATTAAATTTTAGATAAATTTAAAGATATCATGTTAACCATATTGTATTTTTTTTTGACTGGAAATAAACATATAATAACAAAACAAGACAAAACAAAAAAATGTTTGAGTCCCAATTTCAATGTCCAACAGTTCCTTATGTGTACCTGTCAGCAGTGATATCTGGATGGTGGGCATATGGTGGGCACATGGTGGCAACCATATTGTATTTTTAAATGTTTTTAATTTATAGATTTTTTTAAGAGCGAGAAAGAGAAAAAGCGAGACCAATTTGTTGTTCCACTTATTTAGTATTCATTGGTTGCTTCTTGTATGTGCCCTGACCAGGGATCGAATCCACAAACTTGGCCTATCCAGACAATGCTCTAATCAACTGAGCTACCTGGCCAGGGCCTATAGTAAGTCTTGAAGACAGAATTACTTTCCATTCACTTAGGTCTTTCATTTCTTTCAATAATATTTTGTAGTTTCCACTTGAACTCCTTTTGTTAAATTAACTCCTAAATATTTTATTATTTCGATGGCATTGTAAATACATGTGAACTCATTATCAGATGATTTATTGCGAGTAAGATGAAATACGATTGCTTTTTGTATTGTTCGTCTGTTTATTCTAAGCTCCACTGGAATATCCAATAAGAATCTCACATCATGGCAGAAATAGAAGTTAATTTCCACCTGCATTCCCACGTCCACCCAAACATGGCCTTCCCCTATCTTCTTCATGTCAGTAAAGGACATTCTCACACTGTTTTCCCCCCACCTCCCCCGCCCGCCCCAAACTATGAAGCCACCGTGGATTTCTTTCTCTTCCTCTTTCCAAGTCGCTCTTTCCTTTATTAGCAAGTCCCCTCAGTTCTACCTTCAAAATTGATCTCAAATATATGTGTATATATGTACTGTTTATATATATCAATCCCAAATATATATAATATATATTTCTCAAGTAAGTGTGTGTATATATACTCTGTTACCACAATGAACCTTAGTCCAAAGACGTCAATATTTCTGCCTAGACTACTATAAAATCTACAACAACCTCCTAATTGGTCATTTTCAGGCCATTTTTGTCTTCTCGTAATACAAAAAGGTCATACTGTTATTATCTGGAAGGGTCTTTAAAAAGTTAACCTAATCTGTCACTGGACCACTTCTGTGCCAGGGGTTGGCCCTACCCTGATACAGGCCAGGATCTTTCCGGTGTCAGGCAACCTCCCGGTCCTAGACTTGCCCTGGAAAAGTTTCAAGAATGAGTCAGAGTGAGAACAAAGCAAGTGTCACGGGGATAGAGAAGAAGCAAGAGGCCAGGGAGTGGGTGAAAGAAGCAATAGTAGGCAACTGAGTGAACACAGGCCAACTGGCAAGTGAGATGCTCATGCGATCAGTCAGTTCTTGGGGATTTTTGTGTCTAGGCGGGTTGTTTCTAAGCTTTGTGGCACCAAATTCTGTCTCTGCCTCTCAGTTGGGAGGGGTCTTGTTCCTAATATTGGCATGGCATTTGTTCCCCTCAGCCCCCCTTCTACTTGTGGTGACTGTTTTCATTATAACGATGACATGATGAGCTTCAGGTTGTTTTTGGTCAGTTTTTCCTCCGTGTTGGAATCATCTGGTTTTAGCCAGTCCTTGCCCTGGTTGATTTTTCTGACCACCCCTGGGGTTTCCAGCCATAAACTATTTCCTTTTGATCGTGGAGTTTGGGATTCTGGTGAAAGGACCTAGCAGCTTATAATCAGGGACATGCAAATATTTTTAAAACTATCAGGTTCCATTTCACACTGAACAGATTGAGATAAAACTGATAATACCAATTGCCATGTAGATTGTGGGAAATGAAACAGCCTTGTACTCATAGTGACTGGTGTAATGGTATAATCATTTGTATAACAATTTGTCATTAGTTAGTAGAGCTGAATATATGCTTTTCCAATAGTCCAGCAAAACCACTTCTAGGAATATTTGCTGGAGGAAATTTCAAATAATGCACTCAGAGATGTTAATTGCATTATTTACAATTAAAACATATTAAAATCCACATACATGCCCATAAAAAGTAGATGAATAGCCTTTTTGTCCCATGATACAAAATTGTCTTACCTTGAAAGTGAGTTATTTAGAACTATAGGCGTTTAGATGGAAAAATTTGCATTCATAATATTTACTCACTAAACATATTGCAGGGTAATATAAATTATATAGTATTTATATATCAAAGTTAAAAAGTTAACATTTACTTAAAATTTAACACAACACAGTACTGTATGTTGCTTAGAGATACATACATGTATAGTAATATAAGGTATATGCATGGGACGAATTCAAACCTACTTCAAGGTGTGGCTGTCTCTGAGGAGCATGGGTGGTATCGGAGGGAGTACTAGCATATCTCTTGTTTCATGATTTTTTAAAAATTCTGAAGCATATAAGATAAATACTAGCTCTGGCCAATGTGGCTCGCTTGGAGTTTCATCATGTGCACGAAAGGGTCATAGGTTTGATTCCTGGTCAGGGCACGTGCCCAGGTTATGAGGTGGAGTCCTGGTTGGGGCATGTATGGGAGGCAACTGATTGATATTTCTCTCTCCTTCTCCCTTCCTCTCTCTCTCTCAACTCAATAAAAAAACATATCCCCAGTTGAGGATTTAAAAAATATATAACTACTATTTGTTACATTTGGGTAGCAGTGCATATGCATTAAATTACTATTTTCATTTATTTTTTGGTTTTAAATATGGCATGTATTCGTTTCCTACAAATGCTGTAACAAATTAGCACACAGGGGTAGTTTAAAACCATAGGTATTTATCACCTCACATGCTAGAGGCCAGAATGATGCAACCAGTTTCATTAGGCCCAAATTCCGGTTTGGATAGGAACACGATTCCTCTGAAGGCTCTAGGAGAGCACACATCCCTGGCTTCTGTAGAGGGCGCCTGGGATGGCACATGGACATTTCTTTAAATTGTTGTCAGATGAGCCCAAGGCAATTGGCAGAGCCGCATCTTGGTTACACCCTCCCCAAGAAGGTGGGGGGTGTTATCAGTACTGACTTTTTACCTTTGTCCAGGTGTCCCAGAATGGGCTTTGATATGTAAATCCAGGCAAGCACCAGGAATGCTTGGGCCTACTCAAGAATGCAAATAAGCTCCTTTGATCCTAAGTTTTGGTGATACTTCCTGGCATTTAGGGGTATAAAATAAACTTGCTGCATGGCCTCCAGGTCCCTGCCTCTCCATCAGAGGTTCACCCAGCAGCAGTTCCACCCAGCTCCCAGCTGTTTATATCTATCTCTGCATCTTCTTCCTTCCTCCCTCCCTCCCTGCCTCCCTCTCCCCCCTCCCTCCCTTCCTTCCTTCCTTCCTCCCTTCCTTCCTTCCTTCCTTCCTTCCTTCCTTCCTTCCTTCCTTCCTTCCTTCCTTCCTTTCTTTTATTTCTCAATCCCTGGCCGCCTCCACTTAGAACCGGTTAGTTCATCTCTCTTTCCGTGCTGGACGCGGAAAAGGGAGACCCCCGCCGCATCTGGCCCCTGCAGCTGCAGTTGACAATGGTGGCTGGCATTCCTTGGCTTATGGCTTCATCCCTCCACGCTCTGCCTCTGATTTCACACCACCTTCACCTCTGTGATCGAATCTACCTCTGCCTCTCTTACAAGGACACCTGCATGGCATTTAGGGGCCACAGTCCACATAAGGTAACATGCACGGTTTCAGAGATTAGAATCTGAAGTCTTTGGAAGCCAATGTTTAGTCCACCATGTTTTATAACAAATAACAGGAAAGAAATCAAACTGAAGAACAGTGTTTATGTCCTCCCTTCCTTTGTTTCCCCTTCCCCCCCACCCCAATAAATATTTACAGAAGACCTATTGTAGGCTAGGTACTCATTAGGCTTGGAGGACACAATGGTGAATAAAGACAGACAACGCACCTGAGTGAAGGGATCTTATGTTGGAGTGTGAGAGAGGCACCATAGGTCATCCTATCTAATAAAAGACAATATGCAAATTGACCATACCTCCACTACACCCACAAGCCATGCCCACCAGCCAATAAAGAGAGAGTATGCAAATTAACCCAGCCAAGATGGCTGCGGCCATAGAGAGAGCAGGAGGCTTGGGTTTCCCCGGCAATGGAGGAAGCCAAGCTTTCCACCTGCCTTGGCCTCTGCTTAAGGCTACAAAGTTTTAATTATAGAAGATAAATAAGTCCCAGATACCAGGGCCTCCACTTGGGTTGCCGGGGGGCGTGGCCAGCCTGCAAACCACCACAGACCCCTCGCCCAGGCTGTCCCACACCCCAAGGGAAACCCCACCCTGATCCGGGACACCCTTCAGGGCAAACCAGCTGGCTCCCAACTGTGCACCAGGCCTCTATCCTATCAAATCCTATCTAGTAAAAGAATAATATGCAAATTGACCATCACTCCAGCACATAAGATGGCTGCCCCCATGTGGACCCAAGATGGCCAGCAGGGGAGGGCTGTTGGGAGGGACCAGGCTGGCAGAGGAGGGAAGTTGGGGGTGACCAAGCCTGCAGGAAAGGGCAGTTGGGAGGGACCCAGGCCTGTAGGGGAGAGCAGTTGGGTGGTACCAGGCCTGCAGGGGAGGGCAGTTAGGGGTGACCAGGCCTGCAGGGGAGGGCAGTTATGGGTAAACAGGCAGGCAGGGGAGCAGTTAGGCATCAATCAGGCTGGCAGGGGAGTGGTTAGGGGGTGAACAGGTTGGCAGGCAGAAGCGGTTAGAGGCAATCAGGAAGGCAGGCAGGTGAGCAGTTGGGAGCCAGCAGTCCTGGATTGTGAGAGGGATGTCCGACTGCCCATTTAGGCCCCATCCTACCAGGATCGGGCAGTCGGACATCCCTTGAGGGGTCCCACATTGGAGAGGGTGCAGGCTGAGCTGAGGAACACACCCCCTCATGCACAAATTTCGTACACCGGGCCTCTAGTTATGTAAATAAAATCACTATAAAGTCTGATAAATTCTCTACATGGAATACAAAATGCGTGATAAAAAAATATCAAGGAGTACTAGAAAGCTACTTTGTGCTATTTTCCTAGGAAAGGGCTTTCTGATTGGGTGCCATTTAACTGATTCCTGAGAGGTTGAGAAGAGCTGGTGATACAAAGAACTAAGGAAAGAGCTGAGGACCTGAACAAGCCTGTGAAACCTGCAAAGCACTTACGTCTTTCTATGTCTAAATTCTTCCCAACAGTTTCAGCCTACTTGCTTTGTTGTCTTTGAAAAGAGTAGCAATCAAAAAACATGATTCAAACTAAATAACTTGCAGAAAGCATTTTTTATATTCATATGCACCAGAAAAATATCTTCCTTCTGTTCAATCCAGTCAACTCTATAATCTATTTAACTGCAATATGATTGTATTTGGCCAAAATGTATAACCACAAGAAGAAGAGATGCATTTTTGTTTGTTTGTTATGCTTTAAGGAGTCACAGCACTTACTGCTAATTGAAAGAAGAAAGAATCCTACTTGGAAAACATTGACAATTTATAAGAATAAAAATACTTGAGAGCCAGAAAAGTAATCCATGGAGATGTTGAAATCTTTATGCCTGCAAGAAATAAAAGCAAGGTCACTTTGTTGAGGGAAATAATCTTGGGGTTAGGAAGGGTGATTTTAGCTAGAGGATAGGAAGAGAGAGAATAAATCAGGAAGTATAATCAATAGTTGAAGGGCAGGAGGTCATTAACTACTGGCAATGTGTGGGTGTTTTTTTGTGAATTTCAAATGAAGAACACATCAGGATTCTTTATTGGAATGTATGCCTTCTAAGTACAATGCTACAGAAGTTAAAATGTTGTAGAGAAATGATTCAGAAACAATGAATGTCCAATTTGCAACTGAGTCACTTTGCCTGGAACTATTTCAAGAAATTACTTTGAGGGTCAGAATGCGAGGAGCTTTGATGATCTTGTTTGGGCCCATAGGAGTGTGGCAGCAGCCATAATAGAACTCTTGTTCAAATAAAGGACTAAAGATGCAATTCTAGAGGCCTGATTCGCAGCGTTTGTTGCATTTGTGTTTGATCTTCAGCAGCTGGGCTCCACTCCACTCAAGGATCAAATGTTTGTGTCGATGAGTCCTACATTGACCGTGGTACACGAAGACGTGATTTTTAGCACTTAACCATGGAAAGAGATTTTATCGTTCTGCCAAACAGGGTATAGTTTACAAAATTTCTATCCACAGAGCAATTGAGTAGAACTAACTGAAACCAAAAAGAGATGCATCAGGTCTCAGTTGGAAAAAACTATTTTTTTTTCATAAGAAAAAAAATTTTAGAGCAGTTTTCGGTTCATAGCAAAATTGAGAAGGTACCAAGATTTTCCACATGCCCTCCACCCCAACACAGGTATAGTCTTCACCATTTTTAAAAATATATTTTATTGTTTTTTTACAAAGAGGAAGGGAGAGGGATAGAAACATCGATCAGCTGCCTCCTGCACACCCCCCTACTGGGGACGTGCCCACAACCAAGGTATATGCCCTTGACCAGAATTGAACCTGGGACCCTTCAGTCTGCAGGCCGACGCTCTATCCACTGAGCCAAACTGGTTAGGGCAGTCGTCACCATTTTTAATATACCCCACCAGAGTGGTACATTCATTACAGATAGATATTGACATGTCTATCTCCTGAAATCCATAGTTCACAACAGTGTTCACTCTTGGTGGTGTACAGTCTGTGGGTTTGGACATGTGTATAATGACATGTAACCACCATGTGGTATGATACAGAGAAGTTCCATACCCTAAAAAGCTGTGCTCCTCATTTTCATCCCTCCCTGCCCCAACCCTGGGCCACCACTGAGTTTTTATTGTCATCCTGGTTTTGCCTTTTCCAGAATGTCATATAGCTGGAACTATGCAGTATGGAATCTTTTTAGGCTGGCTGCTTTCACTTGGTGATATGTATTTCAGTTTCTTCCTTGTCTTTTCATGACACAATAGTTTATTTTTTAGCCATAGTTTATTTAACCATTAATCGACTGAATGACCTCTTAATATCGAGGGGTACAAGAGAGCTACTTTGTACTGCTTTTCTAGGAAAGGCCTTTCTGATTGGGTGCCATTTAACTTATTCCTAAGAGGCGGAGAAGAGCTGGCGATACAAAGAACTAAGGAAAGAGCTGAGGATGTAAAGTTGAGCCTAGGAAACCTGCACAGTCACGTAGCACATCCTCCTATGTCTAGGTGGTTTCTAACAGTTTCAGCCAACGTGCTTTGCTGTCTTTGAAAAGAGTAACCATCGGAAAACATGGATTAAACTAGATAACTTGCAGAAAGCATTTTTCATCCATTTGCAACATGTGGGGAAAAAGCCTCCTTTTTCATAGAGTTCAGTCAACTCTATAATATACGTAACTGCAACATTATAGTATTTGGCCAGAATGTATGTATTGCAGCCTACAGATAAGCCTTCTCCATTCTGCCCAGCCTTGATCCGGATCCGGGAGGAGACCTCTCATTGTGGAGAATATTCTCTCCTTCCCCAGGCACTTACTGACTCCTCACCAGCTCTTTTTTTAAATATTATCATGACTTGAATGTCATATTATGTCAGAATTGCATCTTGATAGCTGTCTTTTGGGAAATTGTGTTAGGAAGTGTAAAGTTCTTCCAAATTGTTACTTATCGTCAAGATTTGTATTGACTTAATTTTTTAAGCAAATTTACCTCTTCTACTGGAAACATTAAAAAAGACACATCTGACCTGATTGCAGGAAATATCAGCAACTGTTGTAGAAATCATGTGTAGAATAGGCTAGTGACTCAGCTTCTGAAGTATTAAATGATGTTATGATATATAGCAATTTTTGACTTTTACTAAACTTTCTTCCAGTGACTTGTTTTTTGGTGATAAATTATTTCTATGTAGATAGAGCCTAATTAGACTTTGTGACTAGAGTTTGATATGTTACATATTCATTAATTTTCTGGATTGTTAACTTTGTATATACCACTAAATAAATTTAGTATCTTGCACTATTGATACATTAGTATATAAAATTGCACATATGCATGCCTCATATATTCATAATAAATTGTATACAGGCTATCACTGATACTAAAAAGTGCATGTTCATTCTACCTTTGGTTGGTAACTTTAGACAGTTGAACATTTTTTAAAAGCTTGCATCTTTTTTCTTTTAATATTATATTGACATATAAATCTGCTCCCTAATAGCCAGAATGCTGATATGAAGCCAGGGTAAGGTTAATGTGTAGTTACCTATATATTTTTTTGGATAGTATTTGATATTGAACATCATATAAGCATTTTGCCCATTATATAGCCAAGTGGAATTCAATAAATAGTGAGTCTCATTGCTATGTAATACAGAGGGAAAATAATAGTTTTTTTGAAGGGTGTGTATATCAGAGTTTGAATAGTATCTTTACCTCTCACTACCAGCCAAAGTCCATTTCAGAAACTACAAATGCTAGAAATGCCCTTGTACCTGCTCCCTTTATTATTTAACACTAGGGGCCCGGTGCATGAAATTCGTGAATGGGGCAGGGGGTGTACCTCAGCCCAGCCTGCACCCTCTCCAATCTGGGACCCCTCGAGGGATGTCCAACTGCCCGTTTAGGCCCGATCCTACTGTAGGATCGGGCCTAAACGGGCAGTTGGACATCCTCTCACAATCCAGGACTGCTGGCTCCCAACTGCTCACCTGCCTGCCTTCCTGATTGCCTCTAACCGCTTCTGCCTGCCAGCCTGATCACCCCCTAACCACTCCCCTGCCACCCTGATTGATGCCTAACTGCTCCCCTGCCAGCCTGTTTGCCCCTAACTGCCCTCCCCTGCAGGCCTGGTCACCCCTAACTGCCCTCCCCTGCAGACCTGGTACTGCCAAACTGCTCTCCCCTACAGGCCTGGATCCCTCCCAACTGCCCTTCCCTGCAGGCCTGGTCACTCCCAACCTCCCTCCACTGCCGGCCTGGTCACCCCTAACTGCCCTCCCCTGCAGGCTTGATTGCCCCCAACTGCCCTCCCTTGCAGGCCTTGTCCCTCCCAACTGCCCTCCCCTGCTGGCCATCTTGTGGTGGCCATCTTGTGTCCACATGGGGGCAGGATCTTTGACCACATGGGGGCAGCCATCTTGTGTGTTGGAGTGATGGTCAATCTACATCTTACTCTTTTATTAGACAGGATAGAGGCCTGGTGCATGGGTGGGGGCCAGCTGGTTTGACCTGAAGGGTGTCCTGGATCAGGGCGGGGGTTCCCTTGGGGGGTGGGGCAGCCTGGGTGAGGGGCCTGTGGTGGTTTGCAGGCCAGCCACCCCCTCTGGCAACCAAGCAGAGGCCTTGGTATCTGGAATTTATTTATCTTTTACAATTGAAACTTTGTAGCCTAGAGTGGAGCCAAGCCTTCTGCTCACTCCGTAGTGGCAGCCATTTCTGTGGGATTTATTTATCTTCTATAATTGAAACTGTAGCCTTAAGCAGAGGCCAAAGCAGGCCAGGGCTGCAGACGCTTGGCTTCCTCCACCGCCAGGGACAACCCTAGCCTCCTGCTCTTTCCAGCTCTGTGGCTGCCACCATTTTTGTTGGGATTTATTTATCTGCTGTAATTGATACTTGTAGCATTGAGTGGAGGCTGGGCCGGCAAGGGCAGGTGGAAAGCTTGGCTTCCTCCATTGCCTGGGAAACCCAAACCTCCCTCCTGCTCTCTGTGGCCGCAGCCAACTTGGTTGGGTTAATTTGCATATTCACTCCTGATTGGCTGGTGGGCATGGCTGGTGGGTGTAGGGGGGTATGGTCAATTTGCATATTAGTCTTTTATTAGGTAGGGTACTAGTAAATGTGAGTTTTCATCATAGCTAAAGGGATCTGAAAAGACTTGTGCACTTTTGCTACTGGAGGAAAATCTTTTTCCATGAAAGAGAAGAAGAAAGTGATGACCTTTTCTTGTGTCTTCTATAAACTGTCAAGACATATAGAATGTATACACGCATCTCAGCTATCTGTGCTCATGAAGGAGCAAGCCTAAGAAGCCAATAATTTTGAACAACAGCATACAAAAAAGGCAGAACAATCCTGAATCCTTAATTGCATTACTATTTCTGGAAATGTCCTCCTCCGTATTTGCTGTTATATAAGATTATTTAAGTGTCTTTCAATTAAATTTGTATTCCTTGCATTTGAAAGCATCTTAACGACGTGCATACTTTGTCCAATCCATCTATTTGTCCTTTCAAAGCTCCCAGGAAAGTATATTTTGAATTTAATTTCTCTTAAACTCCCAGTTCTCTAGGCAGCATTACTATAATCTTTGACTTGAAATAGCACAATAGCCTCCTAAGTGTTTTTCCTGCTACAATTTTGCTCTCATCAAATCACCACACAACAGCTAGCATTGTCTTTTTAAAACATGCATTATTATGTCACTTGTCTGCTTGAGATTCTCCACAGCTTTTGCTTTGCACTTAGGGAAAAATTCTAAAGTGTTTATTCTGGCTTTGGCCTTGTATCATCTGCTTGCCAACTTCTCCGTCTTCGTCTCACACAGTCTCTGCCTCCCCCACTCTGCTTTAGCCCCAATGGAAAATTTTGGTTTCACAAATATGTCAACCTGTTTTCATATTAGGGTTTTTCCATAAACATCCCTGCTACGTATAATGCATGCCCTGTTGAGTTTATAATAACAGAATGCTTTTTGACATTCAGACCTTTTAAATGGCACCTCCCCAAGAAAACATTTCATGACAATCTAATTTAAATTAGCCATCTGATGACTCCCTTTTTTTAAAGATATATTTTTATTGATTTCAGAGAGGAAGTGAGGGTGAGAGAGGGATAGAAACAGCAATGATGAGAGAGAATCATGGATCGGTTGCCTCCTACACACCCACACTGGGGATCAAGCCCACAACCCTGGTATGTGCTCTGACCTGGAATCGAACTATAACCTCCTGGTTCACAGTTCAGTGCTCAACCACTGAGCCACAGCAGCTTGGCTGATGACTCCATTTTGTAGCACTCATTTTAATTATTTTAACAGTATGTTTTCTTTTTTCCATATATTAATTCAGCATTTTTTTACTCCCCTACCCCCTTAGCAAAATATTAGCTTCCTGTGAAGAGAGAACTTGAGTACCTTGATTTCATGTTGCATGTCTAGAACACCGCTAGGCTCAGAATAGGCCTTATATTTGCTAATTCTGAAAAAGTACTTAGTTTTTTATCATTTTCCCAGTCTTACTAATATTTTATTTATATATCAAGTAACTGACAGTTTCAAGTTTTCCTCCTACCTTTTGTGCTTAGTTAGTATGAGTCTCATCCAGAGAGCTTAATATAGTTGGATATATTGACAAAATTAAATTTCCAAGCCTAATAAATTACATAAAGAATTTCTAGAAAATAGCAATATATCTTGTGGCTTTTATAGTATTCCATGGAGGTACACAGCCTTTTTTTTTTTCTTTAAAGAACATACTATACTTTGGTCCTGAAGATCTTTACATTTCATTTTGAGGTGTTTTGCTATATGCATTCTTTGCTCCCCAATTTTCTCTTCATCAAAGTAGTGTGAAAAAATTCTTGGTGGTTCTAAAATATTGCTAAAAGGTTATTGCCCCCTTTCTGTTTTTTGGGTATATTAATTAAACTAAACTTTACATTGTTTCATTTTCTCATCCTAAACCCTTAGTGAATAAAGACATTAAATCACAATGGACATATTGCAAGAATGCACTTAATATATTTTTCACTGGAATATCATTCTGATATGATATAATGTACTCTAATTTAATGAGGAAAGCCTCTGAAGTCATAATTTGATTTCAGCATTGCTAATAAAACATTACTGTATGTTGTTTATGGCTCCATTTAAAACTGGAACATTCTTCAGGTTTCAGTGTGTTACCACTTAATTACAGACTTCTTCAGAATATAGTCCATGTTTATGACTCCAATGATTTGCAAAGAATCTGACACCTAAGAACTACGCAAAAATTTTAATTAAACTAGGCTATAGTGCTCATGATATTTGCAACGGTAGATGGAAAATAATAAAAGGAAAAGTCTAACAAGGCATTGCTTTTTCTGCATCTGTTGATATAATCATATGGTTTTAACCCTTTATTTTACGTATGTGGCGTATCATGTTTATTGATTTGTGGATATTGTACTAACCTTGCATCCCTGGAATAAATCACACTTAGTCATGCCTGTAATTTTATCATCCAGTGTCACATGGACAGATAATTTTTGAATTGTGTCAATAGCTTGTTCCTGGAAAAGTCATAGTAGCAAGAGTCTCTTTATTTGTGCATCAAAGTCATCTCAGGGAATGAGGCCAGGTTTCACATATAAGAAGCAAATTAGAAAAAAGCTTACTAGTTGTGCTTCTTTCTCTGTACCACATGTCCTCAGTCATTCTTTGCCTACCTTTGTGCTACCACAAAGCAGAAAACAACACTCCCATCCAGTGTGGGCTAATGTAGCTCTGAAACATGGTTTGGGTGGAAATAAGATGTCAACAGGTACATACAGACTTATTGGCTTTGAGAATTCTATCATTTCTTAGCTCTTCCATACACCAAAGGTAGCTGATTCTTGCTTAAGGAGACAGCTATAGTCTTGAAAAAGCAATAGTGCCAAGACAGAGGTACAGATGATAAAATCGGAGGCAGGGAGGTTTTTAATCCTAAAACACACTATTCAAAATTTATTGGAAAGAGCGTAAGAGAATACATTGAATTTTGTCTTTCTCCCTTGATACTCATCACTTTTGTCAGCCAAGGCAATATTTTGTATTAAAAAATCACATTAAAAAATTTGAAAAAAAGATTGTACTTAAAGGAATGAAAATAAACATATTAGGAAAAAATAAATCTGAAGAAATTTGGTGTATAAACTTTAGTTATTTAAGGCAATTTTAAGACAAAAATATCATCTGGTTAAAAAGGAACACTATATGCAATAAAAAAGAATAAAATGCTAAGAAAATATGAAAATCAGAAATATACATATACCTAACATACTAATTTTCAAACATATAAAACAACATGTTAGAGAACTGCAGAATAATGAAAATATAGTGATAAACAGTTATGTTTGGAGGTTGTGATCATATCTTGATCAGTGGGTTTAGGAGTTAATAGTCTAAGCCAGTGGTTGGCAAACTGTGGCTCGTGAGCCACATGCAGTTCTTCGACCCCTTGAGTGTGGCTCTTCCACAAAACACCACGGCCTGGGCGAGTCTATTTTGAAGAAGTGGCATTAGAAGAAGTTTAAGTTTAAAATATTTGGTTCTCAAAAGAAATTTCAGTCGTTGAACTGTTGACATTTGGCTCTGTTGACAAGTGAGTTTGCCGACCACTGGTCTAAGCCGTCTTTAAAGTGTCAGATACAGACTGGCCCTTGTGACTCAGTGGCTGAGTTTCAACCTATGAACCAAGAGGTGATGGTTCGATTCCTGGTCAGGTCACATGCCTCAGTTGTGGGCTCGATCCCAAGTGGGGGGTCTGCAGGAGACAAAGGATCAATGATTCATTAGTAATGTTTCTATCTCTGTCTTCCTCTCTGAAATCACTACAAATATATTTATAAAAAATTTAAAGTGTCAAGTATATACAAAAAAATCATAAGTATACAGCTCACAAATGAAGTATACAAATGAACACATTTGGGTTATGAAAATCCAAATTAAGAAATGAAATATTAAAGGTAGCTCAAAAGCCCTCTTTATATCCCTTCCAGATGCAAAGCCCTGCTTAAAGTAGTTACTTCTTACACCATGGATAAATTCTGCCCATTTTGAAATGTATGTGACTGAAACCATTTCAATTTTTTTGTGCCTCGCTTCATTACTTAACTTTGTGTTCGGGAGCTTAATCCACGTTGTTGTTTATAAGAATCGTTCATTCATTTTCATTGCCAAATGCTTGGAATGAGTATTTATTCATCACTATATCTATCCTACTATCCATAGACATTTGGTTTGTATCTATCCTGAGACTATTACACATAGTGTTGCTATGAACATTCTTGTACATATTTTTGTGACCCTTTTTATATAATTTTGTTGGTATCCTATATAATAAAAGGCTAATATACAAATTGTCCCTATGGGTGGGAGTTCGACCAACCAGGAGTTGATATGCACTGACCACCAGGGGGAGCGGCACCAAACATGGCAGGTGTTGGCAATGGGCCCTGATGAGAGTGGACTGTGGGGGGATGGTGGAGCAGGTGAACAGGTGGCGCCAGGCCAAGGCAGGTGTGAAGGAAGGCCCCAGCTGGCAGCTGGCAGCTGGTAGGGACCCTACACATGCACAAATTTTGTGCACTGGGCTTCTAGTATACCTGTAAGAAGATTGCTGGGCCATTGGGTATGTTATGTAGATATGGCAAATAATTTTCTACAGTAGTCAAATCCATCATTCTTTTTTTCATTTTCTATTATTGAAGACTATTGTTTGATTGCATATTAGATTAAATTGGTGTTAGTAATTAAGAAATTATTACTTCTGTTAAATGTAAGAATAGTTTTATGGTTATATAAAGAAATATTAATTTTTGGAGTTGTATTTTGAATTATTTAAGTACACAATGGCATCATGTCTTAAAATACCTTATAAAACAAAATGGTATGAGAGTTAATTAAAAATAAGTATGAGAAAATGTTTAATTTTTGGTAACTATAAAGACTACTCTCTACTTTTGTGCATCTTTGGAAAATTTTATAGCAAATTTCATAATGTGAGGCTAAGTTCTATAATTCACTTCCAATCAAATGTTCTTTCTGCATTCACTTGAAACTTTCCAGTAGGTGTACAATTATAACTTTAATGTTAAGGTCTATCTTACTAACAAATAACTTACATGTAAAAAAAGAAAGTACTTATAAGTACATATTATGATTCATTTCTTTCTAATAGCAGAATCCTCATTTATAAAGTAAATGAAAGTCATATTTGATGCTACTATTGAACTATCTTTTATTTTGCAATCAAGCTATTATTTTTATATTAGAACATAAAAAGCTTTTATTAACATAAGCAAATATCAAGATGAATTAAAGAAGTTTTGGCTTCTAAGCCTTATTAACATAGGATTAACTTTCAAAGAATAGGATTAATTTAGCGAACATCAATTCATTTTAACTCAGAACCAAATTACTCTGTAAAATAATGGTGCATCAAAAAATAAATAAATGCACACTGAAAATTGGCATTTGCTCATTCAGTGCACATTAAATATGTAAAATTAAAAAAGAAAAAGTAATTCAAATGTGATCAAAGGGGAATTTCAATGGTTTAGATAAAATTAAAAAAAGGACTTTCAGTCTGTTCTTCCTTTGATCCCTGTGTCCTTAGAAAAATATATTTATTTTCCATTTGTTTACACGAATCTTTATTTTTCTAATTTCAGAAAACAAAAGCTTAATTGCCAAAAAATGCTGGCTTTTCTCATCACACAAATGTCCTTGGGGTATTCCTTTCCCTCAATACTTAATGTTCATTCAACTGGGAGTTCACTCAGCCTAGGGCCTTTCACGGGCTTTCCTGCGATTTCTGCTCTCACTTCTTCACTTCCTTTCCTGGTCCAGGCTTCTCTGTATCTAGTATCTCCAACTCACTTCATCAAACCCAGGTGACTTCTTCATAGTTTTCAGTATGTTTTATAATGTCACACAATGACCCTGATTGTATCCAAGATTGTACTGCATATGGGCGGGCAGGGGGTAGAAAATCACATGATGCACCTAAGGCTCTCTCTGCTGTCTGTAGGAATCCCTTTCACTATTTTGGGCTGCCAGACTTCCATTCTATAAGCTTATGTAGGGAGAGAAGAATAATTCTCCCTTTGTCCTTCTGAGTTCTTAACTGGCACCCCTGTAATAAAAGATGGATTAATGTGGTATAAACAACGAGTATTAACACGTACACTTCATAAATATGTAGGACATAGCCAGGATGAATGAGGTACTCCTAAGGGGGCTTAGAATCCAGAATTAAATTCCATTTCACAGGGAACGGGGCAGAGGGATGTAGGCCTCTATCTAGTTTTTAGGGAAGATGACTTGGTGCTTAGCAGAATATATGAGAAATATGGTAGGTTGTGACCAAGTCTGGTGTCAACTTCTGGCCTCCTCTCTTGTGATGAGGCAATCTCCCCTAGCCAATGACCCCACAGAGGAAACGTGTTTACGCCATCTGAGTTCCATTTTGAGCATCTGTCTCTAGGCAGATAAGGGGAATTCAGAGAAAGCCTCTCCTCGTGTTTGTTGTTTTTCAAGTGCCCCTGGCTCCAAAGGGGCCTGTTTTGGGGTTGGCATGTCCTGAACGCACACAATCCCAGGCTGGGTTGTCATATCCTGCTACCCTTCACTTCCAAAGTCTATGATCTCACCATTGGCCGCCTTTGCTATGTGTAACTTCGTGGAAGGGCCATTCTCTTGCCACGCCAGTGTGACATTCTGCAGTCCTGATAGCTACGTGTGTGTGTGTGTGTGTGTGTGTGTGAGAGAGAGAGAGAGAGAGAGAGAGAGAGGTGTGTGCCTTTTGTTTTGGACTGCAAGTGCAGACAAGAGACTTATTACTTTCACTCTTCAGATCTTACTCTTATCACCAGTGTGTCTGGCTCCCTCTGACACGTCCTTTTTGCTGTGCTGTGGCACGCTGTGTTTGTTTTGTTTAGCCTAACAAATTCTATTCGTTTTCCTTTGTTTCCCATATTCTTTCTTTTCTCTCCTTCAAACGAGCCTACTCTAACATGCTTGGGTTTGCCCGTGGGTGTGAGGTATCTTCGAAAACCTACTGGTAGAATTAAGTAATTCTCATTCTGTTATGAATATTCTCTTGCTACTTTAAGATATCCACATTGTATGTTTCTCTATCACCGTTGATCTAATTGTTTCATCATAGGTCAAAGAATGCTTTGCCACATTTTACTTAATTATTTCTCTCTAATAGCAATTAAGTGCATCCCCCCAAAGCCCAAATAGTGCTGGAACCCACACAGTTCTATAAGAAATTTCTCTGGGGTAAATATCAGGAGTTAAACTATTTATTCCTAGAGTTTGTGCTTACATATTTTTTGTGTACTGTCAGATTGTACAACTGGGGCAGTAACTGATTAGACTCCCACCCCAAAAGCATAGGAGAGTGCTCGTTACTACATCCCAGAGAGTATAGGATAGTGGTAGCACATTATTGTTGGAGTTTACATTTTTCCTGATTACTAAAATGATTGACCTTATTTTCATAAACTTATAACCATTCTGTGAATTGCCTATGCAAATTCTTTTTCTATTTTTTCTTACATTTTTATATTTTCTTTTTAATTTGGGAGTTCAATACATTTTAAAATATTAATTTTTATTAGGTTTAGTTGCTGAAATATCTCCTCCCAGTGTGCTAACATCTACTTGGTAAATGTGTCTCTAGTTTCCATTGCTGTGAAGAAAGACTGTTTTATTTTTGATATTTAAATGTGTGAAAGAGAGTATATGTCTGAATAATTACTTCATGATGAAAGATATGATATTTTGTGTGTGGGGGCTGCGGGGGGAGAAGATAACACTTCAAATGAGTTAGAGGAAAGAAAAAAACATCTTTGTATTAAGCATACTTCCTACACCATCCAAATTAGTAATTAATGATTTTGTCTTACTGGATATTCATATTTTTATAAATTTATAATAAACTCTTTCAGCAGCAATAAACTAAAAACAAGTGTGTGTTTCATGAGAAATTAGATAAACAAATTTAGATTTCTCAAAAAGTTGATGATAAATGTGTAACGCTCAAAATATTTGTTGGCATTTACCATCCACCCTGGGGGGTCTGTGGTGATATCACTGGCCACATGAAAATCGGAAGACGCCCCATTTACCGAAAAAGCCTCAGACATACTGCACAAATAGTAGGTATTAAAACCCTGTTGTCCAAACATGGACATTTAACAGGGGCAGTTGCAGAAAGCTCATTACACAGTAATGTGTAAAGTATGACTTTTTAATTATAGCAGATGATTTTTCTGCTAAATTATTTTGGCTCATTATTGATATCAAGCTTGTGTGTGTGATTGCACTTAGGAGAAGTGTGATGATAGCTCTTGATATGATGGATCCATTAGCAGGAGAGCTTTGTAAACACTTACATGAAGCCAATAAACCAGTGTCATCAGATGCATCAATCAGAAAGTCAGTTAATTCCAATAACAAAGCATTTGTTCATTCAAATTATGGAATCAAAGAACGTGTTTCAGAAGCTCTGTCAGAAACAGCTGGCATTTTTGTGTGAATATTTTAAATTCAATTAAGCTGAATGGTAAATATAAAAATGTTTTTAATATTTCTCTAATAATAAAACTACAAACTTAGGGTGGGCAAAATGTCATAGGTTAAGCATTTTTCTTACTAAAGAAGTTTCTGCGCATAAAAATGTTCTTGGAATTTTTTTTGAAACTCCATGTTTTTCTCACATTTACTGTAAAATTCTGTTTAGAGTGTATTCTAAATCTCTTTCATTTGAGGTCTGAACATAAAAATCTATGTTCAAAGAAGAAAACATTTGGGTTCAAAGGAAAAATAAGAGACAGAAGCTAAGAATGTTTGTTTCCTTGGACTGAATACCCTGCCCTTCAAGTTGAAAATCAAAAATACTTAATTAACATTTAAACTTCTGTTGATAGGGTGTCAACAAACAATTTCTCTTGTTTTAAAGACAAATACGCTTTGTGAGTTTCTTGTACTAGCAACAAATAAGCTCAGGTGAATATTTTGGTTAAATGTTTATGATAACTTATTGACTGTAGGTTAAATTATATGGTAGGCTACAATTCAAGTATCTAATAACTAGTTTTTCTCTCTCATGCCTGATTGTGTTTGCACATGGATCTTTCTAGGCTGCAATATGAGGAAAACGTGAATATGCTTTGGGCCTTGTCAAGGTGGCATGTCATGAAACAGGAAAAAAAAGTGGGGGGGGGAGCATTTGGTGTATTGGTTAAGTACCTCTCCTTTTCTTTAAAATAAAACATGTATTTATTTGTGGATGAGAGAGTGAGAGTTGGGGAGAGACTATTAATAGACTGTTTTAACCACTGGAAAGTCTATTAGCAAAGTCAGTTAACACAGTTAACACGTAGCAAACTACGCTGAATCACCAGAACCAGCCTTTTGCTCAAACGTTTGCCAGGCTGATGTCCTGTAGCACCCCCCATGCAAGGCCTGGACTTATCAGAGGCAACAGACTATTAAGTGATGGGTTTCACGTCAGTTTTGGGGCAGTTGGAGTGGAGCTTCCCTATTTCTTGTGGAATAAAGGAAAATATAAGGAAAGACAAGGCTCAGATGAGAAACTGCCCCATATGAAGAGCCTCAGAGGGAACTAGCTCTTCCCAGAAGCACCTGGAGGTGGAGGCACAGCGTCTGGCCTTTTCCACGAGGGAACCAGTGACCATCCCTGAACATGGCAGCAGAGAGGCCCAAGGGTGGGGCTCTGAGGGGGATACAGGTGAAGGATCCTCCTTCTCTGATTCAATACAGGTACTAATGGAACATGAGCAATTAAATCACGTTTTATTAGCAGCAACAATTCAGTGTAGTTAAATCTGAGGATTTCATGGGCAGGGTTCACCCCTGCAAAGTCCAGTGTGTTCAAAATAGATTACTAGACCGATTTAAGTGCTAAAACCAAAGCCAAATTGCTCTAGGTAGCCAATGAATAAATGATAACTGCATTAACTTAAATACCTTCTAAAGTTTTGGTGTTCAACACTTGTCACATAAAATTAAAGAGTTAAGTAAGAGTTCTGAGCAAAATTGCACAGACATTATTCCTTCCATTGCCATTTTCTATTAATGGTATGAGGTTCTGGTTTTTATATTAGGTCTTTTACATTTTTATTTTCTCTGATATACCTTAGGGGAGATATTAAAATCTCTTCTCTCTTTTAAAAGGCTATACTGTTTTATATGCCATTAGAAGGCCATGTCTAGATTGCAAACTATAAACCCAATTTGAGATAATTTGACAATATTTTCAAAGCAAATTATTAATAAACTCTCTTAAAGATACCTTGGGTACTTCTCATCCAGTATATTGACCTTTTTTTAAATGTTTACTCTGTAGCTCTTTTTTTTTTAATTAAAATGAAATATATCTATAGCCCCCTGGAGCCCCCCCCCCCCCCACAATGTAAAACATTAAGTTGCATTCCAATGGCAATGAACAAATTTAATTGCACATGCAGAATATTTGTAATAGGCTCTGGCTGGTTGCTTGGTGGTCACTCAAATTATTTTTCTCTGTCATGTCTGTAGACCCTATTCTATGACTCATGGGAAAATAGAGAACATATCAACTTCAAAAATATTTTTTGCACGAATTAATGGAAATTTATATAAATCCCGTCTGCCATTTGTATGATTATTTTTGCATTACTCAAGTCTATCAGAAAAACAAATTACACCGTAACGAAAAATTTAAATCCACTCTTCACTGTGGATTTCTTGTTTTACCTGCCAATGACTGAGAGACCCTTTTCACCAATGAGGTTCTTAAACTCATCAGAAAAAATCAATAGACAAGAAGTCCTGCACTTCTAACCTTCTTTTAGGAGCAGTTGAGAATGTAAGCAGATCTTAACATATCAAATTGGCCAAACTGTGACAACATATATTTAAAAAACAGTCTGAAACTTTATCATAAACTCTTATGGGGATAAACAGAACTAGGAGTAGTTCATAAATATTATGTCAAGAAATCTTATGGTAGACTAGAAGCCTGGTGAACGAAATTCGTGCACTCAGGGGCCTCCCTCAGCCTGGCCTGTGTCCTCTCGCAGTCCAGGAGCCCTCAGGGAATGTCTGACTGATGGCTCAGGCCTGCTCGGGGAAGCATGCCTAAACTGGCAATGGGACATCCTAAGTGATGCCGCGGAGGCAGGAGAGGCTCTTGCCACCGACACTGCACTCGCCAGCCATGAGCCCACCTCAGAGCTTCTGGCTGAGCAGTGCTCCCCCTGACCACCAGGGTCAGCTCCTGCATTGAGTGTCTGTCCCCTGGTGGTCAGTGCATGTCATAGCGATCTGTTGAGCGGCGTTAGCATATCATTAGCATATTATGCTTTGATTGGGTGAAAGACCTACTGGACGACTGGACACTTAGCATATTAGACTTTTATTATATAGGATGCTTACATCTGTTCCATGACTGTATCCAACATGTAGTTGTAGATACCCAAAGACAAAAAAAAAAAAAAAAAAAAAAAAAAACCTCATAGTATCAGTATCTTCTAAGTTGTTTCCAAAGATAAAGCCCAGCTTCTTAGATCTTCTCACATTGATGTTTCTCTCTCTCTCTCTTGTGTTGGCCATAATAAAAACATAGCAGCACACTGTTGGATTAAATAATTCCAGATGTTCTCAGCAGTGCATGTTGCCATAGAGAGCCAGTAACAAAGAATTAAACACCTGTGTCTCACTGTAAGTCAGTTTTTTATGCACTGGAATATTCCTCTTGTACTGATTATCAAATAAACATTATCACCACCATTCAGCACAGTGCCCTGTCTTCCTCCACCACTTAAGTCTGAACCACCAAAGTATACTTGTTTAGACATTCATCTCATCTCTTGAAGGAGCAAATATTTGAAAAATAGGATCTGTAACTATTGTTCTTGGTAGGTAGTAAATCTATTTTGAGACTGAAATAGCTCTTGAGGACTATGCTTCAAATTGTGTAAAGAATTAATGATAAAACCCTGAAAAAACTGCATCATGAAACAGTCCAAACATATACTATTTGGGATAGCATGAGAGATTTGAGACCATCTTATTTTTAAAACTTTAGTCACCTTTATTTTATTTATCCTCTGCTGGTTCACACAGTCCTGGTTTCCTGATTAATTGATTGATTGACTCCATCTGCTCCAGACAGTTCTCTCATTCCCTAGATAAGGGATTATGGTCCTGACTTTGTGAAGCTATAGTTTCTAGGCAGCACTGGTCCAGGTGAGCCTTGTCCAGAATAAGTATTATTCTATTCATCATGTTTAAAAAACCGATTATTCTGGAATATGTTCTAGTTCATTCATTATTGGAGACCTTAATTTATAGATTCTCACTTGACAGGATTCTCTAAAAATCACAAGACAGCCTGACCGGCGTGGCTCAGGGGTTGAGCATTGACCTATGAACCAGGAGGTCACGGTTCGATTCCTGGTCAGGGCACATGCCCGGTTGCAGGCTCGATCCCCATAGTATCAGTATCTTCTAAGTTGTTTCCAAACAACCCTGTGGGGTGTTCAGGAGGCAGCCGATCAATGATTCTCTTCATTGATGTTTCTATCTCTCTCTCCCTCTCGCTTTCTTTCAAATAAAAAAAAAAAATATATATATATATATATATATATATATATATATATATATATTAAAAATCACAAGGTAGATCTTTGATAAATCAAGATATCCTGAAGGCATTTGTATTGGAGTAAAGAATTCACCACCCCAACTTTTGGGGGATAATCATACATTGATCAACTAGAAAAAAGGAAAAATGGAAACAAAGTTAAACAAAGAACCCAAACCTTCAGAGTACATCTGGGAATTGGTAGAAGTTTACAGGTGTTTTCCCTAATCCTGCTTAAAGTTTGAGGATAAAAACCATAATCTGCTTTCTTCACCATGACATAAAAAAATTTCTACTTTAGGAAACTAATCCCATTACTGGATTTGTGCTCATGAGATTCCTTATGGATCATAGTTTAACTCTTATTCTCATTACTGTCGGACTATCCTTGTGAAGCAAAAATCCTCTTAGTAGTTATATAAATATATTGTTTTAAAACTAACTACATTAGCCTCATAAACAGCACAGCATGGCTATCAACAGTCAGAAAGTTCGCTGTGCTGATGTCCCTTAGTTTGTGCATAGCCACAATGGAGGACTGTGGTTTCCAAAACCAATGTTCCTGTATTTCTTGCATTATTCCCGTACAAGTGTCTAGGCCATTTGTTTTAGATAAAGGGTCCTTTTGAATTCCTGAGTTCTAATTTTCTTTACTCATTAGTTTAACTGATATGGATTGGCACTTACTAGGATGGACACTGTTCTAGCTGCTGGGGTTTATCAGTGTGCAAAACAGACTACCTCTCCATCATCTTGAAGATTACATCCTAGTGAGAGGGAGTCAGTGTGGGAGCTGGTGAAGAGGGCAACAAAAGGAAAAAAGTGACCCCGGCTGGCATTGCTCAGTGCTTAGCGCGTTGGCCCACACACTGAAGGGTAACATTTTTTTATTCTGGTCAAGGGCACGTACCTGGGTTACAGGTTCAAACCCACATGCATGAGTCAACCAATCGATGTGTGTCTCTCACATTGATGTTTCTCTCTCCCCCTTTCTCCCTCCCTCACTTCCCTTCTCTCTGAAATCAATGGGAAAATATCCTAGGGTGAGGATTAACAACAGCAACAAAAAGTGAAAAGGAACAGAGTGATGGAGATAACCATCCTAATAGTATATAGGGAAATCAGAAAGAGGTAAGAGACACCGCTTAAATTTTGGTAATGAGATTTACAAGGACTCTAACAATAGATATTTCTAAAAAGTATGAATAAGGGTAAGCTATCCACAGCCATTTAGTAGTAGCAAAAGTATTGCTCTTTTAGTAACAATTTTAGTTTTCTTTCTTTCTATGAAATACTATTCTTTGTTCAGATTGAAACTCACAATATGTATTTTTTAAAGCTGAGTACTTAATATTGGTAGAATAATTATGATATGTATATAGATTAACTTTTTTTTTAATGTGAATGGAACAAAACAAGAAAGCCATGGTGGTACTCTAATCACTTATAGACATGGCACCTTTTATTGCAAAATTTGGGATGCGCTTGTGTCACCAGGGCCTAAATTCAGGCTTTCTTATCAGCTTATAAAATTCCCAGCCATGACATCTTGGCACTGACAGCTGTGAAAGCCTGGAACAGCTTTAGACCTATATGGGTGCCTCTGCTTGCACTCCACATCTCTTCCATGTGTATTTTGCTTATTAAATGGTGTGGTGTTTTAGACTCTGCTCAAAGTATAGAGCATTTTCTGACCATTCTAAGCAAACCCAGAACAACATTTACTAATCTGAATGTACTGTGCCTGTGAGAGGTGAGCACGCATACAAGCATAACCAAATGACACAAGACACTGGGAGGGGCGTGAGGGCATGTGCCAGGGGTAGAGGAGACTGGGGGAAGGTCAAATGGGGAAAAAAGGAGACATAGTGCTACTATTTGTAATACTTTACACAATAAAAAAAACTGGCAAACTGTTCTTTGGGTATCTTCTATCCTATGTTGATGTCAATTGGTAGCAGATACAAACTTGCCTGAACCTAGTATTGGGAGAGTATACAAAATATTTTAATTAATTTTTTTTTAGAGGGGCAATCTGCCTAATTGACCATAATGTTTTTAAATATATATTTTTTAATTGATTTTAGAGAGGAAGGGAGAGGGAGAGAGAGAGAGAGAAACATCAATGATGAGAGAGAATCATTGATTGGCTGCCTCCTGCAAGCCCTCTACTGGGGATCGAGCGAACAATCCAGGCTTGTGCCCTGACTGGGAGTCGAACCGCAGCCTCCTGGTTCATAGGTCAGTGCTCAACCATTGAGCCACGCTGGCCCAGTGACCATAGTATCTTAAAATTCCCTTACTGCATATCTTGTGAACTAGATTTTGACATGGATATTTATTGCTATAGCTCCCTCAGATGTGACTTTGAAGTAGCAGGAATTATATAGGTTGTTTGCTGATCCCATACTTTTCAAACTCTTAATTCTATAGCATTCTTTATCTCAACCATTTAATACACAGTGACTGAGATATTAATTTACATTTTTATCATGGGCCACCAATTAACATGGGCTGTTGCTGAATGCTTTTTCTGAGTAGAATACTGGAGATAGTACAGAAGTGGGAGTGAATTTGAAAGCTCTTGGAACCTAACCTAAGAGGTGAATGGAGATAAATTTGTGGTGGCCAATGATGGTTGATTTCAGTGTGAAATGGAAATGAAAAGAGCTGATTCCTAAGAAACTCAAAGGCTAGAGAAGAATGCTTTGCTTTTGCTCTTCAGCTTATTACCCCAGTGCAGGGCCAGTGACAGTCCCAGTTTGGGAGGCATATTGGAAACTTAATATCTGGCAGATGTGTCAGTGTCTGAGTGTTCCTTCTCTTGACTTCACTCCAGAATTTACATGGTTGAAATCCAGAAGGGCCAATATTGAGAGAGAGAGAGAGAGAAAGAGAGAGAGATTGATTGAGGGCTGTTAACTGAGGGAATGCCAGGCAGTAGAAGGGGATGAAAATGAAGGTAGGCTAGCCTACAGTTAATATTAGAGATTCTACTCTGAGACTATATTTTCCTCTTTAATTCTATGTAAGATGAAGCAAAATTAATGGATCTAAGAAATAACAGTTTTAAATAAGCATAATAAATATCCTCAAAGACATAAAATGGACCATTGAAACATAAAACAGGAGCAAGAGATCATTAAAATAACCAATTTCAGACACTGAATACAAAATTTTGAAATAAGCCAACAGATGGATTGCCTAACAGTATAGATGAACTGAAAAGTGAGTTTGTGAGTTAAAAATCAGATTGAGGAACTTTGCAGAGGGCGTTAGGAGAAGATAACCAAATGTAATATGTAAAATAAAATAAGTTTAAAAAATCTGAAGTTACAAGCACAAGTCTTAACAAATGATACAAGTATAAAAAAAAGAAAAATACATAAAAAGGAAATACTATATGAAACAGTTACTTAAAATTTCCCCAAATTAATAACATATATAAAATGTGAGAGAATGTTAAACAAAACTAAAATGAATGAAACAAATAGAAATATTTACCTCTAAATATTTACTTATAAACTTCAAAGCTGGGTGAATATAATGAAGATCCCAAGAAAGAAGAATATATCTACACCAATAAAAGAGAAAGGAGCAAATTGACCATACCTCTGCGACGCCCAACAGCCAATCAGGAGTGAGTATGCAAATTAACCCAACAAAATGGTGGGTTAATTTGCATATGCAGGCATGGAGCGAAGACTGAAGACTAAAGGCTCTGCTGCGGCCAGAGCCAAGCCTGAAGGCTTGGCTCCACTGTGGCCCGGGTCCCGGGTACCGGAGGAAAACTGGTGCTGGCAGCCAAGGGAAGGAAGGCCTATTGCATGAATTTTCATGCAACAGGCCTCTAATACATACATACATACACACACACACACACACATATCTTATATTACTTAGATTTCCCCCAAAAAAATCACTGAATGCACAAGAGTAAGGTTTTCAAAAATTTGAAAGAAAAACTTTAAACTTCCAATTTTATATATATATTCTTAGAATATCATTTAAATGCAAGACTGAAACTAGCACTGAGAATGGCAGAGGAGAGAGATAGAAAGGACTTGTTGATTAAACTGCTAATCACCCTGTACCTAAAGGCTCCTCTTCCTCTGGATTTCACTCTGAATTGCGGTTTTCTATTATGCCTTCTTAAATCATCCTACTTGATACACTGCTTCTGAGGAGTTTAAGAATACAGGAGGCATACTGCTTAGTCATCAGAGTGTCAGAGGGGATTCTAGCCTGGCAGCAGTTGTACCTCTCACGGCCATATCCTACCTCAAAGGTTTAAACTCTGATAAAGGAGGTATAGCCAACTTCATCTAAATTAAAATATAGGCTTCCTTACCAGCTTCTGGAAATAAATTTTCAAGCAGACTTATGTTGATTTTTGCCTATTACACATCCTATCTATTCCCTTCTTATTGGCCTGCATTCTTCTTTGTAGGAGGTCTCCCCTTACAGAGCTACTTATATGTTCACTGAAGACTGTTCTTCCTCTTACAGAATGTAGGATCTTTTATTGGAAGCATCTTCCCATTAGTAGTGTTTCTCATGCCTCCTTACATGTAGTTGAAGCCATCAGACAGATCATTGCCAATAATGGGAGCAGAGGTCATGTATGTAGCTGGGTCAAGAGACTTAAGCAGTGGGTATACCTTCATTGCCTTCATTCATTCTCCAGCTGAATGTAAAAGACTTTAAGACCTAAGAGTAGGGTGGAGCCACAATATGGAAGGAACCTGGGTTAGGATAATCCTGCAGAAGGTAATCTGTTAGACAGCTATATGCCTAAGGAATACATTTCTATTGTATTAAGCCATTAAACCTTGGGTTTTGTTTTTTACGGCAGTTAGTATTGTCCTAACTAACACATCCATGCTGTGTATAGTCTTAGTAAGGGTTGGGGACAATTAGCCATCTCAGCTTCTTGTTGAAGCCTCCATCATGGAAGGCAAATATGTTTGATTCCCCTTCTGTGTGCTTCCTGATACTTCTAAGGTTTAAACAGTCCATTAGACACGTGTTCCAATGAAACTGAATCTAAAATAAGGGGCAAATATGTAGGGAAACTTTAGAACAAAATGCACAACAGTGGTAGCAGATATTTGAGAGAAATACTGTGCTGTGGCAAAAACAAAAACAAAAAACAGCACTGGAATAAAGACCCTTTTTAAAAATAAAAGTGGATCTTTTATCACACACAAACAACACTTGAAATACTCATTAGAGGAATACTCAGAGAAATAAATATAGGAAGATATAAGTAATGACAAGAAAGAGCCAGTTAACCTAGCAAATCTTACTTTTCACCTATGAAATTACCAGCTCTCTTTTCCTGGCTTGCTATCCAAACCACTAGAGAAAAAAATAAGTAGTTTGTTTAAGTTCCAGTTAAACATGGTGGATTGATTAAATGTTCATCTTCTACTCTCTCCTAAAAATGTATTAAAATAACCCTTATAAAATAACAATGTTATAAACGCACAGCAACAAAGAGAATGAGAGAGAAAACAACAGTGGATTAGAGGTGTCAACATAATTTTGAAAGGTGGATGTAAATGAGAAAGTGGTCACTGACTGAAAGCTGAGAAGCTTAAGCCCAAGATTGACAAGAGGAGAAGCCAATAAAAAGTAAGAGTTGCTTCTACGATCTACACTGAAGGGGAGCTTGGCTCTGAATACTCTAGGGAGTGGGTGCAGGTAAGAGATGCAGCTGAAAAAAATAGAAGAATTTGTTGAAAATCTTTGACTGTCTTCTCTGTCATCAATAGCCAAATGACTACCATTCCCCCACCATGAAATGACAAGAAAGATTTTTATGCTGGGGAAATTGACAATTAGATTCCCCCTAATGGTAAAGAACAATGAATGGGTTACCTCATTGGAAAAAACAATAGGGAAATTAAATTAATGTTGACACTCATGGCAAATAAGAAAACTGTGCCCCTCCTCCTTCCTATCAGTAAGAGGCTATCAATCATACTGGAGACTGTAGGCAAGAAAGTGGGAGTCTCCTCTGTAGAGAAACTAAACAGTCCAAAGATTCAGGCAGTGAATTAGTTGTTTACTATATTGAAGTACCCCATCAATATTACCACCTCTAAGTTAGACAAACTGTTAGAGAGTGGGAATTTTTGAGCACTACTGAGGCCATGGACTATGCCCCAGATAGAGTTGTCAGTGCTGACACCAGGCCAGGCCTTGAAATACGGTTTCATGGCCCCTTATCAGCATGTAGGCCTTCTTTCATAGAACACTGTCAGCTTTCTGAAGAACAGGATGACCCTGTGAATAACATGGTCGTCAATGGCATGATCCTGACGTTGCTTAGGAAAAACTGTTTTGTCTTGGGTTGCCTGCTCTGCAAAAACAGGATGTGGTTAATGTGCTTAAAAGTGGTCCTGCACAAAGGGTAGGGGTGGCTGCTCTCTGGACTCCCTGTGTGGAGAATGGCAGAGCAGTCACCTGGCTAGCTCTAATAAAGGCTCTTTGCTATTACATCGGACTTGGCTCCCTGGTGGTCTTTGGGGATCACGAAATCTGGGCATAACAAAACCACACCTTTCATTGAAGAATTTTACTCTTTAATATAAATGAATATCCATGAATCTGTGAATATTTCAGAATGCTTCTTATTCCAATTAAAAAAAAGCAAGCTAAAAATAATTCAAAAAGTAAAAACTCAAAAAAAATTATATCTTCAGAAGTATAAGGGAAGATATTGCGTTTATAATGTAGAAAGGAACACTAAGGAAATACAAAGATCTTGGAATGAAACATGATAGCAGGGGGATAAAATGTTGAAAGAATGTAGAAAGAGAGAAGAAATACAGAGTAATTAAAAAAAAACATGCAAGTTTAAGAATTTAGGAGATTAATCTAAATTTGCCTGATTAATCTAAATTGTGTATCAGGCAAGTAATCCAGAAAAATACACTAAACACAGTAGATAAGATGGAGAGGAAAAAAGTAAAGACATACTAACATTTCCCATTCTTAAAAATATGTCGGATTAAATCCCCTATAAGTGTTCCTGCAACAAAACAATTCAAAATGCTAGATGATATGTGAGTCATTTCTCAATAGAGCTGTGATCATTTTTAATGCTAGATGAAATGTTTGAAAACATCTTTTAAAAGTACAGAGCTGAAATGAAAAAGTAATCAGCCTCCTCAGAGGACAAGAAGGAGGCAGGAGCACGGAATCCAGCTTATTAAGCGTGTTGAATTCGTGATTGGTCCAAGGGCAACTTGCCTCAAGTTCTTGACTTTTAATGGTTGCAGTGAGAAAAGGAACGGAGTCCTACTGGCTACGCAAGGCAGGGAATCAGAATAATAGCCCCACACCGAGACCGCTGAAGATCTACCATTTCAGTGTCAGAGAAACTAAAAATAGCCCGTTGTGTACAAGGGGTGTTCAGCACATTCACCACAGCTTTGGCACCAGAATGAAAGTCACTCCTGAGAATTCAGAACTGTAAACTGCCCTGGTGCAAGACTGGAGTTTACATTCCCGGGACAGAGGTGGCCTCAGAAGCATCCAGCGGGGACATGAATGCGAAGAGACCACAGGCTGGGAGCACCTTGAACAATCACAAATCCTCTCCGGAGTGCTGCACCTTTACACCCCGGCTCACGGAATTCTCTTAAACAAACCACCGCGGACGTGTTCACCCTCACACACACAATCACAAAATAATCCAGAGAGACAGCGGGCCGCCTTTCTTACCCTCGGAGGGGATATCTGTCCCACCGTTTATTTTTTTGTAGCCTAGACTTTGTCTTATTACTTATTATGCAGAGTTTTCGGTTTTGTAACTGCCTCCCTCTCCATGAGCATTTGTTCAGACACAGAAAAACACGTTTTTTGTTTATTTTCAGTTCCAACCTCATAGGATGGTACCAATATTTTAAAATCAATTTTAGAGTTCTTGAGTTTCATTATTGTGAGAATATGCTGCTTACATTTGAGCTGCCTGCATTCTTTTTATAATCAGAGTACAGCTTTTCCTCCCAACTGAAGTAAATTTATTTATTCTTAATTGAGGTATAATTGATATTTTAGTTTCAGGTGTACACCATAATGATTCAATATTTGTGTATATTGTGGAATGATCATCGTTAAATAAGTTTAGTTAACATCCGTCACTGTACATAAGGAATTTTTTTTGTGGATGAAGGATTTTTAAGATCTTAGCAACTTTCAACTATGCAATACAGTGTTATTAACTGTAGTTGTTATGCTGAACATTACATCTGCGTGAATCAAACTCAACACTTGTGACTCTCTTTGCACATTTTGCGAACCCCACACACCCGCCCTCTGCCAACAACCTGTGTGTTCTCTGTATCGATGAGCTTTTTTTTTTTTAGACTCCACATATACGTGGTATTTGTCTTTCTCTAATTATTTCACTTACAATAATGCTCTCTAGATGTATCATGTTATTACAAATGGCAAGATTTCATTGTCTTTTGTGGCTGAGTAATATTCCTGTGTGTGTGTGTGTGATCTCTGCATCCATCTATAAACATTTAGGTTGTTTCTATACTTTAACTACTATAAATGCTGCAATGAACATGGGGGTATAGATAGCTTTTCAAGTTACTGTGTGTGTTTTTCTTCAGATAAAGACCCAAAGTGGAATTGCTGGATCATGTGGCAGTTCTATTTTTAATTTTTTGAGGAAACTCATATTGTTTCCAAAGTAGCTGCACCAATTTACATTCCCACCAACAGTGCACAAGGGTTGCTTTTTCTCCACATCTTTGTGGACACCAGTTGTTTTTTGTTGTCTTTTTGATAATAGTCCCTCTAATAGGTGTGAGGTGAGACCACATGTGGTGTTGATTTCCATCTCCCTGATGATTAGTAATGTAGAACATCCTTTCCTGTGCCTATTGGCCATCTTGTGTCTTCTTTGGAAAAATGTCTATTCTGCCTAATTGTCAATTGGATTTTTTTTTAATTTATTTTTTTGCTATTAAGTGGTATAAGGTTTTTTTTTATATCTTTTGGATATTAACCATCTATCAGATATGATTCACAAATATTATTTTTCTATTAAATAGATTGTTTTTTCATTTTGATGATGATTTCCTTTGCTGTCCAGAAGCTTTTTAGTTTAATGTAGTCCCACTTATTTATTTTTGCTTTTGTTGTCTTTGCTTTGGTGTCAAATCAAAGAAATCTTCACTAAGACCTATGTCCAGGAGCTTGCCACCTGTTTACTTCTGTGAATTTTATTGTGTTAAGTCTTACATTAATGTCTTGAATCTATTTTGAGTTAATTTTTGTGTACGGAGTAAAATAGTGATCTGATTTTATTCTTTTGCCTGTAATGCACATTTTCCCCACTATTTATTCAAGAGACTGTTCTTTCCCCATGATATGTTCTTGACTCCTTTGTTGTAAATTAATTGACTAAACATGTGTGGGCTTATATCTTGTTTTATATCCTATTCCACTGATCTATGTGTCTGCTGTTTTGCAAATTAATTACTGTTATGGTTACTCTAACTTTGAAATATACTTTGAAATCAGGGAGTGTGATGCCTCCAGCTTTGTTCTTCTTAAGATTTCTTTGCCACTTGGATTTTTTTGTGGTTCCATACAAATCACAGTATTGTTTTCTTTCTATTTCTATTATTGATTTGATTGGAATTATAATTAAATTTTTAGATTGGTTTGGGTAGTGTGGACATTTTAAGAATATTAATACTTTCAATGCATGAGCACAGAATATCTTTCCTTTTATTTTATCTTTTTCAATTTTGAAATTGTCTCATTTTTACATTCGCTGATTTTTTTCTTATGAGTCTCATTAATTTACTCCTAAAGTTGCAAAACTCTCCTGAAGGCTGAAGTATAGCAGGTCTTTTATCTGTGTCCTTCCAGAGAGACTCTCCTCTTCACTCTCTCAGTCCCTGTCCAGACCTTGTGCTTCCTAGTTCTGCTGCCCAGTTCCAGGCTGTCCCTTTGCCAGCAACATGCTGAGCCCTTCCTTCACCACCCTCCTTCACCACCCACCGCCCATGATACTTAGGCCCCTGCTCATCTGTTATTATTTACTGTTTGTTTATTCATCTTTTGGCTAGTCCTCCAGTAGCATACTAAGAGAATGTGCATTGGATTCAAATTGGTAATTGTTGCATGTCTAAAAATGTGTGTATTCTAGGCAATTACTCAAGGGGAAAACTGGAAGACCAATATGCATTGGAAGATGTTTTTAGCCTTATCAGCAATTCAGACAACCATGCCACAGGGACGAATGTGAGAAATATTATGGCCTGGGAACAGGGATGTTTCAGGAGGGTGGATGTTTGAACCATGTTTAGAAATGTGCATTGTGATCTATCGAGGTTGATTGCTACTCAGAGCTAACGTGTGTTGGTGTTACTTACAATTGATTAAACGTTTTAAATACTTTTCTTTTGAGCAATGTCAAGTACCGAGTATTATGCTACCCATAAAGGTATGATTTTCCAGGTGTTAAGTGAAAAGTGATGCTCTCCTCCTCTATACCACCACTGAAGGGGGAGAAGCTTAGGCTCATATTAATAAAAGGCAATATTACTATTTTTATGAAGAAGTATTTTAATTGGGGCATAATACAAATAAATAACTCAACTTGAACCAGACCCATTAGCACACACATGGGCCAGGGTGGTATGTCAATTAAAACAACATGTTTGAAGTGTTTAATGTATTAAAACAACATTCAACTACAAAGAAAATATCATTCATTTTATGTGCATGGGTAAAGATGAAAGAGAAAACACTCCTAGCTTCAAGGATTGTAAAAAACAGGGAGGAGGAAAGACTTATTTACAAATAATCGTAATAGAAGGTAAAGCATGATGAGAAGCATAATAAAAACACATCGGTCTTTGATTAATGGCAAATTGTTTTTAGCTGAAAGTTTTCACTGTTGGGACCTTGATAAATAAGAGACTAACCCTCCTAATTTAAGTTATGCATATCTGAAATGTAGTTAACTGTTTACAAAGACTCACAGTTTTCAAAACCAAAGAATGTTTTGACAGCTTAAAATAGCTGAAATATAAGAGGAGGAGCAAGTTTGCACCACTGGCTTATTCTTATGATTTCTGATATTGAGTGGATTTGCTGACCATCTTCTGAATAAATAACAATTTATAAGACTCATCTTTCAACATGTTTTTGTCATGTTTAGAGTACATGAACTGACATAACTCAATATAATGATAAACAAATTTTAAGTTAACAGTACTTATGTAGGATTATAAAATAATTAGAGGACTTTCGTGCACAGGTAGGGTCCCCAGCAGCTGCCAAGCACTCCCTCCCTTTCCCCAGCCACCCGGTCCCCCGCTGCCACAGTTGCCCTGCAATCGGAATGGTGGGGCATCGGGCCCCGCCCGGCTCCCTCAGCACCTGGGAGCCTGGCAGCGGTGGGGCAATCAGATCAGCTGGGCCATCGGCCGCTGCTGCCGCCCACTCACCGGCTCCCCCATCCCACCCTGGTCCCACTCTCAGGGCCCACCAGGGCCTACAGCACCTCTACTGCCAGCACCAAGTTGCCAACGCCCTCCACGTCCGGAGCCGCCCCTTGATAGTCAGCGCATGTCATAGCAAGTGGCGGAACGCCTGGCAGCACTCTGAGTGGAGGGGACAATTTGCATAGTAGGCTTTTATTATATAGGATAAGCTACAAAATGCAACTTGAAGCATACATTTCAAGTTTGATTTAGAAAATGAAATTATTTTCTTATTTTATCAGAAAATATAAATGTTATATGCAAATATATTTGACCTGGTACATATTTACAAAGAAAATAGTTTAATTTTTATCCCTACTGGTGTTTTATTTTATTTAAATCAAAAGTTTTAATACGACCAGGCAAATGACTACCCCAGTGAATTATGGGTGACTTTGGAATTGTTTCAGAAGGTTAAAAATAGGTTGCTCTGTACAGCCTTTTTCTTTTTTATCATACTGAGGAGTTTGCAAATCAAGCAGTAATAGTAATTCTGGAGATGAAACTCACTTCTCAAAGGCCACAGTCATGTGGGTGAGAAATTTGTGAATATGCCACTGGAGTATTTGAGCTGAATGCATCCAAATGAGAAAAGGAAGAGGGCCATAAGGGCACTTCTTTGTGCTTGTGCTAACTCACGACTTCCATTCTCACATGGTATTGCACAGGCCATTGAGCTCTCAGTATGACATTGTGGTTGTGGGCATTTCATTGTTTGGATTATGGGGGAAAACTGCTTACAGTATCCATTCGAAGATTCTCTCTGGTCCAGCAGCAAACTCGCAGTGGTGCAATCCATTTCTTATGCCTTAAGTATTTTTAAAAATCATTTCTGCTTTTTTTACTCTACATCACTTGTCACTGGATTTCTTAATGAGATTGTATTTCAGTTTTTTTGAATTGCTTTGGATCAATCCAGGAATGACAAAAAGAACAGGAGCTCTGTGTTGAGTGAGATGAGGGGTCAAATCCAAGTGTGCTATTTCTCAGCTGTTTCTCTTTAAGTAAATTATTGTACCTCAGTTTTCTGAGCAATCAGATTGAGATACAGGGTTTATTAACAATTACATGAAATCCCTCAGGGTGTCTAAGCATAGTGTCAATGATCTCTACCTCCTCTTTGAAAAAAAAAAGAAACATTTCAATCCTTCGCACATAGGCTGAGTACCTTGTACTAAATGGCACGCCACCTTTGGTTACTCACCAGATCCTGGTTAATTAGTCCAGTCCATTTTTTTTATGTGTGTGGTTACATCTGATTGAATGTCAGTAATAATAAAATTGCTTTAATTTTTTTTTTTTTACTCCAGCCTTTCCTTTCATTGGTGCTTACTGAATTATTAAGTTAGCTCACCACCGAATTTTAAATAGACTAAATCACAAAGATTCTTAATTACATAGCCTAATTCTTATGGTACAGTGAGCATGAACTATTCGGTTGGACCATAAGACATTTCTATTATTAGTCTGTATTTTTGAACTAAAAAGTTCAAAAAGTAATAATAATATTTGGAAAATATAAGTACTAATTTTCTATTATACTGAGCTTTACCTTAGTTTTTCATCCCCATGTAAAACGTCCATATATATATATATATATATATATATATATATATATATATATATGAGAGAGACTGAGAAGTGATAGATAAGTCAGGGCTCCTTGGGAGAAAATGAATATTGCAGAAAGGGGTTATATAAATAAAATTGTGAAGGAGAGGGAAGTATATTCTGTTAGAATTAAGAGGTAAATTATGACTTATAATTAGTTTCTCTAATTTAAATAAGTAACTGGGTTTTAAGGCAGCTTTTATGAAATAAAAATAAGCTTTAATAGTATTTTGCCTTTCCTCCTCCACTGCCACGGTATTAACAGAGAACATGAAATTCAAATGTAACTCTGACAAACTTGAACGTCTCCAGAGCCATTGGGGAAGTTCATCAGGCATTGTGCATCTTCACCTGAGCTATGAAAGTCATTATTCCAGATGAAAATAATTCTCTGCTTAAAATGTCTCCACCTATTTTCAACAGTCACTCAGCAAATTATCATTTCAGTCCTTTAGATAAGAGGGTAATGCCACTGGCTAAGATAATGACAGTCAATTTCCCACTTAAAAAATTTCAATTGTATTCATTTTTCTTATACTGTCTAATCCTACTCACTGTGAAGTATGCAGGAAAATCTGTGGATTAATGTCTTAATTATAGTGTTGGCTAATGTTGCTAGGTAGATTATTCTTTAGTTTTGAGTATTTTAAAAAGTAGGCTTGTCTCCCTTCCCCGCCCCAACTCTCTGGGAGGAAAGGCAACCTTTAAATGGATGATCTAACTCTCTGTGCCCCTAATTCTGGCAGATGAGCTATTTAGGTGACAGGGATGAAGAGAAGTTATGTATGAATTCAGCAGTATGGACTTCTCCTCACCAAAGTCACTGCAAATACTGAGCTCTATTGACTTCCCTTCTCGCCAATCATAAAGGTCAATGCTGAAACCCTGAGACAGGCATGCCCTATTCTCTCCCAAAGGAGAAGGTAACAAAAGAAAAGCAACAAAACTTAGTGCTGTTCCTTTGAGACAGGTGGGAAGGATCCTGGATTCTCCCATCCATCCTGGGTCTTAACTCTGACCTTTTGGAATGTAAATATGCCATGTCAAGGGCCACATAAATCCCAGGTGACTGTCTTTTATAACCTAGTGACTTCGCCGAAGTCTTGGCATCAAACCTAGAGAAATAGCACGCCCGTATTCCTGGCACTTTGGGAGATTAACCTAAGAACTTGTCTGGGCTGTAACTATTCGCGTGTTTCTAGGCAGGTCAGAGAAGTTTTATTACCCTACTGGATCAGAGAAATTAACTGGAGAGATGACTATAAATATACTTCTCAACGTTTGAGAATGGTCATAGGAAGCTAGGGCTTTATACAGAATCACTTAAAAACTCAAGGGAGATTTATTCCCCACAGTAAGTTTAAACCATTTCGTTTTTAATAATGGCTAGGCTTCACAACCAATTCACAAAATTCCTGAAACTTGAACAATTGTCTCTCAAGAGCCAGAATGATCAGTCCAGGACAACACCTCGCTGTTTATCAACATGTTACACCTGTAATATTTCTGCTAGACAGAGGGCTCACTTTAAGGCAAAAGATATGTTCGTTTTGTCTTTAAATATGTTTTTATTAGGAGAGAGAAAGCGAGAGGGAGAGAGAAATAGAAACATCGATGAGAGAGAAACATCAACATTGACCGGCTGTAAGGCAAAAGATATGCAGCCACAGGCACTCGCCCATGGAATTTCCTATCATTACAGCCCTACTCATGACGAAATGCCTTGCAGTGATTAAATCAGAGCTTCATCTGATGTTATGTTATTGTTCAATAGGACACAATTAATTCTTTAAAACAGAGGTGGATATATAGTATTGCTTCCCCCACTGACAAAATATGAGGCCAGGAACTAAGGGATCCAAGTGGAAGAGATCTTTTACATGTTACACTTAAAATCCGAAACCTCAGATCTTCCTTCCCTGGCCTACAGCTTTGGACTCAAATAATTTGAAGGTCCTTGTGGCCCAGACAACATTAAACTAGAAGTTATGACTGTATACTGACCCTTGGTTTTTGATTCCTCATACTAATAAGTCAATGATGAAAAAGAGGTTTTGTTCTTTTCGATTCAACTTACCCAGAAAAAATTGGACTGCTGCTGTACAATGAACAAAATCAGAACTGTGGTAGGTTGAATAACCGTCTCCCAACTATGTCCATAAACCCTGAACATGTGAAGTATGTTACCTTATACACAATGGGAGTTTTTCAGGTGTGATTAAAGTAAGCATATTGCGATGGGGAGTTTGTCTTGAATGATCTGGTTAGGTCCCATGATGTACTCACAAGGAACCTTACAAAGACAGAATATAGAAACGCAAGACAGAGGGGAAAACATTTGAGGCTCAGCAGTGCTAGCTGTGATAGGGAAGAAAGGGGTGATGCGTCAAAGGAGGTAGGCAGCTTTGGAAGTTGGAAAGCTCACACACACACACACACACAGACACACACACGCACACGCACAGGCACGCACAAATTCTCCCCTGGAGCTTCTGTAAGAAATGCAACTCTGTGAACCCGTTTCAGGCTTCTCCCTTCCAGAACGACAGTAAATGTGAGTTCTTTGAATTCCCTAAGTTTGTGATAATTGGTCACAGCAGCAATAAGAAACTAATACAAGGATTATGTCTGGAAATCTGAGGATTCATGCGAGCAGCTACTAGTATCCATGAGCAGTATCAGAAGTCAGTGAGCAACTGTGGGAACCAACAATAAAGGATAAACGGGAACATATATATTGGGGGTCACCCCATCAGTTATAAACTCTCAGCTGGCTGAGTCCAGCAGTGTGTAATGGGAAGGGGAATATGGAATAAGGGATGGAAAGAAGAAACCCAACTTAGACCATATGATCAGTAATAAAAATGGCGGTTATAGCAGGCATGCTGTACAGTAGATAGGGCATGTGCTGTATCATGAGGCCAATTTGCCATGATATTGGTAGGTTTTCAGTTTTTCTGGAACAATGAATGGCATCCAGGAGGAAAAAGAGAAGGGATATAAACGTTCTGGTGCACAGGAGAAATACAAGCTGACTGATTCTCTCATTTTAATGTAAATCAGACAAAAATGTGTTTATTATGTCAGAGGCCATGCATTTCCATTTTTAGTTATGAAATTCTGTCCCATTCTAAACCTTTTAGATGCTGGGGGCGGGGGGGGGAAACAAAAACATATTCATTTCCTCTGCCAGACTATGACCTTTTAAAGTAGAATACTGCACGAGGATGCCTATTTTCATAATGTTCACTTTGGCTTCTTTACAATAAAGCTATAAAATAGGAATGCTGAAATCTGCCCCTGAATCTGTGCCTACATACAGATGCCAAGATAGTAGCTTGGGTATTTAAAGTTCTTTCTAATAGGACAAGTAAATGGACTTCTCTCATTTGTCAGGTATCACACATTTTATTAGTATCTAAAAAGGTGTAGGGGAATGGAAGGGGTTTCCACCATAGAGGAGAGGAGATAAAATTGTGGGTTATTATGGAACAACTCACCTTCGAAGTAATTATAATCAAATCAACAATATACTCAATTAGATTTCTTTGGGGCTCTTCAACTAGGAAATAGTTCTTGTGACAGACCCTTGCTCTAATTGTGGAGCACTGATTCTGCCACTTAACTACACTGTCCACATTGTAGTTCACACAAATGGTATCCTTGAAGATGTACACTGCAACCCTCACCCACCAGCTACTGGCTTTCATTCAACTGGAAATAATTCCCCGCATTACTCGCCTCTTAATGGCATTAACCATGGTTCTCATACACCCATAAATTAGAAAAGCTTATTCTAATTCCAAAAATGAGCAAAATTATCTAGGCTTTTGAAACACAAGCTTATTTGGGGGAGGGTGACTGTTTATAGTTAAACAGGATTATGTAAACTCCCATTATCTTTTTTTTTTACCACTCATTTCAAGGGTAGAATATATTTTGTATAAGAAGCTGCTCTGTGGACTGAAACTAGAACTAGTGTATGTGATTGTAGATATGGTCTTCTAAATCAGTCCTGGAGAGTAGGTTGTAAGCAGTTTCCTGGTAACCTGAGAAGAGTGCAAAGAATGGGGTCAGTTTGGGGTTGCTGTCGTTTCTAGAGAGGGAGCGGTGCCCATTACCACGGCTCTGCTGGCTGAAGGGCCATAGAATTCGTACCTTTGAGAATCAGCTGCTCAGACTTGGAGGTGAAAGGAATTCATTGTCTGAAGCAGTTCACTGAGGAGACAAATAAAAGCTCTCATATAGGAATGGCCTCATCTTGATGCCATAAAACTAATCTACCTTCTTGAGTCTTTGCCCTAACTCCCCGCTTTGTCCTTGTTCCTCTAACTATAGAAGCCTCTCTGCTCATATCAGGGCCACACCCTCATATTTTATGCTGTATTTTATGATCTGTCAATTCTCAGGAATGTTGCTCTTTTAATCTCATCTCTACCCTACGTTGTTGAATCATCCATCTCCATTGATTCATTCTCATTAGTGTGCAAACATGTTCTGGATGTTCAACCAGGTTTTTGCTTTTAAAATAAAAAACGATTTTATTTTATTTATTTATTTGTTTGTTTGTTTAATTTATTTTTATGGCTCTTGACCACAGATCCACTTTTGCTTCTGGGTTCTTTGTTTTCCATTCACTTGATAGAATGATTCATCTGACTGTGTGATTTTGCTCATCTCCCATTCTCCCTTTAACTCTCCAAACCTGGATTATTTTTCAAACAATTTTCTGAGAATAATTGCCAAGGTCATTAATTATTTACTTTTTATAAAATAAAATGATAAATACTTTTTTTCCCCCTCAGCAACAATATCCGGTACTGTTGTCCACTTTTTGATACTTATTCTTCTCATAGCTTTGAGATAAAACACTCTCATTTTTTCTTCTACTTCTTTGACCTGGGTGCTTCCTGCTTCCTTTTTGATTCTTTTCTCTGCTTAAACTCCCAATGTTATGGTGTCACATGTTTTCTAACCTGGCACCCCTTCTCTTTTCTTTAACTCCGTAACTGCATTCTGTCATTTTTCCCATCTTTATATCTCAGTAAATGTTAGTGCTGAGATGTTTGAACCTAAAATACAGCGTTTACTCTTCATTTCTTTCTATGCCTCACTCTCATATCCTTAGTCCTATTGCATTTACTTTTAAAACATTTCAGAACCGTGCCTTTCAATGCATCTGCAGTTATAATAATCACGTTAGCCCAAAACACCACTATCTTTTGTTTGAACCGTTGTCATAGCTTCATGATTGTCCCCTTGCTTTCTCTCTTTCTCTCCTAAAATCTTCCCACACATCCAGTAAAGTGATCTGTTCAGTCTGTTAATTAGAGAACTTTAGTTCTTGATTAAAACCCTTCAAAAGCCTCCTGTCATCACACACATATGACTCACTACTAACTAAATGAGCTGGACTTGGGATGAATAAAAAATGAAATGTCTCTGTGATGTTTTACCACTACCATTCAAAATCACTCTTGTGGACTTTTCCTCTCCATTTTTGTATGTTCTCTTGCTCTAATGCCATACATCTTTCCTAACCCCTTCACTATTGATTAGCAACCTTGTTTTCCAGTATTAGAAATACCAGACCAGTGAAACATCTGAACACTTCCATCTGTCATACTCATACACTACAGCAACTCCCTCCACAGTTCAGGCCTAATCCAGATTTTTAATACTATACTATAGCAGGAAAGAGAAACATGCTTTTGGCTTTTATGTTTTTGTTTTTGTTTTATTATTGTTGTCTTTTTCCTTTTCCTTTCTCTATCATCTCCTTGAGTCAATAGTTGTTATTCCTGAGTCCTCCAGAATCTGGTAGAGAAAAAAGAAAGATTTAGAAGAAATGGCAAATTAATGTTCATGCTATTTTATCGGCCGTTGTATCCTTCTATGGAACAAAACCCCAAAAGCCCATTTGTGAGTTTGGTTTTTGTTGGTGTTGCATTGAGATCCATCACTTTATTAAGACCTGCTGCTATGTCTTTTCCTGGTGTGGATCCCAAGCCAACTTTTGTCTGCTTATCACTCATCTTTCAGTGCTTCCTTCTGATACTACACCCATGCGTGTGCTTTCTGATTGCAAAGGATCACCTTGGCACCTTGGGATCCTTGGACTTCTTGGTGAGATTCTGAAGTCAAGAGGCATGGTAGAGGAGGTGGGTAAATGAAAGCAGGGAAGCAGATAAACTATTAGTCTTGCATTAGTCTCTTGAATTCTTATACTGCTTTAATATAGAGGCTGTGGAAAAGGTAAGAGTAACAAAAAAGGTTTTTATTCACACCCTTAGCAACTTTATTGTCGGTAAAGCACATCATTTGGGAATCTCAGGATACTTGCTTTCTATTCTCCATTTTCAAATATCATGTTCTATATTCCACCTTGGTTTTCTTCTCATTATTTGTTACTAGGTTACTCTCAGGAACTCGTTTCCAATGAGTGGGAACATTTACTTTGTGTTCCTATAGCATTTTACCCATTTCCAAATTAATCAAACATGTTTCCACTAAGGCTCCTTAACAACCCATTTTTCTCTCATATTTTAATTAGTAAAATTGAGGAAAATCCTGGCTTTTATTTGATTTTTGATGTTAAATAGCTATTTGATCCTAGTATTTCTTGGCCACACATGAACATTAAGCCATAAATCCCTTCTCTGATCCCTATTAAACCTAACAGACATTTAGTTTATGCAGTAAGTGGATTTTAACCTTGGCATTAAACTTATTTGGTAAGGAACTTTAAAGTTCATTAAACAGAATTCAGGTCTGTTGATACCCAAGTGATTTTTCGCATATGGCAAAATTTGTGAAATTGCTTGGCAAACAACAACATTTAACACCTGTCATTTTTTAATCAAATAAGTGATCCAGTGTTATATATTGGCTGTGACTGCCAAATGTAGATATTTTGAGAGTCACTCTATGAGGGTGGAGTGTTTTACTGGAAACAGAATGGCTTTCATCTTTCATGTTTCAAGAAAAAAATCATTAAAATATATATAAAGTTAAGACACTTTGATTAGAAGAGAATAGTAAAAGTGTGATGCTTTACAACTTTTTAAAAAATAAAATGATCTATAGTATCTGAAATGAGATATTCAGAATTAGGTCATAATTTCCAAAGCCATTTACACATTTACATTCACACTTTTAGAAAACACCTCCTCTGCCTCAGGCACTATCCTTGGTGTTCTAGGAATGAAAATGGACAGGATACAATTTCGTATTCTACAAAAGTTACAATCTAAGTGGGAGAATATAAAGTGATATAAAAATGTTACAAATTGGATCATGAGAATCAGGAAAATGTTGGGTATGAGCTAAATGCTATATAATAAAAGCCCAGCGACCAAATGGAAGAATGACCAGAACCACCGGTCAACCAGTGCACACTGACCACCAGGGGGCAGATGCTCAATGCAGGAGCTGCCCCCTGGCTGACTGGGATGAGTGGTGCTCCCACAGTGGAAGCAGCCACTCAGAGGGCAGGTCCACAGCCACTCAGCTGACCAGGATGTACTGTGCTCCCATAGCAGGCCAATCCCTGCAGGCCCTACCCCCATCAGTGCATGAATCCTATGCACTGGGCCTCTAGTAAAAAAATAAAAATAAAAATAAAAAATAAAAAATCCTCGAATTAATAAGCAATTATGGCAAGCTTGTAATATACATGGTTAATACATAAAAGCCAATCATCCTATATAATAAAAACCTAATATGCAAATCGACTGAATGGCAGAATGACTGGCAAAATGACTGGTCGCTATGATGTGCACTGACCATCAGGGGGCATATGCTCAATACAGGGGGAGCACCATTCAGCCAGAAGCCAGGCTCATGTTGGCAAGTGCAGCAGTGGTGGCGGGAGCCTCTACCCTCTCTGTGGCAGCGCTAAGGAGCAGTGAGCCAAGTGGTAAGGAACAACGAGCAAGCGGGAGGTAAGGAATGAGGGGTCCCAGACTGCGAGAGGGATGTCTGGCTGCCGTCTTAGGCCCACTCCCCATGGGAAGTGTGTGCTTATTAGTCCTTTTATTCCCCCATGGATGATGCCTGGTTTGGTAGTTTCCTATAAAACTCAACATACTCTTCAATACAGCAGTCACACTCCTTGGTATTTACCCAAAGGAGTTGAAACTAATGTCCATACAAAACCTTGCATAAGGATGTTTATAGTGGCTTTCTTCATAATTATTAAAACCTGATGCAATCAAGTGGTCCTTCAGTAGATAAATGGGTAAATACACTGTGGTATGTCCAGACAATGGAATATAATTCAGCGCTAAAAAGAGATTAGTTATCAAGCCATGAAAAGAAATGAAGGGAACTAAAATGCATATTATTTAGTGAAAGAAGCCAGTCTGAAAAGGCCACACACTGATTCAATTATATGACATTATGGAAAAGCAAAACTTTGGAGACAATAATAATAAAAAAAGAAAAAAGAAAAATCAGTGGTTGCCTGGGGGTGTGGGAAGGGAGGGATGAACAGGCAGAGCATAGAGCTTTTTAGGGTGTGAAACATCTCTGCATCATACCATATGGTGGATACATTTGTCGCAACCCGTAGACTACAACACCAAGAGTGGACCCTAGAAAACTATGGACTTTAGGTGACAATGATGTGTCAATGTTAGATTGTCAATTAAAATGAATGTACTACTCTGGTAGGGGATGGTGATTATGGGGGAGATTATGCATGTTATGGGGACAGTGTATATGTAACGTCTCTTTACCCTCTGCTCAATTTTTCTATAAACCTAAAACTGCTCTAAAATAATAAGGTTTACTTAAAAACAAGCCAAAAACTTCTTTAAGTTCAACTTCTAATTTTTGTTATGATGTGAGATAATTTTAGAAAATGTTTAGAGAAATTAAGTTGTATGAGCTAGCTAATGTTTTCAAGTAAAAATTTTAATTTTAATTTTAATACAAAATGAATAGATGCTGATAGCAAATTTAAAGACTTTATAGAAAAATATAAAGAACAAACTATAAAGACTGTTCTTACCTTTTTCTCAATCATCCGTCTTTGGCTTGGAATAAGTATGTATTGCTAAAACTTTGGAGTGCCTTCTTCCAGACCATCTCATATTCACTTATAAAAATTGCATTATTTTTCATTAGAATGTATAGCAAAAAACCAAGGACCTTGCTTATCTTATTTGTCACTTTATACTTCCTGCACAGAACATTTTTTAGTATATAGTGATTATAAGAAATGTTTATTAAATTATAAATTATGTATATATATATGTATGTGTCTACACAGGAAAAATACAATCACATTCTATATATTGTTTGAAATCTTGTTTCATATCAATATATTAAAATCACCTTTACTGACTTAATTAGCTACCTGTTATCTAACTGTGCCATAATGTATCGAGCCAGTCTCTAAAGATGGAGTTTGGGTTTGTCTATAATTATTAACTAATATATACAATCAACTATTCTTGTACATGTATCTTTACATGGTTTTAAAATTGGTAGGTCATAATGTACATGAGTTTTGCATTTTGGTGAGTTATGGACAAAGCTTGAAACAATTTATATTCCTGAAAACGGTGTGGCTCATTAAGGGCTTCATTAAACTTCTATTTATAAAATTGGGTCTTTGTCAGAAAGTGACACAATCTCTAAAGCTCAGCATTTGAATTCTTTATTACTCAGAGCACTTCATTGTCTTTAATGATAATTAAGTAAATGGGGAAACTAATGCTGAATTTCTACTAATTGGGGGCCATAGCATCTGCTTTTAGTGAGTGAAAATGACAGAATTAAACACCTCATCAAAAAATAAATAAACAAGCAAATGTATTCAATGCCAGTGTCCTTTCTGTTTTCTCACTCCCTCATTAATTGAGTTACTTGGTAAGATACCAATAGTTTTTGAGCACCTCTTATTTGCTGATCGCTTAGTTAGGGCTAGATGATCAGACACAGTCCTTTAAAACTTAGAGTTAATGGTCTTGTGGGAAGGTAATATAAATAGCATTTGTAATAAGTGACAATGGCTCTATTTTGATAATATAAATGAAGGGCACACTGAGAACACAGATTGGCCACCTAATTACATGTTGGGTAACAAGGAAGAAGTCTGACATGACCTTGAAGAAAAATGACGGGCAAACTGAAATCTGAAGGAAAAGTGGGATGTGGCCAGGTATGGATTAGGGAGAATCGTGACCCAAAGAAAGGATGAACAGTGTGTAAATTTCTTGGAGAATTTTCTCAAGACCCCAAAAACAAACAAGCAAATAAATAAAAACACCTGAATATATATAAAGAATTTAACAAAATGGTGTTATTTTCTTAATGTTTTCTTTTAAAGCATGTTGCAAGTATAAGCTTCTTTTGTTTAAGATATTTTCCTGTTATGTTCTTGCTATATTTCAGTTTTTACTGTAAATTATAGTTTTTTTTTTCTTTCAGTATAGGTTTTTAGGAAAAATGTTCCCTGAGCAGTTCTTAAATTTCAAAGGAAATTTTAATGCACAATTTCTCCAGCCACTGTAGCTTAAAAACTAGGTTTGGAGTAAATTAAATACTTGTTTATAATTTATAAGTTATGAATATATAACCTTGACTTTTAGTAAGATCCACAAGATTCATAAAATAACTGATAAAAATGTAGGAAACGCATAATGGTTCTTATCTGAATTTATAGACTGTTGAACTTGTACGGCTTGCAAAAATGGCTTTAGATCTCATAAATTGGACTTGAAGTAAAATGTCATTGTGTATATGGAAACTCTCTATTTAATAAATCATTCTTTTTGCCAGAAATGAATTCACACAGTAAGGAAAGCTAGTATTAATGTGATAGAATTTAAATTTTCTTTTCTTATTCCAAGTAGATGCTTTTTGTGAGACATCCGAGTTATACAATAAAGAATACATAAAGGAATTTACATTTTTTTCTTTAGTGTCAAATAGAATTAATTAAATCTCTGAAACGCTGCAGCAAGACGCTAATCTTCTAACACATCCTGGCAGATTTCTCCAACTTTTATTTAGATAGGCCTCAAAGAGTTGTTATTGCACAGGTTTTTTTTCTTAAGTGAGTGAGCTCCCCACAGAACACAGAATTTCTGGTTTGGAAAAAACTTTCATAATTAAACTTTCAGGCTTTAGTGAATAAACTAGTACCTGATCGTGCCAGTTATATCAGTTGAAAATGTCATTTTGTTTTTATGTAAAAATGATAGGTGTTCGTGGATTCTCTTTGTTTCTCATGCAGAAGACAAAAGAGAAAAAAGAAAAAAGCTGTAGCATTTTTTCATGTTTTTTCCCAAAGTTTGAATATGATGAAATGCCCAGAGAAAGAAACTGTACACAGTGTGGACAAAATGGGGCCACATATGAAACCTGACAAGCTCAGATGAGGCCTGCATGATGGAGCTTAGGGAGACCAATAGTAACCACAAAGGGTGGTGTGAACATTAAAAACTCCTAAGGAAACAAGAGTCACTGTGGGTCATCACATCCTAGGCTTGTAGCTTCCTTGACAAAGGTCAGTCTTTATCTCCAGTGAACCTATTGTCTTTTTGTATCTAGATAACATACCTTTGGCATGTTAATTTTCTTTTTCTAAACCCCTCAGGGTATATCTACCACACAGAGCAGGAGACCACAATCCCTCATAGTTGTCTAGTTCCCTGAATACCATCTCCTTGTGCTGTAAATGTTGATTGTTAAACTATCCTATACCCACAAATGTATAGTAAGTATTTGTCTGCTTTACTCTATCCATTTTCAGTGATTTCCCCAATTTGCTTTCTGTAATCTCAGTCTACCAAAAATAGATTTCATATAACCTCTCTTATGTCTCCTCATTTGACTAACATCCTACATAATAATCCTATATAATAAAAGGTTAATATGCAAATCGACCCAATGGGGCAACGACCAGTAGCTATGACAGGCATTGACCACCAGGGGGCAGACAGCATAGGAGCTGGGCTGATGGCTTGAGAGCACAGCAGTGAGTGGTGGGAGCCTCTCTCGCCCCCGAGCCAGTGCTAAGGATGTAAACTGATGGCTGTAGGACTGTGAAAGGGTGCAGGCTGGGCTGAGGGACCCTCCCTCCCAGTGCGTGAATGTTGTGCCCTGGGCCTCTAGTATAAAATAAATCGCAAAAAATGCCAATCTCTAGAGCATTTCTCAGTCCTTTGAGATTTTGCTTCCCAGCAATTGTCATCAGTTTGGCTCAAATGAATTCACAAAAATTGTCTACTGCCTACCTCTTATACAGATAGTTTTATTATCAAGGCCTACCCTAGTTATCCAGGTTTGGACGATAGTAATTTGTACTTACGTGGAATTTTCAGGTGTGTAGTTTTCATGTGCTATCTGGCTGCATTTAATTAATTTTCTTCAGTTTTGCTTTTGCATAATTTAGGATGAAGTCCTGTACTTTATTTCTGAAGTTGTGTCTGTGCAGGAATACAGCCGTGCTACTTATGTCTAAAAGCTCCTTCATTTCATTTTTGTTTTCATGGAGGTGTTTTGTTGAGTTTTTGTGTTTTCTTTTCCCAGGTAATCACCATTCAGTGAATGTAAATCACAGTGCAGCAACAAATTTCATGTCCAAATCATCTCAAAGAAATTGTGTTTTGGGGGGTCAAGCTTTCTGAAGTGGTTATTTTGTCAAAAATTATTCATGAGCATAAAAAGAAAAAAAATACAAAATTCAAGGAACATTTTGATATAATATGAAAATAATTCTGAAGTAATCAAAATGATGAAAATCTTTTGAAATACTTCACAAGTGGAACTAAGAAGGTCACATTTAAACAACAAATCTTGCCGTAATCCTTATTATTTAGACAGATAAAACTTTCTTTAAACCATGAACTGGGGTTTATCACTATAAGGATTTAAAGGCTTGTGTCCCCTAAATTATTTTATGTTTTATGTGTAACTTGGGTAAAAACATCCACTTTGGATTCATAAGATTACTTTTCATTGTGATATTTTTGTGCCCACACAAATTCTCCTTTATCTTAAAGGGCACAATTTTTAAAGGGGGTGGGGTGATGATGTAAATATGCACATACTATCCATACCACTCCTGTCAATCAGAATTGAAACAGAGACTGCAAACAGCACAGTCATTGGTCATTGTCAGTGTAAACATGTTCCCATGTGAATGGTATATGCCTATTTCTCATCTTTCTGATATAGTTTATGTCCTTTAAACATAAAAGAGAGTTTGCATGGACACAAAATAATCACAATTAAATAATCTCATAAATCCTAAATGGAGTATATTTCCCTAAATTATACAGAAAGGATAAGATAACTTCTAGTATAATGAGGGTAATTCTAGAAATGGGATCAATTTTTAAATTTAATTTGCAAGGTACTTGAGTTACTTAAGGTACTTTGATACATATTCATTACCTCTCTGTATGGGCAGGGTTTCCAAATTTAGAATACCTGTAGAATGATGGACATATACAGTTGTCTTCTCTTAAAAAATAGATGTAAATGTGGTGGAGCATATAACCTTATAAAAGAACTCAGGTCCATTTCTTTATTTCTAATACATATATTTCATGTCCTGGGCTTCTGTAACTAATTAGTACAGAGGTGGTGGCTTAAATTACAGTAGAAATGTGTCCTCTCACCATTCAGGAAGTCAGAAATCTCACATCAGTAACACGCAGCTGTCATCAAAAGGTCCGTGGGGTTGTGGACTCACTGGAGGCTCCAGAGGAGAAACCCTTCCTTGTCTGATCAGCTCTGGTGGCTACTGGCATTCTTTGGCTTGTGGCCACGTCACTCCAACCTCTGCCTCTATGATCACATTGCCTTCTTTCTGTATCAAATCTCCTTCTGCCTGCCTCTTATACAGATGCTTTTATTATTAAGGCCTACCCTAGCAATCCAGAATAATATCCCGATTTCAAGATCCTTCAGTTAATCATATCTGTAAAGACCACTTTTTCCTTTTAAGGTAGCATTGATAGTTCCCAGTGTTCAGAAGCTGGTATCTGAGAGTGGCCATCTTCATCTAACTACAGTCATGAATAATGAAAAGAGTCTTATGATACTTCAAAAATGTTCATTTACCTCGTTTTTCATGGATTTTAAAATGTCCTTATTGTTATCTTTCCATTTCTTGAGGCAACTTTGACATCCTTACCATTATCAAAGAGCAAGGATCTAAATAGAGAAGGTTGCCCAAATATTTATGATCCCCAGCTGTCTCACAGAGTCATTAGAGAAATGAGCTCCACCCCCTGGCAGGAGAGAGTCAGAGTGGTAATACCAGCTAACAGGACAGAAGAGACCAAAGGCTGTGAGATGTATATTGACTCCAGGAAAAGCCAGTGAGAGGGATGCAGTTCTCAAAGGCCCCAGCCTGCAGACCTAAGACAATTTTTCTATCTATAAGCCAAATTCTGTTATGTTACTTAGTAGATTTTTATTGATTTCAGAGAGGAAGGGATAGGGAGAGAGAGAGAAACATCACTGATGAGAGAGAATCATTGATCAGGTGCCTCCTACATGCCCCACATTAGGGATTGGCCCACAACCCGGGCATATGCCTTGACCGGAATCGAACCGTGACCTCCTGGTTCATAGGTTGATGCTCAACCAATGAGCCATGCCAGCTGGGCAAGCCAAATTGTTTAGATTCTCCTCTAACATCTTTTTTTTTTTTTTTTTTTTTTTTTAATTTTATTTTATTTTTATTGTTTTAAGTATTACAAATAGTAGTACATATGTCTCCTTTTTTTTCCCCCTTTGATCTCCCCCTGACCTCCCCTACCCCCCAGGACATGCCTTCACCTGCCCACCCTCCCCCCCCACCCCAGTGTCTTATATCCATTGGTTGTGCTTATATGCATGCGTACAAGTCCTTCGGTTGGTCTCTTACAGCCCTCCTCGCCCAACCACCCCTGTCTTCCCAATGTAGTTTGACAGTCTGTTCAATGCTTCTTTGCCTATGTATCTTTTTCCCACCATTTCTTTCCTTTAAAAAGTTTTGCCTTTGCAGACTGGAAATAAACATATAATAACAAAACAAGACAAAACAAAAAAATGTTTGAGTCCCAATTTCAATGTCCAACAGTTCCTTATGTGTACATGTCAGCAGTGATATCTGGATGGTGGGCACATGGTGGCAATGCAGGTCCGACCCTCTCTGGTTTGGTCCTAGGCAACCTGCAGCGGTGCACAGCTGCTGACTGCTCCCATGGCAAGGCGTTGTCAGCGTCTTCCATCTCTGGACTGTTTTTGCCTCTTGTCTTCATGGTTGGAGCACTCCTGTCAGTTCCTCTCTGTTGCAGGAATCCATCTGGTCTTGGGGTTGTTTTCTGAAAATATACAAATATATTCTCGACCACAAGTTAATAAAGGAATCTTTTCTATATAATTGATTTGGGATCCTTTTTATTTTTGTTCAAACGATTTTCCTTTGTCTTATTTAGACACCATGTGTGTTTTTAATGGCCGTCTTGCTGTTAGCATTGCAAATGAACCTTAATTTGGTAAAGTAAAAATTTTCTAGATATAATTTACTTATAGGATATTTTTCCTTACATGATATTGCCCTACTATCCCCCCCCCCTTTTTTTTTTTAATGGTCCTCTAACATCTTTTCCTAAAACTTTCCACTGTTGTTATTATTTCATATAACAAACTTTTGATGGGAAACAATAAGATAGCAAAACAAAAGGAATATTAGTAGAATGATCCAATAAATCTATTTTTAAAAATAATTGAATTTGGATCCCCAAATTAGTAACATTTAATGTAAAACAAGTTTTGCAATGCACTTAAGGTAATTGTTTAAGTCATAGAAGAAAAAAATTATAAAAGTAGTTAATTTGGTAAAAATACTTAAAATGATTTTGTCAAATGATTTTTTTCATCATCCCTTACACATTACTGCCAACTGCTTAAAAAAAAATTGAAAACAACCAAAAATCCCTCGTAATTATTTTGATTATCTGCAAAAGTCTCTGATTTTAAATATATAAAAGCTTTATTGAAGAGGGATGAAATAATAGAAAGTATACTATTAATGAATAGGATGCTTTGCCTTGAAGCAGGATTAAAAAATTATAGCTATGCTTCACTGAAACATTTGTGAATTTCTAAAAGTAAACTAAACTTTTTTTTATATACAATTCCTACTTTCCAAGAAAAAATATACCAAAACCAATTAATTTGTTTAAAGCTAATGATAAACTATTGGTAATTTAGGTATTTTGTATTCTTATAGCAAACCAAAAAGTTTACATAGGAAAACCTTTACTGTTTTGTAATCAAGACTCAAATACTTTTATTTGCATTAAGAATCATTCCACATGAATTAAGATGCCAATTTTATCATCTGCTTTTCAGTAGTCTATGGACACACTGCACTGTATATCTTTTGTCTTGGAATTAAACTTTCTAGGATTTTATGGAAGGGTTGTTGAATTTTCAAAATACCTAAAAACCTCCACTATGGCTCTGAGTTAGCTAGTTCCCACGGAGTAATAGAATTTAGATGTAGACAAGTTAGGTTTGTATCTGAATATATCCTGAGTAACTGGTGGAACTTCATTTAGTTCCTTATTCCCATTGGTTCATTGCCTTCTTATTTCTTCAGTAAGATAAGTGAATTGTTATACAGTTGCAGTTAGTGGAAAATATAACTCAAATTGATTTAAGCAATAGCAACATTTATAATCTCACTTTAAAACAAAACAAAACAAAACAGCCAGGTTATCATGCCGTCAGGATTGGTAAATTCAGTGGCTCAAAGACATAGCAAAGCAGAAAGATATGTAAAGATGTGATAATTGGCTATCTCTAAAGTTGTGATTTTATTCATAAAACAATTCTTGATTGAAATTGACTACAGCTACTTTAGGTCATATGACAAAACAATATCCAAAGATAAAAGAGACTGTCACTTTCAATTTCTATCTGTCTGTCTATCTGTCTACCGATCAAGCCTTCGTCCTCTCATTTCAAAACACATCCTAGCTGACCCTGATTTGAGTCTCATTACCTGGAATTTGGTAGCATAAGTTTTGCTAAATTGATCTTTGGTAAAATTAATCAAATTACCATATTTGGTTTAAATTAATTATCTATGGTGGTTTGGATTTGTTTGCTGGTTTTCTATATCTGTTATTTTATAATTAAAATCTTAAAAATAATAAAATTTCCCCCAAACAGTGGCCATTGCCTTGATTAGTAATTCTTGCAAAACATCTAAGGAAATGAAGTATACAACAAATACTAGCTATTGTTAAAATATCAGTACTGGAAGAAATTTGAGTGATTCATTACCAGTTTTCATAGCAAATATAAAAATTAACTTTTGGTCTATTGAAGAATTGGCTGATCACTATTTTTATCCCCAATATGGAGCTCTTGTTAGAAACAGTATTTCAGACTAGAAAGGTAAAATGAAACATACTTGACATCTTTTGTTCATAGTGTTTTCATGATCTAGTAATTAGAAAACCGATATAACTAGATGTGTCTTTTTATAAAAATTTGTTTTAGAACATCCTATCACAAATTTCACATAAGATTATATTGCATTATGCCAAGCTATACCCAATTTTCCACTTGTGGTTTCCAGGATGAAATCATTAAGAAATATTTATTAGATATTAAGAATAAAGTATTTTTAGTGTATATTCTTCATAGTACCACACTGCTTTGCATGTTTATAAACATTTATATTGTTTAGTTCACATCAAAAAAATTAGTTCATGCTTATCATTCTACTAGAGGCCTGGTGCATGAAAACTGTGCACAGCGGGGAGGGTGTCCCTTAGCCCAGCCTGCACCCTCTCCAATCTGGAACCCCTCAAGGGATGTCCAACTGCCCTCTGGTATCGGGTCTAAACGGGCAGTCGGACATCCCTCTCACAATCCAGGACTGCTGGCTCCCAACTGCTCGCCTGCCTGCCTTCCTGATCGCCCCTAACTGCTTCTGCCTGCCAGCCTGATCACCCCCTAACCACTCCCCTGCCAGCCTGATTGATAGCTAACTGCTCCCCTGCAGGCCTGATCACCCCTAACTGCCCTCTCCTGCAGGCCTGGGTCCCCCCCAACTGCCCTTCCCTGCAGGCCCGGTTGCCCCCAACTTCCCTCCTCTGCTGGCCTAGTCACCCCTAACTGCCCTCCCCTGCTGGCCATCTTGTGTCCACATGGGGCAAGATTCTTTGACTGCATGGAGGCAGCCATCTTGTGTGTTGGAATGACGGTCAATTTGCATATTACTCTTTTATTAGATAGGATTAGTTAGAGGATTCTAATATGGGTAAGAAAGTATAAATTATATATTCCTGTGGATTTAAAGACTAAAGATATTTCTTATCATTTACTTGATAAGTGATTTTTGGATTAATATCTCTGGGAATCTGAGAATTTGGCAATATCCTTCATAGCCAATGTCAATATCACATTTCTTGAACAAAGTGTGTTTTAGGATATTTATAATAGTTTAGCTATATTTTTCTGCTATGCTCTGCTAAAAAAAATATCCTTATGTAAATGAAAATGAGCTGGTAACTAGAAGCAAATTCTTTAAAAAAATATTTATTTGGCGTTAATTTATATAGTACTTTTTATTTTGGTAAAATGACTTCTTAAAATGAATGAAGATGGTAAGGGGGGAATTTTAAAAAGAAATATGAAAAAATAAAAGCTTACTCTACAGCACTGCTGTTTTCTCAACAAATTATAGCATTGTGCTCATTCTGCATTTATATAAAGTCATAAAATACCTAAAAATACTCAAGGGAAGAAATAAGTTAGTTTTAGTGTACAGTAACAGCTGTCTTATTGGTTCATATTTTATTTGAGCAGTATAGCAGTTGAAAAGCCCAGTGGGGTGAACTATATATATTAGACTACCTTCCAAATAAAAGATGTATAATTTTAAAGCTCTTGCTTCAGACAAATCATTTCTTTCTGTACGATGTGAACTGAAGTGATCTGTGAGTGTATATTTCTCAGGCCAGTCCAGGAGTAGGATCCTAAAATTATATGTTTTATAAATCATATCTATTGACAGGTTGTGTTTATTTGCTCCAAAGGTAGACTGACAACATGCTGTTTAATACTAACAATGGAAGCCAGAAAATGGTGGAATGATATTATAAGTGTCCTGAAACAACGTAACTAAAAGTCAAGAATTCTATCCCTTTTGAAAGAACTCGAAAATGAAGGGTTAAAAAAATATTTTTAGAATGAAATTGTTTGCCATAGCAGAATCTCACTGAAGAAATTCTAAAGCATTTCCTTGTGATATAAAGAGATATCCATTGAGGCTGTGAGATGTAAGACGGGATAACGAGCCAAGAGTGATGCAGATGTGTGACACATAAAAATAAATACTGGCTGCATAAATCGTTCATTGTAATGATGATTTACAGTTGGGTTAAAATGAAGGACACATTAAAATCACAAAACGTATAAGCCTGACAACTCATAGGTATATAGTGTTAAGATGTTGTCCATCACAAGTAGTATTGAGGAGGAGGAAAAAGCGATGTCATTATTTTCAACTTACATAAGTTAAACATGCAAATTACATATTTTTAGGAAATCACAAAAAGAACTTTCTGAAAAAGCATTGTGATCTAGTTTGCCCGCAGCTCTCCTCCTTGTCCATATTTTCTTCTTCCTCTCATTGTTTTATGAGAGACTCCATTTCTCTTTCACAGGCTGCCTCATTGGCCAGCTTTCTGCCGATTTAGCCAATGGAATGTACTTACCATAGCCTAAGCACAGGGGAAGAGAAAAGCCTGGGTCTCTCTCTCTCTCTTTCTCTCTCTCTCTCTCTCTCTCTCTCTCTCTCTCTCTCTCTCTCTCTCTCTCTCTCTCTCTCCCCCTCTCTCTCTCTCTCTCCCCCCTCCCTCTCTCTCTCCCTCTCACCCTCCCTCTCTCCCTCTCTCACACACACACACACACACACACACACACACACACACACACACACACACACACACACACACACACACACACACTCTTTCTGACCTAGGCAATATATTTGACAGCTGAGTCTTCTTTATGGTTCACATCTTGCCAGAATGACCCAACGTAATTCCTGCTACTTCTGGATAACCCTGGCATCTGGGCTCCTGTAGCACTGCCTCCTATGTTTGCATCCCTAGCCAAGATGTGGTAAATTCTGGTTTGGCATACATTTTTCTCTCTGGCCTCAGATATGCCATCATGTGGATGACCTATTTCCTAAATTAATGGTACCTTTAAAAAATACAAAAATTGTTTTTCATATCCAAGTTGAATTCACACTTATAGAGAATAAAAAATGATTAATTGGCATTTTAGACTAATTGAGAAATATAGCCAATGATACTTCTAAAAGTCATAGGTTTTAGATAAAAAATATTTAACAGGGAAAAAAGTATATAATGGTACAGCAGAATGTTCAACATAAGCAGAAACTGAAGGGCATTTTACCCTTGAAAGAAGGGTAGCTCACTAGGTAACATCGACCTCTCTATGGCTTACTCCTGAGGCACCCCTGAGCCAGCAGGTGTCAAATAGGGTCTTTTGGTTTGAAGTGTCAGAATTTGGGGCTGCCAAATCAGCTGAAAATTAAGGGAGGAGATCCTGGAAAGAATGCCCATACCTCCAGAGGGAATCTCCACGCCTTTGTTCAAACTCCTTTCAAATTCTTGGTTGAACAGTGACTGGCACATTTGTCGAGGGGACCCAGAAGAAAGAGACAGGTGGCAGGCTGAAAGGAAAGAGCAGAGATTTCAGCTGTGGAAGGTGAAGGTGAAATAGAGCCTGACATTTGAGTTCAAAAAACTGATATGGACTAGGTAAACACCCCCATGTTACACAAACACACTCTAACAAAGCTTAAAATCAAACCTCCGCAGAATCCAAGTGATAAGGCCAATTTCACTGTGTCAAGAGTCTGCACTAATAAATGAATGATACCAGACTCAGTGTCCACAATGTATAGCCACACTATTCAGTATAAAATAAAATAAAATCGACTAGATCGGAAGGCAACAGCTATAGATTGTATTTAATGGGGCTTTGGTTGCATTCCTTGGTGAAAGTGTTCTTCCTTTGGAGAACAGGACATCAAACTGCAGAACCTAGATGTATGGGGTCCCTTCTGCTTCTACTCCCAGGTCCCTAGATCTCTGTATTTTTCCTGCTGGAATATAGGACCACAAAGGTTCTTTGGCTCAGTGTGTATATCGCTTTGTTGGGGATGATGCCTGATCTGAACTAGAGATTCAACTCCATCCTCAACAGGCTGTTTCCATGCTCTTAGGCCAGCTCACTTCAACCTCCTTTGCTGCATTTTGTGTCCCCCGGTTGGCTATAATGTTTGTAATATTAATGTGAGATCCATGCCACGGGGCAAACATGTGTTAACTTGCAGAGAGTGGTACTTGCTGGTGCTCTATAGACAGGAAAGGCAAACTTACCCGATTTCTGTGAGGACACATTTCTGGTTTTTCCTTATATCTGGTCTCATGTCTTTAGGCCAAACCTTTTCCCTTTCATCTTCTGGTCTTTCCTTTCTAGGCCCCTGTCAAGCCATTCACCGCTGCACATGGTTCCATGTATAATCTCAACTCAGGGCACTTCTTTTATTTTATTTTTAATTTATTTTTATTGTTGGGAGTATTACAGATGTCACCCTCATTAATTCCTTTCACCCTCCACCCTCACTCAGGTCTACCACACTATTGGTTGTTTCCACTGGTTATGCATTTATGCACATAAGTTCTTTGGTTGATCTCTTCCTGTCCCCCTGCCCTCCTTCCCCTTGAGATTCCTCAGTCTGTTCCATGCTTCCAGGACACTCATTTTGCCACACCAAGGAGCCATTGGAAGGGTACGTTTGTCAGTTTGTTTCTCCGATTATTTAAAGTCACATGATTAATGTGTTGATAGGTTTATCTTTTTATTTTTATCCTAAGTGTTAGGAATTCACAGATCCCAACTGATTTTACAGAAAGAAAATAATGCCAACAGATATATGGGATAGTTCCTCTTTTCCTGTGGTTAATGATTATGAATTTCCTTCTCAAGGAAAGATTTTTGTCTGATCATTATCACTACAGGTGAATCATAAATTATATTCCTTTTCAGTTTGGGAACTGGTAGTGGGAAAACACCTTTTCCGTGTTGAGATTTAAATAACCACTCTTAACCTTACAATGAATTAAGATGGAAAGCAATGATAGCTTTCCTGTTGTTCATGGATGGTTCTTCCTATGTACAAGAACCAAATCATGATTGAGCAATTAATAAGTTAGTAAAATTAGCAAAATCTGTGAAAGCATATTAGTCAAGAGGACGAGTGAAACAAGGACATGAGTCCAGAGCAGCGATCAGTGGCATAATGACGGGTGAGACCTACAGGCATTGTGAAAGGGGCCACTGCAGCCACTTAATGAGGCTGCCAAGGAGCCAGCTGCTGCTGTGGGCACCTGTGGTTCGCAGCTGGGCATCTGGGTCAGTGTTTGCCCTATGAAGAGAAAAATGACTGAGGATTTTAACGGGGGAGGGCAAATGGCACCTTTCCATCACTGTGCAGTCACTTGTAAAAGATGATTTTAAAAAGACTGCTTTCAGTCCCTTTGAGAAGAGGTATCACTGAAATGATGCCAGTATTTCAGAATATGTCAATAGATGAAAACTCAGAATAAATGAAATGTCTTTATTATGTAAAGATCCTTATAAAAGAACTCAATATTTGTGTTAACCCATTTTGTATACACCTGGAGATGAAAAGTTAAAATTGGTTTATAACTAAAGCAAGTCTCTAAAAATATTTTGAAGTGTAGCTATCATCATGGTCATTAACAAATATAACTTGATTGTAATGTTCATGATACTCCAGTAAGTGTAGGCATACTTCCTACATTTTGGGCAAGGAAATCCAAAGCAGAATAGAAATCTAAAATTCTGGGTCTTGTTCTGGTTCAATATTTTCTGTGAATCATTTAACCTCCTTCAGTCTTAATTTATTTCCTAAAAGTGAGAAAAAAGTTCTTTCCACATACTAAATATTTTTAGGTGTTTAAGAAAGTGCTTGTATAGCGTTTACCTAATACAAAGAATACTGTACTTAATCCTCAGAGTTAAGATGTAGACAGATTAATAAATACTGTATTAATCCTCAGAGTTAGGATGTAGACAGATTAATATGTATTCGCCATTTTACAATCTCAGCATAGATAGTTTATTTGTCTTGCTTAACATTATACAGTGTTTTACACTAGAGTCTGGATTCATCACTCATATAGTAGTTTTCCCACTGGTCCATGGTATATCTATTAACTTAGAAATTACTAGAAAATAGAAAATATTATCAGTTTTTAAAATTATCCAAACTACTATCAATATGCTGTGTCGACTCTAGAAAACATTTTTAAAAGTAAGTTCTAAGATTGATGATGTCAGGGTCAGTCACTCTAGGGCGATGGGATGGACAAGGTTCTCAATTAGATAACCAACCAGATAGAAGGGCATTTGATGCTGAAAATAATGTGTGTTGTCAAGTTCAGGGAGGTCACCGAAACAAGGGAAACAAGCATCCAAGAGAAAGATGAGTGGTGGTGAGGACATGTCCATGGGTCAAGCATATGGAATGAGGATCCCAGACTGGGCAGTTCATATAACATTTATCAGTGTTCTAGGCAGGACAGCTAGACAAACGGAGTGTTGAGCTGTACACAATCTTGAAATAAAAACCCTCATGCAAAGCTAGAACCATTTCAGCCAGCCCTCAGTCAATAAAAAGTGTGTAATTTTTTTCTTTCTGTGAAAACCAACAAAAAATGGCACTTTTATAAAACACTTTTGTGAAATCTGCATGAGGTGCTCTTTCATGTTTTTTACTTCTGATGGGCACCTGCATGTATCCATAGAACTAATGCCATAATGCATGGTCACTCATTTGAGTACTAAACAAATAATACTAAATGTGTGTTTCCTGGAAGCAAAAATCCATACCATTTTTATTTGAAACTAGAGGCCTGGTGCATGAAAATTCATGCACTGGACAGAGAGTCCCTCAGCCCAGTCTGTCCCCTCACAGTCGGAGAGCCCTCAGGGGTGGGAGGCGATCCGGCAATCGGGGGAAGGTGACACCCCCATCACATCTCTTCTGCTCCACTGCTGGCAGTACAAGCCTTGGCCGGCCCTGGTTACCTGAGCCTTGGGCGGACCTGGGTGGCTGCGCAGCTGCCATCTGAGGCTTGCCTTCACCTTGGGCTGGCCCTGGGTGGCTGGGGGTTGAGGGGACTGGGGGACTCCAGAGGCAGGTGCACAGAGTGCCCAGACCCACCTCGGGGTGGGCCTGGCCGTGCTGTGTGCCTGCCGCCCTGGCAGGGCTGAGGGGACTGGGCGCTGCCATCTTGTGGCTGTGGGCACCACCATCTTTGTGAGGGAGTGATGGTCAATTATCATATTCCCTCTTAGATAGGATGTGCTTTAAAAAATCTGAAATATCAGAATGCACAATTTGGATATTCTAGGTAGTGAATATAGTTTAGGGGATTTTGTCAGAGCTTCTATTCCTTATCAGAAAAATGAATTTAATATATTTATTTCTAAATAAGTGGGGGGAAATTAAATAAGAAGCACACATGTTAGAAATAAAAAGTACATTGAATTAAGCTGTCTTTCATATTTGGCAATGCCATAGTTCAATTTCTGAAAATTAATATACAAATGTGTATGTGCAACGGTATGTATTCAAAGTTTATTACCACAACATTATAAATGATAGGAAAAAAATAGAAAGCAATGAAATGTTTGAAATAAAGTGTGTGTGTATATATACACACACACACACACACACATATATATCCAAAGTATGTATATATGTGGGTGGGTGGGTGGGTGTATACATCTTACTATTATACTTCATTTTGTAGGCCATGTATTTCACTATTATACTTTATAAAGGTCATTTACGGCTGTGGGCCATGTATCTCATTATACTTTATAAAGGTCATTTATAAGCACTGCTATTATAGGGACTCAAGCACATGTGATATGGAGACCAGATGAGGCTATATTTTTTACTTAGTTACATGTTGATCCCTCAAGCATACAGACCCTCGACTGTTTAGGACCCAATAGGGAGCTCAGGTATCCAGTTTCCTTCCTCATGTACATGTTGTGTCTCTCTTTGCTCACTGATCTCAATGATAATAAGGGCTCTAAGAACTGTGGGAAAGGGCTCATGATTCTCAAAGCAGTTCTCTTCCAGGCATCTAATTCATTCCCAATTTTGTAATTTAGAATTGAAACACATTTTCTTATCCCCTCACAGCAGAAGGTATCTAGATGTGTCAGCCATAGTTGGGCCAAAGACTTGCCTTGTATAGACACAGAAAATGAAACATTATTGGCAAATATGCTGATAGACATTATGTTGTGTTTTATATCATTAATTCCCAAATTTTTAAGAACATATTTTTTCTTCGTGTAGTGCTTGAAAAATAATAATCCATCAGAAATACAAAATTCAAAAAAAAATTTTTTTATATTTTTATGTGTCCCATGAAACAAAAAAAAGTGTCCCACTTTTTTAAAGCAAGTTTTAAATAAGAAAGCTAAAGCTCTTGTTTTATGGAAAATATGATTTATATTATTAAAACTATGATCAAGTAATCAGTATTATTCAATTTTCCTTCAAAGTGATGTTGATAGTGATGCTTTATAATGATGATGGGGAAAAGGTATTTGAAAGTCAGAAGGCTGAACTAACATGTATTTCACAGATATAAAGGAAGTTAATATTTTAATCTAAGCTTAACTATATTTTATGGTTTATTTAATCTAAAATTTGTAAGCTGGTTCTGCTTTTACATTTGTTATTGAGCTATTGAAAATATTGATGACTCTGGACTAGAAGGGACATCATTCCAAACTATACCATTCATTGTTAAATCTATGTCATTTTCAAATAACGTAAGGTCACTTAAAGGAAAAAAAGAAAAGGTGTCCATTTTTATTAGGTCACCATTTAATACTAGATCTTTGTATCACTGATAAGAAAAAGTGAATTGTCATCAAACTATAAAATCAGGACCCTTGCCATAAATAAAATGTGGGGGGGGGAGGAATGAAGATTATTTTTAAGTTATTGTCTATTACTGAGATACACAAGTTACAGGAAAAAAATATTCAGTGAGACAGTCATTTTTTATTAGAATTTATTATGGAATAGAGGTGTCTTTTTAGAAAATTGTTTCTTATCAGGAGGCATGTTTACATTTACAACAGATGAAAAGTAAATCTCATTCATTAAAATTAATAATGATAAATATCCTCATTTGCTCATTGGAAGTGCATAATCAGATTGATTAATGCTATGGATTAATTAGTCGACACAATTAGGAGTTTGTGGTAATGTCAAATAGATGTCGGTAAATAAATGAGTGAATGGATGGAACTAATCAATTTCAAGGTGGGATGTTGCCTGAGAGAACAATTTCAGTTCTACGGAGACTACCTGGAGGTGGTTCCAAATGCGATATTCTGTCATTAATCACATTGTCATCAGTAGGGAGTTCTCTGTCCCCACCTGTTGCCAGTGGAAGTGGGCTTCGTGGGGTGCCACTGGAATGAGAATTTCTGGAGGCCTCTGTGGGAGGACGAGTTACCGTGGCAAGTTCAATTTCTGTGGAATCAAACGCCTGTTTTTCCAAGGCCCCATTGCCCTCCGACCTGCCAAGGAAAAGAAGTCCCATTCTATCTTCAGCAGAGCTAGGACTAAAGCCAGTGTCCCGATGTTCCATTTCACATTTGTATAGTCCAGTCCAGCATCAAGCTAGCTTAGCTTGCATTCCATTGCATGTGGGCCTGCATGGCCATGGGCCACACAGCTTCTGGGGCCATGTGGTATGGAGGGAGCGCGGGTGAGTGCCAGGAAGCAGAAGTGAAGCAAGAGGAAAAAGAAAGGGAGGATTCCTTTGACTGGGAATTTTAACCTTCTGAGATTCTGTAGGCTTGCTGTGGCTCTACCCCTGAGCCAATTATCTTCGTTCCCAGGTTAGACTGACAGGCAAGTATCTTCTCTACATCATCTAGACTTCACTGTGCACGCACCCATCTTCCCCTTTCTTGGACCCCTTCCCTCCTTGATTTGTAGGGAATGGACCAGTAGTTCCCTGGGGGTGGTAAAGTTGCAGCTTCCTGGTGAAGCTGCATGAATGACATGCCTATAATGGCTGGCTTGCCCCTCTGCTGCTTTTCTACTATTAATAACTAGTTAATTACCACAGGACCAATGATATATAATATAGTTTTTGGAATAATAAGTTTTCCAGGTGAATTAGGTAAAACTTGTTCATATTTCCCATGAAATTACATATTTGATATAGAGGTAACAGAAAAAAGAAAACAAAGAAAAAAAAACCATAAAGGATAAAATATAATTCCCACATTAGAAAATGTATGGTTACCCTAATAGGAGATTAAGACAAATCCTTACAAATGAGAAACAATGAAAAAGCATGAATCCAGATGCTTGGGATATCTCTGGATGCGCCAGAGGGCATCGGTCAATTCCTGGGATTTGTCAATTTTTAATGCACTTTGCACGACCATTTGTGAAGCTAAAATTTATAAAATGCAATGCATTCATTGAGAAAAATCTGTACTAAGACAGAGAGTGAGACATTATTCAGATTCCTGCCTGCTACAGCCTTGAGGCAGAAGGATGTGAATGTGAGGGGGTGTGAAAACCCCCCGAGAATTCTTACCGTAATGCTGCCTTCCGTAAATGAGAGGCTGGATTACCATCTATGTGGTTCAAAAGATTCATTAAAAATTGTAAGCTGAAGTAAGTATTCCAGGGTTTTTAGCGACATCCACTCTCCCGCCCCACCACCAGCACCTGCCAAAATGACAGAGAAAGCATTTGGGTGAATTAGTTTAAAACATGACATCAAATTCCCATAAGGTAGTTAGGAGGGATACAAACTCGTTTTTAAAACATAGAGACAGAGATTAACATGAGTAATATATATCTTTTTTAAAGTTCACAGCAAATCCTGAATTTGCATGCATTATCTAGAGAATATAAAATGTATATGTTTAATAAATTTGTAGAAGTAAAAGAAGGAATTGACACTATAAAACAAGTGGACACAATTTTTGTATTTATAAAATATTGAAAATATGTAAAAATCAATAGATGGTCAAGCCAATTAAAAATTGACAAAGAAAAAAAAACAGAACAGAGCAGAAAGATAAAAAATAAGATACTATATAACACACTAAAAGATATGGAGAAATTTTAAAAATCAAAATGTATCAAATGTATTATTAGAAAAAGATTATTAAGAAAAAAAAGAGCCAGGTTAAATGAGATAATTATTAAAACTATTATAAAACTGATATAATCATCAAACCTCATATTCAGGAGAACAGTAAGCCTTAGCATGATAACTTACACTCTTTAAATATATATATATATACACACACACACACACACACACACACACACACGTATATATACACGTATATATATCTATATATATAAAAAAGGCTAAGCGACCGTTGCATCCGAGACAACCGAATAGATGACCAAACAGGCTATGTGAGGTGACCAGGGTAGCAGGGGGGCTAGTGAGAGATGACCAAACAACTGTGCAGCAGGCAGTGTGGCCCGACCAGGCCGGCAGGGGGAGGACAGTGAGGGGCGACCAGGTTGGCAGAGGGGGGCAGTGAAGGGTGACCAGGCTGGTGGGTGGGGGCAGTTGGGGATGACCAGGCCAGCAGGGGGGGCATTTAGGGGTGATCAGGCAGGCAGACAGGTGAGCAGTTAGGAGCCAGTGGTCCTGGATTGTGAGAGGGATGGCCGACTATCAGGAGGGACCCAGATTGGAGAGGGTGCAGGCTGGGCTGAGGGGACCTCCCCCCCCAGCCCCCCGCCATGCATGAATTTCCTGCACCGGGCCTCTAGTGATTGTGTGTGCACGTACGTGTGTGTGTGTGTGTGTGTGTGTGTGTGTGTGTGTGTGTGTGTGTATTTTAAAGAAGAAGGAAGAGGGAGAGATAGAAACATCAATGAGGAGAGAGAATCATCAGTGTGCTGCCTCTTGCACCCCCTCACTGGGGAATGAGCTAGCAACCTGGGCATGTGCCCTGACCAGGAATTGAACCATGACCTCCTAGTTCATAGGTTGATGCTCAACCATTGAGCACACTAGCTGGGTGTAAATGACACTCTTAAAAAATATTTTGACACATCATGGTAAAACCAAAAGCAACCATTATTCTTCCCCCTAACTATCTTAAAAGCATTAACAGCTTTAAACAGAATAAAAGAGAGACATTGTGATATTATCCTATCTAATAAAGAGGGAATATGCTAATTAACCATCACTCCATCACAAAGATGGCTACACCCAAGCTGAGGCCAAGTTCCTAAGGAGTCTTAATGAGCAATAAGCAGGGACCTGAGGCTATGCCCTCCCCCATCTTCATGGGGCTTGATAGGGGACCTCAGGCCGTGTCCCCCACCTGGCAGGGCTTGACAGGGGACCTCAGGTCGCACCCCCCACCTTGGCACCAGGCTGGGGGACCTCAGGCCACGCCCCCCACCAGTGGGGCTTGATGGGGACCTCTGGCCATGACCCCCACCCTGGCGCCAGGCCAGGGGACCTAAGGCCACGCCCCCCCACCTGGCAAGGCTTAATAGGGGACTTCAAGGTGTGCTTCCTGTCATGATGCTGGGCTAGGGGAGCTCAGGCCGTGCCCCCCGCCCCAGCACCAGGCCAGGGGAGCTGAGGCTGCACCCTCCTGCCTGGCCGGGCTTGATGGAGGACTTCAGGCCATGCTCCCCACCCAGCAGGGCTTGACAGGAGACCTGAGGCTGCACCCCCCTCCCAGTGAGGCTTGACAGGGGACCTGAGGCTGTGCCCTCCTCCCGGTGCCAGGCTGGGGGACCTGAGGCTGCACACCCCCACCTGGCGGGGCTTGACGGGGGACCTCAGGCCATGTCCCACACCTGGTAGGGCTTGACGGGGGACCTCAAGGCATGCCCCCGCCCTGCTCTGGGCTGGGGGACCTGAGGCTTTGACCCCTGCCTGGCAGGCCTTGACAAGGGTGGGAATGGCCGGGTCTAGATCTAGCCCAATAGGGGATGGGTGGCTAGGTCTGGATCTCTTGCAATTTTGAGGTGAATGTGGGTGGGCGGGGACTTGACTCTGGGTCCCATGGTATGCCCCAGACTCTGACAGGAGAAAAGTTTTCATATACATTTTACTAATTTTCTTTCATCTCTGACACTTCTATTATAGAGAAAGGGCAAATAACAATATTAAATTATTTTCTCTAATTAATCCCCTTTTAATGTGCCCGAATTTTGTGCATTGAGCCACTAGTACGTATATATAAACATACAGAGAGGGACATATTAAACTATAAACTAGTGATAACATAGGAAAATAAGAAATTAAAAATCAAAATTATGTTCTTCCATTAACACAGTTTGACTTCTCTCTGTCAAGCATAAGTGTGCTAAGCACTTGATTTAAAAAGATGAATAAGTCATGAAGATTTTTCACAGGGATCTCACAGCCTGACTAGAGATGCAGATGACTGAAATATGAGAAATTGTAGCAATTGAGAGGCTAATCAATTCTCAATTGATGATAATTATTATTATTATTATTATTATTTTGTAAAGGAAAGAATTCAGGGCAGTCTTCTTGGATCTAAGAATCAACCAGATGATTATAAATCTTCCTCGTAAGTGACTGGAATAGCACATTCCAGGCAGAGGTAAAAACATGTTCAAGGAACAAGGAGTGAAACACAGGAGTTTGACTGGCTCTGTTTGGTGAGCGGCATTAGTTACACCGACACAGTGAACATTCAGGAGCACCTGTGGCTGCTGACATAGTATGTAGTCAGATGCATTTACATATCTCTGGACTATGGAAGAGTTGAACTTCATTACTGCAACTTATTACCAATGAAGCAAAACTAGATTCATCTCCGAGTTTTAATGCCCCACCTCTTGCATCACTTCCTATAACTGATAGTTATTTCTGACCTGCAACTTTGGAGAGCAACCCTCCACATGATCAAAGTAAGGAGTCCTGGGTCTCACCCATGCTAATAAAAGCAGTGATCCTGGAGGCCCTTTCCACACGTTATGGACCGAAAAAACAAGAATTCTACGTTATCAGTTGTCCTCTGCCTTACTGCTGAGGTTTCTCCTGATTTACAAGTATCAGGTTGAAGCAGAACAGCCATTGTCTTTGCATGATTCTAAACGTCCATGTACCAGGGTGGATTTCTCGTGCCTGCTCACTGAGATTGCTTTCTGGGGTTTTGCTTTGAGCACTTACCCTCTTCATTTTACTCCCTATCAAATCTGCTAATTCCTTCCCCGCCCCCCACATTTTGAATCCTCAAAACAAGTCAACATTTTAGTCAGCTAATATTGAACATAATCAAATACATCCAGCAGCTGACATTTATGTAATCATTCCCTCCATCCCTGGCCTTTGTTCCATTGCTTTTCCCTGGTTTTGTTACATGAGTTTAGTGATTGGGTCTCAGTAGCATAAGAGATTTATTTCATATTCTGTTCCCATCATCTATTCTTCTGCAGTGTCTCTAGTGACAGGAAAGCATTTCCACCTTTTTAAAAATTTTTTTTTCATATCAAACCTGGAGTATCGTTGATTATTTTTATCAGGTATTCAATTAAATGAAACCACTTCACTTCCTATTTCCCTTTCAGAGGAAAATAGCTTCTGAGAGAATGACATTAGCTATGGAAATTGGGAGCATTGCCATCAGCACATCAATTTAACATAATTTGATAACATTGGGATTTGATCAGAGTTCAAAGATGCATTGCATTTTTCACATTACTGTTACTCATATTTCACTTTTGACTTGTGGAAGATTAGAGTATGCATATAACAGTGGTTATCAGATATAAGTGCTAAAACATTTGTCAGCTTAAAAATTAAAATTCCTGGCAGATTGCATAGCTTTTCTAAGCATTAGAATTATCTTTCCTTTTCAAATAACGAAAATGACTTTGACCCCATCCTCACACTTATTACCAAGAACATTTCAGAAAATGAGTTAGTAAAAATATTACTTTATATTCATTAGTATTCCCTGAACCATGTGGTAACTAATAATTTCTATTACTAATCATCATTACTAAGCAGGCCTTATTTGGAAGCTTCATGACAACTTTAAATCATTATTTTGTTTTAATTGGTGTGAAGAAAAGAAAAATGTATTACATAATGATATCTTTCAGTCAGCAAAATAAATTGGTTCCCCGCTGTGTGAATAATACTATGGTGGACACATTTGGGAGAATATAAAGGGAAGAAGTGGCACTTCCATTCTCTTTCCTGAAGTTCATAAGATAGTTGAAAGGGCAGATTAAAGTTAAAAAATAAATAAAAAAAAATTCTAAGTCTCTGCAGAAATCTCAAAGGATTACTTTGCAGCATACATATTTTCATGTTGAAATAGATTTCTGGTGAATTATAAAGATCAACAATTTTATTTAAAGAATGTAATTATTGGATTAAATCACATTAATAAATTAGAAACCCAGTTTTATCTTTCTTGAAATACATGTAACGGTAGGTTTCTACGTTTATAAGTCCGAAGTTTCCAATGCTTGTGGTCAAATTTTAGAGGAATCCGTTTTCACAAAGGAGCCTAGCTGAAACTGCAAATGGGAAAATTAAAAGAAACTGGGTTGGAATCAGATGGGGTGTGATTTGAGAACTGGCTGTAGCCCTTATTTCCCAGGTGCTTTGGAAAAAATGTCTATTCCAACATTTTCTTTTTTTTTTCATTCTCTGAAAAGTAAATTTGGGAATAAAGGCTTATAAGGTGATATTTATATTAAAATTATGACACAAGGCAGAATTTAAGTCAATCATAGCCCTTATTGTTTTTATGCTGAAATAGAGAAAGTCCTGAAATGTTAACTAATGTTTGGAAATAATGGATATTTGAAATCATTTAGGTGATTGCTTTTTAAATGACTTTGTAATTACTTCTTGCTTCTGTTATGTCAAAATTTCATTGATGGATCGCTTTGCTTTAAGCTACAGGTTCAGCCCTCTTGCCAACGGGGAAGCATCTTCTGTCCTTCTAAGAATTCTAGGAAAGTTGGGCACGTTAACAAATCAAACTTTTATCTTTCTTCTGAATTTGTATACCAGTTCTCAGAATTTACCTCTTATCTTGCTCTTAACTGGAGTTTAATCTAGCTGTTATGAGCAAGATCTGTGGAGGTGATATAATTCATGCAGGACTGACTCTTAAGGCTCAGGGAAAAGTGCAGAACTAAGTTGAGGATAGACCTGGAGAAACGATTAGAGAGTTACAAAGAATTCTGTCCCCTCCCCCTTATTTTTCTGATAAGAAAATAGGACTGGTAGATGTGAAACATAATATAAAACATGAGTTCTGTACATTTCAAGAAGGGTTTCCAGAATATTTCTCATTAGCAAGAGGATATTCTGAACAGAAATGCTGTGCAGATAGATTTCATAAGTGGTTTCCTAAACGTACTATTTATTCCCTAAGACCAATATTCTTGTGCAAAGAGTAGAAAATGATGATGTATGTTCTACTTCCATTGAGTTTAGTAAATAAATTGAGACAGGATGCTTTAGGATGCTTGCAGTAAAATAGAATAGAAATCTGCTTGTCTCTCTCTATTTGATAATATTTATCAGTGAGCTTCAATTACAAAATAGATATATGCTTTAGACATTCACAGGACACACTAACTAAAGATAATGCTAATGTATTCATTGACAAAATTATTTTTGCAAAAAAAATTCCAACTTGATAAAAATAAACAATGATTTAATGGAGATTTAATGTATAAACACATATATCCCTCCCCCCACAAACAAGTTTGAAAAATAAACTGCAGAAAGAAAGAGGGGAGATATTTATTTATTAACTAGTGGCCCAGTGAACGAAATTCGTGCACATTAAAAGGGGATTAATTAGAGGAAATAATTTAATATTGCTATTTGCCCTTTGTAATAGAAGTATCAGAGATGAAAGAAAATTAGTAAAATGTATATGAAAACCTTTCTCCTGTCAGAGTCTGGGGCATACCACAGGGCCCAGAGTCAAGTCCCCATCCACCCACATTCACCTTAAAATTGCATGAGATCCAGACCCGTCCGCCCACCCCCCCATTGGGCTAGATCCAGACCTGGCCATTCCCACCCTTGTCAAGCCCCACCGGGCAGGGGATGTAGCCTCAGGTCCCCTGGCCCAATGCCAGGATGGGGGGCATGGCCTGAGGTCCCCCAGACCAGACCAGGATGAGGGGTGTGCCTTGAGGTCCCCCGTCAAGCCCTGCCAGGTGTGGGACACGGCCTGAGATCCCCTGTCAAGCCCCACTGGGTGGGGGGAAGGCCTGAGGTCCCCTGTCAAGCCCCACCAGGCACAAGGGCGCAGCCTCAGGTCCCCTGGCCCAGTGCTGGGGCGGGGAGTGCAGCCTGAGATCCCCCGGTCGGGCACTGGGGCGGAGTGAGCAGCCTGAGGTCCCCTAGCCCAGTACCAGGATGGGAAGCACACCTTGCGGTCCCCCATTAAGCCCCGCCAGGTGGGGGGTATGGCCTGAGGTCCCCCAGCCTGGTGCCAAGGTGGCAGGCACGGCCTGAGGTCCTCTGTCAAGCCCTGCCAGGCAGGGGGTGCAGTTTGAGGTCCTCTAGCCCAGCACCAGGACGGGAAGTGCACCTTGAGGTCCCCTGTCTAGCCCTATGAGGGTGGGGGAGGGCATGGCCTCAGGTCCCTGCTGATTGCTCATTAAGACTCCTTATGGGAACTTGGCCTCAGCTATATGTGTAGCCATCTTTGTGATGGAGTGATGGTTAATTAGCATATTCCCTCTTTAGTAGATAGGATAACTGTGTGTAATAATAGATTTTGGGACTTTAGTTGCCTGTATACCCTGTGTTCCAAAAATGTTGTAAAATTGCCAGGAAAATAATGTCATCTTATATTGCCTCAAAATTTGCAGAAATATCAGCCAAAAAGGAAAAGCATGATATTAATGATCCTAAGAATATCTAGTTTAGGGGGTAACAGAAACAGGAGCATTACACAGGGAAAGAAAGCAGGAGGGAAAAGAAATAGAAATGTGAGGTAAGAAAGGGCAGAAAGATATTAGGGCATTGAGACTTCAAAAGATAACGAAAGAAAGAAAAGTGTAGGCACCTAAAGATGATTACAATGCTATTATTTGAAATAGAAATAAGATTCTGAAAGCTTTCATAAGTTATTAGAACCTGTAGAATATAAATTAAAGAGACAAAAATATTTGAACCAAAATTTCTGGATCAATATAAATACATGTTGGTATTGTTTTCCTTCATATAGAAACTTATGTTATAATTTACATACAGAAAAATTAATTCACTTTGGTGTGGAGTTCTACAAGTTTTGAAAAGCCTTATACTTGCATAATCATCATCAAAGTAAAAAAAATAGAACAATTCTATCATGCCTCCGCCAAAATTCTTTTGTTTCCCCCCAAATTATAGACAGAACCTCCAATTACTCACTTTATCTGGTATCTTGGACCTTTGGGTCTACTATAACAAAAATACCATAGACTGAGTGACTTATCAGCAACAGAAATGTATTTTCAAAGTTCTGGAGACTTGTGAGTCCAAGGTTAATGTGAGGGCCCTCTTCCTGGTTCATAGTCAAAGAGTCTTTTGTGTCTGGTTGTAGGAAAGGGCAAGGGAGGTCTCTAGTCTTTTTATAAGGTCACTAATTCCATTCCTGAGGATGACGGCTTCAATTTCAGGACTAATCACCTCCCCACATCTCGCCTTCCAAATCCCATCACACTGGGGATTAGGCTTCAGTTTATGAATTTGGTGGGGTTAGGAGTGGGGACACAAACATTCAGTCTATTATACCTAGCAACCAGTAACCTCCTTTATGTCAGCCTATACAGGGATTCATATAAAAGGATATATATAGAGTATGTTTCCTTTTGAAATAGGCTTCCATCACTAACAAGAATGCATTTGAGATGGATCCGTGTTTTTGTGTGTTGCAGTTAACCATTACTTTTTAGTGTTAAGCAGTATATACCATTATACAGTAGAGCTTGTTTATTCATTCATCTCTAAAATATACCTTGGTTGTTTCCATTTTGGGGCTATTATAAATAAAATTTCTATATATACTCATGCAGCAGTTTTTGTATGAGAAATACTGAGGAGTGGGACTACTTGGTCCCATGGTAATTGTATGATTAACTTGATAAGGTACTGCTGGCCCTGGCCTGGTGGCTCAGTTGATTGGAGCATCAACCAATACGTGGAAAGGTTGTAGAGTTGAGTCCCTTTCAGTGCACATATCTAGGTTGAGGGTTTGATTCCCAGTCAGGGTGCATATGGGAGGCAGCTGATAAAAGTTTCTCTCCACGTTGATTTCTCTCTCCCTTCATCTCTCTAAAAATCAATAAAAAATCCTCAGGTGGGTGTCACACGCAAAAAGATACTGTTAAGTACTTTCCCAAGTGTCTACACCGTTTTAAAACACCATCAGCAATGTATGAGAAATCAAGTTGCCCTGCATGTTGATCAGCACTTGGTATTGTGTGGCAGTGCTAAGCTCATGTATCATTTCTAGCATGTTTTTGGTAGATTCCTTGGGATTTTTAACATAAAAAGTTCTGTTGTCTGAAAATAGATGTATTTTTATTTTCTTGTTTCTAATCCTGATGACTTTATTTTTATTGCTCTATTACCCTGTCTAAGACTTTGGTGCAATGATGAGTAGGAGTAGTAAGAAAGAATATGTTTGCCTTTTTACTGGTGGTAAAAACAAACAAACATTTAGCCCTGACCGGTTTGGCTCGGTGGATAGAGCGTTGGCCTGCGGACTCAAGGGTTCCAGGTTTGATTCCTGTCAAGGACATGTACCTTGGTTGCGGGCACATCCCCAGTAGGGGGTGTGCAGGAGGCAGCTGATTGATGTTTCTCTCTCATCAATGTTTCTGACTCTCTATCCCTCTCCCTTCCTCTCTGTAAAAAATCAATAAAATATATTTTAAAAAAATTAATATTTTATCATGAAGTATGAAGTAGATACAAGTATTTGTAGAAGCCCTTGTTTAGATGGAGGAACTTCTGTTCATTGCTGAATGTTTGATCACTAATAGCTGTTGAATTTTTTAAAGGTTTTGTTTTCCTTATTTATTAGTGCTAATAAACATTATATGTTAGCACTAATAAACCTATTATATATATTATTATATATTAGTGCTAATCTATAATAATGAAAGTGTAATATGCTAATTAGACCGGACAGCCAAATGACATTCAGACGTCCTTCTGGATGAAGCCATGGTGGCAGGGGCTGAGGCAGAGGTGGTTAGGGATGATGAGGCAGGCAGGTGAGTGGTTAGGGACGATGAGGCAGGCAGGTAGAGTGGTTAGGGGTGATCAGGCAGGCAGGTGAGCAGTTAGGAGCCAGCAGTCCCAGATTGTGAGAGGGTCAAGGCCAGGCTGAGGGACACCCCCCATGTCAAATTTCATGCACCGGGCCTCATATATATATATATATATATATATATATATATATATATATATTTCCCTTTAGTCTATTGATATGATGTGTTTCTTCCTTTTCTATATTGAGAAAAAATTTGTGAGGATTAGTATTACTTTTTTTTAATGGTTGGTAAAATTTTCCAGTGAAACTATATGGGTCTTGAATTTTCTTTAGGGGGGAAGGTCATTAAAAATTCAGCCCTACCCAGTTTAGCTCAGTGGTTAGAGCATTGGCCGTGGAATGAAAGATCACAGGTTTCATTCTGGTCAAGGGCACTAACCTGGGTTTCAGGCTTAATCTCTGGCCCCAGTCTGGGCATGTGTGGGCAGCAACCACTGGATGTGTCGCTCTCACATCAAGGTTTCTCTGTCTCTACCCCTTCCCTCCATTCTCTCTGAAAATCAATGTAAAAAATATCCCCAGGTGAAGATTAACCAAAATAAATACATACATACATACAATTTCAATTTTTTTTTTACATTTTCAGATTTATTTTATTACCTTTAATGAACTATGTTTAACAATTTCAATTTCTTTGGAAGAGATATTTCATTTCATTGGTTAAATTTCTACCTAATTAATTTTTATGCTATTATAGATGATATCACTTTCTTAATTTCTCCTTGAAATATTTTATTGTTAATGTCTAAATTACAACTGATTTTTGTACATTGATTTTATAAATTTTGCTGAATTTATTAGTTTTAACAGGTTTTTTGGGGGGAGATGGGGATAGAGATTTTAGAGTTTTCTATATGTAAATCAAGTCATCTGCAACAAAAATAATTTTACCTTTGTATTTCTGATTTGGATGACTTTTTTTTTTTTCAGTTTGCCTCATTAGGACTCCCAGTACTATTTTGAAGAATAGAAGTCACAAAGGTAGGCTTCCTTACCTTGTTCCTAATCTTAGAGGAAACTTCTGCTTTTTATCATTGGGTATGATGTAGGCTTCTCATATGGCTTTTATTATGTTGAGGTAAGTACCTCCTATACTTGTTTTGATAATTTTTTTTATCACAAAATGGTGTTGAATTTTGTCAGATGCTTTTCTGAATGTTGATCTTAGTTATTTTAAACTTGCTGTACGATATTGCTAACATATGTGTCACATCTGTGTCTGCTTTTGTTGATTGCTATATCTCTTGATAATGAGTTGTTTTTATCTTGTTGCTTCTATGCTTTAACACATTTGGTCAAAACCCAGACATCTTGTTTTTTTTTTAAAAAAAAAAAAGCAATTTCTGTGCTTGGAAACTTGGAAATAGACATGGGTTTGCTTCATTCAGGGACTTTATTGGAGGAATTGGGTCAATATATTCAGGATTTTTTTTTTCTGGGCTTGGTGTTTGCTTTTTCTCTGTGTACTCTTAATAGATCATAGGCCATACATTCCTCTAACAGTATCTTGTGTTTAGGTTAGGGGATGATTGGGCAGAGGGTTGACTGTTGTTTTTTTTTTTTTTTTCCATCTGTTATGCTACACCTCTGGGTTTTTCTCACTCTGATCTTCCCTGTCCTTCCGCAATTAAAAAAGTTGTTGATCTGATGGTGAAGGGTTGGATGTGGGATGATGTCTCTGTTGTAAATAAGCTTCAGCCTTGAGAATAGATAATGGTGTCCTTTTGTCTCATAGTTGAGACCATTTCCGTTATTCCATGGTAAGCTGAAAGTCTGGATTTAGCACTTATTTATGCCTCTTGTCTGTGAGTTTTAATTTTCCCCTCCTTCAGCTTCAGTGGGCTTCATCAGTGAACTAAGAACTGTGACTAAATGTCCTGGTTTGTGTGGATCTGAAGGTGTTCTCACAAGGTGGGATTATCAGTTTTAAACCCCAAATAAGATAGCCTGGGACTGACAGAGTTCTTGGCATGACAATTCAGTGCTAGCTGGGAAATTCCAAGGCAACCTAATATAAATCAGTCATCCTAGAACTAAAACTTTTGCATATATATATTTATATGCATATTTTATAAATGTAATTCTCCTGTTTATTTGTAAGGGAGGGTCAGTTACTTTAAAAAAATGTTCCAATTGTCATTTTGAAATGAATGTTGAATCTGCTCTTACAACTGTATTTTACAACATACACTTTATTACATATTTGATGTAACACTATATATATTAGATTATGATAATATTACTTCTAGTCTTGTGCATCTTTGGCCTAAAGATTTCAAAAGTTCATTCAATACTCAGGAAAATTTTAAAAAATGAAAACAAATTTATAAAATAAGAACCTATTATTTCTCATTCACAGGTAAAGGTAGTGTTCTCATGATTTTTGAGGGTTATAAAGCATACTCTATTCCAAACTAAAAAATAAAGCAAAGTAAAAATCCCATTTCAGCCATACTATGTTGATTGAATAGAATAATATATAAACTAAAATATAATTACATACATATATATATTTCCCAAACTTTAGTAACATTAATTCATCCTCTTTCTCTGTGTCAGATGTTCTAAATCACATTGAAAATATTTGAAATATAACTTGGTTAAATCTGACAAACTGTGTTACTCTCTATGTATTGGATTAGCTCCATCACTGGAGATTTTAAAATTTCGTTAATGCATTTCCTATTAGCACATTTTTTTCTTCATGTAAAGTCAGGTAAAATTAAATTCCTTTTATGCATGAAAAAACTAACATATACTAAGATTGAGTGACTTTGCCCAAGTTATAGCTACTTAATGCAGAAATATGACTAGAATATATTTTTGTACATTCACGCTAAGAATATCTCTCTATATCAAACTGCCTGGAATTTTGTTTTCCAAGATGTTAACATGAACTTTCTATTTTCTTAGCTTTAAATGTAAATTTTCTGTGCACATTTTCTAACATTTTTTAATTTATAGAAATAGATCCCCTTTCAAAAAAACACACACAAACAACAGACTGTTTAAGAAGTCATTTTAATCTTCTGCTTATCTAGATATTCAGACTTTTAAGAGAGTTATTATATATAGAAACTAAATGTCCTGAATATTTTACTTTAGCTTAATCTACAATTTGGGGTTAATATTTTTAAATGTTACACCTAAATAATTTTAAAATCATCCACAAAGTGATAAAAAAAAGTTAACAATGTAAATTAAACAAACTTTGGCATTATATAAACCAGTGAAATGTTATGATTGCACCATCTGCCAAGTAAATATCCTTTTCTTTGACTTTATGACAAAATGATGGTTGTAAACATTTTATTAACAAGCGTATGTTGCATTAGAAATAGATGCCTTGTCAAGACAATTGTATGAATTTATGAAGTAAATTTAATGAGTCACATGCTTTTACATAGATTATAATAACAAGTTTTAGTCTTCTCAGTAACAAAAATATTTGTCATTCGCATTATGCACAGTTTTTCAATCCAACGTGGCATATTTATTAGTGAAATTAAAACAATCTATTATCTTTCATTTCACACTGCACACAGGAATAAAGATAAGACAATACAATTTCATTCTTACGTCTTGCACTGAGCTTCAAAGAATAAATTTTATTACTTAAAGTCATACAATATTACTCGCATAATTTTCATTTATTTATATTAACCATAACTCACTTAAAAATTAACACAAGAAAATAGAGTTTAAGATTAAAAATATCCAAGATTACTTGCAGAAAGTAGACATTTTGTGAAAGGTTTCTTGGTCATCTTTGTGTTGTCTTGCCTGGTCCCCAAATTTTCAGAGAAGTATTGCCATCTCCACCCTCATGATTACCCTGGAAAAAGATAGTTTTGTAAAATAGATTTTTTTCCCTTATAAAAGAAGTTGACTGGTAAAATGCCATAAATCTGAGTTCTGTAAATAAGTCTCTTAAGATTTTAGAACTTGAAATGTTGGGCATTTGGACAGAACATGCTGTAGTGTCAGTGTTAAGTTTGATTGTTAATAAAAGAATGGCTGTGGCTACTTAAGTAGAAGTTTATTTATCTCTCAGATTAGAAAAATCTCCAGATAGGTACTCCTCTTTTGGTTTGGTGACTTCAAAATCACCAAAGAACTGGTTTTCTCTGTATTTCTACTCTGCCATCCTCAACACTAATTTCCATCTTCTTATTGAAATCCTCACGCCAGATGGCTGCTAACACTCTAGCTATCACATTTGCATTTCAGCCAGTAGGAAGGAGGAATGAAGAGCCTCAAATGCTTACTTATGGTTTCTTCCCTAACACATTTTGCTTTTACTTTTATAGCCACCATTATTAGAAAAGAAACTACAACATATAGTTTTCATTCTGTGAGGTGGGATAATCATCTATAAATCATGGTTCAATTATGAATGAAGTTGGAAAAAAATGGTCCTGGGTCAGTAAGTAGTAATCGCTGTCATAAAAATAAGGCTTAGAGGCTGGTAGTGGTTGTGTTTTGTCATTGAACTGAAGAATAGAAAAAAAAAAAAACTGTTCTGAAAGAAAAAAGAGTGGCAGACATTCAAGGAACAATCGACAGAGACAAAAAGACAGCACAGGTATATGACACATACCAATGCCGTAGAGTATACAAATCACTCATGAAATTGCCTGACTATAAGGACTGCGAAAAATAACAGCAACTACATTTGCTTCTGCATTAAGCAAATAGGTGTATTAATAGGAAGGATTATTCTTCAGTATTTCTATTTAACCACAAGATAGTGATCACTGTGGGAAATATTACCGCTTTCAAAGTGATCTCAAATGTATTTCTTATTTTCCAAGTTTATTTTTCATTTTCTCGTAATCTCCTGTTGTCTTTTAACATTCTTCAACATGTTTCATCTAAACATGCCATCCTCCATGACAGACACTCCCTCCTGCTTCCTCTGTGTGATGATGACAGAATCAGATTCTGTTACCTAAGGCCAACAACCCGGAATCATTGCTAACACACATTCCCTTTCTTTAGTTCGTCATGCCTAACTAGCCATCAGCTCCTGCATGTTTCTCTTTGTCCTCTTACACATGTTCTTTGATTTCCTTTTTACATCTACCATCTTTGCCAGTATGTGGAACATATTAGCTCATTATTCAGGATTGGTATCCATCATGCTTACTACAACAACATGCTGAACCCATACTGACGTAAAATAATATGAAAAATGCTTATCTGAAATGCCAAGGTTGAAAGTTCCCTGTCTTTCTGTGAACCCTTAAGGGCTCAGGTGATTTCTTTGTATAGGAATTGGGAGAGGGCATAATTAAGAAAGTCTCAGATTTTGAAATTTGCACCCATTTTAAAAGCTATTGAGAGAGTTATTAAAAAAAAAAAGGCTGAAACAGTTACAGTTTTTAAAGTGGAAGTCATATGGGAAGAGGAGAAATGTGAAGAGAGAGACTAGGAAATTGCCAGGTGATAGGAGGTTGAACAGCAAGTCTAAAAAGAGAAGGAAATGCAGTAGCCATACTTCAGGCTTTCTGCCCCATTAATCCTCCCTTCGGGGGCTATCCGAATCTCCAGTTCTGGAGCAGTGTATGAAATTTTCTTTATTAAGGTTGGATTTCATGGTTTCATATCCATAAAATTTAACGTTAGACTCCAATTTTATGGGAAGTCTTATGTCAGAATAAATCTATTTAATACAAACCGATAAGTAGTAAGAAGAGTGCTTTTCCTATAAAAATAATTTCAAGTTTCAAACCATACCACCCACAGTTAATATCTCTGCAGACAATGCCTATGCCAGTTTACATCAAGGATATAAGTAATATATGTTAAAGGTGAAGGTTGACATTTTGTGAAGTATTTTAGCCACTATAGGGAACATTACCAAATGAGGACCGAAACGATTAAAGGCTGGATCCTGTATTTATTTTACAAAATATACACAGCAAAGGCTTTTAGTTAGTGAGTCGGCAATTTAGTTAGTATATAAACCTTTACATTTCTCTCATTATCTCACACTTGACCCATAAATAAAATATTTATTTTCTCCTCTTTAATATATAACTAGCATTCCCCTTAATAATTACTGTATTCCTCCACCCTCCCCAGTGGACAATCTGTTCCTAATTACTTTCAACGTCTCCTTTCTTAAGAAATATTATATTTTAATGATTTTTATGGTCTGTTGTATGATCCAGAATCCCAGGAGGAAACAGATGGCACAGTCAAATACAGAGTCATTAAGAAGAGTTTAATAAAGCAGCTAATTTATAAGGTTGTAGGTGAAGAGACAGAACCATCAAGGAGAGGTGTACTACCCCATGGCTGGTACACAAGACAGAGAACTACGTGCAGGAGTTGTGTGGTTTCCTAGAGGCAATGAAGGACATGAGGTAAAAGATAGCCTGGCCATACTTCAGCCCATTCTGTGCTCTGACAATGCTTCCCCCCAGCTGAAACTAACCGTGACCAGTGGACAAAAGAGCTGGATTGTCTAATTCTTAAAGATGAGCTTCCTAGAAATATATCATAAGACAAGGATGAATCAAACAGAAATTACCCATCACATATCCACAAATTAACGTATTTTATTATAGGATTACTGCATATTTTAGTTTAATGAGTTGTCTTGTAATCTTAATGTTTTTGCATTACGACTCTGTACCCCCCATACTTTTTGTTTTTAAATCAAATTGCATCAGGAGTTTAGGCGCTCTTTTAACTGACTAGCTCACATCTTTCTGTGCCGTAGAGAGAACACGAACTTGGAGTCAGACAAAAAAATGACTTCACTTCTGACTCTTATCTTTGCAAGATATGTTCATTAGATGAGCCTCATTTTCTTCTTTTGAAAAATGGAGATAAAAAAAGAAGTAAGGGTGAGTTTCCAAATGAACACACTAAACATTTCTAAATGTTTAATGTGGTTTCAGACTCAGGCTCCCACAAAGTCAGAAACCCTTGTGTGCCCAAAACAAAAGCCAACAGAGGGATGTGAGATGAGGAAGATTGCCAAGGCGAGAGTGCATTTCTGAGTTCACCACAGCTATGGGTCAATGTTGTTTGATGATGCTGGTACATTATGAAAAAGCTTATTAAATGCACTTTAGAACTTATTACCCAGAGGACAAAAGGATGAAATCAATATCCGTCCATTCTAATTCCCTACAGTTCATGGGCTGTCTCTCCAGCGTTCACACCTTGACATCACGGTTGTACATGCATGGAGGCACATAATTTCCTGAGGGTACCCCATGCAAAACCACTTTCTGCCTGGAACTGGTTTCTGTAGCCATGGCTGGAGTGAGGGTCTGGGATGAGACGATCTTGAGATGGCACATAAGAAATGTCCAATTCAACTCTTGGCATGTGGTAGATACGCTATGGGCTTTCAATATAATTATATTATTACCAAATTCACCACTGAACATTGTACTAATGCAATAAACCAGTTCAGGTTAGAAATTACCAATATATGTGAGGGAATGTTCTAAAAATTTGAACATGGCACTATATAGGTAACATAGAGCTCTGACAATGAATGTCAATCAATTGAAAACTTCCCACTTGACTTCTCAGAATTTCCATATATTCCTCTCTCTTTTGTAACTTTGCATTTATTAATAATATGATTCATCTGAACAAAATATATTTAAAAATTAGCAACATAACTTTATTCATTCATTTTTAAGTGCCTTATTAAGTGTCAGGCATCATTCCATGTGCTGAGGATAGATAATGAGCAAAACAGTTTCAAATCCCTATGCTTATTCTAGTGGTAGAGACAAATAATTGAAGGGTAAGTGACCTATAGATTATATCAAAGAGTGGTAAATATAATAGAGAAAAATTAGGCAGTAAGGATTATGTGAGGGGCTAGAAATGACAGGAGGTGCTATTTTGCATAATGTGGTCAAGAAGACCAAACTGGAGATGAGACAGGTGAAGATGCAAGGCGGGTGAACATTAATGGGGGAACTTTTTTATGTAGAAGGACCTGTCAGAGCAGAGGCCTCAATCATGACTTACGCATCAAAGAAAAAGCAATACTCTACATGATACATGCAGTCAAGAAAAAGCTAGCCAGTGTGCCTAGGATGTAGTGCATGATGTAGAATAGTAAAAGAGGTTAGAGGGGTAACAAGTCCAGATCTAATAGCCTTCTGTGCAATAGTAGGAGATTGGCATTTATATTTCAGCCAAAGAGTGCCACGATTTGAATGATATCATAAAAGGATCATTTTGGCTGCTGGGAAGAGAAGAGATTTTAGGGAAGCAATAGTAAAAGAGGGGAATTATTTCAATAATGCAGGTTATTTGATGGTACTTTATAGTATAGTGTGGTAGCAATATGGATGATAAAACATGATGAGACAACATATACATTTTAAAAGTATACTCCTAGAGTCTTTTCTGATGGATTTGACAAAGTGTGAGGAAGAGAGGAATCAGAAATGACTGAGGCTTGAGCACCTGGGAAGATACAGCTGCCATTGACTAAACCGAGGGAGATTTAGTGGGGTGAGGGGGGGGGCGAATGAATTTTGGATGGAAGATTAGATGTCTGTTTTTCAACATGTTAAGTTTATGATGCATTTGTTATCCAATCAGAGATGTTAGATAGGCATTTGGATATACAAGACTGGAACTGAAATAAAAAGCCTAGGATGGAGATAAAAATTGGGGAGCAGTCAACAAATAGATGTTATTTGAGGTTAAGGGAGCTGGATGAATACAGGGAGTGAGTGTAAAGAAAAGAGTAGATCAAAGGAGTGGGCTCTGAGGAATTACTGTGTTTATTTGTTTGACTTTTGAGAAATGACCAACAAAATAGAGTGAAGCAGAGTAACCAGAGAGACTGGAAGAGGAGGAGGAAGTATGTGATATCTTGGAAGCCAGGGGAAGACCTTACTTCAGTGAGGAAAGAGTAAGCGGTGATGTCAAATGTTGCTGATAGTTCAAACATGAGAAGGTCTGTCAAGCTTTAGACAGTGAAGATAATTTTTTATCTTAATAGGAGCATCCTTAGGTGAATTCAGGAGAGAAGAAGACTGATTGATTATGAAAGGAGAGAAAATAGAAGAGGAAATTGAGACAATGCATGTGGATAATTTTTCCAGGACCTTTGATGTAAAAAGAGAAATGAGATGGCAGCTAGAAAGGGATATGGGGGGAAAAAGTGATTTTTTCAAAAATGGGAAATGTAATTACATGTATGTATTTTCATGGACTCAAAATTCCTGAGAGAGAAATTGATGATTTAAGACAGAAGAAAATTGCTCAAGAGGTCATTTACATTGTAAAATGCTGAGAATATTGTAACATCTTGGATCTGATGATAATCTGGATGGTCTGGCTTCTATTGGGCTACTGTGTAGATTTCAAGTATAGATTCTGTTAATCTCAGGTAGATTTGAGTACCTCCTTTTGCATCTGTTTTCATGACTGTGTCTCCTAAAGCCACATACTTTATTGAAAATCACATCTTGCTTACCTGACTAAAAAGTTCAATGAATCTCCTTTCACTCTAAGTATACCTGGTCGATATATTAACAATAGACACAGGTCTGATCAAAATCTGTAGCCCAAGTGTTTACTTAGATGCATAATCTAAATGTTAGGCATTTAAATATTGTGTCTATTATAGTTCAGAAGTCTCGTGAGTACAAAATTAAACAGTGTGTATTTCCCTGTAGGAAAACAATAGGACAATCTCAACAGTTTTAAAATTTCATGAGACCTGGGTAGCTTTCACTGAAACTTTGGGGGCTTGGGTAGATATAACATTAAAGGGAAATGTGGGGGAAATAAGATTATATGAATTTAGTAAACTTTCCAAACAGGATGTATTCATTTCCAGTCTATGCCCCTTTGGCTGCTTGATTTTCTATATTTATTGGTATATCCAGTAAATGACCCAAGTTCAGAATCCACTTTCATCCTCTCCTTTCCCCATGATTTTGCTGCAGCTTCACAAATGCTCAATGTGGAAAATGTAGCTGCTATGTTATTGTGTCCTATCTTCTTTCTTGCCCTGAATCATCCCTCTTCTTTTAAATGACACTTTCTCGATGTCTGTTATTTATTGTTATGTATCCTCTATAACCTGTTATTTATTGTACTTTCATAAAATGCCACAAGGCTGCTGTTAGTTTTGGAGCTGCGAATTGCTTTGTCAAAGCAAACAAGTAGGGTCAGTAGATATTCGTTAGAAGTCTCTAGGCTCCAGGAACTAAGAACTGTGTGTCCTCCAGGATCAGGCATTGACCAGCATTTTCATGAATGAGAGACGTTTTAAAAACATGATATCCTTTCTGAAATTTTATTTTAAATGACAAATATGTATTTTTATACCATCTGAAGATCTATGTGCGACACTTCACAATTGCCCAGTGGCTATAAAATTACAGTGTCATGCCACAAAAGTCCTTTACAGAAGCTTATTTTCAACAATACCATATATCATCCTCCGGATGCCACTGGCAGTAATCTCCAACATTTATTTATTCTTGACTTCCGAAAGTACACGGACCCAGCTCCTTGGAAAGCCATTGTTCACTTTCCTGCATTTAGAGCCCAAATCCTTTATTTTCCCCATCGAAATGATTGTTGTGTAAAGATAAATTGTATGTAAGCTCCATCTTTCAACTGGGTATTTTTTCCTTCTACTTAGCAGTTCTACCAACCCTGTATGCCTGGGAATCTAACTAAACATAGGTAAAATATTTTATGGAGAACATCATACATATTATCTCTGTAGTTCAATTCAGTGAAATAGGTTTTTCAAAACTCCATATTAAGGATGATATTTTACTTTATAAGAAAATCCGATCCTACTACTTAGTCACATGAAGTAAGCAGTAGGAACATAAATACAATAAACATCACATAAAGATATAATACGGAATCTAAAAACATACGCCTGTGGAGAACCTTAAAAAATAGAACATTTGGAAATAGCTGGGATTACTCTAGAAAATATTAGCTATCACTAAAACAGCATTTTAAGAGCTCTTTTAAAAAATTATGAAAAGTGTTCTGAAGGTATGCTTTTAACACAGCGATTTTCATATTTCTTAGTTGACATAATAACTAATTAAAAGAAAAACGTTAATTCCTTCCCACCAACTCTCATAGTTCCTTTTTGTTTGCTTACTCAGGTAGTTTTACTATCTCTCTTGTTATCTCGGATTCTTGTACTTCTAGAAAATAGCAATCATCTTTTTTTTAAAATATATTTTATTGATTTTTTTACAGAGAGGAAGGGAGAGGGATAGAGAGTCAGAAACATCGATGAGTGAGAAACATCGATCAGCTGCCTCCTGCACACCCCCACTGGAGATGTGCCCACAACCAAGGTGCATGCCCTTGACCGGCATCGAACCCAGGACCCTTGAGTCCACAGGCCGACGCTCTATCCCCTGAGCCAAACTGGTCAGGGCAAAAAATAGCAATCATCTTGAACCTGTGCTTTAACTGCCTAATGTAGCGCCATGTGCAAATTGGCAACCCATTGAAAAAAAATTAATGCTAATAGTTTTATTTTACTATGACAGTAAATGTATAGATTTAAGACCCTTGTATTTTACATGGAGTCATCTTGACAGATTCTCTTACTTCTTTTTAATCAAACTGTTGGTTCACAAACTGGCCCCTGAGTGTGGAGAGGAAGGCAAGGAGAGACCGAAGAAAGAGGCAAAACACGCCCGATTGGAAGGCAATGCTTTTAAGAAGCAAGGGAACTTACATGTGCACAAAATGAGTAGATATTCAAACAGGCCCTCCAGAATCTTCAAAGTTTATGTAGAGTCCTTAACTGGTTTCAGTCACTTATACCATCCGGATGGTCTCCACATCTTACTCACTTCAGGCAGCATTCCTGGGACACTTCCCACTGTGGGAACATTGGCCAGAACATACATTACCAGGAGGAGGCGGGTGTGAGGAGCCTCCCATGCCCTGGGTCCAGCTTTCGGGTCAACTGGAGATGGTGTCTCTTCCAGCCCTCCCCTGACACCAACCCCCAAGCCTTCCCAAAGGGAAAATTGTAGTTTTCAAATAATAGAGCAAAGAGATTAAGCAATCTTCTTTATCAAAAGCAACAATTTTCAACCATCTTCATCTCATGGCACATATAAACTAATCACTACAATTCTCCAGCACACCCAAAAACATATTTTTTGCCAATCTGACAAAAATAGTATGTATAATTTCGATTCACTCACACCGGACAGCTATTGTGTTTTTTTTTCCATTTTTTTTATTAAGGTATTATATGTGTACATATCTTACCATTGCCCCACCACCACCAACCCACTCCACTCCCATACATGCCCTCACCCCCCAATGTTTTGCATACGTTGGTTATTCTTATATGCATGCATATAAGTCCTTCGGTTGATCTCTTATTTCCCCCACCTCTCCCTAACCTTCACGCTGTAATTTGACAGTCTGTTTGATGCTTTATTGCCTCTGTATCTATCTTTTTGTTCATCAGTTTATAATGTGTTTTTAATTATCCACAAATGAGTGAGATCATGTGGTATTTTTCTTTCATTGACTGGCTTATTTCACTTAGCACAATGTTCTCCAATTCCATCCAGGTTGCTACAAATGGTAAGAATTCCTTCTTTTTTATAACAGCATAGTATTCCATTGTGTAGATGTACCATAGTTTTCTGATCCAGTCATCTGTTGACGGGCACCTAGGCTGTTTCCAAATCTTAGCTTTTGTAAATTGTGCTGCTATGAACATAGGGGTGCATATATCATTTCTGATTGGTGTTTCTAGTTTCTTGAGATATATTCCTAGGAGTGGGATTACTGGGTCAAATGGGATTTTGATTTTCAGTTTTTTGAGGAAACTCCATACTATTATCCACAGTGGCTATACCAGTCTGCATTCCCACCAGCAGTGCACGAGGGTTCCTTTTTCTCCACATCCTCACCAGCACTTGTCATTTGTTGATTTGTTGATGATAGCCATTCTGACAGGAGTGAAATAGTACCGCATTGTAGTTTTGATTTGCATCTCTCTGATAATTAGTGACTTTGAGCATGTTTTCATGTGTCTCTTGGCCTTCCTTCTGTCTTCTTTTGAAAAGATTCTATTTAGGTCCGTAGCCCATTTTTTTTAATGGATCATTTATCTTCCTTTTATTAAGTTGTATAAGCTGCCTATAGATGTTGGAGATTAAACCTTTATCAGTGATAACATTTGCAAATATGTTCTCCCATACAGTGGGGTTTCTTGTTGTTTTGTTGCTGGTTTCTTTTGCTGTGAAAAAGCTTTTTATTTTGATGTAGTCCCATTTGTTTATTTTCTCTTTAGCTTCCATTGCCCTAGGGGTAGTATCAGTGAAGAAGTTCTTTCAGCATATGTCTGAGATTTTGCTGCCTGTGGATTCCTCTAGTATTTTTATGGTTTCCCGTCTTATGTTTAAGTCCTGTATCCATTTTGAGTTTATTTTTGTGTATGGTGTAAGTTGGTGATCTAGTTTCATTTTTTGCATGTATCTGTCCAATTTTCCCAACACCATTTATTGAAGAGACTGTCTTGACTCCATTGTATGTTCATGCCTCCTTTGTCAAATATTAATTGAGCATAGTGGTTTGGGTCGATATCTGTATTCTCTATTCTATTCCATTGATCTATACATCTGTTCTTGTGCCAGTACCAGGATGTTTTGAGAACAGTGGCTATTGTTATTTGTTCTGTTGTTGTTTTATTTGACAATCTAAGGAAAAAGAGGTCAGTGCCCCCTGACTAAATAGTCAGGTATTACATGTTTTAGAAATGCTTGTGGCATACCAGTTGAAAACCGCTGATCTGAAGTATCAGGGAATGGCCCGAGGTGGGTTTGTCTTTGACTGTGGATAAGAGTGATTACCACACTGTCAAGAGGAAGTAGTAAAAGGCATTGTTTCCCCAGAAATATGCATCACTTCAGAGCTTCTGCAAATACTCAGGGAGTCCTGAGGTCCCATAGTAATGGATCAGAGAAGCATGAAGCATATGTCAACTTAAAAGATTTTTTTTCCTGTGAAGCTAAATAAAGGAGTAAGCAGTATTAGCATTCATTTTATGAAGCTGCCCATAGTTCTGTATGTCTTTGTAAAAACTTGAGAATATTTAAAAATTGAAGGCTCAAATTATAATTATTGTCATGTCACAATGGATTACGTATTTCCAAGAATCAGTACAACTCCTGCTCTGATTTAAAGACCATAAAATTTAATATTAAAGTGAATATGGCATTTCATCTGATAAAAATTATTGAACCAGTCCCATTTAGTTAAATGAGGAAGAACTGAGCCTGTTTCAGAACACAGATGAATGCACTAGAGGTGCTTCCTAAATTCAGGAAATTATTATTTCCAACCTTGAACTTTAGAATGAACCAAAAATATATATCTACTACGAACTATCAACTGGATCATATATTTTATATAATAAAGTCACAACTAATATATTATTCCTTAAAATATAAAGTCACTATTGATTCATGACTGCTGAGAGATGCAAATAAGTAGGAAGGAAAGAAAAGCCAAAATGTGGAAAAAACTTAGAGATACCAGCAGAGTTGGAGAAAAAAAAAATATAAAAGAGAACTTTTTTCTAGTGGGTACAAGAAAAGGTGACTTTATGAAGATTTCCCCAAAGAGATTCAAGGGTCAGGAGAGGGAATTTAATGTATGATTCTGGGTGTAGAAGCATGGCATTCATTCAACTGAATACATGTTTATTGAGTGTTAGGCACTGTAATGGGTAGCAGAGAAATGATAATAAATGCAGTATTACTTTTGAGTTAAAATCAGTTTCATTGATTATTATATTAAGGGAGTGCTATATTAGTATGTCAATTAAATATCCTAGCATGCAAGTTGGAATATGTTAACCTCAAATCACTTTAAAGTGTAAGTGCACTCGTTAATCTAAAAGAGGGTGGAGGCAGAGGTTGTCTGAAGCTGGTTAATATAGCAGATAAGGGATAATAGGGTGCTGAGCTGCCTTCTCTGGGATTCTCTGTCTTTCCCCTCAGGAGCCAGTCACCATAGAAAATATCACATTACACGGCAACGTCCAAGATAGCAATTATTGGGGAGTGTTGTGGCTAAATTGTACCCCTCTCCTTTGTATGCTGAAGCTCTCACCGCTAGTACTTCAGCATGTGGGTGTATTTGGAGATAGGCCCTGTGAAATGTGTCTGCGTTAAAATGAGGCGGTGAGAGTGGGCCCCCCTCCAATCTGACTGGTGTCCTTCTAAGAAGATGAAATTTAAACACACGAAGAGACACCGGGGGAACAAAGGCATAATTAAGCAAAGAGGCAGGAAGATGGAGAGGCCTTCTGGGAGCCCAGGGGAGAGACCTCAAAAGAGGTCAATCTTGCTGGAACCTCCATCCGGGACTTCAGCTTCTGGGGCAGAAAGAACACACATTTCTGTTGTTTAAGCTACTCAGTGTGTGATGCTTGGTCATGGCCGTGCTAGAACACGAATACAGGGAGCATGTCAAGAAATGGGTCTTCCTTATTCTCTTGTTTGACTGCGCAGTGAAGACTTGCTCAGTTAACCCGCAGCAGAGCTGCTGTCCGGGCCTGTTGGCTAAAACTGGGTCGCACGTCCATGGAGCACAAGAGGCTGCACGTGTAAATGTTTGGAATGTGAGCACAGCAAATGTGATGTGGGTTTTTCTGGCAGAAGGGAAGAAAGAGGCTAGAACTTGTAGCTGGGTTAAGCAGCTAACCATTTATGCGAGGGAGGATTCAGGGAGCACCAAGAGGGGCGTTTGCTCACATTTTAAAGTTTGTAAGGATTTGTGTAGGTTAGGGGAAAATGTCATGTTTCTTAACGATAGGTCATTAAACCTCATGCCTGGACTAGAAGTGTGTTGTCATCGCTAAACAAATGTCCTCTAACTATGAGTCTTCTGGTACTTCTTGGAGTTGTGGCGGCTCTGTTTTCAAGAAACTACCTGCGGAGTGTAGGATGTTTGCACTGAGTTATCCGGGGTACGTGGGGATGAGATTTAACGAATGAGCTGATGAATAGATAAAGAAGATATGATAGATATGTGTGTATATGTATATACACTCACAATGGACTATTATGCAACAATAAAAAAAGAATAAAATCTTGCTATTTGTGACCACATGGATAGACTTAAAGGGAATTATGCTTAGTAAAATATGTCTGACAGAAAAAGACAAGTACTGTAAAGTTTCACTTATTTGTGGAATCTTAAGAAAACAAAGCATACCAACCAACAAAACAAAACAAAAACAGGCTCATAGAAAGAGACCAAAGGGATGGATACCAGAGGGGAAGAGGAAGGAGGAATGGATGAAAAAGATGAACGGGAATATAGTTAATAATATTTTTATACGTTTATGCAGTAACAGATGATTACTAAAATTAGTGGGGTGATCACATGGTAAAATCTGTCAAATAACTATATTGTACTCCTGAAACTAATATAACAATTATAATATTACATATTAGCTATACTTAAATTTAAAAAGCAATGGGATGGAGTGCACTGTAGCAGAGGGCAAAATGAGCAAGGTCACAGAGAAATAAAATGCCATGACAACACTGAGGAAATACAAGCTGTTCTATGTTATTGCAGCTTGAAATACATTTTAAGGAGTAGTAGGAGCTAAAATGGGCCAGATTGACAGGGGCTCTTCATAGAACTGAAATAATGCCAAGTTTTATGGCTTGAATAGATGTGAATGTCATAATTAGAATTAACATATACAGGGAGAAATAATACAGAAATAAAAGGTAAAAAATGGTTTGGACATGTTAAGTATGGCATACTCCAAGAAGCAACTATTGCATAGACTACTGGCTTCGATTTTTTACATATGTGAGTTCTAATTCTTTGCTCTTTTTTTTGGCTATGGGACTGTAGGAATATTATTAACGTCTCTAAGCCTTAGTTTCATCATATGTGAGATTGATAACAATAATATTTGTACTTGAATCTAAGGTTTTGTAAGGATTAAATACGGTAATGAATGTTATACATTAAATCTGCATATGTTAATAAAGCTCATCTATTGTTCTTCCTTCTATTTAATCTTCATCTTTCTCTTTATTAAAATAAAGATGTCTACTGGATTATGTCTAAAACCACAAAGTAAGTCAGCTTTAAAAATAAATCAGGGAGAATGTCATAATTAAGTATTAAAATTATGAAAGTGGATGAGGTTCTCTGGATAGCATATGTAGAAAGTCAGAGGAGCAGTGACATTTTACAGAGCCTTGTGGAATGCTAATTTTTAAGAAAAAAGAGGAGAAAGGAATTTCCACTAACAGGCTTGAGGATGTTCAGAAAATAGTAGGCAACTTAAGGAAACATTTTAATGTGATATCAAGATGTGAGAAATTTCAGGAAGAAATTATTAGGGTTTTTTTTCGTGTTTTTTTTTTAACGCAATGGTTAGACTTGTGTAGATCCTATATGTAGCAGAAACTTAATGATGTTAAAAATGTTCAAAAACAGAAAAAAGATAAGAATAAAAAAAGTTTAGCATCTTGGAGTTTATTGCCAGAGAAATTTACTGGATAAGTAGGGGTCAAAAGGAAAGAGGAGACAGAGAATGTCCACTCTTTTAAACTAAAAACAAATGATAAATACAATAGTCATATAACTGATATTTACCAATAGTCAGACTCTTTAAATTTTTAAAAATCTTTTGTTGGGGGGAGGGATATTAGCATATTTATAGGCTGAGCAGAAGATAATACAAAAGATAAAGGAAAAGATAAAAGAACAATGGAGAATCATTGATAGAGTTAAGGTTCAGTGAAAACAAGATGAATAGAACGAAAAAAAAAAAAGACAACTTAAAAAATGAACAGTTCTTCAGAATCAACCAAAAGGATGTAGAAGATTTATAAGTTTATAGAGGTGAGATAAAATAAGGAAATGATTATTTCTGTGGATCACTGAGAATACCAAATGCGTCTTGCAAACTCACCACTGAGAATTGGAAGTTACAAGTAGTAACTTCCTCATCCATCCAAGCATTCATTTCACTGCAGCGTTGCAATGAATGGAGCATGCTGAAGGGCCATAGAGCACAAGCGTGCTGAGAGTTCCCTTGCTTTCAATTAAGCCCTCACATGGTATGAGAGCCTAAGGCCGGTAGACAGTAACATCACTTCATGCTGCCTTCATTTGTCACCTAACTGAACACCCCAATCTTAAGAGAGATTGTAGGATCTACCATGTAAAGTTTGTATAAGAGGTGAGAGTTAATATTGGGACCTCTATGTTGTCATTAAAAGGGGTGGCTATAAGTTGTAGCATTATATTAGCACCTTGTGGTTCATAGCTGAAGTAAAATGTGACAGACCCTGCATGCCTTTTAGAGGTCAGCAGTACTGTGTGGTAACTCAGCAAACTGGATGGCTCTTCTCTATCTTCGTTTACAACATGACCATTTATGTTTGTTGCTAGTAGAATAAGCATCTCTGGGTATCTACTGGGGAAAAAAAATATTTAAGCTTTCTATATGCCATAGAGTTTATGATACAATAATGAAGGAAGGTAACCAATGGTTTCATGGTCTCAGCTTCATGCCCTTTCCTACTTTCCATATACTCTCTTTCTCAATTCTCTGTTTCATCCAAGAACATTATGACTAATTTTAATTAATTAATTGATTAATCAATATTCAAGAAAAATAAAGGTTCTGGGAAAAGAAATTTTGTGGTGGAGAGATTGGCACCTTGTCGGGGACCATTCTGAATATCTGGAAGATTTTAAATGAAATTCATCAACCCAACTTAAAGCTTTGCTGGGTGACTTAGAGGACATTCTTTCTGAAAGGTCAGTTTCTGAAACCATACCCATTCACTGTCTTTATTATATTTATTTATAGGAGACAGTCTTTTACAGCTTTCAATTTTTGATACCTCCTGTCTTTCTGACTTCTACTTCCTACTACTCTTCCTCTCTTCTGTTGCTGGCCCTCTTGAAGGTTCTGGAGCCACCAAGGTCACTTCTGACCAAGGGGATTTGCATTTATAGTTTTCTCTGCCTTCAGTGTGCCTTTTTCAGGTGTCCTCATGCCCAGTTTCCTTCCTTCCTTCCTCCAGTCCATTTCCATATGTTACCTTATTGGCAAGGCCTTCCCTGAAGGGTATTCTGTACCTCTCTCCATGCCTAGCACAACTTTTTATATTTGCCTTGATTTATTTTTCTCCATAGCATGCATTACTATTTGATAGATATGTGTGTGTTTTTAATTTTCTACTTTTGTTTTCCCTTGATAATGGAAGTTCTAAATCTCATGAGGGCAAGGTCTTCTCTGTTTTGTTCATTATTTTCTCAGCATTTATTACAGGGTCAGAAATGGTAAATTTTTACTGAATGAGAATGGAAATGAATATTGATAAATAAAATGATGATTTATCATATTTATATAAATCAGTTAATATATGTAAATTACTTTAGCATGATTAATGTTTTTGCCTGAATATAAGAGTAAAATGAAAAAGGAGCAATGGCAATATATTTCTACAAAATCATAGATTAGACATGTCCCTCTGCTAGCCCAAAAGAATCTTTGTGCATTCTTAGATAAAGTACAAAACATATTACTGTCATTCTGTAGGATGACTGTCATGTTAACTACATAAATCTATAATGACTACAGTAGAAAATATGTATTCTGGAATTGGACAAACTACCATGGGGTGTGTGTGTGTGTGTGTGTGTGTGTGTGTGTGTGTGTGTACCTCTCTCCATGCCAAGGGGGGGAGGGGAGAGAGAGAGAGAAAGAGGAAAAACTCCAGTTAAAATCTTTCAGCTAATTCTGAACTAGAGTTAAAGGATGACATATATTGTCATCTCTAAATTTATGATCCTTGAATTTTAAACGTTTTGATAAGCAAAACAATGACACCAGAAACAAATACTCTTTTTTAAATTTTAAATTTCTATTTGTGGTATGTATGAAAAGGGATTTTTAAGAGAAGAATTAAAATTTTGGAATATAATTCATCTATTTGGGAGTAAAGAATGTATTTGGTTCCAAAATACATAATTAATGTATTCCAGAAAGTATAAAATATACTTAATGCAGGTGTTAAAGTATTAGTAGTGAAGTATTCTAAACCATTAATATCCTAAAAGATCTCAATAGTCTTAATATAATTTAAATTGCACTTACTATAGGCGAGCCATACTGTATGACCAGTAATAGGAAATCTCTTCACGTTTTACATTATGACACATGATGCTCTTACAAAATTTCATATTAACTCCTTTCAGAAGGAAATAAATACATGTATTTTCAGGTGCAATAGTGGCATGGTAGGGCAGATCCCAAAGTAATGAATCAGTCCTTTTAAAACTTGCCTCTATTTCTCACCTATGGAGAGTGACAAAATCCTAAATTTGAAAGAGGTCTCCAGAGATACACATATTCTGTGCAGTAACTAGAACTGAGTCTCTTAAAGGAAATTGAAATATCATTAATAGAGAAAAACATCTTCTATGAGTGTGTATCAATTCAACACTTCAGTTCCCAATCCTGCAATAAATGGAGATTGCTACATTTATCTCTGATCTTATTATTTAGGGTCTTGTAATTCAAAGGAATACATGTACTTCTTCTATATTGGTTACTAAAGTAGTTTTTACAGAACTGCTTTGTAAGTTCTGAAATCCCATTACAACTAGGTAATAGTGTGCAAGGTATGCTGGTAGGTAGGGAGGGAGATTTTAGGGGTTGTCAGTGCCATACTTAATTCTGAAATGGGACATGTCTCTTGCCACTTATGTGAGAAAGGAAAAAGCATCCAAACGTTTCTATTTTTTTTCCCCACATAAAAGAGATTGACATTAAATATAGAGTGTTGGAATATCTAGGAAATGATTTTAAGTATCTGTTAATGGCATTACAATATTAGTCATTTTAATTGAGTAATTACAGCTCTTAATAAAAGATCCAATCTTCTCCAAAATTTTATGTCTTGCTTTTACATGAAATTGTATAGCAGATATAGTGTTGGAAGAAAAATTGATTGAAAGATATTCCTAGAAAGTATGAACCTAAGTATAATTTCTATGGACAATAAAATGAAAAGCAAAACATAAAATGGGTTATATTTTAGAAAATAGTGCAAATAATACCCCTCTCCCCAGCCAAAATATGTAAAATTGTGATTCTGAGAGTGTTGTTTTTTTTTTTTAATCCATTATTGACATTAAAAGGGTGATTTCATTTTGAGGATGTCACAGTTATTTTGCTGTTAATAATTATTAAGAACCAAAATGTATAAATGTCTTACTTTTTAATCAATAAGAATTTATATATATATATATATATATATATATATATATATATATATATATATTTATAATTATATCAATTTCACTCAATTTGCCTTAGAGTATGCTTTATTTATTGGGAGAGAAAAATATTGAGTTACTGCTCATATGTCATAAGAATTAAATAATAGATAGCTATTGTATCAATTTGTTTTTGCTATATCAATTTCAAAAGTCAGTGCCATCTATATATATAAAAGGCTAATATGCTAAGTGTCCAGCCATCTGACTGGTTGCTATGATGCACACTGACCACCAGGAAACAGATGCTCAAAGCAGGAGCTTCCATGACATGCACTGGCCATTTATAGAGAAACAGCAAGAGAGCAGTTAGGGGCAATCAGGCAGGCAGGCAGAGTGCTTAGGGGCAACCAGGCAGGCAGGCAAGGGGTTGGGTGCGATCAGCCAGGCGAGTGGTTAGATACAATGAAGCAGGCATGCAGAGTGGTTAGGTATGATCAAACAGGCAGGCAAACGGTTAGGAGTCAGCAGTCCCGAATAGTGACAAGGATGTCCGATTGGTCCTAAACCAGCAGTCAGACATCCCCCGATGGGTCCTGGATTGCAAGAGGGTGCAGTCTGGTCTAAGGGATACCCCTCCTGTTCGTGAATTTTGTGCACCAGGCCTCTAGTAGATATATAAAAGGCTAAGTTGTCTCGTGCATGTGTGATACATATAAAGCTCTCGCTGGCACCAATGGCACATGTGTTTGAATCTGTCATTGTCGATCATGAATTTGTTTGACACTTCTATTATAGAGAAAGGGCAAATAGGGATTTTAAAATATTTCTTCTAATTCATTTCTTTTCAATGTGCACAAATTCATGCACCAGGACACTAGTACAATAATAAACATGTATTTCTCATGTGTCTTTAGCTATTAGCTGGTGTTGACAGGATTTTGTTGAGCTTGACTGGACTCACTCATTTATCTGTTCACTGTTTCTGCTATATTTTATCTTTCTCCAGGGATTAGCAGACTAGTATAGAAATATTCATTCCACTGCAGTGGCAGAGGTCAAGCAGGTGAGCAGAAACATGGGAAGGTCCTTGAGACCTAGGCTTTGAATTAGCCCACAGTCACTTCTGCCTCATTCTACTGACCAAAGCAAAGTGACATAGCTGAGTTGTATTCAACTGCCTTTTTAGCTGGAAGAAATGGATAGTCATATGGCAAAAAGCATGATAGAGGGCAGAGTGAAAAATAATTGAAAAATTCTCCAAATGAGGAATGAAAGAATTGAACTGAAAAATTTAAGACTTGAAGCCATTAAAAGAATCAACCATCTTTTCTAAGTTATCGTGCAGATATGCAGAGTCTGAAATGAACATCAACTCTCTTAAAGATGAAACAGGAATAGTGTATTCAGTAGGTACTATCATAATTACCTACAAACATGGCTTTACTGATATTGTAAAAAAGTATAGCTAGCCTTAGCTGGATTGCCTCAGTGGAAAAGAGTGTCAGCCCATGGACTGAAGAGTCCCCAGTTTGATTCTGGTTAAGGGCATGTACCTCATTTGTAGGCGCAGTCTCCATGAGGGAGGCAACCGATCCATGTGTTTCTCTTATATCGATGTTTCTCTCTCTGTCTCTTTGTCTCCTTTCCACGCTCTCTAAATATCAATGGAAAAATATCCTCGGGTGAGGATTAACAACAACAACAAATAAGTATAACTACGCAATTACACATACAATCATATTTAATATTTAAAATAACTCTAGGTAGTAGTATTCAATTTTAGAGATGGGCTAGAGGTAAAAGCATTGAAGGTCCCAAAAAGATCAAGCAAATTGCTCAAGGCTACTTAGTAAAAATCAGAGCCAGAATTTCAACTTTGGGCTCTTGACTGTGAAGCCCATTATCTTTTACTCTTTATGTGTTGCAGCTTTTGATTTAAAAATATCAACATATGACAAGTGCTGGTGGGAATGCAGACTGGTGCAGCCACTATGGAAAACAGTATGGAGGTTCCTCAAAAAACTGAAAATGGAACTTCTATTTGACCCAGTGATCCAACTTCTCGGAATATATCCTAAGAATCCTGAAACACTAATCAGAAAGAATGTATGCACCACTATATTCATAGCAGCATTATTTATAATAGCTAGGATCTGGAAACAGCCAAAGTGCCCATCAATAGATGAGTGGATACATTTACACAGTGGAACACCCTGCAGCTGTACAAAAGAAGGATCTCTTACCTTTTGAGACCACATGGAGGGACCTGGAGAGTATTATGCTAAGCAAAATAAGCCAGTTAGAGAAAGACAAATATCACATGATCTCACTTGTATGTGGAATCTAAGGAACAAAATAAATTGGCTAACAGGACAGGACCACAGACATAAAACAGACTGACAGATCTTGGTGGGAAGGTCAGAAGGAGGGCAGGGAAAAATTAGCCAAAGAATGTATAAGCATATATGCATAACCCTTGGGCACAAATCATAGGGGAAAGCCTGTGGGAGGATGGGTGGAAGGGGGCCGCAGGGGTAAATGGGGGACATCTATGATACTCTCAACAATCAAATAAATGTTTAAAAGATTATGCATAAAATACTAAGAAAAAAAAAACTTTAGAAAGTGGACTTCCCATATTAAATCACAGTTTTAACGTATAAATTTAACTTTAGGGCATTTATTTTTTTCCTTGATAAGAGAATCACTACTATATGTTTTATAAAGAACAGATTCAAGTATTGTCTATAAATGATGAAGGACTTCCCGTGCACTGAGCTTTTCCTCACAGTAGACAATCCTCACAGTAGACTTAGAATATAAATCCGATTATTTTCCACATTTTAAGATTGATGAAACCAAGAATTACATGGAGATTTGTTGCCATTGAAGCATTCTGGATTTTATTCTAAACTGCAGGAGAAACCATTGAAGGTTTGATTAGGGTAGTGACAGGATCTGTTTTAAGTTCTAAATGTGTCATTTTGGTGAAGGACTGGTCCCTACCAGACTCCACAGGGAGGCTGGATAGCAGATGATGGCTGCAGTCCAGATAGGAGATGGCAGCATTTGGACTGGTGGTAAGAGTCATATTCAGAATGTATTTCAAAGCCAATTCTAACAGGATTTGCTGATGGTTTGGATAAGGGTTACAAAAGAATTATCATTTAAGTATGTCACAGGATTTTTGCCTCAGCTTTTGGATAAATGGAGATTCTGAAAGGTTGAACACTGATGATGAGAAAGTTTGAGGGAAAATGCAAGAGATTAGTTGCATACACATTTATATTCAGATGAATATCCAGGAAAGCTGAACACTTTCTTAAATATTAGATCCTCTGCTACACAAAGCGCTTAGCAAACAGAATCTGTTGGTTAATAAAACATATAAAAATGTTTGGCCACTGACGACTGAAAATCGTTTTCTCTATAAGACACTAATTCTACTATTACCTTTATTTTTAGTATTATGACAAAAATGGGGTAAAGAAAATGCTTGAGAAGGATTAAAATTATGATATAATGTGTCTTTATGAGAAAAAATTTAGGCAACTCATTCTCTCACTAGCAAAATCCAAAAAAATCCTTATAGTTTAAAAACTGAAGAAAAAAAGGATTGAAAGCTCATCTTACATTAGAGAAGAACTTACCTAAATGTGCATTTCTCAGGATAATCTTTTGAGCAGAGGAGTGAGGTAAGAGATAATTACATTTGACTATGCCAGAAATGAAATAAAATGCCATTTTTATTCTGCAGTGTGGGTGTTGCATTTCAGGGGGAAAAGAATTCCAGAATTTATTCATGAAATTTTGAAGTGCAAATACTTTAATCGAATTGTGAAAAATGTTTTTTAAACTTTTTATAGTGCAGTCCTTCTCATGTGTAATTTGAAAAATAAGCCTTAAAATCAGTGTGCCCTGTGCCTTTACCCATGAACTCTTCCCTGGAATTTGTCTTAAGAAATTTGTAATTGATAGTTACAAGGATGTTGACCATAGCACCTCTTTAAGAAAAAGAATGAAGTAATATTGGCCTTTGAAAATATTTTGTATTCATATTATAGATTGCTGTGGCTGCAATAAAATTGATTTTGTAAAAATGTATCTAATATATCATGGAAGAACAAATGTTTAACATATAAATAATGAAAATATTAAAGGGCAAGCTATTTGATTTTATAGAGATTTTTTTAAAGTAAGTATACAGCCCTAACTGGTTTGGCTCAGTGGATAGAGTGTCAGCCTGCAGACTGAAGGGTCCCAGGTTCGATTCCAGTCAAGGGCATGTACCTTGTTTGTAGGCACATCCCCAGTAGGGGGTGTGCAGGAGGCAGTTGATAGATGTTTCTCTCTCATTGATCTTTCTAACTCTCTATCCCTCTCCCTTCCTCTCTGTAAAGAATCAATAAAACATGTATTTTAAAAATATAAAGTAAGTATACAGAGGATTCTCCAAGGATTTACTACTTTATCAACATGTTTTATGTAGTTGCTGAGCGAGCAAGTTTAGGGCAAATGGAATTTTTGCAGGATTTTCTGTACATTCAAATACTTCTATATTATACATTAATTCTGATTTTAAATAAAGCATTACCACTTGTGATAAGACATCATGGTAACAGAACATTAAACTTGATGTAAAATATCCAGGCTTTATCCCAGCTCTACAACTGTAATCAGTCTAACCGAACCTTAGTTCCCTCGTTGTAAATAATGTGTCACATAAATCCATGATGAAGTAAAACATACATGTGAACACTCCATTAAGAAATATTTATTTCTCTTTTCAGCCTTCCAACAATGCTTGAGATAGCTATTTATATCCACCTTTCCCAGATGAGGAAGCTAAATTTTATCAAGGTTAATGATGTGGGTCACTTCTGTATTTGAATTTAAATTAGTGTGACTTCAGACCCTTTGTGCTCCACTCAGCTGTTGGAAGAGGTAAAACAATAAAACAGTAGCTACATCATTATAGATGAATAGAATTAAAGGAGCAATAGAAGATGAGTATAGTTGAAGAGATTTAAAACAAGTTTGCTCTGGAAAGCTAAAGAGAATAAATAGGGAATATAAAATAGTAAAGTCAATTGAAATACTAGAATAACCTCAGAGTGAGCTACTAACAAATTAATTAAGTAAATAACTATGAAAAATAAAAATTCTGGCGAATTTGGGTTGGACTCATTATAATAGTCAATTGATTTAGATTCCAGTGACTATACAGCTAGTGGCATAAGCCAGAACTAGGAAAGACATTTCTTCCATAAATCTGTACTTCCCCCCTATCTCTTATCTCAAAGACTTTGTACGAGTTCTCACATTGCCTGGTCTCTCTTCATTCAAGGCAGTTCAATCATTTTTTAATGTTTTTCCAAACAATGAAAAACTTTTCTTAAACTAAATTAAGCACTAAGATTATTTTGGAAAAAATTGTCTTAAAATATTAAATCTTTAATGAATCATATAGATGAAAACAATTTGCTTATAAGAATAAAATATGTGTCTAGGATTTGCAAAGATGTACACTGTCCAATGAAAACCACAAGAAGCTAAATTTGAAAAAAAAACATTGTAACGAGTAGGTAATCCTTTCATGGCTCTGAGAAATCATGAATCTGAAAATTATATATACTTTTTCTCTGCATTCACTTCTTTTCAATTTAAATTATTTATTGTTGAAAGTATTACACATGTCTCCTTTTTCCGCCATTGACCTCCCTCTGTCTGCTCTCCGCACCCCCCCTCCCAGTACATGTCCCCACACCCCTGCTGTCTGTGACCATTGATTATGCTTATATGCATGGATACCCCCCCACCTCCCACCCACCCCTGCCTTCTCTCAGAGGCTTGACAGTCTGTTCCATGCTTCTCTGTCTCTGGATCTATTTTAGTTCACCAGTTTATGTTGTTCATTATATTCCACAAATGAGTGAGATCATGTGATATTTAATCTCTGCGCTCACTTCTAACTCTGGAAAGACCTTACCTCACAGTCACTGATTAAAAGACATGCTTTAGTAAGACCTCTCCTTGGCAAAGCCTATGAAACAGCGTGAGTGATGCTCTGGTGAATTAGTGACAGATGAATCATAAAGCTTTGGGAGGTTGAGTTCCTTTTCTTCATTTGAACTGTCATTGATGAAAAAAATAAGGCTAGGAAACATGTCAGAAATCTTTATCTCATGAGAGGTCCAGTACTTGTATTTCAGTCTCTGGCTCTTTAAAATGTTTAAAAATGTGAAAAATTGTATTCCTGTACTTCTAATCACTATATTTTCTGTTTAAAATTCATTGGAAAATACAAAACCAATTTCTTTTTTCCCTCTTACAAAGTTGTCTAATCTTCATAATTTTTAAGATGTACTATAGGAAAAATACAATCTTCTATTCTGATTCTGGGTAGGACAACAAAAATAGCATTGGATTCTCCACAATCTCTCTCTCTCTCTCTCTCTCTCTCTCTCTCTCTCTCTCTCTCTCTCTCTCTCTCTCTCTCTCTCTCTCTCTCTCTCTCTCTCTCTGTCTCTCTCTCTCGCCCACTTTTTTCCTTAGGCACATACCTTTTGCTTTCTTCCCCTAAGCTCCAAGGGTCCTTCTTTTGCCTCTATAATTTGTTTCCTTAGTCTACGTAGTCTAAGTAGCCCAACTGGATTCCATGCTAAATGAAATATATGAATAAAGAATAAAATAAAAAAAGAAGGAAGAAAGGAAGGAAGGAGCTCTTTCATTCACTTGTTTGATTTTCTCTGCCTGCTTTTGGAGAAGCATGTCTCTTTCTGAGCCCAATTTCTAACTGCATAGGAATTGGAAATAAACAAACATTCCTGGTGCAATAGCAATTCTTCTAACATTTGTTATTTATCACACTATTAATGTGTCAAGCATTCTATTAGAAATTCTGATTTTTAAAGACCAAACACTTGGGTTAGCCAATAAAAAGTGTAGATCTTGTGATAAGAAAAACCATTCTAAATAAGAAAACATTCTTTAAAAAATCTTTCAGTAGCAGTGGGCATAAAGTTTTGAAAGGATGTCAGTAGAGAAATTTTATGAGGTTAAAGACACCTCTTCCTACTTAGAATACCATAGAGAAGAGAATGGCACATTAATTACAACATCAACTGTGTACCCAATATCTTCTTCTTCTATTTCTTTGATATTTATTATCTGATATTTATAGACAAAAAATCCACCCCATTTAGTTCATATTCTCTTATTCTTATGTTCTGAAATGTATTGAGCCTTCTAAGGAGTCCCAGTCACTCTGTATTATGCACATGCATCTTAGGATTCGTTTGTATCTTCCTGTTTTAGTACTTCCTAAGATAAAGTTTTACAGCCTAAAATATGTCTTTCCCATTATAGACCAGCCCCATGTATAGCTTTAGTGAAGTAATATATTAACATGTTTACTTCTTCAAATATACAACTTCTGCTGGACTCTTAATTCTCTTGACAGCAAAAACCACAAATAAATAATTTTATATTCTCAAGATAATGTTTAAAATTAGTGAGAAAAAAATATAAGATAGGTTAGTACAGCTAGAACTTCACATTTTACCGCTTCCTCATCTTTCCCCAACTCAAGCTTTATTGAGTTATTCAATACATGCAATTATGAGTTTATATCGAGGGTGAATCTTAGCAAGATTAGAACACTGCTGTTGCTTTCCTCGAGTTGAATATATATGATAGGCAATGTATATTACGAACAGTAAGGGATTACCCCTGGCTGAGAGAAGGAGAGAGAAAGAAGTCTGTTTCACATGGCACAGGGTGATGTTAGCCTATATTACAGAGAGAAAAATCCAGACATCGTTTCTCAAATTATTTCTGCATCAAATAAATGTAAAGAAAATAGATGAAACCTCGATGACTTGCAAGGGTGTTATGCACAGGGATAATGACAGCCTCAGGGCTATTTTGCAAGTGAAATACAGACTGGAGACCATATTAAAACTGCAGCATTCCCCTCTGCCATTTCTCAGCAATGCATACAATTGTGGCAAAACTCTGAACAGAGTTAGGAATGACCAGAAAATACTTAGTTATTTGGTGTGATTTTAAAAATGTTACGCTGCTTGGCCAGAAAAATCAGAAGTCAGAGGTACTCATTTTGAATTATATACAAATAAAAGATTCCATTTGTTCACAAGTGACTTTGTGAATTGAGTAGCAAGCCTACTGCAATTTTTTGGAGACTGGTTCAGAGAGGGCACACAAAAAAATACTAATAGTGAAGTTCTCTGTATAAAAGTGGTGATGGTAGACTGTTTCAGAATAAAGCAATAAAATTTGCGTCTTCCAAACTCTAAACCAAAAACTCAATGTCAGCCAGCACAACTTAATGTTTGTGTTTTTGTTTTTGGTTTGTTTTTTTTGGTCTATCACCTTGTTTGCTTGTTTTCATTGTGTATTGGTTGTATGACACTTTCTTGTGACCTTTTCTCTTTCAAAAATTGTGCCCACACCACCTACCCTGTATTCAGTCAGTGAAGTTTCAGATTGCTAATTCATCCACCATCGGCCTACTGGAAATGGAAATCCTCCCACACTTGTTATCATTCTCTTGCCGAAAATCCATGATTTAAGACAACCCAAATTCTTATTTTAGAATGTTGATGCTCTCTGGCTCATGTGAGTAGAGAAAGAAAAAACATAGCTTTTTAAGGAGACTAAGCTAAGCCAGTTTTAATATAATAAATGTAACATGAATTAAATATAAAAGAGCAAGTCAGTTCTCAACCTATTAAAAATTAGGCTAGGACTAGTAGAGGGAAAAGGGGTGGAGAGAGGTGGAAGAGGTTAAAGAAGGGATAAATGGTGATGGAAGGAGACAACTTTGGGTGGTGAACACTCAATGCAATATACAGATGATGTATACCCAAAACCTATGTAATTGTATTAGCTGATGTCACCCCAATAAAGTCAATAAAAATTTTTTAAATCTAAATATTAGACCAGCATTTTTAATTGATTATAATAAAAAACCTGGTATAATATTTTATTTGAGGAGACTTTAATATTGAAATTATTTTAATATTAATAGAATTATTAAATATTGCTAACAAATGGAAGCTGGCATTTCTGTAACATATTCTCATCTATAATTTTTTTGTGTGAAAAACATGAGCTAGGTCCCAAAAGAGCTATAGTCTATTAATCAGTTAAGTATCCTATATCCTCTTAGTTCCCAGTACCTACTTCTCACAGTACTTAATACAATTTTAATTATATTATTGAATGTATAATTTAACCCTTAATATCTCTTTCCCCAACGAAAGTAAGTGTTCAAGAGCACTGCTATATCTCCCATATCTAGCAGCTTCTCGGTAAATAATTTTTGTTGATTATTTTTATTTTAGTTTTTATTTTTTGGTTAATCCTCACCCAAGGATACTTTTCGATTGATTTTTTTAGGAAGTGCCTTCTTTTTTTTAATCCTTACCTGAGGATATTTTTCCATTTTTTTTAGAGTGGAAGAAAGAGGGAAAAGACAGAGAGAAATATCGATGTGAGAGAAACGCATCGATTGGTTGGTTGCCTCCTGCATGGGCCCTGACCAGGGCCCAGGATGGAGCCTGCAACCTAGGTACATGCCCTTGGCCAGAATGGAACCTGGCACTCTTCAGTCTGAGCCACACTCTATCCACTGAGCCAAACCAGCTAGGGCTGGGTAAATAATTTTTGAATGAATGATACTGTGACTCCGGGAAGTTAAATCATTTTCCCAAAGAATAAAACTAGGTGACAGAGTCAGGATGAAGTGCTCATTTCGTTCGTTTATTTTCCTCTCAACAAACACTGCTTTTTATTACCTGGAGGAAGGAAATGCAGTAATTGATGGTAAATTCCCCTGCTGGTTCAACAAAGCAGGTAGGTTTATTTATTTATTTTCATTTTTTGTTCATCTTCACCAAAAAAAATATTTTTCCCATTGATCTTTAGAGAGAGTGGAAGGGAGGGAAAGAGAGAGAGGAAGACAGAGAGAGCGACATAGACAGAGAAACAGAGACATCGATTGGTCACCTCCCTCCCGCACGCACCCGGCCAGAGTCAGGAATCAAAGCCAACCCTGAGTGTACAGGACAACACTAACCGTGGAGAGCACTGGCCGGGCAGCGGGTAGATTTATTTTTTTCACAGTGAGTGGTGAGTTCAGTGCAGGTAGACTAAGCCTTTCCAACAAATAAACTTCCATGTGTGGCTTTGGTTCCATTCCCTCTGTGTGTGTTATTTATTTATTTTTTAAAAAATGAACTCATTTCCCTCATCACGGAGGCCAGGAGAGTTCAGCACCTCATCGAAGGACTTAATCTCAGTGGAAAGCAATTATTTCGAACTTGCAGACTGGTCTTACTGCTCAAAGGCAATCATTAAAAAGCACATTAGACATGTTTTACTTGAAATTTTCCATGTATTTTTTTTCTTTCTGAATCCCATCTTTCTTAATTCCAAAACATAAAGAAATACAATAAAAAGGGAGGTTTAGTAAAGATGGGATGTGAGATGTGATAATAAACAAATGTGAACAAAGTACATATGTACTATATAATCTTTATGTTAAATGGAAATGCTAGTATATATATTCAACTGAAGAATGTATTAGATATTATAATATTTCTCATAAAAATACCATACCAAGATTCCTAAAATGTTAAATTAAAACCTGATATATTATATCAAAAACTTAGTGACCTAGACATAGTTATTTTACTTTGACTTTCTTACTCAGACAAGTCAAAATATTTTTTTATTGATTAAGGTATTACATATGTGTCCTTATTCCCCCATTGCCCCCCCATTCATGCCCTCACCCCCCTGGTGTTTGTATCCATTGGTTATGCTTACATGCATGCATACAGGTCCTGTGGTTGAGATCAACCAAAGGCAAGTGAAATTTTAATACAAACTTATATATCATTAAAATGATATACAATAACCTTCCATTATAACATATATGCATATTTTACTTATGGAAAATTCTTCTTTACGTGCACATAAGAATGCAGTAACATAATTTGCACAAACTCAGCTATATCCTGATTAGTTCTTTACTCTTTCTGATAGTTATGGTATTTTCAATCTGAAAAGTTTCCATTTGACCTCATTTTCATCTGTCTCTGTGGTCTGTACTTCTTGGCTCACCTAATAAAGGTTGAGCCACTGTGATATTCCTAAGTGGTTACTCAGAGCTGAGCAGAGAATGGCATTACCACACACTGTGCTGTAGAGCATAGAATTCTTCAATTATTTTGACACCTTTTCTTTGTCATTGTTTATTTGTTTTAAATGAGTGATCACAGAAAGTCATCATAGATTGTTGTTTGGATGGTTCTGGTGTGCTGACTCCTAAACAATCTTCTGTATGTGACTCAATAATGGGGTGCATTTCGTATTCTCTCTAGGCTCTAGAGGGCAAGATTTGAATATAGAGGGCAACTGAAGATAAACAAAGAAATAAAACAGCTCTGAATGTTAATGTAAAGTAATAATTCCGTTTCAAGAGAGTTGACCTTGGTAATTATGTGGTTTGAATATGTTTCAGTTAGGAAAATGCTTATTTTTCTCCTTGCAGTTTAGGCTGTTCTGTCTCAGAGAAATAATAGATTTCTGTGTGTGTGTGTGTGTGTGTGTGTGTGTGTGTGTGTGTGTGTGACTGTGGGTGAGTGTGCATGTGTGTGTACATGGCACATGTATGTGTGATGTATGCTACAGTTACCTGCGGGCAAGTGGGTGGATATTGACATGTATCTGATCAGGAGAGCTCCAGGTGGTCTCCACTCGGAATGCCTGCCTGCCCCATGCATCTTTCTGCTGCTGCCTTCTGGGTGCTACTTGAGAAATATGGATTCTGACTTTGAGACATTTACTTCTGGTCACAGGGGATGGATCTTAGGATGGGAACAAATTCTGTGAGCCCCTTGAATGTGGTTTGAAACGCATATATTCTTGGATATAAGAGTGAAACTATGGATAGATACACAAGATTTATTAAAATACTAGAGACCCGGTGCACAAAATTCATGAACAGGAGGGGTGTGTCCTTCAGCCCAGCCTGCACGCTCTCCAATCTGGGACCCCTCAAGGAATGTCCAACTTCCCGTTTAGGCCCGATCCAGGTAGGATCGGGCCTAAATAGGCAGTCGGACATCCCTCTCAAATCCAGGACTGCTGGCTCCCAACTGCTCGCCTGCCTGCCTTCCTGATTGCCCCTAACTGCTTCTGCCTACCAGTCTTGATCACCCCCTAACCACTCCCCTGACAGCTTTATTGATGCCTAACTGTTCTTCTGCCAGCCTGATTGCCCCAACTGCCCTCCCCTGCAGGCCTGATCACCCCTAACTGCCCTCCCTTGCAGGCCTGGTCACCCCTAACTGCCCTCCCCTGCAGGCCTGGTCACCCCTAACTGCCCTCCCCTGCAGGCCTGGTCCCCCACAACTGCCCTCCCTTGCAGACCTGGTCCCTCCCAACTTCCCTCCCCTGATGGCCATCTTGTGGCGGCCATCTTGTGTCCACATGGGGGCAGTCATCCTTGTCCACATGGAAGCAGCCATCTTGTGAGTTGGAGTGACAGTCAGTTTGCATATTATTCTTTTATTAGATAGTATTTAAAGGATAGAGGCCTGGTGCATGGGTGGGGGCCAGCTGGTTTGCCCTGAAGGGTGTCCCGGCTCAGGGTGGGGATTCCCTTGGGGTGTGGGGCGGCCTGGGTGAGGGGCCTGTGGTGGTTTGAGGCTGGCCACATCCCCCTGCGACTCAAGCAGAGGCCCTGGTATCTGGGATTTATTTATCTCCTATAATTGAAACTTTGTAGCCTTGAGTGGAGCCAAGCCTTCTGCTCTCTCCATGGCAGCAGCCATTTTTGTTGGGATTTATCTTCTATAATTGAAACTTTGTAGCCTTGAGTGGAGGCCTGGGCCTGCCATGGCAGGCGGAAACCTTGGCTTCCTCCATTGCCAGGGAAACCTAAGCCTCCTGATCTCTCCGTGGCCGCAGCCATCTTGTTTGGGTTAATTTGCATACTTGCTCCTGATTGGCTGGTGGGCATGGATTGAGGGTGTAGCGAAGGTATGGTCAATTTGCATGTTACTCTTTTATTAGATAGGAAAGTTGAAGACATGGACAAAAGGAAACCCTTGGGAAGGGGTTCATCTAAGACTTTTAGAGATGACTTGGAAGCAGTCTTATTTTTATATAAATTTATTCTCTTAGTCTTTATTCAATACCCTTAGTTACTTGAGCCCCTCAGTATGGACTAACATCTACCATATAATTACCTCTAAATATCTAAGAGATATCTTTCATCTATCCCTTTCAATATCGTTCCTACCGTCTGTGTCCTTCTCTACCATGCTCTGAATGCCCAGGGTTCTGACTTGTGGCATCCGACTCTATCAAGAGATGTCCTTATCCTTTGCCTTCAGGTTTGATCTGGCTGATGGAAGGCCCAGCAAGAGAATGAATCACAAAGAATGAGGTTGGTTTATGTATTCATCCCGTTCCTTTGCTTTTGGATTACTCCTGGTTGGTTGAACTCTTCAATCTAAATTCCTGTGTAGGTGGCCTTTTGCATGTGACTATCTTTTCTGAGTTCTGGAAAAGGCTCTTTTCCCTCCACTCTTCAGACCTAAGGGTGCTGATTCTTGTAACCACCTGCTATTAGGGTGGGAACCACACTGTAATAAAAGACTGAATCCCATATTTCCTTTCAATCAGGTGGTAAAGTAAGAAGGGATTTTTAATAGAACTGGATAAAGCATGTAAGAAGACATAGATTAGGAAATAAATTGCAGAGGGAAAACATATTAAACTTTATCCTTTAAAAATAAATACTAGCCCAGCCAGTGTGGCTCAGTGGTTGAACATCAACCTATGGAGCAAGAGGTTGCAGTTCAATTCCAGGTCAGGGCACATGCCCGGGTTGTAGGCTCAATCCCCAGTAGGGGGTACGCAGGAGGCAGCCGATCAATGTTCCTCTCTCATCAATGTTTCTATCTCTCCCTTTCCCTTCTTCTCTCTCTAAAATCAATTAAAAAAAACAAAAACATTTAAAAATAAATTAAAAATACTAAAAGAAGTTGGTCTTTGACAGTGAGGGGTGGGGGTGATATTTGAGTCATAATTTGGAATCATGAATCATGGCTCCTGGGATCTCAGAAATATTTTAGTGTCATGACATTTCAAAATATCACAATATTCATTATAATACTTTGTTTTTTTCACATTATTTTTCTTTTTCTCTTTAAAAAATGAGTTCCGCCCTAACCGGTTTGGCTCAGTGGATAGAGCATCAGCCTGTGGACTTAAGGGTCCCAAGTTCGATTCTGGTCAAGGGCATGTACCTTGGTTGCGGGCACATCCCCAGTAGAGGGTGTGCAGGAGGCAGCTGATCGATGTTTCTCTCTAATGGATGTTTCTAACTCTCTATCTCTCTCCCTTCCTCTCTGTAAAAATAAATCAATAAAATATATTTTAAAAATAATAAATAAAAAATGAGTTCCTTATACTCTGCAGGTGGTGAATATGGATTTGGGGGTTTCTATTGTGAGGCGTGTTTGCCTTCACTACTTAATGTGCCAAATATTTGTTATGCATTTATTTTGCTTGGTGTGGACTTAACATCCCTTCCATGCAGAAGAGCTGATATAAACTTCCTTTGTTTAGTGTTGTTTACCCAGAGTTCTGCCAAATTTATGTTGTAGTCATTTGGAAAAGACTTGGGGCAACCTTTTTTCTAGATAAATTGGATCTTTCTTTATAAATAGTTAACAAAATGTTCTGGCATCTGGCCATTACTTTTTAATCAAATAAGTGCCCTTCAATGTTATTAAAACTCAAGAGAAAATCCATAATATAGTAAGAAGCTCTGTACTTTCCTTGAAATAATAAAAGTAAAATTTGGCTTTGGTCTAGACATAGTAAGTCTTAGTTATTTCTTTAACAAAATAAATATGAGCAGGACTTGACCAACCTTCACTCTTCTGTGAAATTAGGGAATATGATTTAAAAGTCAGTGTAACCTAAACTGTGTAATATTTATCATTTCTAATATATACATGTGTACTTTGTTTTCTTATAATATTAGAACTTAAAAACACACACACCTTATAATTAGAAGTTGTCATCTTAGATAAACCTTTTAGCAGCTACAGGATGTTTAATTATTACAGGTATATAATTATCTTTCCTGCTGGAAGTTTTCAACTGATAAAATGCTCCATGTATTCTTTGTCTGTTAGAAAGTAATTCCTTATGTTGAATGAAAATCTAGCTCATCATTAAGCCAAATTCTGTCCTTGGTGATATTTCAATACTTTACAAATCTTTTTTTCCAAATCTTCTTTTCTTTATATCAAGCGTTCATTATTTCCTCTTTATAATGTTATTTATTCTTCTTCTTTCCATGATAAAGCTGGCATCTTTCAAATATCATTTAAATATGAGCTTTGATATACTTATATACACCAAAATGTTATAGAGAAAAATAACTCCTTTAGTCATCTGTTAATGTTTTCAGTTGCTTCCTCAAATTACAATAATATACTATAAACAAGTTTTATATTTTCTTTAACAAGTTGATTTATTGTTCACAACAATTATTTGAGGATTTTATCAGATTACATGGCAAGATTTAAAAAAATTTTTTAGAGTGAAAGAAAAAATGAAAACAAAATGTGTACTCCCTTTTTAATATGACTCTCTTTAATCAATTATATAATTCTTGACATTTTAAATAAACTTCAACCCTTCCTTATATATTTACTCTCAAAAAAGGACATTTACTAATTTTCCCCCCCAAAAAATTTTATCAAACTTCCTCGTGCACCCATTCTAATTTTAAATTACCTTTATATTTGACTCCAAAAATGTCCCATTTTTATGATTCAAGTCAATACAATTATGTTAATTAACATGTATAATATTGGGAGAGATGAGTACTCTCATCGTTGTTTTTTTTCTTTACAACCAGATCAGAAAAGAATGAATTGTGTTTATACCCTGTGGTCAGTCTACATATTTTTCTTGCATAATAATCTGATTAGATTATTTGGTTCCAAAATGATCACAAGAGGAATTGAAATAGAGATTTATTACTCCTGGGTCCTGGCAGAAGTACCTGGCACGCCTTGAGGGGGCCACACAAGGGCTCATGTCAGAGTGTAGAGGAAAACAGTGCCTGCGCAGCTGCCTTTATTAGGATCTGTGGATAGAGTGCTTTGAGGTTTCCAAGTCTCATGCTAGATTGGTTAATTCAAACCAAAAGCGGTAGTTTTGGGTAGCACTGGAAGGCAGAGGAGACTGTCGGACACAAGGCTATTGGAGATGCCACCTTGGAAACCTGCATTTATTTGTGACTGCGAAGGCTGCTGTCCAGGTCGGGCGCGTGCTTGCTTAGGGGCTAGTGTCATTGTGAAGTCACTGCCAGCTGCCTGGCCAAGCAAAAGAGATGTCTGGGGAGCTTTGTCTTAGCTAACCTCCCGACAACCCTTTAAAAGAGAATCTGGAGAACAGACACACAGAAGCACCAGAGACCCTTTCCTGAGGGACTTCAGGAAGCCAACTGCCAGGCAGTGGGGAGGGTCCGATTGCAGGAAATGACAGGCGGCCTCCAGAAGCTACAAACTACAAGAAACTGGATTCTGTGGGAACACACACACACACACACACACACACACACACACACACACAAACAACAACAACAACAATTAGAAAAACACACAGTGACCTTGGAAGAGGGCACCAAGCCTCAGATGAGACCTGAGACCCAGCTGACACCTTAATTGCAGCCAGGTTCCCAGGTGACCCTGATCTGTGGAAACAGAAGTGCACAGTGTTTTAAGCCTCTCATTTTGTGGGAATTGGTTATGCAGCAATAGAAAGCTACTGTAGTTATAATGTGGTGAAAAAGTGGGACAAATACTGAAGTGTCTGTTCCATTCACTAACTTATTCAATCATTTAATAGGTACTATTGTGTATTAGAAACAAGATGAACAAAGTACCCAGCCCATTCCCTGCTCTCATGAGCCTTAGAGTGCAATGGAAGAGAGACAAATTATATAGTCACAATGACAAAATCTGAGTACGCCCTGGCTTGTGTGATCAACGGTTAGAGCATGGTTCTGTGAATGAAGCGTTTCGGGTTCAATTCCCAGTCAAGGGCACATACCTGGGTTCAGTCCCCTGCCCCAGTTGGAAGAGAATCAATCCATGGGTCTCTCACATTGATGTTTCTCTCTCTCTCTCTCTCCCCCTCATTCTTGTTCTCTCTTTCTCTCTTCCCTCCCTCCCTCCCTCCCTTTCTCCCTTCCTTCCACTTTATCTAAAATCAATGGGAAAATATCTTTAGGTGAGGATTAAAATAAAGATGAAAACAAAGTGAGTATGGGCTCTAATGTAATACAACATTATTTTTTTTTCACTGCAGGTAACAAATGATCCTCTTAGGTTCAAGGGCGGCATCGTGTTTAATGAGAGATTGGAAGGATTAGTTGGACTCTTCCACGGAGAGAGGAAGGTGTGGTTACACAACTACCTCATTAGAATAGGATCCTTATTCCCTTTGTAGTTGTTTATCCCATTAGATAACATATTGCCTTAAGGCAGATATTGCAATTTGTTTTTGTTTTATTCATAGAGTCTAGAACTCACTACATACCAAATGAGTCATTGGTATCATAAGGAAGCAGGCTTTGGCTGTGTATTAAGAAGGTACCCCTCATCTTAGAACCACGAAATGATGAAATGGACTGTCCCTCAGAGTAGCTGGATCCCGGTTGAAATTGAAGCAGATACAGAGTAATTATCGCTCAAGGGCATTGCAAATTAGCAAGGAGACTGTTGAAGCAATTCAAGTTTTCAGCTTCTGCCCAGTACTAGGAGTGAAAGTGGAAATCTTAATAGACAGGATGGGGTGTTTTTATGCAAATCAGAAACAGTAAGGGGAATAAGGAACTGTCAGGTGATGAGAAACTTGGATCCAAAAAAGATACATTACTGGTAGGGATAGTATAGAATTATAAAAGAGCACTTTCATTGAAAAAATAATCAGAATATTTGACCTTAGAAGTCAAATAAAACCATGCATATTGATAAATGAAGAACCATTTAAGGAATGCTCTTTCAAAGAATTGTAAGACTCTCTGAGCCCTACTCAAAGTGAGGAAATATAGAAGAAAAAAGGCTTTCAATATTTGTGAATAAGTGTACCTATGCATGCCGCTTAAAGGTGTGGGAATAATCCTCAGAATTCTAGCATGCCTCTGTTTGGAGACATACCCCTTCTCTCTGTTCAAACTGAAATTTCAAACAAAGTAGAGGGGTCAGGCACAAGTCCTGCACCATAGAAATGGTTGAGCTGAAACTCTGACAGACTTCTTTTGGCTTAATCTCTAGTGCAGACAGGTATATAATATGTGGGAATACATATAGTTATTCTATATAACTATATGTATTCCCACATATTTGTATAGTATTTAGATAGATCGAGATCATGTGTTTAAATACAATGTATGGGCAAAATTAGCTATCACTTATTTTAAAAAATCCTATTTTGGATTTATTTTGAATCTTTGGTTGAGCTAGTAGACAATATTAATAAACTAAATGCATTGTTTATATGTTAACAAGGATATTGCACATTACAATTTGGTAACAACTATGTAAATATAAAAGATACCATGAACATCAAAACAGAAAAAAATGCTGACTTACATGAAGTCTAATCAATAATCACTCTGATGAAATACCTATTTTTAGTAATAAAAGGAGTTGTTAGCTCCTCAGGATATCAGAGTTTCTCATAATGCCTGATAAGTACAACTTAAAATATTTGTTGAACACATTAGCGAAAGCATAAAAAATGTTTTGTAATAATTTTTGTAACTATTTTGCATTCAAAATAGTTATATATTCAAGAATTTTATATTTTAAAATATTTAGCTAGATATTTTTATTATTAAAAATGCTTTGAATACAATTCCTTCTCCTTTGTAATAAAATTATGTTGATTTTATTCTTTTAGTGCAACCTCTCACATTTTATGGGAAAACGTTGCTATGTTAGAGTCGTGAGTACTAATAAAATTATCCTGACAGCTTAAGAACAAAATAGAGAAGAGCAAAGTGATAAATTACCCTTTTAAACAATTTCTAATTCTATAAATGCTAACTTGACTTAATCAACTTCAATTCAGATAAGAAAACTGAGTAAAATGAGCATGGTTTACATTAGCTTTCAGGATAGAAAAGCTGAATATAAAATGCTAAATGATATAACTGTTATGATGATATTGTCCAGAGAATTAGATGAGTTCTCACATTTTTTAAAAATTTGTATTGAATTCATTGTGGTGACATTGGTTAATAAAGTTTTCACAATTTTAAGTTACATAAAATGACTGACATATACTATTTTAAAATATTTTATTACTATCAATTATAGAACCTTATCTCCAGTCAGAATAATGTGCCTATAAAGTAATTTTCAAATGAATTCCAATAAAACTGAATAGATGGCCAACAAATCTCATTAATTAAAATAATTAGCTTAATTATTAGTCAGAGTGAATTGATGCCTGAAAATTATATTTTGTAAGCATCAAAGACTTCAAATTATTCATCTTGTAAGGGTCATGAATTAGTAGTCATTAAGAATTCTTTTTCAGATGATTCCAAATATTTAATACACAATCTATTTGGTATAATTTACTTATGAAAATCTCCTCTGAGAAATCACCTCTACAACATGGTTTACTTTCATAAATATATTGAAATATAGGCATACCAAATAATAATTATAGTAATTAGAAGAAAACTAAACATTTGTTATAATAGAAAAAGTTTAAATAGTATTTTCAGAATATGAAGCTTATTGTTTGTAAAGCTTTCTTCATTGCTATCCTCCTATATCCTATATAATAAGAGAGAAATATACTAATTATCCGTTACACCCTGAGGCGTAATGACCAACCACATAACCACTGGATCACGGATCTGCAGGAGGATGGGCAGCGAACTACAAGCAGGAGGTGGAGAGCTACAGGAGGGAGCAGGGCAGCAAGCTATAAGGAGGGAGGGGATTATGGGGCAGAGGGAGCTACAGGAGGGCAGGGCAGTGGGCGGAGAGCTATAGGAGGGTGGCAGCAACCTACTGGTGCACGGATTCATGCGCAGGGCTACTAGTTTTAGATAAATATCAGACTTGTTTTTATTTTTTTACCTAAAGAGGGTAAGATAAAAACAAAACAAAAATTAAAGAATAAAAGGAATGAAAGTGACTTAAAATATTTGCTACAATTGGTCCTAGAAAATCATTGTGTGAAGATCATACCCCATTCAATGTGACTTTCACACAGGGTAGTTACAACCTAAGAGAGAAGTGATTCTACCATCAGAAAAATACATCATGGTGCTTAGTCAAGTTCAGTCAAGATAATAACTCGATGTAGTCTAAGTTCCTCAAGGGTAATACACAGTAGTTTGGTTTCAGGCTCATTTCTGTATGTTCCTATATTTGATTTTTTCAGTATACCCTGTGTTGAAAAATCTGGGAACATTTAGAGACACTACACAAACTCAAAAGACACTAAGCAAAAGAATGAATGGTCACAAAAAAATTCAAATTAAAACTATAAATAACAAAACTTAAAAATCAGATATTTATATTTGCAGTTTATTTATTCTTTCCTTACAGCAACATGTACCTGAGAAACAAAGCAAGACAATAATGCAATAATATTTGTAACAGTTTTCATTTTTTTGAGTATCAGATACATGCATTTACTGCATACATGCAGGATTAGTAAAGTGGCATGATTAGTAAAGTGGCTACATAAAGCTTTAGCTTAAACAACAGTGTCCTCCCTGTACAGATGAGGAAACTGGCTCGGAAGGTTAAGTAAATTGGCAGTGATTATTTGCAGTGAAATAAAATTTGAACTCAGGGCTCTGTGTTTAAAGAGGCCATGGCATTGTCACCAAACTCCATATTTTCAGATCAGTTGCAATAAAAAGCATACTGTGGAATAATCTCACATTTAGAAAACAAACAGTTCTCCAAAGAAACTGCAAACCTTTCAGATCCAAAAGAAAAACAGGATAATACACATTTTCCTCTTGTCTTTACTAGAATGAACAAACTAGGGCCCTTTTCTGTGATAACCAAGGAATAACCTAGTAAGAGGTAATTTATTATGTTTGCTACTTTGATAAGGCACTTAATGTGGATGAAAATGAACCAAGAAATGGGAATTACTCTCTTTATAGGAAATGGCAAAGAGCTTGCTAAATAAAGTAGGAAAATTGTCCATCTTCATTTTGGATTTAGATTAGACCATATCTCCACCTGAATTTCTGTCCTTGGATTATGTATACGTGCTTGAGCTGGCAGGCTCACTAGTTTAAAAATAATCATGTTTTAACCTCTTACTAGTGAAAATAACAATAAAGATCTATGGATGGCCATTTTCAATGGTAGAGTTCCAGAATTCATTCCAACACTACTGATATAGACTCCTGCACTCCCACCCCAAACTCCTGACTCCTCAAATTTTGGCAAACGAATGGGCAAGGAAAAATGGGTTCAGTCAATACTGTATGATCACCCCTATGTATGTGAGTGGGCTTTCCTCAGAGGTGGGTGGAGAGTTCTATGGTGAGATTTGATGAATGATTCATTTGGGAAATAGGCAAAGAACCAAGTTAGGTCCTGGATGGGGTGGTGGTGCCACTCGCCAAGAGAATATTTAGAGGAGACTAATTTCAAAGAATTTTCTCCCTTGACCTCTGGCAGAAACATTTTGTCAAGGGCTGGTTCTTTTCTCTCTTTTGTTGTACTTGCCTCTTAAGATGTGCCAATTAGTAATTAGATATTGTTTTCTGGCAGTGGTTTTGAGGGACCTTAAGAGCCAGAATAATAATGGAGGAAAATGTCCTAATTCTTTCTGCTCTATGGTGCCCATAAAGATGAAACACAGTCCTCTCTCTCTTTAAAACAGGTAAAAAGGCAAAAACAAGCAGGAACAAGGAAAATAAGTGGTTCTATGTCAGTAGTCTAACAGATTTAGATGCAACTTTGAGGATGAGGCCGCGGGAATAAGTGGCAAGAAGGATGTTTATTGTGGGTGATTAAGCCTAAGGACAGAGAGAGAGAATGCAAAACGTGGACAGAAACTTTGTGTGGCTAGTGAGACACTCATAGGAATAAGTGCTTTGAAAGAAGGCTTGGGAATTAGCAGTGTGGAAGCAAGATGATGCCGGCCTTTTGGAGCACATTATACTTCTAGCCTTCCTTCTGTCTAACCAGCAGCATAATGGAGTGGTCGCTGAGGAGCTGATGATACAGGTGACACAGGCTGACTAGTGACCCCGAAAGACGTCCATGGCGTATAACCCCCAGGACCTGTGAATACGTTTGGTTGCATAGAGCAGGGACTTGGAAGGCGTGGTCCAAGTTACTGACCTGGAGGGGGGCGAGGAGCCTGGGTCGTCCAGGTGGGCCCAGTCTAATCCCGGGTCTTGAAAAGCTGCGCCTCTCTCCTGATGGTGGGCAAAGGGAAGGTGGCCACAGAAGGGCAGAGAGGAGCTTGCTGTATTGAAAATGGAGAAAGGGAGCCGAGAGCCACGATGGGTGGGTGGCCTTCAGAAGGTGGGAAACAGGGAGAAACAGACACCCCCCCACACACCCCCCTGGTTTCCAGGAAGGAGTGTGGTGTGGTGGGCTGACAGCTTGGCGTTCGGACTTCGGACCTTCAGAACTGTAAGCTAATCCATGTGTGCTGTGCTAAGCCACGAAGTGCAATGGAACTGCATCAGGACAGCTACAGAAAGCGAATACACAGGGGGATGCATTTATCCTGGAAGGGAGGGGGCGCTGAGTACAGGGGAATCCGGGAGCAGGAGAGCCCACATTACAGGCCGTCGTGGGAATTGATGAGATTGAGTATGATAGAGCATTTAATATAGTTTCTGGAATGTAGGCTTTCAGAAGTAGTCATCATTTTCTACTTGTTGCAGGCGTTATAGATTAAGAAATGTGGTAGGCGCTGCTGATATAATGCTGAAAAATGTGTATATGGAGCTACTGCCATGTATCTCATACTTGACTTCTGAAAACAGTCAATTAGTTTTAGGTAATTAAACAGTTTTGTGTTGAAATTAAAGTAGAACTTGGAACTCTTCCCCTGCCTTTCCCCCAATAATAATATATGTACTTTACTCTTTGAGACTTAGTTTTCTTTCTCTCTTTTTTTTTTTTTTTTTACATTTTTCCCTTTGTTGACTAAGGTATTATAAATGTGTCCTTATCCCCCCCATTGTCTCTCCCATCCTCCCACTCATGCCCTCACTGCCCCGCCCCGTCTGTATCCATTGGTTACCAGAAACACCAATCAGAAAGGATATATGCACCCCTATGTTCATAGAAGCAAAATTCACCATAGCTAAGATGTGGAAACAGCCTAAGTGCCCATCAGCAGATGAGTGGATTAAAAACCTGTGGTACATCTACACAATGGAATACTACACTGTGGTAAAAAGGAACTCTTACCATTTGCAAGAGCATGGATGGAGCTGGAGAGCATTATGCTAAGTGAAATAAGCCAGTCAGAGAAAGATAAATGTCACATGATCTCACTCATTTGTGGAATATAATGAACAACATAAACCGATGAACAAAAACAGATCCAGATACAGAGAAGCATCAATCAGACCATCAAACTTCAAAGGTAAGGCAGGGGAGGGCGGGACTGAGGGGGAGAGATGAAGGAAAGGAGACTTAGTTTTCTGATCTATAAAACGGAACTTCCTTGTCTACTGTGTAATCCTCTTAGAATAGCTAAATTCTTCACATGAAGGCAATTAAATGGAGGCAAAACATTTTAAAGCATGTATGGGTTTAATATTTTAACGTGTGTGTGCTTGTGAAGTGCAGTTTGTAGTGAAAAATATAGCAATTATTTTTGTCTCTATCCCTCTATTCTTGGATACCTCCAGAGTGAAAATAGAGATGTTGTAAGCAGCATTAGGTAATGTGAGCTTTTCACATTATTAGCAGTGGAGTCTATTAAGCGACCCATTTATTTGTGGAACTGCCACGGCTTCACAATTAAGGGGAAACACTAAAATCAAGGAAGTGTTTCTTCGTAATTTGTTGAGAATCAATTTAATTGTCCTTTGTACTTAGTGTTACTGGAACTCCATAAATAGTTCACTTGGAGGAAATGCGATGATGAGTAAAACCAATAGAAACACAAGATAGTCACCGCTAGTCACTACTCAGCTTTTGTTCCCAAGATAATGCTGCCGTGTTGTGCCTCAATTAAATGTTGCAACTTGGAAAAAATCCAACTGTAAAAATAAGGATTCTAATCACTTGAACTACATTCAGCACACTGTGAGCAAAAATCATGTGTATGCACTGTTTGTTTCCAAACAAAGATGAATTAGAAACCACTTCTACATTAAAGGATAATAAATAATAGTAGCTATCATTTACATAATGTATTCTAGTTTACAGAACATTATTTCATGTTGTATTTTACTTGAAAATGCTAAAACCTAATGAAAGATACGGGAGTATATGTGTAAAACAGGTTTTCTAAGAGTGTAAGGAACCTATTTATAATAATAAAAGCATAATATGCTATTTAGACCGGACAGCCAAATGACCTTCCAGATGTCCTTCCTGATGAAGCCACAGTGGTGGGGGCCCAGGCAGAGGCGGGTAGGGGTGATGAGGCAGGCAGGCAGAGGCGGTTAGGGGCCATCGGGCAGGCAGACGAGTGGTTAGGGGTGATCAGGCAGGCAGGTGAGTGGTTAGGGGTGATCAGGCAGGCAGGCAGACACAGGGATGATCAGGCAGGCAGGCAGGCCAGCAGTTAGGAGCTGTGGTTACAAGAGGGATGTCTGACTGCGTGTTTAGGCTCGATCCTAAACTGAGGGTGCGAGTCGGGCTGAGGGAACCCCGCCTTGCACAAATTTTGTGCACTGGGCCTCTAGTGGGAGTTGGAGGAAACAGTGATTTTGACTGGACAGTTAGTAAATGAGTTATAAAGATGAAAACTCTGAGTTCTGTTATGATTTATGTCTAGCAATTAACTAGTAAACTTTGTTATTTACTAAAAAATATGGGTGCTTTTGTTTTAAATAACCAAGTTGCAGTGGGCTTATTTAATCAGCACTTTCAATATATAACTTGCATGTGACATACATTTAGCCATTTTAAGCATACAATTCTGGGAGTTTTAAAAGCATGATATAAATATTTCCAGAGCTGCACCCCGCTCCCCATGTCCTTATGTAGTTTTTTCTATTGTATGGCCCACCACTGGCTTCTGGTAGCTGCTGCTTTTCTTTCTGACATGATCATTTTACCTTTTCCAGAATATCACATAAGGAAAGTAAAGAGTTGATAGTCTTATGTTTGATGCTTTCACTTAATATGCTCCTTTTGACTTTCATGCGTGCTGTTGGGCGTATCCGTAATTAACTGCTTGTATTGCTGTGTAGATTTCCACTGTAAGGATATACCATTTCTTCTTTAATACATATGCCAGTGAACATAAGATTTGTTCCCAGCATCTGGGTACTATGAATAGAGCTGTTATGAATATTCAGGTACTGTACAAGCTTTTGTGTGAACATATAATTTCGCTTACCTTGAGTAATTCTTAGGAAGTGATTTTCTGGATCTTATAAGGCTCTGTGCTAAAGCATTTGGCAAGGTTACTAAGACATTTCGCATTCTCACTAGAAAATGTGAGTCTTCTACATGTATTATATACATTTTGTGAACAAATTCTGCAAGTCTGGCTTTCATTTATATGTGTGTACATATGTACATATTATATATGTATACACACACATATATGTTATATGTATTTATATATAAAACATTTTATTTATCCATTGATGAACACTTAGGATATTTCCATGTTTTGACTATTGTATATCCTAAGTGTTCATCAATGCTACCTTCCATAAGCAGTACAGATATTTTTTCAAGACAGTGATTTCGTTTCCTTAAGATAAATACCCAGAGGTGGAATTGCTGGATCATACAGTATTTGTATTTAAAAATTTTAAAGGGACCTTCACACTGTTTTCCATAGTGCTTGGAACAATTTACATTCCTACCAACTATGCACAAGGGGTCACTTTTATATAAATTCTCACCATAACTTTTTTTCTTTGTCTTTTTTATAATAGCCATTCTAACAGGTGTGAGATGATCTCTCTGCAGCTTTGATTTGGATTTTTTTTTTTCTAATGGTTAATAGTGTTGAGCACCTTTTAATGTACCTTGGGCCATTTTAATTTATTTTTTTGGAGAAAAATGTCTATTAAGATCCCCTGCCCATTTTTAATTGGATTTTTTCTGTCGAGTTGTGTGAGTTATTTATATATTGCCAGTGATAATGTTTTATCAGTGATATGGTTTGCAAATATTTTCTACCATTCAGTAGGATGCCTTCTATTTTGTTATGATTTCCTTTGCTGTACACAAGCTTTTTAATTTGATATAATCCCATTTTTTTTCTTTTATTGCCTTTGATTTTGGTGTCAAATTAAAAAAAATCATTACCAATACTGATATCTAGACATGTACCTCACATGTTTTCTTCTAGGTATGTTATGGATTTAGGTCTTGCATTTACGTATTTAATTCATTTTGCATTGATTTTTGTGTATGATGTGAAACAGTGATCCAATTTTACTCAGTTTCACATCCAATTTTTCCAATACCATTTATTAAAGAGACTAACCTTTTTCCATTGGCTCTTATGTTATAAATTAACTGATTACTATGCATGAGTCTGCCTAGGCTCTCTGTTTAATTCTTGACTCTTCTGCCTGTTTTGTTTCATTTATTTATTTATGTATTTAGGTTCTTTATGTGATCCTGTTTGTTGTTGTTTTTCTTTAATTTGAATGAATTCCTAGTTTGGGTCTCATTCAGTAACCTACTCCAGTGACCTTTTTTATTTCTAATTCAAATAAAATACTGCACACATATGTAAATCGTTCTTACACTGTTTACCTACTTACATATTCCAGACAACATTTTGTGCTACAACGGAGTCATCTTAAGGGCTCTTATTTATTTCTCTTCAAGTTATTTTCTCTCTCATAATCTCTGTATCTATACTGTGAGCGCCATCTGGATTATTTTTCCACTTCTTTTCTTATTTTTGTTTGCTCCGCCCTCACTGGTTATTTTTCGTTATGTACTCATAAGCCATTGTTAGAAAGTAGGTCCAACCCTAGAGATCCTTAAGAGTTTTCATGCCTTGCCCTCACTTTATAGGGGAAAGTGTGTGTGTGTGTGTGTGTGTGTGTGTGTGTGTGTGTGTGTGTGTGTATATATATATATATATTTTTTTTTTTTTTTTTTTTTTGGTCAGTTCTTTCCAACATCTTGCAGAGCCTGTTTTCTCCATGTTTTTCCAGGTGTACTGTGTTCTTGCCAGTCCCACAGTCACTAAGCTCAGGGGAGCTTTGTGATTGAATTAAAGATGGGAATCAAGAGAAGCAGGAATCTCCTTGGATATGAATTCCTTTTTTTAAGGCATTTGTTTATTAGAGAGAGAGAGAGCATAGAGAAAAACATCAGTGAGAGAGATCGATTGACTGCCTCCTGCACGCTACCCCTCTCCCCCACCCCACCCCCATGGGGGGATCAAGCCTGCCTTGACCAGGAATCAAACTGGTGACCTCTTGGTTCCTGAGTGAATGCTCAATTGCTGAGCCACACTGGCCTGGTAGAATTCACAATGTTGATTGTCTATGACTATGTGGATAGGAGGAAGGATACCTTCCCAGTGAAGAGAAGGGCATGGACAAAATTTAAAGTGATATGCCTATGTAGAAGTCACAGAAAAAAGATGTTTTTTGTTATTATTTGTTAAAGTTATGCAAAGTAAAACCTAAGCATGGAGCTTTTAGAAAATCAGGATATGGAGTTTAGTTTCAACCTAGTTAGTAGTGATAGGTTATCATGGAAAGTACTTGAGAAAGGAGAATAGCCAAGGCAATAGACGGGTTAAAATTGGAGGAGAAAATTGTCAGAAGATTAATAGCAATGCTATGTTATTTAGGCAGAAATGGAGAAGGTGGAATGGAAGAAACTGTTAGTGTCCACGTGCCTCTCAACAGTTCCCCATTTGCCAAGAGGTTGGGATTGCCTAGTGATTAGCACTGGCCAGTGGTCGGCAAACTCATTAGTCAACAGAGCCGAATATCAACAGTACAACGACTGAAATTTCTTTTGAGAGCCAAATTTTTTAAACTTAAACTTCTTCTAATGCCACTTCTTCAACATAGACTCGCCCAGGCTGTGGTATTTTGTGGAAGAGCCACAATCAAGGGGCCAAAGAGCTGCCTGTGGCTCACGAGCCGCGGTTTGCCGACCATGGGCATAGGCCAAAGCAATGGAGTGGAAGGCAAGTATGTCACTTCTAGGAAGAGTCATTTAGTCTCTGGGCCTCACCCACCCCTCTGCTCTCTTTTCCCAGTCTGTGTGTGTGATGCCGTGGCCACCTGAAATCCTGTGTCCCTGAGTCACCATGTGGAAGAGGACTGTCCCACCCCGCACCCTGGGGCATGAGGGAGAAATGGTCTCCAGTTGTGTTCAGGCCCTTGGTTGTGGTGACTGTTGTTCCAGCAAAGCCTATCTTACCTGAGGAATGCACAGCAGTGCCTCCAGGGTGGTCACAGCGGGATGGGAATGTCCCCTGGAGCTGTGTAGGACAGGCTGACTGCTGAGCAGAAAGTATGGGGAGAGCTGCTCCATTCCCTGCTATGTTCACCCCTGGGTTCCTGATAGCCCTTCCTGAGACTCGTTTTCATTTCTATGCTGGATTTTTACATCCTCTGCTGTTTATATCCTCTGTATGCATCCCAGTAATGACAGCAACAGATCGTGTGTTGTCATTCTTGTGACCACCTCTCTGTCCTTTCTGGTCACTGGCGAGCCTCAGAGATTTGCTTTAGTTCTGAATGTCCTTGGCTGTCTGTACTGCACCAGCGTTCTTCCCCATCTGTCCTCACAGTAACAAATGATGTGCACAATGCCTAGGAGGCTATTCAGAATTTCAGAAGTGGTTTCTGACTTTTTATTTTTCAATATTTGATATAAACTTTTATTTCAGCCATTCATACATAATACTATAAAAATATAAGTAGATAAATATTACAAAACTGAAGAATGTCAGTCCATTATAAACATTTAATTGTATTTTCTCCCATTTTTTATGCATATTTTATAATAGTTGTTTACATATATTATATTCAAATTATTATAAAATTTTTATAAACATTGTTAATTTGAATTTTAAAAAGTTTAAGTGGGTCAAAAATATTATAATGAGGATCAACTTTAAAGTTCAGAATTTCATAATGAAAAATAATCACCATGTAGTTGGTTTGATTTCTTAATTTTAATTTTTCTACTTAATTAAGTTTGTACTGCTGAAATAGAATTGCCAGGACAGGAAAACTATTTTTAATGAGTCTTAAATTTAAAAATAATATCTAGTATTTTTAGGCTTACTATGTGCCAAAATTTTAATAAAAATGTCACTTATAGTTATCTCATTCATATCTCACAACAGTATAAAGTGGATGTTATTGCCATATCCCCCCCTTTTTAAGATGAGAAAGATGAAGCATAGGAAATTAATAGAGTTCTGGCTCAAGTCTATTTCATGGTAGTTTAGGAAGTTCCTAAACACACCCTGTGGTTATTTCCTCAATTCCAGAATGTACTGTTTGAATAAACACATTCTGTAAACTCTTTTGTTAAAAAAGACCATAGGGGCCCTGGCTGGGGGCTCAGTTGGTTGGAGCATTGTCCCACACACCAAACAGTTGTGGCTTTGATTCCAGTCAGGGCACATACCTAGATTGTGGGTTTGATCCCCTTTTGGGGTGAACATGGGAGGCAACCAATTGCTGTTTCTTTCTTTCCCTCTCTCCTGCCCTCCCTCCTGCTCCTCCCTCCGTCTCTGTGTCTAAAAATCAATGGAAACATATCCTCAGGTGAGGAGTTTTAAAAATAATAATACATAAATAAAATAAAAAAGAACCCAGGGAACAGTTTCCTTTCAGCAGGATGAGCAATATCAGCAATATACACCCACTGTGTTATTTTAGGGTTGTACAATACACTAGCTGTAAGTCATCGTGTTTTACACAGGAGTCTTAACTACCTGTCTATTCCACAGACATGATGCAAGTTCATTATATTGATAACATATTTAAATCTTGAGAGTAGAAAGTTGCAACCACTTTAAATGCCTTGATAAGAAACAAGCATGCCAGCGAGTGGGACATAAGAGCCATAGGAATCTGGGGCCGTGACACCTCAGTGAAATTCCTAGGTGCACTGTTCTCTTGGGAAGGTTGAATGGTCCCTTTCGGCAGAAAGATAACTTGCTGCAGCTGCTTGCCTATCGCCAAGAAAGAGCACATTGGTTAACGGGTCTCTTTAGATTTTGGAAGTGCATTTCCTCCTTTGGATATGCTACACCAGACCAATCCCCAGGGAACTTAAAAAGAGGTTGCCCATTTGTTTTTGTTTGTTTGAAATATATTTTTATTGATTTTTTTTTACAGAGAGGAAGGAACAGGGATAGAGAGTTAGAAACACTGAGAGAGAGAAACATTGATCGGCTGCCTCCTGCACATCCCCTGTACCTGTAGGGGATGTGCCCGCAACCAAGGTACATGCCCTTGACTGGTATGGAACCTGGGACCTTTCAGTCCACAGGCCAATGCTCTATCCACTGAGCCAAACGGGTTAGGGCAAGGTCGCCTATTCTGAGTGAGATCCCGAGCAAGAAAAGACTGCTACAGATAAAGGCTTTCACACAAGCTGTGGTGCCATTGGGCCAAATGACAAGCAGATCTGGTGGGGCGTGGAGTATCTGTGGCTTAGGAAGGTTATGGAAAACGGGTGGTAAACTCCTGTAGGAGAGTCACACCACAGACCTTTGAGATTCGATGTAAGGCCATGTCAGCTTCTGTAAGTAAACATTCACCTTGTGAGATGCAGCTTCTAGTTTGCGGCTGAGCCGAATAAAGACCACCAGGAAATGGGTGTTTTCACCCACAGCAGCAAGCACTCCAATCTCAGCTGTGTATTCAAGTGGTGTATTCAAGATCAGGCTCAAGCAAGCCCTGATAGCACAAATAAGGTGATGAGTAAGTGGCCAAAATGCCCACTCCTGACAAATTTCGTTTTCTCTCACAAAATTACACTCTACCTCACAGCAAGTTCTCTATGACCAATTGACTGAGGAGGAAAAGGATGTTTCTGCAGATTATTCTGCACAAGATGCTAGCAATACCCCAAACCGGATGAAATCAGTATATGAGGTCTCCACTCTAGGGTGGTTCTGAAGGACAGACGTAAAGGGCAATCTCCCCACTGGAGAGAACTTATGTAATGCACCTGGTGTACATTTTGCCTGAAAGTAGTTATGGCCAGAGATATGATGTGCACTGAGTCAGTCATAGAGGGTCAGTGGTTTGGCATAACGATCCAGGACTTGGGACAAACACAGTACTGGGGGACTGAGCATGCACATGGACAATGGCCAGACGATGCATAAAAATAGAACTCTGCCCACACTCTCTGAAGTGATTTTATCAGCAAATCAACCCCTTATCCTATATAATGAGAGAGGAATATGCTAATTATCCATTACACCCTGAGGCTTAACTACAGACACCTTAATGACTAGATCATGGATCAGCAGGAGGTGGGGCAGGGAGCTACAGGAGGAGACAGGGCAGCAAGCTATGGGGGAGGGGCAGGGGAAGTATAGGAGGGTGGGGCAGCAGGCGGAGAGCTCTAGGAGGGTGGGGCCACGAGCTATGAGCAGCAGAGAGCTACCAGCCGTGGTGGGCGGGAGGCCAGCTGAGGAAAGCTACTCGCATGGATTCGTGCGCAGGGCTACTAGTCTATGATAAATAGCCCCCAAAACCAGTTGCTATAAGTCACTTACAGGAACCCAGCTGACTATCTTTGGTAACAATCCAGGATTTAAAAACTTCTGTAGTAGTTGAGCCAATATAGTCACAACTTGATTAATATAGTCACAAGTTGATTAATAATTGACAGCTTGGCTATATTTTTGTCCCTAATTCCAACTTAGTACCAACCAGAGACAGTCAAATATATGCCCCTAACCAAGCACATAGGGTGCTCCTCGTCTAGAGAACCTACTTACAGCCTCACTATTGCCACCACCTCCAGTCAATGTAAACCTGAAGCCTACCCATTTCCACTTGCTTTCCCCACTCTTCTGCCTGCCTTCAAGTCTCTGCCAAAGCATGCCCTGGTGGCTGAGTCCCTTGCTATAGCAAACTCAAAACAATAAAAGTAAGTAAAAAGCCTTTGCATTTCTGTTTGGTTGGCATTTGTTCAGTCCCACAATTCAAGCGTTGATAACAAGGAGGTCTGGGGGAGAGGTATGTGGATAGAACTCTTTGAATGCATGCAGCCTGTGAAGATATTTTTATCTCATGAGATTACTCAGCAAGGAGAAACCTCAGCAGAGGAGGATCTTGCCCATGGGGATGGCGGGCGGGGGGGAAGGGGGTGGAAGCAGGGGAGGCAAGATGACGCACTCTGTGGAAGTCAGACATTCTCCTTCCCTGGAATCCCTTTGCTAAAACATAGTGAATCCCTTTTATCTGAATACCAAGCCTTTTTTTCACCTGCTTTCTTGGTGAAGCTATTTTCCACTTCAGCCTGGCTAGTGCCTCCTTTTAGATAGTTCTTTCATTGTTTGGAGCACACATCATTTAGCGAGTTAGTTGGTTTCTGCATCTGTTTTTATTGTTGTTTTCCCCCTCATGTTTTCTATTACTTTTCATTTTTATCTTGAGTGCTTTTTGTATCATTCTATAAATTTATACTTTATCACTTCTATTCTTTGTTGTCACCCCTGTGTGTCAATTCTATCGTTGCATTTTCATTTCCCTTGAATTTTATGTATTTGCCAAAGTATCTTTTAAATAGTTTGACTTATCATCTTCATAGATCCTCCTACTCTTTCTGATAGTTTTATAAAAGCCATGTCTTGCTAGAATCTAAATAATTTTTATTTAGTTTTTTAGTTGTATTTAAAATATACAACTTTATGACATCTTTAAATATAAATACTTTTGAAAATATTATACATATAATAAACATAGTATTTACTCTTCTTTCATAGCTTGTTGTTTTTTTAAATCCTCACTCAAGGACATTTTTTCCATGGATTTTTAGAGAGAGTGGGAGGGTGAGAGAGAGAGAAACATCAATGTGTCTGATGTGAGAGACACATCAATCGGTTGCCTCCCACATGAGCCCCAACCTGGCCTGGGGATGAACCTGCAACCCAGGTACATGCCCTTGGTCAGGAATCAAACCGGAGACCCTTGGGTGCATGGGCTGATGCTCTATCCACTGAGCAGCACCAGCCAGGGCATAGCTTTTTCATTTTGTATTTTGCTTAGGAATAAATTCCCTACCCTTAGATTATTTTTCTAATATACTAGTCTATATTCCTTATACTTCTTTTTAGTTTTTCTCTATATTTTTAAATACTTAGTTAGAAATTTATTTGGAGCAAGGATGTGATTTATGAACTTAATTTTCCATCCTCATTTTTATGCAATTGTCCAAATGTTACTTATTGAGTTGTATATCATGTACTCACTGAAAAATCTAATTAACTACTTAATAATTAATAATTAACCACTTATTAAAATATTACACCAGCATATAATTTCAGTGAAACTAAGTAGGAATTAACTCAGCTTATAGTTTAAAGAATAACTTAGTAGCATGGGAAACGTAATTACATTTTAGAGATAAAATAAATGATTTTTAAAACATAAATAAAGCAATTTACAATATAGAATAACAATTTTTACAATCCTATATTCCTTCTGCTTAATATTGTCATGAACTGAAAAAAATGCTCCAAAGAATAAAGCCTATTAAATGAAGTTTGACAATAATATTAGCTGTATTTTTTAAATGAACTCATCATTAGTACTTCACTAGACCAAGTAATATCAAAATAACTTCATTTCTCTTTTTTATTGTGCCAGTTTAGTTTAATATCCATAGTCTTAGGCTGTTATTCTAAAGTCTTATTCTGAATTATATCTAACTTCATTTCTCTTTTTTATTTTGCCTGTTGAGTCTAATATCCTTGGTCTCAGGATATTACCCCAAGGACTTGCATTTTCAATATTTAGTATAGTGTCTGGAGTGGAATGGACATTTAATAATTATTTACTAAACTGCTAAACTTATTAATAATTTAATTGAACTACATTTACTATCTTAAATAACTAATGACAAATCTAAACATCCTTTTAAATAATTAGAGTTCAGAAACACCAATAATTCTTTCAGCATAGGTATAATCTCAACTATCATGTGCAACTCTGGTGCAAGTATGTAGATATTACCAATAAGTAAAATTATATTTAATGCCATGATTACAAAAGATGCTTTTTGTTGAACTTCAAGTCCTGTGTGCATGTGTTTGATGCCTCAATGTTTGTTATTCTGCTTACATGGTGCTAATACTGTTTTCTTTCAATTGACATCCATTTGAAGGCAATGGAAATCACTCTCCCAATCTCTATAATCCCTTTTGCATCTAATTCAAAGCCATGGCATCAATCAGAATGTCTTAAATGCCTCTGATTATAGTTGTGAATAATAATAGTAAAGTTCATACATGGACATATATTTACTAACTAGATAATTGGTTCATTAAATTAATAGGTTAATTAACATACTTTATATTGTTCTAAATTGTACTGATAAATCTTTTTAATATCAATGCTATCTTTCATTTTTACTTATGTTTATAAAGTTCCAAAAATGAATAATTTTTATTTCCTTAAATATATTTCCAAAATAATTTCCTTAAATTATGAGTCAGTAATCAGGAATTATTCATATAAAAAGTAGATACACAAGCATAGCTTAGTGTTGATGTGCTTGCATCCATAGTTATGGGTCTTACTATAAATTGTGATTATTTATAATGAAATCATAGTACAAATGTTACATATGATTCACATTCAACAGATTGCCAACCACTGCATAAATTTCACAACCAGTAATTCAACTTCTCTCTACTGAAAACCAGAAAGAAAAAAATATATGAACAGCAGGAATAGGGAATTAACTTTCTGCAGATTAGTGTAAAAATTCATTATTTCAATTTATCTTTTGTTATTATAATTTTATTATATATTATTCTTACTGTTCAATTTTAATATCAAGAGGAATCAGTTTGCTCTTGTGGAAAGAATATAGACCTAAAAAAACAAGTATTTGGTTTTAATATAATTTTTTATAGGTTTATATTTTTGTGTGAGACAAGAACAGATAACACGAAAGCTACCTTAATAGATTTTTAAATGTACAGTATTATTAACTATAAGCACAATGCTGTACAGCAGATATCTAGAACTTATTTATCCTGTATAAGTAAAACTCTATAGGTTTTGATTTCTAATATGCCCTCAGTGTGTCACAATTTGTGAATTTTAGTTCCTTTATCTGTGAAAGGGGACTAAAAATATGTTAAAATCCTATATAATAAAGAGGTAATATGCAAATTAACCCTCACACCCTCACAAAGATGGCTGCCTACGACCAGACCAGCAGGGGGGTTAGTGAGGGATGACCAAACAACTGAACAGCAGGCTACGTGGGGCAACCAGGCCAGTGGGGGGGGGGGGGGGGCGGTGGGTGGACAGTTAGGGGTGACCGGACCAATGTAGGGGGCAGTTGGGGGTGATTAGGCTGGCAGGGGGGGCAGTAAGGGGTGACCAGGCAGGCAGGCAGGTGAGCAATTAGGAGCCAGTGGGCCAGGATTGTGAGAGGAATCCCCGGGATCGGGCCTAAACTGGCAGTTGGACATCCCCCAAGGGGTCCTGGATTGGAGAGGGTGCAGGCTGGGCTGAGGGGACATCCCCCCCCCCCCATGCACAAATTTCATGCACTGGGCCTCTAGTGTTTTTTATCAAGTGAAATGTTATTATAAATTATTATTTATATATAATAGTTAACCTTTACTAAATACTTACTATGTATATAGCAAATATAACGTAATTTAAATTTCATGAAAACTCTTTGAAGCTACTTCTATTATCCTCATTTCTTAGGTAAGATTATAGAAGCAGAGAGATATTTAGTAAATTGCCCATCATTATGTAGCTAGTAAATGGTGAAGCTGCGATTCAAATGCAGGAATCCTGAGTCTGTGTTTTGACCACTGTCATTCTCCCTCTTTTATGCTACTTAACTTTTTGATTAAAATAGAAGTTACCTCTTATAGAAAAATCACTAGTCCTCTCTCCTTGTGAAGACATACATTTATTTTATAGTAGTTCAAAATTGTTCTGGCTGTCACACTCAAAAACAAATGTTGAGGTCCTTTTCTATAAAGCACAGACTTTCCAGAGAGAATATGGCTTTTAAAATGGCCACTGAAAGTATAAATCTAACATTGCTGAGCTATGACAGGATATAAATCAACAAACCAAATAATGCTTCCTTCTTCTCTCATAAATAAGTTTGTTCAGTATATTTTTCCTTAGTTTTGACACATTAGAATTTCCATATGGATCCAGGGAGTGGAACATGTCAGTCTATGTTTCTCTAATAGATAAGTTATGAAAGACTCATTTTTAAAGAAAAAGAAATCATTTAATATAGGCTTCAGCACAGAGATGTTTAAATATACTGCCAATACTACACAAGTTGATGTACATAGTTAATGCAACCCTTATCAAAATGCCAACAGCCTTTTTTTTGCAGAAATGAAAAAACAACCTCAAATCCATTTGAAATTATGTGTCCCCAAAGAGTAAAACAAAAAACAAAATAAAAAAAACCCCACCAAGATATTAAAAAAGGACAAATTGAACAATTCGCACTTTCAAAACTTATTATAAAACTAGAGTAATCAAAACAGTATAGTACTGGCATAAGGATGAATATATAGACCAATGGAATAGAATTGAGAATCCAGAATAAACCAATATGTCTATGTGCAATTGATTTATGACACAGATGTCAAGTCCACTCAATAGAGAGAGAATAGTCTTTTCAACAAAAGGTGCTGGAACTGAATTTCCACATGAAAAATAATAAAATTGAAACCCTACCTCTTACAATAAATAAAAAAGTACATCAAAATGAAGAAATATAAAAGCTAAACCATAAAACACTTAGAACAGTACTTAGAGGGCTTTCACTTTGGCAATGGATGCTTTTATATGACAGCAGACACTAGCTTATGAAGAATAAAGGCAGATTGGACGTAATCAAAATTAAAAACTTTTTGGCATCAAAGGACATAAATAACTAAAAGGATAATATACAGAATGAGATAAAATATTTATAAATCATATTTGATGAGAGTTTTTATATCCAGTAAATATTAAGAACTCCTAAAACTCAATAACAAAAAGAAAAACAACCCCATTAATAATGGGCACAGGACTTGAACAGAAATTTGTTCAAAAAAGATTAAAAAAATGTCAATCAGTATATGAAAAGATGCTCATCATCATTAGTCATTAGGAAAATGCAAATCAAAACCATAATGAGTTGCAACTTCATACCTACCAGGATGGCTGTAATGAAAACAAAAGGAACATAAGTGTTGAGTATGTAGACAAACTGGGCCCCTCATCCATGGATGGTGAGAATGTAAATGGTTTAGCTGCTATGGAAAACAGGATGGTGACTCTTTGAAAATTAAAATATAGAATTATCATATGCCCCAACAGTTTAATATAGGCACACACCCAAAATAATTGAAAACAAATTCAAACTGATACTTGTAGGCCACTATTTATTGCAGCACTATTTATAATAGCTACAAGGTAGAAACAGCCCAGTACCCATCAACAGATAAATGGAATAAACAAAGCATGGTTTTTATATACAACAGAATATTATTTAGCTATAAAAAGAAATGAAATTCTGATACCTGCTGCAACATAAATGAACCTTGAAAACACAATGCTAAGTGAAATAAGCCAGGCATAAATGGACAGATATGGTATGATTTCACCTACATAAAATATAAGAATGAGCAAATTCATAGCGACAGAAAGTAGATCTGGAGAAAGGAGAGAATGGGGAATTACTCTTTAATGTTTACTGAGTTTCTGCAATGAATGTTTAGAAATATATAGTAGTGATGGTTGTAAAACATTGTAACATTAAAACCACTGACTTGTACACTTTTAAAATGATTAAGATGGCACATTGTGTGTGTGTGTGTGTGTGTATTCAACATTTTAAAAAGATTTTTCTCCAGGTAGGCCAAACACATTTAAAAAATTATACTTGATTTATCTTCTATTTCACCTTCAATATCTGAACCCAGCAGTATCCCAAGTATAGCTAATGCCCTATTTATTGCCGTTCTGTTTTTCCAACACTATTTAACTCTCAGCTGGGATTCAAACTCATTTTGATATTGGTATTGTAACATAGCTTGTGAACTTGATAGGTTGCTATCAATTTTGTTTCTTGAGACATAGGAACCTTTTGCATATTAAAGTGCTACAAACTTCTGAGCATATCCAACTTTATAAGGGCAAAGATACATTTTACTACCAGTTTTTAAATCAATATAAAGATATATAAATTAATAAAACTTATTAGAATCAAGAATTGGTTATTTTTTGTTATGTTTTATTGTTGATACTATTACAGATGTCTCCCATTTACTTCCCTCCTCCCACTCCCACCCACTCCCCCTCCCCCAGCTCTTCACCACCCCACTGCCCATGTCCATGGGCTATGCATATCTCTCCTATATAATAAAAGGCTAATATGCAAGTCGACTGAACAGCAGAATGACCAGTTGCTATGACACACACTGACCACCAGGGGCCAGATGCTCAACGCAGGGGCTGCCCCCTGGTGGTCAGTGTGCTCTCACAGGGGGAGCGCTGCTCAGCCACAAGCTGGCTGAGGGCTGGCGAGTGTAGCAGTGGTCGGGAGCCTCTCCCGCCTCCTAGGCAGCGCTAAGGATGCCTGACTGCAGCTTAGGCCTGCTCCCCACTGTCAGACATCTGCCAAGGGCCCCCGGACTGCTAAAGGTCACAGGCCAGGCTGAGGGACACCCCCCTCTAACCCCCCGGAGTGCACAAATGTTGTGCACTGGGCCTCTAATATATATGAATATATATATAATCAGCCTAAGTGACCAGTTACCAATAGCTATGATGTGCACTGACCACCAGGGCAAAGATGCACAATGCACAGTCATTGAAACATGGAACAGACTAATGAATATCAGAGGGAAGGGGGAAGGGGGAGGGCGGAAAGAGATTAGCCAAATATCTTATATGCAAACTAGAGGCCCGGTGCACAGATTTGTGCACCAGTGGGGTCCCTTGGCCTGGCCTGTGGGGATTGGGCTGAAACCAGATCTCCAACATCCCCTGAGGGGTCCCAGATTGCAAGAGGGCACAGGCCAGGCTGAGGGCCCCCATTGGTGTATGAATCAAACAGCTTATATACCTACTAGAGACCTGGTGTACTAGAGACACCAGGTCTCTAGTAGGTATATAAGCTGTTTGGTTTATCTCCTCTCGTCCTCAACCCTGACATCAAGGTATGTCACTCTGTCCCATTATGAACAAAATGAATTGACCAGTAGGGTAGGACTTGAAGCATGGAGGCATCGGCAATTGATTTTGAAGAAAATGCCAGACAGGTAGTGAGGAAAGCATAGTGTTTGTAACAAATGGTGCTGGAAGAATCTGATATCTCTATAAGGGAAAAAAATTAACATCTACCCTTACATCAGAACCAGAATTATCTAAAAATGGATCATAGACCTAAGTATATAAACTAAAATACCTTTTGGAAAAAAAAATAGAACAAAACCTTTGTGACAGGAGGGTTGCCAAAGGTTTACTATAATAGGGTACAAAAAAGCATGAACCATAAAAGCAAATTTGAATAATTAGACTTTATTCAAATTACAAAAAAAAAATGCCTTTTGAAATCCCTGTAAAAAGTCAATCTACAAACAAAAGTTTTTATTATTCATATTTCTGAAAAGCATCTTGTATCCATAATGTAAATACTATATAGCTCAATATATATTAACAATATAAACCAATGAAATGGGCAAATAATTTGCAGAAGAATATACCTTCTTTACAAAAGAAGGTATATTAATAGTCAATAAGCACATAAGATTTCCAATATCATTAGTCATCATAGAGATGTAAATTAAGCTTACTTCACTTTCATTTGGATGATTCAATTAATAAGACTGATAATATCAAGTATTGGCATGAAAATGGTGTAACTAGACCTCTCATGTTGCAAATGTAAAATGGCACAAGCTCTGGAAAACTACTCCATATTAAATATACACCTTTAAGATGATCCTGCCGTTCCATTTGAAAGCATTTACTCTTAATTTGTCTTAATTGACACCAAAACTTTTGTATCACCTATTAAAAATCCTGTGGCAATACTATCCTCCTAACGCTATTCATCTCTTATCGACTCCTCTTCACGGAAAAATGGTTTAAGAAACTATTTGCTCAAACTTCTATCTCCGCTTTTCTTCTCAATATACTTAGTCTACTTCCCACACTATTCAACAGGAACTGTGCTAACCAATGTCATTAATTAATATCTTACTGCCAAAGACAGCCAATTTTTTGACTTTCAGTTATACAAAGTATCAACAACACTTATCACAATTAACCATCCTTTTGTCTTGAAACACTTTCCTCTGTCTTTTTTTTTTTTTTTTAAATAACCATCCTAATTCTATTTCCCCCTCAATTGTCACTCTTCACAGTTTCCTTGGTTGGCTTTTTCTAGTTTACAAGACGTCTCTCTGTTTGTGTATCCAAGTGACCTATTATGGCCTCTTCTTGCTGCTCCACACTCTGGCTTTATGTCACTTACCACCCATTAGCTTATAATTTAGAAATTATTACCTCTAACATGGACCTCTTCTTAGTGCCAGAGCTGTCTATCCAATTGCCCAGTCAGAAACTTCTCTTGAATGTCCAAAATACATCTTTTTCTTTCTTTTTTAAAAATACTTTCATTGATTTCAGAGAGGAAGGGGAAAGAGAGATAGAAACATCAGTGATGAGAGAGAAACATTGATTAGCTGCCTCCTGGAGGCCCCCTACTGCGGATGGAGCCTGCAATCTGGGCACGTGCCCCTGACTGGAATCGAACCTGGGACCTTTCAGTTCACAGGCCGACACTCTTATCTACCAGGCCAAACCAGCTAGGGCCAACATGCATCTTAAACTAAGATGGCCAAAACACAATCACTCTGTTAATTCCCAATCAGTTAGCCCAAAGCACATTTCTTTAACCAATGACATACAAAGGTGCAAGGGTGGGAGTGGCCTTTCCTAGGGATTCTATCTGGATACAAGCCATGTTAGAACATTGAGCCTGCCTGCTTCTAAAGTTTCACTTATTGAAGTCCCACTAAATAACAACAAATATAAAAAGCACAAACAAATAAAAATTCTTAAAAATAATGCAAAAAAAAAAAAAAAAAAACACTACAACCTGTAAAAGGTCAACTTTTCTTTTCCTAATCCCAATGGTGACTGCCAAGATTTCAGAGAACTCCATTTCCCCCAAGAGGATAACTTGTAAATTATTGAATACAATGCATGCCTTACAAGCTTCAGTTTCCTTACTGTCCCTGTTGATTGCAACAATGTTAATACAGCCATGTGCCACATAACAAAGATTCCGTAGATAAGAGCATAAGGCCTGGTACCTTTCATCTTACTCATCTCTTCGTTCTTATCTTTTTTAGTAGATGGAATTGTCATTTTAATAGTCCAAAAATGATAAACATGGGCCATTTTATAGTGATTCATGAATTTTATACTCAAATAACACTGAAAAGCCTTAGGTTTCCAGAATATTCTATTTCTTGACTCTATGACGATTCTGACCGTCTTGTTAAGAAAAATCCATCAAATTTTTGATTTCAGAACCTTAAACTATTCTGGTAGCTTCTGCTTATTGTTCTTTGTTAGACCTCTCACTGATCTTCACCTCTGAACTATTCCTGGGAATTAGTCTTAACCATAGTAAGTCAGATACCCATGGAGCTTCTAACAGATCTTGTACTAACCCACACCAGGATAATGATATAGAATGGGAATAGAATTTGTTCTGTTACCCCTTTAGTTACATGATGCTAAGTGATGTGAAGTCTCTGAAATTAGTTTTCTCATAATAGAGAAATTAGAATAACAAAAAATAAGTCTCTATAGTATAATGCATATATATTCATAATGCACCTAGTGAAAAATATTATAAACTGTCAAATTTATTTTGATGTTAATAATTACTCTTAAGGAGACTTCCAAAATAACACCAGGACCAGATAATTATCATTTATAATTAAAAGTCAGATTTAAGGCCTCAATTTTAAATGAAAACATATGATGAATATTGCTATAAGTAATTATAATAAACAATAAAATCCCACAAAAAGTTATGGTGTTTCCAAAAATAATATAAACATATTTGTTGCATTAATATAAGTTTGTATATTCCAGCCAATTCTATAATATTTAAATTATTACAGAAGGTTATAAACTCTTTGTGAAATTACTTTTGTAATCATCATTATAGTTCTAATTTTCTCCATTGTTCATTTTAAGAAGCTATTCGAAATGAAAAGTTAAATTTATATTACACTGTCTCCTGAATTCTTCAGCTAGCTTACAGAGTATTGTAATGTAACAAAAAGATGTATTATGTAGTATCAGTACAATTAGAGTAGACCTTTATCATACCTTTCTTTGGAACAAAACTGATGAGACAGTAGGAGTACTAAAATGAGCACATAATGAGATGATTTTTCAGTAACTAAAATTTTAATAATGCTTAAATGGCGAGGTTACAGCAACATGTGCGAAGGCTGACGTTACAGTAGATGACGTTTACCTAGAATCCGGTCCCCTCCCGTCTGTGTCCTTGTCACTCTCAACACAATGTCAGGCCCCTTAGGGTTGCAACATGGTTTTGTCATCCCCGGCATCGTTGCTTCAGAGAAAAATATCCGTTGGTGGAGAAGGCGATTTCTCTATGTTTAATCATGGAGAGGATAAAGCAAGTGAATGGAGACAGACCTTTTTAAACCTACTGGGTGACACACAACCAGTCATTGGGACCAATAAAAAAATTACCTTGATTGTCTTGAGTATCTAATATTCATTACCCGTGGCTGGTGAGAGGCAGCCCAGGCTTCCTTACCTGGATAAAATATACTTTTCTTAGCCACAAAAAAAAAAAAAAAAGGAATAGCTATTTCCCAGGTGTGGCTTGCTTTAACCTGAATTCTGTCCCCGGCCAGTGTGGCTCAGTTGTCTGGAGCACCCTCCTGTGCATGGAAGGGTCACGTGCTTTACTCCCAGTCAAGGAACACACCCAAGCTGTGGTTCGATTTCCGGTAGATCGAACCGCAGATTCATGTTTCTCTCTCACCTAGATGTTTCCCTCCTTCTCCCTTCCTCGCTCTCTCTTAAAAACAAAACAGAACAAAAAACATTAAAACATATCCTTGAGTGAGAATTAAACCAAATTCTGTTCCAAACCACAGAGTGGGATTGCAGTGTTCAGGATGTGTGTCTGCGTCGTCATCATAAAGGGAAGCTATGGAGTTGCTAACAGAGAAAAGGGTTGTTAAATGACAAGAAGAAAAAAGAGAAGGAGGAGGAGAAACAGAAAAAGAAGAGAGCCGAAAGAGGAGGAGCTAGACTACTACCACAATGGCATACATAGTAAGACTCTAAATACGGTATCCTACTGAGAAGTTTCAATTTGCGGTTCTCAGGTCATGGCTAACAAGAGGTTTACTACAGGAAACCCTCACATGCATACATTCCACATATTATCTTCTACATGGTTAAACATGTGTCTTGCATATTTAGTGATAATAGGTGCTAAAGAATTAACACAATTCAAATTGTTACTGAAATCATTATAGCCTTTGTTTTAAAACAATTTATATATTGGATATGTAATGATTACCCTATGGGGATTTATGAACAGTTTTTACTTTAACAAAGAAAAGGTGGAGATCACTGATAGAGGCAGTCCTGTATAATAAAGAGCTGATATGCTAATTAGACGGAAGCCGGAGCTGCGAGGGCTGGCAGTGGCTGTGAGGGGCTGTGAGGGCTGAGCCCCTTGCATGAGTTTCGTGCATGGGGCCTCTAGTCCTAGATATTAAAAGGCGAATATGCAAATAGATTGAACAGTGGAATGACCAGTTGCTATGACATGTACTACCACCAGGGGACAGATGCTCAACGCAGGAGCTGCTCGAAGGTGGTCAGTGCACGCAGGTCAGGTGGTCAGGGGAGCACCGCTCAGCCAGAAGCCGGGCTGATGGCTGGCAAGTGCAGCGCAGCTGCGGTGGCGGGAGCCTCTCCCACCTCCAGGGCAGCGCTAAGGATGTCCGACTGGTGGCTTAGGAGTGCTCCCTCGGGAAACGGGCCTAAGCCATCAGTCGGATATCCCTCAAGGGCTCCCGGACTGCAAGAGGGCACAGGCTGGGCTGAGGGAACACCCCCCCCCCCTGCCGAGTGCAAATTCGTGCACTGGGCCTCTAGTGTTTAATAATAAACTAGTGGGAATTTCAAAGTGAAAACCTAAGCATTGTACCCTCTGCACCTTCGTTTATACCTTCATGTCTAGAAGTCTCTCTAGATAAATCCTTTTGTGGGATTGAGACTCTTCATTAGGTGAGTCACTGGACCCATAGGGCTTATGATTTATTCTCCTCCTGAATAGCCACACTGAGAGTTATAAATCATCACACAGGTCACCTCTAAATCTCCTAAATGCAGTACACATGATAAAGGGCATCTCACCCAATGGATGGGAAATATCCCAAAGCACAAAATTATTCCTGGGAAATAAATGTGCATCAGAGCCGAGGCTGGTTTAGAGTTTACTAGTAGTCACCCATGAATTTAAGATTTTCTCAGATTGAGTTTTCAAGATACTCCTACCAGGATTAAAAAAAAAAAAATTACTTTGCCCTGGAGAGAGATGAAAAACACATTGCAACGCATGAAGGATTTGAATGGGATGTGGAACCATGGCTATGATATTGGTGTGTTTCAAAACAAAGCCGTGCACTCACGTGACTTAAGCAATAGCTTGAAGGTGGGCACATTCAAGATATCAGCAACTGCAGCAAGGGAAGTGATGGAAAACGGAATTACCCCAATATAGTTGGAGAAGTAGATTAAAACCAAACGGTGGCGTGTTTGGTATGCCCCTACTTCCCTAAAACTCTACCTAAGATAGGAAGAGCCTCAACTGGAGATGGGGCTGTGGGAAGAAACAGGGGAGGCGTTTCTGAAGTTATTTCAGGGTACAGGCTCTGGGGCAGACAGCTTGGATTTACTTCCTGCCTCCTCTCTACATGAGCATTGGTCCATTCCTTACACTTCTCTGTGTCCCAGCTGTCAAAGCAGGAAAATAACACTGTCTATCTCGTGAGTTTGTGAGGGTTATATTAAATATAGAGCACTCGGAAGACTGTTCAGAAGTTAGTAAGTGCTCTGTAAATGTTAGCTAACATTATTCCCAACTCCCTTAATTTTAAGTTTCAGTTGGGAAAAAAGAAACACATGGTAAAATCATTTGAAATAGTTTACCTTCTAAGTAGCTCAATATTCGAACAAGTACATTATCATGCAGTGTATAGTATCACTTTAATTCAAAATATTTTTTTGCTATGTCAGTGTGGGGCAGCGATTTTTTTCAAAAGCCATCTAAATAACATTATATTAATGGACATCACTTTGCAAAGAGAGAACTGTTAAGAGATGGGTCAGTGTATTTTATACACAGCACATGCTTTTCTTCAGTAAGAGGATGGTGCCAGTGAGCAGGATTAGGTAAATGCAGGCCTACAAAAGCAGCTTAGTTCAATGGACTTGCTGAAGGTCATGTGTTAACAATTTTATGCGCAACCCCATGACAAGTAAGGGATTTAAAATATTAGATGACAACATTTAGTTGAATTATTTTCTTCAGGAGGGAGTTCTGAAGGCCCTTTATGAGAGCTCTTTGTGAGAAAAGGCATGCTCTATATTTTTCTTGACAACTTACATTTGTGCTGAACGAGGCATACACACCTTGTGGCAATGTAATCTGTTCCTAAACATAGTTTTTGGTTGTTTTTTTCTAAAGCAAGAACAAGGCTCTAAGTAATTATTAATAGATAAAGTGACATTGCTATTCATGTAAGCATGTGATTAACAGGAACTGCATAATATCATAAATGGCAAGGAGAAATAAAAACACAAAAACACAATAAAAATGCCAGTCACTGGCATCATCATTTACTTCCCTGAAAATTTTGCTAGAGAATATTCACACGGTTCAGACATAATTAGGGAAAGGGATATAATGAGCACCACTTAGAGATTTGCTACGATGTGCCAGGCATTGTTGCTCTTACTGTTAGCTGCTTTAACCCTTGCAGCTACTTGTATTAGATTTTATTGTTCCATTTCATTGATTTAGAAACTGAGGCTTAGACTTCAGGTTTATCTTAATTTAGGGTCTATATCTTAAATCTGTGCTCCCAAAATTATAGTATAAGGACTTTTGCATGAGAACTCCTAAGGGGGCACTTGTTAAAATGCATATTTTAGGACCCACAGCAGAATTAAGTCATACTATCTGGAGATAAGCTCAATGTTCATTTGAATATGCTTCTAGATGACTGTCATATTCAATAAAATCTGACAAACATTGTTTATCAACTAGCAAAAATCAATTGCTCCTAACTTTATTTCTAAATCACATAACATTAAACCTATTTTACAAATTAAGAAATTGAGTTTTCCAGATGCTATTAATTTGAAATTGTAATAATACATACATTGCAATAAAAATGATCAAATTTCTGAATATTTGCAAATAATGAACTAATATTGCTGGCAAGTAACTGATATTTAAGAATGAGTCCCTAAGGACTTATTATGTTAGTTTATATGTTATGGTGATGATGACGATAGTGATGTGTATTTATAAAAGTGTCAAATTTCTTACAAATTGTATTGCCCATTGTTGTTTCCATAAAAGAGGTCTTCTGTTCATAAAAAGAAGGGGAAAACAACTTTTAGTCTAACTTATTCTGCTTTTAGGATCTCAGCATTAGGCTTAACCTTAATTTTTGTATATTCTTCATTTTACATTTAATTGTTATCTGAAAGTAGCAAGCATGATTTGCCTCATACATGATACATACTATATGTGTGTGTGTGTGTAGTATGTATCAAAAATCCTAAGATACGATTTTTTAAAAAATTATTTTGGTGGCTTTAGGAAAATGTTCCTGCTAATATGTTATATTATGGTTTTAGGATTATGACTGTTATTAATTAAACTTCATAATATATTGGTGGTTGGATGTATTTTAGTGAAAACAGAACACAGTTGAGAAGAGTATATTGGTTTAAAGTTAACAAATTCATAGTTCATAGCATTATATAAACTGAATTATAAAGAAAAGCAAAACTTACACATGCTAAGTATAAGATTGTGTTTAATTTATTTTTGTTATTCTTTCAGGATATTATTATACTAGCTCTATCTAGTGGTCACATGCAAATATTACACTAAGCTCATAAATATAAGCTTAATTTGCAATTCTTTTTTTTAATTGTGAGAGGAACACTTAGCGAGATGCAATATTGTTAAATGTAGGTAGAATTTAGCAGTATAGCTCACCTCTAGGACTTAATCATCTTGTATAACTGAGACGTTAAGCCTGTTGACTGAGAAATCCCCATTTTCCCCATTTTTCCCTGCTCCCAGGCACTGAAAGCCTCCATTCTACTCTGTTCCTGTGTGTGTGACTGTAACAGAAGTTATGTTTAAACAAGGCTTAGTTACTAACATTGAGGCTTTTGATTTGTGTTTTCTTAGCATTGATTTTGAAGTATAACAATCTAAATAATGAAAGAATGTAAAATATTTAAAAAACTCAAAATAAACTAAGACAATTCAATAAGATTATAAAACACTAGAGGCTCAGTGCATGAAATTCGTGAACAGGCGGTGGGGGGGAGGGAGAATCCCCTCAGCACCCCCTGCACCCTCTCCAATCCAGGATCAGGCCTAAACTGGCAGTTGGACATCCTGGGACCGCTGGCTCCTAACTGCTCATCTGCCTGCCTGCCTGATCACTCCTAACTGCCCCCCGCCCCACCAGCCTGATCACCCCTAACCACCTCTGCCTTCTGGCCTGATTGCCCCTAACTGCCCGCCCCTTCTGGCCTGGTCACCCCCAACTGCCCCACCAGCCGGCCTGGTCGCCCCCAACTGACCCCTGCAAGCCTGGTCGCCCCCAACTGCTTCCTCCTGCTGGCATGGTCACCCCATGCAGCCTGCTGTTCAGTTGTTTGACCATCCCTCACTAACCACCCTGCCGGCCTTGTTGCCCCACACAGCCTGCTATTCGGTAGTTACTGTGATGGAGTCCTAGACAATTTGCATATTACTCTATTATTAGTATAGATTATCTTAAAAACATTATAATATTAAGCAATCATGATCATAGCAGGTTGTATCATTTTTGAAAAATTGATGAGAAATATCTTAACCTAGTGATTAAGCCTAGATTTATGTCTTCCAATGGAATAAAATTTTATTGTGGAATATTACATAATATAAGTATTAATATTTGTAATATTCTTATTATAAATAATGTAACATATTGTCATCAAAGAACTTTCATATTTCACATAAGTAACATATAATCTAATTTTTCATGCTTTCATGTAAATAATAACTTTAAAGAATATCATTTATCTATTGTAATAAAAAAAACTAATCCAACTTAATGGCTTCAAACAACAATCTCTTATCTAATGGGTAACTGTGTCATCTGGATGGTTCTGTTGATCTGGGCCAGACACAGTGACCTCTCAGCTAAGCTCATGCATCTGTGGTCAGATGCCAGGTCACCTGCTTGGTTAGCTGGGAACTGACTGGTTCCTCTTCCCACCTCTTATAGGCCATCCTGGGCTTCTTCACCCAGTGGCTCCACAGGGGTTCAAGGGAAAGGGTGGAAGTACACAAAGCTTCCTCTGATTCCTAGAATCGGAAGTGGTACCATATTACTTGCATTGCACTATATGACCACAAGAAGGCATAAAGCCATATATATGTAAGGAGAGAGGAAAGAGATTCCTCTCTGATCTGAATTGCTGGGAACTCACATGGCAAAGAACATGGACATAGGGAGAAGTGAAGAATGATGGTCATATTTTCAATTTACCACAAGAATTAAGGGATTTAAAAATAAGGATTTTCACAGATGTTCTATTTCTATAATTTAACATGAGGTCTTTTTAAGTTGAAAAACATGTCTCTTTTTTCCTAAATATTAAGGATAGTAATGATTAGACCTTTTTTTTAAAATAAAGATAGGCCAATAAATATCATTGCTTATAAATGTAATATGATAAATGGCAACAATTTAACTTAGATCTATGCTTCACATAAGTGTTCCTCAGCGGAAATAAAAGCTTTGGACTGAGAGTCCAAGGACCTGGGTCTGGCTCCCTGCCAGATGCACTTGTCAGTTACATGTCTGAGAAAAATCACTTTCTTCACCTGTATCTTGCTTGCTCCTCTGTATAACAAGACTATTTGAGTAGCCTCCAAGGTTTCTTCCAATGCTTTTTAAAATTATAGGGTTACTTCTAACATGTTTGTGACAGCCCTCACAATCCATTGTTTCCTTTGCTAAAAGAAATCAATATTTATTTCAACTAGCAATTAATTGTCATTCAAAGACATCTAAATATTGCCTAGACTAGGACATAAGCATAGCAGTCAAAGAAAAATTAATTATTTTTAACATCTTTGTGACCATGACCATCTGGGTTCACAGTCTTTTAACTTGTAATTTTAGGCCAACATTCTCTGAAGAAAACACACACACAAACAAAAAAAAAAAAACAACACACATCTCCCTGTTTTTGCCAATGTTAATGTGATATATTAATACAGTATATTTTCAATTATTCATACTTAAAAATGCTAATCATATATATTTCTATCCTTACATCTGTCTGTCCACCTACCTACCTATCATCTCTTTGATTTCTATAGAATGCCTACCAGAGATGGAATTATTTGTAGTAGAAAACTATATTTGTAGTAATAATGTTTTTGAATTTTTGATAAGTGTATCACTATAATGTACAAGGTTAGCATTAGGTGAAATTTAAACTGGGGAGAGACTTAGTCAGGGACTCTGCATTATCTTTGCAACTTAATGTAAATTAAAAGTTGTCCTAAAATGAAAAGTTTAAAATAATGAAAAAGAAAACTGCAGTAACAACCTAAACCTTTATTTGTTAGGAAATAAAAAAAAAAATACATTGCAGTATATTCAGACTATATGAAAGTTAACAATGAATTAACCAGACTTACATACATCAATATAGGTAGATCTCATGACATACATTTTTTGAAAGCAAATGATACAACAATAGAAGTTTAATTAAAATTAAGGAAATGCTAAAATATTACATTTTTCTACATATGCATATATACATATATATTTTAAAGATCATGTAGAGAAGATGCACTGTATTTATGATAATGGCAATGCAACATCACAGGAGAGAGAAACTTAAGGAAAAACAAACTAATCTGGTAATGCTTTGTTTCCTTAAAGAAGATCTGCAGTAGACTTGTAAACAAAATCAGGTTGCTTCAAAACTACCTGTTCTGTACCTTAAAATAATACAATGTTACATGTCAGTTATAGCTCAAAAATACTGGGAAAATACCTGTTGGAAAACCATTAAAGACCATTCTCATTAGGTAATTCCAAATTTTCACTTTTTCCCTCTGTGTTTTTATCTAAAGTTCTGTATTGGAGAAAATATGGAATGCCCATTAACATCAACTACTTTGTGTCTGTCAGTATCTCCTAACTCTCAAATCTAGCTTCTCTCTCTCCTCGTTACTTTCATTCCGATTTTAATGAGATCCTCTAATCCTCTCACCAGCTCTCTGCCTGTTGCCTTTACTTAATTGGTATTTCTATCTCTGGCTCAGCCACACTCTAACATCCTGTGGCTGATCAATGTTCCTCAGGAGCAGCACTGATGGATCCTTAGCCGGCTCAATCACTTTAAATGACATCCCAGTATCAATTCAATTAAGTACAAATCCATTTGCCCGATTTTTAAATAATTCCACAAAATGACCTCAACAGAACGCGCCAGTCTATCACCCACTCAGGCTGCACACGTATACAGCATTGCGGCTGCCCAGACCGGCCAGCAGCTCCTGAACAAGTTTTGTGTTTTGTTACCTTCACTCCTTTGTACTTGTTACATCTTCAGTTTAGAATACCTTCTCCAAACATTCATCCTCCTGAAATCCTGTCCAATCATCAAGGGGGGATATAAAATAACTACGTTATTTTGTGATATTTTTCTGATCCTGGGTTATTTACCCTTACCTTCTTCAACTGTGACTTTCCTTTTAAGTGCTCATAACACTTATTATACCTTTTAATGACACTTGAGTATAGTAGATATCTACTTGCCTTAAGCCTGTGTAACTGTTGCCTGTAAGAGGTTAGGATTTATGCCAATGATATCAGTTGCTATAGTTTAAGAAATTAATTAGTCTTAATATAGATATATTTGAATATGCAATTTATGGAATTGAAAAAAAGTGTGAAAAATAGTATTAAAATATTTGAGATAGTTATGGAAATGACTTGCGGTAGAAAGATAATAATGTAGAGATCAAAGTGTGGTGTCTATTGACAAGTAGCTTAATACTCGAGTAACCACCTTAGCAATTACCAGTTGAAGGGAATATGTAAAATTCCTAGGTCAGCATTTCACAAAGAAAAAATACATCATTTTTGTATTGAATAGTTCAACAAAGGCTATTGAACTGAGTGAAATAGAACTGTCCAGGAAAGTATTACTTTAGCAGTGGTCGGCAAACTCCTTAGTCAACAGAGCCAAATATCAACAGTACAACGATTGAAATTTCTTTTGAGAGCCAAATTTTTTAAACTTAAACTTCTTCTAACACCACTTCTTCAAAATAGACTCTCCCAGGCCATGGTATTTTGTGGAAGAGCCACACTCAAGGGGCCAAAGAGCCCCATGTGGCTCGCGAGCCGCAGTTTGCCGACCATGGCTAAAGGATACTTATATTACTAATATTGTAATATATATAGTTATTTTTACATATATCATGGCTTTTACCATATCCTCTTGACAATCACAGAAAAGAAAATATGATGGTTAGAGGCAAGTCTAGAGGGCCATGTTGTGGACACACAGAATGTTCATCTGGTCCACACTAATTGCTAAATACTTGCCAACACTGATGGACAAGGATTAGGCCAAGTGGTTTTACTGGAATAAATATCTGAGTTTTAACGAGGGAAGTTTACAGACAGGCAGAGTCTGTAGCCTGTGAAAATGAGAGAGGGCTTAGAATAATGGGGCTCATTTGAAGAGCAGTAGATAATTGACATAGAATTTATAACTTGGCAGGAGGGAGTGGTTGAGAAGATACCAGGGCAGTAGGCATGCAGCAGCTCCTTCCTCATGGCAAACTAAGACTTGTGTGCAAGTTTCATTAGAATAATTTAGCAAAAAATGACAGACTGTTTTTTTTAATTCTGTGACAGATTAGAGTACAAATAGTCTGGAGGCCACTGAAGACTAAAACATACATCACAAAATTACTGTTTATAGTGCATTTCCTTTTTATGGCACATTCAGTTTATAGTTACTTATATCTAGCCAAATATTAATATTTTTCTATGTTCTTTATTCCATCATCCATCTCCATGATTACATTTGGCATTGTTTTCCATCTAACTTAAACATTGTTTTTGGAATTCTCTTTAATGTGTTTAGCTCATGATCTTAATGTTTTGTTGTAAAAATGTATATATTTTACTTTCAATTTTGAAGAATACTTTTATTGGATATGTAAGTTAGATTGACAGTTAATATCAGTCAGCATTTTGAAGATATTCTAAAGTCTTTAGATTTTCATTTTATAATTTTATTTTTTTTAGAATAAACTCTTAATATTGTTGGTTTTTTTTGCAGTTAAAACATCTGGTTATCAGTATATTTTTAAAGATTTTTCTCTGTCTTTAATTCTCAGTAATCTTTGTCTGCCTACTTAATGTTTTTTGTTGCTTTAAATCCTACTTGATATTTATAAGTTTACTTTACTTTGATTCTTTAACTTTATTGAGGAATAACTGCTAACTATAACTATATGTTTAAAGTATACAGTGTGACATACATAAACATTAGAGAATAATGACCAAGATAAAGACAATTAACACATCCATCACCTCACATAGTAAGCATAGATAAAAATTATATGGTGAGAATGTGTGCTATTCTTAACCTGTAAGTATACAATAACGTATTTTTAAGCACCATTTTATTCTGTCTCTATGAAATCTGCTTTTTATTCTTTTTAAAATTCTATATATGAGATACCACATAATATTTTTCTTTCTCCTTCTGGCTTATTTAATTTAGTATAATATCAATAGATTCAACCATGCTGCAAATGACAGGATTTCCTTCTTTCTCGTGTGTGAGTAACATTTTTGTGTGTGTATCACATTTTCTTTGTCCATTGACATGTTGAGGACATTTAGGTTGTTTCTATTGCTAATAATGGTGCAGTAAACATTGGTATGCAGATATCTCATTCTATGTGTGTCCTTAAAGCTTAATTTAATAGTGTGTGGGCAGCATAAAGTTCGGTTTTGTATTTGTATCCATTCAGCCATTCTATGTCATCTAATTGGATATATTAATCCATTTATATTTGGAGTATTTACTGCAGAAGGACTTATTTTTGCCATTTTTAAAAATTACTTCCCCTTCCTCCCTTCCTCCCTTCCTCCCTTCCTCCCTTCCTCCCTTCCCTTCCTTCCTTCCTTCCCTTCCTTCCCTTCCTTCCCTTCCTTCCCTCCCTCCCTCCCTTCCTTCCCTCCCGCCCTTTCTCTTTGTGAATTGACGTTTTGTAGGGGTATACTTTCATTCTTTTTTTTTTTTCTTTATGATTTGTGAAACTCATAGAAATTCTCCCAAACTATCTGCTGTCTCATTCAAAAAGTATGTCTAGCTCTTATTGGTTCTGTGACATTTATATATATGAAAATCATTATATATGAGAAATGTGTTTTTATATACATCAGCTTTATTATATAAAGCAGGATAGAAGAGCAGTCTTTAATTCATAGGGCTGTTGTGAGAATTAAGTGAAGTGCTACATAAAATTTTTATAAAGTATTCAATAAACGCTAAGTATATTTATATTTATTGACCAAATTTTATGTCCCAGTTATTAATCATGAGGGTAATGTTGTACCATGTGAGTCCAACCACCTGTCATGTTCCAAGATTCTGGTCAAATTTTGCAGGGACTCATTGTGTATTTGTTAAAGAAAAAGATATTTATTAAGAGACAACAGAAATGCACATAGGCCAAGATTCAACAGGTGAAAATAAGGAATAGGCTCCCTGATAGTCACATTATTCCCCCATGGAGTATTTCAGCAACAGGGTTTCTCTAGCCCTTAGAGTGAAAATGTTCTCTTCCTGCTACACCTTTCTTGTCTTTTACTCTCCTTTCTTATAGCACAACTGAGTAGAGCAGTATAGTTTATGTTGGAAAATTCAGTCTTAAATTGGGGTTGCCAACTTTTTTGTGTGTGTAAAAGTAAGTTGGGGAGAGATGGATCAACACTGTTTTGAAAGAGGTCTTCACTATATTTATAGTGTCATGTGTCAAACTGATTGTATACTCTTTAGATTTTTATAGGTGAGTGGGATAATTCCTTTACATTCAATGCTGATAAAGCAGACTCAATTATATGATCATTACAGTGGAACTGGGAAGAAATTATTACTGTTATATCTATTTTAGTTAAAATTGGATATTATCAACTGTAAGCAGAATTCTAGATTTGAGGAGTATTTCAAAATGATCATTGAGATTGTTCAGCTCATTATTTCTAAGACACAGAATCACAGGACATTCTTTGATCACATACCATCAGATTGATAGTATAAATATTCATATTACCCAAAGTGATCCACAGATTCAATACAATCTGTACCAAACTCTCAAGGGCATTATTTATAAAAATACACACAAAAAATCTGGACTTCATATAGAACCATAAAATACTCTAAATAGTCAAAGCTACCTTTTTAAAAATATATTTGTAAATGTTAGTTTCTTTTTCTGAGAATGTTGGTACTGGAGTCATGATTCTAGCAATTAATTCCTGGTGCACCAACTGTGTGACTTTGAGAATGTTATTAAACAAGTATTGATCTCATATTTCTCACTGGGAGAAGAGGAAATTAAACTCTAATTTTAAGTAGTCAGATAAAAATATAATTCATTGCCCTGGCTGGTTTAGTTCAGCATCGGCCTGCGTTCTGAAGGGTTCCAGGTTCAATTCTAGCCAAGAGCACATGCCAGGGTTATGGGCTCAATCCTCAGGGGGGGAGCATGCAGGAGGCAGCCAATCAATGAGTCTCTCTCACCATTGATGTCTCTCTCTCCCTCTCCCTCTCCCTTTCTCTTTGATATCAATAAAATAAATAAATATATATATACACATATATATATTTGTGTGTGTATATATATCATGTAACACTCTCCAGAGTGTCTCGCTCTAAGTGCCCCATAAAGATTAGCTTTTAATTTATTAAATTTTACTATATTTTTATACTGAAACTTATAGAAATTATTTCCTTCTTTTACATAGCAAATCACTATTTCTGATTAAAGTAGAAGTTTACTATTCTATTATGATTTTCATATTAAAGATGACCTTGTGTTCTATTTTTTCAATAATTCTGCTCTTATTTTTTATCTACTTTAAATATGAAATGATCCATAACTCAATAGACATGAAATCTATGTTAAAATTTAAAAAGACATGTTTTCCAGTTTTATTAAAGTATAATTGGCAACTAAAATTGTATATATTTAAGATGTACAATTTGATGGTTTGACATAGGTACCTACACATTGTGAAATAGTCATCACAATCAAGCTAAATAAATTTATCATTTCATGTAATTATTTTTATTGTGTGTGTGTGTGTGTGTGTGATGTTTAAACATAAAATCTGTCCTTTAAGAAGTTTCAAGTATATTAGTCATTTTGTGATACTTCAGATCTCCAGAACTGATTCATTTTGCATCAAAGGAAACTTTTTACCCTTTGAACAACACTCATTTCTTCCTCCCACCTTGCTCCTGTAACCAGCATTCTATTCTCTGCTTCTATGAGTTTGTTTCCTGTTCCACCTGTGACATCATGCAGTATTTGTCTATCTGGGTCTGATTTATTTCACTTAACATAATGTCCTCTTGATTCATCCATGCTATTGAAATAACAGGATTTACTTCCTTTTCATAATAATAACCATCTCTGTGGGTTTATAACCCACATTTATTTATTTTATCTATTCATTCATCAGCAGATACTGAAGTTGCTTCCTAATTGGGCTATTGTAAAAAATGTTGCATTGAACCTGGGATAGCAGGTATCTCTTTGACAGTGATTTTATTTTCTTTGATATATACCTAGAAGTTGGACTGCTGGACCATAGGTAGTTATATTTTTAATATTTTGAGGACCCTCAATACTGTTTCCATAATGGTTGTACCAATTCACATTCTTACCAGTAACATACAAGGATTCCATTTTCTCCACATTTTTGCCACCTTGTCATCTTTTGTCTTTTTTATAATAGCCATTCTAACAAGTGTGAGGTGATATGATATCTCATTTCAGTTTTAAGTTTTATTTCCCTGTTGATTAGTGATATTGAGCATCTTTTTCATTTAACTGTGGGCCACATGTATGTTTTCTTTGTAGACATGTCTATTCAGAGTCCCTTGACCATTTTTTAAATTGAGTTTTGTGTTTTCATTTTGCTATAGTATTGTATGAGTTCCTCATAATTTGGATATTAACTCCTTATCAAATATATGGATTACAAATATTTTCTATAATTCCTTTTCATTTTATTGATGTTTCCTTGGTTCTGTAGAAGCTTTTCTGTTTTTTATATTTTTGCCTGTGCTTTTGGTGCCATATCCACAAATTATTGTACAGATTAATTTAATGGTTGCACATCTTATGTTTTCATCTTTGAGTTGATTTTTGTATATAGTCCAATTTTATTTTTATGCATTTGGATAACCAGTTTTCTCAGCACCATTTATTGAAGAGACTATTCTTTCTTCATTGTGTGCTCTTGGCACCTTTGTTAAGGATCACTTGACCACAGACACATGGGTTTATTTGGTGTTCTATTCTGTTTCATTGGCTATATGTATGTCTGTTTTTATGCCAGTACCAGGCTGTTTTGATTACTATAGCTTTGTAATGTTGTGTGAATCCAGGAAGTATGATGTCTCCAACTTTATTGCTCTTCATCAACCAAAGAATTTATGTGCATACTAGAGGCCCATTGCACGAAGATTTCCTTCCCCTGGCTGCTGGCACTGGTTTTCCTCCAGCACCCAGGACCCAGGCCACAGCAAAGCTAAGTCTTCAGCCTTCGCTCTGTGCCTAAGTATGCAAATTAACCTGCCATTTTGTTTAATTTGCATACTTGCTCCTGATTGGCTGGTGGGCATTGTGGCGGTACAGTCAATTTTCATCTTTCTCTTTTATTAGTGTAGATATGCATAACCCATAATAGACAATAGGATGGTAAAGGGGGGGGGCAGGCTAGAAGGACTCCATGGGGGTCACATATGTAATACTTTCAACAATAAAGATTCTTAAAAAGAAACTAACATTTAAAAATATATTTTAAAAAAGGTAGCTTTGACTATTTGGAGTATTTTATGGTTCTGTATGGAGTCCAGATTTTTTTGTGTGTATTTCTGTAAAGAATGCCATTGAGAGTTTGATACAGATGGTATTGAATCTGTGGATCACTTTGGGTAATATGAATATTTCTGTGGATCACTTTGGGTAATATGAATATTTCAACAGTTTTTTTTTATTTCTGCTCTTTATTTTTCTGATCTAGTCTTTATTATTTTTTATGGATTTCTTTTTTCTTTCTCTAGTTCCTTAAGTTATAAGGTTAGGTTGTTTGATTGAGATCTTTCTTCTAAGTGTTTAATACTATAAACTTTCATTTTAGTAATGTTTTTGCTGCGTCCCATAAATTTTGATAAGTTGTATTTCCATATTCATTTCTCAAGGTATATTTTAAATTCCTTTTTGATTTTCTCTTTAACACAGTAGTGGTTTGTGTTGCTTAGTTTCCACATTTTTCTGAATTTTCTTGTTTGTTTTTCCTGCCATTGATTTCAATTTTCATTACATTGCAATCTGAGAAGATACTTGGTATTATTTCAATCATTTATTTAAGACTTATTTTGTGATATAACATGTGACCTATTTCACAGAATAGTGTGTGTTCTTGAGAAAAAGGTGTAGTCTGAAATATTGGGTGGAAAGTTCTGTGTGTGTTAGGTCCATTTTGTCATAGTTTCCTCATTGATTTTCTACCTGAGTGTTCTATCCATTATTGAAAGTAGGGTATACTGTATTTTTTTGTTATTAATTTTCTCCTCTGGATCTATAATATTAGTTTTACATTGTTGGGTGCTTTAATGTTAGCTACATATTTGCAACAGTTATATCTTCTCATTATATTGAAACTTTTATCATTACCTTCTTTGTCTCTATGACAGTTTCTCATTTAAATTATATTTTTCTGATATAGCCATAGTCATCCCTGCCCTTTTTTTCCCATTTGCATTGAATATATATATATATATATATATATATGTATGTATGTATGTGTATATATGTATATACACATACATACATACATATATATATATTCATTATTAGTCTATGTATGTCTTTATAACTAAAGTCTCTTATATATACCATGTCCCTAAATCTTTTTGGTTTTCTAATCCGTTTAATCATGCCATGTCTTTTCATTGGAGAGATTAATCCATTTACATTCAAGGTAATTACTGATAGATAAGAATGTACAGTTGCAGTTTTGTTCATTCTTTTTCCTGTGTTGCACTTTTTTTCTTCACTTCCATTATTTTTTGTCTTTTGTTATTTGATTTTGGGGGTACTGATGTGGTATCCTTTTTTTTTTTTATTTTGTGTATCTACTAGAGGTTTTTCTCTTTGTAGTTATATACACCTTAATGTTGTTATAACATCTTTTTAAATTTGATAGAAATTTAATTTCATAGAAAATTACCATTTTGACCTCCTCCCCAAACTGCTCTCTAAAAGTCAGAGTTTACTTCTTATATTGTGAGTCTTCTACCAATTTTTTGTGGATATGGTTGCTTTTGCTGCTTTTAACTTGTGCATTAGGGTTATAGATAATTTGTGCACAACCACTATATTCTTATTTTACTATAAGCTTAACATAAACAGTAAGATGTATCTTTTCCCATGCTTTCATGTTGCTGTTTAGCATATTCATTACATGTGAAGAACTCCCTTAAGTTTTCTTTTTTTTTTTTTTTTTTAGGTAGGTCTAGTGATGACAAATTTCTACAGTTTTTGCGAGTTTTGGAAAGATATTATAACTCCTTCATTTTTAAAGACAGTTTTGCAGAACATAGTATTCTTTATTGGCATATTTTAAAGAATCTCTTTGAATATATTATGCCATTGTCTCCTAGCCTGCAAGTTTAGGGTGGAGAATTGAACTGATATGCTCATGTGGTTTCTTTTTTATGTAACAATTTCCTTTTCTCTTGCTTTCAAAATTCTTTATCTTTGACTTTTGACAGTTTAATTATAATGTTTTGATATAGACCCTTTATGTTCAGCCCTTGGGTGATTTAAGACTGAATGACTATTTCCCTCCCAAGATTTGGTTAGTTTTCAGTTATTTACTTCACGAAGATTTTTTTTCTCTTCTCCCTTCTTTGGAAATGTCTATAATTCATATATGGTTAGCTTAAAGGTATCCAGTATCTCTCATAGGCTATCTTCACTTTCAAATTTCTCCTCGGAGTAATTTCTGAGTAATTTTCAAGTTATCTATTTCAAACTTATTGATTTGTCTGCTCAATCAATTCAGTTACTGAAGCTCTAGTAGTTTTTTGTTCAGTCATTGTATTTTTCACTTCCAGACTTTGTTTTCTAAATTTTATGTTTTCTATATTTTCTTTAAATTCTAATTGTGTTTTTGTTTTTTCACTTTTGTATAATCTTTAATTTACATATAGAAAAATTCATTTTTGGGGGATATACAATTCTATGAGTTTTACCAATGCATAGATTCATGTAATCACAGGAAACAGAGCAGTTCTACCACCTCCTCCTCTCCATATTTTTTTTTAAGTCCATTTTATTTCTTTAATATATTTTACTGATTTTTTACAGAGAGGAAGGGAGAGGGATAGAGAGTGAGAAACTGATATCAATGAGAGAGAAACATTGATCAGCTGCCTCCTGCACACTCCCTACTGGGGATGTGCCTGCAACCAAGGTACATGCCCTTGACCGGAATCCAACCTGGGACCCTTCAGTCCACAGGCCGACGCATGTTTTTATATTTCCTTATTTTGAAAAAAAAATATTTCAAAAAATATTTTTTTCTTTTTTATCATTTTAATTCCTTTGAAGTGTTTTTGCTCATCCAGTGAAAATATCCTTCAGAGAAAAAAAAATATTCTCAGATGAAGAAAAACTAAGAGAATCTATTTCCATTTGACTCACCTTAAAAGAAAGGAAGCAAAACAAAAAGGAATCTCAGACATCAGGAAGGTTGAAAGTTTTGTGTTATTTTTTTTTTTCATTTTTGCATTGAAACACATACAGGAGAGAATAAAAGTATACTAGTATGTACCCTAAAGAATGTCTCAAAATTCTAACAGTTTTCCCTAGATCTTATCATTACATGGTTTTGTGTTTTATTCTTAATTTTAAATTCTATTTCCAAGTAATGTTTATTACTTTTGTAGTCAGGCAAAATAGTAAAGCTCCTTTTATTTTGAAAAAACAAAGGAAGAATCCTGATATAATAGCTAATAGCTATTACATCTGATTCAAATACTGACACCTTTGTGAATATTTTAAGCCACTTCATTACAGTATTGATTTTTGAGAAGCAAAGGAGACAGAGCAAACTTTTTTTAAAAAGTAAAAATAAGACATGATCATACTACAAACAATATATAGTGAATCCTTGTGCTAAATACGTACTCATATACACAATGTACTGAAAGGGGCAAAAGATTGAGGGGACACATATATTTGTTACAGAAACCATTTTGCTTTTTGTAACAAGTATACATGTGTACACATATATACACATACACAATTGTTTTGGTATTTAGCTACAAAGATCTAAACATCATTTGTTCTATAATGGCAAGAAAGGGGCAAAATCAATGAAATACAATAAAATATAAATGAAAAATTGTTAAATTTGTAGAACAAGGAAGAGATATTTACTCTGTAGATAGACAAAACTATAATTGCTTTTTTGTCCAATTGATTTGCAGGTTTTGAAGTATTTTCTTTTTGCTTTTCTATTTCATAGTAGAAAATCTAACAGTTTGCAATTAGAGAGTCATTGATTTAAAGCAGTATTTTGCTATTATAACAGATATACACTTTTGAGAAATGTACTACATCTTAAGGCAATATTATAATAATAAGACCTGTCTTATAAGGTTGAAATGAAAATTAGAATATATATACTAAAATACTTAGCGTTATTTTTTGTTATTAGGTTCTACATTGGCTTGTGCTTTAGTTACTGTCATGTTCATTCTAGTAAAAATTGCAAATTTCAAAATGTAATACTGGTGAATTTAGAATAACACAAGTACCCTGGAAATACTTGAAAAAGACTCACATACATAGTAAATATATATTTTAAAAGTTAAAAGCATCACTGTGACTTAACACAATTCAAACTGTGATAGGATATGACCTTCTGCTTTTCACTTGAAGATGTACACTGTAAAGAACAAAACAGAAAACAATATTATGGGCAGAGCCCCCGATAGTTAAGGAAAAAAAAAATCCCATGCATTTACATTGTGATATGTTATATATCTAATCTATTTTCTAACATGAACTTCTATAATATCTTTTTAGTGGTATTATAAATATATAATGATAAAAGCAAATTTTTATTCCATTGCAAATTGGATCCAAACAATATCAAACAAAAATTCAAGCCACATTTTATATAAAACAGAAATTTATGCAGTTGTCCTTTTCAGACTGTGCTAAAGCTAGACCAGTAGTCGGCAAACCATGGCTCGTGAGCCACATGCGGTTCTTTGGCCCCTTGAGTGTGGCTCTTCCACAAAATACCGCGGCCTGGGCAAGTCTATGTTGAAGAAGTGGCATTAGAAGAAGTTTAAATTTAAAAAATTTGGCTCTCAAAAGAAATTTCAGTCGTTGTACTGTTGATATTTGGCTCTGTTGACTAATGAATTTGCTGACCACTGAGCTAGACTATCTGGGTTGTACTTTGGCTCCAACATTTACTAGTTGCATTACCTTGTTTAATATCTCTAAGATTCTGTTCTTATATTTATATAATGTGACTGCTAATAGCTATTTCTGAGACACCTGAGACTTAGTAAGCTTTTAATAAATGTATTTACCACTGTTACCATCAATATTTTAATTATTATATTTAGAGCTAATTTTTAACCAACAAGGGAGTAAAATTAATATCAAAAGTTTGTCACTCTTTAGAACAACACTGATCTATTTCTTTAATAAAAAGTCCATTGCTCTTTCATAATATCAGAGATCATTATTTTTATTCACATTGGTATTCTACATATCTTTACAAGTCTAAAATCTATCATATGCCATCTGTAATCCCCAAAGCTTTGCAAATCAAATCTTTGTGTGTATTAATTTTGTTTATATTTTGCTCATTTGTCCACAGATCCGAAACTAATCTTAATTCATTTGGTAATAAAGCTTGACCAAAACTGATGTCAGACTTTTTAAAGTCTTTATCCCACACATGTGGGTTGGTTTTGGTACATATACATCAGTGATTGGTTATGAAATAAAGGTTTGTAATATTTTACATGGTTTATGCATCACTTTATCTTTCTAAAGTAAAGAAAGGTTAAACACACATTTGGCACCAAGGTCTCAGAAAATGAATTGCAGATGTTTAAATTTCATTGAGTTATTTTCATGTAACTGCACATTTATTTGTACATTCTACATGTGAATAGTAAATGAAACAATACTCATTATGCACAATAAAAAATATAATTATCTTAATTGTTAGTACATTTTATATTGCAATGAATAGTCTTGACACCAAGTTAACTTTATTCCAAATCAATCCTGTCTATATTTGAATTACCACTTCTAAAATTATACTATAAATTAAGAAATATATCTAAATTATATACATGTAAATATATTGGTTATTTTACTTTTATTTTTATATTAAATTTATTGGGTTGACATTGGTTAATGATATTACATAAGTTTATAGGTGTACAATTTTATAATACATTATCTGTATATTGTATTGTGTACTCACCACCCAAAGTCTAGTCTCTTTCTGTCTTCATATATTTGACCCCCTTCCCCACTCCTAATCATCACATTGTCTATTTCTAAGATAGACAATGTGATGATTAGTTTATTTTTTGCTCTTTGTTTTATATCCCAATGTGAGTAAAATCTGTGGCTATTGTTCTTATCCTTTGCTGTCTGACTTAGCATAATACTCTCAAGACCTATCCATATTATGCAAATGGCAATATTTAATCTTATTTATAGATGTGTAGTATTCTATTATGTATAAGTATCACATCTTCTTTATCTAATTACCTGTTGAAGGACACCTTAAGTTGTTTTCATGTCTTGGTTATTTTGAATAAGGCTGTAGTAAACATAGGGATACATAAATCATTATGTTTTCAAAATTTGGGAGTAGATACCCAGAACAGACATTCCTGGGTCCCATGGTAGTTCTATTCAAAATATTTGAAAGAAGCTTCAAAATTTATGTTCCCTTTTTTCCATTCTAACAGGTGTGAGGTGATATTGTGATTTTGATTTACATTTTCCTAATAACAAGTGAAGTTGAACATATTTTCATATATCTGTTGGCCATCTGTATATCTTCTTGAGAAAAGTGTCTATCCTCTACTCATTTTTTAATTGGATCTTTTGTTGTCTTGTTGAGTTGTATGCATTATTAAGTATTGACCACTTATCCGAGATATCATTTGGAAATATCCATTTGTTTGGTTGCTTTATTCTTTGGTTGATGGTTTCTTTTGCTGTGCTGAAGCTTTTGCAATCTGATGTAATCTCATTAATTTTTTGTTTTTACTGCCTTTGCCTATGCAATAAAGTTCACACACATACACATGCAAAGTAAAAAAAACTCTGAGACCAAGGTCGATGAGTTTAGCACCTATTTTTCTTCTATGATTCTATTGTTTCAGGTCTTAGATTCATGTCTTTAATCTACTTAGAGTTAATATGTGTATGATATCAGATATCATTCTTTTGCATATGACTTTTCCATTTTCCCATTTATTGACCAGCTTTCTTTTCTCCATTGTGTGTTTTTGGCTTATTTGTCAAAAATTAGTTGTCCATGTATGGATGGATTTATTTCTGGGCTCTCAGTTCTGTTCCATTGGTCTGTCTATACTCACTGCCAACACTATTCTGTTTTGATTGTGGCTCTGTAGTATAGTTTGAAGTCAAGGAGTATGATACTTCCAGTTTTGCTCATTTTACTCAAGAATGATTTGACAATTCAGAGTCTTCCGTGATTCCAAAGAAATCTGAGGGTTTTTTGTTCTATATCTGTAAAAAAAATGCCATTGGGTTTTGATGGTGATTGCATTAAATCTGTATATTGCTTTAATATGGCTATTTTAACAATATTCTTCCAATTCATGTCCATGAATATGAAATATCTTTCCATTTCTTTGTCTTCAACATATTTTAGCAATGTCGTGTAGTTTTCAGTGTATAGGTCTTTTACTTCCTTTATTAAGTTTATTCTTATTTTATCATTTTATTGCAATTGTAAATGGATTTTTTTCCTGATATTTCATTGTTAGTATATAAAATGCAATGGACTTTTGTATATTGATTTTATATCCTGCAATTATACAGTTTTTGTTTATTGCTTTTAATAGTATTTTGGTGGAATCCCAAGGTTTTCTCTGTATAGCATTGTGTCATCTACAGAGTGCTTCTTTTTCAGTCCCAATTTGGATGGGATTTCTTTCTTTTGCCTGATTGCTCTGGCTAGGACTTCGAGTACTATGTTGAATAACAGTGGCAAGAGCCAGCATTCTTGTTTGTTTTCCCTGATGTTAGAGAAAAAGCTTTCAGTTATTCACCATTGAGTATGATATTCACTGCGGGTTTGTCATATATGGCTTTCATTATATCGAGGTACTTTCCTTCTATACCCAATCTAGTAAGTGTTTTTATTATAAATGGATGTTGTATCTTGTCAAATACTTTTTCTGCAAATATTGATATGATCATCTGATTTTTATATTTTATTTTGTTAATGTGGTGTATTGCAATGATTGATTTGGATGTGTTGAGGAGTTTTGCACCCATGTTTATCAGAGATATAGACCTGTAATTCCCTGTTTTTGCTTTGTCCTTGATATCAGAGTAATGGTGGCCTCGTAAGGAAGTATTCCTACTTCTTGAAATTTTGTTAGAGTTTGAGAAGGCTAGGTATTAAATATCATTTAAGTGTTGGGTGGAATTCACCAGTGAAGCCATGCAGTCCTGGACTTTCATTTTCTTAAGAAGGTTTTTGATTGCTGTTACAATGTTCTTACTTTTGGTCTATTTAGGTTTTCTAGTTCTTTCTGGTTTAGTCCAGGAAGGTTATATACTTCTAAGAATTTGTCCATTTCTTCTTGGTTATCAAATATTGTGGCAGATAGCCTTTCATAGCATTCTTATATAGTTCTTTGGTGGCCATTGTAACTTACCTTCTTTCATTTCTCACTTTTTTCTTTAGTGAGTCTAGACAGAAGTTTGTCAATTTTATGAATCTTTTCAAAGAACTAGCTCCTTGTTTCATTCTTTTTCCACTCTTAAGCTTACTTTGGGCTTTGCTCTTATTGTTTGAGTTCTTTAAGGTTTAATGGTATATTGTTTGATTTTTTTCCCTTGACTGAGATAGGCCTGCAATGCTATAAACTTCCCTCTTTGTACCACTTTTGCTGCAATACAAAATTTTCAATAACATCATATTGTCATTTTCATTTGTTTTAGATATCATTCCATCTTTTATTTTTTGATCCAATAGTTGTTCTATCTCTACACATTTGTGGTTTTTCCAGCTTTCTTCTTGTAGTTGATTTCTACTTTCATACTGTTATGGTCAGAAAATATGCTTGGTATGATTAAATCTTCTTAAATTTATTGGGACTTATTTTCTGTCCCAACATATGGTCTATCTTTGAAAATGTTGTTCCCTGTGCATTTGAGAAAAATTTGTTCTTTCATTTTGGGGTAGAAAGCTCTATAAATAACAATCATTTCCATTTGGTCTAATGTGTCATTAAGGTCAAAATTTCCTTACTTACATTCTATCAGTAAGGAAATCTATCAGTATTGGATGATTGATAAATGTCCTTGCTAAAATTTATTAATATCACTCGTATTATAAAATTTACTCTGAGTGCTTTGTATTAATGTTACACTTTCAATTTATGATTGAGTGTAAAAGAATGGAAAATGACAAATATTTTAACATCTGATCCTAACTTGAATATGGTTTACAGATATAAAATTTTATGAATGTTTAATAAGAATTTTGTGTTCCCAGAATTTGGTCTAGTTCTTACAGATTATGATTTGTGAGAAGCGCCTATATAATAATAACCAGTGCAGCAACCCAAAATTCATAGTAGTAGTATTGATAAGGACATATGGATAAAGAGCCTGTCTTAAAGTATGTGAATAACTAGAATACACAGTATATACTAGGCAAGAACTAGAGGTCTTTTAAATGTAGAGAAGAAAGAAAACAAAACCCACAAATTAAAGAAGGTAGTAGTCATAAGGAAACAGACATAAGGAAATAGACTAAAAGAAGATATATTAGCGCAATGGGGTCTGATTTTTTCTTGATTTTCCTTTTCAATGAGTATTTCTAGAACAGATTCAATAGTGTACTTTTTCTGATAGTCTTATGGTATATTGAATTACATTGATTTCTCTGTATTCACAATACATATTCAGGCCTTCATTTTCCCTTCAGTCAGATAATTTGATTTTTTTAAAAAAACAAAACTTATTTTCTCTTTTCCTTCTTTTTATAATTATGGTGTTCTACTCCAGAACTCTGAATTCAAATCTGTTTGTGGGTAAAACAAACAATAATATAGTAGCTAATTCAATCCCACCATGATTTAGGAAGCAGTTTATACACTTGTGCTTATGCTGCATTCAACTATGAGCAATGTCATTTCTTCCTTAAACATTACAGAGTATATTTTAAATATATTATGTTCCTGTTTATAAAGAAGTATCTAACAAGATACAATATTTTAGAAATTTCATCATTTTTAAACTATACCTTATTGATTATAATTATATCCAGAAGTTTTTTTATATAAACTTTCATCACTTTACTGTATTTAATATAACAATACATTTTTTCATTAGTCACTTTCCATCATGCCCATTTTCATTTTTAATTTACTTCAAAGGAGGAGTACATTTTAAGGATGTGTGTGTGATGTCTAACTATGACTCTTGGGATCATTTACTAAATGACCTCAAAGGAATTTAAGAAGGTATTTCTTTTTTTAGTTCAACAAATATGGTCTTTTTTAAATTAGTAAAATGAGGCAATACAAAAGGAGGATTAGAAAGAAAAATCACCCACTTTTATAAGACAAAATAAGAAAATTGCATTCAGCCAGTTTTCAAAGTGCTTTTCATATAAATCATATTCACGTATCTTCAAAATACCTACTCCTATTTTCCTCCCATATTGTTCTGTAGTTATTAATACTAGTTATGAATGATGGTAAAGAATTGGATTTCAAAATTTTACTGAATAATATGTTGCAGGAAATTGTGTGTTCCATTAAGAATAAAAGCTACTTGTTTTTATAGCATACTGACTAAAGAAATTTCAGTCTTCTCGGTTCAACACTACAAGAGTGTAAAGTTTATCAGAGTTAAGCAGCTGTTAAAACTGTTTTCTGATGAAATGCAGTGGAGGTGGATAAAGCAAGATCCAACTGTTCCAGATCTGAAGTGAGGACTATGTGTGAGACGAGTTTCCATGAGGATTTATGACAATGAAATCCAGTGAGACTATCATTCAGTGAACCTAACTACTGTATTCACCTGGTCCCCTGAGAAGCAGAAACTGAGCTGGAGTTACGTGTGTGAGGGGTCTATCTAGAGCTAATGCCCAATAAGGATAAAAGGGAGGTTATTAGAAGGATAGGGCAGGGAAAGTCTTTGGACTTTACTGCAGACCTGGCATCTGTGAAAGGAAAAGAAGCAGGATTGGGAACATAGAGACTTAGGTCATTGTGCTGATAAGATACGTGTTCAATAATCCAACAGGAGCTGCAGAGCAAAGATTGCCTGTTAGAGGAGTTATGCATTTGGCAACCATGTCTGAGCTCTTGTACCTGTAGCGGGCTCAGTAATTGGTCTGTCTGTCCACTTCCCTGGTGATGTCTTTCTTGCCTGAAGGTCTGAGCAGCATATCTCCGTGTATGGCAAAGTCCATTCTTTGTACCTTACAAGGGTACAAGGTTCCAGCGGAACACTCTTTCTGAGTAAAAACTTAAAAGAGGAAAGATAATGTAGTAAACAACAATACTTATCAATGTAGTGAGACCTGGTTTGTTACTAGGACTCATCACCTCCCTTCTCTCCACTAACCATTCTTTTTCCCTGAGTTCATTCTTCTAATGGTTTCAGTGACTTACCTGGTGGAGTTACTCAAGTCCTAATCCTAAGGGGGCTGGGTTCTTGGAAATCATTCCCTTGTCAGACTGTGGTTGCTGCATTGACCTCTTGTCTTCATAGTTGAGAAGGGAATACTACTAGGGTCCCAAGGGCATCACCTGAGTTCCACACATAGTCTTTCTTTCCCTAATTGTGAACAGCAGTCTTACCTTCTCATGCTGATCAGGGTTCATTATTTCTGCTTACGTGGTGAATCCTATTCTTGTCTTTAGGTCCCTAGGGGGGGGAAAAAAAAAGAAATCAAAAGTAAGTGTCCACGTGGTACCATGACTTATATAGCTCAGTGGAGTTGTTTTATGTTACTTGGCAAGAGAAGGGCCACTAACCCTATAAATCTCAGAGGTAAAAGAATGGGAAGCATACGTGAGCCATGGAGAATAATTGGTAAGTAAGGTAGTCATTATCCCATCTATGGGTCTCAGACCCAAGCCTTCTTCCTACGGGGACACAGGCCACATAGAGTTTTCTGAATCCGTATGCACATCTCCTCAGGAAGATGCTGCAGCTGGCCATTTCAATGCTCAGGCCAGTTGCTTCTGAAAGGTACACTACAGAATGAATGCAGTGGGTTCCATGGTCTTAAGCTATTCATACGGTTCATTTGCTATAAAGTGGGCTCCGTGGCCAGATGCCATGTTCTGTGGAATTCTATGCCTTTGGAATAGGTAACAAGTTCCAGGGTAGTGGTAATGGCTAGGTTCTACCAGTAAGGCCTCTTCGGTTTCCAGTTTGAATTGAAGAGCCCTTGGCTTCTAGAGTTCATGTGTTGCCAACTGCTATCTATTGCTTTGGTGCCACACAATCCCTATTGCTATCAATGAACTAAAGTCATAGCAGCCTCTCCTATCATGAGCACTGGCCTGCAGAGCAGTGCCACTGTGAAACTTAACTTCTCTCAACATCACATGCATGCAGACTCAGTGTACAGTGCTATCTGCATGTTCCTAGGCAACGTGATCCTTCAGTGAGTGTTTTGTCCTCAAAAAGTACAACTACTCCAGAATGCCCAATTCTCTGGTTCTTTCAATCCCTTCCTTTACCATTTGTGATGGCATTTCAACTTCACTCAGGGTAGGTTATACTTTCTCCAGTTTCTAGAAGCCACTATTAGTAAAGAGTTTGTACTGTGCCTTGAGGGCCTTGTCAAGATATTAAGTTCTGTGTCGCAAGAGTGTAAACTCAGGTCAATAAACTGTCCCTTTTCTAGTCCTATGTTCCAGCCCCCTTGACTAATTACCCTCATATTTTAGTCTCACATATATTCCATTGACTTCATTTAATGAGAGCTAATTCCTGTAGTTTCTCTGGGACATAGTAGTTTTCTTGTTTATCAGGCCCAAATGTTGCTGGTTGAGCTATAAGAATATTTAACCATAGTTACCCATCTGGCAGCCAGGAGAAGACGTGAAGCAAATTCTGATGGGTCTGCTATTGACTTCGGGGGAAGAGGCCCCTGGAATATCCTTGGACAGTGATGTTTTCTTTGGCTATAGAGAGTGCTGTCTTTCAATGGGGCGGTCTCCACTTCAGGATGAGAGGATTCATAGGAGTGTGGGGAGCCAACATTATTGGGGACATGCACCTTGATGTCCCTATCACATATTTTAGATCCCATTTTTCCTAAAAAAAAAAAAATATATTGGTTCATATGACTTGCTTCTCTGTTAGGTATCTTTGAAGCTCTGTAGTTTTAATGATTAAATCCTAATATTCGTTTAAACTTTATTTGATTACTGTTATAATTAACAAAAGCCACTTTGGAGGCTAGTAAGAAACTCTAAGGCCACTACTGTTTTGCATTTTCTAAAAATTATTTTTAGAGTAGATTTAGGGCACAGAGAAATTTAAGAGTGTGTTCTCATATTCTTCCTGTCTCCACAAATGTACAGCCTCTCCTATTATCAATTATCCTGTCCCAGGGTCATACATTGGTTATAATAGATGAACCTATATGGATACTTCATTATTCATTATTATCCAAAGCCTATAGTTTACATTAGGGTTCACCTTGGGTATTATATATTATATGGACTATGGTAAATTTATAATGACATGTATCAAACATTGCTGTATCATGCAGAATAGTTTAGCTGCCCTCAAAGACTTCTGTGCTCTCACTCTTCATCCCCTTCTCCTAACCCCTGGTAAACACTGATCTTATTACTGTCTTCATAATGTTGCCTTTTAAAAATGTCATATAGTTCGAATCATATAGTATATAGCCTTTTCAGATTGGCTCTTTCACATAGTTCATTTAAGTTCCTCCCTATCTTTTCATGACTTGAATAATACTCCAGTATCTGGTTATACCGCATTATATCCATTCACCTACTGAAGAACATTTTGACTGCTTTCAAGTTTTGGCAACTAGTTAATGTGGGGCGAGGCTACAGTGTTTGGACAGGTTCAAGCCTCGGACTAATGAGAAGGCACAGTCCTCTCATGGCCAGGTGCAAGTCCCAGCTTGTAGGGCAGAGCCCTCCCAGCACAATTATAGCCAACAGCTGTAGTTGTCAGCTTGAACCTATGGTCCGAACACGTGGCCCCATGTGCCTAAGTGATACAGGCTGCAAGTAAACAAAGCTTGATTGGGTGCATGTAATTGAGTAGGATCGAAACTCACGAGAACATTGTAAACATCTTGACCACGCCCTTACTTTGCCTCGTGGCATCGGCTATAAAATAAAGACACGGCTTGTGGTCTGTGGCACTGTCCCTCCATCAGAGAAGCAGCGTCCCACCGAGACCCAGCTTTCGTTCTCTTGTCTGTCTTTCCGAAGCCTTTCAGCCATCCCCACTCAGGGGCACCCTTGGCCGTGCCGGCGCGGCACAAGTTAAAAAGCTCTCAAGAGCTGTGTGCAGGTTTTTAGGTGGACATAAGTTTATGATACAAATGAGCCTTGGCTAGCCCAATGGAGAGCTCCCCAGCAAATATTAACTGATAGGATGGAGGTGTGTGATCAGCAGAAATGATGAGGTCCTGGAACTCCTGATGTGCTTAATCATTGAGATTGTCAGGAAAGAGCACTGGCTTCAATGGAAAACCATGAATAAAGTGGGTGCATGCTATAACGTTCTGAGATGTTGGGAATACTGAAAGTTTCTAGGCTTTATCACTGAGGAAAATCAAGTAGGAGGCCACTAGGTACCTTAGATGGTGGCTCTTGATATCAGTAGCTGGAGGCTGTCAACACTTGCACTCCTTAATACTTGCAAGTATTTTCTGATGGATTGTCTGAGCAGCATGCACCTCCTTGGCTGGCATATCCAAGGTCATGAACAAAACGGCTAAAACTAGTTTAACCGCATTGCATATAAAACAACTCAGTTATTTGGTATAATATTTTACATTTCTGTTAAATACTATGACATTTGCAATCTAGGTTAGGAAATTCCATGAAGGGTAATTCTGTTACTGTGACTGTATTTTATACTTACTAAATATATAAATAAATCACTAAGCACAGAATAATTACCATTTTTAATGGGTTTAAAGAATCCACATAAGACAAAGAAACATCTGTGGCAGTTGATTACCTATGACAGTGGTCGGCAAACCGCAGCTCGTGAGCCACATGTGGCTCTTTGGCCCCTTGAGTGTGGCTCTTCCACAAAATACCACATGCGGACACGCATGTACAGTGCGATTGAAACTTGGTGGCCCATGCGCAGAAGTCGGTTTTCAGCTCTCAAAAGAAATTTCAATCATTGTACTGTTGATATTTGGCTCCGTTGACTAATGAGTTTGCCTACCACTGACCTATGGCAAAAACAACAAAACTGGTTCTGGGTATTTTAATGTGCTTTTCTAATACCCTATAACTATTTTTTTTGTATGTGTTTAGAGCAATCATGCTATTTTTTAAAATCTATATTCTGTATTAACTTGAAACTGTAAATGTGGAAGACAGCTCATAGCATTAAATGATACTGCATATAACATAGAACTGAAAGTCAGCATTGACTTTGATAACTATTTAGTTCATTTTAGCAAGAACTTTTCCAGCTTTTTACGGACCAGATGAGTGCTTGGGTTGAAGAGTTAGAATGAAATCTCAGTGAAGACAGGGATTTATTTCATTTACGTCCAGTAAGGAAGGTAATCACTGCGATGGGGCCTCAGCCAGACACCAAAGCTATTTGGGGGACATAAGGTAAGCTTACCAAAGGTGAGATTTGAGAAGAGACCAAAAAAAAAAAAAATGGCATGTTTAGAGGAGATGACATGAACAAGATGACATAAATTGCAAATAGAAAATTTGTAAGAAGCACAAAAAACCTTTGTTGTCTTGGATTCTGCCAAGATTTGATGTATAAAAACAAAATTAAAGCTGTGGGGTGAGAGCGCTGAATGGCATGCTAAGCATCTCTCCACGGAGCATGTTTAATGTCATGTGTCTTTGCTACAAAAATTAAATATTTCAAAGATAAAGAATTTCAGTGCTCCTAAAGCCAAGTTTTAGCACTAATTGGGGTGAAGGACTCAGCCCAAATAAGCACATTTTGGACACATAAAAAACAAAAACAAACACTACTGACTACTGTGTCTCTTCACCTGAATAAACGCTAGATGTTGGAACTAAATTAGAGGGTAAATCTAGGAGGAGATAATCAAGCTAAGAGTATTTATTTACTAGTATTATAAACTTGGAATGCAATATGAAAAAAGGATGTATTTACACCAAAAATGAATAAAAATAAAAGCAACACACAACTAAGAACCACTAGAAAGCATTAAATTGCAAAAGTATAAGAAAGTTACTAATAACATATTTAACAGCTTTGTTCCACTTATTTCACTTAAAATACAGTTTCTATCCCATTGAAATTCATTAAAATAATGAAGGGGTTATTTCCAAAATGGGAAGAAGGTAGTACAACATCCAGAAAAGGACACGTTCAAAAGCATATCAGTGGTGAGATAAAACGTTTAATTGTAGAATGTTGAAATTCTTTACCACTGCTCCAAAAAAAAAAAAAAAGTTTATGTTATGTCTTTATAAATATTAGTGTTATTTCATTTATTCATGACTGAAATAAGCCTTATCAGTTTGCCTCTATATTGCTCATATAAGGCATTGCCCTGAAATTTCAACTACTTTAGGATGAACAGAAAGCCTCCACAGGTTAATCAATCTTAGTTCAACAGTAGAAAATAGATGAAAACAAATACAAGGGTACGATGACAGCAATGTTTTCCTAAAGACATTTTCAATTTCCACTGTTTAATATTTGATGTGGTGTGTCACTGTAGGCATCTCAAAGTGAAAGCCCATCCTTTGTCCTTCAAGTAAAGAAGCCGTTTATTAAAACTAAGCTGAGCCACGGCAGTCACACATAAAGAGAACAGAGGACTTCTCAGAGCCTTACTCCTGGGTCCCGAGTTCAGCTGTGGCCCACCATCAACGGGCTGCACTGTAACAGCTCTGTGGCCCCACTTTCTGGTCCTAAGACGGGCATTTGGCCAGCCATCCCGGGGCCCCTGCTGCTGCTCCACAAGACCCACTGGGCCAGGGTACCTCTGCACATCTGGGCCCATGCACTCTGGCATCTTGTGCTATGCATGTCCTTAGGGGCTCACGTCATAGCAGTAAAGACCAGAGTCTAGTTCCATGGGCTGTCTGCCTTGGTAGTACTGCATAACCTTGATCCCAGGACTCCAGCTCCATGGCTGCTCTCACAGCTGTGCACCAGGCCTGACCTCAAAAACCATCTCCTTCGCAAGAAAAGGAAGCCAAGCAACTCCCAACAGCCTTAGCTATCACTGCCACCAGACAGCTGTAGCTTTGGTCAGCAAGGACTCCCTGATCGTCACCAATCGCAATTTCAAAGGAAGGAACCAAGAAATTATGCCGCTCTACCCTAGCCGACACATGCCGGTGAGAACGTGTCCACACTGAAGCTGGCAGAAAGGCTAGAAGATTGTCTAGTTCCTCAGTAAGGCAGACAACAAAAGCCACTAGAAGTGTGAAAAGCAAGAAAACATGACACGACAAAAGAAACAATTTTTCAGTAACTGACCCAAAGAATAGAGAGCTCAATGTAATTTCAAGGAGCCTCCGTTAGATTTAAGAGAACAACTCAACAAACTCGGGAAAATAATACATGAAAGCACAAGAAGTTCAACGAAAGGATGGGAATCATAAAATAGAGCCAATCTGAAATTTCTCGCACTCTGTGCTGCTTGAAACCTGGTGTGTATGTTCAGAAATTTGGCAAAATTAGAAGTCTAATGGGATTTTCTAAGCCTCCTTGGCTTTCAAGGCCTTTCTACTGATAAGCAGAAACGTAAACACCACCTACATCTGCCTGAGACTAAACAAACCAAAGGAAAATGACAAAAAAATAATAGAAGGAAAACTTCTGTTAAAAATCACAAGTAGCTGAAAAGGTTCCCTTGCCAAGGCAATGCCCTCCATTCCAATTTCCTTAAAGATGGTTTATCAGGAACAAAACAAAACAAAACATCTTAAAACTTTAACCATCGGAACGAATGAACTCATTGCAAACGTTACAAATTAATAGCGATAACCGGCACAGTGAGCCGAGGATTTTCCTCCCAGGGTTGTGTCTCGCAACGCCGAAGAATGAGCTCTGCAGACCAGCAGACGTAAGCAAAAGTGTGGGAAGTTTATTACAAGCAGATTCAGACTTCCTGCAAGGGGAGGGGGACCCATAGTGGGCTGCCTGGTGAAGCCTTAGACTGCAGGGGTATAGATCTGCTACACGCCTGCTTTATGGCTACCTTTGTCATCGCCTGATTGATTCCATTGTTCTCGCCCAGCAACGGACCTGAACTTACCTGTTTCTAAGTGTTCTTTCTCTGTGCCTGTGCTGAACTTTCTCTGTGCCAGCACACCTTCCTGCTGCAGGCCCTCCCTTGTTTCCCGTGCCCCCTGCTTTGAGTCTAGAAACATTTTATTATTTCTGCTTGGTTGGTTTCTGTGATTAGGCTTGCTCAAACTGCCATGTCTGCCCCTGCCTATGTTTTCCAGTGGACCCCTGCCCTGTCTGCCTGCGTTTCAAGTTAACCTTCTCAGTAGTATTGTTGTACCTGCATCATAGCTAAAAAAAAAAAAAAAAAAAAAAAAATTAAATTATTAGGTCTCTGGTTGTGTCTATCATCTATATATTGATATGTCTACCTTGGGAGGAAATTTATAAAATAGTTTATATAAAAAGAGCTCTGTTTAATTAGCTTTAAAAGTTAAGTGCTTCTATAAATTAACAACATAACCGAAACTACCCAAATGCTTTTCAATATCACGAAAATATTTTAATTTTATCTGGGCTTGTCAACAGAAAAAGAGCTTGGTAATTGACTTTGTCTTAATTTTTTACAATAATCTAAATATTATTGAGAATTCAGTAGATGTAAATAAAAGGTATTTTAGTTGAAACTTCAGAAATAAATGTTTTATGGTATGTGTATTTAAAAATAGTTTCTAGAAATCTTTTGGTAATTTGAAAGCTTAGAGTTTTACTAAGTTACATTTAAGGTTGAAAAACTGATTTAAAGTCTATTGAAGAGAACCAAAGTTTTGCCTCTCTGAAGCTGCTTTTGAGGATATTGATTTTAAGCTGTTTATTAAGAGACAGACTCAGAAAGAAACTCTGACCCTGAACCAAGGACACTTAAGAGTAAATGGTCTGCACTTCTCCCCAACCAGAGGGTAAATAGCTGAAATCGCCCTACTCAGGGAGACAGATAACAGAAATCTAATGAAGGGCCATTTGCCAACCACACACAAGGACAGACAAATTAAGGGACTAAATCTCATTTTGGTACATTAGCATAAAGCTGATGAATATTCTATTAACCCTCCCGAAGATGGCCTCGAGCCTTTGACGCCATGCTAAGAATGTGTCCTAACAAGTGTTCAGCAGAAAGTTTCATAATCAAATGTAACTGTGTTTTAAGTTGATGACTTTCATGGCAATGTAAAGAGTAGATTGAAACAAACACTGGGGGACAATAATTCAAGCAAGAAATCAGGTCCTAGGCACAAATGACTGGAGTAGATTGATGGACAACTTTGTGATGGACATTTGACATATTTAACCTTAGGGAAGAGAGATCAAAATGATTTTTTTCCTTCCGGCATGAGCAACTGAGATGACTGCCTTATAACTAATTTCTTATGAAAAAGAGGAATCTTTCACTAACAAATAAAGTATGCAAATACTTCCCATCTCATGGAGGTGATTCTTTATGGAATCACAAGAACATGTAAAAAAGTGAAGAATGATTCATTCCACTACTTTTTATAAAATCACTTTATAACTTTTCTCTGAATAAATTGACCACAAATCTTGTGATTGTGGAAGTATTACCAATAGGTATCAAACATAGCTTGAGCCTAGAATTATAATCGTCATGCTACCAAGCTGTCTTATTTATCTTGACAATGTTCATTAAAATTCCACCAGGCTCGCCAGTACTTCTTAATCCCTATCCATACTGAAAATTCTATATCCGACAATGGACTATAATTTCTATACTCTCAACTCCTTAGTTCCTAGTTGCACAACCTCTTTGAATGACCTCTTTTAAGTATACCTGTGCTGGTTAATGACTATCACCAAGGATCATTAGGCCATATTAGCATTAAAATTCACTTGAGGATTCACTGGGAGCATTCTTGCTCAGATAGACTCTGATTTAAATATTTATAGAATGCTTTAACTTAGATGTCAAAGAGCCAGAACAATTAACATAAATGAATAAAGGAGATGCAGTGATGGGAATTGGGCAACTGTCATTAAGACACAAAAGTTGGTGTTTGTATGTGAGAGAAATCATTGTGCAGTACTGTTTTAGAAGTGATTTGTTTCTCTTTGAAAAGTTTCGACTGCAATGTTCCTGAAGTTTTTTTTTAGAAAGAGTAAATTATGACATTAGTATTGAAGAAGAAATAAACGTATGAAAGTTACTTATTGAAATAAGCCATTCATAAAACTCTTTTCAGAATCTGATTTTTTTGTACATATATACTAAAGTGGTTTTAAAACACAGGTGAAAAGTCATAAAAGGTCTACCACTATGGTTATATGCCACACAAAGAATACAAGTGGAAAAATAGGATAGTTATTTTAGAGAAGAAAAAGTCATAGAAATACTATATAATCAAATCATATTTCTCATGCCTCTTTAATACAATGTCAATTTTCCTTTTCTACCTCAGCAAGTCTCTTGAACTGCCAGATAAAAATGTAAGCAATGTGATAGGGATTTGTAACCTCTAGGAAAGTGTTTGATTATATCAATCAATAAAAAAATAAGTTCTAGATGTTTTATAGCCTGGAAACCCAGTTTTAGGGGTGTCACTGAATATGTCTTCCTATATGAAACACTACAAAATAGGTATTATAGCTCAGAAATACAAAGGCCAGAAATCTGAGGATAAAAACCACATTTATTATTCATTGAAAGGTAAATTCACCCTTGGGGGAAAAAAAAAAAAAAGGAACCACTTAAGGACATTACAAGACAAGAATAATTGTCTAGTTTTCATCACCTCTAAAACAACACTGAAATGGGTTCTAATTTTTTTTTCTTTAGGATTATAGTATGTCAAGTGCTCTTAGAACACAGAAGTAAAATTACGTGGGGGATTTTTCTAAAATTATAAACTAATTGGTTATCAAATTTTAATTATTTATTCAAGCTAAAGAAATTTGATGGTGGCTAAGCAGATTACATCTTAATATTAGTAGAAAGCGTGAAAACAGCAATCAGGGAATTCACTCTTCCACTGAAACATAGAAATCCTCAAATGGCTTCTGAGCTTAGCTGGGCAAATAGTGAAAAAAGCCAAAGGAAGAATTGAGAGGAGGTAAGTGGGCAAATAATAACAACTTGAGGAAAACTCAGGGTCTGATAGAATTGCAATCTAGACAGATTTAAAATTGTTTCCTTTCTGTAAAGTATGTGTTAACATTTGTTCATTAATTAAATATTGATTGAATAAGTACCATAGCCAAAACTATGCTGGACACTAAGGAAATGATGCAAACAAAACACACATAGTTTCTGGATTCAGTATCATAGTTTCAAAGTAAAAATTCAATACATGACAGAGAATGGAGAAGGCTTCATTAATTATGGAAAAATATTTCATTTTATCTCAGTTTAACCTGAGTGATTTGATGCTCAGTTATAAAAATTATTTTTAGAAACATATTTTAAGTATAGTAAAAGCAAATCAAGGAAGAAAAATATCTGTCCATTTAAGAAGCAAAATAAACTTTTTGCTGAATAAAGAGTATAATTTTTCATATAAAATAATTTTAGAATGAATTAGGATAATATTACTGACATGTGACAACTAAACAGACTAGAGACTGTTGTATTATATACTAGAGGGCTGGAGCACAAATTCGTGCACCAGTGGGGTCCCTCGGCCTGTGGGATCAGGCCAAAACCGGCTCTCCAACATCCCCTGAGGGGTCCCAGATTGCAAGAGGGCACAGGCCAGGTTGAGGGACCCCACGGGTGCATTATCAGGGCCAGGAGGGACCACAAGAGGGCTCCAGGGCATGTCCAGCCCATCTCACTCAGTCCTGATTGGCTGGACCCCAGCAGGAAGCTAACCTACCAGTCAGAGCATCTGCCCCCTGGTGGTCAGTGCACATCATAGCGGGCAGTTGAGCTGCCTTAGCATATCATTAGCATATTATGCTTTGATTGGTTGAACAACTAACTGGGCTTTTAGCATATTGGGCTTTTATTACATAGGAATAGAGGCCCAGTGCACAAATTCATGACAGGTGGGGTCCCGTGGCCTGGCTGGCGATCCAGGCCTATCAGGAGGCCAACTGGCCAGGAAGAAGGATCCTGGGAGGTTGGCTGGCTGGCCCCCCAAACGGGGCAGCTCCTGCATTGAGCATCTGCCCCTGGTGGTCAGTGCACATCATAGCAACTGGCCAAGAAGTTGTTTGGTCATAATGGTTGCTTAGGCTTTTATATATATACATTATGAAGAAATAAAATTTAGCTCATCTTTCTGGAATTTATCTGACTCTGAGCATTTTATATTTAAAAGTTTAGAAAGGAGATACATTTTTAAATATTCTGATGCTATACCTATGAAGTTAATATACATAGATGGCTTTTGATGTTTGTATTACACATTAGGCAAATATTTAAAAATTATCTTCAATTTCTTAATGAATTTAGCCAAAGTAAAAAATACAGCTTTCTGTGCTCAGTAATTTCAGAATATGTGTGAGAAGTTGATAAACAGAGAAATGGAATCATCTCTTGAATTTTATCAAATTCTCACAGAAACACTATGGATCTATACCTTTCAAGTATATTAACCAGAGGGGTCAAAATTTTTACTCTACAATTCCTAACCACCAATATAAAAGCCAACATGGTTGATTACATAAATTCTGTATACCAATCAGGTAAGGGAAAGCCAGTTACATAAAAGAAGTATAACTATTATTGGCCTCAAGAACAAGAGCTATCCAATATATTCTGCTAAAAAAAGATACCCTATGGAACGGAATAAAATTTTAATATTAAAAATGCTTTCTTTAAGTAATATAATTTGCTAGCTAAATAGGAAGCCAGCAAATCAGACATAAATGTGAGAAAAGATTATAAATAGATCATACTAGAATAAGGGCAAATTAACAATATTTCCCAAATTATAGTGAAAAGAGTTATACATTTAGTATAATAGTCTGCATATCAAAGTTATTTAAGTGAAAATAATAAAGGAAAAACATATAGGTGAAATGATGTGTAAAAATTTCATGTAAACAAAATAATTCATGTAGATATCAATTTTGTCCTGCTCTACAAGAAATTTAGATACAAAAGTTGCTATATATGACTAGAAAATAGGATAATTATTTCAGAGTAGAAAGAAAAAATCATGGAATGACTGAACATTACTATGTAATTATTAATTCTAAAAGGTAATTTGCATTATTTGAAAGTGACATAAAATAGCCTACTCAAGATATAATTTTTATTTATGAACACATACTATATTTTAAAAGGAGCTAATGACTAATCAAGAACACAAACCAAATCTTTCTCATGTATAACCATGGTACTCAGGTCTTCACTAAATATTTAAAACAGCTCTAAAGAGATTTGGGAGATAAAAACATGATTACAAACAACAATGCCCATACATAAAGACTCAACTACACGAGACAGGCTAATACGAGCCCTGAATTTTAGGTGAAACACAATCTTCGCTTCTACGGCGGCTCTAGGCAAACCTGTTATTTCCTCTATCCCCCACTTCTCGGGGAGTGATTACACGGACCTTATCCCAGCTTCTCCAGACTGGAACCGTGACATCCTTCTATAGCTTGTCTTTATTAATCCACGAGTAGCCCTGCGCACAAATCCGTGTTGGAGCTCCCTCTGCCCAGCCCCTGCTTCTCCGGAAGCTCGTTGCCCTGCCCCCTCCTATAGCTCTTCACCCACTGCCCCGCCCTCCTGTAGTTCCCTCCGCCCCCCTCACAGCTTGCTGCCCCACCTTCCTGCTGATCCATGATCCGGTCGTTATGCTTCATGGTATAACAACCATTTGCATATTATATCTTTATTGTATAGGATGCTCCCTCAGTAACACTGCCTGAGAGCTATAGTCTTAAAATGTCTATTCACTGCAGTTTGAGTAAAAATTTTATGAGCCTATTGGATGCTAATCATTATGGTTATTTTGCACTCCTAAACTTGAGTGGGGAAAAGTGATTTAGAGCTCAATCCTTACAAAATTTTAAGTGACTGTAGTATTAAATGATGGTATTTTAATATTTATTTAGCACTGCTGTGTTTTCATCCTTGACTAAGAGTGTATTGTGCAGTGGTTTATGTAATACTGATGACAGTCTTACGTACAAAATACAATGGTTATTCGAATTTTATATTTCAGAATTTGGTTTAGAAATATAATTTGTCCAGGGTTATACAGGTATTTGGTTGTAAAGCTGGCTTTTGAAATAAACTTTTAAAAATCCAAGCTCGGGCTATGTAACTACTGTACATCCTGCCTCCAAGCTAGAAAAAAAACGATATAGGAGATAAGAGAAAGCCCAGAGCACACCAGATTATAAACTCCTTGAATACTCTTAGAGATTGTCTTCAAGTCCCAGCAACCAGCAGATTACCTAGTATACTTACTATTCTATAATTACCCAAAAATGTAGGCCATCAATATAAACTTTTAAACTTAAATAAAAGAATTTATAAGTCAAGTAGTTTTGAAAACCAACATTTGAGTCTAAACTTTGAAAAGAACCAAAACTGTTACATGAAAATGTGTGAATACATTTTAAGCTGACAACAGAAAATAGCACTAGAATAACTTGGAAAGTGGCACAGTAGTTAGGTCTCCACATTTCTCATCTTGTTCCTCCCTTTTCCCTCAAGAATTGTCAAAATATTAAGGATTGGCTATTGGAAATAAGAGAAATAGGACTGAAAAAAAAGATAACTATGAAAAGAAGAAATAGAACACCTTTCACTTACAATGAAGAAAGCTGGGAAAAGTGCCAACATCACTTTATCCATCTTTTTTGTTGTTGTTATTAATCTGCAAACTCATAACTTTTGTTGCACCCATCAAAGACTTGCAGGTCAAACACCTAGACTGATATCTAAGGAAAAACAAGTGCCAGGATGTGAGCCACTGGCTCACCGGAGTCAGACCGTAGAAGAATGATGCACAAGACAGTAAAGACACATTTAGATACTAGCAAACTGTTTACCGAATCAGTAAAGGATGAGTGAAAGGGCCTAACCCTGAGAGCCACCAGCACACCACAAGTTCAAACCAAAGCACAGCATTTTATCCATGGGCCTCTAGCAGATGCATGGGACAAAACGGGGGATCAGGAAAAGTCTGTATTGGTGAGACAGGCTTAGAGAAGAGAACTAGCAACAAAAGGAAAAAAAGATACAAAGCCACACTCAGACCCTTCTCTGCTGAGGAATGAAATCATGGAGTTTTTGGAGGAAGGGTATCAAATCCAGCCCCTCTCCCCGGACACAAGTTAGGACCAACGTAAGTTAAAGGGGAGGAAATTATATGCCAGTTAATGTATTTATTTCCTTGAGGACTAGAAAGGTAAGAACACAGAAGCTTCTAGGTGATAAAGCTTTTCAGAGGTCCTTAATCACATTGGCATTGAATGCGTAGTTTGTTTATTTAGCTACAGTTAGTACAGCTGTATTTTGACAGAGTACAGCTTCTAGCCTCTGGGGGAGGGGGGGGGAAGAGAGTAAGAAGATATCAAATCCAACAGAAGGAGGCAACTGAATAAAAGCTATGCAAATGGACCCTGAGACACTGATTCCTGGGTATGGCCAATGTTACACTTTAGCCAGGATTATGAGATGGGGAGGCAGGATATGTACCAAAAAAATTCTTAGCCATTTGTATTAAAATAGCACGAGCAAAGGCATACAGTGGGAAAGAAAACTTGAGTATTGAGAATAGAAACCCAACCTTACTAATTAATAACCTATTTAGTTCATGTGACAAAGAAATTTGAACGGAAGCAGTAATTATTAAGAATGTTGCTGAATTTTCACTCTAGCGTTGATTCTCCACTAAGGAGGCAGGGGAAAGTGTAATGTTTCCCTGAAGGATTTGGAAGTGGACAAAGTCATGTTCTTGGCTATTAACGGGAGGGAAATGGTTAAGGGCATGTAGTGATCTGAAGCCAGGGATGCTGAACACTTAGCAGTACACAGGTCATTTACACAATAAAAATTAGCCCCAGTGCCAATATCGGCCTCAGTGATAAATACTGAAGACGTGAATGAATGCCTTGGGTATCCTAGGAACCTTAGAAGGAACACAAAATATGGTTATAGAAGGGAACTTTGCTTCGGATCTACAAATCACAACTTGTGTAACACAGGTTTTATTCCCCTCATGTGGAGCATCTCGCCTGACTTATTCAGAACCAAACTTCATTTAACGCCGTGAAATAATTAGGCTCTGGCTTCATTGCTAGAGTCATAGGGAATAGGCTTAAGAGTAATGCTTTTAATTGATAAAAATAACTTTTTGAAAACTAGAACATGTGAGCGTGGAGGGAGTCTGGAGTGTTTTGGGGGAGATTAATATTTGTAATTACACTTTCCTTTGCCTAACCTTAAAACTATTTTGCATATATTAGCACACAAAGACTAATAAAAAGGCATACTCTAGGAATATTTAGGAGTTGATGAAAGCAAGCATAGTATTAAAACAATCTCCATAAATAAAGCCCTGGGAAAATTCATAAATACCTGATACTGTGCATATAACCCTACTTAGTAGCTTAGTCTTTTAACAGGAGGTCACAAACTCTCCATTTTTGTAAACGAAAGGTATCGATATTTTATAATGGCTCAAATATATGTTTAAACCCCCCATTCAAGGATACAAGTTTATAGAACCTGAATTGATGGTCACTGGTCACCATATCTATATTAATATAACAAATATAAAAGTACTTAAGAAACGCTCAAGAATTGCCAAGTTTACAGAAACAAAGAGTAGATTAGTTGTTGTCTAGATCCCGGAGTGAAGTGGATAGGAGATGGAGAGTGAATAAGTGTTTATGGGTGTCTTTTGGGATGAAAATGTTCTGAAATTGTAAAGGTTGTGAATATCCTAAAAGCCACTGAATTTTACACTTTAAACGGGTGAATTTTATGTTATGCAATTATCTCACTAAAGGTCTTTTTAAAAGTATGTAAGAAAAGGTTAAATGTTGTCCAGCTGTACCCACAGCTTCAAGATCCTTTCTGATGCTGCTTTTCAACAGAGATACGCTCTGCCTTCCGGATTATTTCCATTCCAGATATGAATCTGGTTTCACAGCAAAAGCTTCTAGAAGAGACCATACACATCTATACCTTCCATGGACCAGAGCTGGAAGCCCTTTGAGAACAAGAACCAGCACCTGTTCTTGCTGCCAGTGGGCTCTGGAAGTTTGCTTTTACCAGGTTGGAGGGCAGCTCCAGAACCACCTGTTGAGAAGACGTGCAACACCAGGCTCAACCCGAGCTAGGCCCCCTTCGTTTCCCTCCCTCAAACCAAAGAATATCATCTCAACGCCATGTTTCCTCTTGCCTAGCCCCAGCTTTGCTCCCAGCATCCCTTTGGAGGGAACTCACAGTGGTCCTAGTTGGGAAGTGGGGACAGTCAGTGGTCATTTGGCCGGGCCTCACCCTGATTTCCTACAGGCCTCTAACCTTGTCCTCTAAATGTTCAGCAGTGGAAAGGTACTTATAATTTTGAATTGTTGCACCTTTAAAATAAATGGACATTGTAGCTGAACAATTTAAAAGATGATAATTTGTGGAGACACACAGTAGATACAAACAAAATTTTCATATTGTCTTATAACTTTTGGAATGAAAGCATATATACTTAAACTCTAAATTTACACAGACATCATTTTAAGCATATCAGTGTAAAACGTAAGTGTTTAGATTTCATATAAAGAAGAAAAGGTTTTCTTTGTTTTGTTATGAAGTAGACAAATGAGTCCTAGATGTCGTTTGTAAGAATTAGTGTTCAAAATACCAAGTTTGTTTTTTTTTTGTTTTTGTTTTTGTTTTTTGGAGAAAGAAGGAGTACTTGACATATTAGATATAAAAAAAACAACTATAAATGTGAATTAAGAGTCAGTAGTGAAACAAAACAACAAAAAATGACCTATAAAGTAATGTCACAGAGAGTCTAGAAACTACATAGAGAGAAAAAGATAAAGAAATCATATTACTGTTTGATTAAAAACTTTAATTACAAAAAACTACAACTGAAATAGAGGAGGATACAAGACTTCATAAATTTGGATTTTAAAAAAAAGCAAGACAGGAGAAAACAAGATGGTGGCATAGGTAAACACCTAAACTGCTGCCTCGCACAACAATTTCAAAACTACAACTAAAAGACAGAACAGACACTATCCAGAACCAAAAGAAAGCTGGCTGAGGGGAAATTTTACAACTAGAAGGAAAGAGAAAAGCTCACGGAGAATTAGAGGAACGGCAAAGGGTTGAGGTACGGCAAAGGATCTTTGTGCATGCAGAGAGGAAGGGCGGCTGAGAGCCTGGCTGACTTTCTCTGGTGGGAGGGGGAAGGAAGCCCCCGACTGCCCTGAACCCAGTTCCGACTGCACTGAACCCCAGTTACAAGCAAAACCCTGTGGACCCAGGCTCATACATGGGGAGTCTGGACCACCAGGTAGAGAGAAAGGCACTCAGAGACTCGGAGACCCGGGGGAGAGTCAGGGGAGCCCCGGCAGGCAGGGGTCTGGAAGCGCGCACGTGAGTGCGCACAAAGACTACAGAGGTTGCCACAGGCTCTCCCTAGCAGAAGGGAGTCGGAAGCTCCTGACTGCACTGAACCCCAGTTCCAGGCGAGCCCCTGAGGACCCACACTCTTGCAGGGGGAATCTGGACTCTGGGCGAAGGCTCGGGAGGCGGGGAAGGCAGAGGTCTGGAGGTGTGTGCACAAGGGCAGGGCTGAGGGGAAGCCAAGACTGTCTGCTCCGCCCTGAGACTCCACCCCATCCAAGCTGAACACAGAAGCTTTTGCAATTTGGCAAGTCTAATCCTATAAGGCTGTCTCCAGCACTGAACTTCTCCCAGCACAGACATAGCTGATCCTCACAGGCAACTGGCCTGGAGGTCAATTCCTCCCAGTGATACCAACAACAATCAAGGCTTAACTACAACAAGGCTGTACACACAGTCCACAAAGGGGTGCACCAAGAGTGTCCACCTCAGATAACTGAGAGGCCAACCCACTGGGCCATATAGGAAACCTAGCACACAAAGCTACCCTACCAACTCAGGGAAGCAGTGAAAATGTGGCGACAAAGAAACAGATCACAAACAAAAGAAATGGAGGAAAACAAACAACTAGATATAGAATTCAAAAACATGGTTATAAGGCTTTTCAAGAATATCCTAGAAAAGGCCGATAAATATAACGAAACCCTTGAAGATATGAAAAAGGACCAACTAAGAATTAAACATACACTGACCGAAATAAAAAATATTATATAGAGACCCAACAACAGACTAGAGGAACGCAAGAATCAAGTCAAAGAATTGAAATACAAAGAAGCAAAAAGCAAAAAAAATCCAAAAAGTTGAAGATAGTGTAAGAAGCCTCTGGGACAACTTCAAGCGTACCAACATCAGAATTATGGGGGTGCCAGGAGAAGAGAGAGAGCAAGATACTGAAAACCTATTTGAAGAAATAATGACTGAAAACTTCCCCCACCTGGTGAAAGAAATAGACTTACAAGTCCAGGAAGCACACAGAACCCCAAACAAAAGGAATCCAAAGAGGACCACACCAAGACATAAGTAAAATGCCAAGAGCAAAAGACAAAGAGAGAATATTAAAAGCAGCAAGAGAAAAACAGTTAGTTACCTACAAGGGAGCCCCCATATGATTGTCAGCTGATTTCTCAACAGACACTATGCAGGCCAGACAGGAGTGGCAAGAAATCTACAAAGTGATGAATAGCAAGAACCTACAACCAAGATTACCCAGCAAAGCTATCATTCAGAATTGAAGGTCAGATAAAGAGCTTCACAGATAAGAAAAAGCTAAAGGAGTTCATCACCACCAAACCAGTATTATATGAAATGCTGAAAGGTATTCTTTAAGAAGAGGAAGAAGAAAAAAGTAAAGATAAAAATTATGAACAACAAATACATATCTATCAACAAGTGAACCTAAAAATTAAGTGAATTAAAAACCTGAGGAACAGAATAAACTGGTGAATATAATAGAATCAGGGGCATAGAAAGGGAGTGGACTGATAATTCTCAGGGGGAAAGGGATATGGGAGCGTGCAGGAAGAGACTGGACAAAAATCGTACACCTATGGATGAGGACAGTGGAGGGGAGGTAAGGGCAGAAGGTGGGGTGGGAACCGGGTGGAGGGGAGCTATGGGGGGAAAAAGGAGAAACAATTGTAATAATCTGAATAAAGATTTATTTTTAAAAAAAGCAAGACAAAATATTAAATATCTAGTATAATAATAAAATGTACACAATGCAAGAAATTACAGAATATATACCTTAGAAAAGAAAAAAGTTCTTACCTCAATGAATGGAAAAATAGCAAAGCTTAAATTATGAATTTCTGTATGATGCCATAAAGAAATCTGAAAAACAAGTAATAAGTTGGAAAAATATTGCCAACATTTTAACAAAAATCATGGGGGCAGAGGGAACATACCTGATAAATTCAGTTTTTTTCTTCTCTACTGTTGAAGTATTATCCCAATGCTAGACATTTCTGATGAACCAATACATGACATTAGTGTTTCATTTAAAAATCAATATTCATGTTCACTTTACAAATGTCAGTGGTGTTTAGGTATGCAGTAGGGCTAATTTCTCATGGGTGCTGTTAAAGATAATGATGACAGCCCTGGTCAGTTTTGCTCAGTGGATAGAGTGTAGGCCTGCAGACTGAAAGGTACCGGGTTTGTTTCCGGACAAGGGCATGTACTTGATTGCGGGCACATCCCCAGCAGGAGGCAGCTGATCGATATTCCTAACTCTCTATTCCTCTCCCTTCCTCTCTGAAAAAAAATCAATAAAATTTATTTTTTAGCCCTAGCCGGCTTGGCTCAATGGATAAAGCGTCAGCCTGCAGACTGAGGGGTCACAGGTTCAATTCTGGCCAAGTTCACACACCTGGGTTGCAGGCTCGATCCCCAGTAGGGGGCGTGCAGGAGGCAGCCGATCAATGATTCTCTCTCATCATTGATGTTTCTATCTCTCTCTCCTTCCCCCTGCCTCTCTGAAATCAATAAATATATTAAAAATATAATAAAATTTATTTTTTTAAAAAAAACTGAAATATTGACACTTGGTGATAACAATGTCTGATCTTCTTTTAAATGCCCAGGATTTTTGCATGGCTATCATTCATATTTCTGCAGTAAAGACAAAAAAATATTTCTAATGGAGTAAATAGCATGAATGATTCTTTAAAACTGCTGAGAAACCTTATATAGGAGGAAGTGTCTATACAGACAGAGTTCTGTGTATTTTTTACTTTTTAAAACTTTACTTGTGTGTGTATATATGTGAAGAAAGATAGATGGTAGATAGAGACGATTAGAAATAAATATGTGTTAGTATGTTAAATATGTGCTACATATAAAAGGCCTTATTAGGTATTAGTTACCAGAGGTGACAAAGAAATAAAATACTCTTTTTACTTTCACAGGGACTTATAATAGGAAAGAATTGCATTTCCTCAATATAAAAGTTACTAGAAGAGAAAGCAGAGAAGAAAAAAAACTGGCGAGTATATATTAGCCAGAAATTGTTATGCTATTTCTGATTTCCATTGTTTCATTAGCTACCAACCATTACTGTAAATGTATTGGCTCATCACAGTTAGACCTGTTAAAAAGTTATTAGTATTCCATGACATAACATGGAAAGTATATTTGAAGCTTTTAAAAATTATGCAGCTTTGAGTCAACATCAGAAGAGTTTACTCTTCTCATACTCATCTGAAATCTAGATAAGGCTTATATGCTCATATGAAGATCATATTATTAAGTTCAGGAAATGATTTCTCCTCAGTCACAGCAGTAGAATTAGATGAGAATGCATTAGGAAAGCATTCTGAGACCTCTCAGCCCCACTAGTAATCCAATCAGAGAACAGTATGCAAATGACCTAACAGGAATACAATCAGAGCTACAAGAGGAAGTCATTTCCATTGCCATTACTACTTAATGGGATTGTGCTGTAATTTTAAGGTGGTGGGAACCTACAGAAAAAGCTTTTCTTCTTCTCCCTTTGCTTGATTGCAGCTACTTCCTCCAATTAGACTGAATGAGAAATTACTGCCTTACCTGACCCAAAGACCACAAAGTGCTTCTAAAATAAATTTCCCCCTTATAAGTGTTTTGAATCCTGCTAACATTAAGAATTAAAAAGAAAATGTGGCCATAAAAATCTTTATTTTCTTCACATTTACCAGTGTGATATTTAAACAGTCTACATTCTGTAAGACCTTCTTGCTCCATAGCCTATCATCAAGCCCATCAACTCTTTTAAGATTAAAATACCTGCTGGAGAAAGCTACTTCTTAGGCATTGAAATTCACTATGTGGAAAAGTTATTTTCAGGTTGTAGTAGTTAGGGCAAGTACAGGACACAATTATGAAAATCACTGAACATTTGAAATTAAAGGACACTTAAAATCATTATCCGCCCATTATATTTCTCCTTCCTTCTACAAATGAGATGCAAAGAGGTTAAAATTATCTACACAATAGTTTACAGAGAGCTGTTAATGAAGCTACATCTCTTGCCTCCCTGATTTGGAGTTAATTAGGTTTGTATTTCCATTTTCTTCCTTAATTTCACATTCTTTCCTTCCTTGCTTGGTGACCCTGTAGTATCTATACTTACTACTTATTAATAGATATGAATTTATTTTTCTTTAATCATTAAGATAGCCTGCAAAATAGCTACAATTACCCCCTTTTATAGATGAAGATAATGTGGTCTGGAAAGTTTAGGTGGCTTTTCTAAAGTCACAGAGTAAGTGGTTGTATCAGGAAAATGAACACATATCTGTATGACCCAAGGCCAAAGCTTTTAAGAACAATTGGAAACTGTTTCTGGTAATATGCCCTGCTTAGGTTGTCCTATCTCCTGCATCTAGATATTTCACCTCCCTAAAAAGGTCATCCAATGCTAACTTTTCAAAATACATTTTTATTAACTAATTCACCCTAAGGAATGATGACTAATGGTAACAATGTGTTAACATTTGGGGGTATTTGATTTCTATCAAAGGAACAATGTTATAAGAAAAAAAAATTAGTGTTAACTCTTACTGCAAACTCAGTGGATAAAGGATTTGGGGAAGCTTTGTATTTTGAATCCAATTGAGGAGGAATATAGGGGGCAACCTGGGGGTGGGGGTGGGAATGGGACTAGCAATCTGGATCTGCGCCAGCAACCAGTATCCTAATGCACATTCTTGTCATCCTATAATTAAGTCACTGCCCCTTCCTTAGGCAATCATCTGTTTTCCTAAATACTCCCAGTTTACAAGGGCCACAAACCAAGAATTTAACAGCTTAGCCAGAGGGGAGGTCACTGGCCCCACCCAGTCCAGGCCTTTAGCTGTAATCTACTTCCCCATTCTAACTGACTTAGGTAGGGCTGCCACAAAAGCCTGAAGTTAGGAAACAAAGAATTTAGGAACATATATAAGGGGGTTCAGGCTTTGGATCTTTGAATCCCCTGAGCCAGCAGCGCTGCTTTGAATAAAGGTTTCTTTTTTTCCTGAATCTTCTGAGTACCCACTGTGGGTTTTCTGGTTGCCTGGTAAATTCTCCAACACAATTTTTTGCCTATATTTTGGAAATTATAATTTGCCCAATATATAAATTACATTTAAAAACCATTTTCATGTTGTGAATGGGAAGATTAGGGATATTATGAATAATTAATAATTTTCTAAACTTAAAAGGCTTGTCTTTTACTAATTCATAGACATTTAGATTTAATCTCTGAATTAATCTAGTGATGTTAAAATTTTCCTGGAAAAACCACACACATGAATCTCTAACTAAGGGGATTTAATGATGCAGTGGGAATAGAGGATATGTAGTGGGTTGGAAATGACTCTCCCATCTCCATCCTCACTTCACTCAGACAAACTCTATATATTTCATTTTAAAGCAGAATTAATTTCACAGAAGCCCACGGCTAAAAATAACTTGAAATTCATTGATTTTGTACACTTTCTTTACAGGTAAGCAAAATACCTTAAATATTTCCTACATTCTATAATATCCACATTTTATAGAAAACTTGTTTTAACAAAACTGTTCAAAATTGTATATTATCAGTTTTAAACCAAACCATGTATTTATATATGTTATTGGAACTTATTTCCTTCAATAGTGTTTAAAATGTGTTAAATTCAGTAAATGATTTAATAAATGAACATATACCTTTTTATTATTCTGGCATTAATATATTTTCTCTCCTACTTAAAGGTAAAAACTCTCAAATAAGAATATTTAATATCTATTCATGATTTTTACCTACATGGCGATTTTCTGCTTTCTACCTAAAATGCTTATTAGATTTTAATCTTTATACATGTATTTTAAAATGGCAACGCTTTCTTCTATAAGCCTTTTATAGTTCTAATTTTAAGTAATGTATTAACATTCATGATTTATACTGTTTTCTTGGTTCCAAATATGTTAATAGCACAATTTACATTAAATCTACTAAGTCTAAATACCTGAAGTTTCTACTAACCAGATTCAGTTTTAACTGAGCCAGTATTTTACTATAGTAAATTAGATTTTAATAATATACTAAGAACATTACAAAAACTTTAAATCAGTGATCAGTTATTCAAAAGTTTCATAAAATATTAAATACAAATTTTTAGTAAAATATTTAAGTGGAACAATGAAGAACTAATTTTATTCTATGACAGGAAATCTGTGATTAGAAAGTTTTATTAGAAAGGGTTATATAAAACACTGATTTTGTGTTTACTGTTACTTTTTGGTTGCTTTTATAAAATATGTAATAACCTTAGATAATTTACTTTCTTTATATACTTACATTTTACTACACATAATATCCTGTACCTTGTCCCTTATGTTCTACAGTTACTCTAATATTCATCTGTGCTTATACAGGCAACTGTAGGATCCCAACTTATACATTCAATTGTTAGTATATAGTGGGATTATTTTTAGTGTTTTCTTGTAAAGAAATGGTAAAATTTTAAAAGATGCTTTGAGTGTCTTTATACATGCGTCCTGATACACATGTGTAAAGTGTTGCTTACTCTATACCTCAAAATGGAATTGATAAATTAGAGGGAGACAAATCTCAAACAAACATATAAGGCAAATTGTCTTCCAAGTGCTTCTATCAATTTAGATTAATGCCAGCAACACATAAATGTTTCTTCAGGAGTATATTCTTCAATTTATTTTCTATATTGTCAGATGAAATTAAAGTTGCTAATCAGCTAATGTTAAATTAGGGAGAACATACTGGACTATTCAAGTGGGCCCAGTGTAATCAGAATGGTCTTTAATTAAATGTGGAAGAAGGAGGCAATGATGTCAGGTAAGAAGGACGCATCCAGTTATCACTGCCTTTAAGGGTGGGAAGGGTTCATGTCTCAAGAATGTGGGTAGCCACTAGAAGCTAGAAAAGGCAAAGAAAGTGAATTCCCCCCTAAAATTTCCAGAGGAGATTCAGCTCTTGATTTTAGCTCAGTGACACCCAATTTAGACTTGTGACCTGTAAATGGTGAAATAATTATTTTGTTTTAAGCCGCTATTTTTGCTTTGTGATTTATTTCAGCAGCCATAGGAAACTGATGCAGATTTCAGAACTTCAAAGTATACTGCTTCTGTGACAAATACCTGAAAATATGGAAGTGGCTTTGGAGTAGGACAGTGGGCAGACACGGACGAATGCTGAGCAACAGGAAAAGTTTAGATTGCCTTGAACAGACCAATAGAAATATGTAAGCAATTCTGTTCAGAAAGACTCATAGGAAGTGAGGAACGAGGTAGAGAAAGCATTATGGGTAACATGTTTCATATTAAGATTCATAAACATTAAGATTCACATCATCCCTTGTGTCACAGAATCACAGTCTAATTTAGGAGAAACATATGTCCATAAAAGTTTCTAGGGAACAAAATCTGTAATGTAAAGGGTGCACAGAATAAAAATAAATACCAATTTAGGAATATCTTAGGCCATTTTAAAATTCACTAATTAGCATAAATAAGGTACCAATCTATGTGGTACGAGAGCTGCCCATCAATCTACTTCTTGCAGAATGTTATCTACTCTTCAAAGTCCCCTCCTTTCGCTTCTCCAGTCATTTTGCTGCTCTTCCTTTCATCATAATATCAACTACAACCTACATCTTTCTTTACATACTTCAATGGCTTTGTTAAAGTTATCTGCTAATCCCAACAAGTGTTTACCTCAGTTGGAATCACATTTCTTCTTTTCATAATATCAACTACAAAACATGATGCATGAACATATTCTTTCTGTTCTTCTATTTGCCTAAGAGTTCAGACTTTAAGCATGTACCAAGACCACCTTTAGAGTATCTGAATGTCTCTCATCTCTCCCTCAGACTGCCATGGAGCCTTTTTAAGGCTAATTTTAACATATGGGTCAAAAGAGCCTTATTTTGTTTGATAATGTTTAAAGATGATAAAAAATGACAAGGAAAATGGTCAATTAAGAGCTCATCTTGATTTTTAAAATGAACAAATAAAAAAAAATCTTAACTAAAAAGCTTCTGCACAAGAGAAACAATCAACCAAATAAAATGGGAATCCAAAATATGGGAGAATATATTCACCAATGATACATCTGATAAGGGGTTAACTTCCAAAATATATAAAGAATGTGTATAACTGAACACCAGGAAGACAAACTATCTACACAGCTGTAAAAAAAAAAAAAAAGGAAGGAACTCTTACCCTTTGCAATAGGACCTGGGGATTTTTATGCTAAGCAAAGTAAACCAGTCAAAGAAAGACAAATACCATGTAATCTCACATATATGTGGAATCTAATGAACAAAATAAACTCACAAACAAAATAAGGACCAGAGGCATGGATACATGGACCAGACTAACAGATCTCAGAGGGGAGGTGTTTAGGGGAGACTGAACGAGATTAGCCAAAGAACATATATGCATAATGCATGGATACAGACAACAGTATGGTGAAGGCTGGGGGGACTTGGAGAGCATCTGTAATAACGTCAACTATTTAAAAATCTAAAATTAGTGAATAAATTCTGTGGAAATACAGTTGTTTGGACATCTGTAATCAAAATAAAAAATAAAAAAAATTGCCAAAACTGGTTTGGCTCAGTGGATAGAGCATCAGCCTGTGGACTGAAAGGCCCCAGGTTTGATTCCGGTCAAGGGCATGCACCTGGTTTGCGGGCACATCCCCAGTAGGGGGCATGCAGGAGGCAGCTGATCAATGTTCCTCTCTCATCGATGTTTCTAACTATCTCTCTCCCTTCCTCTCTGTAAAAAATCAATAAAATACATTAAAATAAATAAATAAATAAATAATAAAAAATTTATTTTCCAATTTAATGAAAATTTTCATGTTATTCAGAGGCTTTGACACTTCCAGGTGCCAATTTTTTCTCTTGCAAACATTAACAATTACTTTGTAGAGAATGATCAGAAAAAGTAGATATTCTTTCAAAATTCAGCAGTTGAGAATCACAGAAAAAGAGATGGATATTAGAGATTATATTTCTACAAATATTTGGGAAAGTACGAGGCTTTTTTTTTTTTTCAGAACTGCGCCTGTATTCTACACACAGACACACACTATTAAATTCCCATTTCAAATATTTAAAAATGATCTTTTGAAAACAGTTAACATTCTCTGTACATAAACATCTCTTCTCTCTTACTGAGATAACAAGATAAGCATAGCTGGAATCCTAATATGATTGTGCTTTTATGCTTTCCTTTTTGTCTACAGTTCATAAATTGCTATATTATCTGTCAGTGTTCTGATTATACTTGTGAAAGAAATAAGACGCTTTTAGAGTGAAAAAGGAGCTATGCATCCTCAGGTCTTTAAACATGTGGCATTTGATACAGTTAATGGCATTATAATACAACAATGTTGTCTTCTCGCTATAAAAGTGACACAGCTGAAATATGTTCAGTAGAGTGGAGACTATAAATTGCTTTCCCGGAGCAATGCGATGTATGACACCCCTTACCTATGCTCTTTGCTCAGTGCTCTGTAACAAGCACAGCACGCTTGCTGTAAATCTTGGTGGACCATTGGTGATTTACCTAGACCTAGAAAGATGATATCTTAGCACTGCAGTAGGTTACAAAAAATATATTTTAGCTGTGGAATTCCACTTCCAAATAAAATCTTTAGAGGCACAACATGTAAAACTCACAAGAGTTGGGCTGGCTCCAATTTCAGATGAGACTAATTTCTCCCTCTCCCTTTCGCTCCTTCCTATGTATCCCCAGGGAGCAATTAGCTCAAATCCTTATGAATCACTATTTCAAACCTGATAAATTAATGCCACATTAAAAAAATATTCAGGGATCAAAGGACCAGACTATGAAATGCTTAAGATTCAGAATTGCGTTACGGTCAGAATAGCAAATATTTTTGAGTGATTATTATTTGTGAACCATCATGTTGAGTGTTATAGCTCCATTATCCCCCATATCCCTTATCTTCATCATCTGAAGATAAATACTCTTTCTGGGTATTATTCTTAATGCATTTTATAAAAAGGAAACTGAGGTACAATGCACTTAAGGAACTTTCTGTGTATAACAGCTGGCAAATGCTAAAGACGGGATTTAGCATTTGAGGTAAATGGAACCAGAAGTCTACTTATATGGTGGATATATATTATTTTATCTTTAACATCGATTTATCATTTCTAGAACTACCCCCTTCCCCAAATATATCTATGTGATTCCAATGGGGGTGAAAGTGGAGACCAAAAATGAAGCATTTTAATTAGGGTGGCCACTCAAAATAATTATCCCTATATAAAGTGATTGGACCAGGATGAGATATATAAGTAGGAACAATCTCTTTTTTGGAAGATTGTTATATATGCAGGGAGAGATGTCCCTCTTCCAATTTTAAGTACCTATAAACCTGGATCTGCTTGGAAGGGCTGGAATTTGCAGGTGTCTCTCTCACTCTGTGGACATGTTATACCCTAAAGCAAAGCCAAGAGAAGGAGGATGCTAGATATTCACCTGGATTTTTCAGTTGTGAAGAAAAAACTACATTCTTTAAATTTTTACCCAAGGGGTAATTTGAGTTCGATTGTTTTTCCATTAAATTTATTGAGGTGACATTGGTTAATAAACTTATATATGTTTCAAGTGTACAATTCTATGTGTATTGCTTTTTATATGTTTGGTCCCAATTGCTACATAATGGTTCTCTAATTTTATCTTTTAGTCCTCTTCTATTTTTTACATTGAATTAACCCCAAACATCCTATATGATAAAAGCCTAATATGCTAAGTGTCTGGTCATCCATTCAACCAATCAAAGCATGATATGCTAAGGTCGCTCAACCACTTGCTATGATGTGCACTGATCACCAGGGGGCAGACAGTCTATCGGTCACTATGATGTGCACTGACCACCAGAGGTCAGATCCTCCTACCAGTAGATTAGCTTGTTACTGGGGTCTGGCCTATAGGGACTGAGCGAGACAGGCTGGATACGCCCTGAGCCATCCTGTAGTCCCTCCTGGCTGGCCAACATCCCGCATCCCTCCCCAGCTCCAATCGTGCACTGCTGGGGTCCCTTGGCCTGGCCTGCGCCCTCTTGCAATCTGGGATGAGGGACCTCCCCCCCCCCCTCCCTGCAGAGCATGAATTTCGTGCACTGGCCCTCTAGTATATAATCAATAAAAGTACTTTCTCAAGTATAATACTACTAGGAATACAGAAATACATTAAGACCCAACTCTATTCAAAGAAAGGGTTGAGACATACAAATAAATGGTAGTATAGAGGAAAGCAATATAACTGAATTGTGTTTAAAATATCAATTTTTCTGCTAGAGGAGATTCATGGGCTGAATCTTAAGGATAGGTTGTCATGAGAATGAGGGTTAGGGAACTTTTCAGGATTAGGAAATATAATGTGGCAAGTTCAGAGTCAGAAAAGGGCAGAGCCATCCTAGAAGTAAGGCATTCTTTGAAATGATGGATATTACAAACACAACATAATCAATGTTAATTAAAATTCGGACCACAATGTTTTTATGTAACTTGACTGCATGAGGTAATGATAGATACTATTTAACATATTTCATTTATTTTAAGATCTACTCCTGATTTAAGGGGAAAAGGGTAATCTATAGTTAGGAATGAAGAAAATCTCCTCTAGTAAAATGTAACCTCATTTGTAGGAAATAAATGTTCTTTGTAACAAAAATTATTTTTTGGATTGTATCTTGGTTAATTGAGTCTCAAGCCCATAGACTCTGTTAATATATATATATATTTTTCATGCAGCTATTCTATTTCTTTTCTAAGTATAAAAATTTGGAAGTATAATTTAACTAACAATATACTGATATTGATAATTGCTGATTTTCTAAAGTCTGATGAAAGAGAAAGGCCAGAGTAGGGAAAAAAGCCCTAATATTTTTATGACACATTTTAAATTGACTAAATATTAAGTATAGGGAGTATACTATAGAGGAGGTGTTTCATGCCAGCTATTCAGTCACTAGTAATAGAGGCTGTAGGATGGGGGGGAAAAAGATTTTGCTACTACTCTAATTGAGAAATTTTTTTATTCCACATAAAACATTAATAAAACCTCATTCCCTTATCACTATATACTAGGATCTGACCACCTAGCCAGTGTGTGTTACCAATCCCATTTCCTTCTATTTTACTGTTTCCCAGGTACACCCAAACTCTCCTGTTTTCTGTATAGCAGCACATGCATTATTTTCTCCTTCATGCCATTTGCACGTCTTTACTCACCCTTTTCATCCTGAGGTAACTCTTCATTATTTAAGATACACCTCAGAAGTCATTTCTTCAAATACTGTATTTTTAGATTTATGTTTGAAAACCTTCCTGCCACTACCACCACTGTTAGCCAAAGGCCTGACATGTAGTACTCCTCACCCAATAAAGAGAAAAAAACGGAGGAAAAGAAAAGAGGACGAGCCACAAAGCATTCAAACTAATGACAATGTATGGGAATGGCCTGCATTTTTATACAACTATCTCATTGTAGTAAGGTATTTGTGATTTCATTATTTTAGCTACTTTGTAACTAGCTTTCACTTGTTCATTAATTAATCCAACAGATGCCAGATATTATGCTATAATAAAAAAATAGCATTCTTTCTTTCAAGCACTACACTTTTATTAGAAAAAAATGTGTATAATAAAATAATTTACAGAGGGCTGTGGTAGCAGAAAAGAGGGAGCGTTTAGTTTTAGTTAAGACTCTTTAAATGATTTTTGGTGTATCCTCACAAATATTCATAAATTTTATTAATGATCTTTATTAAATTTTTAAAAATCTTATAATTTATAATGAAATTCTGCATACATGTTTTTAACTGAAATCATTGTAGTTCTTTTGAATACACTATATAAAGTATTGAAGTATTATATAAAATTTTTTATATAATTTTTTAAATTGATTTTAGAGAGGAAAGGAGAGAGAGAGAGAAACATCAATATGCGAATCATTGATCGGATGCCTCTTCCATGCCCCATACTGGGGATCGAGCCCACAACCTGGGCATGTCCTGTCCAGGAATAGAACCGTGTCCTTCTGGTTCATAGGTTGACACTGAGCCACATCGGCAGAGCTATGTAATGTTTATTTACCGCATCACTTATGAATATACTAAGCAAAATAACAAATCATCAAATTAATTGTGTGCCCAAGGAGACCTATACCTTACAAGCCCTTCATACCCTTACTTTATGCTACACATAAAGGTTTCTCAGCCCTGACTGGTTTGGCTCAGTGGATAGAGCATTGGCCTGCGGACTGGGGGGTCCTGGGTTCGATTCCAGTTAAGGGCATGTACCTTGGTTGTGGGCACATCTCCAGTAGGGGTTGTGCAGAAGGCAGCTGATTGATGTTTCTCTCTCATTGATGTTTCTAACTCTCTATCCCTCTCTATTTCTCTCTGTAAAAAATCAATAAAATATATATTTTAAAAAAAAGGTTTCTCAGTTACTTATGCAAAGAAGCTTGTATATAGTCTATCAATGTCAGAGCTGTAGTTTAATTATTATAAGTACTTTACTATTAATCATTTTCCCTAGTAATTTGTTTTTCCTTTAAAATAGTAATGCTTATTAATCATAATTGTAATATACAGTTTTTTAAAAAATGAAATCTTATCTATCTTCATATAAAATCCATTTTTCTTATCATATCACCCACAATTATACTAAGAAAACTCAGACAAACTTGAAACAACTAGTTTTTTACAATTTTGTTTCAATATTAATAATGTCCTTGGGTGTATCCATCATCATAATGGATTTTGTCATAACATGATTAAGTGAAGAAGTAATTTTCACTCCTGTAAAATGGCTTTGGTTTATGAAGGTATCTTTCATTTGGTTCCTTTAACCAGGGTTTTGCTTTTAGAGAGCACACTAATTTCCACAATGCTAACAGGTGGGCCAGGTTGTCAGGAAGTGCCATTAAAATATTAAATGTTTGCCCCGCTGGTGTGGCTCAGTGCCTGAACGTCAACTTGTGAACCAGGAGACCACAGTTTGATCCCCTGGAGGGTCACATGCCTGGGTTGTGGGCTCCATCCCCAGTAGGGGGGCATGTAGGAGGCAGCTGATCAATGATTCCCTCTCAACATTGATGTTTCTATTTCTCCTCCCTCTCTGAAATCAATAAAAAATATTTTTAAAAAATATATGAAATGTTTACTATCCAGTTTCTACTGGTTATTTTAAACACCTTTAGTATTTGCAAAATATTTCTATATATTGCTCCCTGAAAAGGTACGATTTTAAGAAAATTCTCACCCAAGGATATGTTCATTTATTTTATTTTTGTATGTGTTGTTTTTGTGTTTAAAAATTTATCTCTGTTGTAGAATCACAGATGTCATCTTTCTCCCCTCCACTGACCCCCTTCTCCCACTCCTTGTAGAACATTAAACGGATATATGCATTTGTATTCCAATTACGGTTCTTCAGTGTGAATTTATGTATATGTGTGGGCATAAACAGATTTGGATGATGAACAATTGTTTTATTCATATACTGAGTACCCGCTAAAAGCTGGGAATCATTAGTGCTGAACGAAGCGCACATGGATAGAGCTGAGAGCATAATGGGCAAAATTGCCTTAAGGTATTACAAACAAAATCTTAACAAATAAGTACAAATGCAATTAAATCCTCTGGATGAAAAAAACTGTGTGAACAAAGAGGAGCTGTGTGATCAAAGAAGAGGGAATGCTTTTCAATGACCTGTTCAGCCATGACTTCCATACAGCACTACTTCTACTGAGGCTTGGAAGGCTGGAAGAATGACAATAACTAGAAGAAAGGGACTTTAAGATAGGGAACAGATAGCACTAGAAAAGCCTTGGTTTGGAAAAAAGTGTGTATTCAAAGAAAGCTGAACTAAAAAAAGTCATGTATTAGATTATCTTATATTTAAAAAATTAGTAAAACTGGATATTTCATTATTATCATGTATATTTTGCAGAAATTAGTCTTTAAAACAGATATTGACTCACTTAACAATTCCATACAATTGATACAAAGCAATATGAGGTGTTGATCCACTACAACCCAGATTAGGGGAAAAGTCCAGATAGTTAGTTATTCATGAACTCAAAGTCAAGGTTATATATATATATTCTTATATAGGCAATAAAAGTACTCTTCCTATGAACTTCATTTAATCACTAATCATTGAGTCAATATGGTATTGTTTCAATTGTAGAAATGCTTTATACAAGTTCATATATCTCAGCATGACTTTGGTATATTTTCACATCCCCCAAAATGAAGTCCGACTTTGATAATTCAAACACAGAGGATATTCTCCTGGAGAGGAAAACCGTACTTAAAAATGCTGAGAGTCACTCAAAAGCATATGTCATTCTTATGCTGTCTGCATTTATTATCTTGCCTGGAATATTATTTATTAAATTACAATATTTTAAAATGACATTAAAATAATTTCTACTTTCTTTTCTCAGTAGAATTTAGATTTTTTTAAAAAAACTTATGGGTCATAATTATATTGAAAGCTTCTCAGTTAAAATACAAAGTTATAAACTATATAATAAATCTGTGAACAAACTTATGATACAGAATGTGTTACAATAGTTCCTGTAACTCCCAGCGGCCAGACTCACCCTCTGGTTGTCACATCTTTGCTCATTGGGAAGGCTCCCCAAAGTCCTTATATTGAAGTACCTACAGTGCCTCTCAGGATCCATCATCCTTTCAGACCTTGCTTTCTCCTCTGTTTTATGCTCACTGAACTCTGGGTAGGGTGGTCTCCTGGCTGTGTTTGGCTTCTAGCTGAACTCCCACCTTAGACCTTTACCCTGTTACCTCAGTCTGCAGGGCTCATCCACCAAATATCCATATGGCTAACTCTGTCAATCTCCATGTTAATCCTCAGATGACTGTCACGTAAGCAGCCTCCTTTGCCAAGTGACTGCTCCCTTGCCACACACAATTTTCTTATTGTGCCCAATTTTCTTTTTGCCCATAATACTTTCCGATATATATATTTGTTTATTGTCTCCACTATGCTTTATGAGAATTGGAATTTTGTGTATTTCCCTACTTTGATCCCAGATGTCTAGAAAAATTCCATGATCCTAAAAGATAACCAGTGACATATTTGTGACATCAAGAATTAATTCGGGACTGAATTTAATGTTTCATTGGGAAATTTTAAGTAATTCACAATTAATTGATGAAAACAAACATTTGAGTTTATGATATTCACATAAAAATCACAGCTGATAGGAAATTCTCCAGGTTTTCTTAACGGAATAATACTACTGCTGATTTCTTTTGAAGTGTAGATATAAATTGATTCAACTAGGTTTAATTCAAATGATTTGGTGTTTTCATAACCACACTATTCAAATTAATTTTATAAAATTAAAAAAAATCAGAGGACCAAGTTTGTTAATGAAAATGAGTTGGAGCATAGCTATTGACTTAATAGGCTAGCTTTTAAGCAATGTGATGAGAAAAGAGCTAACATTCTTTCCCCCCTCTTTTCCAGGCTCATTGACTAGCTGGCCAGGCCTGGAAAGTTTTCCCTTGGTAAAAGGAGAAATAGAGGATGCCTTACAACCAGAGTCACAGTAAAGAATCCTTTCCCACCAACACTGGAATTCCATGTGAAACTGAAGAGCGACATCCCTCTTTTATAAAAAAACATTCCCATCACTATTGTGAAAGAATTAGACTTCACCCATGAAATTCCCAGCTAGAAGAAATCTTTGCCTTGCACTTTGCAACAGTGTTTTTTAAGTGCAAAGTAATACCTGCATAAAAAATATATGATTAGGTAAAATGTAGATTCCTCAGAGCCACAACATCAGAATTCTAACTAATAGGTGTTGAAATTTAACTTGAATGCCAGGTAATATTGAATCACATAAAGAAACATATCTTTAGAGGATTAAAGATAGTTTGACTCTGTATATAAAGTGTCCCAAAAACATGTATACACACACTTTAAATAATTATAAAGGCAGTGTTCATTAAAAATATATTTCATTTTCAAAACTGAGCTATCAGTTGGTAAAGTGTACATACATGTTTTGGGAACACACTGTATTTTCAAAGACTGGGTACATGTTATATCTTCAAAAGAAGCAGTAACCTCCCGAGGCACAGTTCATCAAGTGCAAATTGGCTTTAACCTTGAATCAGTTGTTTACTTTTGTCTCTATTCTCTTGAGTAAATAAGTGAGATCTTGTCTACAAAACTGAATTTAGAACATAGAGGACAAAAACCTGATATCTGTATGAAACTCTCTGGAGGAAACTGTGAAATAGTATTATTCTCTTTTTTTTTTTAACATTAAAGACAAAATTGTGTATCTCTTAGATACTTCAATAAAGAGTGAAAGGCTTTCATTTATTTATGGACAGACTTTATCTCAGGAAACTGAATGACCTCATTGTTTATGTTGATTGGCAAGAATGAATAATGATACAACAAGCTGTTTTGAAAGGGACTCAAGAAGCTTCAGTCTATGACAGAATATAGGACACCAGGAACTCTGGGAATGTTGCACAAGTGAGTTTATTTATGTATGTATTAATACTTCAGTAATGGGATGCTTCATTCATTTAGTAAAATTTTAGTATATAATTTACTCAAGGTTAAATTTTATGTAGAAATGTAGAGGAATAATAGTGAAGTGATGGTGTATATATATATATATATTTTTTTTTTTTTTTCAGAGAGAGTGTGAGGGGGGAAACATTGAGTTGAAAGACACACATTGATTACATTGATTGGTTGCCTCCCATACTCGCCACTACTGGGATCCCAGGGATGTGTCTTTGGGAATCAAACCCATGACCCTTCTGTGCATGGGCCGATAATTTAACAACTAAGCAACACTGGCCAGGGCTGAAGTAGTGTATTTTTTTGCATTTATATCTACTGCCACATTTTGATTAAATACATAAAAACTTAAGGGATGCAGTGAAAGCAGTACTAAGAGGATAGTTTATATTGGTAATGCTTACATTAATAATGCTTACATTAAAAAAGAAGAAAGTTCTCAATAAATAACCTAAACTTATTATGCCTCAAGGAACTAAAAAAGGAACTAAACAAAGTCAGCAGAATGAAGAAAATAATAAAAATTAGAGAAGAGATAAGTAAATAGAGAATAGAAAAACCATTGATAAAATCAACAAATTCACGTGGCAGAACATGGGACTGTGCAGGAACCAGTGTGGTGGCCCAGAGCCACACTAAGTTTTCCAAGAATCTGCTGTGCATGAAGCTCATGCAAAGGGAACTGGACTCAGAAACTAAGAAACAACTAGAATAGGAAGAAAAAGAAATCATTAGTGAAGAGCACTGGAACTGGGATCGGCCAGAGCTTAAAGAAAAAGTGTCATAGAAGAGCAGAGTTCTTGTTATGTGAAGATCTTCTCTATGGGAGATTTAATCCTGAAGCTGAGACATTAATGCGTCTGATGAATGCTAAGAACAAAGCAGAGGAAGTTAAAGATGAAACAGTGGGGCCTGACGTGTCAGGTGAAGAAATGGCTATAAGGTATGAGAACTTGGTGGGGGATCAGTGGAATAAAGTCTGCTGAGAAAGAAGACTGTGTCCATTATGAAGAAGATGAAAATGGAGACATAAAACCAATTAAAGCAAAGAAGATGTTCTTAAAGCCCCAAGATTAAAATATATGCATAACCCACCCACACAGACAACAGTGTGCTGATGGCCAAAGGGAAGGAGGTGGGGGGTGGAGGTGGGCAAAGGGGGCAAAATGGGGACAACTGCAATAGTGTCAACAATAGAGATAAAACAATAAATGCCTTAATCAATGAACACAGACACTAGGGGGTGAGGGCATGAGTCGGGGTGGGGTGGGGCGGCAATGGGGGGGGTAAGGACACATATGTAGTACCTTAATCAATAAAGAAAAAAATGATAAAAAATTAAATGTCTTAAGATATGGCCTGAGGATGCCTTGTGAGAGTTAACATATTTTAAAACTCATTCTGATGGTTTCTCTCTAATTATTAACATTGTAATGCTTATTTGTAAAGAAATGTCTAACTTTGGAAACATGCTGTTTCTGAAGCAGCTGTATGATGGATGCTGTACATCCTTTGCTTAATGGTATTCATGAAGAATGGGTCTTAGCCCTTGATCTTCAAATGTACACAGGTTTATGGCTATTTCCTAAAGAGTGTTTGACCTCAGGTTTTCTTTAAAGATTATGTCTCTCTAGTCACTAACCTTGAATTGATTCATAAATTAATAGCAGTGTTTAAATTGTCCTTATGTTTACTTTTTCGTTTAAATTATTAATTATGCAAGCCAACTTATACATACATTTTAAAATTAAATATTATGAGAACTTATATGTAAATTTGTTAAGAACTTATTACAGATAAATTCATTAAGAACTTATATGTAGATTCATTAAAAACAAACATGCCACTCTGGCCTGAAGTATTTGCATGCTATTAAGTAATTGTCAGATTGTGAAATTATGTTTTCTGGTTTAAAGCCTTTACTTTAATAAAAAAAATGACAAATGTTCTGTAATAAAAATCAACAAATTCAAGAGTTAATATTTTGAAAAGATAGACAGAAGATTCAAATATTTAAAATTGGAAATGGAAGTGAAACATTACAACTAATGTCACAGAAATAAAAATTATTATAAAAGACTACTATGAACAATTGTACACAAATACAATTTGGAAGAAATGGATCAACTCCATTAAACGTACACCCCACCCAATCTGAATCATGTGAAAATAAAGAAATATTTTAACAGACCTATAACTAGTGAAGGAATTGAACAGTAATTGAAAACCTCCTATAAAGAAAAAACACAGGATCTGATAGTTCCTCTGAGAATTCTACTAAACATTTAAGAAGAACTAAAGTCAATTCTTCTCAAACTTCCAAAGAGCAGAGAGGTGGAGGCATTCCCAAATATATTCTGTGAGATAAACATTACCTTATACCAAATTCAAAGACACAACAAGAAAACTGTAGACTAATATCCCTGATGAATATTGACACAGAAATCCTAAATAAAATTCTATCACCTTGAGTTCAATACAAATTTAACCAAGTATGCATCATGACCAGGTGGGGTTTATACTTGAATGCAAAGATGGTTTGAAATAAAAAAATCAATCAATCTAATATACTACATTAACAAAATAAAGGATAAAAAATCACATTATTATTTCAACAGATGCAGGAAAAACTATTTACAAAAGTCAACATCCTAGGACTCAAAAGGAAACTACCTCAACATAATAAAAGCCATGTATAATAAAACTCACAACAAATGTCATACTCAACGGGGAAAGATTGCAAGTTTTTCTTTAAGATCAGGACCAAGACAAAGATACCCACTCTTGTCACTACTATTCAACATGGCGCTACTAGTTCTAGCCATAGTAATCAGGCAAGAAAAAATAAAAAGTATGCAAATTGGAAATGAAGATTTAAATTTCTCTCTCAACAAGGTAACATGACCATACCTGTAAAACACCCTAAACATTCCCTGAAAACATTCTTAAAATAAATGAATTCAGCGAAGTTGCAGGATATAGCATCAGTAATCGGTTTCATTATTAAACATTTAACAATGACCAATGCAAATAGAAAACAAAACAACAACAAAAACATTATTTACTTAATGTTTATTAAAAAATACAATACTTAGGAATAAACTAAACCAAGGAGGTTAAAGACTTATACACAGAAAATTTTTAAAATATATATATATATATTAAAATAATTTAAAGAAGATATAAATACATGGAAAGATATCCTGTGCTCATAGGTTGGAAGAATAAATATTAAAATATTTATACCACCCAAAGCAATCTGTGTAATCAATACAATCCCTATTAAATTCACAATGACATATTTTGCAGAAATAGTAAAAACATCCTCAAAGGACCTTGTATAGCTAAACAATAAAGCAAGAAGAACAAAGTTGAAGGTGTCACACTCCCTTATTTAAAAATACACTATAAAGGAAAAGTAATTAAAATGATGTGGTACTGGTATATAAAACCAGATTTATAGGCCAATGAAAAAAAATAGCTCACAAACCCTTCCATGCATGACCAACTTATTTTCAATAAGGGTGAGAGGACTATACATTGCAGAAAATAGAGTCTCATATATTCTCTTCAGCAAATGGTTCCAGATATGCACATGGAAAATGACATTGGATCCTTACCTACCCCAATACAAAAATCAACTCCAATTGGATTGATGATTTAAATCTAACAATGAATATATTAAACTCCGGGAAAACGTCACGTGGTTAGTCTTGGCAATAATTTCTCAGACATGACACTGAAGTACAGGCAACAGAATTAAAATAGACAAAAAGAACTACACCAAATTGAGAAACTTCTGCACATCTAAAGAAGCAAACAGAATAAAATCACCCACCTACAGAATGGAGAAAAAAAAATTGCATATATTCATTAAAGTTAATATCCAGATTACATAAGGAACTCCCACAATTCAACAAAACAAACTGATTTAAAAATGGGTAAAGAACTCGATTAAGATTTCTCCAAATATGGTATTAAAATGGCCAAAAGCACAAATGAAAATGGTCAACAGCACAAATCATTGGGGGAATGCATATCAAAACTCCAAGAAGATATCATATTATACCATCAACATGGACACTATAAAAAGTAGAAAATAATAAGTGTTGGTGTGGATGCAGAAAGGTTGGGACCCAGATGGCTTTTTGGGTTCATATGATCCAGCATTCTCATGCTGGCTCCTCAAAGAACAATGTCAGAAAGATAATTGCATACCTGTATTTATCACAGTACTATTCACAATAGCCAAGAGGTCAAAGCAACCCAAACGTCCATCCACAAATAGCAGATGAAGAAAATGTAGTACACACGTACAACAGAATAATATGCAGCCTTCAATAAGGAAGGAAATCCTATCCTGTGATACAACATGGATGATCCAGGAGTATATCATTCCAGTGAACTAAGCCAGTCACAAAAACAAAACACTCCATGATTCCATTCATATTCTAAAACTTTTAGGATCAGTTTTAGAAGATTTGCCTATTTTCAGTTTCTACCCTATCTAGTAAATTTTGATTCCTGAGACCCGAATTAGAATGTATGTTAGACACCCTGGTGAACAATTCAGAAAATTCATTTTGGACAGGCACCAGCCTTGCTTCTGTACTCATAACACTTGGTTTCCTCTGTGCTTCCACAAGAAGATATTCATTTTACTTAGTCATATTTTATACTTTTACTTGAAAGTTTGAACACTTAATATGCCTGTTCTGAATTCTATTAAAATGCTGGTTCGGAGGACAGGTCAACATGACATCATATTTCAGGGAATCCAATAATTTTTTAAAATGTAATATAAACTATTAAGTGAACATATTTGCTCCCTCTGGGGAAAGAATATGATGCCTTCATTAGATTCTTAAACAGATTTGTGACATAAAGGGGAAAAGTACTTTACAAGCCACTAGTCATAAAACTTTTTTTCAGAATAATTTCCTTTTATCTATTCTAAACTATCCTATTAATCGACAATCAATTGCAATCAGGATTGGATGTTTACAGTACTAGTAATGACAAACTGCTAGTTCTGATTGATATTTTGTATAACTTTAAGTCAAACTTAGATGTCCTCTACATTGATTCAGATTAATCCAAATATGAAGTTACTGTGACATTCAACCTCTTTATTCCACTCATTTTAATACTTTTCTTTTCTCAAACTGCAATATTCGCATACTCCTTTGCAAAAATATGCGCATTAACAAAGAACTGAAGGGAATTAAGGAAGGTTACAAAGAAACAAAGTCCATTTGAGGAAGAGAAAAAGAGTTGAACAAAAGAATGAAAAGAGTCTCTCTGTTCTCTAGGTAGAGGAGAGAAAGGAGATGGTCTGATCTGGGTCTTTCTCTGCACTGTGGCGTTTGCTTTTATAGTGATGTGCAGAATATTTGCCCCTAAAACAGGAAGCTGGTGTGGATGACGCTGACAGCACTAAACACACAGGTGGCTTTTTAACCTACAGTGAGTGTTCAAATAAAAAACAGATGGCCACTTCTTGGAAACTAAGCACATTCCTCCGGAGATGGAGCAGTGCGTTACAAACATTTTAACATTGCACTGGAGCAGATAATTAGGATAATTATAACTCTTCAAAAACACAGGCACTAGGTCTCAGCCAACTTCCTTTACTTCAAATTGTAAAAATTACGAAATTCTAAGGGGAACTTTGGCAAAGTAATTATTTCATAGGATGCAATAATATTGACAATAGTGGCATGTGAGCTTGAGTCGATTGTCTGCTTCAATATTATGTTCAAATATCAATTATGTAATTAAGGAAGTAACATCAGGTGGCTTCTACTTCACATGAAAACTGATAAAGCAAAGCTGTCACACTAGTTTATAGACACAAAAGTAAATAAGTGCACAAGCATAGGCACATATACCAAACAGGCAGAAATACTGAGTGATTTAATGGGATGTGATTTTCAGAATATTTCGGCCCTTCATTATCGATGTCCAGCCCAACTGGGCTTTCAAATGACACTGGTACCAGCTACTGTCTGAAAGTGAAAGCACTGGCATGTAAGATGCCAAGCACGGACTGCCCAGCTGTCAAACCAACCCATACAATCGTAAGAGAAAATAAAACTGTGTGGCACTGAACCACTAGGTTGTGATTTATCACAGAGTAATAGAAAATAGAAAGGCCCCTCATGGCAAAATTGCTTGATCATGCTCTAAGTTTGCTTTGTACTCACCTACAAGATGACTCCCTCGAGACCGCAGGGACAGATGAGGGCTGGCTGGGCATCTCAATCTCTCTCTCTACATTTTATCTTCACATGGGCCATTGGGGCTTCCTGACGATATGGTGGCTTCAGGGCAGTTAGACTCCATACATGGTGACTCAGGGATTCTAAGGGTACAAAATTTAAACAAATATATAATCTCACAGCTTGGAACTGACACAGAATTAGTTTTACATCCAATTTGTTAATTAAGATGGAGTAGTAGAACCCGTTCAGATTCACTATAGGGTGTAACTAAGCAAGGAAAATGTAAGCGGGCATAATTTACTTGATGGCATTATTTGGAATCTAGCCACCATAGTATAAAAAACAAAAACAAAACACCACAAAATAGTAGACATCAAGGTTGAGACCATTACCAAGTAGTAATTAGTTTATTAAGTCACTATTTTTTACATAACTATACAAAGTCATTAATGTGTGAAGGTAAAATAGTTCACTAAAAGACACAGATAGTATTTAAGGTAAGATAACCAGAGGACTTGACTCAGTTTGATTTTAAAATGTTTACGTATTTTGAGCAGGCAACGTGCATTGCTTGCTATAACTTCAGAATTCCTTGAGTATGGTGTATTTATTTGATCTACTATAGAACTTTATACTTGCTCATTGGGTTGTCATAGAAGCACAATTTTGAGAACATAATATGCCTATTACCAATTTAAGTGATATTAGCATAAATCCCTGCATTGTATCATAACTATGCCTTTATGGCAATACCTAGATTGGGATATAATCACTAACCTTCTGAGTAGATACACTGGATTTATTATATAGTTATCTTTTCAGACCCTTGAAAGAAACTTGTAAATAACATATAACAGCATTTCCATCTTCATCACCTTCTCTCTCTATATAAAAGCCTAAGTGACCGAACGACTAAATGACCCAATGACTGGTCACTATGACATGAACTGACCACCATGGGGGAAGACGCTCAACACAGGAGCTGCCCCCTGGTGGTCAGTGTGCTCCCACAGCGGGAACGCCACTCAGCTGACTGACCTGTCCCAGCAGCCCACCAGCTGGGCGGCAGCCACTCACTCACTCCCTCAGTAGTCCTGCAGGTCCAATCTCTGGACCTCTACATTGATTCAAATTAATCCAAATAGGACGTTACTGTGACATTCAACTTCTTTATTCCACTCATTTTAATGCTTTTCTCAAATTGCAATATTCGCATACTCCTTTGTAAAAATATGCGCATTAACAAAGAACTGAACAGAATTAAGGAAGTTTGCAAAGAGAATTGAAAGTCCATTTGAGGAAGTGAAAGAAATAGTTGGAAAAAAGAATGAAAAGAGTCTCTATGTTCTCTATGTAGAGGAGAGAAAGGACCATGCTAAAATTAAGGTGTTGACAGGGCAGCCTTCCTTTCTGGAGTCTTCAGGGGAGGCTTATGACCTTGACCATTCATGTTGTTAGCAGAATTCAGTTATGTCCAGTTGTAGGGATGAAGTCTCCATTTTCTTGCTGGCAGCCTCCTGAGGGCCTTTCCTCCTCTGTAGAGGCAAACCCTTCATTCTTGGTCCATGGCTTCCTTCCTTCATCCCAAAGCCAACAAGTGTTGGTCAAGTCCTTTGAATACCTTATATCTCTTCTTCTGCATTATCTTTCAGATTCAGAGTTTTGCCTTCTTCCAATTTTTAGGATATATGTGATTAATTTTGTCCCATTAGGATTATCCAGCCTAATCTTCCCAACTCAATATCCTTAATCTTAATAATTTTTTTTTTTTTTTGCCATTAAATGTAATGTATTCACAGGCTACCAGGATTAGCCGTGGACATCCTTATGGGACCATTATTCCACCTATCACACTACTTTCTATTGATATCAAACTTTTGACATGCAAACTCCACAGAGAATAATAATCATTTTAAATAGCCTGTAATTCTTGTTATTTTTTTATTTTATTTTTATTTTTTATTGATTTTACAGAGAGGAAGGAAGAGGGATAGAGAGTTAGAAACATCGATGAGAGAGATACATCGATCAGCTGCCTCCTGCACACCTCCTACTGGGGATGTGCCCACACCAAGGTACATGCCCTTGACTGGAATCGAACCTGGGACCTTTCAGTCCTCAGGCCAACACTCTATCCACTGAGCCAAACCAGTTAGAGCGTAATTCTTGTTATGTTTTACAAATTTTGATTAATTGGTGATTTAATGCATCCTCTTTGGAGGATGAGAATGTTGACACAATTTTAAAAAAATAATTAAGTGGCATTGAACATAGCTACTTTATATGAACAGATTTAATGATTATATACTGTTTTTATTTACTTTATAAAATATCAAATAAAAGAGTCATTATTTATATTTGTCTTGCAATTTACCATACCCTCAAACTATTTTACCTTATCTGATCCTCACCATAACTATGTACTATATCTACCATAGATACTATTCTTTCACTTGTATGGATTAAATAAATCAGGTTCAGAGAAGGTAGTGGTTTTCTCACAGTTGGTAGCAAAAATCTCTTAGTCCAATGTTTTAACCATAGAAATGTGTGGAAATAAATACCTTAACTTTCTACAGCTTCCAAATAAACTCTAAAAAAGTGTGTGATTGTGGTTGTAGTTGTTATGGTGGTTGTTTTGGGGGAGGAAGTGAGTGACAGTGGTTAAGGATGAAGTCTTTTTTCTATATATTATGTGGAGAACAGATTAGCATTCTACTATTAATTTCATAATAAATTATATTCTAATGAGAATCTAGTATCTTACATATAGAATAAAGGGTAGAATACAGTATTATTGTATTTGAGAGAAATGCCATGATGACAATAAGTTTCATACATAAATATGTAAGTTCAGAGTTAGTGAGTTAAATTTAATAAAGTCTTGATTATTTTACTTTATTATCAGATTGGTACATGGTGCATAAAATTGTGAAGCAAAGAACATCATTTAGATGAATACATGAAACAATTTAATTAAGGATGCATGAAACATAATAGTGGGGAGAAATATAGATTAAAATTGAAATCAGCCTGAAAATAGAAGTAATTTCAAGTAATGCTGGCCACTTGATTAATGTTAAAATGATCAAGAAGCCTATGTCCTAATAAGCAGAACTTAGTTTAGTCTCTCATTCCCTCTAATAACTAGAAAAGTATGCATGTGTGTGTATAATTGTTGTATACTGTTGTTGAGAAAACACTCAAAATTTTCCTCCTTACACATTCATATCATGGATCATTTAAATGTACTGTGGTTTTGTTGTTGTTTTTTAAATTTAGAGTGAAGCTCTCACCATTTTTCTTTCTATCTTCATCCAAAGAAATCAAACTTGCTAGGGACTCATAACCACAGGGAGTCACTGGTAAAGATGAAAGAGGGAGACACAGATGTTCTTTTAAGCGTCATTGTCACAGGGATTTGGAATTATTTTATGGAAAGATGTGGTTAGCCAAATTTTCCTTTAATGTGTCTTTTAACTGAGATACTAATAAAATACTTTCCCCTAAGTGAAGTTCTTAGATCTTTTTCTTTACTTCTTTTTTTAATTAAATTTCCTTTTATTTGTTTCAGTTTTTATTTCATTCTGATTATAGTAAGCATAAAAACGTGAAGTATATCACAAAGGTTGTTTTTCTTTCATACGTCATGAATTGTAATGAGAATGTATTTATTCAGAATAGGGCTTTATAAGTGGTTTGCAGATAGCAGTGATTCTGGAAATGACAAATACAAAGAAAAACTTGTCTGAAAGGAAAGGAGACTATTTAGATTGGGTCAATTATAATCAAAATGAAGATACTTATGTCTGGGGCTAAAAGAGTAAAAAAAAATATTTGGTGAATAAAAGATACAGCTTTTGATACTATACATTCATAGTGATGTTGTTTCAGAGATATGTTGGTGAAGTAATGAATTTTGAAACAAGGTAATCACAGCAAAGGGATTTTCTGGTCCTTGGCATGAAGTAATTTTATGAATAGCCTTACCAACTTTGATAAAATTATAAGGGTTAAGAAGAAGTGAAGAATGTTATGTAAGATCTTAAATATCCCCCATAGATGACTGTAAGTTATGATGATTAGAATTCTATAACTTCACCCCTCAAACCATGGACATATAGCTTTTTAATTATATATTAACTGAGTATATAAATTATATTGTTTCTGGTAATGAAATTTATATTTTGAACATTAATTTGGGTAATAAATTTAATGCACCTAATTGACCTTTAAAAACAAATATTGATAAATGTATGTGTTGGTAAAAAATGTCTGTCCTCATATTAATCTTCATTGTGTAAAATACAACTTAACTCTCTCCCAGATATTTCTTTTTCAGATAGTGCTTTAAGGAAGGCTTCACTTTCAATTCTTTTAAACATTATTTGTCTTAAATTTTATATTTTTAAAGTATGTAATTTTCGGTGGCTAAAGATTTTCTATTCTTTTTAATGGATAATGGAGCTATTACTATGATTTAATTTGTACATATTGTTTGGTTCAAACTATGAAACACTGTCTAGGTCAGATTTTGTCTGCTAAACTGGGGATAAACCCTCCACTTTGTGGATATGTTTTTGTTTTTGTGATACTAAATCATTTCACAATAAACTGTCAAGAAAGAAGACTTTTGGGATAGCTTTTACCTCTGTACTACATATGTTGCTTTATCATCTTGTCAGCTTTAGATATTTTATGCCAGGTTATTCAATAATGGAAGAAAATTGTTAAGCATCTTACAGGTTAGAGTAATGATCTATTCATACTTGATAATTTCTGTTTCAGTGCAAATCAATAGCAGCTTTAGCTCCAAGTTAGGATCTGTAGATCAGTAGCGTATGATATGTCTGAGTGTGGGAAAAAAAAATTTGAATTGTGCTAACAACTGTTTTAAAATTAACCATAATTCATCAGGTTTTCTTAACATTAGCACTACTGACTTTTGAACTGCATTGTTCTTTGTCGTGAGGGGGGGGGGGCTCCCCTATGCATTGTAGGATGCTTAGCACCATCCCTAGCCTCTACTCACTGTATGCCAATTGCCCCCCTGTCCTTTATATTCAGAGCCAAAAATCTTCAAGGCTTTGCCAAGCATCCTCCTCAGGGGTAGAGTGGATTGTCCCTTGGTGAGAAATACTGTTATACAGAAAGAGATTCTAATGCTGTTATTTAACAAAATGTAATTTTTTTCCCTTTTATTTTTTCATCACCATTTATCACCGTATATTCTTTC